>OY821784.1:8755000-10005000 GCA_963682175.1 Triglochin maritima
ACTCTACTATGCCTCCACATGAATTAAGATGACCCAATATCATTAAAACATACAAGACATTAACTAATGTAAAGGCAACAAGAGTACATACACTACAAATTGTGTTTCCAATATTAATTCCATCCATATCCTAACCTTATCATTCCCCATAAGATAGGTCCACTAATCAAAGCATAAGCTAAGCTTCATTCAAGAGCATTAACATATCAAAGATAAGAGTGAAAACCCATTAGATGGTTATGGAAATCATATAAAGTTCAAGGGATTAAGATAACACACACTTAATACACTACATGATCATATCACATATTTCTCCACCCCCAAGTGGGGATGGAACTACTCACTACTCACTACTCACTACTCATTACACTAACTATATTAACAAAATGAAGCATAATACTGAAATGAAACTACACTAAGCAAGCAAGAAATACTAAATAAACTTAAAAGGAAAGGAAAGACTAAACAAGCATGCACAAATTAAAAGACAAGATTAAAAGAAACTAGAACAATTATTTTATTAACAATGACTCACATTGAAGGTAACATTCTTCTCCACCTTGAGTTTTTGCTTCAAGGCTCACTCCTTAGTAGAGAGAATGTCACCAAGCAATGTGTAGTTTTCAATAGAAGGTGAAGAGTTCTATTTATAGCCAAAGAAAAAGGCAATCCGGGACAATCCCCCGATGTGGGACTAAACAAATACCAGAAATGGACTAAATACACACTAATACGCGACCCACCAAAATCTTAGCGGATTTGGGCCAAAACAGACCGCCAATTGGTGGTCTATATGGTCTGGATCACGCTGGATTTTATTCTGGGTTTTTCTGGATGTCTTTGTTGGTCTTTGATGCATCTACTTCACTTGTTGGAGCTCCGACCCAAATAGAATTGCCAAAATACTCCCTATGATGATGTGGAGTTTTATGTTTTGCTCTTTGGTCCTTCGGTCTTACGTTCAGGTCCTTCTCCCTTGCATCTTAGTCCTCAGGTCTCACAATTAAGTCATTTTTCTCTGCTTTTGGGTCCTTTCATGCTACATCTCTTCAAACCTATTTATTTCTGAAATTCAAACATAAAACTCGTCACGTAGCATTGCTTAGGTGTAAAATAATGGATATAAGATACAAATATAAGCATGAAATGATGTCAATCAAATATCCCCACAAAGAAAACAAAGAAAGGAAAAAGCATACGAAAAACACGAAATCCTAACTCACTTTCGTAGGAATCACGGTTGCACTTAGCACGTGCAGCAAGCCGTTAAACCTCCTTGTCACCAAGGAGGAGGAGTGTTGTCTCCTGAGGGTTTTCAGCAGATACACCCACAAAATCCGAACAAGATGCATTATTCAATCTAGACACTCGACTCGTTGGACAAATTTTGTCGATCATGGGACACGGTAATCCTACGGGCCGACTCTATATAGGTGATCAGTCCACACACCTAGCCTAATGAACCATTCGTGCAAGTTAAATAAGGAATTAAGTGAGAGACATGGACAACCTCAACATCCTCAAGTGATACAAAGTGTAAAGTCCATTAAGGTTCTTATTTGCACTTTTTTTTCTTTTTTGTTTTTTTTCTTATTTTTTTACTTTTTCTTCTTTTTCTTTTTCTTAGTTGGAGCTTCATTCTCTCAGGGTCAAGTTTCGTGCATCATTGCCCATGAGAACTTATATTATCACGTACACCTTTCCCCAAATCTCCACATATGGCAATCCCTACCACCCGTGTAACGGGAGTTCGGTCGGCGCATCCCAAGTCAGATGACTCGAAAGCACCAGACACAAAGTCCCTTCAGACCTACTTTCCCGAGTGATAGGAGCCGTGCGAGAAGAGAGAACACATACTCACTTATTTCTTATCTACACATGAACCAAAACCCCTACAATTAATGTCTCACAACAAGATTTAAAGGGTCCTTGACTACAACAAACTTCCTTAAGTTAACATACACGAATTATTGACTCACTAGGTTCAGGGTGGACTTCTTTAAATGTTTGAGCACTGAATCCTATCATTACTCACCCCCAAGGGAAAACTGGGGTGCATCCTAACGACTCGATAAATCCTAAAGCCACTGTACTAGATATCCTAATGCATCAAGTTTAAGACAATTTTGGGAGCTTTCTTTTTTACTTTGCCTCTCAACGGTTTTGCACATGCTAAACACACGCAAAACCCACAAAACATTTTCTTTTCCAAACACATGAAGATTTTGAAAGAAATGTGAAAATTTTGAAGCACTAGGCAAGCAAAAGAAGACAAGTCACCCAAGGATCATGGCAAGCAGATATATCGATGTTAAATGCAGCACACTAACATGACCCTAATAATGCACACAAAAGAAAATAAAATCAAAGGAAAAAGACTCAACTATGTACACACGTAAAACACCCCCCCACACCTACTTCATGCATTGTCCTCAATGAATGTGAGCAAGATACTACATAGAATTATGCATAAAAAGGAGAGATCTCACCAACATGAAGTACAAAGGGAAGTTCAAGGTCATGTTGATGGACACAACCCGAATTCCCTCAAAACCTGTGAGATGCTAAAGAAAGGATACAAATATGTGAAAGAAAAGGGGCCCAAATACACAAGGGTTGGAGCCCACAACAATCGATGCTCACTGAAGGAGCCTTTTATTGTACTTTTTTTCTTCTTTTTTTATTTATTTATAACTATGTACAAAAATGGGCTCCCATCTTCATATGTCAAGGGACATCAAATGAGAACCCGCCATCTTTCGAGCCAAAAATGCACATGCATGGGCTCGTGACATACAAATCAGAATTGTTTGACAACCTGATACCCTTATAAGCGTTGTAGTCGTTTGATGCCTCTTGAGAGTGAGCAAGATAGGAGGCATGAATGAGAGATGAACCTTTATTAGGTTGAAGGGTATCAGGTGGTTGATTTTTATCCCACATAGGGTCCTCAGCAGATACAAAATGAAGATCATGTGGCCCAGAGGCCATAAAAATGGTATCTTGTGGCTCAAAAGCCACATGATCGAAAGGTTGTGGCTCAAGGGCCACGTGATCAAAAGGATGTGGCTCAAGGGCCACAAGATCAGAAGAATGTGGCTCAAGGGCCACAAGATCAAAAGGAGGTGGCACTGAGGCCACATGATCAGAACATAAGACACCTTCTTGTGCCAGCCCAGGTGAAACATCTTCACTACCTTCATGATTTCCATCGAACAATTCTCTGAAGTACTTGAAGGTGCCCTCAACTTCAATTTCATCCAAACCCTGGGTAAGGTTGACCCCAACAGGGTCATTGAAGGCACCTGGCTTCTTGCCGATGGTGAAGATGTTGAAATCAGTGCATTGACTACCATAAGTCAAGCACATCAGACCATTACGACAATTGATCAATGCATTGGAAGTCGCAAGGAATGGTCGCCCCAGAATGACAGGAATTTGTCCAAGTGGGTTTGGCACAGGTTCAGTATCCAAGACAAAGAAGTGGACTGGATAAATGAACTCTCCCACTTTGATCAACACATCTTCCACCACACCCCTCGGTTTCTTCATAGACCTATCAGCCAATTGATTGACATCATTTCATGCTTATATTTGTATCTTATATCCATTATCTTTCACCTAAACAATGCTATGTTACGAGTTTTATGTTTGAATTTCAGAAATAAATAGGTTTGAAGAGATGAAGCATAAAAGGACCCAAAAGCTGGGAAAAAGGACTGAATTGTGAGACATGGGTACTAAGATGCAAGGGAGAAGGACCTGAACGTAAGACCAAAGGACCAAAGAGCAAAAAAATACTCCACACCATCATGGGGAGTATTTTGGCAATTCTATTTGGGGTGGAGCTCCAGCAAGCGAAGTATATGCATCAAAGATCACCAAATACATCCAGAAAAGCCCAGAAGAAAACCCAGCGAGATCCAAGCCATATAGACCGCCAATTGGCGGTCCAAGACCGCTAATTGGCAGTCTTTTTTGGCCCAAATCCGCTAAGATTTTGGTGGCTCGCGTATTAGTGTGTATTTAGTCAATTTTTGGTATTTGTTTAGTCCCACATCAGGGGATTGTCCCAGATTGCCTTTTCTTTGGCTATAAATAGAACTCTTCACATTCTAATGTAATCACTCCATATTTTAAGTGGCTATTCTTCCTACTAGAAGTGAGGCCTTGAAGCACACACTAAAGTAGGAGGATGCTACTTGAAATGTGAGTCATTTGTTAATAAAAGTTTCTTTATTATGTTGTTTGTTTCATATTTCTTGCTTTACTTTGTTTAATTTCTTTTCATTACTTTTAGTAGCATAGTTAATAAGTTTTCCTTGCTTAGTTTAATAATTAGTGTAATGTGTAGTGAGTAGTTCCATCCCCTTTGGGGGGTGGAGTAGATGTTCATACATGTATTAGAGAATGGAATGAATGCTTTATTTCCAATGTGTTGATAAAACATGAATGTATGCTTGCTTGTTTAGGATAGAATTTATAACTTGATGAGTTTTTCCAAAATGATTAGACACCTCTCATGCTTGTTTAGATTCTGAAATAAACAACTTGTATATGTAAATGTTAATCAACTAGGTTGGTGAATAGATTGATAGGTTTTGCCATAACATTTAGACACTTCCTATGCATGATAACACCACATTCATTTGTGCTTAAAGAATGTGTTCAACACCCACCTTTTTGCATGTGTGCACTCACTCCACCCCTTACGGGTTTTCCCATTCATTAATTCCAGAATTTCGTTCTTAGCTTAGTTGGTATTTCATCGTTTGTTTCTTTCTTTCGCATTTCGTACTTCCTAGTGTAGTGTAGCGTAGAGTAGCATAAACAACTCTCTTCTCCATTTTTTCGCCACTTTATTTTGTACTAACGAGAGGCTGCTTACCTCTCTGAGGACGACCCGTATTTGCCACCGCTTCAACGCGGCCGTGCACTTGCGGTTTTAATTAAAACATTCAACAAGTTTTTGGTGTCGTTGCCGGGGAGGTGCCAGTCCAGACTCTTGTTTGGACGATTCGAGTGGATTTAATTTGTGTTTTGTAGTTTTCTTTGTTTCAGGAGACTTGGAGTCGCCAGGAGGAACACCTGGAGAAATTTTGAGGCAAGCTGGCTACTCAGACTGCCAATTGGCGGTCTGGTAAGCTCTGTTTGCTCTCTTATTTCTTTGGTCTGTTTGCATAATTGATGTAGTGATCTGGGATTTAATTTGGCATGTTTTGACTTATAGTTTGTTCCCAGATCCATAATCAAACGTCCTTTAAGCAACTTGGACCCTAAAACCCAAAGCAAAAGATTAGGCATTCATTTTGTTTAGGTCATGCATCATGTATGTGACTTAGGCATGTAGATTGTCTTTTCTCTTAGCTTTATTTTCTGTTGCTGAGTGCTGGCATGAGGTGCGCACCTTCTACTCTCATTCATGCATTTCGTATGAACATGCATTAGTTAGTAGGAAGTGCATTGAAACAAGTGTGAGTTGAGCGTTTGTTTGGAGAGTTGATTGCTAGATTAGGACTCCAAAACGCTACTAAGGAGGGGCTGTCCCATAAAAGATAAGGTGGGGGATTTCAACACCCTTTCCTTCGCCCCACAAACCACACTAATAAAGAGCCTAATTTTTAAAATCAAGTAGACATTGGCCCTAAGGATTTCGGGCGCATTAGGAGAGTGATCTGGTCCCGACCGTCATGACCTGATCGGCGTTGCCCACTTTGTCGATAGTAGGAGAGACGAGATCCCCGGATCTTGGCTCATTTGCTGGGCTTTGTGGTCCTCGTCGTAGGGAGGTGAGGCGTGTTTAGGCCGTGTGACCTCGCCGTTTGGCGTCGTCTAGTTGTAAGGACCTATAGCGACCTTAGGATTGCTTGAGCCTTGTTTGCTTGTGTGCTTCTACCTGTACCCATCCGCCGTGGCATAAGGACTTCTTCCCTTCTCTCTTGAGTCATTCTTTCTCGCATGTGTTCCCCCGTCTTCTCCTCTACGCACATTCTTAAAAAAGGTTTTGATTTTTGTGTGTGCACCTTTGTGCATGCTTTCGTGGACACGAGACGAGAGGGGTCATTTGATGAGGAGCGTTGTCAATCCGGCTTCGGTAATCGATTTCTCGACGCCTTCCACCTCTCGTGTCGCACACAGTCCGGGTTCAATGGCTGCTAATTTCCGTGAGGAGGAGCAGTTGCTGGACCCACTGTTTCGACATGTTCTTATAGTTGTCGTTCCCATACCTCTTCGTGATCGATGCTACCCGAGTCGTACAACTCTACCCTCATGCATCGTATTGCCAGAGGCTAATGGGAACCATTTCGAGGTTAAGGCTTTGTTTATCTCCATGTTCCCTCATTTCACTGGGAAAGGTGACCCCTATATCTTTCTCAGGGAATTTGAGGAGGTCTGTGCTATGTTCAAGCTGCAACAACTTAGCACAGACTCCATCCATCTTAGGCTTGTCCCCTTTGCGCTGAAGGATGATGCCAAGTAGTGGTTGTATAACAACCAGGCGAATTCCTTTAGGACTTGAGATGAGTTTCAATCTGCATTCCTCAAGAAGTACTTCCCAAATCATCGGACTCAAAAATTGAGGAACGAAATCAATTCGTTCTATCAACTTGAGACCGAGACATTTCATGCATATCTAGAGAGGTTCAAGGAGGTACTATCCTCATGCCCTCACCACGGCATTGAGTTGTGGCGTCTTTGTCAGATTGTTTACGAGGGTCTTCAGATCCCGTCCCGGACGCTCTTTGAGTCCATGTGTCAAGGAGAGTTCTTAGGAAAGGATGAATGGGAGGCATGTGCTTTCCTAGAAGACCTTGCTGAGAAAACAATGCAATGGGAGAGTGTAAGGGAACCACCTGCATCATCTAGTATAGGAGCGAGGATCGCGAATGCAAACTCGACTAGATCGGGTGCCGCATTTGCTATCGATACCATTATGGCCACCGAGGCACGCATGTCGGCCTTAATGCGCCGTATGGATTCGATTGAGCTCCAAAACCAACAAAGTGCACCTCACATGTCCACATCTGGTCGAGTTCCCTGTCATTCATGTGGTAGGATAGGTCATGTAGAAAGCGAGTGTGCGTCCATTCCTCCTGAGATGGAACATGTCAACGCCATCTATGACAGAGATAGGAATGACCCATACTCGTCATCTTATAATCTTGGATGGAGGAACCACCCTAATTTTTCATGGAACCAAAATAATGCCCCGGGTGGTCCTTCAACCTCCTCTCGACCACCTAATCAACCACACCAACCTCCCATGCATGCTCATTCATATCAGCAACCCCAAGTTCCAAGCACCAATCCACCAGGTTTCCCAAATTCTAACAACTTTGAAACCCGATTTAATTCGCTTGAGAACTTGACTCGTGGACTTGAGAACTCTGTGAATTTTTTTATGTCATCCACAAGTCAAGTTCTCACTTCAAATCAGCAGACCATCAAATCTCTAGAGCTTCAGATGGGCCAATTGGCTCAGTCTGTACATGAAAGAGAGAGAGGGTCTTTGCCTAGCCAGCCTGAGGCTAACCCCCGCATGTACTAGCAACAACACATGCAAAATGAGAATGTGGTACCTCGGGGGAGGCAAGTGAACCATGTGGAGGAACCTGTTCACCATGTCAATTCCATTGTGACCTTAATGAATGGAAAGTAGGTTGACAATCACATTTCCTTGCCACCACCACCATCTATGCAGCCCCTTAGTGGGAATGGTGGTGATGAAGAGGCTGAGGGTGAGGGTAATACACCAACGCTTCCTTCTCAGGCACTGCAGAAAACCTACCTGCCAAAAGCTCCTTATCCAAGTAGGTTAACCAAAAAGCAGAGTGACACAATGGACAAGATATTAGAGGTGTTTAAGCAAGTTAAGGTTAACATCCTCTTGTTGGAAGTCATCCAACAAATACCTCAATATGCCAAAGTGTTGAAGGATCTCTGCACAACCAAGAGGAAGACCAATGTTCCTAAGAAAGCATTCTTGGCTGTAAATGTAAGCTCACTTTTGTCCAATCCCGCCTACACAAAATACAAGGACCCTGGGTGTCCTACTATTCAGTGCACGATAGGGGACACTAGCATGAGTAATGTTTTGCTTGATTTAGGAGCAGCGGTCAACCTCCTCCCATTTTTTGTCTATCAACAATTAAATTTGGGAGAATTGAAACCAACTAAGATCACCCTCCAATTGGCGGATAGATCCATTCGTATTCCAAAGGGGATTATCGAGGACGTGCTTATCAAAGTTGGAGATTTTATATTTCCAGTCGATTTTGTTGTCCTCGACACCAATCCTGTTGCGAACACCCACTCTCAAATACATTTGATTTTGGGTAGACCATTTCTGGCAACTTCCAACGCCTTAATAAATTGTAGAAATGGTCTCATGAAGCTCTCATTCGGTAACATGAGTGCCAAGTTTCATGTGTTAAACTCTGTTAGGCAACAGGAGCCGATGGATCGACCTTTAAATCTAAATCTCATCCGCCAATTGGAGAAGGCACCACAAAATCAACGAACACCCTAACCCCAATGCAACCCATTGAGAATGTTTGTGGGGCCAGCAAAAACTCATTGGATATCTTTGCAATGCAACAGAGTGAGCTGGCATCAAACATAATTGTCCAAAAGGAGTGTTCGTTGCATGATTCAGTTGAGATTACTAGTGAGAGTGAGACACCTCATCATACGCCTATACCAGAAGGTGTCTCTACCTCATCCCATGGCCATTGAGTCTTTTGAGCTTCATATTGACTCCAACAAGGACCCACCTATGACCGAGCTTATGCTTGATGATCTAAGTGATGGTGGGAGGTCCTTGTTGGATGACTTGGGGAGAAGCCCCTTTCTTAGTGATGCAGGTCTGCTGCATCCATCGAATGAGCTTGAGGAACTCATTCCGATGCACCCGCCTATTGGTTGGAGGGTTTTGTTTGATGAACAACTAAACCCTAGTGAGGCAACACAACTTCATTCTTTGTTACCCACACCCAACCATTATCATGAGGGGTTCGAGTCTCTCAGCTTTGACCTTTCACCCCTCATGACACCTCAGAGTACCGGTGAAGTTTGCCCATCTCGGCAAATCTCTGGTCCTCATGACTTGATGTTCTCATTTGATGTTCCTTGACCGAATGATTATGAGAATATCGTTGTAGCTGTATATATCATGTAAAAAATCGAAAAAAAGAGAACAAAAGAAAAGAAAAAAATGTAATAAAAGACTTCATGAGCGAGTATTGATTGTTGTGGGCCCCAACCCTTGTGTACTTGAGCCCCATTTCTTCACGTATTTGTCTCCCTTCTTCAGTATCTCGTAGGTTTTAAGGAAATTCGGGTTCGTGTCCATCACTATAACCATGAACTTCCTGTTGTGCTTCATGTTGGTGAGATCTTCCCTTTTTCATGCATAAATCCATGTAGTATCATGCTCACATTCATTGAGGACAATGCATGAAGTAGGCGTGGGGGGTATTTTACGTGTGTACATAGTGGAGTATTTTTCCTTTGATTTTGTTTTCTTTTGTGTGTACTGATAGGGTCATGTTAGTGTGCTGCATTTAACATCGATATATCTGCTTGCCATGATCCTTGGGTGACTTGTCTTCTTTTGCTTGCCTAGTGCTTTAAAATTTTCACATTTCTTTCAAAATCTTCATGTGTTTGCGAAAGAAAATGTTTTTGTAGGTTTTGCGTGTGTTTAGCATGTGCAAAATCGTTGAGAGGCAAAGTAAAAAGAAAGCTCCCAAAATTTTCTTGAACTTGATGCATTAGGATTTCTAGTTTACTGGCTTTAGGTCTTATCGAGTCGTTAGGATGCACCCCGGTTTTCCCTCGGGGGGCGTGTAATCATAGGGTTTCAGTACTCAAACATTTAAAGAAGTCCACCCTAAACCCAGTGAGTCAAATAATTCGTGTCTGTTAGTATAAGGAAGTTTCTCGTAGTCAAGGGCCCTTAATCTCTTTTTGTGAAACTTAAGTGTAGGAGTTTTGGTTCCCATGTAGATAAATAAATAAGTGGTGTTTTCTCTTCTTACACGACTCCTATCACTCGGGAAAGTAGGTCTGAGGGGACTTTGTGCCTGGTGTTGTCGAGTCATCTGACTTGGGATGCGCCGACCGAACTCCCGTTACACGGGTGGTAGGGATCGCCCTATGTGGAGATTTGGGGGGAAGGTGTACGTGATAGTGTAAGTCCTCATAGGCAATGATGCACGAAACCCGACCCTGGGAGAATCAAACACCAACCAATAAACTGCTCCAAAGAAGAAAAAAAAGAAAAAAAGAGTGAAATAAGAACAAAAATGGACTTTACACATTGTATCACATTCAGAAGTTAAGGTTGCTGATGAGAATTAAATTTATACCGCAAGTGCACGACGTCAATGGAGACGTGGCAAATACGGGTCGAACACAAGGAGGGAGAGATTCTGTTATTAGTGTGATTTTCGATTAAAGGGAAGAAGGAGAGAAGAAATAATTGGGTTTTGAGATTTTTGGATTTTAATTATCTAAAGCAAGAAACAAGAACAATTAAAACTAAAACAAGAACAAAGATGTGAATTCCGTCGGGTGGAGGTTTAGATTTAAGGTTTAGATTAGAGAATTTAGAAACTTATAATAAATCATATTAGTTATGAAGCATTACATGATAAATGATTTAACATAAACTCACGTAATCAAAATAGACTAACACGAAATTAAAATAATAACATTCATTCATCTTCTCTTCACCCTAAAGCCGTCACCTCCACCCTTTGGAAGGAGTTAGAAACTCATAGAGGGAGGAATAAGGGGTCCATGAGACATTACAAAAGAAAACTAAAAGTAAGAAATAAAAGACAAAATTTTATTAATGAAAAGAAGATTACTGATTGACATCATTTCATGCTTATATTTGTACCTTATATCCATTATCTTACACCTAAGCAATGCTACGTGACGAGTTTTATGTTTAGTTTTCAGGAATAAATAGGTTTGAAGAGATGAAGCATAAAAGGACCCAAAAGCTGGGAAAAAGGACTGAATTGTGAGATCTAGGGACCAAGATGCAAGGGAGAAGGACCTGAATGTAAGACAGAAGGACCTAAGAGCAAAACAGAATACTCCACACCATCATGGGGAGTATTTTACCAATTCTATTCGGGTCGGAGCTCCAACAAGTCGAGTAACCGCATCAAAGACCAACAATACCAGAAAGCAAAGCCCACAACAAATTCCAACACGATCCGACAATTTTGGACCGCTAATTGGCGGTCTTGGACCGCTAATTGGCGGTCCATATTGCTCAGGATCCGTCGAAATTTCTCCTGGACTTGTATTAATGTTCGTTTAGGCTATTTTTGGTATTGGTTTAGTCCCACATCGGGGGATTGTCCCCGATTAGCTTTTCCCATGCTTATAAATAGAACTCTTCACCTTCCATTGTAATTACCCATTGCTTGGTGGCATTCTCTCTACTAAGGAGTGAGCCTTGAAGCAAAAACTCAAGGTGGAGAAGAATGCTACCTTCAATGTGAGTCATTTTGTTAATAAAATAATTCTTCTAGTTTCTTTAAATCTTGTCTTTTAATTTGTGCATGTTTGTTTAGTCTTTCCTTTCCTTTTATGTTTCTTTAATGCTTCTTGCCTTCTTAGTTAACTTTCATTTCAGTATTATGTTTTCTTTTGCTAATATAGTTAGTGTAATGAGTAGTGAGTAGTTCCATCCCCATTTGGGGGGTGGAGAAATATGTGATATAATCATGTAGTGTATTAAGTGTGTGTTATTTTTATCCCTTGAGCTTTATATGATTTCCATAACCATCTAATGGGTCTCCACTCCTATCTTTGATAGGCTAATGCTCTTGAATGAAGCTTAGCTTATGCTTTGATTAGTGGACCTATTTTATGGGGAATGATAAGGTTAGGATATGGATGAAGTTAATGTTGGAAACACAATTTGTAGTGTATGTGCTCTTGTTGCCTTTACCTTAGCTAATGTCTTGTATGTTTTAATGATGTAGTGAAATCTTAATTCATGTAGAGGCATAGTAGGGTATAGTCTTTATACTTGAGTTCATGTAGCTTCATTCCAATTATTGTCTTGTATGTTTTAATGATGTAGTCATATCTTAATTCATGTGGAGGCAAAGTTGGATGTAGTTTTATGATTTCATGCACTACATGTTGTGAGGAGCTTAATGAACACACACACACTTCTTTATGTTCACATTATTTCTCTACCCCCTTTGGGGTTTAGTTTTCTTGCTTTTCTTCCATTTCCATTTGCGTTTTAGTGTAGTTTAGTGTAACCAACCTTTCTTCCCTTTCTTTACCTCTCGCCTTCGCACAAACCAAGTGTCGACACACCTCCCAGTGGACGACCCGTATTTGCCACCGCTTCAACGCGGCCGTGCACTTGCGGTTAATATAAAACGAGATCAATCAATTACAAAACTAAAATTAAGAATAAAAACTACCACCAAAGACTAAGGACCCTTCTAACATCGTTCTCGGGTCTATTTATAGTTGTTACAAGAGACCTAAGTATAGAATTGGAGAGTACACGTGTCCAGACACAACTGGACGAAATTGGAGCACACGGATCGACTGGGGGCGGCGGAATCGCCGCATGGTGTGTGTGATCTGCGGCGGAATCGCCGCACATCATGCTCTGATTTGGTCCAGATTTTGGTTGGGTGTTTATGGTATGATTTGATCCTCCTTTACGCGTCTGGATTGATTCTTTCCATTCTTTTGAGCTCCGGATTAATTCCTTAACATATTTGGAGATATACATTGATTTTTCTATATATTTTCTCTAAGAGAATAAAAGCTACTCGTGATTTGCAATTAGGTCCTTGACTTTTTGCAGTTAAGTCTCTGACTACTTTTGTGCTTAAGTCCTTGTTCTTTTTGCAATTAGGACTTGAATGCTTTTATGCTTGGATACATTTCCATTCGTAACCCGATAATCTTGAACTTGGTCTTTATGATAGAAATGAGTCTTTTTCATGCGTTTATGCTCGAGATGTGGGTAAATTGCATTCAGGTCCCTGTATTCTTTAAATAAGACTAAACACATACCTTAGTAGCATTTATTGATGTAAAAGTAATCTAAATGAAAGACATATGATGCAATGTATGCAATGCATCAAATACCCCCACACCTAGATTTTGCTAGTCCCTAGCAAAACAGAAGATACGAAAAATAAAAACAGGGAAATCCTAACTCACTTTCGTAGGAATCACGGTTGCACTTAGCATGTGCAACAAGCCTTTAAACCTCCAAGTTTCCTTAGAGGACGAGTTTTGTCTCGTGAGGGTTTTCAGTTGACACACCCACAAAGTCTTAAATCAACATTCCATTAATAGCTCTTAATATCTCCACCTTAACCTTATACATCTCACTTAGAATTCTTGTATGCTCATTATATGAATCTAACTCATTAAAAATGTGACTTGGTCTTTATTCCGCCAACATTCACACCACTAACCCTTCTACACATGTTTATCACTTGAATTATTTTACACGCCTCCTCTGGTGGTGAAGTATCATTCGGATCAACCATGACATGGATCATTCTTTTAGCTTTGGGCCTTGAGTATTATTATTTTTTTCTTTTCTTTTTTTCCGTGATTCAACACATTTGCTTTTTGACACTTTTACCCTTTTGCATTCGTGTAGCGAGTTTGGTCGATAATCCCGAGCTGGTAGACTCAAGTTACCGGGTTTCAAGATACCCTACGGACCAGTGACTCAAAGGCTTGGGCTTTTGTAATCATTTTGCAAAATGTGTTTTCTTCACTTTATTCCTTTATTTTTATTTTTATTTTCCTCAAGGCTTAATTGCTATTAGAAGTCCACACTTCCCGGTATATTTTCCTCAACCTCTGCTTTTTATCAACCACTTCAAAGATTTGATTCATCCAATTTAAGTGCATACATGTCTTAAAGGGCAATGGGTTATTTCTTTGAAACTTAGATTTATGTCACCATTTCTACAAGCAGAACTATATAATGAGGAACAAAAACTCAATGCAATTTGTACACGGGTCTTAGCAGTTCAATCTTAAGTTATGTCATGAAACTTTAATTTTTTATATAAATAAAAGACAGAATATATAAATAAATATATACATAAACACCCCCCTCCCCACACCTAAATCATGCATTGTCCTCAATGTATGCAAATATAAAGCAAATGCACTTATTACCTGATGAACTGCGGTGGACGGATGGAATTTGCTCAAAGTCAACCATAGTCAGAACTGGATTGAATGACACCATATTGGTGCATGTATCCAGTTGAATTGTTCCTCATGTTGCAATGAGCATCCTGAGTTACAGGTTCCACACCCCTCACATAAATTGGTTCTCTTATTTGCTCGAGTGACGGTGGGTGTGTAGATGAATTCCTCCCCTTTTTCTTACTTCCTTTTTGATTTTGTGACGATTCAGAAATATTATAGATACGCGATTTCATCACAACATCACTTTGATTGCATGTTATTTCTGGCTCACTATCAATATGAAAGATATTAAATTCAGCTTTTAAGTTCCCAAAAGATAATTGCATGAGCCCATTTCGACAGTTTATCAATGCTTCCGAAGTGGCTAAAAATGGTCTGCCTAGAATTACAGGGATTTGTCGATTATGATTTACAACAGGTGCAGTATCTAGTACGACAAAATCCACTGGGTAAATGAAGTCACCAACCTTGATCAAAACATCCTCGACTATACCTCTTGGTTTCTTAATAGAACAATCAGCAAATTGAAGGGTTGTCTTAGAGGGTTTTAGTGGACCAAGGTTCATTTGCTCATAGACAGAGTACGGGAGTAGGTTAACACTTGCACCAAGGTCTAGAAGGGCTTTGTTGATAAAAGTATCTCCTATTACACATGAAATTGTGGGACATCCAGGATCCTTATATTTTATAGGAGACAAGTTTGACAGGATAGAGCTTATGTTTGCAGTTAAGAATGTCTTCTTTGGTACGTTCGTTCTTCGCTTTTTAGTGCACAGATCTTTTAATAATTTAGCATAAGCAGGTATTTGTTGAATCATATCTAAGAGTGGAATGTTCACCTTAACTTGCTTAAATACTTCCAAGATTTTCTCTATTTGTGCACTTGAGTTCTTTTTGAGTCTATTAGAGAATGGAGCTTTAGGAACATAGACTCGCTCAGGTTCAGGTTGAGCTATGGGTTCAGGTTGAGTAGGTGGGTTGGGCGTTTCAGATTGGACGTCAGGTTCAATGGTCAGGGCATATGTGGGTGCTTGATGGCTAGATTGATTGGACACTCTAGGATTTACCACATTGTTATCAACTTGTCTTCCGGACCGTAATGATACTACTGCATTTATTTGTTGGAACGGTCCTTCCTCATTAACCATTTGAACCGGTCTAGGGTTGTTATTTCCTGAAGGTGCTTGATAGGATTGATATGAATTATTATTAGATCTAGGGTTCACTTCAGGTTGACTTGGAAACCGACCCTTTTTTGTTTCACCTACTATTTGTGCTAGTTGGCTGACTTGTGTCTCTAGCCTTTGGAAGGTCTGGTTGGTTGTTTGTATAAAGGTTTTCATCAAATTTTCCAAGCTTGTCAACCTAACCTCATGATCGTTATTGTTACTAAACCCAGATGATGTATTATTTTGGTTATACGGGTTTGGTTGTTGTCTAGGAGGTTGACCCTGTTGGTTTGATGAGAAATTGGAATTATTACGCCAACCCGAGTTATAGGTTGATGCGTATGGGTCATTTCTAGCATGGTTATACATGACATTAACTTGGTCCCATTCCGCACAATCCTCCATTACATGACCAGTCTGACCACATCTAGAGCAAGGGATAGACGAGGCTTGATTCACTCGGTTTTGGGTTTGTAGCTCTAAACTTTCCATTCTGCGCATAAGGGTAGCTAGTTTTGCTTCAGCCGTTATGTTGGCATCTACAGCTAAGACACCTGGTCTGGGTTGACTTGCTATTCTAGATCCAATACTCGGGTTAAGCGTTGTTCTAGCATTGTCCCATTGCATACTTTTTTCAGCTAAATCCTCAAGGAAAGTCCAGGCATCATTTTCATTTTTTGACATAAAGTTCCCTTGGCTTACGGATTCTACCATAACCCTAGATGTGGGTGTCAATACCTCATAAATAATTTGGCATAATTGCCATCTTGGAATTCCATGATGAGGGCATTGGGTCAGTACACTCTTAAATCTTTCTAGATAGGAATAGAACGGCTCGCTCTCAGACTGAACGAATGCAACAATTTCATTCCTAATCCTCATAGTCTTATGGTTGGGAAAATATTTTTTCAGAAATACTTGAACAAACTCAGCCCAACTCCTAATAGATCTTTCGGCTAGACTATATTGTCATTTCTTAGCGTCGTCCTTTAGTGCTAGAGGCACGAATTTCAGACGCACTGCCTCCTCAGGGATATGCTGGTATTGCATAAGAGAGCAGATTTTCTCAAATTCTCTAAGGAAGAGATATGGGTCTTCCCTAGAGGTGAACTTAGGCAACATACTTATGTATTGTGCCTTAAGTTCGAAGTCGCGACCCGGTATGGTGGGCATAACGATGCACGATGGCCGAGCAGCCATCGCTGGATAGCATCGATCCCTCAGAGTTATGGGTTGCACAACAGGTGGGTCCACTACGTTCTCACCCATTGGATCTGGGTGAGGTGGTGCAACAGGTGGATTGGGGCTAAGTTCCAGACTGGAATCTAGATGAACTCGTGAGAGTCGATTACTCAAGTCCCGAATCCAAATCTGAGTGCACCGGGTTGAATCAATTTTTGAATTCAAATTCCAAATTTAAATTCCAAATTTAATTTCAAGAATTAATTACAATTTTTTTTTAATTTTCGTTTTTTTTATGTTTTTTTTCAAAAGGGAAACAAACAATAGAATGGGGGCAAGATGAGAAAGGAATCCTAATCTAGAGAATTTAGGTGAGAAGAGAAAGAAGACTCAGATGAGAAGGGAAACCTAACTCTAAAGATAGAAAGAGGGTTGGTCAGAAAAATCCTAAGAAAGCACGGTTCAAACAATCCTAGACTTAGTATCGCTTAGATCTAGACGACTCCTAACTGGTTGAGTCGAATTGATTCGCTTGATTCACCTCCCTCACTAATCAAACCAACTTGGTCAGGCCGTGTATAGCTAGTGGGGGCGCTTCCGACAGATTCGGTGCCAATTAGACAACCACTTCGCTTGGAAGACTTACGTCAACACAAAAACACTTTCTAGACACCAAATTAAATTCAATCGGCTTCAGGTCATAGCAAGTCAAACCAATTCTTCTCCTTAAATGAGTCTGAGTCCTTAGGGGCCAATGTCTAATTGATTTTAAATTTAAGGCTTAGGTGACACTTTAGGATTGTGATTTGTGGGCCACGGAAGGGTGATGAAATCCCCACCGTATCTTCGCCTACGGAGTTGCCCTTAAGATAGTTTAACTTAGATCTAACAAAGATAGTCAAACAATGGCCTTTAATTGGGGGGCAATTGCAAGGTTGTATGCAAACTAAATTATATGCTTAAATGCAATCGTTAAACCGCGATACGTACCTTGCCTCCAGCACTCTTCAACAATAAAAATAATTTGCAAGAATTTAGCAAGAATAATGCAAACAAAACATTATATGATGCATGCACTAAGTTCTTCTAGTTTTGCCAATTTTTAGGTCAGAGTTGAATTATTGCCAATTATGGAATTTAAGCTTAACACGTGCAATTCTAATAAAAGGAAATTTTCTGAAACTAGAAATTACGAGGAAAAAGGCAACAAAGGTTACCTACGCAATGCTCAGTCGGGTTCGCCGCCCGCTCTCGAAATTTCAGTAGCTCCACGCGTCCACCCAGAGATGGTGCTAACCCCAGAAAAATTTGAAGCCCAGATGCTTCAGTTGTGCGGCGATTCCGCCACAGGTTACTCTTGATGTGCGGCGATTTCGCCGCTCGTTTAGCTCAGAATGTGCTCGGATTTCGCCGCGCACTCTGTTGTCTCCAGAAACACAAATCCAAATACTTAGATCACGCACAAGATAAACAGGATAAAATCGAAATCAACAAAAGAAAACAAAATCTGCGTCGCCTCCCCGGCAACGACGTCAAAAACTTGATGAGAATTAAATTTATACCGCAAGTGCACGACGTCAATGGAGACGTGGCAAATACGGGTCGAACACAAGGAGGGAGAGATTCTGTTATTAGTGTGATTTTCGATTAAAGGGAAGAAGGAGAGAAGAAATAATTGGGTTTTGAGATTTTTGGATTTTAATTATCTAAAGCAAGAAACAAGAACAATTAAAACTAAAACAAGAACAAAGATGTGAATTCCGTCGGGTGGAGGTTTAGATTTAAGGTTTAGATTATAGAATTTAGAAACTTATAATAAATCATATTAGTTATGAAGCATTACATGATAAATCATATTAGTTTTATGATTTCATGCACTACATGTTGTGAGGAGCTTAATGAACACACACACACTTCTTTATGTTCACATTATTTCTCTACCCCCTTTGGGGTTTAGTTTTCTTGCTTTTCTTCCATTTCCATTTGTGTTTTAGTGTAGTTTAGTGTAACCAACCTTTCTTCCCTTTCTTTACCTCTCGCCTTCGCACAAACCAAGTGTCGACACACCTCCCAGTGGACGACCCGTATTTGCCACCGCTTCAACGCGGCCGTGCACTTGCGGTTAATATAAAACGAGATCAATCAATTACAAAACTAAAATTAAGAATAAAAACTACCACCAAAGACTAAGGACCCTTCTAACATCGTTCTCGGGTCTATTTATAGTTGTTACAAGAGACCTAAGTATAGAATTGGAGAGTACACGTGTCCAGACACAACTGGACGAAATTGGAGCACACGGATCGACTGGGGGGCGGCGGAATCGCCGCATGGTGTGTGTGATCTGCGGCGGAATCGCCGCACATCATGCTCTGATTTGGTCCAGATTTTGGTTGGGTGTTTATGGTATGATTTGATCCTCCTTTACGCGTCTGGATTGATTCTTTCCATTCTTTTGAGCTCCGGATTAATTCCTTCACATATTTGGAGATATACATTGATTTTTCTATATATTTTCTCCAAGAGAATAAAAGCTACTCGTGATTTGCAATTAGGTCCTTGACTTTTTGCAGTTAAGTCTCCGACTACTTTTGTGCTTAAGTCCTTGTTCTTTTTGCAATTAGGACTTGAATGCTTTTATGCTTGGATACATTTCCATTCGTAACCCGATAATCTTGAACTTGGTCTTTATGATAGAAATGAGTCTTTTGCATGCGTTTATGCTCGGGATGTGGGTAAATTGCATTCAGGTCCCTGTATTCTGTAAATAAGACTAAACACATACCTTAGTAGCATTTATTGATGTAAAAGTAATATAAATGAAAGACATATGATGCAATGTATGCAATGCATCAGTTGCCCATGTCTTTCACGTAAGTCCTTAAGTAACTCTCATGAATAACTCATTAGGCTAGGTGTGTGGACCGATTACATATATAGAGTCGACCCGTGGTATTACCGTGTCCCATGATTGACAAAATAAGTCCAACGAGTCATGTAGCTAGATTGATTAATGCATCTTGTTCGGATTTTGTGGGTATATCCGCTGAAACCCTCAAGAGACAACACTCCTCCTCCTTGGTGACAAGAAGGTTTAACGGCTTGTTGCACGTGCTAAGTGCAACCGTGATTCCTACGAAAGTGAGTTAGGATTTCTTGTTTTTTTCGTATGCTTTTTCCTTTCTTTGTTTTGCTCGGGACTAACAAAAGTTAGGTGTGGGGGTATTTGATTGACATCATTTCATGCTTATATTTGTATCTTATATCCATTATCTTTCACCTAAACAATGCTATGTTACAAGTTTTATGTTTGAATTTCAGAAATAAATAGGTTTGAAGAGATGAAGCATAAAAGGACCCAAAAGCTGGGAAAAAGGACTGAATTGTGAGACATGGGTACTAAGATGCAAGGGAGAAGGACCTGAACATATGACCAAAGGACCAAAGAGCAAAAAAATACTCCACACCATCATGGGGAGTATTTTGGCAATTCTATTTGGGGTGGAGCTTCAGCAAGCGAAGTAGATGCATCAAAGATCACCAAATACATCCAGAAAAGCCCAGAAGAAAACCCAGCGAGATCCAAGCCATATATACCGCCAATTGGCGGTCCAAGACCGCTAATTGGCAGTCTTTTTTGGCCCAAATCCGCTAAGATTTTGGTGGCTCGCGTATTAGTGTGTATTTAGTCTATTTTTGGTATTTGTTTAGTCCCACATCAGGGGATTGTCCCAGATTGCCTTTTCTTTGGCTATAAATAGAACTCTTCACATTCTAATGTAATCACTCCATATTTTAAGTGGCTATTCTTCCTACTAGAAGTGAGGCCTTGAAGCACACACTAAAGTAGGAGGATGCTACTTGAAATGTGAGTCATTTGTTAATAAAAGTTTCTTTATTATGTTGTTTGTTTCATATTTCTTGCTTTACTTTGTTTAATTTCTTTTCATTACTTTTAGTAGCATAGTTAATAAGCTTTCCTTGCTTAGTTTAATAATTAGTGTAATGTGTAGTGAGTAGTTCCATCCCCTTTGGGGGGTGGAGTAGATGTTCATACATGTATTAGAGAATGGAATGAATGCTTTATTTCCAATGTGTTGATAAAACATGAATGTATGCTTGCTTGTTTAGGATAGAATTTATAACTTGATGAGTTTTTCCAAAATGATTAGACACCTCTCATGCTTGTTTAGGTTCTGAAATAAACAACTTGTATATGTAAATGTTAATCAACTAGGTTGGTGAATAGATTGGTAGGTTTTGCCATAACATTTAGACACTTCCTATGCATGATAACACCACCTTCATTTATGCTTAAAGAATGTGTTCAACACCCACCTCTTTGCAGGTGTGCACTCACTCCACCCCTTACAGGTTTTCCCATTCCTGAATTCCAGCATTTCGTTCTTAGCTTAGTTGGTATTTCATCGTTTGTTTATTTCTTTCACATTTCGTACTTCTTAGTGTAGTGTAGCGTAGAGTAGCATAAACGACTCTCTTCTCCATTTTTTCGCCACTTGATTTTGTACTAACAAGAGGCTGCTCACCTGCCTGAGGACGACCCGTATTTGCCACCGCTTCAATGTGGCCGTGCACTTGCGGTTTTAATTAAAACCTTCAACACCAATTGAAGAGCTTTGTTTGTTTCGGGTCTCTAAGACCGAGGTGGACGTAGACAAAATATGGCAGAAGATTAACATATGCACCAAGGTCCAATAAGGCTAGATGTATGGACACATCACCAATCACACAAGAGATAGTAGGATAGCCAGGGTCCTTGTACTTGACTTGCATGGGTTGTGCCAACAAATAACTCACGTTAGCCGGAAGAAAAGCTTTCTTTGGAACATGAGTTTTTCTCTTCTTGGTGCATAAGTCCTTGAGAACCTTGGCATAAGGTGGCATTTGCTGAATCACCTCCAACAGAGGGATGTTCACCTTAACTTGCCTAAACATCTCAAGCATCTTGTCATGCTGATCTGAGGTTTTCTTTTTAAGGCGCTCAGGGAATGGCACCTTCGGGGCATAAAGGTGCGAAGGAACCCCAGAATTTTGGTCCAAAGAAACATGAGTGGGGACCTCAGAATCTGATTCCTTCGACAGAAGAGGAGACAAGGGGACCTCAAGGTTAGGGCCCTTTGTTGAAGAAAATGTAGAGAGAACCTCAGGATCTGGCTCCTTCCTGGAAGTATTTGTGGAGGGAGCCTCAGGATCCGGCTCCCTCAAAGATGGTGATGACAAAGAAGGCACCCCAATGTGGTTGTCCACCTCCTTACCAGACCTCAAAGCATGAATCACATTAATATGATGGGTCGGTTCAGAGGTAGCATGAGGTAAAGGTGTTCTTCCTTGAGAATGGGTACCCCGAGGATTCACCTCGGGTTGACTCGGGAACTAACCCTTCTCGCGTTCATGGAATTGACGAGTCAACTGGCTAACTTGCATTTCCAAAGCCTTGACTGTACTTTGCAACGCTTGAAGGTTCGGATCACAAGAAGGGTCCTTGGGGTCAACCCACTGGGGTGGTGGAGTCTTCTAGGAATAACCCGACGATGAGGCATGAGCAAGTTGGTAATAATGGTGCTGAGACCTTTGATGTGGGGGTTGGTAGGTTGTCGATGGGCATGGAGGTTGATAAGGTGGAGGTTGAGGTTGAGCGTGCGAGCTCTGACCATTACCCCCACTAGGCCCCCAAGAGAAGTTAGGATGGTTACGTCATCCCGAGTTGTAGGATGATTACTAACCCCTATTTAGTTCCCTTGAGAAGATGATCTCTGAAAACTAAAACTAATCTTAAGAATTAAGGAAATTTCTTGGAGAATTATGGAGAGAGATTTTTGCATGAGAAAATAATGAATTAGTTAATGAGGTAATGAGATAAACTTGTATTTATAAGTTCTCTCCAAATTACCTATTCATATGCAACCTCTTGCCCATGATTTCATGCAAACTTCCATCTAACCATCCATTATTTGCTAACAAATAATCTCAGCCACGAATTAAATCAATTATGGACCAATTCCATGCATGATCTAATTAATTCTTAAATTAATTCTGCAGATAACTGTCTGGACCGGTCGACCGTTTGAAGGTTCGGTCGACCGCTCGAACCAAGTTTCGGTCGACCATCCGACATTCGGTCGACCGTTCGCAACAATAAAATATTTCATCGCAATGTTCGGTCGACCGACCGATAGATTCGGTCGACCGTTCCGAACAGACAAAAATTCCCTGTTATCGGTCGAGACGTGTCCGGTCGACCGTGCACGATCGGTCGACCGTTTACTGTTAACCGGTCGACCGTTTGTGCACAGTAATGCAGACTTGTCAAATTTCGGTTTAACCCGTACAAAATTTGACATTTCGGGATTAGTAGTAAATTCACAACTTATGTAACATATTATCCTATGTAATGATAAATCATTACACCCCATAATATTTACATCACATATGAATTTTAATTTAGGTTCTAATTATGTTATTAATCACAACATAATTTTGATTTTGCTTGTTCACCCCATGTGTCATATTTTCTAAATGAAACCCGACACATCTTATGAATTCAAAATCCTCAATTCTCATTTCCCAGTTTTGTGGTGTGACCTATGGGAGGATCTAAACTAAGTTGACAGTGATATTAAGAGCTTAATATCACAAGCTATAAGCGGTAACTAGCTACACATTATAGCTCCCAATTAGTTAGATGTCTTAATTCCACTCGAATCAAAACTCGATCCATTTAGTGATGGAGTGCACCACTTGTGTCCGTCCCTTGCCTCATGATATTAAGAATACACACAAAGTAGTATTGTGTCATCTTTGTATTAGTATTCATTTTCTTGATCTATTTAAGCTAGTTATAAATATGTGACTTAACTCAATTCACATTGTGCACATTATAACTTTGCTTTATCAAGAGGCCCACAAATATCATCACCCAATTAAGAGGGACAATGATAATCTTTTGACTAACTATCTTCTCCAACAAAAGTCATACTTAACCAACTAATGCCTTTGCATTACACTCATTGATAGCTTAAGACACTAGTCTAATTAAGCACTCCTTAAGTGATCGAATATAAGTCTCATATCAAAGGACCAAGGACACAGTAAAATATTAATGACACAGAAACAAATTTCTATAATGTTTTACTTATTAGGTCCATTCAGTCTACAAAAGTAATATTTACCTCTTTTGTGTACCCGTGTCGTCACTCACTTGTAGAGCTACAATGATTTATGACCAACACGACAATCTTAACTCGGTAATTAATGTCCCATGTTAATTACCATGATCGCGAATATCTTTTTGTTTTATGTAAACCATTATCTTTTAGAGCTCTACGGTTAAGGACCAAGAGCCTCTTCCTTAACACTTCTAAAAGACGAATAACATAAACAAGGAACAAAATGATTTCTCATTCAATTCATAATAATTGACATTTAAAACTAAAACTTTTAGAACACATTCCCTTCAGAAAGTTAGGGTCAAGGTTCATTTAAGTTTTAGACTGGAGAATGACCGGCTAAATAAAAAAGAAAATCATGGTGAATTTAAACAAACTTGGAAACAATTCAAATTTCTCGAACTCGACAGGTTTAGTGGACCGATAAAACTTGGAATTTTGCATTAGTATAATAATATGTTGTCACTTAACAAAACTAAGGAGTTTGTTCTAACACTTAATTGCAATACAAAATATTGTTATGGTAAAAGCACCAAATGTAATAACGTGAGGTTTTTTTTAGCAATTCATGTTGGTAAAACATGATTTACCCTATGGGATCGAATATACCTCTTCTATATCCGAACCCGGACAATGGAAAATGAATAAAGTGGTTGCCTTATAGAGTCTTTCTTCTTGTACCGGACGGTCTCCAACTCTCTTGAATGAGGAGTACGAATCCACGAACCAAGTGTCCTTCAGGTGGTGCACGTGAGACAAAGTGGTGGAGGTGGTTACTAGGGTTAGGGTTTTTGCTCTCTTGGAATTGGAGCCCCAACACTATATTTATATGTGACCTTCTCATAACCCTAATTTTCTTGGCCAATGCAGACACGCCACGTGTCAATGCCCTGGGCAAATATTAACTTAATCCAATATCTCCCACTTGCACAATGGCATGTTACTAACATGTCACCTCATTATGTGTCCTCGACACATATGTATACATCCTTAATATACACACACAATTCTTTCTCTAATAACACATCTTTGATACGTGAATCTCTAATCATATATCCCTGATAGATGATTATTAGTGTCCCTGACACCTGCACCTAACGATCATAAGGACAAATGTATCGTGCGACTGGTGATGTACCTGCATTTAGGAGCCTCAAACTAGAAACCTTACTAGAAGTCCAGAATGGTAGCATCCCTATAAAACACCAAATAAGCAGTCAAATACACATCACAGTTCCCCAGGTTTACTCAAAAACTCACTTGACATGAACGATATCTCGACCCCTCAGAGAGAATACCTTCTTGTCCTCAAAGTACTTTCTACTGTATTTAATACAGTTGAGCCCATCAAATACTTTCATTGCAGTCAAATCAAACCTTTCCCTTCACCCTAGATCACCACTACACTTGGAGTTGACTCCTTTCCCAAAGAAGCCACTTTAAACCGAATCACTCATGGTCATAAGCAACATCCCAAAGTATCCATATCAACTCATTGTTTCATGATGTTCTCGAAGGTTACACAAGGGCAACTAATGGCAATTAAGTATCGGACTCACACAGTGAAGGAGTAGGGATCCATCCTTCCACTTCTGATGGTCGCTCAACACATGTTGAATGATAAACATGCTATGGTGGAGCACACTGTACACAACAAGATCTATGACTCTCAAACACCACACATGTCTTAGTCTAGTCGCACCCCCTGCGCCTAACTCGAGCTTCATCATTGATGCCTTAACACCATGCGGGTCCTACCTAGCGCCACATATGATGCTAGCACATGGTTCCTATAAGTTACATTAATCGTGGGAATATTCATGTTAATTCTCATTACCATGGAGAATCTCATTTTTATTCCAAATCAAGGCGAGTCTTCAATTATGAACAGATTAAGATCCTTCATACAAGATCATTTCATAACAAGTCTCATCTCTGCTCGCTATCAAAGAGCCAGAGGTGAATGCTCGTGTGAGCGAGCATTCTATTACCTATTGACATAATAATATTTTATGCTAGAATAATAATCAACCATAATGTACAAACAAATATAGTTGGGAAAATAAGAACTCAATTTATTCATATAAGGAAGTCAAACATGCCAGTACATCAAAATCTGCATAAGCCCAGGGACTTCACATGACACACAAACGAGTCTTTAACTATCGCTTTGGTAAGAGGGTCAGCTACCAAACAACTAGTAGATACATGTTTTAACACAACTTCCTTTCTTGCTATAATGTGTTTCAGAAAGTGGTACCTAACTTGTATATGTTTGGTTTTTCGATGATATTTGGGGTATTTCACATAACAAATGACAACCATGCTATCACAATAGACAACAACAAGCTCATCAGATGTCTCTACCAGCCCAGTATGTTGTAAGAACCTCCTCAACCAAACAACCTCCTGCACTACGGCAGAGCATGCAACATACTATGCCTCCATAGTTGATATGGCTATACAAGTGTGCTTCTTGCTGGACCACGAGAGTGCTCCATTTGCAAGCAAGAAAGCATAACCGGAGGTAGACTTCCTTGCATCGGTATCTACAGCCCAATCGACATCATTATAGCCAATTAGACTAACATATGAAGCTTGGTAACATAACATATAGTTACTCATTCCCCTGAGGTATCTCATGATTCTCTTGACCACTTTCCAAGGCTCCAGGCTTGGGTTGGATTGGTATCGACTCACCATGCCCACAACATAGCAAATATCTAGCCTAGTACACTATACCGTACATAAGGCTTCCTCAGTGCTGGAGTATGGAACGCTGTCCATTTGGCCTTCTCTCGAGGAGTCTTAGGATGTTTATTAAGGCTCAAGTGCAAGCCCTTCTCAACATGAGTGTTAATTGGTTTGTATTTTTTCATATGGTATTTTTTCAAGACATTGTTAATGTAGGTCTCTTGACACAATCTCAGAAGTCTATTTGACTTATCTCTAACTATCTTGACACCAAGAACATAGCTTGCCTCACCTATGTCTGTCATATCAAATGTAGAGGACAACCACTCTTTAGTGGATTTCAACAGCTCTTTGCTATTGCCAACCATGAGTATGTCATCAACATACAAAGTCAGAATGAAAAATTTACCATTTGATCTTTTAACATACACATAGTGATTTTCCTCAAGCATAGAGAATGCATTCTCTGTTATAGATTGATGGAAGTGAATATTCCACTGTATAGATGCTTGTTTTAAGCCATATAGGGACTTTTTGAGCTTGCACACCTTGCGCTCTTGTCCATTGACTTCAAAACCTTGAGGTTGATTTATGTAGAATTCCTCCTCAAGTTATCCATTGAGAAAAATAGTCTTTATATCCATTTGGTAAAGTTCTAAGTCCATCTGAGCCACAATAGCTAGCAGAAGACGTATTGAGGCAAACCTAACCACTGGTGAAAATGTTTCCTCAAACTCCACGCCTTCCCTATAGGTGTAGCCTTTAGCTACCAATCTTTCAACATATCCATCCACTATCCTCTTAATCTTGAGGATCCACTTGGCTCCAATGGCCTTTCGGTTTGGCGGTAAGTCAACCAAGTCCCAGACATGATTAACTTTCATTGACTCCAACTCCTCTATAGCTGATTGACATCATATCATGCATACATTTGTGTCTTATATCCGTTATCTTTCACCTAAGCAATTCTACGTAATGAGTAAGTTTCAGGAATAAACAGGTTTGAGGAGAAGAGACTCAGAAAGAACTTAAAAGCAAGGAAATGACTGAATTGCAGGACTTATGGACTGAGATGCAAGAGAGAAGGACCCATATGTAAACTAAAAGGATCAAGGAGCAAATCGAGATGCTTCACACTATCATGAGGAGTATTTTGGCAATTAGATCTGGGCCTAACCATCGACAACCAAATCGGGTTCATCAAACATCAAGAAATCAAGCCAGAATCAAGCCACCCAAAACCGGATCTGATCAACCCAAACCAGACCGCCAATTGGCGGCCCATTTGGATCCAAACCCGATAAGACTTAGCCGGGTGTTATATTAGTACGTATTTAGTCCATTTATCGTATGCGTTTAGTCCCATATCGGAGGATTGTCCCGGGTTACCTTTTTCTATGGCTATAAATACAACTCTTCCTCCTCCTTTGTAATACATCTTCTCTCTTGGTGGCCATCCTCTCTACTAGGAGTAAAGCCTTGGAGCAAAACTCTGGTGGAGAGAGGCTACTTGTAATGTGAGTGAGTAATAAAAGATGTTTTGTTAGTTTTTTTCATATTGTCTCTTTTCCATTCTTGCATGCTTTGTTAACTTTGTTTGTTTTAATCATCATAGAATTAATTAACATGTTTTCTTTCCTTAATATGCATGTTAGTCTAATAATGTGTGAGCAGTTCCATCCTCTTTGGGGGTGGAGATGATGTTTATACATGCAATAAAGAATGGAAATGAATGCTTTATTTTGAAATGTGTTGATAAATGTGAATTTATGCTTGCTTGTTTAGAGTAGAACACTACACTTGATGGGTTTTGACACAACTATTAGACACCTCCCATACTTGTTTAGGTTCTAAAATAACCAACTTGTGTATGTGAATGTTAATCAACTAGGTAGTGATTGGATTGATAGGTTTTGTCATAATCATTAGACACTTCCTATACATGAAAACACTACTTACATTTGTGCCTATTGAATGCATTCTTCACCATATTATTGAATGTGTACACTCACTTCACCCGTCAGTGGTTTCTCTTCCTGATTTCCAACTTGCTTTTATTAGACACTTAGTTTAGTTTTACTTCGTCTCGTGCTTTCATCTTTTTTGATTGTTTCGTGCTAATTTAGTGTAGTTTAGTTAGTGTACTCAATTCCTTCTCCCCTCTTTCTACCACTTGATTTTGTTAAAACCTGAATCTACTCACCTCCCCGTGGATCGACCAATATTTTCCACGTCTTCAATGACATCATGCACTTGCGGTATTTTAAACAATTTAAACAATAGCCTTTAACCACTCTTTTGCATTTGGACCATCCAAAGCCTCTCTCAATGTCCCTGGCTCTTGCTCATTGATTATAGTCATCTTGGGTGATTCACAATCAATTTCCTTTTGAGCTATCATAAAGGCTTCTTCCTCTAAGCTGAATCATCAACGAGAAATGTGCCCACGTCTCCTTTGACACAAATGGGGATCTGATTACTCATCCTCTGTGAGAGCTATCTGATCATCAACATTACCACTCCCACTGGGATCAAATGGTAGAACCTCATGTTCAACTTTCAGATCCTAATTTCATGTAGTAATTTGTCCATCTTGTTGTTCAAAGAAGTCCACTGACTCTTTGGTAGCTCCTGCAAGAGTTGGAAAATCACTTTCCAAAAATGTGGCATCTCTAGACTCTAGTTTCGTCCTTCTCGTCTAACTCGATAAAAACATAACCTTTAGAGAAATCATGATAACTCACAAAGACACTCTCCCTCTAGGTCCTATCTTTCCATATCGGTGAGCAGCAAAATGAATATATGTTGCGCATCCCCAAGGACGTAGCTGGCTAAAATCAGGCTTCCTTCCTGTCCACAACTCATATAGAGTTTATGGGGATGACTTTATCAGATCTATTTAGGATATAGGCAGCAATTAACATAGCATCTCCCCAATAGGAAATTTGTAAGCTTGCATGCGCTATCATAGATCTAACCATGTCTAGCAACGTTTTATTCCTTCTTTCAGCAATCCCAATTTGCAAAGGTGTATAAGGTATAGTGAGTTGTTTAGATATCCCCTGTTATCACATAACTCTCTAAACATATCGGAGAGATACTCTCGACCTGAATCCGTTCTGAGTATCTTACTATTCAATTGATTCTCAACCAAACTAATGAATTATTTAAAACATTCTAAAGCTTCTGATTTGTGAGAACTAAGATAAATATGACTGTATCTAGTAAAGTCATCAATAGATGTGATGAAATAATTTTGTCCATGTCTACTGCGCACATTCAAAGGTCCACCTATATCTGAGTTTGAACACAACAACAATTATCCATGTTAATCATTGTTGGTCATACAACATCAATATCTAAGGTTTACATTTTGAATAAGAGCATCAAAGAAAATGATCTTAATCATAAAAGACGATTCGATTCGAAAGCGACCAAGATGGCTCTGGTACAAATGTTGGTAAAATGTGATTTACCCTGTGGGATCTAAAATACCTCTTCTAGATCCAAACCCGGGCAGAGGAAGATGAACCAAAGTCTTATTTCTTCTACCACATCTACTGGGCAGCGGGATCGAAATCACCTTACATAGTCTTTCTTCTTATACCGGTCGGTCTCCAACCCTATTGGAGAAAGAGCGCGAATCCACGAACCAAGTGTCCTTCGGGTGGTGCAAGTGAGACAAAGAGGTGGAGGTGGCAACTAGGGTTAGGGTTTTTGCTCTCTTGGAATTGGAGGCCCTGCACTATATTTATATGTGGAATTCTCGTAACCTTAATTTTCTTGGCCAGTACAGACATGTCATGTGTCAGTGCCTTGGGCAAATATCAACTTAATCCAATAATTCAGGCCTCTTGCCAAGCCACGTGCCAAACCAAGGTGCATCATACATGCATATTTAGTGAGTCACAAGGCCAAATCTAGGCTCAATGTTTGTCTGTTAATACATGTTAATCCATCACTCTTTAGTGGCACAGACGACATAGAACGAGTTTGGATTTCTGTTTCGGCTTGAGCCACTTGTTTTGAGTGCATTAAGATCTTTGTGTGCACATCTTTACCATCCAATCAAGATAATATGACATGATAGTCATATTTGCTATACATAGTGTGTCTTCTCCTTCCTTTCACTTGTTCTTCTTCTACCTAAGTCTAGTTTACACCCAATTAAGGTTGTGAGAGAAGCTTGATTTGAAGAGGTTATTATTGAGATGCTGAAAAAACTAGTTGTAGATTCTTGTTTCTTGCACTTCCATTTGTACCATTTTAATGTCGTTTGTTGTTTCTTTTTATAGTTTGTTATTTTTGTGGTTATTGCATCAAATCTATGCCTCTTTATACATAGTGTAATGTTTGTGAGTAGAGCCTCTTGTTTAAGGGTGAAGATGGTGGAATGATATTTGAGGGTGTTGTCTATGTTTTAATCTTATTTCCATGTGTAGATTTGCTAGTTTAGTGAGTTGATTGATTTGACCCTTATTAGATGCATCTTTTATTCTTGATAGGATATTATTAGTTTAGGTTTTACATCTCATAGTTGATCTACATGTTTTTACATCTTTGCACATATAATCTATTCTTACACTTGCAACTCCAAAATTTGTTTGTAACGGATGTAGATTTACTAGTCTTATGTGCATTGATACTAAGTTTATGGATGAGTGTTGGCCACAACTTTTAAAATGCCACCTGATGTGTTTTAAATTGGGATTTTTGCTTGGGTGCACCTCAACAAGATGTCAATTTCTAGCTTGCACTTACACTTTACACTACTAGAAAAGTAGGCTTCATCAACAGATATAGATCCGTCGGAAAAGGAAGCTATACACTGACGAATATCTTTTTTCGTCGGTATATCAGTACACCGACGGATTCTCTCGCTAACGTTGATAGTAAGGAGCTGTCAGAAAATATTTTTGTAGTATTCGTCCGAACAAAAACATACACTAGCGGACGGTATATTTCGGTGAAGATTTCGAATCCACGGTAAAATGAATATTTTCACGGAAATACCATCACCAACGGCTCGGTAAACCTTCACCGACAGATTAGATCTGTCGGTGCCTTTTTTAAAGTCACCAAAGGATAGCATCCATCGGTAAAGATTTTGAATCCCTAGTAAAATGTCTTTTTCCACAGAAAAATGATCACTGATGGTTGTGTTAACCTACAACGACGGATATATTCCTTAGTGCTTTTTTAAAGTCATCGACGGATATCCTCCGTCGGTGAACATTCTGAAAAATATCCGTTATGAACTTAATACAGTTATATACACTGACACACAAGTCATTAAGCATCGACAGATAGGCTGTATCGGTGTAGGATTTTATCAAGAGCCAATTCGGGCTTCCCCTTCACTTTCCCGTAATCACTCCCAACCCCTCGCTGTGGCTCCTCCGATCTCCGCACTTCGTCCTCGTCGTTCCTCTGCCCCCTCACCATTTGGATAGTAAGCCTCTACCCCGACCCTTCGATCCCTCCACGACAACCACAATCCCTAACCCTGACCCCTCCCTTCCTCCCCGACTCCACGCCCGACCCCACCCTCTAGCACAACCCCCCGACCACACACCTGACCCCCAACCCCTACTCCAGACTCCTCCCTGACCCTACAACAAAAAAGAAAATAATTTTTAGTAGAGTGTTGATAATAATATGTGTCGGAGTGTGGACAATAGCTTAGAGATCAAAGTTTAATAACAACCTTACACAACAAATTAGTATGTGTAAGAGTGTTGACAATAGCTCCATGTTGATCAATTTTTACTCATTTGTGATATTAAATATCATAAGTACATCCTATCAAAATATACCGATTTTAAGATGGGCATCCATACTTTAACATATTATATAAGCCTACAACATATGGTTACATCCCACCACACATTGAGCTTAGTTTACATACTTAAGTGTATTCGAAATTGATCCTCATTGAACAATATTTAACATTAGTGAAAATTAATGAAACTAGGAATTTCATATAGGTTATTTAGTATTGGATTTTGGATTGGTTGCAAATAAGACATGTATTGGATCCAAATAAGATTTAGGATGTGTTGAAAATAAGGATTGGTTGAACTGTGGTTGGTGAATGCATGGTATGAATGTAAATGTGTTTTTCATTGTCAATCTAGGAATTCAAAAAAAAAATCATTGATGAAAATATAGGGGAGATTTTGCCAAAATTTCTATTAAATAGTTATTTTAGATTTAGCTAACATGTTTAACGATTTAGTTATATTTATTTGGATTGAGTGGAATGTGCTAGTGTGATTGAGTTAGTTGGATCTGTTAGTTGATTGTTAGATTGGTTAATTGATTTAGTTAGATTGAGTTTATTTGGATTAATTTGAATGAGTTGGATGTGATAATTAGATTGAGTGAAATATACCAGATGTGTTAGTTGACAAAGAGTTGCATGTGGTAGCTTTGGTAGAGATTGAATTCAGGGTTGGTTGCAAATAAGATTTATGGTAAGGGTTGAAATTTGAAACTGTCGATTTGATGATCGTAGAGGTTGAAACTTTTATATTGGATTTCGTTACGATTAAGATGTTATGTTTAACATGTTTTGTTTGAAATCAATAGAATTTTGAGCGTGGACAAAAGTTGGATGTGTGAGAAGAGAATTACTTAGAAATTCACAAAAAATATGAAGTCATTCCTGAACCTTGCCTTTCGTGTTCACAACCAATACATTCGTGATGGGAATAAAATCTTATGCCCATGGAAGAAGTGTTGTAACAATAAGTGGGTGACTAGTTGCAAAGTCATTGATGATACGTCATAAATGGCTTTACTGGTAATTACGAGTAGTGGGTTTTTCACGAGAAACATATTGTCAGTTCAAGTGCACAAGTTGTCACGACGATTACAAGAAGACCAACAGAGATTGAGTCAGAAGAGGATGGCGCAAACGACATAGAGGGGACAATACACAATGTGGTAGAAGTTGGTAACTCCACAATCGATTCGTCAAGACAGGGGATCACAAATAATGCTCAAAAGTTTCTCGCCAACATGAAGGATGGAGATCAACCGTTGTATCCCGAGTGCAAACCAAATATGTATATACGGCATCATGACAAGAAACTCCTTAAAGTTGCGGCCATTATTGTATGTTTAAGAATATTATTAGTTTTCAACTATTTAATGTTGTTTGATACATTCATTTGTGAATTTATAATGTTTTCTTCTTTTCGGAACAATTGGAGGCTTTGCGAAGACCGAGCGAGACGAGCTCTCAGGGCTGGCAGTTGGCGCCCAAGATCTGGTTGGGATTCTTCTCAGCGACGGGCACAGACGTGTTAGGATGTACTCGAGTTTCGTCACCCCGATTAACATGTATGGGCCCCACATGAAGTCATCCCAAGTAGAGAGTGACGCCAGAGGGGAGGTTGAGAAAGGTAAGGAGATGAGATGGTGAGAAGCGAGCTAGCGAAGACAAAAAATGAGCTCGTGAGGTGTAAGTAGATGGTCAAGTTTTTGATGTAGAAGGGGGTTTTAATCCTGAGGTATTGTATTTGTAATTTAATAAATTGTATTATATTTACTAAGTTAATTTATATGCATTATAATATTTTAAGTGACTTAATGTATAATGTTTTAATCGTGCAGGATTTTTGCACGCCACCTCCTCAACCAAGTCGAGATAACGATGATGATCCATCGGGCGAAGCCGACACAGAATGTTTGGCAACTTAGTGTTTTTTGTCTATTGTTATTGTTCAACTTTGTTTTAGTATTGGTGAATTAAAATGGTAATTTTAAAATTACAACTTTTGTGTTTGAATTGTTTTTAGATATATAAATGTATATGACTTTTTGTGTTTAGATGTGTATGAATGTTTGTTGAATGATGAGTGAATTGGACGTGCATGAATACTTATTGAATAATTATTGAATTGGATGTTTATGAGTGTTTGATGAATGAACAGGGAAAATCGGAACCCTGAAGAGCAAACAAACTCTTTTGGGTTCTGGACATGACTTACGCTGACGGAATGTGATCCGTCAGTGTAGGTTCTGACGTTTAGTGAAATGCCTACAACAACAATACGTATCTGTTGGTCAAAGGGCTGACGTTTGTTGGTAGACGTACACCAATGGTACATATCCGTCGGTCAAAGGGCTGACGTTTGTTGGTAGACGTACACCGATGGTACATATCCGTCGGTGTATATAACTGATATTTATATCTGATAGTACGTATCCATTGGTGTAGGTGTACAACCGTCGGAGTATGTTTTATCAGTGTAACATACACCGACGGACACGTCCCTTGGTGTAGAGCACCAACGAACGTGTTGTTGGTGTTACGACGTCGATATTCTTCGATGCGACAAAAGTAGGCAAAAAATTATGGTAGAAACTTTCACACCAAAAGTAACACCAACATGCTCTATCCGTTGGAACATCCGTCAAAGTAGAGAAATGCGGACTCATTTAACACCAAAGGAACGTTATTCGTTGGTATTACTTTACACCAACAGACGGTGATATGCACCGACGGATAGATACCGTCGGTGAATCCCTATATTGTTGTAGTGTTAGGAAATGCCAAAAGTGCATTTTTTGTTTTTACTTTTGTGCACCTACGTTGTTAGTGGAGTCCACTCCGTCACTTTTTGTTAGAAAATTTACAAAGAAACCCTCCAAAAATTTTAAAAAAATCCTTAATATTAATAACAAGGGGAAATTTCACTTGCCACCCCTCAAAAGTTACCCGTTCTCAAGTTGTACCCCTGACTTTTCAAGGCCATTAGTTACCCCCTGACTTGTTTAAGTTCATCAAAAACACTCCCTCTGTTATCTTTCCATCCAAATATTTCTGTTTTCTAGATGAAATGACCAAAATACCCCTCCAACAACTCAAAAGGAAAAAAATCCCACATATAACCCTCTAGGATTCGAACGTAGCACCTGATGAACTCATAGTCTTAGCCAACTAAGCTACAAGTTGTAGCTATTCATTATTGTTGTTTTATCAATATAACCTTTTATGTAGTATGGTAGTAGAAAAAAAAGTGAAAATTTAGCAATAATTCATATTAGAAATCCTTGGATGAAATAAACAACATATATTTGAACAACAAAAAAACTCATAAATATCTAATTCAACAACATATATTTAGTCATCTCATACTCATAAACACAAAAAACATGTAGTTCAATAACAAGTCTTACAACAACAAAAACATAATTCTAACATAATCTATCAATCAACTCCCGATTCCATTCCAGTTCTCGCTCCGGCATTTGATGATTCCCCTCTATAAGAGCCTGAACATCCTCTTCCTCCTATCGATGACCCTCTTCCTCTTCTAGATTGTTGTTTTCTCGTTGGTGCCTTTTAAGTCTTCTTGTTATGTCTCGTTTCCCCACACTTGGAACACCTAAATTGCAAAACTCACTTCATCTTTCCACTACTGGCAATCTCTTCTGCGGCCTTCCTTTTCTTTTTGGGCCTACCAGACTGGCGTGGGTTGGTAGGTGGTCCAACTTCCTCCATTCCCGTTGTCGGCCATTGCGACATATCTGGAACAAGACGTAACACTTCTGCATATGCTCTCTTATATGTCTCAACATGATAGCATGTGTCTACATATGGATGTGGTGATCCTTGTCCACTCAAAATACAAGCACATGCATGTATGCACGGGATTCCAGTGACATCCCACTCTCTACATCCACATGTTCTTGCATTCAAGTCCACAGTGTAAACTTTTTCCTTCCAACTCACTTCAAAGAGTTGTTCACCTACTCGAATTGTAAGAATATAACTAAGACTATTCAAACATATTACGAAACAAAATAATAAGACATATATCTGCAAGAATTGGAAGACAGACCATTTGACTGTTCAATTTTTTTCTTCAGAATTCGGTCAATGTTGGGACACAGAATTCCGTCAATTTTAGTGAACTCTTTTTTTTGTTGACATCTCATCATCAAAAGCCTTCTAATGTGCTCCATCAGACTAACAATCGGCTTGTCTCTAGCCTCCAAAATATAACTGTTCCAACTCGCTGATGCGTTGTTGCATAGTAGCTCACATTTGATCCATGTTCTGAACTTGTGTCTTGCCCACAAGGATGGTGGAATTGCATTCAACCACTGGTAAGCCTCCTCACCGTTTGGTCTTATCTTCCGTTGTTCCATATGTTCTAAAAATTCTAGCTTTGTGTAGCTTTTGGCCGCATTCCATAAGCAATTTCGAAGTGGCATTCCCTTGAATTTCTCTTTGAAATTAGCATACAAATGACGAATACAAAAATGATGATTCACTCCGGGAAGAACATCATCAAAAGCTTATACAAGACCCTATAAATTGAGTCAATTTCAGATTAAATGCAGAAGTTAGAAGATGAACTTTGAAATGCAGAAGGTGAACCTTTCATATTAAATGCAGATTAAATGCAAAAGTCAACTTCTCTTTGAAATTAACATACAAATGCAGAGTTAAATTTAGAAGCTACCTTCTGCCTATCTGACATGAATATCCACCCTGCATAATCACCACCTAAACACTCCACCAAGGCTTGAAGAAACCAGGACCACACAACCTTACTCTCACACTCGACCACTACAATCGCTAAAGGGAACAATTGATTATTTCCGTCTCTTCCAACATCACTCAACAAAATACCCCCACAAGATGTTTTCAAATGGTACCCATCAAGACAGATAAATTTTCTACAACCATTCAGAAAACCCTTCTTGCATGCATTAAAACTCACAAATAGTCTTTGGAAAATAGCTTTTGGACAGTCCAAAACTATTTTGACCTTCAAAATGATTGTAGATCCTGGGTTTGTAACTTGCAACATGTTGCCATAATCCCATATCCGAGCATATTGTACAAGGTAGTCTCTTTCAACAATCTTCAATGTCTTTTGCTTTGCTCTGTATAACTGTTGTTTTAAATGATTAATCATGAAATCTCTTTGAATGCTCTTTTGAATGACATCCACTGTGCACTTAGGATCATCTCTTACTTGATCCACTATCTTGGTAGATAACCAAGTGGAGTTAGCCAAACGATTTGAGTACTGCCTCCCACAATAGTGAAAATTATTGAATGTTTTAATATGAAAAGACTGCTCTGTAGACATCCAAGAAGCATGAATTCGATACCTACAATCTTCTTTGCAAACAACACTGACTCTACGAGATTCATTCTTTCTGTACTTCAAGTCATGCCCAGCCATAATATTGGCTTCCTTCAATGCTCCCCTAAATTCCGTAGGTGATGCAAATTTAAGGCCAACCGAAAGCAAAATAGACTTCTTAGGTTCTTCGGTAAACCTTGGAAAGTTTGTTTCTTCATCTGAAGATCCATGAAGACTTCTCAGTTCATTGTCACTTGGCTCATCTTCGTTAATGGACCTTATCTTCTCCCCAGTTGAAGTCGAGCACATCTTCCTTTTTTCTTTCTCTTCACTCGGCTTGCTTGGCTCATCATGCGGGTCCTCCACGTCCATGCTCTCATCGCTACTACTGTTAGTAGAATCTGAAGCTACATAGTCTTAATCACTAACCTCAAGATCTGACAATGACATGTTTAGAGGTTCAACCCATTCGTTAGCCGATGTAACATACAAGTCGATTCGGTCAAAGCCATTGTACATCTGAAACATTCTAGTAACTTGCTCCTCTGTGTCAGCTAGAACAAACCCACCCTTACTTCTTCCATCCAGTGTCCGAAACAACATTCAACTATCACTTGGCAAACCAAGTTCTTCTAGAAATCCTACTAATTCGAAGTAAGACATCAAGTATGGATCACAATTCTCAAAGTAACTCAAGTCGGCATCCTTGTATACATCGTCATCAAAATATCCAGAATGGTGAAAAACCAACCGAAAAGTACTATTCATGATTGCTTAAACCTACAACAACATCAAGTTGCATTCCAAAATAAATTAGTTTAAAAAGCCACTATTATGGTAGATGTTCAAAATACAAATCAAATCTAGAAAAAAATCATATTTTTGACAGTCAAAACGAAGACTCCTTTTTATCACCATATAACAACGAAATTCATGAAAAATGAAGAAATTGCTAAATGCAAAACTTGACTTGAGTGCCTCAACATCTGATTAACATATTATATTTCTAATCAACCCTACCAATGAGCAAGAAAACGAACATCCCATTCATTCTGTCAGCATACAACAAGTGCAAGCAAATGGTTAGAAAATTGAAACGAAAAATCAGAACCTAAATCAATAAAATCAGATCCTAAAAAGAACATGTTCATAAATGGTTGAACATGTTCTATTAGGAATGATCCTAATCAACAATTTTATGATGATTTTTTGTTTCAATCCTAAATGGTTGGAAAATTGAAACGAAAAATTAGAACCAAAATCAGATCCTAAATTAAGCGACCAAACATAAATAATCAGTACAAACTTCATTGACATGAAAAACAGTTAATGTACACAACAAATAAAAAGTAAGATAAAAACTTTTGAAATCAGAGAACACATGCACCAAGAAGAAAACCATTATAAAAATCAATAATAATAACCTTTAGATTTTAAAAATGAAAAACCCTACACAGATAGATAACTAACAATAAAAGATTGGACAAATATCACCAAAAACAAAAAAAAAACAAAGATAATATGAAATAATGACCTTCATATTCGTTGAGTAGCTGAATGATGGTAACCCTTTTCAAACACAATCTTTCTTAGAGGAAGGAAGGAGGACACCGGAGGAGGCAATGAGGAAGGAGGGAGCCGGGAAGGAAGGAAGACACCAGGAAGGAAACCGGCTGGTGGCGGAATGGAAGGACACCGGGAAGGAGGCAAAAATGGCTGCTGGTGGAATGAGGAAGGAAGGAGGACACCAGAGGAGGCAACGTTGATGAGGAAGGAGGAGGAGGAGGAATCGTAGCCGGAGATTGAGTGAATCGTTTGGGGAAAATTGACTTGATGCAAAAAATGATTTGGGGAAAAATCCTTATGCTCACACACTATCTTCGTTTGGGAGTAAAAACATATGGATTAACTAGGTGGGGGTGAAATGATAATAATACTCCTAACATAGGGATTCAAATGGACGGAAAGATAGGGGGTGTTTTTGATGAACTTAAACAAGTCATGGGTAATTGTGACATTGAAAAGTCTAGAGTGCAACTTGAGAACGGGAAACTTTTAAGGGGTGCATAGTGAAATTTCCTCTAATAACAATAGTTAAACAATTCAAGATAACTTATTGATGCAACTAAATTACGATCGATGAATGCAAGTTATAATGGTGGAAGTTGAGATTTTTGTTATGGATTCGTTTATCCCAACACGAACATGATCGCCACTAGTAATAACTTTCCCTTAATTCACGCATCCATGACATTCATTATCAGTTTGTCTACAAATACCATTTTCAATCCCTCTAAATCCATTCCCTAAACTACTAAATAACTTGTTCATGTTTATCTTTACTACGTTTTAAGTCTCGATCATTCAATAACACAACTTTTTCTTTTCCTTTTTCTTTACCGCAGCCTTATCACTTCACCCTTAAAACCAGGTCTCACTTCAACTTTGCCCCCCTAAAAATAATCGGAATCACATGCACAAACAGCCCTACTCGCTCAAATGAACAAATCCAATCTTCACAAAGCAATAAAGTAAAGCTTAAAGCTGTTCTTGTCTCTATCTTGTCATTTCCTTTGCTAATTTCCTTTCTACCCCATATCACTTTAGCTTGTTGGATAATTCCTTTGTTTCATGTTACATCAGTCCACACCATGCACCCACAATCCCACATGTACTCAACTATACAAAGGTCTGGATGTGGTCAGCAACAAGGTGATTCTTTCATCTTTATATCTTATTTACAGGGTAAAGTAGGGTTAGGATATTCATTTGCAAGCACTTTGTCTACTCATCAAGCAACTCATAGAGAAGGATATTCTACATTGATGTTACACATTAACTATTGTGATGGGAAGAAAAGTGGGGAGGAATCTCTTTGCACTTTGCCATGCCAAAACTTCACTTTGCTCATCTTCTCCTCACACCAATGGAGTTGTTCTTCGTTGATACAAGGCATCCTCAAAACCGTAGCAACTATTTTCATGTCTATTAGGCCCATCAATATCTCCATCTCATATTGATCGTTTAGCTTTCGTTTTCTTATACAATTTTTACTCTTCTGTAGGTCCTTCAACCTTGCTTTCTTCTGCAACAACCAAATATTAGTTTAATTTGAAAGTCTAATTAATATAGAAGAGACTTAGATGACATGTTGGTTGTTTAAGAAAAGTAATAACTCTTATATTAAATAAGTTGAACTCACTACGTCTCTCATAAACTTTGAGAATTATAAAAGTTGTAGATGACTAAACTTATGTAGGTACAAAAATATGATGATAATCTATAAAACCCCATTTAGATATTGGATAATGTGTGGATCGCTGGTGGGATGGCGGAAAGCAGCGCAAAAGCATAACCAAGTCCAAGAGAATTATAATTAATAATGCAAATCCACGGTATTGGATTTGAAGATTAATTGCCAAGATGATACAAAATTCTCATCATATTCTTCAATTGTATCTTTATCTTATACTGATTTTTTTAAATTCAGATGATCTTTTTGCTATGATAGCAGAAATAGAGAACTGGACCTTTTAAAATTGCTTCGATCGGAAGTTGAATTCACACAAGTCAAAACAAATTTTTAAACCGAATTTCCACACACAAAAAGGTCAAATTGAAGGATATGTATAATGAAAATTTCAAGTAGTTTTAATATTTGAATCATTTGAAGTAATTATAAATTGTTCTTAGATTTGGAAGTTAAGATGACAAAAAATATAGTAACAAACAGTTGATAAGCAAATATGGTTCACCTTGTTGTTAGTTTTTCTCATTAAGCTAAGCATGGTTGGGTCCACGGAGCTCTGCTTCTTCTTGAGCAATGCTCTGAACATTTGCAAACAGCAGTGTCTCTCCTTGTCACCATTAAGAAAATCCAAGAACGTTCTAATCACATACCCTAACATCTTAAGAAACTCCGCTGAGGAGACGGAAGAATTGGTCATGTCGTCCTTTGCTTCCTCAGCTTCCAAACCTTTTACACCAAACAAAAACAATAAATTAAGGATAATAGATGAATTTCGAATCTAACTAAGGAGGACGTGGTCAAATGGTAAAGTAGTTTGTTTCCCAGTTGAGTGACGTTTGGTGTAGGCTTGGACAGTCGCATGATTACGCAGGTTTGTATTTCTGTTAGTCCTCACATTACTGTGAACTGATATTGGTATGAGTAAAAACAATTTGAATTTGCTTTTCTACGTTACCTTGGAATTCAGGAACTTGGAGTAGGTTTGGTGATAATATTCTCATCCGAGCATAAACCTCGGGTCTTCTTCCATACTCATATGGCTCGTTCTCTATGAAGCGTCGGAGAAGAACTTGAAACTGCTGGAATTTTTGTGCAACCCGTGCGGGGCAGCCGGGGTCCTCTTTGTGCTGCTCGGACGTCAATCTTTGGAAGTTCCAGTAGTTCCAGTTGAGGGCCTCCCATGCAAGGCAAATCTGAGCCACATATGCTACTTCAAGCTCTTGGTATGGGTTTGAACTCAACCTCTTGTAGTGTGATGGTTTATTGTTCTTGGACGTGAATTTGTGAACTATTCTTTCGGAGATCGACCGGGGTTGGTAGTTGATTGACCTAAAAGACTCTGGAATTGAACATTGATTGATTGAGTTCATTAAATCAAAACAAGTTCATCAATATAATTGAGCGTTGTTATATTTTTGCTAATTGAAATTAGAGATTTTTATGTTTATTCAAATTAATAAGCCCTCAAGTGAATTTGTCCTATGTAATGACATATATAGAATATTTTTACTCACAAGGAATATTCATACTTGTGCTAAAAATAGTTAGGAATATATATCTGACCCAACCTAACCGTTGGGCCACTAATATCACTCTAAAGTGTGAACTTTTAAAAATATATTTGTGTTGAGTAGAATGATTTTAATCTTATGATTCATGTGAATACCTTGAATTTATTTTTGATACAATTTTTTTATTTATAATAATACGATTAACTTCTCAGCAGAGACAAATTAACTAGCTCCATTAGAAGCATAGTTAGAAATGACCAAAACTATTTAAACAAAACCTTAAAGCTTGCAAGATTTAAGAACGAAAATGACATGCAAATCATCAACCTGTTTCTCTAAGCTTCTGTGTGCTGATCCTGTCCAAAAACATCATTTCCTCATCGTACTTCCGGTACAAAGCGTAGGACTCCCAGTTGGAGGAGCTTCTTCTTGAGGAAGAAGAGAAGAGCCCTCCATCTGTTTCAGAGTCCCTGAAGTTTGTGGAGCTTCTCCATTCACACGAGCTCTTGGAGGTGGATCCTATGGTGGAATTGTCGGGGAAAGCGTGCTCTACCTGTTGAACTTTGTTGGGCTCGTAAGCGAACTTCCTCACCACCATGAAAATTTCTTCTTCCGAAGAATCCTTCTTCACATCTTCCTTGGCCTCGTTGGTTTCCACATCCACACTTCGTTCTAATCATAACAACAAAACCATACCAGATTACGCCTTAGAAATTTAACACTATAGCACATTATGTTTAACCAATTAGGTTTGTCTAGTCGGTAGATTTTAGTCCTGCAATAATCAAGATGATTTATCGAACCTCATCAGTAAGCGTCGCATCTGAGTTTATATAAAAGATGATACATACTTCTTCAAAAAACATAGAATACGATTCAGCTATATCGATTTTTATTTATCAAAACTAAACTACAAGATGTAACTTGTTATATATGGTAAGCTTCTAAAGTGAGTTAGTTGTTCCAGTGCTACAAATTTAGTAAAATTCTGTTTTCTACTAGTAAATGTGATTATACCATGATCAGAATCATCATCACAATCATCATGGTTGGAATCATTGTCATTGACTGATGCATTTGGCGTGTGGAAGTGGTCTGACGGGGTTGGTGTATCACATGAAACTGGAACTTCTACCAACTCCATCTCAATCTCCTCGTCATCATCACCAAGATCTCCCGAATCATTTGCAGCTGGTGCTGATTCTGAGACATGATCATTGATGCAGCCCACATCAGCAGAATCTCGAGTGTCCGGCGTAACATTGGTGTACAAGTAGTTCCTGGTGTTGTCCTCTTGTTGACCATCATTTTCTTGGGGAAAAAAGAACAACGCTGCTCCCTCGAAACCAACTTCCGCCACCAAATCGTCGTTTCCGAAGCCGTCGTCGTCGTCGCTCACGTAGAACAGGCCAATGTTGTTTTTGGTCTCAATGCAAATCTCATTGTCCTTGTCAACCCTGCCAACATGAACAAGGACAAGTGGGAAGGGGAGAAGTATTATATATCGTTTACCTTTACCAACAAATTAAGTTACCGATCCAGTTAGTAGATTTCTGACCTTAAAAATATCAAAGTTTAAAATGTCAAGTGAAGCACACAAAACTTTCAAGCGAAAATCTTTTATTTTTTCAATAAATGATTGTGTTATAGATATGCAAAGATGGAAGGTTAATTACCTTTTGGTATGTATTGCCTTGAGGTGGAAAGACCAGAGGAGCTTAGGAAGAATGAAGGAAGAGAAAAAAAGTGGTAGGAGGAGTAAGCATAGAGAGGTGGAGCCATGCAAAGAGAAGATCATGTGTCCCACGTCCCTTCTCCATGTTTGTAGTGCTTCAACAACAAAATCTCCATGCAAGAAGGTGGTGTCATGGAGAAGGTGTAAGAAAGTGGTGGAGAATGGTTCCCAAGGTTTCCACAAGCAAACTTGTGTTAGGAAATAGGTGGTGGAGTTGTGCATTATGATGTAGTGATGGGGGATGACGAGGGTAACCTTTTATGTAGAAAAGAGGCAAGTTAAAGCTGTCTATTGAGCTACAGTACTTTGATGTCCCTATCAATTTTTGAGAAATCAGAGGGTTTGGAAGAGCTACCAAGGGTATGTTGGTAAATTACAAAAGCCTCTTTTGATTGCCGTATCGTATCTATGAGTTCTTATTTATCTTCGCAATTTTATTACTGAAGGATGGAATATATACTTGGGATTAAGGTTCAAGTGAGGAAGAGGGTTAGGCACGTGTGAGTCGTGCTTGAGGGAGCATAACTTGGTTTCTAAGGTACAAATTGGGAAGGATAGATTGGATCAACTAAGACTAGCTCGATCTTTTATTTTGAGATAGTTAAGAATATGGATTGAATCTTAACAGAAGTTACTCATATGTTTGGGATATTTAAAACTTAAAATGGATTGGAGAACATGGTAGATAAACACAAGAAAAAGAAGGATAGACTGAATCATACTATACTAAGTGGTTCCATGTTGGCGAAGTTTACTAGCATGTTGGGTGTCTGTATCACGTAGACATGAGCATGTGGATTGAAAGAAAAAGCAAGTTATTAGGGTTCAGCGGGAAGCCTTTAGAGTTTAGAAAGAAATAAATTAAGCAAAATTATTGTGTACATAGTACGAAGTGCAAGATAGTATGCCATACGATCGATATGAAGTATATTATATAAAATGATATAATATATATTGTGATGATAATATGTGTATCACAATAGGAAGTTTGAGTTGGTATATATGTTAATGCAAAACTTAATGACCATATTACAGTTGAATCAATGTTATATATAATACTTTGTACATAAGAGATAGCAAATTCTTAAATATTGAACAGAAATGATTGGTTATACTTATATCAAGGTAAATTTCGTTTGACTTTCAGAAAATTATGTCTTCATATCTCTTGCTAATTCTCTTGTACTTCAAACCGACATGGAAAGTCTAAATAAAAGACATAAAAAGCCCAAATAACGGACAATAAATATCCATTTTGTAGTAGTTCATTAAATCTATAAGGGAAATTTGATTTTCTATGCCTCAAATAACCCAACCTCTGGAAAAAAATCCTCCACTTTGACATCCTCTGAAAAATATACTTATATTTCCACTTCTTCCCAAAACACTCATACTTATCTTGTGAGACCACTAACATCCTCTAGAACTCTCTCTGTCTCTCGATGTCTCGATATTTTAAATTCTTTAAGAAATTGATATGGTTCGATGGTACTCAACGGTACGCGATAGATAGTGCGGTCGATGTGTATGCTCGATGGTTATACTTCGCTATGGTTCGATTGAACTAGATATGTGTTATACATAAACTCGATATGGGCTCGATTGAGCTTGATGGTCAACATGATAAATGTTCACATGTCGAAGTGAAATGTCCCATGATGGGACGAGTCATTATTATGCGAAGAGACGCAACAACTCGTTATTCCTTCCTTTTGAGAGGACACAACCTTTCATTACAGGGTCTATAAAATCAGATGTTAGGGTGTCTTCCATTTAGTTGTGTATTCGATCCCCTCCCAATTAAGTGTATTCGATTAATCTCCTCCACCTAAAAAATGGTCTTCCAGCACAATGCCTCGGACGAATACACCGATGAAGCTGAGCATATCGTCGGTGGACCAATATGGGGAGGTTATCCCCCGTACTGGGAGTTTTACCTCTGCCCTATCCCACCTGTAGGTGCGAGCGGAAGACAACGGAGTTGTGGTCCAACACTCCCAACAAGATTAGCAAAAAGTTCAACGATTGTGGCTCCTCGAAGCCAACCCTTCACTGTCTGTACTTTGTCTGCGATGATGGAACACCGTACCACCGATGGATAAACCCGACCAGAGCGTAAAGGACTCGGGATGCAGAAGCTTCTCTAGAAGGCTACTAAGTTGAGTCAGAGCCAAGAGCTAAATAATACTATATTTTGGGTTTGCAGGCGACATCTAAGCAGACCATTCTCTTCTAATTGTCTGGGAATAGATATATAATTTTCGTGTGTTTGTGTTTGTAATTTTTGTTTGTCTTTTTGTTTGTGTTTGTGATATTTCCTTGTTCTCTCCTTGTACCTCGGTAATAGTTACTATCAATATCAATAATAGCTCGATGTTTGTGTTTGCGTTTTTTGTTTGTTTTTGTGTTTGTTGTCTCTCCTTGCTCTCTCCTTTAACCTCGATTGTGGTTTGATGACAGTTCGATAATCGCTCGACGGACTTGGACTTAAACGAACCACCATTTATTTGAGTCATTTCAAACGAAGTCTGAATGAAGTTTCTCTCCTTTAACCTCGATTGTGGTTCGATGACAGTTCGATAATTACTGAAAGAACTAGGACTTAAACGAACCACCATTTATTGAGTCGTTTAAAATGAAATCAGAATGAAATTTCTCTCCTTAACCTCGATTGTGGTTCTATGGCAGTTCGATAATCACTTGACGGTCTAGGATTAAACGGAAACACCATTTATTTGAGTCATTTCAAACGAAGGCCTCTGGGACTTTAGGGTTTAGGGTTTAACAAAAATTTAGTTCGATAATAGCTCGATAGTCATTGTGCAGTTTAAAACGAACAACTTCGCCCGTTCAAGTCGGTCCTATCCTTCTACCTCGATATGCATGAGGAAGATTGAAACAGTCACACTATTCACAACATTCAAATATTAACAAAAAACAACGTAAACAACATAACTACTTCTGTATTTACCAAACATTTACAAAAAAATATGGTTGTCAAAGTTTGTAACTAACACATACACAACAAAAACAAAAAAGTATCATAGAATAAATGTTAACTACAATAACTAAAATAACTTGACCATCTTCCTAGTCCACTTGGTGTATTCTTCGAATCCAGGAGGGACGTCAGGCCGTGGGGAGGGCGTTGGGTCAGGGATGAGTATCCCAGTGAGGCAGGTGATGCATTGCATACATTGCATCATATGTCTTTCATTTAGATTACTTTTATATCAATAAATGCTACTAAGGTATGTGTTTAGTCCTATTTACAGAATACAGGGACCTGAATGCAAATTACCCACATCCCGAGCATAAACGCGTGCAAGAGACTCATTTCTATCATAAAGACCAAGTTCAAGATTATCGGGTTTCAAATAGAAATGCATCCAAGCATAAAAGCATTCAAGACCTAATTACAAAAAGAACAAGGACTTAAGCACAAAAGTAGCCGGGGACTTAATTGCAAAAAAAGCCAAGGACCTAATTGCAAATCACGAGTAGATTTTATTATCTTGGAGAAAATCTAAAGAAAAATCAATGTGGATCTCCAAATATATGAAGGAATTAATCCGGAGCTCAAAAGAATGGAAAGAATCAATCCAGACGCGCAAAGGAGGATCAAATCATACCATAAACATTCAACCAAAATCCGGACAAAATCAGAGCAATATATGCGGCGTTTCCGCCGCAAATTACACTTGATGTGCGGCGTTTCCGCCGCACCAGAGGCGATCCGTGTGCTCAATTTTTGTCCAGTCGTGTCTGGACACGTGTACTCTCTAATTTTATACTTAGGTCTCTTGTAACAACTATAAATAGCCCCGAGAACGATGTTAGAAGGGTCTTGGCCTTAGACCTAGTTCTTAGTTGTTGTTTTTATTTTTAGTCTTAGTTTTGTATTCTTCTTTTTATTAATAAAATTCTGTCTTTTATTTTTTGTTTTTAGTTTTCTTTTGTAATTCCTCTAGGACCCCTTCTTCCTCCATCTATGAGTTTCTAACTCTTTCCAAAGGGTGGAGGTGATGGATTTAGGGTGAAGAGAAGACGAATGAATGTTATTATTTTAAGTTCGTGATTAGTATATTTTGATTACTTGAGTTTATGTTAAATCATTTATCATGTAATACTTCATAACTAACATGATTTATTATAAGTTTCTGAATTCTCTAATCTAAACCCTAAATCTAAACCTCCACCCAACGGAATTCACCTCTTTGTTCTTGTTTTAGTTTTATTTGCTCTTGTTTCTTGCTTTAGATAATAAAAACCAAAAATCTCAAAAACCCAATTTATTCTTCTCTCCTTTCCCCCAATCGAAATCACACTAATAACAAATCTCTCCCTCCTTGTGTTCGACCCGTATTTGCCACGTCTTCATTGACGTCGTGCACTTGCGGTATAAATTTAATTCACATCAAGTTTTTGGCGCCGTTGCCGGGGAGGCGACGCAGATTTTGTTTTTTTGTTGATTTCGATCTTATTCTGTTTATCTTGTGCGCGATCTAAGTATTTGGATTTGTGTTTCAGGAGACAACAGAGGGCGTGGAAAAATCCGGGCACATTCAGAGCTTAACGAGCGGCGGAATCGCCGCATACCAAGAACAACTTGCGGCGGAATCGCCGCACACTTGGAGCTTCTGGGCTTCAAACCTTTCTGGGACGCGCACCATCTCTAGGTGGACGCATAGAGCATCTGCAATTTCGAGAGCGGGCGGTGAACCCGACTGAGCATTGCATAGGTAACCTTTGTTGCCTCTTTTCCTCGTAATTTCTAGTTTCAGAAAATTTCCTTTTAGTAGAATTGCACGTGTTAGGGCAAAAATCCATAATTGGCAATAATTCAACTCTGACCTAAAATTGGCAAAATTAGAAAGGCCTTAGTGCATGCATCATTTAGTGTTTTGTATGCATTATTCTTGCTAAATTCTTGCAAATCAATTTTTGTTGAAGAGTGTTGGAGTCAAGGTACGTGCACGAGTTTTATCGACTGCATTTAGGCATATAATTTAGTGTGCATACAACCTTGCAATTGCCCCCAATTAAAGACCATTGTTTGACTATCTTTGCTAGATTTAAGTTAAACCATCTTAAGGGCAACTCCATAGGCAAATATACGGTGGGGATTTCACCACCCTTCCGTGGCTCACAAATCACAATCCTAAAGTGTCACCCAAGCCTTAAATTAAAATCAACTAGACATTGACCCCTAAGGACTCGGACTCAATTAAGGAGAAGAATTGGTTTGACTTGCTATGACCCGAAGCCGATCGAATTTAAGTTGGTGTCTAGAAAGTGTTTTTGTGTTGACGTAAGTCTTCCAAGCGAAGTGGTTGTCTAATTGGCACCGACTCTATCGGAAGTGCCCCCACTAGCTATACACTGCCTGGCCAATTTGATTTGATTAGTGAGGGAGGTGAATCAAGCAAATCAATTCGACTCAACCAGTTAGGAGTCGTCTAGATCTAAGAGACACTAGGTCTAGGATTGTTTGAACCGTGCTTGTTTGGGAAACCTCTGACCGACCCTTTTTTCTATCTCTAGAGTTAAGTTTCCCTTCTCTTCTGAGTCATCTTCTTCTCACCTACTTATACGTTCTAGTCTCCCCCCCTTTACATTCTCTATTAGCATTTTAGGGTCGAGTAGAGAATTTGTGCTTGCTTAGCCTCATAAGGGTAAGAGTGCTTGACTCAAGAGTGTTTTGATGGATGGTTACATGGGAAACCATCCATATCATTGTTGGGACCAGGACAATGTTTCCTGGTATTCTAAAACCATGCAAACCGGGGTGGCTCAGACTAACACCCCATATGGTTGGGGCAATCCTAATTGTATGACTGAGCAATCTTCATACTGGGGTAACATGAGAGAAGCACCGACTGCTAGATCACAATCTAGTTATGTTGGATCATATGCTGTTCAACGAACTGACATATTACAACAAACTTTTGCCTCCTTCATGCGTTGGGCTGACAACATGAGTGCACCGGTGGCTTCAGTAGCCGTACCGTGCGACTGTTGCGGGTTGAGTGGTCATGTTATCAGGGAATGTCCTTATGTTCCCCCAGAGCCTGAGTATAAGCATACCTTTTCCCAAAATGCTCGATATGACCGTTACACATCCGCATATAACCCAAGAGTGATGGATTCGTGGGGAAACAATTCATATCCAAATTCTTATACGTCATTTTCGCCCCAATATCCTTCTCCTGAATACCCAGAACTCTACCAACAACCCACTTCAAATCATTGGACTTATCCTCAGTCTACCAACACCCAACCTAAAAATGTCCCGAGTTCTGACTCGAACCTCATAGTTGACCACATACCTGATACCTTGGAACAAGCTTTCCATACGTTCATGACAACTACTCAACAGTCTGTAGACAATATGGTATTGCAATTGAGTCAAATGTCGCAGCAATTAAGTGAGGAAAGTAACTTTTCGTGTCAACATAAGGACTCATCTTTTAGTATCGAACCACCACCACATACACAAATTCAAAGCACTATCTTTCAAAGTCAAATTCCTAGTCGGTCTGAGGGACTTGGGATTTCAATTCACGATCACTTAGTGGAGGATTCGATTTATATTGAGAAAAACATGGACCAATTTCATTATGAGTCGGCACAGGATTGTGTCCTATCTTCTTGTCCCGTGGCCCTTGAGCCACATGATCTTCATGTTGCATCTCTTAAGGACTCAGCTCTAGTGGAGCAAGATCTCCCTAGTACCCTCAATTTCAAACAACCTGATGAGAGTCTGCCTCTCACCAGTGTTCCTGATCATCTTGGAAATGATGGAACATCAAACAACTACATAGCTCATGAGGGTATTAGAAGTTCCTTAGAAGATACCTTGGGTATGAGACCCACTTTTTGTTCGCCTGGTGTGTCGGACATGTCTAACGAGGTTTTGGACCTCGTTCCGACGCACCAGCCAGTTGGTTGGAGAGTTTGGATTGACGATCATAACTTCAACACCGCAACAGGAGAAACTCCTCTTCCGTTGCCCCTTAATTCCCAAACTCTCGAGAGGTTCAAGATCTTTCAGTTTGATCCTTTGAATGAGACGCCTTTGCGTCCAATTCATGAAACTCTCATTTCATCTAGCGCTTTTTGTGAAGGCGGCCCACACATGCATTTTCTGGCCCTACGTGGTGTCATGTTCCCTTTTCAGGTGCACTGACCCACTCTTGAGGTTTCCATTTGATGTCTTTTGACAAATGAAGATGGGAACTTATGTTTGTACATAGTTATATATTTAAAAAAAAATCATCTGTTGTATTTATCCCTTCTTTAGCATCTCACAGGTTTTTGAGAGAATTCGGGTTTTTGTCCATCAACAGAGCCACGAACTTTCCTTTGTACTTCACGTTGGTGAGATCTTTCCTTTTTCATGCATAAATCCATGTAGTATCTTGCTCACATTCATTGAGGACAATGCATAATTTAGGTGTGGGGGGGGGTGTTTATGTATATATCTATCTATATATACCTGTCTTTTATAAATAAAAAAATAATAATCAATGTTTCATAACATAGCTTAAGATTGAACTACGAAAACCCGAGTACAAATTGCATTGAATTTTTGTTCCTTATTATATAGTTCTGCTTGTAGAAATTATGACATAAATCTAAGTTCCAAAGAAATAACCCATTGCCCTTTAAGACATGTATGCACTTAAATTGGATGAATCAAATCTTTGAAGTGGTTGATAAAAAGCAGAGGTTGAGGAAAATATACCGGGAAGTGTGGACTTCTAATAGCAATTAAGCCTTGAGGAAAATAGTGAGGAAAACACATTTTGCAAAATGATTACAAAAGCCCAAGCCTTTGAGTCACTGGTCCGTAGGGGTATCTTAAAACCCGGTAACTTGAGTCTGCCAGCTCGGGATTATCGACCAAACTTGCTACACGAATGCAAAGAGGGTAAAAGTGTCAGAAAAAGCAAATGTGTTGAATCACGGAAAAAGAAAAAAAAGAAAAAAAATACTTTAAGATACTCAAGGCCCAAAGCTAAAAGAATGATTCATGCCTTGGCTGATCCGAATGATACTTCACCACCATAGGAGGCGTGCAAAATAATTTAAGTGATAACATGTGTAGAAGGGTTAGTGGTGTGAATGTTGGAGGAACAAAGACCAAGTCATATTTTTTATGAGTTAGATTTATATAATGAGCATGCAAGAATTCTAAGAAAGATGTATAAGGTTGAGGTGGAGATATTGCGAGTTATGAATGAAATGTTGAATTAAGACTTTGTGGGTGTGTCAACTGAAAACCCTCACGAGACAAAACTCGTCCTCTAAGGAAACTTGGGGGTTTAAAGGCTTGTTTCACATGCTAAGTGCAACCGTGATTCCTACGAAAGTGAGTTAAGATTTCCCTGTTTTTATTTTTCTTATATTCTGTTTTGCTAGGGACTAGCAAAATCTAGGTGTGGGGGTATTTGATGCATTGCATACATTACATCATATGTCTTTCATTTAGATTACTTTTATATCAATAAATGCTACTAAGATATGTGTTTAGTCCTATTTACAGAATACAGGGACCTGAATGCAAGTTACCCACATCCCGAGCGTAAACGCGTGCAAGAGACTCATTTCTATCATAAAGACCAAGTTCAAGATTATCGGGTTTCAAATGGAAATGCATCCAAGCATAAAAGCATTCAAGACCTAATTACAAAAAGAACAAGGACTTAAGCACAAAAGTAGCCGGGGACTTAATTGCAAAAAAAGCCAAGGACCTAATTGCAAATCACGAGCAGCTTTTATTATCTTGGAGAAAATCTAAAGAAAAATCAATGTGGATCTCCAAATATATGAAAGAATTAATCCGGAGCTCAAAAGAATGGAAAGAATCAATCCAGACGCGCAAAGGAGGATCAAATCATACCATAAACATTCAACCAAAATCTGGACAAAATCAGAGCAATATATGCGGCGTTTCCGCCGCAAATTACACTTGATGTGCGGCGTTTCCGCCGCACCAGAGGCGATCCGTGTGCTCAATTTTTGTCCAATTGTGTCTGGACACGTGTACTCTCCAATTCTATACTTAGGTCTCTTGTAACAACTATAAATAGCCCCGAGAACGATGTTAGAAGGGTCTTGGCCTTAGACCTAGTTCTTAGTTGTTGTTTTTATTTTTAGTCTTAGTTTTGTATTCTTCTTTTTATTAATAAAATTCTGTCTTTTATTTTTTGTTTTTAGTTTTCTTTTGTAATTCCTCTAGGACCCCTTCTTCCTCCCTCTATGAGTTTCTAACTCTTTCCAAAGGGTGGAGGTGACGGATTTAGGGTGAAGAGAAGACGAATGAATGTTATTATTTTAAGTTCGTGATTAGTATATTTTGATTACTTGAGTTTATGTTAAATCATTTATCATGTAATACTTCATAACTAACATGATTTATTATAAGTTTCTGAATTCTCTAATCTAAACCCTAAATCTAAACCTCCACCCAACGGAATTCACCTCTTTGTTCTTGTTTTAGTTTTATTTGTTCTTGTTTCTTGCTTTAGATAATAAAAACCAAAAATCTCAAAAACCCAATTTATTCTTCTCTCCTTCTTTCCCCCAATCGAAATCACACTAATAACAAATCTCTCCCTCCTTGTGTTCGACCCATATTTTCCACGTCTTCATTGACACCGTGCACTTGCGGTATATATAAATTTAATTCACATCAGCTGGTCACCCCGCAATTGGGGCAGGTGTGCTCCAAGAAGGGGGTGTTGGGGTTGGTGTCATCGGGGCGGAAACTATGCAAACAAAATAACGGTATGTCAGTGGACATTAACTTATAATCATAGGTAACTGAAAAATAAAGGAAGAGACGATTAAAACCTATCATTGTCGATGAGGAGCTCTACCACCGTGTCTTGTACGACGGCCAAACAATGCTCTACGTCGGTGATCATGTGGCGGAGTTCCACCAGGGTATGCTAGACGTTCTCTAGTGGTTCCAGGGGCGGTCGTACCGAAGACATTGTGTCATGCACGTAGAAGGTGCATCTCTGCCGTCGTGGGACCCCACAACGCCAGGTTACATGCACTGGCCCGATCGAGGACCCTGTACACACCCGTCATGCGGCGTAACCGCACAAGCAGAGAATGTCTTCAATGGGTGAGACCTCGACGATGTCATCGTTGCACATCATTTTGGGACTGGAATATGGTCGAGGAAAGAAGGTGTTGGGAAGAGAAGTGTAATGTTGTAAGGCTGAAAGAAGGGAATGATGTTTTATACTATCCGGATGACAGACGTGACGTCTAGAGAGAAAATAACCATCAAAAACACCCTCGATGCTCGCACGTTTCAGTCACGCTGATATGGTAGAGAGAAGATTGACAGAATATCGAGCTCATCGATCTCAATATAGAGAACTCTCTTTCTTCATAATATTGCGCACATATTGAGCCTCCCACTGGTATGGTTTTTTACACTTTGCTCATAACTGACAAGACGTTTCGACAGAAGAAAATCCGACCGTCGAAAACACCCTAAAAAACGTGTCATTGACAGTCACGTAACCTATCGAGCTTAGATCGAGTATGTATTCATCGATCCCAACATAACGTCACCTCAAACAACACATTGGTATAGTTTTCAAGTTTCTCTTAATTGCTGAGTTGACGTTTGGTGATAAGGTAAGTGAAACATCAAAAACGTCCTCAATAATCATGTCGTTGTTGGTCAAGTAAACCATCGAGCCACTATCGAGCGCATCGATCCAAACAAAGAAGATTCTCTTGCTTCATCATATCGAGGTCAAATTGTACCGCCATTGTGTAGTTTTCACGCTTCGCTCTTAATTTCTGACGTGACGTCTGTAGGGAAGGAAACTGAACCGTCGTAGACTTTCTTAGTAATCGTACCATTGTGGGTGGACTAAATTATCGAACCACTATGGAGTGCATATTGAGGTCATCGTGTAAATGACATATCGTGAAAAATATTTGGCATCGAAAGTATGCAACAACCCCAACAAAGTAGCTATAGGTTGTTCCATGTTAGTGGTCTAACGAGATAGGCAGGGGTATTTTGGGAAGTGGAAAAATAAGTATATTTTCACATGATGTCAAAGTGTAGATTTTTTTTCCAAAGGTTGGGTCACTTGAGGCATAGAAAGTTAAATTTCCCATGCTCATTTAGTGTTTGTGCATCGAAAACCATCGGGAAATGGATTCTGTTGTCAAAGGGAAAAAAAGGAAAATAGGGAAATCGATTTCCATTGCCTAAGATTCTGTTGTTTGTGCAAAATTCTGAATACATTGGAAAATTAAATAAACTGAATTCATTAACTATCATTTACGAAAAATTGATATTATTTGTAAATGTTGTATATATAAATGTATAATTTTATTGGGAAGAGTATGTTGTACGTTAAAATATAAATAGCCATTGCACATTTTAGTTTAATTTAACTGAAAATGTGGTGGGAATTAGATCTATATACATATACCTTGTTGAAGAGTAAATTAATCAATAATGGTAGTCATGCACTTTTAAACAATACACTAAATTTAAATAATATTTTATTTTAGAATTTTATTTCAACAAGACAGTATGAAGTTCAAGATGTATTCTTATGTTTAATCTTTATTATGTAGTTTTATGGTATACTTTTATAACAAACTAGATCTTAAAGCATGTAATGCTCAATTAAGAAAAGATCTAGAAAAATTCACTAAAGAAACTAAAATGCTTGACATGCTTCTAGGTACTCAAAAACAATCATTAGAAAACATAGTTTAGTGTTAGGATCGATGACCTCTAATTAATCTAATCACTTAGTTAATTCTCTACTTGATTCAATAATAGATGCAGCGGAAATAAATAATAAACACAAGTAGAGAAAAGCAAACCACAATAAACATGGGGGATTTTATAGAAGTTCGGCCTTCCGCCCACTTCCTCTCTTGCAAGTTCTGCTCGACTCCACGAGCTCCACTCACAACTTCACTATCTACTCCCCGTTCTGAGACAAGAGAGAATGCTTTTACACAACAAGCCTCGCGAACAACCCTTGCTAGCTTGGATTTCTCTTCTCACAATCCGAGAACGAGCACTTCGGGCTTTGACCGAAATCGTTGCTTCTTGACAACAATTTGTTGAGCAGATCAACACTCTCTAACTTGAGCACACTTTGAGTAATATGTAGAATTAATCAAAGTGGTGGAAGTTTAAGCTTGAGTGTAGGATTTGGGGCTTTGAGGATTAGGAGATGTCTCTCTAGTATATGGTGTTGGCTTTTAGGCCTTAATCATTGTTTGGAGGATTCATTCAACCAAATCTTAATCACAATCCAAAGTAGAGTAGCACACTTTATGCATAGCATATATATTGCCATGTGCTAACTTCTACAGGTGATCAAGACTCAAGGAAGAAAGGAATTCAAGTCAAGACATGTAATCAAGTTTTTGAAGACATGTAATTGTGAATTTCTTTTGAGTCTTAGGAACTGGTGTATACTTGAGCATATTAGAGTAAATATCTAATCCCACACACATCAGGTTCCTTGTGGAAGTCACACTCAAAATCTCAGATCATTTAGACTTCAATAGGTCACCCAAACTTAGACCGGAAATCACTAAACCTTAACCCCTACTGCCTGTGCTAATCCGGTCGATCGAACGACCTTTGTTTGACCGAATGGTCAGCTTATTTAGTTAGCCAATAGTTATTTGTCCAGCTTTGACCGGTCGACCATTTGACCTTTTCGGTCGACCGTCTACACGTGTCTTTTGACCGTTAGACTTGTCGTCTTATACAACGGTCAGATTTCCCAAAACCCCATAATACTTTGGCCACCGGTCGACCGTTCGTAGATTTATCTTGAACCCCAAAGGGTCTGGAAGTGTCCGGTCGACCGTTCCCAAGACCCTATCGACCGTCCCATATTTTAGGTCGACCGTTCACATAAGTGAACTTAAGTTATAGCCTTATCCGGTCGACCGCCCTTTGTTCGGTCGACCATTTTTTCCTGGACTTTTCTGGACTTCATTTCTGGACGACGTCTGGTTGATCTTTAAGGTGTATGGGCATCTATTATAAGCTCCTAGAGAGATACAACCGTTGGGGGAAGAATTGGTTGAGTTGTATGTAAGATGGGGGTGTAAGAGGGGAGGGGCGAGCGGGTTTTGGCCCACCGCTACCCGCCCCGCCTAAGTTAAGCGGGTATGTTGGGCAGGGCGGGTTAAAAATAAAAAACCCGCTACCCGCCCCGCCTAAGGTTGGACTAGGTAGGGCGGGGCAGGTTTGGTGGGTTTTTTTTAAAAAATTAGATGTTTCCTAGGAAAAATAAAAGAACATCAAAACTTGAGAAATAGTAATCACTCATTGTAATTTTTGGAAATTTGGACGTTTAGTGAGTAAAAATTAGACATTTGGTGAATGATGAGTAGTGACTTGGTACAGTGGGTTAATGATTATAGGTAAAACTGAAACATTAAAATGATTTTGGTATATAAAAAATTAATAATATATTTGATTAGGCGGGTTGCGGATTATGTAGGGCGGATTCAAGACAACCGCAACCCGCCCCGCTTATTAGGCGGGTTGGCGGGTAAGTTTATTTTGCCCGCAACCCACATTAGGCGGGGCGGGTTGCGGGTAAACTTTTACCCATTTACAGCCCTAGTGTAAGATACACAAATAAGAAATGAAGTTCTGCAATTCTGTCCCTCAATAGTTGACCAAATCGGGCAGCACGGTCGATTGTTTCCTTAAGTATAAGAGAACGTTCGAACCAATAATGCATCGGTCGAACCAGCTTGGATTATGACTTAAGTGATCGGTCGACAAAAGGAGGGGCAGTCGACCGTAACCAGGGTTTTGGTAGGGTTAATAGGATATATCGTTCGACCAGTGGCCAATTGTATTTTGGGGGTTATATGAAAAATATGAATACAACGGTTGTAGAATATGACAACGTTAACGGTCGTTCTGAAAATACGAGGATCTGTCGATCGGAAGGTTAAAAATGGTCGACCGGACCAAGGCTAAATTATGCACCGGACAACTATCGTTCGACTGTCTGGGTGCAAATAGTTCTATAAGGATGGTTTCCCTATGGAATTATGGTACATATTCAAGTCAGATTGATATGGAAATTTATATGTGACTTCTATAGGTTCCCTAGAGTCTATGTGAATGAATTTTAACTCATGCATGCTCAAGTTTACATAAAATCCTAAGACTCAAAGTAAAGGCAAAAATATATGTCTTCAATAAGCTTGATTACATGTCTCGACTTCAATTTCATTCTTCATTGAGTCTTGATCACCTGTAGATGTTAGCACAATATAATATATCATCTATGCATTATGTGTCCTACACTACAATTGATTATGTTTAAGATTTGATTGATTAAATCATCAAAACATGGATTAAAGCCAAAAAACTAACATTTAGGATATAATGCCAATTTGAAAAACCATGTTCTTCATACTACTTTAAATGACAAGCATATGTTTATGAAGCATAGTTCCTCAAGTGTATGGTCTCCCAAAACCCAAATGGTTTGGGTGCCAAAGACTAACATTCAAGGACCCAATGTTGTTTGGGTACCTAAATATACACTTGTAGGTACTTAGAAGATGGGAGATCGGTAGTGACCGGCTAAAGCTTGCAAAGTCAAATATCAAGCCGGTTGCACTATCGAAATGAGCTTCGAACCAAAAAATGAGGACTACTAACTTAGGTAACACCCTTTAATCCTCCTAAGCATATAGAATTGGTTCCAATATGAAATTTGAATGCTTAATTATCATATCATATATTGATCAATTAGGAAGAGCTTAATGTACACCATTAATGGGTGAAAAATTAAAAGTTGAGCCTAATTGATATATCTATTCATATTGATAAGGGTAGTTTATTGAATATCTATGGAGAGAGAGTAATGAATTGCAAAATTAAGGGGGAGCAAATTCATTACATTGGGGATTTAATGTTAATATTTTTTTATTTTATTGATGTCAAAGAGGGAGAAAAACCTTGAAATCGAAATAATTAAACAAAAACTATGCACATTCCTAGAGGGAGCATTATATATGCATTGTTTACAATTAGAAAGGTGAAAATCAAAGTATAAATTTCAAGTATTAAGAATATGTTTGCCATCATAAAAAAAGGGAGATTATTGGCTTTTTTTATCTTAATCTTTGTTTTGATGATTTTACTAACATAATCTTAATCACAATCAAATGTAGTGTAGTACACATTATGCATAGAATATATATTGTATTGTGTTTAACCTCTACAGGTGATCAAGACTCAAGGAAGAATGGAATGAAGTCAAAACATGTAATCAAAGTTATTTGAAGATATGTAATTTTGCTTTCATGTGAGTCTTAGGAATCTTTGCGAACTTGAACATACAAGAGTTGTAATCTATTCAAAAACACACTAGGTTCCATCTAGGAGGCACACGTCATATTTCATATTATGTGGGCTTCAATATATCACCCAAACCTATGCCGAAATCACTTAATCCAAACCTAAATGGTTTGAGCGAAACGGTCGACCGAAATGAGTTTTCCATTCGGCCGTTTTTATCAGTTAATCTTTACAGCAATAGTGATTTTACCCAGCTCAACCGGTCGACCTATTTTGACCTTTCGGTCGACTGTTTCCCGTATTTTCATATGACCGTTATTTTTGTCGTATTCTACAACGATCGTCTTCGTAACTTTCACCTAACCCCTAAAATGTATTTGGCCACCAGTCGAATGTTGCCAAGGAACCGGTCATCCGGACGTAGACTATTTGTGTGCCCAAAATTTCCTGATATTTTTGGTCAAACGAACTTTCTTTTTGCGTTCGACCGCCAATCTTTTACTTGGCCAAAACCCTCTAAACGGTCAAGTGCCCCTAGATTTAGGTCGACTGTTAACTTAAGTTATAACCGATTTAGTTCGACCGCTTCTTTAGTTGGTTCAAACATTTTCTTAATTTTATGGAAACGGTCGACCGTTCTTCCTGTGTCGGTCGACCTAATTAGGACAGATTTGTTGAACCCGAGTGTCTGTGTATCTTACACAAATCTTTACTAAATCTATCGCAACGGTTATCTCTCTAGGAGCTTATAAATAGAGGTTCTCACACCTTATTTACACATCTCTCCAACTTCTATTTGCCTCCTACATTAGAGAGAATCCTCCCATCTCAAGAGTCACAATCCACACACTCAATAGCTTATAGTTCCACACTTTAGATCTCACATCCTATCTTACTCAAGTGTGCTTAAAATTAGAGTATCTAATACTCTTGGTTGCTTTCATTGTCAAAGTTGTAAGGAGTTATCGTGGCCCGTAACGATGATCATCCATCTCGGATTGTGAGAGGAAGAAACCAAGCTCGGCGAGGGTGTTCGTGAGCTTGCTTTGTAAAGGCTTGATCTTGGTCCAAAACGAAAATTAAACTAGTGAAGATGTAGGCGGATGTCGTGGGATCGAGTCGAGCACGCAAGAGATGACTAAGACAAGGTTGGGATGCCGAACCTCTGTAAAATCACCGTCTACATTGTGGTTTGATTGCTTTTCTCTATTGTTTTTATTTATCGTTTCCGCTACATATTTAAGTAGAGATTAAGAAATTGATTAAATTTTATTAGAGGTTATCAATCCTACATAAATGGTTGACGGTCGACTGAAATTATTGGGTTTCCGATGTTTTCCGACCTCAAACGTTGAAAAAACTCAAAGAAATTTTGTACATACCACGAAAATCCCACAGAAATCAGGCATGGATTCCCAAGAGTGAACAGGTCCCCCGGAATCCGAGTGCACAACCCCCTGTGTAATTTCCGAAATCCACATGTTTTATTCTAATTTTCGTCGATTCTAATTAATTAAATAATAATAAATGTATTGATTTAATATGATAATATTATATTATCATATTTCTATTGGGTTTGTATTATGATTTTTTAATCTCCAAGTGCCTAACTATAAGAGTTCTGTTAAGCATATTTTTTAATTACTATCTTTTGGAAAGAACATTTCATCAATAAAAGAATAAGGAAAATATCCCAAAATAATAATAAAATAAAAAATTGGCAAATGTAGAAAATATTCGACAAAATATGAGAAAAACAGTAGTTGAGTTTTTTAATGGCAAAATATGAAAAATGGTAGATACACTATCGTTTTTTTATTTATCACCCTTATTTATAGGAAATCATGTATTTCAACTAAAAAATTCTAAGTCAACTTTAACATTACGGATTATTTTTTTGATATTTTGATAACATATTCGTAATTCACTCTTTTTGTCGTCAATTAAAGTACCATATTGTAAGGATTTTGTTGATTTTTCAATTTTAATTTTTCTAACTACAAAATATATATTTTAACAAAACTATAGAAAATTGGTACTTGAATTAAAGAAAAAAAACAATTCAATGATCAAAATATTAAAAAATCATCTTTTGATTAATATTAATTTAAAAAAACATAATGTATGTTTTAACCTATAAATAGGATAGCAAATTCAATCCGCAAAGCCCAAAACAACAATTTTTTTTGTTGAAGTGAGTATGTTTTAAACAACAAATTCTAATGCAGCCCAAATATTCGCTATGGATAAAATTTAGAAAATTTCCAATCGAAAACTTATAAAATTTCTCTACAAGTATTTTTGGTTTTTAAATATTTCATATTAAAGCATATATCCAGTACAAAAATATAAATTTAAGTTTTACTGAATGGATGGTTTTTTTGATACTCTGGTCACAAAATCCAATTCCTCATCTTTTTATTTCTAATTCAAGTATAATTTTCCTATAGTTTGGTTCAAATTTAGTTTAAAAAGTTTTCTAAGGTCAGCAAAAAACCGTGGAATATGGTACTTGAATTGATGACAACAAAGTGAGAATTGCGAATATGTTATTAAAATACCCCAAAAATTATCCTTTCATGTTAAAAGTTGAGTTTGATTTCGTTTAATTGAAATACATGATTTCCTATAAATAAGTATCATAAATAGAAATTTTTAATTGAGTTGGCGTTTCCTACTTTTGTAAATGGAATCTCCACTACGGTTTTTATTTCTTATACTTTGCAACAACAACAAAAAATTGCCATTTTTTATAAAAGTATTTCACAAGTAATCATGACGACCTCGAAGAGTCCAAAAACGATCCTAACCACAAAATGTGTGCACCCGCTGTCACCACCTGACAGAACCTACTGCGGTCCTGAAACATGAATCAAATAATGATGCCTGAGTTTCCCATTAGGAAACCCCGTATGCCAAGCTCGCATATATGAATGCAACAATACGGTAAATGAACCTATCATACTAGACTATTCGGTCGATCGACTCAGGGGTCCCGGTCGACCGAAAACTATCAGGACTGTCCTAATAGTCTACGTCATATAGCGGTCGAACAATATAACGAAATCGGTCGAACAGGATGCATAATAATCAAGTACACTTTAGTTCCAGTCGAACCGAAAGCTAGGGACGGTCGACCGAAATCGAACAGAAAGCCTCCAACCCACCAGCACACATGCAACCAGTCGACCACCACACAACATCGTTCGACCGGTGTTGGTTAAAGTTTGGCAAAATAGTAAAACCGGTCGACCGCACCAAAGGCACTGGTCGACCGTTGGTCGACAGCAACCCCGCGGCTGCCGAGGATTTTACACCATTTTCTCTTCGTCGGCGAGGTCTCCGGCCTCCCGTGACCGAGCACAAAATCACCCCAACGTGGGTGAGTAACAACCACAACAAAAGAATTGGCATACCTCAAATGAAGACGAAGCACACCGGAGTTCGCTCACAGCAACCTCTGCACCCACGTGACTCACGTCCGCGCCTCCGCAACTCCAAGCTCGCCTCTACACGCCAGAGTCGCCTCCACCACCTTTGTCACCGGAAAAGAAGGAGAGAAATGGTGAGAGATGAGTGAGCAAGTGAGAGAGAGAGAGATTAATGGAATTTGCCTTAAAACCCAACACAACCCACTCCCTGCTACAGCAACTGGCCCCTACCCATCACCCATCACCCATTACTATTCACCTCCCATTTCCCATGCAAACCTCCTCACTAATCACCATTAGCACCCCAAAACTAGGGTTAGGGACATAACAATCCACCCACCTTAAAAGGATTTCGTCCCGAAATCAACAAGCAACTCACCGAAAAGCTCTGGGTATTGCTTCCGAACCTCCTCCTTGATCTCTCAAGTTGCCTCGCGCTCACTGTGATGTTGCCACCTGACCTTCACCATAGGAATGGTTCTCCTCCTGAGTCTCGACTGGTCTCTCCTCGAGCGGCAAGTCCTGCTGGATCTCTAACACTGCAATCTCAATCACGTGAGCTGGATCTGCAACGTAGTTCCTCCGCATTGATACGTGGAAGCCGTTGTGAAGAACCGAAAAATGCGGTGGCAATGTAATCCGGTAGGCAACCACTCCAACTCGGTATAGGATCTCAAACGACCCGACATACCTCGGACCGAGTTTCCCCTTCTTTCCAAACCTCATCACTCCCCGAGCGGGGGAGATCTTCAGAAACACATGGTCGCCAACCTCAAAGCTCAACGCCCGTCTGCGTCTGTCGGCATAACTCTTCTGCCTGCTCTGTGCGGTGGCTAATCTCCTCTTGATCACATCTACCTTCTCTGCATACATATGCACGAGCTCTGACCTCATTAACAGCCTCTCGCCTACATCACTCCAGTATATCGGTGATCTGTAGGGCCTCCCGTACAACGCCTCGTACGGTGAAATCCCAATACTCGCATGGTAGCTGTTGTTGTAGGCGAACTCTATCAACGGAAGATGCTCATCCCAATGTCCTGCCCAATCAATCCTGTGCGCATGCTCTCAGCATGTCCTCCAGGGTCTGGATCGTCCTCTCTGACTAACCATCTGTCTGTGGGTGAAACGTTGTACTGAACCTCAGTCGTGTCCCCAAAGCCTGCTGCAGACTCCCCCAAAACCTGGATGTAAATTTGGGATCTCGATCCGAGATGATGCTCACAGGTACTCCGTGCAGCCTGACGATCTCCTCCACGTACAAGTTAGCTAGACCCAACAGAGGCAACGTGCTCCTGATCGCTCAGAAGTGCGCTGACTTGGTCAGTCGGTCGACTATCACGAAAATCGCATCGTGGAATCTCCTCGTCTTCGGCAGCCCCGTGACAAAATCCAACGTCACGTGCTCCCACTTCCACTCAGGAAGCTCTATACACTGCATCGGTCCCGTTGGTCGCTGATGCTCAATTTTCACCTGCTGACAGATTAAGCACCGGCCCACAAACTCTACAATATCTCTCTTCATGCCCTTCCACCAGAAGTTTCATTGCAGGTCATTATACATCTTCGTACTCCCAGGGTGAATGGTATATCTCGCTCGGTGTGCCTCCTCCATCATGTCATCTCTCAGCCCATCGACCTTCCGCACCCAGATCCAACTCGTGAACCTCAGACCACCATCAACCCCCACACTGAAGTATGATCCATCTCTGGCTGCCAACTGTAATAGACCAGCTAACTCTTCATCATCATACTGAGCCTGCACCACTCGCGACGGTCTGCGGCTCCACCCGAAGCCCAGCTATCACTGCCCTTTCAGAGCCCTCTATGAACGACCTCCACTCTGACAAAGTCTCGAGTAGCCTCCACTCCTGAATGCATAAACTCGCAACTGACACCTCAACTTTCTTGCTCAGTGCATCTGCAACCGAATTCGCCTTCCCCGGATGATAGGAGATGGTGAAGTCGTAACCTTAAGGAACTCGAGCCATTTGCGTTGCCTCATATTCAGCTCCTTCTGCGAGAATAAGTACTTCTATGAAGACCTCGGACTACTCTCCCGAAAAATAATGCCGCCGCCAGGTCTTCAATGTGTGAACCACCGCTGCTAACACTAGATCATGAGTAGGGTAGTTCTTCTCCTGAAACTTCAGCTGCCTCGAAGCGTACGCCAACACCTTCCTGTGCTGCATCAGAACACAGCCCAAACCAATCCCTGACGCATCACGGTAAATCACATAGCCTCCGCTGCCACTCGGTAGCGTCAGAATCGACGCTGTCGTCAGTCGCCTCTTCAGCTCCTGGAAACTGTCCACGCACTTCTCGTACCAAACGAACTTGACGCCCTTCTGCGTCAACGCTGTCAGTGGCGAAGCAAGTCTAGAGAAATCTTGAATGAATCGTCTATAATACCCAGCTAGTCCCACAAAGTTTCTGATCTCAGTCACGCTCGTCGGGGCTCTTCACCCAGTCACAACCTCAACCTTCGCCGGGTCCACTGAAATCCCATCTGTTGACACAATATGCCCCAGAAATGCCACCCGATCCAACCAAAACTCGCACTTCGTGTACTTGGCATAGAGATGTTGATCCCTCAAGATGCCAAGCACAATCCTCAGGTGCTCCCGATGCTGCTCCCTGTCAGGCGAGTACACCAAGATGTCATCCACGAAGACAACAACAAATCTGTCGAGGTACGGCTGAAAGGTCTTATTCATCAGGTCCATGAATGTTGCAGGTGCATTCGTCAGTCCAAACGGCATCACCAAGAACTCATAGTGCCTGTACCGCGTCCTGAAGGCTGTGTTCTGAACATCTGCCTCCTTGATCCGCAACTGGTGATAACCAGAACACAGATCAATCTTGGAGAACACTCTTGCAATCTGCAACTGATCAAACAGATCATCAATCCTGGGCAAGGGGTACCGGTTCCTAACGGTAACCTTATTCAGCATCTTGTAGTCGATGCACATCCACAACGACCCATCCTTCTTCTTCATAAACAACACAATCGCTTCACTGGCGGCTTCCGCGCCTCTTGGTAATGCTCTTGATAGTCCTGATTGATGATGGTCGCAAACTTCACCGCATCCGCCAAGGTCTACGGCATGCTGGTAATTACACGCGACCTGAGCTGCTTCCTCAGCCCTTTGATGAACTTCTGCGCTCTCTGCTCGGGTGTCACATAAGTCTCAGAACAATAACGCTTCACGGCGTTAAACCTGCTAATGTAGCTAGCCAAGGACATCTCCTGCTGCTTGAGGGCCAAGAACTCCTCCTTCTACGTGTCTTTGACGTTCTGCAGAAAGAACTGCTGGTTGAACTCCTCAAGGAATTCCTCCCAGCTCACGTCATCTCGGTCAGCAAACACCACTGCAGATGTGGTCCTCCACCAGTTCGCTGCCTCTCCATCCAGTACATAGGTGGCCCGGTCCACCATCCGCTCCGGTACACAGCCAATCGCCCGGAAAATCCTCTGGATCTTAAAGACCCAGTCTTCAGCAGTCTCAGGGTCACTCCTGCCATCAAAACTAGGCGGGTGCTGCCTCATGAATCGATCATGCTCCGCACCTGTCTCTGTATGCTCTGCCCTCGCTACCTGACGCTCAAGGATCTCGCTCAACCTATCCCAGGTAGCGCCCTCAGTGGCATCACTGGCACTGCGCTCATTCACGGCGTTCCTCACACGTCTCGGATGCATCTGACACAAGAAACAACTCAAGATTAGCCATGAATGCATGCTAATTGTAAAGTGCAACTAACACTACTACACTGGGGTGATTTATTTGGGAGCCACACATAGGAACCAACCGCTCTGATACCAAGTTCTAACATCCCGAAATAGTGGAAATTTAAAAATTTAAACAACCAAGAGATCACCAGATAAAACTCATCAACGGGAATGTTACTCATATAAATCAACATTCGGTACTCCAAAATACAACATAGTTGTCAAAAGACATGATTACAACAATACAACAAAGACAGGTACAAGTAATCATGACGACCTCGAAGAGTCTGAAGAGGATCTTGACCCCAAAATGTGTGTGTCCGCTGTCACCACCCGACATATCCTACTATGGTCCTGAAACATGAATCAAACAACGATGCCTGTGTTTCCCAATAGGAAACCTCGTATGCCAAGCTCGCTTATATGAATGCAACAATTCGGTAAATGAACTCATCATACTAGACTATTCGGTCGACCGATTCAGGGGTCCTGGTCGACTGAAAACTATCAAGGTCATCCTAATAGTCTACGCCATATAACGGTCGAACAATATAACAAAATCGGTCAAACAACATGCATAATAATCAAGTACACTTAAGTTCAGGTCGAACCGAAAGCTAGGGACGGTCGACCGAAGTCCAACAGAAAGCCTCCAACCCACCAGTACACAAGCAACCGGTCGACCACCACATGACATCGTTCGACCGGTGTTGGTTAATGTGGGGCAAAATAGTAAAACCGGTCAACCGTTGGTCGACAGCAACCCCGCGCTTGCCGAGGATTTTACACCGTTTTCTCGTCGTTGGCGAGGTCTCCGACCTCCCACGACCGACCACAACATCACCCCAATGTGGGTGAGTAACAACCACAACAAAAGAACCGGCATACCTCAAATGAATACGGAGCACGCCGGAGTTCGCTCGACGTCGACGCTCGACAGCAACCTCCGCACCTACGTGCCTCACGTCCTTACCTCTGCAACTCCAAGCTCGCCTTCACACGCCGGAGTCCCCTCCACCACCTCTGTCGTCGGAAAAGAAGGAGAGAAATGGTGAGAGATGAGTGAGCAAGTGAGAGAGAGGGAGAGAATGATGGATTTTTCCTTAAAACCCAACACAAACCACTCCCTGCTACAGCAACCGGCCCCTACCTATCACCCATCACTATTCACCTCCCATTTCCCATGCAAACCTCCTCACTAATCACCATTAGCACCCCCAAAACAAGGGTTAGGGACATAAGAGCTAGCTTGGGGTCACTCTTCCATAATTGAGGTGAGACTACGGAAGCAAATGGTCATTGAGCATCTGACCTTTATCATCGGAACATAAAAATATGTTGTCATTAAGTCATCGCCATTTGGATTTAACATTTTCATCGCACGTGTCCCTTTACCATCAACACCTTTATCATGACGATTCTTCGGAAGTCCAACAGTCTTGGTGTTTGCTAGGTATCCAGTGCAAAACTCGATAACCTCCTCAGCTATGTATCCTTCAACAATACTAGCATCTGGTCTTTGACGATTTTTGCAATAAACTTTCAACACTTTCATATAACGCTTGAAAGGATACATCCACCTTAAAAAAATGGGTCCGCACAATTTAACTTCTCTAACCAAATGAATAACAAGATGAATCATAATGTTGAAAAACGCAGGGGGGTAAAACATCTCCAACTGACATAATGTGACCACAATTTCATTCTGTAACTTATCAAACTGCACATGATCGACCACTTTACTGCAAATCTTATTGAAAAAGGAACACAACTCTATTATTGCATGTCTAACATCTTTCGGTAATATGGATCTCAGTGCTACAGGTAAAAATTGCTGCATTAAAGTGTGACAATCGTGAGACTTCATCCCCACAAGTTTCAAATCCTTCATAAGGGTTCCACAAGGTTATTTGAAGAATAACCTTGTGGAACCCTTACATCGTGCAAACACTGACAAAGAATTCTTTTCTCCTTTCTAGACAATGTATAACTAGTTGGAGGTAAGTAATTCCGATCTCCTTTCTTCTCTGGTGACAACATTGCTCGTATACCAATATCAACAAGATCAAGTCTTGCATTATATCCATCTTTGGTTTTACCAGGTATGTTCAACAGAGTGCCAACAAGACTATCACAAACGTTTTTCTCTACGTGCATCACATCAATACAATGTCTAACTTCTAAAGTTTTCCAGTAAGGGAGATCAAAAAATATGGATCTTTTTTTCCAACTACTTTTGTCGTTTGCTCGTTTGTACGGTTTTCCAAATTCACATTCAATGTTCGTTACACGTTCGTACACTTTTTCGACGCTGATTTCAACTGGCGGATTCTGAAACTCTTGTTTTCCGTTAAATGTCTTCTTCAACCTACGATGAGGATGGGAGTTCGGCAAAAATCTCCGATGACCAAGATAGACAGTCTTAGAACCATCAACTAGTTGCAAAGAACATGTATTTTCTTCGCAAATTGGACAAGCTTTATGACATTTGACTGAATATCCAGACAGATTACCATAAGCTGGAAAGTCATTAATCGTGCAAAATATCATTGCCCGCATTACGAACGACTCCTGACGATAAGAATCAAAAACTGACTCTCCGTCATCCCACAATCTCTTTACGTCATCAATTAAAGGTCTTAAATACACATCGATGTCGTTTCCAGGTTGTTTCGGACCAGAAATCATTAAGGACAACATGATATATTTGCGTTTCGTGCATAACCATGGGGGCAGATTGTAAATTACAAGCAGAACGGGCCAAGAACTGTGAATGCTACTCAAACTACCGAAAGGATTCATTCCGTCAGTACAGAGTCCAAGTCGTACATTCCTGGATTCTTCACCAAACACAGGAAAGTCGAAATCTATTTTTTTCCACTGAGGTGAATCTGCAGGGTGACGTGGCAACTGATCATTTGGTTTCTCACGATCAGCATGCCATGACATGTTCTTGGAATCCTCCTTACCCGCAAATAAACGTTTAAGCCTTGGTATTATCGGAAGATACCACAAAATCTTAGAAGGAGGTCCTTTGATTTTCATCTCATCATCCTCTTCATTGTGGTTTGGTCCACTACGTTTCATTTTGTATCTTGAAACATTACACCTGGGACAGGAATGTAAGTTTTCAAACTCACCCCTATACAATATACAATCGTTCGGGCATGCGTGTATCTTCCTATATTCCATTCCCATTGGACACAACACTTTATTAGCATCATAAGTTCTATCTGGCAACTCATTATCATCTGGAAGCATCTTTTTCAATAACTTCAACATTGATGTGAAACTGATATCGGACCAACCATTTCCAGCTTTTAAATTGTACAACTTCAACACCGCTGACAATCTAGTGAATTTGGTACAATTCTTATACAACGGCTTCTCATTGTCACTCAATAAATTACCAAGTAAATCGGGGTTGGACGAAAACTTTTCAGCCATATCCTTAACCATTTCCTCTAAGTGATCTTCCACACTAACGTCTTCCCCATCAGTCTTGGAATGACTAAATGATTCATTTTCGCCGTGTCATATCCACCGTCTGTAATTTGGGTCGAAACCTTTCTCAAACAAATGATCTTTCATTTTCCGAAAAGTCAGCACTGACATATTATGACACTTATTGCACGGACAATACGCCATGTCGATGTCTTTCATTTTCTTGGAATGTTTTTTTGGCAACCTCTAAGAACATATTCACTCTGTTCTCATACTCATCACTCAATTTGTTTGAAACAATCCACTCTCGATCCATTTCAATCTAAACATTAACAAAAATGATAGTTATCATTTAGGCAATAAATAAAATTTCAATTTAAAAGAATGTGTTCGTAGATGAGAAGATTCAGAGACATTAAGATGAGAAAAGAATGACTCAGAGGAGAGGAGATGAAGTCCTTAATCTAGCTTGGGAATAAGGAAGGTTAGAAACCTAACTAAGCAATCAAGGCCAAAACAGCCTAAAGTCCAGTATAGGTCCTTAGTAATAGACGACGCCTAACTTCGAGGTCCCACCGAGGACCACTAGTCTATAGGAAATCAAGAACCCGAAAGTCCCTAATATCTCAGGGAGACTAGATGGGCAACGACGTTCAGGCCAAAACGGTCTTAAACATCGAGGACCACTAATCTGTAGGAATTCAAGAACCCGGAGGTTCCTAAAATCTCAAGGAGACTAGATGGACAACGACATTCAGGCCATAACGGTCTTAAACGGTTTCCTCTCCTTAATGCGTCCGAAAATCCTAGGGGCCAACGTGTAATTGATTTTATTAAGGCTCTTTTATTAAGTGGTTTTTGGGCAAAGGAAAGGGTGATGAAATCCCCCACCTCATCTCCTATAGGTGACTGGCCCATAAGTGTTTTTCATACCTTAATCTAACAAACAATACACCAAACAAACACTCACCTCACTCTTGTTCCAATGCATTTCCTACTAACTAATGCGTGTTTTCTAATGAATGATGAGTGAAATATATTACGTACCTTACGCCAGCAATCTACGACAGAAATCGTAAAATTTATAATAAATACGATGAATGCAAATCTTATATGATGAATGACTTAGCAAATATTGTCTAATCTTTTGCCTTAGGTTATTAAAGGCCAAATTACTTAAGGGGGTCAATGAGTTATTATCATAATATTGAAAATTCAAAAAAACAAGGCAATAAACATTTTAAATGTTAAAAGCAAGTATTAAGAATAATTACTTGGATTGATAGAAAAATATTTTAAACACAAAATATCATCTTAAGCACAAAGAAAGAGCATCTACCTCTAATTGGAGATCAAAATGAAAACATAATTTAAAGATATTTTGTGTTCAAATTTTCATACCCAATTCAAATTTGTCAATTCATACTTTCTATTTTCATACCCAATTTATCAAGAGCACTACATTCGTATTGAATCAATTTGTCAATCTTTTTTTTCTCTCCAAATTTTCATACCCAATTCATACTTTCTATGCTTATTTTTTCTTTCAAACCTAAAGCTAAATAAAAATGAGACAAATTAAATACCCAATCACCTAAAAGTTTCTGAACCAATACCCAAAATGATCGAACGACAAACTTTACCGCTAAAATCATCCTCACAATCATCTAACAGTACATGCATTAGAGCTAACCATCCAAAAAGGATACATGCACAAGATCAGGGCTTCGAGACCATACTAAATTACCATCGTTATTTCTTATATATGCAACAAGTTAGTTACTACCATTAATCACTATCACTACCATACTACGAGGAACATTAACAGTATGAGCACGAACCAGAGGAGGAGGAGGTCGTGCGGTGACGGCGGTCGCGGAGGAGGGTGCGGTGACGGTGGTCGCGGCGGGCTACAGAGACGGTGCGGAGGGACGGAGAAGGGGAGGAGAGCACAAGGGGCGTCGCTGCGGTGGCGGTGACGGTGCAACTCGGTCGGAGATCGGTCGCGGAGGAGAGTTCGGTCGTGGGACGACTAGGGTTTGGGTGGGTTTTCGTCTAAAATGAATGACAGAAAACGCGTCTGTTCGTTTTCTTTAAGACCTATAGATGTCGGATGTTATAAATGTCCGACGTCTATATGCAAGGATTATAGACGTCGTCCATTTATAACATCCGACGTCTATAGGTCGACGTCTATACCTTATAAACGTCGGCGGAACAGGGTATTCTAATATCCGACGTCTATTTGTCGACGTCTATGTCCCATAGACGTCGGATAAACTCGGCAATACAATAGCTGACGTCTATATTACACATAGACGTCGGTCGTAGTAACAACCGACTTCTATGTTATGCTCTCCCTCCTAGACGTCGGCTGTTATAACAGCCGACGTCTATTGGTCAACGAGTAAAGCCTATTCTGCACTAGTGGTATTCGATTCGAAATTTAAATTTTGGTTGGGATCGGAGAAGAAAGTCTCTACCGGTTAGAATTTGGAATTGGATTGATTGATAAATTATATTACTATACAGCCATACAGATTTCAAATAGGGATATAAATTTGGAAACGTGTCAAATCATATTCGAATATTCGAAACACCAATTATATACATGTAAGATGTGTGGTGATCACCGTATGGACAATAATTGAGTGAATAAACATCTATTTCAACAAAAATATATACATAATAGCCAAATAAGAACTAAAGAAGACATATGACTCTCAATATATCTCTTTAATATTGTGTAAATGGTATTGCTAATGAAGGGTAAATATTTCATCACCTACATTCATTTGGATATTATCCGAATCCAAATATGAATATGAAAATATTCAAACTTTGTTTTTAAATCGGTACACACATTCGAGCTAAGATACAAATTCAGATATGATAGCATCAGTTTGAATTCGGATACTTAAGTGTATCCGAATCAATCTGTATCCGTTTGCATACCTAGGTGAGATCAATGTGAAGCGATTATAGTGCGTTGTTAGTAGTCTATATATGATCTTCATTGTGAAATTACTGAAACAGTTTAATTTGCTAATGCATTGTAATCTTAGTTACAACGGATGTGAAGCTATAATGCATTCTGAAAAAACTTTTTTTTCGTGTTTTGGTATTTGAGGTAGCTTGGGTTTAACCTTCAGACCTTCATGTTGGGTGAGGGTTTCCTTCAAACATGAAATGTCAATTGAGAGACTTAGAAGAGTCAATAATTAAGTTGTTTTATACATGTTAGATATGGGTTTCTTTCACCACGTGAGATGGTTATGTGATAGGTACGACTTCGTTCTTCACGAGTCTTCTTTGATGTGTACACCTTGGCTCCTTGCCAAGACACCAAACCGGCCATATCCACACTGTCAACATTACTACAGACGTTGCAATCATTTGAGCCAATCGTTTTGTTTCTAACGTATTGCAAACTTTAAGGTATCATTAATGGCATAACTCACATTCTTCAACGAACTTTAGTTCAGAATATATATTTTAATTTTTTTTATTGGTTGTACCTAAAAAACATCGATGTTAGACTTTTGCGCATCGAAATTTGTGAATTTCTTGGTGCACATTTTCTCCTTCGTATTGTCTTGGATTCAATTGAACATGAGTGGACCACTCTTTCTGCATTTTTGTTAATATTAATATTGCATTTTTCCTTTTCTCAAGAGAAATAATACGAGTTTTTGTATATATGCCTAGTTATAATAATAATCTGCCCTATAAATAAAATGTAAATTATAATGATAGATGTGAATCAGTTAAGATTTTGATCACCTTATGATTTATTTATTTATTTGCAAGAAAAAGGTATTCACCTCAATTCGGTGCCACCAAGTACATTACGAGTAAAAGGGTTTACAACGCATTTGAGCGGTGTGCCCACATGACACGTAGTCGCTTGAAATAAGAACATGAAAATAAAAAACTACACGGCTCACGCAATCTACACTGCTGGAAAAAGGATTATAATGTCGGATATTAAGGAGGTACAACGTCAGGTTGACCACTTTGGTTGACCGACGTGCTAGGTAAGAGACGTTATACGGGAGTACTATTTCACGTCGGTTTAAAATCCAACGTGATAAACCCCTTAATCTATAGGCTACAACGTCGGTTTCATAGAGAAACCGACGTGGTAGACCCCCTACAACGTCGGCTTTTTAAGAAAACCAATGTTATAGGGTAAAAACTGGAAAAGAGAAAAAATACCCTACTACGTCAGTTTTTGGATAAACCGACATGGTAGACCCGCTACTACGTAGTAGGGTATTTTTTGAATTTTTGATTTTTTGTTCCCTACAACGTCCATTAGAGGGTTTAGTATAAGAATTGAAAACTTAAATGTTTTTCTTGTAAAACCATTTTTTAAATGTTTGATGTCCCTAACTTACATGGCACTTGATAGTTTATACTATAAAGACAACAAACTAACTACCTGAATAAGAGTCGAAGTAGTTGCCTCCTTGTCCTGATTCCAGGAAGCCAATGCCACATGAGTACTCTGCTGGCATGATAACATGAAAAATGAGCTACGTGAATAAGAACAATGTTAGAATATGATTCGGTATATCACAGTGCTTGATTGCCTGTAGGTTTGCGTGCCGCCTGATGTCACCACCTGTATAGGTGAATTCGAGTACAACTGATGGAGGTCCTTTGTCACGCAACAAAGGTTCCACCATAGCTACAACCCCGAAACCATAACATTTAGCATTGATTTGGAAAAACCAATCTCAGAACAAGAAAAAAGTAGAACAAAGAATACCTTACATGATAAAACTTTCCGCGTCATAATGTGTCCCTACAATAGTCATCTTCCACGTCATAATATGTCCAAACATGAGTGTCTCACATGGATTCCGACTCAATCGCCTTCTTCGACGTGGAGATTTTGTTGCAATGGAAGTAAATTCATGATCTTTGGGGCTGATTTTGGTGATCCGAACCAGGAAGAAAGAGAGGGAGTGCGTCGAAACGGAGACGAGAGTGGAGGATGTGGGATCACGAGACCGGAAGCGGATAGGAAGTGGGTGCAGAAAGAATTTGATCTCCGGGACGGGAAGGTCTATGTGGTCGGGGAGAGGTAGGCGGCTAGGGTTTATGTTTCTTGATTTCCGGATTTGCGGGATTTCGTTTTGGTTTACGCGGCTATACCCAAAAAAAATCAACCCCTCCACGTCGGACTATTTAAAGGTCATCCTACAACGTCGGTTAACTAAAAACCGGCGTAGTAGGCTTTGAATGTTTTTTCAAAACTATTAAAATATATATTTAAAAAACACCTTCCACATCGGTTTTCATTAACCGACATGGATGACCCCCCTTTCCATGTCAGTTTTTCTGAAAATCGACGTAGAAGGAATTGAATTTTAAAAAATATATTAAAAAGGGGGGGTCTTTCACGTCGGTTTGTAATTAACCGATGTCGTAGAGGTGACGTGGTAGTGCGACTTTCCAGCAGTGCTAACACTGCATCCTAAACCGTGAACTATTGCCAAAATGTATTCTTACCGTGGCATTAATTCCTTATGATTTGCTTCTATCATGACTTGCTCCATTATGGTAAATTTGAATATGCAATTAGCAAGTAAGAGATTAGACTTTTGAATTAACCATTTACACTTAAGACCTGTTACACTCATAGTTACGTCAGCTGTAATGATGTTATTATCACTAAAATCAAAGAAGTATGTTCTAACATATAGAAGGATTGAGTAGTTTGAAGAGGGTTGTTATGGACGGAGATAGATAGGTAAAGGTTAGCGAGAGTTACTAGCACACCAACCTGGTCAACTAAAGCAATCTCAACGGCAGCTGAACCACGTCAAAATGTGTACGAGGACATCATTTACACTATCTGCACCCAAAGAGGTTTGTCAATATTTTTTATATGACACAAAATAACACAAAGATAACACGATCTGTAATATCCTAAACCTAATAACTTGGTTAATTGCTTTTAGGTGCTTAATTGGTGGTTTTAGATGGAGGGCTGGGATTGATCTGGATGAGATGTGATGGATGGTGGAGATTAGAGGAGAAAAGTATATGTTGGTGAGTGTTACTCTCTCTCTCTCGCGTTTTCTCTCTCTCTCTCCCGCTCAAACCCTCTCCCTCTCTCTGATCAGATCTTCGGCGTGCGGAGGTGTTCGAGGAGTGGTTCTTGGAAGGCGAGGTGAAGCTCGGACGTTCACCGGAGAGGAATAGATCGTTGCTCGGTTGGAGTTCGCCGGAGAAGGGGTTTTGCGAGGAGAAGCTCGCCGTTGAGTCTTCGAAGGCTTCTTCAAGTCTTCAAGGTATGTCAAGGTTTACTTTGATGCTCACATATGCTTGGGTGAGTGTTGGGGTGGTCGACGGAAGGTGGGAGGGCTCGTCGGACCCGTGCAGCTGCGTTCTGCACTGTGAACGGTCGACCAGTGGCATGGTTTGGTCAACCGGTCGTAGAGTAAATTGGGCGAAATCCCTTGTACCGGTTGAACGATACCTTGGTGGTGGTCGACCGGTAGTACATTTTGAGCGAGGGATGGAGACTCTGGTTGTTTTCGGTCGAACGGAACCCCTTTGCCGGTCGACCGAAGGCACTGTTGTAGGTCGGTTGGGGCGTTGACCATCCAAACGGTCGACCACCTAGTTGACTCGTTCGACCGACGAATTAAAATAACTTAAAGTTTGTTCGACCGCGAGCTGGTTCGGTCGACCGGAGTTTTCTGATGGATTTGGATTTGGTACTGGCCGTTTTCGGTCGACCGGTGTTTGTGTTTGGTTCGACCGTTGGTGCGTTTTACTGTGGAGTAAGTTTTCACTGGTCGAATTCGGTCGAACGGGACCCTTTTTTCGTTCGACCGGTTGATAGTTTTGTTGGTTGGGTCAGTCCTGTGGAGAGGATTCGGTCGACCGGTTGGGAGGTTTTGTTCGACCGTTTGGTACGGTTTTCGTGTGTTTTTGTGTTGTGAAGCCAAGCTCGAGATGGCAACGGATCGCCGGCCCTAGAGGGTGACCGGTGCCGGCCTGAGAGTGGTTCACGAGCGTTCTTGCGCCAGCTCGAGATGGCAACAGATCTCCGGCCCTAGAGGGTGACCGGTGCCGGCCTGAGGGTGGTTCGTGTGTGGGGCCAACTCAAGATGGCAACGGATCTCCGGCCCTAGAGGGGTGACGGTGCCGGCCTGAGAGTGGTCTTCTGGAGCAGCTCAAGATGGCGGCGGTACAGACGATACTGACCTGAGAGTGATCCAGCGTGTTAGCCGAGGATGTTTCCGGCTGTGATGCATGGGGCACGTGTGAGGGTTGGGCTAGAGGACCCGCGAGACCCGTCACTGTTTGGTGTCTACTGTGGTAGGGAGAGAGTTCCCGGGGGCCCAGTGAGACGACGGATGGTTATTGCATTTCATATCATACATGTTTTAGCTGTCTAGTTCATTTATTGTGATAGAAGTTTGCCATACGGGGTTTCCTCACGGGAAACTCAGTCATATTAATATTTTATGTCAGGTTGTAGGCAGCATTAGGAGGTGGTGACCGAGGAGGAGCGCTTTCGGGGCCCGATCCTGCTTTCCTTGTTTTGAGGTCCGAGTGGTTACATGTATATTTTCCTTAGCTTTTGTTGTAATCACACTTTTGTAAAACTCTCATATATATATATATTGTATATATGTTGGTGCACCAGTTGTCCACTTTCTTCGGTAATATCCTCGTGTTGTGTTTTATTAAAAAAATTAAATTTCTTCTGCTTTCGAGGATGTTACACGATCAAACATTAAAATGTTATTTTTTAGTTGCGTAGGCTAGTTATGATAATTTATTAAGAAATAACATGACACAAAATGACAAGATTAGTCAAGAAAAAGACACAATTACATAGGAAAAAACTTGGCTTACACTAAATCGACACGTTAAACATATTTTGTAGTTTAATCAATTATTTTTTCAATGAAACCAGTTGTTTAAGATATCTAATGACAAGAACACCAATATATCATAGTATTTGGCTATAAATAAATACAAATAAGGTGTATGTTTTTCAAAATATGGTAAATATTAGATAAAGGAAAATACATGAAACACGAAAAATTTGCAGTGACAAGATTGACATGCCTAGTGACGATGGATTCATGTTCACCAAAGAAAATTTAAAGGGAATGAATCCTACCCATGAAATTAACAAACCCTAGTGGGTGAATGTCCAATATCGACGCTTTTATGTGTATGAAAGCAAGAAAACTAAAATATTTAGTCGTCCTTGATTGAAAAATTAGTTTATGTTAAAATATAGAAAACAACTTAAGTTTAAAATTTGAAAGCACGAAATGTAAATATAAGAATTTCATACAAAAAAAGTTAGGTTATCACTTGGAATACGGGTAGTGAGAGAGGAATGATGAAGGGGATAACAATTTGTTATAAATAGAAACATTAAGTGAACCAAATCACGTTAATTCGTAAATATGAGGTTAATTATAGTTTCCTTGTGTCTTGATTTCACTTTACACCTGTGAACTTTAAAACGTAACAATTACTTCCACTGAACTTTGTAATATTTTGCCTTTGGGTTTTATAAATCCAATATTTATTCACCCATTCATCGTTATTTTTGGATTTTTTACGTCTTATATCTAATTTACTTCTAATACTAACTTTATGTTAAAGTTCAACTCAAATTGGGGTCATATTTGGTCCGAATTTGGGTTATATTCAGTACTAATTTGACCTGAATTCAACCCAATTTGAGTCGAACTTTTATATAAAATTAGTATTAGGTGTGTATTAAGTATACAACAAAAACAATCCAAAAATAACGCCAAATGAAGGGATAAATGATGGATTTTTAAAGTTGAAGGGGACAAAGTGAAACAAAATGAATGTGTGTGGGGGGGGGGGGGGGGGGGGTGGATAATTGTTATGTTTTAAAGTTTTGGAGTGTAAAATTAAAACATTGCATAATTCATGAGGCAAATTAACCCCTAAAAGAGTAGGCAAACGTTTACCCTTAAATTAATGTGGAGGAATTTACAGTGAGGTCCCTACATGAGTTGTTGCGTGGGCAACGAATTTTCCTAGAAAATATGTTACCATGTTCAGGATTGTTACCGCTTTACCTATCACTTTTCTATTATCCAAATTTTAATTGATACACAATACGAGATCATTATGGGTGCCCTGAAATTAGGCGCCCCCCTTAACGGGGGCGGATCTGAGAGACTTATGACATGTGACTTCACTATTATACTAAAAGAAATTGTTGTTAGTGAGGGGGCCACTTCTAATATAATCCCTAGGCAGCGCAGAACCCCAAGCCAAGTGTCGGGTGGACATGAGGGGTTGCACATTGGTGCCAACGAGTCGGGTTGTTACACCCTAGGCTTTTAGGCTCACAAGCCGTAGTAAGGGATTGCTTGGCAACAACCCCCATCTATACGGGTAGTCCCATAATCACCGAGGAATTAGTTGGGGTCTCATAACCCCAACAACCCCCCTCTCTAGAAAATTCCTTTCCTGAGTGGGGTGTGACTCGAACTCGAGACCTCGCTCTGATACCAATTGAGAGACTTATGACATGTGACTTTACCACTCTACTAAAAACAATTGTTATTAGTGAGGGGGCAACTTCCAATATAATCCTCCGGCAGCGCAAAGCCCCAAGCTAAGCGTCGAGTGGACAAGAGAGGTTGCACGTTAGTGCCAACAAGTCGAGTTGTTACACCCTAGGCCTTTAGGCCCATGAGCCAGAGTAAGGGATTGCTTGGCAACAACCTCCATCTATACGGGTGGTTTCATAACCACCGAGGAATTAGCTGGGTCCCACAATCCTAATAGGATCATCAGTCGGGGTGCCTCCAGGCGGCTTGTCGTCCAAGGGCGTGCCCCGACTCCACTGGTCGGCGATACGAAGTTGGTTGTTTTTTAAGTGTTTTTAATCTTTTTAATTTGTCGTAGTATCCATTTAAGTTAAAATTTGATTTCTATTAATCATATTTTTTGTTAATATTACCTTACATTTATCTAAATTAATATTTCTTTTAATCTTCTAAAAAATTAATTTAGGTTAATTAAATAACTATCCTTCCAAATATACAGTAAATGATACCGAAATGAAAAATAAGTTTATTTGCTAGATTAAGTAATTGCAAAAATAATTTATTATGTAGTTTGTGGATTATTGTGAAAGAATAAAAAATATGTAAAAAAATAATGTGGAGAAAAGAGAGTGTTGAAAAGTTTTTTTGATAACATGGTGGTTTCATTCATTAATTAAAAGTTTTAAGGTTGTTACAAATCACAACAACATAGTACAAAACGCCCCTAATGAGGAAATACGTATGGAGTGTCTATCACCACACACACTAAAGCAACTTCGAAGCTAAAACTCTTGACTAGGTGTCGTCGGTCGGGACCGAAGCCGAGGCCTGAGGAAATATACTGAACTCCTCGAAGTAGCGGATACGCTCCTCCTAAGCTCTCTGACATCCCGCCTCAATTTCCTGGCTCTCTCGGGCTTCATCTTCTAATGTTGCTAGCTTGTGTATCTATGCTAATTATTCCTTGGATGGATGCCCATTATCATAAGTGAGGTGTCCATCTACGAGACGCACTTGTGTAACTGCCAGTGTCGGTTGTAGCGTCATCTTGTTGGTAGGCGGGAGTTGTGTAGTGGTTCTTTCCTGCGTTGGGAAAATGGCCAAATTTGCTCTCTTTTGGATCGAGTGTTGTAGTGGTTCTTCGCCACATTTGAGTGAACATGTCTATGCTTCAAGCAATTAAAAATAGTTATTCATTACATGATCAAAGTAGTAAGATATGCCACGGAAAACTCTGTTGTTACGCTCAGTCCAAACACACCAGAAAAATATATTAATGAAACAATTCCAAGTATCGTTGTCAAAATCAAGACGGTTTCGAACTAACATTCGAAACTGTTTGTTATTATTGGAAATTATATTGAGACCTATTTGGGCCGTGATACTTCGGAATCTGGTAGCCATCTCGCAATTGAAGAAAAGGTGATCAGTGGATTTATTTTCCATTCCACATAGCGAACCTATCGGGTTTATATGGACCCATTTTTTATTAAGTTTTATTTTGTAAGTATCTTATTTTCACTGAGCAGTCGGGCCTTAGGGGGCAGTAGCTATTCCAGATTTGTTTGCGCAGGGGGTATATTGTCCCACCATCCATTAATAACATGTACATGCTCTTACATGTATAGTTCCCTCGCTTGGTGATTTCCACAAGCTCTTGTCTCTAACAGAGGTTGGTGTAAATGAAAGGTACAACTGTAAATTCGAACATTTTGTTGTTGTGTTAAGTTCGTGGTGAAGCGCTTGCTGAACCAGTTACCTTGTAAGGCTGTATGTCCCAAAAAATTCGACAATCAAGCCCATAGATGATTTACCAATGCGAATATATCCGAGCTCGTTTCACTAAGTGCGCAATTCCCGTACCATTTATCAAACCACATTAAAGTGTTGTCCCCATTTCCACTAGTAACGTCGTCGAAGTTGCATACAAGGGGTATATATCTGATTAAGTTTCAGAGGAATGGAAATACGCTTTTTTTCTTTCGGGAGGACTCCCAACCCAGTGTTACAATTTTGATATTTGTTTTTAATATTTCTTGGCTTAAAGCTTCTTTTCCAATGAGGTAACCCCAAAGCTTCTTGATTTGTAAGCTTGTGGCGTGGTTGGATATATTAAGGATCCCTAATCCTCCCCATCTCTTATCCATGCAGACTTTCTTGGAGCAGACTAGATTTTAACATTAGAGTTTACTATGTTATTGTTCCATAGAAAATTTCCCCTTATGTTATCCATTTCTTTGATCACACTTTTTGGTGTTGGTATATTGCTTAAATGGTAAAATGCTATCAGAATAATTACTGAATTAATCGTTGTGATACAACCCAATATAGATAGGTTTTTTGTTACCCAACTCCCTACCTTGTTCGTCATCGTTTCTAGGATTGGTCCCTATGTCATGTTGGGTCCTCTTTTTGGGGTGAGGGGTATTCCTAGGTATTTAAATGAAATTTCACCTTTATTGCATCCCATTATCGATTGGAAGTGAGTAAAAGATTCAAGACTTGTGTGTGTCCCGCTAATGCAGGTTTTCTCAAAATTTACCTTTAGTCCAGAGATGTTCTCAAAGATGACTAAGATTGTTTTAATGTTAATCAAATTTTGTTTGTCTGCTTGGAGGAAAAGAATTGTGTCATCAGCGAATTGTAAGTTCATTACCATTAGTCTATCTTTACCTATTTTAATGTCGTTAGGGGTGTAAACGAGCCTAAACGAGCCAAGCCCACGGTGTTTGAACTCGACTCGTCTAATAAACGAGCCAAGCTCGGGCTTGGCTTGTTTAACAAATGAGCCAGATGTCCTGTTTAGGCTTGGATCGTTTAATAAACTAGCCGAGCTCGAGCTTGGCTCATTTGCTCGTTTAAGAATATCAACAAACTTTTCAGCTCATTTAAGGTTTGATTAACTTGTTGTAAAACATATTATTTACATTTTATAAACATCATTAGCATATAAATTGGAAATTTTATAAATCATATGGTCTATTTTAGGTGATTGGGATATAGAAAATAATATGTTTATTTGTGACATATATGTAATACGTGTATAAACTTAAACGAGTAAACGAGTTCTTATTGAGCTAACCGAGTCGACCTAGGGCTTGACTCGTTTATTAAAAGACCATATTTTCGGTGTTTGAGCTTGACTCACTTAATAAACAAGCCGAGCTCGAGTTGAGCTTTATCAAGCTGAGCTCGACTGAGCTTACGAGCTCGAGCAGAATTTTACAGCCCTAAAGGTTGTGTAGGAGGCAATTGGACATCCCCATTCTTAACATGTGGCTCAAGGAATTTGCCACAATAATGAAGAGAAATTGGGATAAGGGGTCTTCTGGTTTGCCATTAATAATGACTGAAGCCCTTGAAGTTTTAATGCAAAGCTAAATCCAATTGCACCCAAGAGGTGGGAACCCCAATCCTTTTACGTTAGCAAGTAAGAAATCCCATTCGATTTTGTCGAAAGCTTTCTCAAAATGCAATTTGAGGATTAGCACGTCATTGTTATTTTTATATAGATAGTGTACTATTTCCTGCAATCCTAGTATGGTGTGCGAAATTTGTCTTCCTTTTAGGGAAGCTGACTGAGTTTGAAGGATGATAGGATTGATGGCCTTTGAAATCCGTGAGGCTAGAGCCTTTGCCCATAATTTGTATAAGCTAGTGAGTAGCAAGATGGGCCTTAAATCTTTGACAATCTCAATACTGAGTTTTTTGGGGATCAACGTAATGAAGCATTGGTTAAAGTTTTCAAATTTCCCCTGGGTATGCGATTTGGTGCAAATTTTCGAACATATTTATGATTTTGTAGAACAAGCGAGAATTGTTGCAAGAAATTGAAGTTGAAACCATCAGGTGTTATTGCTTTCCCAGACGTAATCCCGAATACCGTTTGCTTGATCTCAGGAGGAGTAAAAGCGATGGTGAGTCAGATTGGATCATTAATTTTTGTGGGAAGGATTGTGTCCTGATTTATCGGAACTTTGGTGCTTCTTTTCCCGTTGAATAATTTATAAAAATACGAGATGATTTCTTGAGTAATTTGTGTTTTGAGAAGCAGGTTTGTCCGTTAATTTTTAAAGAAATGATTGAGCTTTGTCTTTTCCTTGCATTTTCTATTCAGATGAATTTATTTGTGTTTTGATCCCCTTCTTTCAGCCACTACACACGGGAGTTGTTTCCGGTGTATTTATAATTCTTCCAGGGCAATTTCATGCTCCCTTAGAATTGAAGAAGCTAACATTCTTTCGTTATCATTTAGTCTCTGGTATTGGTCTTTTTTGTCTAGCTCTAAGTTCGCTAGTTTATATGAAGGGCTAATATCCTTTGAGGATTTGAGATATATTTTCATCTTCAATTTCACTTTCCTAAGAGCAATGTGTGTTATATCGTTTATTGTTGCCTCTAATGTTTTTCTTATAAGTTCTTTAAAGTGCTCATTGCCATCCATCGATCTTCAAATTTAAAGTAAGTTTTCCTACCTTCCGAAGACATAGCTTTAAGGATCAAGGGTATGTGGTCTGAGACTCCTCTAGGGAGTCTGAAGCAGTCGGAGAGGGGGAATTTATCCTCCCATTCTTGTGAGAACAAGAAGCGATCGAGTCTTGCGTATGTTGGGTTGTTCTCCATGTTCGTCCATATGTATTGCATATTGATAGGGCTGACGTCGATTAGGGAATGTGTCTCGATAAACTCTAGGAACATCTTGTTGAAAGGATGGCCAGCGCTAGAGATCGGAGTGTGTTCAAGCTGGTCTCTTATTAGATTAAAATCACCCCCAACCACACATGTCATGTTATTGTGCGGGCTGAAGTCACTTAATTCTTGCAGGATAGTGGACTTTTCTTGCGATTGGCAAGGTCCGTAGATACTTGTGAGCTTCCAATTAAAATTGTCAGAAGCGAATGTCATCGAGACAGAGTATTTTTTAGTTTCGATTTGTAGTTCTTTGTGTTTGGTTGTGTCCCAACCTACTAGTATTCCCCCTGAGGCCCCTAAGGTCGGAAGATTTCTCCAACCGTCAATATAGGAACCACCAATTTGCCGGAGGTAAGCTAGCAAAAAGGTTTCTAGTTTTGTTTCTTGTATGTTGATAATATCAAAGTGCTTAGTTAACACGATATTCTTAATTGCTCTTCGCTTTTGACAAGATCCTAACCCCCTAATATTCTAGGATAATAACTTCATTATGAACTAATTGTATTCGATCACAACTTATAAGTAAAGTTTGCGAGTGTTGCCCACGATGGCCTCCACAGAGTCGAGATCGATGGGCCCCAGACCTTGGCTAGATCTTATGATGTTAAGGAAGGTATTTGTTTTGATTTTTGTTTTGAAAATCAATTCCAGGGTGCATACAAAAAATGCAAAAATCTTTTGTGCTATCCCATTGTAATAAATCTAGGGAAGAATCTTGATGGGCCTCAGAATGAATGATGTTGTTGGGTTGGGATACCAGTTCGGTTGAGGAGTTCCCAGATTATGAGGCCAAATTCGAAGGGCTTACTAATCTGGATTTAAAGCCTTTACAAGGTCTCTCCTAGTATTATTACAATGAGAGACCCCATTAATTTAAACATGTCATTTGCAATATTGGGGAAGCAAGAAACACTAAAACCAAGGTGTAGGGGAGTCGACTTACCTTCTCTGACCTAAGAAGGCCCAAAAGCCAGCTTTTTGCAGCCGAGGTTGAGGTCGTCTCCCTTGGTGTGGCCAACAATGGCGACGAGGACGAAATCCCTTTTTTCGGGATTGGTTTCGCTTCTCCGGTCGGCCTCCTCAGCGATGAAAGAGTTGTATGTGTTGAACGTTTTAATTTAAACCGCAAGTGCACGGCCACGTTGAAGCGGTGGCAAATACGGGTCGTCCTCAGGGAGGTGAGCAGCATCTTGTTTGCACGAAATCAAGTTGCGAAAAAATGGAGAAGAGAGTTGATTATGCTACTCTACGCTACATTACACTAAGAAGTACGAAATGCGAAATAAAGAAACAAACGATGAAATACCAACTAAGCTAAGAACAAAATGCTGGAATTCAGGAATGGGAAAACCCCTAAGGGGTGTAGTGAGTGCACACATGAAAAGAGATGGGTGATTAACACATTCTTTAAGCACAAACGAAGGTGGTGTTATCATGCATAGGAAGTGTCTAAATGTTATGACAAAACCTATCAATCTATTCACCAACCTAGTTGATTAACATTTCCATATACAAGTTGTTTATTTCAGAACCTAAACAAGCATGAGAGGTGTCTAATTATTTTGGCAAAACTCATCAAGTTATAAATTCTATCCTAAACAAGCAAGCATACATTCATGTTTTATCAACACATTGGAAATAAAGCATTCATTCCATTCTCTAATGCATGTATGAACATCTACTCTACCCCCCAAAGGGGATGAAACTACTCACTACACATTACACTAATTATTAAACTAAGCAAGGAAAGCATATTAACTAAGCTACTAAAACTAATGAAAAGAAATTAAACAAAGTAAACCAAGAAATGTGAAACAAAGTAAAACAAGCAAAATGAAACTAATAACATAACAAAGAAACTTTTATTAACAAATGACTCACATTTCAAGTAGCAACCTCCTACTTTAGTGTGTGCTTCAAGGCCTCACTTCTAGTAGGAAGAATAGCCACTCAAAATATGGAGTGATTACAATAGAAGGTGAAGAGTTCTATTTGTAGCCATAGAAAAAGCTATTCTGGGACAATCCCCCAATGTGGGACTAAACCAATACCAAACATAGCCTAAAAAAACATTAATACAAGTCCAAGAGAAATCTTAGCGGATCTGGGATGATCCAGACCGCCAATTGGCGGTCTAAAAAGTCCGGATCCAGTTGAATCTTGTTCTAGGCTTTGCTTGGTGTATTTGGTGGTCTTGGATGCATCTACTTCGTTTATTGGAGCTCCGACCCAAATAGAATTGCCAAAAGACTCCCCATGATGGTGTGGAGTTCTCTGTTTTGCTCTTAGGTCCTTCTGTCTTACGTTCAGGTCCTTCTCCCTTGCATCTTGGTCCCCAGATCTCACAATTCAATCTTTTTTTCCCAGCTCTTGGGTCCTTTTATGCTTCATCTCTTCAAACCTATTTATTCCTGAAAACTAAACAAAAAACTCGTAACATAGCATTGTTTAGGTGAAAGATAATGGATATAAGATACAAATATAAGCATGAAATGATGTCAATCAAATACCCCCACACCTAACATTTGCTAGTCCCGAGCAAAACAAAGAAAGAGAAAAGCGTACGAAAACAAGAAATCATAACTCACTTTCATAGGAATCACAGTTGCACTTAGCACGTGCAACAAGCCGTTAAACCTCCTTGTCGCCAAGGAGGAGGAGTGTTGTCTCCTGAGGGTTTTCAGCGGATATACCCACAAAATCCGAACAAGATGCATTAATCAATCTAGCTACACGACTCGTTGGACTCATATTGTCGATCATGGGACGCGGTAATACTATGGGTCGACTCTATATATGTAATCGGTCCACACACCTAGCCTAATGAGTTATTTGTGAGACTTAGTTAAGGACTTAAGTGAAAGACATGGGCAACCTTAACTTCTGAATGTGATACAATGTGTAAAGTCCATTTTGGTTCTTATTTGACTCTTTTTTTATTCTTTTTCTTTGGAGCATTTTATTGGTTGGTGTTTGATTCTCCCAGGGTCAGGTTTCGTGCATCATTGCCTATGAGGACTTACACTATCACGTACACCTTCCCCCAAATCTCCACATAGGGCGATCCCTACCACCCGTGTAACAGGAGTTCGGTTGGTGCATCCCAAGTCAGATGACTCGAAAGCACCCGGCACAAAGTCCCCTCAGACCTACTTTCCCGAGTGATAGGAGCCGTGCGAGAAGAGAGAACACCACTTATTTATTTATCTACATGGGAACCAAAACCCCTACACTTAAGTTTCACAAAAAGAGATCAAGGGCCCTTGACTACGACAACTTCCTTATACTAACAGACACGAATTATTTGACTCACTAGGTTCAGGGTGGTCTTCTTTAAATGTTTGAGTGCTGAAAACCCTATGATTACACGCCCCCCGAGGGAAACCATGGTGCATCCTAACGACTCGATAAGACCTAAAGCCCAGTAAACTAAAAATCCTAATACATCAAGTTCAAGACAATTATGGGAGCTTTCTTTTTACTTTGCCTCTCAACGGTTTTGCACATGCTAAACACACGCAAAACGTACAAAAACATTTTCTTTCGCAAACACATGAAGATTTTGAAAGAAATGTGAAAATTTTAAAGCACTAGGCAAGCAAAAGAAGACAAGTCACCCAAGGATCAGGGCAAACAGATATATCAATGTTAAATGCGGCACACTAACATGACCCTCGCAGTACACACAAAAGAAAACAAAACCAAAGGAAAAAAACTCGAATATGCACACACATAAAACACCCCCCACAACTACTTCATGCATTGTCCTCAATGAATGTGAACAAGATACTACATGGATATATGCATGAAAAAGGAAAGATCTCTCCAACATGAAGTACAAAGAGACGTTCAGGGTCATGTTGATGGACACAAACCCAAATTCCCTCAAAACCTGTGAGAAGCTGAAGAAGGGAGATAAATACGTGAAGAAATTGGGCCCAAGTACACAAGGGTTGGGGCCCACAACAATCGATGCTCACTGAAGGAGTCTTTTATTACTCGTTTTTTTTATTTTTAACATGATATATACAGCAGCAACGATATTCTCATAATCATTTGGTCAATGAACATAAAATGAGAACATCAAGTCATGAGGACCAGAGACTTGCCGAGATGGGCAAACTTCACCGGTACTCTGAGGTGTCATGAGGGGTGAAAGGTCAAAGCTGAAAGGCTCGAACCCCTCATGATATTGGTCGGGTGTAGGCAACATGAAAGAGTGAAGATGTGTTGCCTCACTAGGGTTTAGTTGCTCATCGAACAAAACCCTCCAACCAATAGGTGGGTGCATCGGAATGAGTTCCTCAAACTCATTCGATGGATGCAGCAGACCTGCATCACTAAGAATGGGGCTTCTCCCCAAGTCATCCAACAAGGACCTCCCACCATTATTTAGATCATCAAGCATACGCTCGGTCATAGGTGGATCCTTGTTGGAGTCAATATGAAGCTCAAATGGCTCAATGGCCATGGGACATGAGGTAGAGACACCTTCTGGTATAGGCATATGATGAGGTGTCTCACTAGCACTCTCAACTGAATCATGCAACGAACACTCCTTTTGGACATTTATGTTTGATGCCAGCTCACTCTGTTGCATTGCAAAGATAGGCAATGAGTTTTCGCTGGCCCCACAAACATTCTCAATGGGTTGCATTGGGGTTAGGGGTGTTCGTTGATTTTGTGGTGCTTTCTCCAATTGGCGGATAAGATTGAGATTTAAAGGTTCATCCATGGGCTCATGTTGCCTACCAGAGTTGAACACATGAAACTCGGCACTCATGTTACCGAATGAGAGCTTCATGAGACCATTTCCACAATTAATCAAGGCATTGGAGGTTGCCAGAAATGGTCTACCCAAAATCAAAGGTATTTGAGATTGGGTGTTCGCAACAGGATTGGTATCGAGGACAACAAAATCGACTGGAAATATAAAATCTCCAACTTTGATAACCACGTCCTCGATAATCCCCTTTGGAATACGAATGGATCTATCTGCCAATTGGAGAGTGATCTTAGTTGGTTTTAATTCTCTAAAGTTCAACTGTTGATAAACAGAGAATGGGAGGAGGTTGACCGCCGATCCTAAATCAAGCAATACATTGCTCATTCTAGTGTCCCCTATCGTACACTGAATAGTAGGACACCCAGGGTCCTTGTATTTTGTGTAGGTGGGATTGGACAAAAGTGAGCTTATATTTGCAGCCAAGAATGCTTTCTTAGGAACATTGGTCTTCCTCTTGGTTGTGCAGAGATCCTTCAACACTTTGGCATATTGAGGTATTTGTTGGATGACATCCAACAAGGGGATGTTAACCTTTACTTGCTTAAATACCTCTAATATCTTATCCATGGTGTCACTCTGCTTTTTGGTTAACCTACTTGGATAGGGGGCTTTTGGCAGGTAGGTTTTCTACGGTGCCTGAGAAGAAGGAAGGGTTGGTGTATTACCCTCACCCTCAGCCTCCTCTTCACCACCATTCCCACTGAGGGGCTGCATAGATGGTGGTGGGTGTGGCAAGGAAATGTGATTGTCAACATGTTTTCCATTCCTTAAGGTAACAATGGCATTGACATGGTGAACAGGTTCCTCCACATGGTTCACTTGCCTCCCCCGAGGTACCACATTCTCATTTTGCATGTGTTGTTGCTGGTACATACAGGGGTTAGCCTCAGGCTGGCTAGGCAAAGACCCTCTCTCTCTTGTACAGATTGAGCCAATTGGCCCATCTGAAGCTCTAGAGATTTGATGGTCTGCTGATTTGAAGTGAGAACTTGACTCGTGGTTGACATAAAAATTTTCATTGAGTTTTCAAGTCCACGAGTCAAGGTCTCAAGCGAATTGAATCGGGTTTCCATATTGTTGGAATTGGGGAAACTCGATTGATTGGTGGTTTACGCTTGGGGTTGCTGATAAGATTGTGCATGCATGGGAGGTTGGTGTGATTGGTAAGGTGGTCTAGAGGAGTTTCAAGGACCACCCGGGGGATTAGTTTGGTTCCATGAAAAATTGGGGTGGTTCCTCCATCCAGGATTATAAGATGATGAGTATGGGTCATTCCTAGCTCTATCATAGATGGCGTTGACACGCTCCATCTCAGGAGGAATAGACACACACTCGCTTTCTACATGACCTACCCTACCACATGAATGACAGGGAACTGGACCAGATGTGGACATGTGAGGTGCACCTTGTTGGTTTTGGAGCTCAATCGAATCCATATGGCGCATTAAGGCCGCCATGCGCGCCTCGGTGGCCGTAGTGGTATCGACAACAAATGCGGCACCCGATCTAGTCGAGTTTGCATTCGCGATCCTCGCTCCTATGCTAGATGATGCAGGTGGTTCCCTCACACTCTCCCATTGCATGGTTTTCTCAGCAAGGTCTTCTTGGAAAGCCCATGCCTCCCTTTCATCCTTTCCCAAGAACTCTCCTTGACACAAAGCGTTCTTGACGGGATGTGAAGACCTTCGTAAACAATCTGACAAAGGCACCACAACTCGATGCCATGGTGAGGGCATGAGGATAGTAGCTCCTTGAACCTCTCTAAGTATGCATGGAATGGTTCGGTCTCATGTTGATAGAACGAATTGATTTCGTTCCTTAATTTTTGAGTCTGATGATTTGGGAAGTACTTCTTGAGGAATGCAGATTGAAACTCGTCCCAAGTCTTAAAGGCATTCGCCTGGTTGCTGTACAACCACTTCTTGGCGTCATCCTTTAGTGCAAAAGGAACGAGCCTAAGATGGATGGAGTCTGTGCTAAGTTGTTGCAGCTTGAACATAGCACAGACCTCCTCAAATTCCCTGAGAAAGATATAGGGATCACCCTTCCCAGTGAAGCGAGGGAGCATGGAAATAAACTGAGGCTTAATATCAAAATGGTTCCCATTAGCCTCTGGTAATACGATGCATGAGGGTAGAGCTGTACGGCTCGGGTAGCATCGATCACGTAGAGGTATGGGAACGACAACTGGAAGCACTGGTGGAGCAGGTGGGTCCAGCAACTGCTCCTCCTCACGGAAATTAGCAGCCATTCAACCCGGACTGCGTGAGACACGAGAGGAGGAAGGTGTCGAGAAATCGATGACCGAAGCTGGATTGACAACGCTCCTCGTCAAACGACCACTCTCGTCTCGTGTCCACGAAAGCATGCACAAAGGTGCACACACACCAAAACTTTTTTTAACAAAGAATGTACGTAGAAGAGAAGACGAGGGAACACAGGAGAGAAAGAATGACTCAGGAGAGAAGGGAAGAAGTCCTTATGCTACGGCGGATGGGTACAGATAGAAGCACACAAGCAAACAAGGCTCAAGCAATCCTAAGGTCGCTATAGGTCCTTACAGCTAGACGACGCCTAACTGCGAGGTCACACGGCCTCAACACGCCTCACCTCCCTACGACGAGGACCCCAAAGCCCAGCAAGTGAGTCAAGATCCGGAGATCTCGTCTCTCCTACTATCGACAAAGTGGGCAATGCCGATCAGGTTATGACGGTCGGGACCGGATCACTCTCCTAATGCGTCCAAATTCCTTAAGGTCAATGTCTACTTGATTTTAAAATTAGGCTCTTGATTAGTGTGGTTTTTGGGCAGAAGGAAAGGGTGATGAAATCCCCAACCTTATCTTTTATGGGACAACCTCTCCTTAGTAGCATTTTGGAGTCCTAATCTAGCAATCAACTCTCCAAACAAACGCTCAACTCACACTTGTTTCAATGCACTTCCTACTAACTAATGCATGTTCATACGAAATGCATGAATGAGAGTAGAAGGTGCGTACCTCATGGAAACTCTCAGCAACAGAAAATAAAGCTAAGATAAAAGACAATCTAAATGCCTAAGTCACATACATGATGCATGACCTAACCAACAAGAATGCCTAATCTTTTGCTTTGAGATTTTAGGGTCCAAGTTGCTTAAAGGAGGTTTGATTATTGATCTGGGGACAAACTATAAGTCAAAACATGCCAAATCGAGTCCCAGATCACTATATCAGATAACGAAATACTCCACATTAATTTAGAGGTGAAATGAAACAACCAGACTGCCAGTTGGCGGTTGTAGACCGCTGATTGGCGGTCTTCTTCTCTCAGACCGCCTCCAAACTTCACCAGATGCTTCCCCTTCTCAATGTGAGTCTTCTGAAACAAAGAAAACTACAAGACAAAAATTAAATCCACTCGAATGGTCCAAACAAGAGTCTGGACTGGCACCTCCCCGGCAACGGCGCAAAAAAATGTTGTAAGGTTTTAATTTAAACCGCAAGTGCACGACCACGTTGAAGCGGTGGCATATACGGGTCGTCCTCAAAGAGGTGAGAAGCCTCTCGTTTGCACGAAATCAAGTGGCGAAAAAATGGAGAAGAGAGTTGATTATGCTACTCTACGCTACACTACACTAAGAAGTGCGAAATGCGAAATAAAGAAACAAGCGATGAAATACCAACTAAGCTAAGAACGAAATGCTGGAATTCAGGAATGGGAAAACCCCTAAGGGGTGGAGTGAGTGCACACATGAAAAGAGGTGAGTGATGAACACATTCTTTAAGCACAAATGAAGGTGGTGTTATCATGCATAGAAAGTGTCTAAATGTTATGGCAAAACCTATCAATCTATTCACCAACCTAGTTGATTAACATTTACATATACAAGTTGTTTATTTCAGAACCTAAACAAGCATGAGAGGTGTCTAATCATTTTGGAAAAACTCATCAAGTTATAAATTCTATCCTAAACAAGCAAGCATACATTCATGTTTTATCAACACATTGGAAATAAAGCATTCATTCCATTCTCTAATGCATGTATGAACATCTACTCCACCCCCCAAAGGGGATGTAACTACTCACTACACATTACACTAATTATTAAACTAAGCAAGGAAAGCATATTAACTAAGCTACTAAAACTAATGAAAAGAAATTAAACAAAGTAAACCAAGAAATATGAAACAAAGTAAAACAAGAAAAATGAAACTAATAACATAACAAAGAAACTTTTATTAACAAATGACTCACATTTCAAGTAGCATCCTCCTACTTTAGTGTGTGCTTCAAGGCCTCACTTCTAGTAGGAAGAATAGCCACTCAAAATATGGAGTGATTACAATAGAAGGTGAAGAGTTCTATTTGTAGCCATAGAAAAAGCTAATCCGGGACAATCCCCGAATGTGGGACTAAACCAATACCAAACATAGCCTAAACAAACATTAATAAAAGTCCAGGAGAAATTTTAGCGGATCTGGGATGATCCAGACCGCCAATTGGCGGTCTAAAAAGTTCGGATCCAGTTGAATCTTGTTCTGGGCTTTGCTTGGTGTATTTGGTGGTCATGGATGCATCTACTTCGTTTATTGGAGCTCCGACCCGAATAGAATTGCAGAAATACTCCCCATGATGGTGTGGAGTTCTCTGTTTTGCTCTTAGGGTCCTTCTGTCTTGCGTTCAGGCCCTTCTCCCTTGCATCTTGGTCCCCAGATCTCACAATTCAGTCCTTTTTCCCAGCTTTTGGGTCCTTTTATGCTTCATCTCTTCAAACCTATTTATTCCTGAAAACTAAACATAAAACTCGTAACATAGCATTGTTTAGGTGAAAGATAATGGATATAAGATACAAATATAAGCATGAAATGATGTCAATCAGTATGCACTTGTGATCTAGTTGGTGACTGCATCGTACATAGGGAAACCTTCGAATGTTGGCCATCTAAATTCTGTTGATTGAGTCATCCCCTGGTTCTCAGTCTGCATACCACTACGTGCGATCGGCGGGGCCGAATCCATCAGGATCTTAGGGAAACTCCCGCCGAAGAAGGGGGACAATGTCGTGTATTGCGTCGTTTGTGCCGACGTGATAGACATCGGGGTCAATTGAAATGCTTTGTGGTCAACCATGTTGGTTACTAGGTTTTTGTCTCGAGCCATCAGAGGGGTGCTAGTTTGTAAGGGGAGGAGGCCTCCTCCTCGAGTACTACATCCTCCTAGACTTGCGAAGTTTTCTTTTTTTGTGGTTTTTTAGACTCGATCAGTTCATTGGTTTTGGTTTTGGTTTGGGCTTGTCGGCTTTGTCGGTTCCTGACTCCGACCGTCTTTGCGTTGATGAATGGGCGATCAACCATGGCTTTGAGGGCCTTTGATTGCACGGTTTCGGATGAGATAGCAACGAGTACATCCCTTTCACGCCAAATTTTCTCATTCCTCATGCTAGAGTTTGATTGCTAGTTGGGTTGGCTGGAACTCAAAGTACATCCCTCTTTATTCTTTTCCTCGTTCTTGTTTCTGTGGTGGTCGCCGTGTTTTCGTCAGGGATTGTCCTTGCCCAGTGGGAGCGGTTAAAGGTACCATCATCCATAGGGATTGGAAGGCAAGGTCGGTCTATGTTCGGGTTGAGCACGCCTTTTTGGCTCTCGAGGCCATTCTCCGGTGCGAATAATGCTTCGTACGTGTTTTTGGCATAAGTGAAGTCCAAGGCTCGGGGAACTGAGTTTCCCTCAAACGGTCTCACCTTGATCCGAGCGACTGTGATAACTCTTTTGTGCAAGGTGTCATCATCTAAGTGTTGCAAGTCTCTGAAAGCTGATGCCAAGTCATGGAATTGCTCCAGTGTCCACGCATCATGTGACATTCCCTGAACAATGATCCAAATGCCTTCATTTATTTCTTGGTATTATGCTCCTTCATCTCTTGACCAATGATCTATCTTGAAAGTGGCACCTTTAATGGTCCCGAGCATGCTTTTTTGCAACTCGTTTGACATCCTTTCTGAAGGGCAAGTGAAGATGAATGCTCAAGTAGAGAGAGTGGTCGTAGATTCCACCCCGAGATCTCGGACCATTTTGCCAAGAGTGTTTTGTCCAAATCTTATTATTTGGCCAAACCACTAACAATGGTGGTTACCACGCTTCGCGATAGGTCCATAAGGTTGAGGAAGGAAGACTCGACGGCTTCAACCACAGCAGTCTCGTGTGGCCTGCGGTGGACATCTTGGTGTAGTGATTGTGACCTCTTCTACCTAGGGGCTGTGATGCATTGCATACATTGCATCACATGTCTTTCATTTAGATTAATTTTATATCAATAAATGCTACTAAGGTATGTGTTTAGTCTTATTTACATAATACAGGGACCTGAATGCAAATTACCCATATCCCGAGCATAAATGCGTGCAAGAGACTCATTTCTATCATAAAGACCAAGTCAAGATTATTGGGATTCAAATGGAAGTTCATCCAAGCATAAAAGCATTCAAATACCTAATTACAAAAAGGCAGGGACTTAAGCACAAAAGTAGTCAGGGACTTAATTGCAAAAGCCGAGGACCCGACTGCAAATTACGAGTACCAAAAGATTATTTTGGAGAAGTTCTAGAGAAAAATCAATTTGGATCTCCAAATATATGAAGAAATTAACTCGGATCTCCAAAGATATGCAATAATTAATCCGGATGCGCAAATGACAGCTAAAACATACCATAAACACACAGGAAAAATCCGGGTCGATTCTGAGCCAAAAAGGTGGCGATTCCGCCGCACCTCATTTACAAATTGCGGCGATTCCGCCGCACAAAAGTTGATCCGTGCGCTCAAATTTTTACCAATGCTGTATTGACGCGTGTACTTTCCTTTTATATATTGGGATCTCTTGTATCGGCTATAAATAGCCCCGAAACGATGTTGTAAAGGGTCCTACTTTTTGTTCCATACTTTTAGTAATAAAATTATGTTCTTTTATTTCTTGTTTTTAGTTTTCTTTTGTAGTTTCTATAGGACCCCTTCTCCTTCCCTCCATCCATGAGTTTCTAACTCTCTCCAAGGGATGGGGGTGACGGATTTAGGGTGATGAGAAGAAGAATAAAGTTATTATTTTAATTTCGTGTTAGTATATTTTGATTACTTGAGTTTATGTTGAGTCATTTATCATGTAATGCTTTATAACTAATGTGATTTATTATAAGTTTCAGAATTCTCAAATCAAAACCCGACATCTAAACCTCCACCCGCTGGACTCCCATCCATATTTGCTTTTTCCTTAATTTGCTTTTGTTGTTATTGATTTAGAAAATTAAAAACCAAAAATCTCAAACCAATCATATTTCTCTTTTTCTTTCCTTAATCAAAAATTACAAAAATAACAATATCTCTCCCTCCTTGTGTTCGACCCGTACTTGCCACGTCTTCATTGACGCCGTGCACTTGCGGTATAAATTTAATTCTCATCAAGTTTTTGGCGCCGTTGCCGGGGAGGCGACGAAGATTTTTGTTTATTTTAGTGATTTCGATTTTTTCTGTTTATCGTGTGCGCGATCTAACTATTTGGATTTGCGTTTCAGGAGACAACAGAGTGCGTGGCGAAATCCGGGCACATTCGGAGCTATAAGGGCGGCGAAATCGCCGCATCTCAAGTACAACCTGCGGCGGATCCGCCGCACATTTGAAGCATCTAGGCTTCAATTTTTTCTGGGGTCGTCTCCATCTCTGGATGGACGCGTAGAGCATCTGGGAAGTTTCGAGAGCGGGCGGCGAACCCGTCTGAGTATTGCGGAGGTAACTTTTCTTGCCTTTCTCGTAAAATCTTAATTTTCGAAAAGTTCCTTTTCGTAGAACTGCACGTGTTAGGGCAAAATTCCATAATTTGCAATAATTCAACTCTGACCTAAAAATTGGCAAAATTAGAAGGACTTAGTGCATGCATCATATAGTGTTTTGTTTGCATTATTCTTGCTAAATTCTTGCAATTTTTTTTTGAAGAGTGCTGGAGGCAAGGTACGTGCGCGGTTTTATCGATTGCATTTAAGCATATAAACTAGTTCGCATACAACCTTGCAATTGCCCCCAAATTAAAGACCAATGTTTGACTATCTTTGCTAGATTTAAGTTAAACTATCTTAAGGGCAACTCCGTAGGAAAAAATACGGTGGGGATTTCATCACCCTTCCGTGGCCCACAAATCACAATCCTAAATTGTCACCCAAGCCTTAAAATTTAAAATCAATTAGACATTGGCCCCTAAGGACTCGGACTCAATTAAGGAGAAGATTGGTTTGACTTGCTATGACTTCAAGCTGATCGAATTTGATTTGGTGTCTAGAAATTGTTTTTGTGTTGACGTAAGTCTTCTAAGCGAAGTGGTTGTCTAATTGGCGCCAACTCTGTCGGAAGCGCCCCCACTAGCTATACACTGCCTGGCCAAGTTGGTTTGATTAGTGAGGGAGGTGAATCAAGCGAGCCAATTCGACTCAACCAGTTAGGAGTTGTCTAGAATTAGGCTCCCTTAGGTCTAGGATTGTTTGAACCGTGCTTGTTTAGGAAACTTCTGACCAACCATCTCATCTATCTTTTAGAGTTAAGTTTCCCTTCTCCTCTGAGTCATCTTCTTCTCACCTTCTTCTATGTTATAGTCTCCTCCCCTTTACACTCTCTGGTAGCGTTTTTAGGGTCGAGTCGAGCACTTTTTACGAGTTTAGCCTCGTGGTGGTGAGAGTGGTCGACTCTAGAGTTCTTTGTGAAGATGGATGGTTACATGGGCGACCATCCATATCATTGTTGGCACCAGGACAATTCGTTCTGGTATTCCGGACCCATGCAACCTGGGGTGGCTCAGTCAAACACTTCGTATGGTTGGGATAATCCTCATTGTGTGACTGAGCAATCTTCATATTTGGGGTAACATAAGAGAGGCACCGGCTGCTAGACCACAATCTAGTTATGTGGGATCAAATGCTCAATATGACCATTACGCATCCGCGTATAACCCGAGAGTGATGAATTCGTGGGGAGACAATTCATATCCAAATTCTTATACTTCATTTTCACCCCAGTACCCTCCTCCCGAATACCCAGAATTCTACCAACACCCCACTTCAAATCATTGGACCCATTCTCATCCCATCAACACCCAACCTCAAAATTTCCCAAGCTCTGACTTGAACCTCAAGTTGACCGCATACCTGATTCCTTAGAACAAACTTTCCTTACGTTCATGAAAACCACTCAACAGTCCACACAAAATATGGTACTGCAATTGAGTCAAATGTCGCAGCAATTACGTAAACGTAAGGAGAGTAACTTTTCTTGTCAACATGAGGATGCATCTTTTGATATCGAACCACCACCACATCCACAAATTCAAAGCACAATCTTTCAAAGTCAAACTCCTAGTCAGTCTGAGGGACTTGTGGTTTCAATTCACGATCACTTAGTGGAGGATTCGATTCACATTGAGAATAACATGGACCAATTTCATCATTAGTCGGTACAAGATTGTGCCTTATCTTCTTGTCCCGTGGACCTTGAGCCACACGATCTTCATGTTGTGCCTCTTAAGGACTCACCTCTGGTGGAGCAAGAGCTCCCTAGTACCCTCAATTTCAAACAACCTGATGAGAGTTTGCCTCTCACTATTGTTCCTGATCATCTTGGAAATGATGGAACATCAAACAACTACATTGCTCATGAGGGTATTAGGAGCTCCTTGGTGGATACCTTGGGTATGAGACCCACTTTTTGTTTGCCTGGTGTGTCGGACTTGCCTAACGAGGTTCTTGACTTCGCTCCGACGCACCAGCCAGTTGGTTGGAGAGTTTGGATTGACGATCATAACTTCAACGCCGCAACGGGAGAAACTCTTCTTCCGTTGCCCCTTATTTCCCAAATTCTCGAGAGGTTCAAGCTCTTTCCGTTTGATCCTTTGAATGAGACACCTTTGCGTCCAATTCATGAACCTCTCATTTCATCAGGTGCTCTTTGTGAAGGGGGCCCACGCATGCGTATTTTGGCCCGTGTGGTGTCATGTTCCCTTTCCAAGTGCATTGACCCACTTTTGAGGTTCCCATTTGATGTCTTTTGACAAATGAAGATGGGAACTTATGTTTGTACATAATTATATTCAAATAATAATAATAATAATAATACAATAACATACTCCTTTGGTGAGCATCGTTTATGTGGCTCCAAGAGTATTTGGGCCCCATTTCTTTCCCGTATTTGAATCTCTTCTTTAGCATCTCACAGGTTTTGAGGGAACTCGGGTTTTTTTGTCCATCAACAGAGCCATGAACTGTCCTTTGTACTTCACGTTGGTGAGATCTTTCCTTTTTTATGCATAAATCCATGTAGTATCTTGCTCACATTCATTGAGGACAATGCATGATTTAGGTGTGGGGGGAGGTGTTTATCTATCTATATATTCTGTTCTTTTTAAAAAAAATTATTCAATATTCCATGACATAGCTTAAGATTGAACCGCCAAAACCCGTGTACAAAATGCATTGAGTTTTTGTTCCTTATTATATAGTTCTGCTTGTAGAAATTATGACATAAATCTAAGTTCCAAAGAAATAACCCATTACCCTTTAAGACATGTATGCACTTAAATTGGATGAATCAAATCTTTGAAGTGGTTGATAAAAAGCAGAGGTTGAGGAAAATATACCAGGAAGTGTGGACTTCTAACGTCAATTAAGCCTTGAGGAAAATAAAAGTAAAAAAAATGAATAAAGTGACGAAAGCACATTTTGAAAAATGATTACAAAACCCAAGCCTTCGAGTCACTGGTCCGTAGGGGTATCTTGAGACCCGGTAACTTGAGTCTGCCAGCTCGGGATTATCGACCAAACTCGCTACACGAATGCAAAAAGGGTAAAAGTGTCAAAAAAAAGCAAATGTGTTGAATCACGGGGAAAAATATATATATACTTTAAGATACTCAATGCCCAAAGCTAAAAGAATGATCCATGTCATGGTTGATCCGAATGATACTTCACCACCAGAGGAGGCGTGCAAAATAATTTAAGTGATAACATGTGTAGAATGGTTTGTGGTGTGAATATTGGAGGAATGAAGACCAAGTCAAATTTTTTATGGGTTAGACTTATATAATAAGCATGCAAGAATTCTAAGTAAGATGTATAAGGTTGAGGTGGAGATATTGAGAGCTATTAATGAAATGTTGAATTAAGACTTTGTGGGTGTGTCAACTGAAAACCCTCACGAGACAAAACTCGTCCTCTAAGGAAACTTAGGGGTTTAAAGGTTTGTTGCACATGCTAAGTGCAACCATGATTCCTACGAAAGTGAGTTAGGATTTCCCTGTTTTCATTTTTCTTATATTTTGTTTTGCTAGGGACTAGCAAAATCTAGGTGTGGGGGTATTTGATGCATTGCATACATTGCATCATATGTCTTTCATTTAGATTAATTTTATATCAATAAATGCTACTAAGGTATGTGTTTAGTCTTATTTACATAATACAGGGACCTGAATGCAAATTACCCATATCCCGAGCATAAATGCGTGCAAGAGACTCATTTCTATCATAAAGACCAAGTCAAGATTATCGGGATTCAAATGGAAGTTCATCCAAGCATAAAAGCATTCAAATACCTAATTACAAAAAGGCAGGGACTTAAGCACAAAAGTAGTCAGGGACTTAATTGCAAAAGCCGAGGACCCGACTGCAAATTACGAGTACCAAAAGATTATTTTGGAGAAGTTCTAGAGAAAAATCAATTTGGATCTCCAAATATATGAAGAAATTAACTCGGATCTCCAAAGATATGCAATAATTAATCCGGATGCGCAAATGACAGCTAAAACATACCATAAACACACAGGAAAAATCCGGGTCGATTCTGAGCCAAAAAGGTGGCGATTCCGCCGCACCTCATTTACAAATTGCGGCGATTCTACCGCACAGAAGTTGATCCGTGCGCTCAAATTTTTACCAATGCTGTATTGACGCGTGTACTTTCCTTTTATATATTGAGATCCCTTGTATCGGCTATAAATAGCCCCGAAACGATGTTGTAAAGGGTCCTAGTTTTTGTTCCATACTTTTAGTAATAAAATTATGTTCTTTTATTTCTTGTTTTTAGTTTTCTTTTGTAGTTTCTATAGGACCCCTTCTCCTTCCCTCCATCCATGAGTTTCTAACTCTCTCCAAAGGGTGGGGGTGACGGATTTAGGGTGATGAGAAGAAGAATAAAGTTATTATTTTAATTTCGTGTTAGTATATTTTGATTACTTGAGTTTATGTTGAGTCATTTATCATGTAATGCTTTATAACTAATGTGATTTATTATAAGTTTCAGAATTCTCTAATCAAAACCTGACATCTAAACCTCCACCCGCTGGACTCCCATCCATATTTGCTTTTTCCTTAATTTGCTTTTGTTGTTATTGATTTAGAAAATTAAAAACCAAAAATCTCAAGCCAATCCTATTTCTCTTTTTCTTTCCTTAATCAAAAATCACAAAAATAACAATATCTCTCCCTCCTTGTGTTCGACCCGTACTTGCCACGTCTTCATTGACGACGTGCACTTGCGGTATAAATTAAATTCTCATCAGGTTGCATTCTGGTTTGTTGGTTCATGTTGGGTTGATGTTGGTTGGTGGTGGTTTGTTGTTGTTGTTGTCTTTTGAGTTTTGTTTTGCTTGGGCAATGCCTCTTAATATGGCATTGTTGTTTGCAAAGAAAACATCTTAAGTTTGAGGTAACACATGGACCCTTGGAAATATTTGTGTGCTTTGATTTTTTGTTTATAACTTTGGTCCATTGGGAAGACTGATCCCATTTGTTTTTTTTCCAAAGGGGTGAAGAGGGTTGGGGTCAGAGCTAGCAACCACTTCCACATAATATTTGCTAAATATCCGCTGGTCCGAAGTCACTGCACCTGTAGGTACCCATCCTATCTCACTTCTGCAATTAGTATTGAGATTTGAATTCTACTCTGACAATCTCATGGTTTCAACTTTAGCACCTCAACCAACGAAGCAACCTTAACAATCTCGTACTATGTATCACCAAAGGTCAATAGCCCAGTAGAGAGGTCTGAATGTAGCTGTAAGGTAGTACTACTTGTAGGATCGTAAAGGTCTACAATTCTAATCACTTTTAAGCTAATTACCTACTTGTTTAATCGATCAAGTTATGCAGCGGAATTTAAAACTAAACAAGCAAGTAAGGAATAGAAAATGCAAACCACAATGGACTCAGGGTTTTTACAGAGGTTCGGCCACCGCCTACGTCCTCTCTTGCAAGCTCCACTCGACACTTCGAGCTCCGCTCGCGTCTTCACTAACCACTCCCCGTTCCGGGCCAGGAGAGAACGCCTTTACAAAACAAGCACCGCGAACACCCTCGCTTGCTTGACCTTCTTCCTCTCACAATCCGAGAGGGAACACTTCGGGCTTTCACCAAAATCCTTGCTCCTTGAACAACAAATGAGTGGGACAACACTCTCTAAATATGGAGCACACTTTGAGTATGATTTGGCTATGATCAAAGGTGTGGAATTTAGGCTTAGAGTGTGTGATTGGGGAAATTTGAGTTTGGGAGTTTCTCTCTAATATATTGGACAAGTAGTAGTGGGAGAGTTGTGTTAAAATGTGTTTTACAACTCTATTTATAAGCATTAGAGAGAATATAGCCGTTGGGGATGAATTAGGTAAAGATTGTGTAAGATACACTAAACAGAAATCTGCAGGACCCAATTCTACTTAAAATCGGTCGACCGAAATTGGTATATCGGTCGACCGGTTGGTCAAATTATGGCTATCACTTAAGTTCACTTAAGTGAACGGTCGAACGGGCTCAGGGGATTGGCCGACCGTTCTAGGGTTTCTGGTCTAAGCAAATGGGATCGGTCGAACTAGGCAAGAGGTTGGTTCGACCGAATACGTCCAGGCATTTTTGGGTTTGGGAAAATTTGAGTTTCGGTCGACCTGGGTCAAAGACACGTTCGACCGAATTAGTCCAGAGTGTTCAGGGTGACCAAAAATATATTTGATCGGTCGACCCCCAGAAAGGTTTCGGTCAACCGGATGTTTGGTAAGTTTAGGGTTTTGGGAAATCCGACCGTTGTAGAAAAACGACAAATCAAACGGTCATGTGACACGTGTGATCGGTTGAACAAATATGTTGAAACGGTCGACCGGTGTTAACACTTAATCCTATAACAGAATTAACTACCCGATTGGTCGAACGAAGAACTCGTTTCGGTCGAACCGATTTGGTCCAGACAGTTCAGGTTAGGTTAAGTGTTTTCCGGTTCAAGTTTGGGTGATCTATTGAAGTCCAAATGTTATGAAATTTCGTGTGTGACTTCTCTAAGGAACCAAGTGTGTGTTTAAGTTGATTTTAGCTCAAGTATGCTCAATTTACACAAGTTCCTAAGACTCACAGAAAACGCAAAATACATGTCTTCAATTGAGCTTGATTACATGTCTTGACTTGATTTCCTTTCTTCCTTGAGTCTTGATCACTTGTAGAGGCTCGCACAAAGCAATATGTATGTAGTGCAACATGTGTGCTACTCTACATGATTACAATTAAGATTAGGTTGATTAAGTCATCAAAACATAGATTAAGGCCAAAAAACCAACACTACCTAGTTCTTCACCAACTCTACACGTTGAGTATGGATGTTCCCAAAGTGAAATAGGTGAAGTGTGTGACCAATTTGTGGTTCGAAATAAGCTTGTAACAACCTAATTGTTAGGATATTTGACCAGTAATCTTGCTTTAGTTTACCAATATGTTGGATGCTGCTCAATACATGTAGATTTTTTAATCAAAATTTTTCCTTCAACCAGGATATGAAGAAAATTTCCCTTCTTTGGAGTTCAAGTGGAACAAGGTGTTTTGCCCAGGTTCTTTACTTTTGAGTATGAAGCACCAATATGTTGGATGTTGCTTAAACACGAACATGATTGACCCAAGGGACCAAATTTTTCAATTTTCCCTTCGACTAGGATATGAAGTAGAAGAGTTTCCCTTCTTTGATGTTCAAAAGGAAACAAAGCGTATTTCCCTAGGTTTGGTTTGTCACTAACCGTAACACTATGCTGCCCCTTATCGGTCGAGCTTTGGCTTTTTAAAAACAATTGTGTTTATGTCATTGTTTGTTTGTTTTTTAACAGATTGGCGTTTTGGGCAGATGCTTTTCTTTGTCTTGAGCTTTGTTGCACTGTCGGAGAGAGCTAAGACAGGAAGGAAGGACCATTTTTGGTCGGCAATCTCTCAGTTGTACCTCGGGATCTATGATAGGATCCACACCAATAGAGTGTCGGTAGTAGGTGTGTCGGGCTCACTTTCCTCTACGTTGCCTCCTCATTAAGAAGATGGAGGAGTCTTTGTGTGGATCTCCCTTTGATAGCCGAGGATTGACCGGAGCGACGAGCAACGGGGTAGGATGGCAGGATGATGAGAGAGAGAGGGGGCCCAAGAGAGTTTTGAGAAATGAGAGTGTTGAAAAGTTGGGAAGGGTTAAGAAAGGAGTTTGGTGTTAGGTGGATAAAAGAGTGAATAAAAAGACATTTTGCTTTTGAAGTGTGGAGACTCTTTGCTTTTGGGGGAGTACTGGGGTGGCATCAGGGACTCTTTGCTTTTGAAGTGTGGAGACTCAATTTACATTTTCGAGATAAAAAATACTCTCATCCAAAACACAACTTATTTTTGAACCAAAACGTTCACTCACATGTGCTTCTCATTGGATGCAACTTTTAGAGTCCATTTGACAATAACTTTTCGAATAAATATTTAGGAAAAAGTTGATTTTGCTCAAAATCTGTAAAATGCAGGTTTTTTGGAAAAGTGATTTTTTTTTGTTATGTACAATTGTTTTTTCAAAGATTATTAAAACACTCTTTTAATCTAAAGTTGGCATTTTCTTAAATATAACAATAATGATATTACATTACATTTTTTTCAAGTAATAATGTTTATAATATTTTTTCTTATATTTGTCTCATTACTTATTCTCAACACAACAAATCACTAACTTTAGCACTTAATCACAACATTAACTTTAACAAAATCAAGATGTTGAAATGAGTAATTTTATTATCTTTCCAAAATGACAACATACAGAGAGAAAAATTACTTGTAAAACCAACTTTGATGACATCATTTTTAACAATTATGATACAATATTAATATTCAGGGTAACAATTATGATAATATTAATATTTAAAGTAATATTGCTTTGTAATATCGTAAACTATCAATATTTGAAATAATATTATCATGTAAGAATAATAAGGGTAAAAGAGTAAATTCAACTGATAACAATAAAAAAACAAAAAAACAGCCTCAAATTAGGTTTTTGGAAGAGAGGGAAATGTATAGGAAATAAAAGTTTCAGAAATCAGTTTCTTAAAAAATCTCTCTATCTTTTTTTTCCATTTGGCAAAAAAAATTCAACATCTTCATAGATTTTCCAAAATCAGCCTAAAAAATGTTGTCAAACAGACACTTAGTATATAAAGAAATGAGCATATCAAATCTCCTCAAACACCGACTACCAGAAGTTGCAAAATCCGTTTCGAACACAACTTACGTTTGTGGGTAAAATACAAATTTCTCCAGTCTCAAACACAACTTTGGGTCCGAAATGTACTCGTAAAATATCATTTATCATCTCATAGAATTTGTTTTTGTGGAAAAGTCTTGAACATATGTATAGTACGAATTTATTTCTTGCCCCTCATCTCGATCTTCTACCCAAATCCTGTTAATTAAGATGTTTTCTTACGGTTTGTCGTCGCATCAAATGTCATGCAGAAATCGTTTTTTTATTATGCAAGTCATACAGAAATCTGTGATGTCATTTTATACGACACCTTATTAATTATCTTCTAGAAACTGTCACGATCAAGTTTCAACCATGCACTTAAAGTTTCAGGTAGGTTTGAATTTGGTGTCTGCGAAGAAACACGAGGAAGCGATCACGATTCACGACAACGATCATTCCAGCGAAAAGTAATATTTGCGACCGTTTCAAACCGAAAAGGAAAAGAATCGCAATAGTGTTGTTAGGCGGCCTTTCGCCTTCATCTTAACTGCTGTTTTGGGCAAGAAATCGCACAATGATTGTATAGTTCTTTTACTAGTTGTGTTGTTTATTTTTTTAAAGGTTAGTCGTGTTGTTTATTGGATCCGATATGTTTCATATCACCTGTGGTACGGTTTGGAATGCGTGTTTTATGTCTTCAACAACACATGGGATTTGATACATACTTATATAGTTATATTAACTAGCTTTGACATGTATTGACTTGGTGACAGGTCGTCGTACACAACGATAGAGCCTATTGAGTTTCAGAAACACAAAAGTTCAAACCTGCATTTACAAAATTATACGTATAATTGTATTTGTATAATATTTGTATGCTAAGAAGTTCGGTCAACTTCTTTGAGTGGGTGACAAATGAGTTGTATATATGGGTTATCTACAAGGCATAAAAGAAGATTAAGGAATCATGGGTGAAACACAAGGAAAGATCAGGAAACGGGAAATGGAGAACAGTTGGGTCTGGAATAGCCCAAACCGGTCGAGTGGTTTGTGCGGGCGGTCGACTGATTTGAGGTTCAAAATTTCTAGTAAGAAAATTAGTCAACGATTTCCAGAAGCGGTCAAACGGCCTAGGTTGCTTCGTAATCAAGTCTTTCTCGATACGGTGAAATCTAGGAGATATGGTTTCCGAATTCTGTGGGATTGTAATTGAGGGGTTTCTTTGTATTAGATTCTATAAATAGAGTTATAAATAGAGTTATTTTATTATGCCAATTGTGGAGAGCAAAATGAAGGATTTGTGAGAGAGAAAAGGGTAGAAGGTTGTTTTTAGGAGGGTGAAAATTCATGAGAGAAATTTCTCCGTGTAACTTCTTTCTATAGTGGATTTTTCTCTTGTTTGGGAGCCTCATCGGTTAAGATACACCCACCTAAATCTCTTTATGTGCTTGTCTCTTGTGTTTTGGCTTGCTTTTCTTCTTTAATTATCTTTTGTGTACGGGTTTTTTGGTCTTGAGGTTTGGAGGGGATACAATGGCTGCATGGCACATGCAGAATTTTTTGTCAAACAAAACAATATATATTATCAGTTATCACGCAGTAATTTTCAACAGAACCTAATTACTTTAGGGGTACAATTGCACTGAGCATCATAAATACACATGTCGAAGAAGTACAATTACTTTTTCTTGTATGCAACAATAGATATTAGTAAGATGCATGTTTTATTATTGACCGAATAAATGGATTACATAAATGAAACTGTCCTTAAATATATATGGTGTATAAAACCTTGGGCCAACAGAACAAGTACGCTTGTAGGTTATAACAAAGCAATAGTCACATAAGTACAAAATTATACTGGACTATTTATTAGTCGTCTTCGAAGAATTGAAATTGAAGTTTTCGGCAACCCCTTGTCGTTAAAAAACAAATAACAACAAATGGACCGGTAGTATTAAATGAATTGATAGGTAGAGGCATAATGGACGTGTTAAGTGTATATTAATTAATAATTAGATGTGTCATTACAGATAAGACTTTGTAGACAAGAGTCACGTGGTATTCAGATATTAATGCTTTTGGAAGAAGCTCGTGGGCACCGGTTTGTCAGCATGCTATTGGACTTTCATTGCTCTGCTAATTAATTATAATTCCCAAATCGTTGCAATCCTGGGATGCTGTTTGGGTTGGTGGGATCGGTTGGTGTTTGGTTGGACATGAGATAGCTCAAAATCCGACTTAACTGCGACGCAGCTCCTAACACATGCCAGCAACATTTGCCCCTCTTCAAGAATTTTATTACGTAGAAACCCCACATCAACTTTGCTGGTGAGAAAATATGGGAAGATATCTCAAATAATTAGTTAAGGTTACCATTAGAGATATCTAATTGTTTCTAAAGTAAGCTGTGAGATTTGTTATTGCCAGTTAATACTTAAACAACGAGATCCACAGTTTAGATTTTCTTTTATATTGAATTTTTAAATTACTAAATGATTTAGATTAACATTTTGTTTTGTTTTGCTTTTTGATGGAGCGCGTCACCCAGACATGGGCCCAATAAGGATCTGAACATAATGATTCAAATTGATAGCATTGGTTACACATGAAAATAATCATTCAATACAATTTACTTGAATACATTAGGGTAAACGTTTGACTAACCTTACCCTAAGTGTTTACTCAAGAATATTCTCACATTACATAGCATTAATATGTTGGGGATGGACTATAAAGACATAAGTCTACTATCATAATATTAACCAACTAAATGACATGAGTATTGTGGCATGCATGGAAAGGTGAATTTGCCGGTGACATATTGGAATTAGGGCTCAGTGTGGGTTCGGACACCGGATGTTACATTTTATTGAGCACAATGTTAGCTCACATAAAGTGATTTACTAACCCGATTCAAAACCATCAAACGTATCTAGTTTGTATTAGTCAAGGATGGGCAAAAGAGTAAAACCATCCCCATAAAGTTAGCACACATCACTACACGCTAAAATTACACCTCATGCACCATGTTTGTCAAAGGGTTGATGGGACAAAGGAGATTTTCTAGAAGAGGAAGCCTCCTTAAGATGGGAGATGAGGCCAATGAACTCCATCTCTAGCTTGCTTCCATCACGGCCTCAGAATAGTTACTGAGGGTAGAGAAGATGGATCAAGATAATCTCCCACCTGGTTTTAGGTTCCATCCGACTGATGAAGAGCTCATCACTTACTATCTTGCCAACAAAGTAACCGATTTCGGCTTCTCTCCGAAGGCGATCGCGGATGTTGATTTCAACAAGTGCGAGCCTTGGGATCTTCCAGGTTTTCTTCTTCCTGATTTGTTGTAAAATCATCAATTAAATTTGGTTACCAAAGTTCCTCTTTTTCAAGTTAGTTGCTTTTTTAAGTTGGTGTTAAAAGGTGAGGTAGTTGAAAAAGTTTAATACTTGTTGACCCTAATTTACCATGTTCTTTTTTTGCATCAAATTTAGCAATTGAAATTGTAATTAACCTATATGTAGAACTTTGCTTCTCCATCGATATTTCACATTGGGAATGTTTTCTCTGCATCCACAATGATCCAGAGAGAGTAATGCGATGAAGCCCGAGGTTATTTAATATGTTGATCATGGTTTATCTTTAAAAAATGTTAATCGTGGTCTTACTTGTTAGTGGCATTAGGTGTGAGTGCTAATTAATTCAGTTTAAAATTATGAAGTACTTTAACATTTCAAGTAATTAGGAATTCTTGTTGTCTTTGACTCTTCTTGCTATTTTTTCTAGCACACTATATTAGCCTCTAAGTCTTCACCTTTCTTCTTTTCATTGAGCTTTCACAGTATCAAAATTGCTCTCTCTCTCTCTCTCAAGTGTACAATTTAACTTTTGAGCTTTGCTTATCTCATAATTGGAAGCTTGTTGTGCGTGGAGGCAATGTAGAAAGGATAACATTGTTATATCCATGAAAATGAATACGTATGGATCACGGAAGTAATTATAATTAAAAATGAACTTTATTGTTCTTCTCTCAAGAGAGAGAGAGAGGTTAACTAGACCATGGTACTTCAATTTATTAAGTTGTTCTATCACCTTCTCAGAGAGAGAGAGACCAAGGTGCTTCCATTTATTATTATAGATTCGGTAAGGTATTTTCAGTTTAATTTTTTTTAGTATTCTAACTATTTATTAATTTAAGCATTTTATTAGGGACTACAAATCATATTTCCTAGAAAAGATTCCAGAACCAATGAAATGCTTCCAATGCAGTGTCCTTTCTCACAAATTAAACCAGATGGAGCTTTTAAAGCTGTCTCTAAAAATACTGTAATTAAGTAATGACAACAATACTTCTGATGTAATTTCAACAAACAATTAGTTCAATAGAAGTAATGAACAAACTAAATTCAGCTTCTTCAGTTGAATAATTGGTATTTGGTAATCGCATAATTGTTTCTTCTTTATATTGCAATTACATAGATAAAGCAAAAATGGGAACGAAAGAGTGGTACTTCTTCAGCTTAAGGGACCGAAAATATCCGACCGGACTCCGGACAAACCGTGCCACCGACTCAGGCTACTGGAAAACCACCGGCAAGGATAAGGAGATATTCCACTGTGCAGCTCAAGTTGGAATGAAGAAAACCCTAGTTTTTTACATGGGTAGAGCTCCCAAGGGTGAGAAAACCAATTGGGTCATGCATGAATATCGACACCAAACAAACATGACCTACAAACCCAAAAAGGTAATACAGAAGCAACCTCTACTCTTTGATATCTTTGGACATAAGATGTCATCATGTTAGTTACTAGACATTGTTATGAAATTGTGAGACTCCAACTTATACCACTTACCAATTGAGGTTAGCTCAATAGATCCTAAGTCTTGGATTAGCCAAGACCAAATTTGATTACCCACACACAAGTTACATGATTGATATTCAACTAAAAGATACATAACGCTTTCAAAAAATCGTAATGCCAGTTGGTTAAGAGTCGTCATAACCAAGCTAGTAATTACAAGTTACGAAAATACTAAATGTTCTAAAATTTCAACTGAATTAGTCTAAGCTTGAACACCAAACAAACATTCCCCTACAAACATGAGTATGTGACATCATTTTAAAAAAGAAGAGCGAATATGGGCGAAAAACTCATGATGGAACATCCTCCAACCCTGCAAAATATCATCAATACTCACCAATACTTCGTAATATCTAAGATATTCCTAGCAAAACCAAAATTTAACGAATGGTTATGTTAGTCATTAATCTATATTTAGGCATAGAGTAGCTCATTTTGTAACATTGCATTTAACTACATTGTTAATTCATTGTTTTAGCATCTATTTTTTTTGGTAACGGGGAGACGTCCAGGTACTCAACCCACTTGGTAAACTAATACCCAAAACTTAGGGGAATCATTGGATTCTCATGAGGCCGTCTGCAAGAAGCTAATGATCATCCGTTTCCTCCATCAAATTTGGGATGAAAACTAAGGTGGCTGAAACTTTTATCATACCACCCTAACCATTTGTTCCACACATCTTGGGGGAATTCAGCATTATAATGAGTAGGAAGGACCCTTATTATGATCTAACATTTGAGTAAAATAAAGTATTTTGATTAAATCGATAGATGCCTAACATATTATATGAATTGTTGAAGGATATTGATGATATTTGAAGTTACCAAGGATAACTGATATGTTAAGGGTGTGGTAGTTTGCAGGGAGAAGTGAAAATTCAGAATTCAGTTTCATGACTTTCCAAGGAATTTCAGTGGAAATGGAGAAGTTATTTACAGTGTAATTTTATAAGAGTTTGGAATTCATTTAACTTAGTTTCTAGAATTAGTTTAAATTTTCTTATAAGCTAATCACCAGAAAATCATTCTGAAAATCAATTTCCTCACTTCTAGAATGTTTTCCTGCAAGCCTCGCTTCGGGAAGTTTTAGTCTTTTGATTTCAATACGGAAGTCTCATTGAGTTAATTGGACGTCGGTCAATATCCCAACTAGTTTAAGATCAAAAACTTTATTATTGTGGTCATCGTAGTTATTCTTTAATATGACCATGGAATTGCAATCGTACACGTACCCATATATTGACATTAGGGTTTCATTGACAGGAAGAATGGGTGGTGTGTAGAGTGTTCAAGAAAAGCCCCACCTCAAAGAAACCAGTGTGTGCTCCCTCTCAATCCGTGGGCTCAATGTTGGATTCAGCATACGCCACTTCGGTAGGAGATCTTGGTGACATTGACATGTCTGCTTTCAATAACCTTCTAAACCCACCAACCTCTTTCAACCCTCCATTAACAAACACCGACAACAAGGTGGACATCAACATGTACATGAATTGGATTCTCAGCAATGGGTCAAAGCCAATGCAACTTAACACCTACTCAACACCACTAGAAGATGTAAACGTTGGATTCATGGGCTCAAGCACCAATCTTGGTTTCAACTTTGCGTCTTCGTCTTCGATGCAGCAGCCGTACTTGTTTGGAGGGGAACCGAATTGGCAGAAGTATTGAATTGTGTATAGGGGTTGGTTAACTTTTTTGTTTATGCATGGGAGGTAGTTTGTTGGAGTCACAAAAGTTGTGAATTATGATATGTATACGTAGAAACAACTGTACAAAGGAAAACCATGTTATGTAAAATATCTGCAGTTTTATACAATGTGAAATATGATTTGGAATGAGTCGTGGAACTTAAGGAATAAACAATTTGAGCTTCTTGCAAATTAAATGTGTTATATCTTCCAAAATGTCCTGCACAGTGTCTGGTGTTGGAAATAAATCAATGTGTGAGTTTAGTCCCATGTCGGAAGTTGTGGGATGTGGAAAAAGGTTTAAAACATTTTGTCTCCCTTGATTATCGAGACGTAGAGAGAGTGGAATGAGTGGAGGAGTAGTTGGACCCATATACACTTGAACACATGCTCACGTGTCGCAACACGTGGTGATCGTGGGCTTATTTTTGTGGGGGGTTAAGGGGTTCTATTTTTATGTCATAGACTACTATAAAATGTCTTGCATTCCACTCAGGATAGGACACATCGTTTATCTGTCTCTCTCTCTCAATGAAAAAACTGCTCCGGTGATATTTTGTCTCCACGAATTCCAGCGTTCTCCGGCGGTTGATTCTTGCGATCTGCTTTTGAGGTGTGTGGGCTCCGGTGTGCGCCCGTTCGACGAAAGAACCGTTTTATCTGGGAGAAAAGTGTCAGACACATCACACTAGTATGTGGGAGCGATATTTTCTCTAAGACATGTCAGAATTCGACGGCTCGGTTGAAGGCTTATTTTATCAGTATTCTTTCGTTTGTTTGTTTTTTCTAAATATGAACTTGTACGTTGACTTAATCTGGATTCTACTGAATTATTTATTCGGCATCTGTAACTCATTGTATTACATAGTCATATTTGTAATTGTATTATTACAAACGGTTCTACGAGGGGAATTTCCTGACCATCCTTCAAACTTTCACCATTACTTTTCAACCATATAGATTTTCGTGGACGCCCTTCAATTTCATACATTCTTGTACATACACACTGGTATCTTTTTCGGTGTAAAATTTGGGTTAACTTAACTTTTAAGAGTTGAATTCTAAGGTCAACCTTGCGTCTCTTGTAAATCTAAAAAATAATTAGGATTTTTATCCAAAAAATGAAAGAAGTAAGAAAAATTGTTTGAGGTTTTTCTTGTTTGAAGCATGTTTTTTTGGGTTTGTTGGAGAAAACGGAAGAGAACAAGAGTTGGATTAGTTTTGTAATGTCCTCAAAAACAGTGGAAATTTTAAAACTTTTCAAAAGAGAAAAATCAATGAATCAAACGAAACCCGATGACACACGAAACACAACACAAGGTGCACCATCATATATATAATATCTGAGTTTTTACAAAAGGTGATTACATCAAAAGACTATAAGGTAGGATATACAACTGTAATCACAACGACCTCTGAAGAGGGAGAAAGCAGGATCTGGTCCCTAGAGTTCTCCTTTGCAGTCACCACCCCTACCGCCGAACACGACCTGAAACACAACATGCAACAATGCTTGAGTTTCCAGAAGGAAATCCCTTATGCCAAACTCCTAAAATGCATGAAATAAACAACAACATAACATGCTATGAAAATGCAATAAATAGTTGTAGGATCGTAAGGGTCTTTAGTTCTAATCACTTTTAAGCTAATTACCTACTAGTTTAAGCAATCAAGTATATGTAGCGGAATTTAAACAACTAAACAAGCAAGTAAAGAATACAAGGCAAACCACAAAATGACACAGTGATTTTTATAGAGGTCCGGTCTCCCGTCTACTTCCTCTCTAGCAAGCTCCGCTCACGTCTTTACTATCAACCTCGCTCCGGGCCGAGATTAAGCATTTTACAAAACAAGCTACGCGAACACCCTCACGAGCTTGACTTTCTTCTCTCACAATCCGAGATGACTACTTCAGGCTTTCACCGAAGTCCTTACTTCCTTGAACAACAATGTTGAGTGGAACACACTCTCTAACTTAAGCACACTTAGCTTAGGACGTGGAATTGATACTAAAGTGTGGAAGTGTAAGCTTCGAGAGTAGATTTGGGGAATGGGAGACTTGCAGTTTTCTCTCAAGTGTATATGACAAATGGAAGTGTAAGAGTTGTGTAATTGTGTCATAGTACACCTATTTATAAGCTCCTAAGGCGTTATAGTCGTTGAGATTAATTGGGTAAATGTTTGTGTAAGCTACACAAAATAGAAACCTGCAGGATGCATTTCAGCATAAGTTCGGTCGACCGGATCGGGCCAAATGATCGACCGTTGGGCAATATTGGACTCAGTTCGGTCGACCGGTTAAGTAACGGTCCACCGCCAAAGTCTGTGACTTAGGTACACTTAAGTTAATGGTCGAACACCGAGATAAGTTCGGTTGACCGAAAATTAAGACTGGGTTGGCGAAAATGATCATGTTTGGTTGACCGACCCAAAGTCTTTGGTCAACCGAAAACATCCAGGAAGTTGCACAAATTGGAGACACTAAAAGTTCGGTCGACCGAACAGGTCCACGGTCGACTTAAATGCAAAATGTATTTTGTGGTATTTGTAAATAATTCGAATACGACCGTTAGTATAATACGACAAGTCTAACGGTCGGAAAATTGTTGTTACACAGTCGACCGAACGGATGGTAGGAAACACTAACTGGATAATTGATCACTCGGTCGACCGTGAGGTTTGGTTCGGTCGACCGAATGTGGGCAGACTGTTCAGGTTAGGTGTTAGTATTTTCCGGTCTAAGTTTGAGTGATCTATTGAAGACCAAAAGATGTGAATTTTGTGCGTGACTTCTATAAGGAACCTAGGGTGTATGTGAGTTGAGTTTAGCTCAAGTATGCTCAATAACAAAATATTCCTAAGACTCAAAGAAAATAAGATTACATGTCTTCAATATAGCTTTAATACATGTCTTGACTTGATTTTCTTTCTTCCTTAAGTCTTGATCACCTGTAGAGGTTAACACAATACAATATATATGTTATGCAATATGTGTGCTACTCTACATTGATTACAATTAAGAATAGGTTGATTAAATCATCAAAACATAAATTAAGGCCAAAAAACCAACAATAGCAACTGACACCGTCAACTAGGTTCCTGTGACCTCTCTCCCAACCACAACTGGCACAACCCAACTCGGGGCTCAAGGGTCCTCTCACCCCAACCCCACAACCACTCGTGCACATAAGGCACCGCCGGTCGGAGTCTCGGCCAACAAACACACGTGCTCAAAAGGCACCGCTGGTCTGGGTCTCGGCCAACAAACACACGTGCACAAAAGGCACCGTCGGTCAGAGTCTCGGGCAACATCCTTCCCGTTGCCCTCAAAGGGTCGGCGAACCCGTTGCCCTCAAAGCTGATCACAACAACAAACATCACAAGAAACATATTCCAAACTGGGCAGAAATGGTCAACCTAATTGAAACCCGTGGTCGACTGAAACCCCAAACACATGCCTGGTTCAACCAAAAAAACTATCAACCAGTCAAACGGCAAAGGGGACCCGTTCGACCGAAAATAACTAGTAAAATCCTCTTCTCTCTCAAGGTGCTCAATCAGTCGAACCACCAATGAAAAATCGGTCGACCGAAATAAACCAGGGAAACACACCACCAAAAGAGACTACACTGGTCGACGGAAACAAAAACCGGTCGAACCAACACTAATTTTTTTAAGTCATTGGTTGAACAAGATCTCAGGGCGGTCAACCGTTTTGAACTCCACACCCCCAACCAACTTAAAACAGTGCATTCGGTCAAACGGCAAAGGGGACTCGTTCGACTGGAAACACCCAAAGTCCTCTTCCTCTTCACAAAAACACTACGACCGGTCGACAAAAACTAGAACGGGTCGACCATTCCAGTGCAGAACTCTACTGCTCACCACCTTCGACAAGTCTTTCGGCCTACCGTCGACCACTCAAACACTCACACAAACCTAGGTGAGTATAAAAGCAAAGATTGACATACCTTTAAGGCTTGAAGAAGCCCTTGAAGAACCACGACGAACATCTCCATCCAGAAAGCCTTCTCTCTAGAGAACTTCACCCGCACAATGATCGCCCTTCATCCGGCAATCACGACCGCAACTCCTTGCTCTCTGACAACTACACGTCGCCGACATCTTAGATGGTTGGAAAAGAGAATGAGTTGAGAGAGTGAATGAGTGGGAGAGAGTGAGAAACGAGTGAGAGAGCCAAACCTTAAATACACCTCACAACTCCACCAATCAACTCACTTCACGTCAAACCAACACTAACCCCATGTTAGCCACCTAAACACAATTAGGCCACTAATTAAATATTAGGATCTCACAAGTTCGTCCTACTATTCCAGTCTCCTGAGACAAAATTGGAACGATACATTACAAATTGCCTCCCTAAATTATGTGCTTCTCATAACTCTTATGAATTTTAAAAAACTACATTTATCTCCTAAACTTTCAATTTTGTTACACTTTATCCCTTTGTCAGTTGATAATGTATCTGGACAAGTTCATTGATAAGTTTTTTCCTATGTTATTTGCATTGTTTTCAATTATTAACCCTAACAATAACTTAAGTCAAGTTTGCTTTTAAATATGCGCCGAATTGGTATCATATTTGCATAAAAACATATATAATGTTTGATACTATATTTGAAACAAATCTAACACAAATTTGAACTTGAATTTGCTGTAAAGTTAATCTTTGGTAATAATATTTTTTTAAAAATAACACTAAATATGGTGTAAAATAACATAGAATATCGAATAAGATTAGTTAAAGTATTATAAGAGAGAAAGTTTACACTTATACTTCAACAATAACCAACTAACCACCCGCATAAATCTTTTTTTCTTAATATTCTCGGTAATCACATCATCAATCGATCCAAATGTAAACATGCCCTTCGGGTCTGAGAAGGTGCTCATTCCCCATACAAGTTGGGCTGGGCTGGATGTTGTTTCAAGAACTTAACTGGATATTTTCAGAAGTATAATTTAATTGGGCCTATTCTAAACTAGCACTGGGTTATAAGCTTCTACATTGTTGCGTCTGTATATGGGCCATCCTAACTCCGAATACACTTTCCAAACAGAGCTTTTGAATCAGTTTAGCATTTGGTTTGATTCGAAGTTCTTTTTTTCTCCTTCCAGTGGTTTCGATATAATCCTAATTAGATGCAAATTTAGATATGCTCCAAACTCTTTTTGAGTACTAGATTTCAATTTGGTTTTGGCTTTATACTCATCCAAATTTCCACTGATCGGATTATGGTAATGATATGTAGCATGTGGGATTTAGAATTTTAAGAGAAAAATGGGTTTAGCCAATCCAAAATAAGTTCTACAAGCACTTAAAAATGTATATTGGCGCAAAAATATTCTTTTTCCTAATGTTGTGTACCATGGAAAGGCTAAGATCACATCATATATGATCAAGTCCAATTTATTTAGCTTTTCATGTTGATCTGAGTGCTTAGATTATGCAATCCATAAAACTATCACATAAATATTTACTTTTCATAGGGGTGTCAACGAAGTGAATACAGACCGGATCTACCAATATCTGTATCTGTATCCGCGGAACAAATGCTACATCCATATCTGTATCCGGACGAATATTAAATTGAATATCCATTTTAGAATCTGTCGGATAAGGATCGAATACGGATATTATCTGTATCCGGAGATAAATATCCATATTAAAAATATGTATCCGATTCGGATATCTGTTCCGAAATTTTTGACACAATAATACCCAAATATCTTAATTTATGTGGAAATGTTCCACCTAAAAAATTGTTTTTACACCTAAAAATAATCATATAATTATACACAATAAGTCAATAACACAAATCCATATAACAAACTAACAATATTTTAAGTTTTAACATCACCACAAAATATGAAGAATGATCCTGCTTTAACATCACAAATCCTTGTTTTATGTTTTAACATCATAAAAAAAATACGAAGACAGATACAAGTTTTTTTGCAAACAAAAGCTTAAAGTACAAATTACTTAAGACAGATTCCATGATAAAATTCAAAGCTCCATTTCCAACACTTCATATTGAAGCTAAGATTCAAAGTCATCTTCAACTTTTCATACTAAATCCAAAATCAATCATCTTTGTCAACTTCTACTATCATGAAAAAATCATATCAAGTGAGTAAAGACATAAAAATTAAAAATTAAAACTTAAACAAGAAAAAGAAATAAACTTAACAAGATTTAAAAGTGGAAACCAATCTTTTGTGGAAACTAAAACTTCAACAACATCCATACCCAACCGAGTATCATCAATGACTCTATGTGCACAACTAAAAGCATATTCAGATGCAACTGTTGTGACCGGAATTGCCAAGATATCACTAGCGATTTTTGCAAGTGTTGGGAACCTAGATCCATGCTGACTCCACCAATGTAAAATATCAAATGACTTATCATCCTTTGTTAGTCTCAACACGTGTATCACCAGTGCTTGGAATCATTGGATCGACAACATCAGTTGGACTGGAACTTTGACTGAGAGGACCAGTGGCAATTGGAGCAGAAACACATTCTTCCATGCTGAAAAAAGAAGAATTTGTGGTAAATAAATAAGTCATATTACCATAAAATTATAAGAGCATGGCATGTGAAGAATGATGGATAAACGTTTGGGAACAAGATGAAGGAGGTGGGGAACATAACACATGGTTTTCATGGCCGACCATTCTACCAACCCTTATGTTCGGTTTCACATCATAATCACCATATTAATACACCAACTAAAGCACCAATTGAGCAATATCAACTTCATCCAACCATAAAAGGTAAACATGCATGAGAAGTAAGAACATAAAATCAAACAAAAAAACAACTACAACAAATACAAAGCTAGTATGATGGACATTTCTACGTTACAACTTGTGAGTCATTTCTACTTGATGAAGAAGCCATTTTTTCACATCAAGAATCTTCTAAATGGTTTCACATCATGAACTATAACAAATACAAAGCTTCTTACATTCACCAAACATATACATGCATAAAAGGTTTAAAAACACACAGAAGAGTCAAAAAGACAACTAGAGCAAGATTGAACAAATAACTTTTTAAACCATAAAACCATAGAAAATGGAATTTTATTTAGAATTTCTAGAATTTCAAGCTCTCCCACAAAACCCTAACGAGAATCAGAATCAAAAAACGCAAAACTCACAAATGAGAAACGAAAAAATACCTAACATATATATATATATATATATATATATATATATCATTACTCACGAATCAGAAAACTCACGAATCAAACAAGGAAGCGATCCAGACAAGTGTGTTCCTAGAGAGGCGAGGCCGACGACGGGGAGGGAAGTTGCGGCTGGAAGAATGGGAGGAGGGAGTTGTGTTGCGGCTGGAGTTGTGTTTGGGTGACTGTAGGTTTAGGGTTAGGAATTTAGGATAGTTTATAAACTTGTGTAATTTATAGAAAAAAATACTTAACATATATATTTCATTAATTTAAAGAATAACTATATATATAATACAAATTCGAATAGGGATACGAATACGGATGTTGTACTACAGATATTCGATCCCGGATAGGATATTATACGGATCGGATGTACCAATAACCATATCCGCCCCACGACTTTACGGATCGGATACGAATACGGTCTTACAAATATTTTTTCACGGATCGAATGTCCAAATTTGAATACGAACATGGACGGATGTTACATCCTAATCCTTTTGCTAATTGGGTTTAATTGTGATTAGGTGGAGGCTTAGGGGAGGAGGAAATGGAGGGCTGAGATGGATGGGAGGAATTGTGATGGATGGTGGGGATTGAAGGAGGAGGAGTATAAAGGTTGGTTGGATTCTCTCTCTCTCCCTCACTCGTTCTCTCTCTCTCACGCGTCTCTCTCTCTCTCTCTCTCTCTCTCTCTCTCTCTCTTGATCCTTCACAACTAGCGGAGAAGGAGCTCAAGGCTCGTCGGATCGTGTGGCCGGAGGAAGGTGATCGTGTTCGAGGAGTTCGTCGGTGGGAAAGAGTTTTGCGAGGAAGCGCTCGCCGGGATTCTTGAAAGGCTTCTTCAAGCCTTAAGGTATGCCAAGCTTTAGTGTAGACCTCCTTTTAGCCTTTGCGAGGGTTGGAGTGGCCGACGGTAAGCCGAAAGGCTCGTCGAGAACCTTGCAGCAGCATTTCTGCTCTGCAACGGTCGACCGGCGGGATGGCGCGGTCGACCGGTCGTAGTGTATTTTGGGCGGAAAACCCTTGCACCGGTCGAACGATACTCTTCGAGTGGTCGACCGGTGGTGCGTTTTACCAAGGGAGAAATGCTCTGTGTGTTTTCGGCCGAACGGGTCCCCTTTGCCGGTCGACCGAAAAACACTGTTGTAGGTCGGTTGGGGGCGTTGACCATCTAAACGGTCGACCGCTCATTGACTTCGTTCGACCGACGTTTAAGTTAACTTATTGGCCGATCGACCGAGAGTGTGGTTTCGGTCGACCGTGTAGTGCGGTTTTGTTGGGGATTTTCCCTGGTTGTTTTCGGTCGACCGTGACCTGAGGGTCGTTCGCCCGTTGGTGCTTTTGAGCGAGAGAGGATTTTCCCTGTTGGATTTCGGTCGACCGTGATTTGAGAGTCGTTCGACCGGTTGGACGTTATTTCGGTTATTCTGAGGAATAGTTGTGGTGTTCGGTCGACCGGTTGGGGTCTTCCGTTCGACCGTTGGGCACTGTTTTGCATATGGATGCTTGTGCCGTGTGTTGTTGGATCCGCCTCGAGGGCAACGGGTCTCCGGCCTTTTTTGGGGCGACGGTGCAGACATTGCCGGCCTGAGAGGAGGGTCGTGTTGTGGCTCTGAGGAGCGGGTGCCTTGTGTGCACGTTGTTGTTGTGGCTTTGAGGAGCGGGTGCCTTGTGTGCACGTTGTTGTTGTGGCTCTGAGGAACGGGTGCCTTGTGTGCACGTTGTTGTTGTGGCTCTGAGGAGCGGGTGCCTTGTGTGCACGTTGTTGTGGCTCTCAGGAGCGGGTGCCTTGTGTGCACGTGTGATTGAGGGGTTGGGGTGAGAGGACCCTTGAGACCCGGGGCCGATGTGTTCGGTTGTGCCTGGTGTGCACGGGAGACTGTTGTGTTTTACTGCATTTCATTTCATCTCATGTTTCATTACGCATTTTATGTTCATAATTTAGGGGTTTGGCATACGGGGTTTCCCACGGGAAACTCAGGCATATTCATGTTTTATGTCAGGTCGTACGCGTCAGTAGGAGGTGGTGACTACGGACAGGAGCACCCAGACCAGATCCCGTCTCTTTTGGTTCTTCGAGGTGGATGATCTTCCCTTGTACATGTGTTGTATATTTTTTTGTGTTGGGTTGTAATCATCCTTGACTCTTGTATTGTACAGCTTTTCATATTATATATATATGAACTCGTGGTTTGGTGACGTCCCCTGTGTTAATTCTTTATCTGTTTAAAGTTTTAAATTTTCCGCTGTTTCGGGGCGTTACAACGGATTTTCAGATATTCGAATATCCACTGGCACCCTGTCTTTTCATTTAGATTTATGTATTGGTTGAAACTTTCAACACCAAAGGTGAAATCCTCAAGTATTGCGTTATGAGTTCAATTGATTAGGACAGACTAGAAAAGGTTATAGATATTATGCATTATAATTGCTGGCTGGGATGTTATATTATATTCTTTGTAATGTTAGTTTTGGATTGGAATACTCATATTTACGCCCATAGATTCAAGTCAGGCTTTGAAACGACCATGTTGATATAGATGAACTTGAAGTGCTACCAGACAAAGTATCTGGTAAAGACTACACGTTCCAAAAAACAAGCAGCAGCATCACATTCACCACGTCAAATACCACAAATTTAAACCAGAGAATAGGGAGATGCACATCTCCTCCATTCTCTAGTTTTCAATTTCTTTCGCCATATCTTGTTGTGCCCCTAGAGAAACAGGAACCCTATGTGAGGTGGGCGTTCCCCACCCATTTTTATTTTTTTATTTGGTTTTGGGAACGGACGCCGTAAAAACTAAATCTAAATCAATACTGCGCATGTTCGGTAGCAGCGTTTGATTTATTTTTGTTGTGTTTTCCGTACCCTTGCTTAAGTTGGATAAAATACAAGATATAAGAAATTACCTAGGTTTTGAGTAAAATACAAGAAATTACCTAAATTAGTCGAGCGACAAGAATTTACATAGATTATGAAGAAAAATACAAGAAAATTTTGATCTTGGTAAAATACAATAAATTGACTACGTTGGTCGAGATAAAAGAAATGACCTAGCTTATTATGGGTAAAACACAAGAAATTATTTGATCTTTGTAAAATACAATAAATTGCTTAAGTTGGTTGAGATAAAACAATTTACCTAGGTTATGGGTAAAATACAAGAACTTACTTTATATTAGGTAGTAGATACCCAAAGTTCTAGTACATATAACAATTATATGTTAGGGGTAACCTTGGAAAGCAAAATTTCCATCTCCTGCGCTTTGCAAAAGTAGGTAGGAATACGTCAAAAATTCACTATGATTTATGAATGGAGCCGTGGAATCTAATACCTAAGGCCATCAATAGTGGTGCCCAAGTCACCTAAGGCCATCCGTCAGGGGTGACCTAATGCAAAACGTTGAAAACTTGTTTGGATGAAGAAAACCCAACGTGTTGCGGTGAGAAGAACACCTCCAAAACGTATGCTCCGAAACAGAGCCTTTGTCGTCATTGCCAACTACGGTTACGCGTCAGGCAAGAGGCAAGTTGAATTTGCCAATCCGTCCTTACTCAACTATGGGTAATTTTCACTAGGTTAATCCATTTGTTAAATGGAACGGATAAGGGTAACTTCTAACATAAGGTTAATTTGGATAATTACTTGACTTTTGAGGTTCAAAAATCAATGTTTTGAGGCTAATTACAAATCTCAAAACTTCACCTATGTTTCAAAAACAAACCTCAAACCACATGCTTAGTTGTATAGGTTTTGAGTTTTGAATTATTGAGTTTGGAAACGTACCCGCTCATGAAAACGCAAATTAATGCCTAAAAACTTATGTCTGGGAATGGTAATAAAAAGTTGATTGGACACTTATGGGAAAAAACAACCTGAGTAACACAATCTAACATATGCACATATATATACACAAATACAAGCTGTTTAAATGGATTGTAGACAGAATATACATCAGACGAGATAATCAAAACATAAAATGAAGAAACACAACAATTTATAAGTAGCTAGAGACCTAATCTTAGCAACATTGATTTCGCATACTTACGATTTCAAATATATATGGTATAAACCTTACATACGGGAGTAAAAGGAGACCAATACATGTGGTATAGACTTTGTGGTCCTCAATTGTGGACCAACATTCGAAGACCAACAAATCTCCAAACCCAAATAGTCATGTAAGATGTATAAGTTGAATGTGAATATGTAAACGGTGGTTAACACATTACAAAACATGCAAACAACCCAATAAATTCTCCAAAAACCTCATTATGTACACCACTTGGCACTTGCTATACTGAACATGTCGAAACTGCACTCCTCAAGACCTCAACCAACCCTTCAGGCACTCAACTCTTGGTTCGATCCAAGGGTCAAGGTGAGGTCCAACTCGAATGCTCCACCAACGGGAGCCGTTATGGTCTCGTCAGAGACAACGCTTCCATCCTCGTGCCCGTTCGATAACTGTTCTTTGTAGGACTTGTAATTCAATTCGGATTGGTTAAAACTCTGAACTGATTTCTCGTTCTTAACCCGCTTGAAACGTGTTCGATTAGTTTTAAAAAAATGGTGGTCGTGGTCATTGGGTTTGGCCACGTGGCGGATGTCGAAAGATTTGAGTGGTGGGGCTGGGATTTCACTGGAGCCGTTGGATTGGAGTTGGACGATGGGTGTGCCATTTAGGATTGCGTCGACTGCCGCCTGGCACAGCGGCCAGTTGCCGGACCAGAGGAGGCCGACCGAGCCGTAGATTGGGTTGACAATCCTTCCACACGCTTCGTATAACAACGACCGGAATATGGCTGTAGAATCATGCATATCACATCACAATTTTAGTATAAATATTAACCTTTTGATTCATTAATTAATCCAGACGCATCAACAGGTTCTAGTCAATAAAGGTTAATTTGGTGAGGTAATGTTCAACTAAACAAAACATCCGAAACGGCAATATTATTGATTATATATTCATGAAGACAATTTTTTTTAAAGCATGCATGTTTTAATAATCAAAACATAGAAATAGGCCTATTCTACACAGCCCACATCATATCAAATTATTGTCGTTTGAACCAGGACCAGCTAGTATAATGTTATCATGCACAATATACACTGTTAAATCTTTACTCGCTTTTGTTTGCTTTCAAAATAAATAAATAAATAAAAATAAAACAAAATCTTTACTCGCTTTTGTAGTTTGGATACATATTTTCTATTTTGTATAGTAACATGAACCTAATATTAAAGCAAAAGTTATATGCGTAAGGATATCACAACAAATTGAAGGGCATCATGGTACGATCAGTTGAATGATACCGTTGCCTAATTTAAAAAGATGTTAAAATTAAAGGGTATCGGCAACAATATCCCAAAATTTGAAGAGACACGTGCTAAACCAGCAAAACTATACATCAACTGGTATTTGTCCTCAATACAGTTGACTTGTCAATTCTAATTGTAGCTCAAAACATGACGAACCAACTTGAACTATAAAAATCTGGAAACATAATTTTGACAACAAAAGACTATATATGTTTCCTTAGAAAAGTAATAACGGAAATCGAACAAACCTGGACGAAGGTGGTCCGGTCCAGCAGCGATGAGATTGAGCAGCCCCGCACGGCCGTAGAACTTGGCTAAGAAGACAGTGGCATTGCCCTGAGCCTCAGGATTCTTGATCCAATCAAGACATGGTCTGATGGTGCAATCCTCACTGCACCCTTTCCTAAGAACCCTACAACCATTGCAACTCATCCTCATTTCAGTTGTTCACTTGATCTCTGCTATATTTATTAGGAAAACGAAGTTCGAGTTTATGTAGGACACAAACAGCAAAATGTCTGTTGGAAAGTTTGGAGTTTGAGTTTGTTATGGAAAAAAGAGGTGTTGTTATATAGGTAGAGGGTGGCCAATAGTTTCGAGAAATCAGGAGAGTGGAATACTGGAGCCCTACTTGTGGATGTTTCCCAAACCACCCGTTGATTGAGTAAAATAGTCAATGGCACGATAGTGGGAGATTTGATCTGAATTCTTTGACAAAGGAGGGTGTTTTTGGGATTGGAAAGGATAGGAAGCAAAATCAAATGGAACTCCCTGCTCAAGAGGAGTACTAGTATTCGAGTCCTGTTGGCGCCGCCATTGTAGCCTGGGCTGGGTTTCGGCCTTTTTTATTTTATTTTTGAAAAGATAACTTGTGTGTAGCACGGTAAACGAGTGGATTTTGAGGGAGCATGCTCGAATCGTATAGTTTTTTGCCTACTCATCGTTCACTCATTACTCGAGTCGAGTAGAAATAACCGTTTGTGCTCGATTCACCCAATGCTCGTGAGCCGCTCGGTTCACGAGATGGATAAACGTTTAAAAATGAAATTGACCAGATAAAGTAATATTTTCCAGAATTTTAAAAAAAAAGTTGGATACTTTAAATAAATAAGAGTATTTAAACCACCACAAAATAAATCAAAGTTTCTCCGCTAGCCGACACACATGAACTTGACTTTAAACCACTACTCCAAAAGAACTTCACGTACTTCATGCAACATCCAGATGTGTTGAATATCTCACTTCAAATCCAACCCACTTCTCCAAAACCCTGCGACAAATGAGATGTTTTGGTAGTGAAAGCATTCTCTAGGCATGGATCTAGATTAATTATGTTCAATCCCACGTTCAAAGAATCATCAGACCAAAGAGGGTTTGAAGAGAAAGGTTAGAGGAAGGGTTCGAAAAGGTTAGGGTTTGGATATTTTGATATTTATATGGGTTTTGTAAATTGGCAATTGAATAGAGTAATGGGGTAGTAGATATATGAATTGGATTTGAGGGAACGAGCGAGCAAGGACATCGAGAATTGAGTGAGCAGAGTTTGTTCGTGCTCGACTCTTTTAGTTAGTCGAACCGATTTCTTTGCTTGTGCTCGGCTCGTTACTAACTGAACTACAATCCGAGCAAAATCGAGCAAATACCGAGCGATCCACCGATCCCGAGCAAAATTGACAACCCTACTTGTGTGTACAACTAGGATTGGTATAACTAGCAAGTTGATGTATAAAATGACAACTCAGCTAGCTAGACATTAGTAAAATCAAAATCTAATTATATATTCATAATAATTGCTATAAGAAAATTAATAATCAAAATTCTGTAACTTCTGTTAGTGTACTTTGCTTAAAAACATTTCATATAATGTACATGATATTTTTTCTTGTTGAAATATAGTAGATTGCATTAATATTAAAACGCTATACTATGAACCACAACTTGGGTGAATCCCAAATACAAAATAGTAGTAAAAATCCAAGGACTTCAAACAACAAACAACTCTAACAGTTGACCAGTAAAGATAAGTGATGACGCTCATTCCACAAGCAAACACATCTAAGGTTGTAGCTCATGACTCATGGGGTGATGCCAGGAAGGCTGGAGTCTCCGCATCAAGTCCCCTTCAACATCCCCATCTATACCAACTTTGTTGGCCATAATATCGCCAATGTCATTTTTCACCAAAGCCTTCAAAACATTATTGTCCCTAATTATGACCCCACACTGCAGTAAAACAAGATTATTACGTCGGGTTTTTGGACTTATCACGTCAGGTTGACCAACCCTAGCCGAACGACGTGGAATGGGGGGGGGGGGGGGGGGGGGGGGGGTAAGGGAGGGTATTTTACGTCGGTCAATAATCTGACGTGGTATGTTGGTATACCACGTCAGTTTTTAATAATGAAATCAACATGGTATATAGGACATAACACGTCGGTGGATTGACCAAACACCAACATGGTATGTCCTATTATTAAAAAAATTCAAAAAAAATCAAATAATAGGATATACTACGCCAGTTTATTAACAAACCACTGACGTGTCACTGCTGCAGAATGAGGTTATCACGTCAGATTTTTCGACAGATCACGTCAGGTTGACTGACCCTAGCTGATCGACGTATGTCCGGGGGACGTGGTAAGGGAGGGGGATATCACGTCGGGCAATACACTGACGTGGTATGTCGGTCAACCACTTCGGTATTTACTAATAACACAGACGTGGTATTTACAACATACCATGTAAGCCGTAGCCAGAGACGACCGACACGGATGTCCTATTATAAAAACAAGAAATTTGAAAAAAAAACAATAATAGGACGTACCATGTCAATTTGTTGGCAAGCGACTGACATGGTATGTAGACACACCACGTCGAAACAGAAGACCGACGTAGTCTGTCCTATTATTAAAAAAAATGAACAAAAATCAAATAATAGAATATACCACGTCGGTTAGTTGGCAAACAACGCCAACATGGTATGTCATTTCTTGATTTTTTTGTGAAATTCCACGTCGGTTTCTTCGTAATAAACGACGTGTTATGTCTTTAAATGAATTTTATTGTATAATTCTGATTTTATTTTAATTTCTCGTAAAAATCTCTAGAATTAAAATGAAAATGCACCACATAAAATTCCCTGCAATTAAATCAGACATACACCACAACATTCTCATCATCGTATATAAATATAATTGTGTTCCACCCAATGTAATATCTCACTTTACACCAGGATCCTTGAAATGTATATACCAAAAATGTCACACACACACAGATATATATATATATATATCAATTAATCTGTTACACATAATCTTAAAATTTATAATATATACATCTAATAGAAACAAACGTACACTTGCAATAAAATGAAGTTGTAAGGTTGTTAAGGTGAAAGTAGTACTATAAACTATCTTTGTAGTGTAAACTACGTTGATGTTGTACACTATGTTTGTATTGTAAACTATGTTCTTTCAATTTAGCTGCATTTAAATATGAACTGTCTCTAAACTATGTTGTTCTTGTATGTACACTATGCAAGTCGTACTAGAATTCTCAGTTACACTTTTGGAAAATAAGGGTATTACGTCACCATCACTATGTCCGAATGTTAGAATCTAACGTGGTATTAGGCGGACCACGTTGACAGCTTAAAATTCGATGTGATGTTAGACTTACCACGTCGATCAAAATATGTTCAACATTCACCGACGTGGTTTGTTGGCTTATCACGTCAGATAGTTGACGGCCGACGTGAATGTTCGCATTACCACGTCGGTCATTATATCTTCAACATGAACCGACGTGGTTTTATGCTTATTATGTCGGATAGGTTACGACTGACGTGAATTTTTGTTTTACCACGTTGGTCATATTATGCTCACCAAAACTGACGTGGTGGACATACATATCTTCAAAATTGGTTGACGTGGCTGGTGAGTGGTGACACACGGTGTCCATGTACAATCCTCTTGCAAACATCCATTTGTATAATTCTATTTATAGGGTAGGGTTGTGGTTTAACCGTTTAAGAACCATTTCGTATTTTAAAGAACATACTCGTGTGCTTTAAAGGACATACATATCTTTATAGTATGAAATGTGTTTGTCCAATACATATACATACATACACACACACACACACACACACACACACACACACACACACACACATATATATATATATATATCAAACATCCTTTTATTAATTGTGTTACATGTTACAACGTTAATCGTGTAGAAATTTTCCAATACATATTCCCAAAGGTCTTCATTCGCTAAAAAATCCATATTATTCTTTAACTTCTTGTTGAATATAATTATATCTTGTCTTAAATTGACCATTCTAACATATAACACAATATTTTCCAAGCATTTGTGTTATATGTGTAGGATCGTGTGGGTTATGGGTCCACTAATCACTTTTTAAGCTAATCCACAATTCTCTACTTGATTAAGCAATCAAATGCGCAGCGGAATAAACAAACAAGTAGAGAAAGAAAGACAATGCAAACCACACAAGAAGACACCGGATATACAGAGGTTCGGCCGCGCCTACGTCCTCTCTTGCAAGCCCCTCTCGAATCCCCGTTCGAGCTCCTCTTGCGTCTTCACTATGCCTCCCCGTTCCGGGCCGGGAGCAACGCCTTTTACAAGTCTTCAAGCTCGCGAACAACCCTCGCCGAGCTTGGCACCACCTCTCACAATCCGAGAGGGACACTTCGGGCTTTCACCGAAGTCCTTGCTTCTTTTGACAACTCTTGTAACTGAGTGGGATTCACTCTCTAATTGAGCACAACAATTGCTAGATGATTGTATGATGGAAGATGTGGAAATTAGGCTTTGGATGGCTAATTTGGAGCTTTGAGGTTGTGGAAAATCTCACTATAAGTTTGACACTTTGGAGTTGTGAAATCTTGTGGAAAACTAAGTGTGAACCTATATTTATAAGGTCTAAGAGATTCCTAGCCGTTGGGGAAAGATTTGATTGATTTGTGTAAGAGATACAATAAACAGAATTCAAATTCAGCAAAAACTGTCTCCAACCGGTCGACCTAAAGTTGAACCGGTCGAACAAAACCTTACAAAAACTAATGGATCGGTTGAACAAATGGATGGTTCGGTCGAACAAAATGGTCATGTAAAAACTCTAAATTTACTGAAACCGGTCGAACAAAAGGTCCAATCGGTCGAACGTTTTCGGACAGGATTTAAGGTTTAGTTTTAGTGATTTTCCGACTATGTTTTGGATGACCTATCGAAGTCCGATTGATCTGAAATTTTGTGTGTGACTTCTCTAAGGAACCTAGTGTGTGAATGCATGGATATTAGCTTAAGTTATGCTCAATTCACATTTGTTCCTAAGACTCAAAGAAAAGTAAAATACATGTCTTCAATCCAGCTTAATTACATGTCTTGACTTGATTTTTCTTCTTTCTTGAGTCTTGATCACCTGTAGATGTTAGCACAATACAACATATATACCATTATACTACATGTGCTAATCTACATGTCCTAATTAAGATTAGGTTGAATTACATCATCAAAATATGGATTAAGGCCAAAAAGCCAACAATATGACCAAATGTGTTTTGGTTGTCCGAACTTGTGATTCTACTTAGTTGTTTCGGGTGACCGAAATGTGTTCGGACGACAACATACGATAGGTTTCTGATGCTTTACGACGAAAAGGAAAATTGAGCATGGATTCGGTGCATTAACAAATGAAACAACCCCCTTCCATGGACGTTCATTCAAAGAATTCCACAAGTGAATTCAGACTGCATTGTCCACACGTTTCGGAGGACTGAACCAGTTGCGGTCGATCGAGACGCTGCAGAATTTAGCCGTTAGAGCTTCCCAACGGTTATCCACACCATTAATGGACGAATGTTGGACGTAAATTTCCCAATTCACCCTTGATGTTTTCTCTATAAACAAGTCTCCATTCACTCTTTCTTTTTCATCCATCTTTTCTATCAACATTCTGAACTCTTTCTTCTACTCAAATTATTCCAATCCCTACTATCTAAACCATTTTTCAATGACTCCTAAGACGGCTCTTGCCTCATAACGGCGACTCCGACTAAGAAATCGACTGAGAAGAAAGGCAAGAAGCCAGTCACTTCGGCGAAAAAAAGTCATCTTAATCCCGACATCCCATCCACCTCGACGACACTAACGGAAGAAATTCTCGAATAGATCTTCCCTTACTCACCATCTTGCATCTTCAGCCACCAAAAGGTGGAGTGACATTTTCTATCGATTAGAAGTGCCAACCCTATTCCATAGCAGAAGATCGTAATTGACGATCTCAAGGAAATCGACCTCTCAACTTTGTCGCCAAAGATCATCTGGGTGGCATCTTCAAAAACAAACTTCTAGTGAAATTTTTAGCGATCATGGTCAAAATGAGATCATGGATTTCCTTCGTGATTGACATCATATCATGCATATATTCGTGTCTTATATCCTCTATTTTGAACATAAGCAATGCTACGTAATGAGTTTTATGTTTAAGTTTCAGGAATAAACATGTTTGAGAAGAAGAGACACAAAAAAGACCTGAAAGCAAGAAAAATGACTGAATTGTGAGACTTATGGACTGATATGCAAGGGGGAAGAACCCAGATGTAAACCAAAAGGACCAATTAGCAAATCGAGAAACTCCACACCATCACGATGAGTATTTTGACAATTAGATCCGGGCCTAAACTCCAACAACCAACTTGGGTGCACTACACATGAAGAAATCCATCCACCAAAGTCTTATCCAAACCAGGACTCGATCAAAGCAATCCAAACCACCAATTGGCAGTTGGATCTGCTCCAGATCCAATTATACTTAGTCGGGTGTTGTATTAGTGTGTTTTATGTCCATTTATAGTATGTCATTAGCCCAACGTCGGGGAATTGTCCTCGGTTACCGTTTTTCATGTCTATAAATAGAACGTTTCTTCCTCCATTGTAATTACACATTGCTTGGTGGTTATTCTCTCTACTTGGAGTAAGGATTGGAGCAAAACTCAAGTGGTGAAGAATACTACTTGTAATGTGAGTCATGTAAATAAAATAATTCTTCTAGTTTTTTCTTTATATTGTCTCTCTTTTACTTCATGCATGCTTAGTTAATTTTGTTTGTTTTAATCTTAGTAGAATTAATTAGCATGTTTCTTTTTCCTAGCCTAATAATAATTGGGAATAAAATTTTATTGAAATTTTGGCAGAACCTCCACTTAAAATTTAATATGTAAAATTCTTCAAATCCTGAAATCAACAAGAAAATCCTAATATCTAGTTATCTAATCACATTCACATCTAGTTATCCACTTAAATTTTATTCAAATCCTAATATCTAGTTATCTAATCACATTCACATTATGTATTTCTCTACTCAATCCAAACCAAATTCTTAACATAATCCAAACCAAATCAATCCAATGAAAACAAAGTTTGGTTAAATCATCCAACCAACCCAACTCAATCCAAACTAAATCAATCCAATGAATATGTTTATCAAATATCAACACATAACACACATGCAAAAAAACTCCGAGAAGAAGTTGCTTATCACGTCTACATGTCAAGAGTGTACATCCACATTGAATCGTTATCTAACCAATATTTGCACTAATCCTAATTTGGCGTTGGATTCTTGGTCTAAACTAATCCTAAATTAAGAATCTAAAATTGAGCACGAACCAGAGGAGGGAAAAGTTGTATTGCCGGAGGAGCTCTTTGTGGTTCCCGAAGACGTCGCGGAGGAGAAGGCTGTAAACGACACGATGAAGCTACATGCGGAGGAGGCTAAGTTAGAGAGAATATGTGGAGAAAGACGAACTTAAAACAAGAAAAAACGAACTTAAAACCTACATGTGGAGAGAGACGGAGGAAGACGGAGGAAGAAGGAGAAGAGGGCCGGAGAAGCGGAGGAGCGCTTGGGAGCTCGTTGCAGTGCCGGAGACGGTGCGAATCGGTCGGAGGATGGTCGCGGAGGAGAGTTCGGTCGCGGGACGGCTAGGGTTTGGGTGGGTTTTGACTGAAAAGAATGAAAGAAAACGCGTCTGCCCGATTTCTTTAAGACCTATATACGTCGGATGTTACATAACACCGACGTCTATACCTCGACGTCTATGTGGATAGACTATAGACGTCGGTCTTACATTACGTCCGACGTATATAGTCCGACGTCTATACCCTATAGACGTCGGCTTCACAAGGTACTAAAACACCGACGTCTAAAGGTCGACGTCTATACACTATAGACGTCGGTTAAATGTGTTATTCCTACAGACGACGTCTATAGTGTCACATAGACGTCGGCTTCCATTTCAGCCGACGTCTATTCTGTCCTCTCCACAATAGACGTCGGCCGTTGTAACGGCCGACGTCTATTGGGCGACGAGTAAAGCCAATTCTGCACTAGTGTTAGCTTAATTTCGTTTTGTCTCATTTTCTTAATGAGTAATGAGTAGTTTCATCCCCTTTGGGGGTGAAGTTGATGTTTAGACATGTCATGAAGAATGAAATGAATGCTATATTTTTGCTTTATGTGAAGAATGTGGGTATGCTTGTTTGAATAAAAGAGAATACTTAACTTGATGATTTCTCCCATACTCATTATGTACATCACATGTTTGTTTAGGTTTTTAATAACAAAATTATTTATGCTCATATTAATCAACTAGGTTAGTGATTTGGATGATAGGTATAACCACAACCATTAGGTACTTCATATGTATAAAAACACAACTTACAATTGTGCAATATTGAATACATTTCTCACCACTTTATTTCATGTACACACACTCCACCCCTTGAGGGCTTCTCTTCCAGAATTCCAGTATGCTTTTATGGTTAGTTTAGTTTTATTTCTTCTCGTGTCTTCATTTTCTTTGTTTTGTTGCTTGCTAGTTTAGCGTAGTTTACTTAGTGTAATCACACTTCTTCTTCCCTCATTTTCAAGTTGATTTCTGATGAACTAGAGTCGACACACCTCCATGTGGATCAACCCGTACTTGCCCCCATCTTCACCGACAGTCGTGCACTTGCGGTTAAACTTAAAAATTCAATCAAGTTTTGGTATCGTTGGCGGGGAGGTTCTATGTCCAGACTCTGGTTTGGACGATTCAAGTGGATTTAATCTTTTGTTTTTAGTTTTGCTTTGTTTCAGGAATTCTCACGACCAAGGGGAGGTTCCAGGAGAAAGTAGAGGGAGTCAAACGTTATGCTGACCACCAACTAGAGGCCTGAGACCGCTAGTTGGCGGTCTGGTAAGGAGGTTTTTCTTTCTACTTTCTTCTATTGGTTGGTTATGATATTATAGTTATCTAGGAGCCTAATTTTCCATGTTTTGACATCTTTATTGCTCCCAGATCAATCAATAAACCAATCAATTCTCCTTTTTAAGACAACTTGAACCATAAAACTTGAAGCAAAAGATCAGACTAATTGTCATCTAGGTCATGCATCACTTGTAGACCTTGCATACACATTGTCATTCATTTGCTTTAAACTCTTGTTGTCGATTGCTGCCGCGAGGTTCGAGGTTCATACACCTGATCTCTCATTCATGCATGGGTGGAGCATGCATTAGTTAGTAAGGTGCATTGTAACAAGAGTGATGTGAGTGCTTGTTTGGTGAGTTGCTTGCTAGCCTAAGATTTCAAAACATCTTTAAGGGGCATCACCTATAGTCTTAAAGATAAGGTGGGGATTTCATCACCCCTTCCTTAACCCCACAAACCACACTCAAGTGAAACCTTAATCTAAAATCAAGCAAAAAACTGACCATTAGGACTTAGGCGCATTAGGAAAGTGATCCAGTTGCGACCGTGATAACCTGATCGACGTCGCCCACTTTTTCTCACCTACTTCTATCTTCTAGTCTCCTCCACTTTTCCGAAGAACTAGAGTCGACACTCCTCCTTGTGGATCGACCCGTACTTGCCCCGTCTTCACCGACGGTTGTGCACTTGCGGTTAAACCTAAAATTTCAATCACTTCGCAATATAAACAAACGTTCATCGATTCTCAAAATGAGATCGTGGATTTCCTTCGCAATATAATCAAGTCGGACAACTAGAACATTTGTTCATTCGGTAAACCGATATGTGTTCTGTCGTCTATTTTGCACATGGATTTGAGAAAGGAAAATGAAAAGTAGGCATGGATTTTGATGGGCTTCGTCCATTCCACATCTAACAGTCATAACCTGTCCTGACACTGTTGCTAGTGGAGGACATTATTTGGTTAACCGTTAGGAGATATCTGCCCATAGGCAGGTAGAATCTGCTGGGTGGTTGAAGTTGCACCGAAAACGATATCTATGATTCTGTTTTTGTTAAAGCTGAAAACTGAAAACAACATCATTGTGTTGTTTTCTCCTTAGTAAAATCGACTTTAGAGGTACTGTTTTTATGCCTATATTTTGCCAAATAACTTTCGAACTCTTATATTATGCCAATTTTATTTTTATGATTATTTTAAAAAAAACATTTCCTAAATATAATTAGTATATTTTCACCAATATATAACGTAGGTAGTTTTTCAGGACAACCTTTAAAGGAAATGTAGTTGTTTAATCCTATTCAATATTAGATCTATATTCGAGCAACTCAATCCTTCGGATTAACATTAATTAAAAAGTAAGCCAATTATATAATTTCATAGATTACAATATGCATAAACATGATGTCTTGTTTGGAAATTCTCCAAAATTTGAGTTGTAATACAATTATTTATATTTGTTCATCTCCCTCCAACATCATTACATCCCTTTTGCCTTATTGGTAGTGATTAGTCTAGAAAAAAACGGTCTTAAATATATATATCCAACATCTTCAACATACATTTATTGATTTCACTAAACCTTTTATTTTTCGATAGATTAATTTTTATTTGTTTATTAAAAAATATGCTTATTTACATTCCCATCGGTTTTTTTGGATTCATGTGACATTTATTAAAATGCACGTATTTATTAAGTGAAGGATGAATTAATGAGGAATGTCCTTGATGCGTGGGAGACATTATTGATTTTTAAATTTTTTCAGAATCTTACAGATTGAGGACAATACTTTTAGGGTGCGTTTGGTTCAGGATATTCATCTAAGGGAAAGGGAATGAACTGACATGATTCCCTTTGAAGTTGTTTGTTAGAAATATTTTGTCATTCCCTTTACCCTTTTTGCTTTTTCACTTTACCCCAAAGTCCTCTAAGTTGATTCCCCACCCCCCACTAGGTATTTCCATTCCCTTTCCCCCACATCTATATTCTCACTCATATCTATCTTTAATCTTTTATTTTTTATTTTTTTTTCTCTCACTACTTTATTTTTCTATCTTTAATCTTCGATAATCATGTCAATCATAATACAGGTTAATCATGTCAAAATACAGATGTGGGGGAAAGGTTTATCTTTATTTTATACAGATTCTTCATAATACAGGTTAATCATGTCAAAATATAATAAATATAAAAAATTATAATTTCATTTCCTGTTTTGAACCAAACAGTCACAAAGGAAATCATGGAGTAGTTCATTCCGTTTCTGGAACATATCCAAACAGGTAGGGGGAATCACTATCATTCCTTTCCTTTCTCCTTGATTCCCTTTCTGCATTCCATTCCGTTTACCCTGCACGAACCAAACACACCCTTAAGGTTTTGCATTACGATGAATTGACTCTCACGTTAAATCACTTCCAAATTTGACTACCACAAGAAATGTATTGGATTAAAATCCGACGGTTCATATTGATCAACCTCATTTAACTTCAAATGAATTTCACCTAACAAGAAAATGCCTCACGTATATATATATATATATATATATATATATATATATATATATATATATATATATATATATATATATATATATATATATATATATATATATATATATATATATATATAATGGCTCAACGGATAAACCATTATAGGTTAAGCAATATCCATACCTGCCTCATTTACAAAGCATGTATAATGGTTGTGGGTTAATGGATATGAATTTTTAATGGACTAAGTTTTTGTATACACACTCCCCAGTTAAATGGGGATGGGTAAACTAGTAATATCTGCCAAACATTTGGATTTTGTGATGGAAATAGACACAAACTCAACCCACCCCGGTAGAGTATTGGTTAATGGAATTTGTTAAACGTCGCCTAAGTTTTACAAAAATCGTCTGTCTCAATTACTCATTTGTCATTCACAATCTATTTAATACTCATTATGTCTTGTAAAAAATAAAAAAATCAGGACTTCTAAGGCAGACGCCCCCATGGTGGGGGCGACCTAGCCATATGTTTTTTTTAAATCTTGAATTTGTACGGTGCGTTATTTCAAATTATTTTAAGTTCCATTGCAAGATTTCGGTAGTGACGGGGTGGAAAAAAATACAAACGTAAATAAACGGGTAAACAAATCAATATCCGGTGTACAATAATAAGGTGTCGAAATAAAAAAAACGTCCACAAAGCAGGGGGAGACTAACGTTCCCCGCAGGGGTTGGCACCCCCTGCCACCCCCACATTCGTACTCTGATTTTATTTTTATGGTTATTTTTTTGTTGTAGTATGAAAAGATGAGAGTCTATTGGGTGCAGAAATAAGTAAAAATGAAAGAATAACAAAACGGTAATTGACACAGACGGTTTAAGTAATTTATGAACGACGTTTAGCAGTCTAGCTAAATTTAAGATCAATTTTAAGCATATATAAGTTGTAAACAATCAGCTCGCATTTTGTCTTGCTCAGGTCCCAGTCTATATTAAGTCGGATCCCACAGATCGACCAACCATTATGGCATTATATTAATTTTAATTATGCAATTCTATTATATTAATAAATTTAATCTACTCTCTAAACAACGTAATCAAATTGCCATACCCACAGGAAAAATGGGATATTCTGCGGGCCTTGAAGGCATGCTAGCGGAGTTTGCACCCAACACTTAAGGATGTCCCAATCATTTCCTACTAAAGTTCGAGAAAACAGGGCTTCGAAAAAAGAACGTAGACCCGGAAACTTGTTTTCAAAAGGCTTTAATTACTTGGAAGTGGTATCGTCACTTGATTTCTGCAACAACTAAATAAATCGATAAAGAAAAAGAGGTACAATGTCACAATAAAGTGCAAAGATGTGTCGGTAATTGCCAAAAAATTAAATTATAAACTAGATTATCGGAAATGATGACATTAGCACAATCTTCAAGGCTTCAACCTATAAATCTACGCCTCTTTGTCGATCCAAATTCTATAGAAATCAGTTATTCATTAGAATTACGGGCAAAAACTTCACGATAGCGTATCTTACCACGAGTAAGTGCCAACCAGTGGAGAGTTACAGACTTACAGAGGTAAGCAAAAATATTATAGGACCTTTTGCTTGTATGCCCCCGGAAACTACGAAGTTGCTGAAAATGTTACTTGCAAAATCAAAATTGCTCGGATCGGAGAACCTTATTTTTGTTTGTATGTCACTTCAAAAGAAAACTCATCTGACTCACTAAAACCGTTAATTTTTATATTATTTTATTTCTAATTTTGCAAAATCAACCTTGAACTATCTACAAAGTACTAGTTATTTTTATTTCGCTGTACATTTGGCAAAATTTGCTCTTTCTTTATTTCTCTACAATCACATCTTTTGTCTCCTTACTCTCTCCCTTTATTCCTGACCATATATTTATTTTTTGGGAAAAATTAAGTTGTATACATATCCACATGAGCTAGAAAGATCTTTTATTAGATATTTAGACACCACTAAAAGTTCATACATACATACATACATACATACATATATATATATATATATATATATATATATATATATATATATATATATATTATAGTAACAAAAATATGGCAATGGTGTGGAACTTGTTATGTTTCTTTTGCTTTTCTGGAATGCAAATTCTGGGTTCAATGGTTTGCTATCTGAATATAAAATTTTGAATGTAGTGAACAAAAGCCGACCCAAGATGTAATAATAGGGAAACTTATATGATTCTATAATCGGATGTTTCCGTCAAGGAAAGTGCGGTTAAACTTTGCAACTCGATCACACGGAAAAAAACATTGAATTAGACCATCCAGAGCATGTAATAGTTAATCTCCAATTTGTTCAGACAATTGTATCCAATTTGGGGAGCTAGACAGCACCATTACTTGTAATAAGTAACAAATTAACTTTTTTAACTTTGAGAAGATAAATTCATTTAATTTACAATTTAATGCTAGAGTAGATGAAAGTTTAAGTACTTAACGTGAAGGATTTTTCTAGAAGTGAAGATAAATATTTTGGCCAAGAATAGAGAAAGAGGGAGAGTAGGAAGAGAAGAAATGTAATTGTCGATAAAAGAAAGAGATTAAATACACCAAATTTACAACAAAATCAAAATAATTAGCACTACTAGAAAAACAACTTACAACGACGGATAATAATCCATTACAATTACATCCGTCGGTGTAGGGTGACCTATATAGAATGGAGCTTGGCAAATTACGCCCCTACTAGTTTTCACTGACAGTTATTGTAAAATTCAGAGGGTTAATTATCAATTATTGACGGATAAAGTCCGTTGGTGTAGAATGTGATTCAATCAGAGCGTGGTACCGTGAAAATTTAAGCGTTAAAGATACACGAATGATTTTCTTTAAGTTTCACCAATGAATAATTATTGTTGGTCAAAGTTTTAAACAAGGAATCCATCATATATAATATGGTTCCATCAAAGCATGGTAGTGTGAAGGTTTGGGAGCTAAGGATACACCGACGGATAACTTTAGGTGACACCGACGGATAAGTTTCGTTGGTACATATTTTGAAAATACCATCCGTTGGTGTAAAGCGAAAAAAATTACTGCGACAAACAACATCGTCGACTTGGTAAGATTCCTCGATGGACAAGTTTCGACAATGTTTTTTATAACATAGCCAGAAATCGGGTCTTCTCCTCATTGTTTCCCAATCAACTCCCCTCTTACAACTTCCGACCACCTCCACGTCGACCCCCAGGTCGCCTCCGCATTGCCGCCACGCGCGCTACCACGTTGGCTGATGAGAATTAAATTTATACCGCAAGTGCACGACGTCAATGAAGACGTGGCAAGTACGGGTCGAACACAAGGAGGGAGAGATATTGTTATTTGTGTGATTTTTGATTAAGGAAAGAAAGAAAGAGAAATAAGTTTGGTTTGAGATTTTTGGTTTTTAATTAATTTCTAAAGCAAGAACAACAAAAACAAATTAAAAATAAAGTAAAGATGGATGAGAGTCCAATGGGTGGAGGTTTAGATATCGGGTTTAGATTAGAGAATTCTGAAACTTATAATAAATCATATTAGTTATAAAGCATTACATGATAAATGACTCAACATAAACTCAAGTAATCAAAATATACTAACACGAAATTAAAATAATAACTTTATTCTTCTTCTCATCACCCTAAATCCGTCACCCCCACCCTGTGGAGAGAGTTAGAAACTCATGGATGGAGGGAATGAGAAGGGGTCCTACAGAAACTACAAAAAACACTAAAAACAAGAATTAAAAGAACAGAATTTTACTACTAAATTTTGGAACAAAAACTAAGACCTCTTTACAACAACGTTTCGGGGCTATTTATAGCCGATACAAGGGACATATGTATAAAATAGGAAAGTACATGTGTCAATACACGACTGGACAAAATCCGGAGCCACGGATCGCAAGGGGTGCGGCGGAATCGCCGCATTTTACATGTATGGTGCGGCGGAATCGCCGCACTTTTGACTTAGATTTAATCCGGATTTTTCCTGTGTGTTTATGGTATGATTTAACTGTCATTTGCGCGTCTGGATTGATTCTTTCCTTTCTTTTGAGCTCCGACTTTATTTCTTCATATATTTGGAGATCCAAATAGATTTTTCTTTAGAACTTCTCCAAAATAATATTTTGGTACTTTAATTTGCAGTCGGGTCCTCGGCTTTTTGCAATTAAGTCCCTGGCTACTTTTGTGCTTAAGTCCTTGGCCTTTTTGTAATTAGGTCTTTGAATGCTTTTATGCTTGGATGAACTTCCATTTGAATCCCGATAATCTTGACTTGGTCTTTATGATAGAAATGAGTCTCTTGCACGCATTTATGCTCGGGATATGGGTAATTTGCATTCAGGTCCCTGTATTATGTAAATAAGACTAAACACATACCTTAGTAGCATTTATTGATATAAAATTAATCTAAATGAAAGACATATGATGCAATGTATGCAATGCATCAAATACCTCCACACCTAGATTTTGCTAGTCCCTAGCAAAACAGAATATAAGGAAAATGAAAACAGGGAAATCCTAACTCACTTTCGTAGGAATCACGGTTGCACTTAGCATGTGCAACAAGCCTTTAAACCCCCAAGTTTCCTTAGAGGACGAGTTTTGTCTTGTGAGGGTTTTCAGTTGACACACCCACAAAGTCTTAATTCAACATTTCATTAATAACTCTCAATATCTCCACCTCAACCTTATACATCTCACTTAGAATTCTTGCATGCTCATTATACAAATCTAACTTATAAAAAGTCTGACTTGGTCTTTGTTCCTCCAACATTCACACCACTAACCCTTCTACACATGTTATCACTTAAATTATTTTGAACGCTTCCTCTGGTGGTGAAGTATCATTCGGATCAACCACGACATGGATCATTCTTTTAACTTTGGGCCTTCAGTATCTTAAAGTATTTTTTTTACCCGTGATTCAACACATTTGCTTTTTCTGACACTTTTACCCTTTTTGCATTCGTGTAGCGAGTTTGATCGATAATCTCGAGCTGGTAGACTCAAGTTACTGGGTTTTAAGATACCCCTACGGACCAGTGACTCAAAGGCTTGGGCATTTGTAATCATTTTGCAAAATGTGCTTTCCTCACTTGATTCCTTTATTATTTTTTTACTTTTATTTTCCTCAAGACTTAATTGCTATTAGAAGTCCACACTTCCCGGTACATTTTCCTCAACCTCTGCTTTTTATCAACCACTTCAAAGATTTGATTCATCCAATTTAAGTGCATACATGTCTTAAAGGGTAATGGGTTATTGATTGACATCATTTCATGCTTATATTTGTATCTTATATCCATTATCTTTCATCTAAACAATGCTATGTTATGAGTTTTATGTTTAGTTTTCAGGAATAAATAGGTTTGAAGAGATGAAACATAAAAGGACCCAAAAGCTGGGAAAAAGGACTGGATTGTGAGATCTGGGGACCAAAATGCAAGGGAGAAGGACCTGAACGCAAGACAGAAGGACCTAAGAGCAAAACAGAATACTCCACACCATCATGGGGAGTATTTTAGCAATTGGATTCGGGTCGGAGCTCCAATAAACAAAGTAGATGCATCCAAGACCACCAAATACACAAAGAAAAGCTCAGCACAAATTTCAGATGGATCTGGACTTTTTTGACCGCTAATTGGCGGTCTGTTTTGGCCCAAATCTGCCAAGTTTTCTCCTGGACGTGTATTAATGTTTGTTTAGGCTATTTTTGGTATTGGTTTAGTCCCACATCGGGGGATTGTCCCGGTTTTCCTTTTTCCATGGCTATAAATAGAACTCTTCACCTTCCATTGTAATCACTCCATATTTTAAGTGGCTATTCTTCCTACTAGAAGTGAGGCCTTGAAGCACACACTAAAGTAGGAGGATGCTACTTGAAATGTGAGTCATTTTATCAATAAAGTTTTGTTTTTCTTTCATTGTTTGTTTATGTTTCTTTTATTGTCTGTGCATGTTTTAGTTTAATCGTCTTTTATTTCTAGCTTAGTTTTAATATGCTTTCTTTGCTTAGTTTAATAATTAGTGTAATGTTTAGTGAGTAGTTCCATCCCCTTTGGGGTGGAGTAGATGTACATACATGCATTAGAGAATGGGATGAATGCTTTATTTTTGATGTGTTGATAAAACATGAATGTATGCTTGCTTGTTTAGGATAGAATTTATAACTTGATGAGTTTTGCCAAAATGATTAGACACCTCTCATGCTTGTTTAGGTTCTGAAATAAACAACTTGCATATGTAAATGTTAATCAACTAAGTTGGTGAATAGATTGATAGGTTTTGCCATAACATTTAGACACTTCCTATGCTTGATAAACACCACCTTCATGTGCTTAAAGAATGTATTCTACACCTACCTCTTTGCATGTGTGCACTCACTCCACCCCTTAGGGGTTTTCCCATTTCTGTATTCCAGCATTCTTCTTTTCTTCTTAGCTTAGTTGTCATTTCATTGTTTGTTTCTTTCGTTCGCATTTCATACTTCTTAGAGTAGTTTAGTGTAGAGTAGCATAATCAATCTTTCTACCCCAATTTTGGCCACTTGATTTCGTACAAGCAAGAGGCTACTCACCTCCCTGAGGACGACCCGTACTTGCCACCGCTTCATCGCGGCCGTGAACTTGCGGTTTAATATAAAACGTTCAACAAGTTTTTGGCGCCGTTGCCGGGGAGGTGCCAGTCCAGACTCTTGTTTGAACGATTCGAGTAAATTTAATTTGTGTTTTGTAGTTGTTCTTTGTTTCAGGAGACTGGGAATAGCAAGTGGAGGCTACTGGAGAAATTTCCAGACGACCTGAGCACTTCAGACCGCCAATCAGCGGTCTGGTGAGATCTGTTCATCTTTTAATTTCTTTCTGTTGTTAAATGATCTAGTTATCTGGGACTCAATTTGGCATGTGTTGACTTATAGTTCGTTCCCAGATCAATAATAAAACCTCATTTAAGCAACTTGGACCTTAAAACTCAAAGCAAAAAGACTAGGCATTCTTTCTTGTTTAGGTCATGCACCATGTATGTGACTTAAGCATTTAGATTATCTTTTATTTTAGATTTATTTTCAGTTGCTGAGTGCTGGCGTGAGGTACACACCTTCTACTCTCATTCATGCATTTCGTATGACATGCATTAGTTAGTAGGAAGTGCATTGCAACAAGTGTGAGTTGAGCGTTGTTTGGAGAGTTGATTGTTATATTTAGGATTCCAAAACGCTACTAAGGAGGGCTGTCCCGTAAAAGATAAGGTGGGGGATTTCATCACCCTTTCCTTCGCCCCAAAAACCACACTAATCAAGAGCCTAATTTCTAAAATCAAGTAGACATTGGCCTTAAGGAATTCGTACGCATTAGGAGAGTGATCCGGTCCCGACCGTCATAACCTGATCGACGTTGCCCACTTTGTCGATAGTAGGAGAGACAAGATCCCCGGATCTTGACTCACTTGCTGGACTTTGTGGTCCTCGTCGTAGGGAGGTGAGGCATGTTGAGGCCGCGTGACCTCGCAGTTAGGCGTCGTCTAGCTGTAAGGACCTATAGCGACCTTAGGATTGCTTGAGTCTTGTTTGCTTGTGTGTTTCTACCTGTACCCATCCGCCGTAGCATAAGGACTTCTTCCCTTCTCTCCTGAGTCATTCTTTCTCTCCTGTGTTCCCCAGTCTTCTCTTCTACGTACATTCTTTGTTTGAAAAAAAAAGTTTTGGTGTGTGTGCACCTTTGTGCATGCTTTCGTGGACACGAGACGAGAGTGGTCATTTGACGAGGAGCGTTGTCAATCCGGCTTCGGTCATCGATTTCTCGACGCCTTCCTCCTCTCGTGTCGCACGTAGTTCGGGTCCAATGGCTGCTAATTTCCGTGAGGAGGAGCAGTTGCTGGACCCGCCTGCTCGACCTGTTCTTCCAGTTGTCGTTCCCATACCTCTTCGTGATCGATGCTACCCGAGCCGTACCGCTCTACCCTCGTGCATCGTATTACCAGAGGCTAAGGGGAACCATTTTGAGGTTAAGCCTCAATTCATTTCCATGCTCTCTCGCTTCACTGGGAAAGGTGACCCCTATATCTTTCTCAGGGAATTTGAGGAGGTCTGTGCTATGTTCAAGCTGCAACAACTTTGCACAAACTCCATCCATCTCAGGCTCGTTCCTTTCGCATTAAAGGATGATGCCAAGAAGTGGTTGTACAGCAACTAGGCGAATTCCTTTCGGACTTGGGATGAGTTTCAATCTGCATTCCTCAAGAAGTACTTTCCAAATCATCAGACTGAAAAATTGAGGAACGAAATCAATTCGTTCTATCAACATGAGACCGAACCATTTCATGCATATCTAGAAAGGTTCAAAGAGCTACTATCCTCGTGCCCTCACCATGGCATTGAGTTGTGGCGTCTTTGTCAGATTGTTTACGAAGGTCTTCACATCCCGTCCCGAACGCTCCTTGAGTCCATGTGTCAAGGAGAGTTCTTGGGAAAGAATGAGAGGCATGGGCTTTCCTAGAAGACCTCGCTGAGAAAACCATGCAATGGGAGAGTGTAAGGGAACCACCTGCATCATCTAGTATAGAAGCGAGGATCGCGAATGCAAACTCGACTAGATCGGGTGCCGCATTTGCTATCGATACCACTACGGCCACCGAGGCGCGCATGACGGCCTTAATGCGCCGTATGGATTCGATTGAGCTCCAAAACCAACAAGGTGCACCTCACATGTCCACATCTGGTCCAGTTCCCTGTCATTCATGTGGTAGTATAGGTCATGTAGAAAGCGAGTGTGAGTCCATTCCTCCTGAGATGGAGCGTGTCAACGCCATCTATGATAGAGCCAGGAATGACCCATACTCATCATCTTATAATCCTGGATGGAGGAACCACCCCAATTTTTCATGGAACCAAACTAATGCCCCGGGTGGTCCTTTAAACTCCTCTAGACCACCTAACTAATCATACCAACATCTCATGCATGCACAATCCTCTCAGCCACCCCAAGCGCAAACCACCAATCAATCGGGTTTCCCAAATTCCAGCAATATGGAAACCCGATTCAATTCGCTTGAGACCTTGACTCGTGGACTTGAAAACTCAATGAAAAATTTTATGTCTACCACAAGTCAAGTTCTCACTTCAAATCAGCAGACCATCAAATCTCTAGAGCTTCAGATGGGCCAATTGACTCAGTCTGTACATGAGAGAGAGAGAGAGAGAGGGTCTTTGCCTAGCCAGCCTGAGGCTAACCCCCGTATGTACCAGCAACAACACATGCAAAATGAGAATGTGGTACCTCGGGGGAGGCAAGCGAACCATGTGGAGGAACCTGTTCACCATGTCAATGCCATTGTTACATTAAGGAATGGAAAACAGGTTGACAATCACAGTTCCTTGCCACACCCGCCACCATCTATGCAGCCCCTCAGTGGGAATGGTGGTGAAGAAGAAGCTGGGGGTGAGGGTAATACACCAACGCTTCCTTCTTCTCAGGCACCGCAGAAAACCTACCTGCCTAAAGCTCCCTATCCCAGTAGGTTAACCAAAAAGCAGAGTGACAACATGGACAAGATATTAGAGGTACTTAAGCAAGTAAAGGTTAACATCCCCTTATTGGATGTCATCCAACAAATACCTCAATATGCCAAAGTGTTGAAGGATCTCTGCACAACCAAGAGGAAGACCAATGTTCCTAAGAAAGCATTCTTGGCTGCAAATATCAGCTCACTTTTGTCCAATCCCACCTACACAAAATACAAGGACCCTGGGTGTCCTACTATTCAGTGTACGATACGGGACACTAGAATGAGCAATGTATTGCTTGATTTAGGATCGGCGGTCAACCTCCTCACATTCTCTGTTTATCAACAGTTGAACTTGGGAGAATTGAAACCAACTAACATCACCCTCCAATTGGCAGATAGATCCATTCGTATTCCATAGGGGATTATCGAGGACGTGCTTATCAAAGTTGGAGATTTTATATTTCTAGTCGATTTTGTTGTCCTCGATACCAATCCTGTTGCGAACACCCACTCTCAAATACCTTTGATTTTGGGTAGACCATTTCTGGCAACCTCCAATGCCTTGATTAATTGTAGAAATGGTCTCATGAAACTCTCATTCGGTAACATGAGTGCCGAGTTTCATGTGTTCAACTCTGGTAGGCAACATGAACCCATGGATGAACCTTTAAATCTAAATCTCATCCGCCAATTTGAGAAAGCACCACAAAATCAACGAACACCCCTAACCTCAATGCTACCCGTTGAGAATGTTCATGGGCCCAGCGAAAACTCATTACCTGTCTTCGCAATGCAACAGAGTGAGCTGGCCTCGAACATGAATGTCCAAAGGGAGTATTCGTTGCATGATTCAGTTGAGAGTACTAGTGAGAGTGACACCTCATCATATGCCTATACCAGAAGGTGTCTCTACCGCATGTCCCATGGCCATTGAGCCATTTGAGCTTCATATTGACTCCAACAAGGACCCACCTATGACCGAGCTTATGCTTGATGATCTAAATGATGGTGGGAGGTCCTTGTTGGATGACTTGGGGAGAAGCCCCATTCTTAGTGATGCAAGTCTGCTGCATCCATCGAATGAGCATGAGGAACTCATTCCGATGCACCCGCCTATTGGTTGGAGGGTTTTGTTCGATGAGCAACTAAACCCTAGTGAGGCAACACGACTTCATTCTTTGTTGCCCACACCCAACCAATATCATGAGCGGTTCGAGCCTTTCAGCTTTGACCTTTCACCCCTCATGACACCTCAGAGTACCAGTGGAGTTTGCCCATCTCGGCAAGTCTCTGGTCCTCATGACTTGATGTTCTCATTTGATGTTCCTTGACCAAATGATTATGAGAATATCGTTGTTCCTGTACATATCATGTAAAAAAAATCGAAAAAAAAGAAGAGAAAAAAGGAGAAAAATAGAAGAAGTGTGTAATAAAAGACTCCTTCAGTGAGCATCGATTGTTGTGGGCCCCAACCCTTGTGTACTTGGGCCCCAATTTCTTCACGTATTTATCTCCCTTCTTCAGCTTCTCACAGGTTTTGAGGGAATTTGGGTTTGTATCCATCAACATGACCCTGAACGTCCCTTTGTACTTCATGTTGGTGAGATCTTTCCTTTTTCATGCATGTATCCATGTAGTATCTTTTTCACATTCATTGAGGACAATGCATGAACTAGGTGTGTGTGGGGGGGGTGTTTTACGTGTGTACATAGTCAAGTCTTTTCTTTTGATTTTTTTGTTCTCTTTTGTGTGCATTGTTAGGGTCATGTTAGTGTGCCGCATTTAATATCGATATATCTGCTTGCCATGATCCTTGGGTGACTTGTCTTCTTTTGCTTGCCTAGTGTTTTAAAATTTTCACATTTCTTTCAAAATCTTCATGTGTTTGCGAAAGAAAATGTTTTTGTAGGTTTTGCGTGTGTTTAGCATGTGCAAAACCGTTGAGAGGCAAAGTAAAAAGAAAGCTCCTAAAATTGTCTTGAACTTGATGCATTAGGATTTCTAGTTTACTGGCTTTAGGTCTTATCGAGTTGTTAGGATGCACCCCGGTTTTCCCTCGGGGGGGTGTAATCATAGGGTTTCAGCACTCAAACATTTAAAGAAGTCCACCCTGAACCTAGTGAGTCAAATAATTCGTGTCTGTTAGTATAAGGAAGTTTGTCGTGGTCAAGGGCTCTTAATCTCTTTTTGTGAAACTTAAGTGTAGGGGTTTTGGTTCCCATGTAGATAAATGAATAAGTGGTGTTCTCTCTTCTCGCACGGCTCCTATCACTCGGGAAAGTAGGTCTGAGGGGCCTTTGTGCCTGGTGCTTTCGAGTCATCTGACTTGGGATGCACCGACCGAACTCCCGTTACACGGGTGGTAGCGATCGCCCTATGTGGAGATTTGGGGGAAGGTGTACGTGATAGTGTAAGTCCTCATAGGGAATGATGCACAAACCTGACCCTGGGAGAATCAAACACCAACCAATAAAATGCTCTAAAGAAAAAAAAAGAAAAAAAAAAGAGTCAAATAAGAACCAAAATGGACTTTACACATTGTATCACATTCAGAAGTTAAGGTTGCCCATGTCTTTCACTTAACTCCTTAACTAACTCTCACGAATAACTCATTAGGCTAGGTGTGTGGACCGATTACATTTATAGAGTTGACCCATAGTATTACCGCGTCCCATGATCGACATATGAGTCCAACGAGTCGTGTAGCTAGATTGATTAATGCATCTTGTTCGGATTTTGTGGGTATATCCGCTGAAAACCCTCAGGAGACAACACTCCTCCTCCTTGGCGACAAGGAGGTTTAACTGCTTGTTGCACGTGCTAAGTGCAACCGTGATTCCTACGAATGTGAGTTAGGATTTCTTGTGTTTCGTATGCTTTTCTCTTTCTTTGTTTTGCTCGGGACTAGCAAAAGTTAGGTGTGGGGGTATTTGATTGACATCATTTCATGCTTATATTTGTATCTTATATCCATTATCATTCACCTAAACAATGCTATGTTATGAATTTTATGTTTAGTTTTCAGGAATAAATAGGTTTGAAGAGATGAAACATAAAAGGACCCAAAAGCTGGGAAAAAGGACTGGATTGTGAGATCTGGGGACCAAAATGTAAGGGAGAAGGACCTGAACGCAAGACAGAAGGACCTAAGAGCAAAACAGAATACTTCACACCATCATGGGGAGTATTTTAGCAATTGGATTCGGGTCGGAGCTCCAATAAACAAAGTAGATGCATCCAAGACCACCAAATACACAAAGAAAAGCCCAGCACAAATTCCAGATGGATCCGGACTTTTTTGACCGCTAATTGGCGGTCTGTTTTGGCCCAAATCCGCCAAGTTTTCTCCTGGACGTGTATAGGTTTAGTCCCACATCGGGCAATTGTCCCGGTTTGCCTTTTTCCATGGCTATAAATAGAACTCTTCACCTTCCATTGTAATCACTCCATATTTTAAGTGGCTATTCTTCCTACTAGAAGTGAGGCCTTGAAGCACACACTAAAGTAGGAGGATGCTACTTGAAATGTGAGTCATTTTATCAATAAAGTTTTGTTTTTCTTTCATTGTTTGTTTATGTTTCTTTTATTGTCTGTGCATGTTTTAGTTTAATCGTCTTTTATTTCTAGCTTAGTTTTAATATGCTTTCTTTGCTTAGTTTAATAATTAGTGTAATGTTTAGTGAGTAGTTCCATCCCCTTTGGGGGTGGAGTAGATGTACATACATGCATTAGAGAATGAGGTGAATGCTTTATTTTTGATGTGTTGATAAAACATGAATGTATGCTTGCTTGTTTAGGATAGAATTTATAACTTGATGAGTTTTGCCAAAATGATTAGACACCTCTCATGCTTGTTTAGGTTCTGAAATAAACAACTTGCATATGTAAATGTTAATCAACTAAGTTGGTGAATAGATTAATAGGTTTTGCTATAACATTTAGACACTTCCTATGCTTGATAAACACCACCTTCATGTGCTTAAAGAATGTATTCTACACCCACCTCTTTGCATGTATGACTCACTCCACCCCTTAGGGGTTTTCCCATTTCTGTATTCCAGCATTCTTCTTTTCTTCTTAGCTTAGTTGTCATTTGATTGTTTGTTTCTTTCGTTCGCATTTCATACTTCTTAGAGTAGTTTAGTGTAGAGTAGCATAATCAATCTTTCTCCCCCAATTTTTGCCACTTGATTTCGTACAAGCAAGAGGCTACTCACCTCCCTGAGGACGACCCGTACTTGCCACCGCTTCATCGCGGCCGTGCACTTGCGGTTTAATATAAAACGTTCGACAATTATTTCTTTGGAACTTAGATTTATGTCGTAATTTCTACAAGCAGAATTGTATAATAAGGACCAAAAACTCAATGCATTTTGTACACGGGTTTTGGCAGTTCAATCTTAAGCTATGTCATGGAACATTGAATTTTTTTAAGAATATATATATAGATAGATAGATACATAAACATCCCCCCACACCTAAATCATGCATTGTCCTCAATGTATGCAAAGATAAAGCAAATGCACTTATTACCTGCGTCAACTATGGTGGAGGGATTGAATTTGCTCAGAGTCAACCATAGTCAGAACTGGATTGAATGACACCATGTTGGTGCATGTATCCAGGTGAATTGTTCCCCATGTTGCAATGAGAGTCCTGAGTCAGATTCCACACCCCACACATGTATTGGTTCTCTTATTTGCTCGAGTGATGGTGGGTGTGTCGAAGAATTACTCCCATTTTTCTCACTTCCTTTTTGATTTTGTGATGATTTATTTGATTCAGAAATCTTATAGATACGTGCTCTCATCACAACATCACTTTGATTGCATATTATTTCTGGCTCACTCTCAACATGAAAGATATTAAATTCGGCTTTTAAGTTCCCAACAGATAATTGCACGAGCCTACTTCGACAGTTTATCAATGCTTCAGAAGTGGCTAAAAAGGGTCTGCCTAGTATTACATGGATTTGTCTATTAGGATTTACAACAGGTGCAGTATCTATTACGACAAAATCCACTGGGTAAATAAAGTCACCCACCTTGATCAAAACGTCCTCGACTACACCTCTTGGTTTCTTAATAGAGCAGTCAGCAAATTGAAGAGTTGTCTTAGAGGGTTTTAGTGGACCAAGGTTGAGTTTCTCGTAGACAGAGAACATGAGTAGGTTAACACTAGCACCAAGGTCTAGAAGGGCTTTGTTGATAAAAGTATCTCCTATTGCACATGAAATTGTGGGACACCCAGGGTCCTTATATTTTATAGGAGATGAGTTGGACATAATAGAGCTTATGTTTGCAGTTAAGAAAGCCTTCTTTGGTACGTTTGTTTTTCTCTTTCTAGTGTACAGATCTTTTAAGAATTTTGCATAAGCAGGTATTTGTTGAATCATATCCAGGAGTGGAATATTCACCTTAACTTGCTTAAATACTTCCAGGATTTTCTCCATTTGTGCACTTGAGTTCTTCTTAAGTCTATTGGGGAATGAAGCTTTAGGAACATAGACTCGCTGAGGTTGAGCTATGAGTTCAGGTTGAGTAGGCGGGTTGGGCGTTTCAGATTGGACGTCAGGTTTAATGGTTAGGTCATATGTGGTTGCTTGATGGCTAGATTGATTAGACGTTCTAGGATTTACCACATTGTTATCAACTTGTCTTCCGGACCGTAATGATACTACTGCATTTATTTGTTGGAACGGTCCTTCCCATTAACCATTTGAACTGGTCTCGAGTTGTTACTTCCTAGAGGTGGTTGATAGGGCTGATATTGATTATTAGATCTAGGATTCACTTCAGGTTGACTTGGAAACTGACCATTTTCTCTTGCACCTACAATTTGTGCGAGTTGGCTGACTTGTGTCTCTAGCCTTTGGAAGGACTGGTTGGTTGTTTGTATAAAAGTCTTCATCAAATTTTCCAAGCTTGTCAACCTAACATCATAATCTCCATTGTTACTAAAACCAGATGATGTATTATTTTGGTTATACGGGTTTGGTTGTTGTCTAGGAGGTTGACCTTGTTGGCTTGATGAGAAATTGGAATTATTACGCCAACCCGAGTTATAGGTTGATGCGTATGGGTCAGTTCTAGCATGGTTAAACGTGGCATTAACTTGTTCCCAGTCCGCACAATCCTCCATTAAATGACCAGTCTGACCACATCTAGAGCAAGGGATAGACGAGGCTTGATTCACTCGGGGTCGGGTTTGTAGCTCTAGACGTTCCATTCTGGGCATAAGGGTAGCTAGTTTTGCTTCAGCCGCTACATTGGCATCTACAGCTAAGACACCTGGTTTGGGTTGACTTGCTACTCTAGATCCAATACTCGGGTTAAGCGGTGCTCTAGCATTATCCCATTGCATACTGTTTTCAGCTAAATCCTCAAGAAAAGTCCAGGCATCATTTTTATTTTTTGACATGAAGTTCCCTTGGCTTACGGATTCTACCATAACCCTAGATGTGGGTGTCAATCCCTCATAAATAATTTGGCACAGTTGCCATCTTGGAATTCCGTGATGAGGGCATTGGGTCAGCACACTTTTAAATCTTTCTAGATAGGAATAGAATGGCTCACTCTTAGATTGAACGAATGCAACAATTTCATTCCTAATCCTCATAGTCTTATGGTTGGGGAAATATTTTTTTAGGAATACTTGAACAAACTCAGCCCAACTTTTAATGGATTTTTCGGCTAGACTATATAGTCATTTCTTAGCGTCGTTCTTCAGTGCTAGAGGCACGAATTTCAGACGCACTGCCTCCTCAGAGATATGCTGGTATTGCATAAGAGAGCAGATTTCCTCAAATTCTCTAAGGAAGAGATATGGGTCTTCCCTAGAGGTGAACTTAGGCAACATACTCATGTATTGTGCCTTAAGTTCGAAGTCGCGACCCTGTATGGTGGGCATAACGATGCACGATGGCTGAGCAGCCATCGCTGGGTAGCATCGATCCCTCAGAGTTATGGGCGGGTTCACAACATTCTCACCCATTGGATCCGGGTGAGTTGGTGCAATAGGTGGATTGGGGTTAAGCTCCAGACTGGAATCTAGATGAACTCGTGAGAGTCGATTACTCAAGTCCCGAACCCAAATCTGAGTGCACCGGTTTGAATCAATTTTTGAATTCAAATTTGAAATTTAAATTCCAAATTTAATTTCAAAAATTAATTACAATTTTTTTTTCGTTTTTTTATATTGTTTTTTTATATTTTTCTTCAAAAGGGAAACAATCAATAGAAAGAAGAAAGATGAGAAAGGAAACTTAACTCTAAAAGATAGGTTCTAGGGTTGGTCAGAAGTTTCCTGAACAGGCACGGTTCAAACAATCCTAGACCTAGTGTCGCTTAAATCTAGACGACTCCTAACTGGTTGAGTCGAATTGATTTGCTTGATTCACCTCCCTCTCTAATCAAACCAACTTCGCCAGACAGTGTATAGCTAGTGGGGGCGCTTCCGACAGAGTCGGTGCCAATTAGACAACCACTTCGCTTGGAAGACTTACGTCAACACAAAAACACTTTCTAGACACCAAATTAAATTCGATCAGCTCAAGTCATAACAAGTCAAACCAATCTCCTCCTTAATTGAGTCCGAGTCCTTAGGGGCCAATGTCTAATTGATTTTAAATTTTAAGGCTTGGGTGGCACTTTAGGATTGTGATTTGTGGGCCACGGAAGGGTGATGAAATCCCCACCGTATCTTTTCCTACGGAGTTGCCCTTAATATAGTTTAACTTAAATCTATCAAAGATAGTCAAACAATGGTCTTTAGTGGGGGGCAATTGCAAGGTTGTATGCAAATTAGATTATATGCTTAAATGCAATCGATAAAAACCATGATACATACCTTGCCTCCAGCACTCTTCAACAAGAATTAATTTGCAAGAATTTAGCAAGAATAATGCAAACAAAACATTATATGATGCATGCACTAATTTCTTTTAGTTTTGCCAATTTTTAAGTCAGAGTTGAATTATTGCCAATTTTGGAATTTAAGCTTAACACGTGCAGTTCTATAAAAGCACATTTTCCGAAACTAGAAATTACGAGGAAAGAGGCAACAAAGTTTACCTATGCAATGCTCAGTCGGGTTCACCGCCCGCTCTCGAAATTTCAGTAGCTTCACGCGTCCACCCAGAGATGACGCTAACCCCAGAAAAATTTGAAGCCCAGAAGCCTCTGTAGTGCGGCGGATCCGCAGTAGGTTGTACTCGAGATGCGGCGATTTCGCCGCCCTTATAGCTCCGAATGTGCCCGGATTTCACTGCGCACTCTGTTGTCTCCTGGAACGCAAATCCAAATACTTAGATTGCGCACATGATAAACAGAAAAAATCAAAATCACTAAAATAAACAAAAATCTTTGTCGCCTCCCCGACAATGGCGCCAAAAAAAACTTGATGAGAATTAAATTTATATCGCAAGTGCACGGCGTCAATGAAGACGCGACAAGTACGGGTCGAACACAAGGAGGGAGAGATATTGTTATTTGTGTGATTTTTGATTAAGGAAAGAAAGAAAGAGAAGTAAGTTTGGTTTGAGATTTTTGGTTTTTAATTAATTTCTAAAGCAAGAACAACAAAAACAAATTAAAAATAAAGTAAAGATGGATGAGAGTCCAGTGGGTGGAGGTTTAGATATCGGGTTTAGATTAGAGAATTCTAAAACTTATAATAAATCATATTAGTTATAAAGCATTACATGATAAATGACTCAACATAAACTCAAGTAATCAAAATATACTAACACGAAATTAAAATAATAACTTTATTCTTCTTCTCATCACCCTAAATCCGTCACCCCCACCCTGTGGAGAGAGTTAGAATCTCATGGGTGGAGGGAAGGAGAAGGGGTCCTAGAGAAACTACAAAAAAAAACTAAAAACAAGAATTAAAAGAACAAAAGTTTACTACTAAATTTTGGAACAAAAACTAAGACCTCTTTACAACAACGTTTCAGGGCTATTTATAGCCGATACAAGGGACATAAGTATAAAATAGGAAAGTACATGTGTCAATACACGACTGGACAAAATCCGGAGCCACGGATCGCAAGGGGTGCGGCGGAATCGCCGTATTTTACATGTATGGTGCGGCGGAATCGCCGCACTTTTGACTTAGATTTAATCCGGATTTTTCCTGTGTGTTTATGGTATGATTTAGCTGACATTTGCGCGTCTGGATTGATTCTTTCCTTTCTTTTGAGCTCCGACTTTATTTCTTCATATATTTGGAGATCCAAATAGATTTTTCTTTAGAACTTCTCGAAAATAATATTTTGGTACTTTAATTTGCAGTCGGGTCCTCGGCTTTTTGCAATTAAGTCCCTGACTACTTTTGTGCTTAAGTCTTTCGCCTTTTTGTAATTAGGTCTTTGAATGCTTTTATGCTTGGATGAACTTCCATTTGAATCCCGATAATCTTGACTTGGTCTTTATGATAGAAATGAGTCTCGTGCACGCATTTATGTCGGGATATGGGTAATTTGCATTCAGGTCCCTGTATTATGTAAATAAGACTAAACACATACCTTAGTAGCATTTATTGATATAAAATTAATCTAAATGAAAGACATATGATGCAATGTATGCAATGCAGCATTGGCCCCAACAACATTGGCCGCCCTTGGCGATGCCGCCGCTTCCACACCCCCGTTTCCGCCCCTCACCAATAACCTTTCTCACCCACCACCACCACTGCCTGTCGTCTCCGCAACCTCCACCACCCCGCTGTCCTCCTCTCCCCGCCTGTCGCCACCTCCACCGCCATCCATGTTATGTGTTTGTGGTTGTTATTGTCGATGAATTATAGTATTTTTTGTTTTGATTCGAAAAAAAAAAACTCAGAAAGAACGAATAGGTTTTTTGTGTTCTAAGAGCACCCTTAACGGGTACTCTTCGCCCGGGCACCCTCCGGGGCGCCCGGGCAGCCCTCCCTTAATGGGAGGGTGCGCCCAGGGCGGGGCGCCCTGGGCGGATTCCCGGGAGGGGGGCCACGTGCCCCCCATTCGTCCGAATTTTCTTTTGTTTTAAAAATAAAGATTATTTATATATAATTTGGATAATGTATTAATTAGGTAAATGGAATTTAATTAATTAGGTATTACAAAATAATTGAAAAAATATTTTATAATTAATTAACAATTTTTTGATTTACTTAGATATAAATAAAATTAAAAAAATCATAAACAAATTAAGAAATAGTAGTACAATACTCATATATTTCGGAAACAAAATACAATACAAATACAAATTACGAAATACAACAGAAATAAGGAAATGAAAGACAATCTTCCTACGGATACAAAATTTAAACTACTAGAATACTGATAAACTACCGCATACATATTGAAAACATTAGCACCTACAGATATTCTTGTGCTTTAGCCCACTCCTTGAGTTCAACAAGTGTTTCTTTATCGAATTCGTCATTGTTTTCCTTCTTCATTAGAGCGAAGGGGACATCAAGTTTCTTACTGTTGAGTTCCCTTTGGAAATTCGCCTCAGCTTCGATTCGTTTCCTTTCCATCCGTTCTTCGTAACGTAAATATTTTTCCTCTTTCACTTTTACGTTATATTCATTTTGTTTCCTCAGTTCTAACATATCAGGATCAAGTTGTGCCAGAAATTGTTGTTTCCCCTTCTTTTTTTGGCTCTTTTAACACCTTCAGGACGAGGACATGTTTCAAACACCATTTCATCTGCTGACGGTATTGCGTTACTCCCATCGTCGTCGGTGCTTTTTCTTTTCCCACTGCTAAAACTCTCTGGACTTTCTGCAGCCACGTATCCGGTGGGACGTTCAAGCGCAACAGACTCCCATTTAGGGTACCTGCGTAACAAAAGCTAAACATGCATGAACTGAAATTTGGCGTTGTGTGTTTGTTCGTAGATGATGTGCGATTCATGGGTGACATCGTCCTCGTTGTAACTGCTTCTCTTCCTCCGCACCGCCTGGTCGAAGCAACCGACCCATTGGTTCACAGATGGCAATGTACGCCTCCATCGCCCCTTCAATGATTCATCGTTACGCTCTACTACACCTGGCTCGCCTGAGTCATTGTAGATGCGCTCCACCCGTTTCCAGAAGGACTTCATTTTTTGGTTTGTCCCAACCACAACATCTCCACTGTCAGCCATGTAAGCCGAGATGAGTCATTGATCCTCTTGTGCGGACCACGATTTTTGCGACCTCATCGTCGCGGTTTTGCGTGTTCCCTAGGTCGCGGTTTCGTCATTCACATCAGCTGTATAGCGGCTTGCATTTCCACTACTTTCGCGACTTAGGAGGCGAGTATACATACCCATTGGGAATTGGGTTTGCCCTTCTTCCTGAGTTGGCGGTTGGTATTGATTGTGTGGGTAGAACCCTGGGTGTGGTAAAAATTGGCTTTGGTGGGACGGGTGGAATCCTGGTTGTGTGGTAAATTGGCTTTGGTATAACGGGTGGAGTCCTGGTTGTGGAACATTTTGGTAAGGGAAAAAGTGTTGTCTTGGGGGTGGACGACGTGGAGATCGTCGGTAATCTGGTGAACCATTGCCTTCTGAAGATGACATTGTGAGTAGAGAGTAGAGGTGAGTAGAGAATTATGGTGGAAGAAGTAAGATTGGAATAGAGGTGAGTATAGAATTAATGTGGTTGGGGTATATATATTGAAGTAGTCACGCGCGTACTGTAGGTCCTCGATCCAATCATCTCGTCTTTTGTGAGTCACGCGCATACTGTAGCTCCTCGATGTCTGAGAAGTCCAAGTCTCGATCCAATCGTCTCATCTTTTGTGAGTCACACGCATACTGTAGGTCCTCGATGTCTGAGAAGTCCAAGTCTCGATCCAATCGTCTCATCTTTTTTGAATCACGCGCATACTGTAGCTCATCGATGCCTGAGAAGTCCAAGCCTCGATCCAATCGTCTCGTCTTTTTTAGTCACGCGAATATTGTAGGTCCTAAATTTTAAATTTTAAATTTATTAATTTGTGGTTTTCTAAATTTTAATAATATTTTCGTATTTATTAATTAAATGTTAATTAAAAACGAATGAATTGTTGATATTAAATAATTACGATAATGATTATTAATATATTTTGTTGATTGTTGAAAGAGTTTTGGAGAGAAGAATAAAAATAATGACGTGACAACAAATACTGTAGCGTGACTGAGTGGATTGGGTAATGGTTAAGGATTTTGTAGGGGGGTTGGTTTGTGCTGACGTGACAGAGAGAGAAGCTGATGTGACTGAGAGAGAAAGCAGGACGCCTGGGAACTGCCCGGGCGCTGTTAAGGATGCTCTAAGTGGACCATATAGTACACACATTTCCATCACTATAAGTCTCCAACAGACTACAACGGTGGACGATATTCATTATTGTAAGACAAATTTGGTCGGCATCCATCGGTGTTACTCTATCGGTGCTCATCGAACTGACGAATTCAAACCAAAAAAATAAAATAATGGCAGGAGATTTGGGTGGGGGTCCTACTCTTCTTGTGCTGATCTCTAACAAATATTAAGGTTTTGCTGCTTTTGGTATGGTACATTCTGCTCTGCATCTTTCTTCGTTGAATAAGGATTAGAGCATCCCTTAACAGGGAAAAAACTTCGGTCATCCGAAGGTCGTGATCGGGTCATAAATGACCTCATCTCTTAACCATGAATTTTTACGGTCGTGGATTACCGGGTCATCGACCTGGGCGTTGAAACGCCCGGGTCGACGACCCGGTCGTCCATTAAAAAAATATTAAATATTAAATTTTATTTTTTGTTTTTTGTTTTGATTTTTAAAATTTTTTGTTTTAGTTTTTTTAATTTTTTTTTTGAAAATACGTTTTACAATTGTTTAGAATTTTTAGAATTTTTTTTAATTTTTTTTAAGTTTTACCAAGATGGACCCCGAAATGATGTGGATGAGAGAAGTAGGTTGTTGTGGGTTGTGTTGGGTTGTGGTTAAGAGGTGAATAGTGTAGGAAAGAGAAGAATGTGGGTTGAGGAAAGAGAAAGCTGATGTGGAAGAGAGAGAAAGCTGATGACTGAGTCGTCTAGGTCATGGTTAGTGATGGTCTTATAAACGTAATAGATCTAACTAAAAAAGATGGTGGTTTGCATTTATGTTCTTTAATGTTTTATCTGTACCAATTAGTCTTGTCACACATTCTTGTCTACGAGATTAATTGAGATCCACATATATTAGTAAATTATATACTATTCTATTGGATGGAAGAGATCGCCAATAACCTAGCCCGATGATTTCCGGCTTTGACCACTTTATTCCTCCCTCAACTTTATTATGATTTGTTGGTCTTTTGACCTTAATCCGTGTTTTGATGATTTAACTAACATAATCTTAATCACAATCAAATGTAGTGTAACACACATTAGGCATGGAATAAATATTGTATCGTGCTAACATCTACAGCTGGTCAAAACTCAAGGAAGAATGAAATGAAGTCAAGACATGTAATCAAGCTAATTAAAGACATGTAATCTTACTTCATTTGAGTCTTAGGAATCTTTGTGAACTTGAGCATATAAGAGTTAAAATTATTCACATACACACTAGACTCATTGCAGAAGTCTTACACCAAATTTCACATCATTCGGACTTGAATAGATCACCAAAACCAAGGTTTGAAAATCACACATCTAAACCTTAAACTTTCTGTGTGCAACGGTCGACCAAAATCAGTTTTTCATTCGACCATTTTTACCAATTAAACAGTTAACCCATAGTATGTTTTCCGAGTCCAACCGGTTGACCTTTTTTGACCTTTCAATCGACCAGTTAACTCGTAATTTCTGGACGACCATTATACTTGTCGTATTATACATTGGTCGTATTTGTATTTTCATCTAACCCCTAAAATTTATTTGGCTACCGGCCGAACGTTGCCAAACAACTGGTCGACCGGGCATAGATTATTTATGTCCTCAAAAGTGCTTGTTATTTTCGTCGGACGAACATACTTGTTGCGTTCAACCGCTAATCTTTTTACCTGGTCAAAACCCTCAGAACGGTCGACCGTCCCCCACATTTCGTTCGACCAATAACTTAAGTTATGGCCGTCTATGTTCGACTGTTGTCTTGTTGGTTCAAACATTTTTTCTTCTTAAAGAAATGGTCGACCGCTCTTCCCGTATCAGTCGACCGGGTTAGGACATATTTGAAAGGAATGTGTTGTAAAAGTTTTACTTTTATATGTCAATTATTATGAATTGCATGTGCAAGCATTTTGTTCCTTGATTATGGTATTCGTCTTTTGGAAGTGTTAAGCAAGATGCGCTTGGTCCTTAACCGTAGAGCTCTAAAAGATAAGGGTTTACATAAATCAAAAGTTATTCACAATCATGGTAATTAACATGGAACATTAATTACCGAGATAAGATTGTCGTGTTGGTCATCGATTGTTGTAGCTCTACAAATAATTGACGACACGAGTATATAAAAGAGGAAAAAATTACTTTTATATATTGAATAGACCTAACAAGTAAAACATTATGGAATTGTGTTTCGTATTATTAATGTTTTACTGTGTCTTGGATCCTAAGATATGAGAATTATATCTTTTCACTCAAGAAGTTCTTAATTTGATTATTGTCAAAAGCTATCAATGAGTGTAGTGATAAAGACAATAGTTGGTTGAACATGACTTGTGCTGGAAAAGATAGGTAGTCAAACGATTATCATTGCCCCTCTTAATTGAGTGATGATATTGTTGGATCGTGTGGGTTATGGGTCCACTAATCACTTCCTAATCTAATCACCTACTCGTTTAATCAATTGAGTTATATGCAGCAGAATTTAAACAACTAAAGCAAGTAGGGAAGGAATAATGCAAACTCCTCTCTTGCAAGCTCCTCTCGAATCCCCGTTCGAGCTCCTCTTGTGTCTTCACTATCCACTCCCCGTTCCGGGCCGAGAGAGAACGCCTTTACACCACAAGCAACGCGAACAACCCTCGCTTGCTTGAAATCTTCCTCTCACAATCCGAGAGGGACACTTCGGGCTTTCACCGAAGTCCTTGCTTCCTTTGACAACAACAATTTGAGTGGAGCAACACTCTCTAAACTTGAGCACACTTGAGTATGATTGGAATTAAGACTAAGTGTGGAGATTTGAGGCTTTGAGTGTTTGGGATTCTCTCTAATGTTTTGGGACAAGTTTGTAGTGGGAGAGTTGTGTTAAAATGTGTTTTACAACTCCTTATATAGGCATTAGAGAGAATAGAGCCGTTGGGATTGATTGAGTATGAGTTGAAGTGTGATTACACAAAACAGAAAAGTCAGGACCCAATTCTGGTTGTAATCGGTCGACCGGATCGAACCAATCGGTCGACCGTTAGGCAGTTTTACACTCAGTTCGGTCGACCGGTTAAGCAACGGTCGACCGCCCAACGTTACGACTTAAGAAAACTTAAGTCATCGGTCGAACACACAAAGAGGGTTCGGTCGACCGATTTCGTCCAGGCACTTTGGGGTTGACAACAAATATGTGAACGGTCGACCGAAACAGGTGCTGCCGGTCGACCGATTTTGGACAGGAGATTCTGGTTTGTCTGGACACGCTCATTCGGTCGACCGATCTTGGTCCTCGGTCGACCGAGACATAAAATGTATAAGGGGTATATTTCGATTAATACGAATACGACCGTTGGGTATATACGACAAAATAACGATCGGGAAAATAAGGTTCGAACGGTCGACCGTATGGAAAAGTTCGGTCGACCGGAAACAGACAGGGAAACACAATAAGAAAGCTTGATCATCCGGTCGACCGAACGGCCTGTTGCGGTCGACCGAATGTGGGCAGACAGTTAAGTTTAGTGTTTTCCGGTCTAGGTTTGGGTGATCTATTGAAGTCCAAATTAAGTGAAATTTCGTGTGTGACTTCTATGAGGAACCTAGTGTGTGATTAAGTTGATTTTAGCTCAAGTATGCTCAATTACACTTTGTTCCTAAGACTCAAAAGAAATCAAGATTACATGTCTTCGATTTAGCTTTAATTACATGTCTTGACTTCATTTCCATCTTTCTTGAGTCTTGATCACCTGTAGAGGTTAGCACAATACAATATATATGCAATGCATAGTGTGTGCTACTCTAATTAAGATTCGGTTGATTAAATCATCAAAACATAAGATTAAGGCCAAAAAGCCAACAATCTCCCCCTTTTTGATGATGGCAACCGATATCTTAATACTTGAAAATTGTATATGTAAACTATGCATATAGATGCTCCCCCTATGGATGTGCATAGTTTTTGTTCCATTTTTATCAAGTTTTTCAAGTTACCCCCTTAATTTTCTCTCCCCCTTTGACATCCATCAAAAACAACAATTAATTATGACTTTAAGCATAGAGTTTGGATGTCTTGTAATGAAGTAGCTCCCCCTAAATTTAGCACTTCATTACTCTAATAAAAGATATATCATTTAAGCTCCCCCTATCAATAAGGCTAAATGGAAACAATGAGTATGATGAAATTGAGTTCATTTAAGTTTCAACTTAAGCCTTATTCTAACATCCATATAAAAAATTTGACATTTAAAATCAATGAATGTGGTAAATGATTTGCAATGAATGGGGTATATGATTTGCAATGAATTAAACTATATGATATGTCAATTAAGCATATTAACTAGATTAGAGCTAATTTTTCAGAAAATTCAAAGATAGAAATTTTATACCAAACTTGAATTTGATTAGCTCCAATCTTGACTTGGTGATGCAACCGGATTCGAATTTGACGTTTTGGCTCACCCGGTCACCACCAATCTCCTCCTCAAGCTCCTACAAGAGTAGATTTTGGTACCCAAACAACTTTGGGTCCTTGAATGTTAGCTTTGGGAATCCAAACCATTTTGGTTTTGGGAGCCCACACACTTGAGGAACTATGATTTACAACTAAGTGCTTTCCATTTAGAGTAGTGTGAGATACATGGTTTTTCAATTTTGCATTGTATCCTAAACCATGTTTTTGCAAAGATTGCCTTTGACTACCTAATAGCATGTTAAGCATATGAGTTCCATTAGTGAATCTTTCTAAATCTTTTCTTAATTGCAAGTTAGAAGCTTGAAGATTTAGTTGATCACAATCTATAGGTGTTGCTCTTAATTTTTCAAGATTTGATGCATTCTTTTCAAATTTAGCAATCACCTCATTCTTCTCATTCATGCATGTTTCAATTTGGCTTTGGAGATCTTTGATTAACTTTCTAGCATTTTTGTTTTTATCACAAATGATCTCATATTGTTTAACTAAGTCATGGAATGCATTTTTAAGTTCATCATAAGAATAAGTTTCTTCTTTAGAACATGAACTATCACTAGCATATGATTTAGATGAGCAAGAATGTGATCTACTAGAGTAAGAGTTAGAGGATACCTCACTTCCTTCATCTTGAATTGCCATGTAGCACATATGTGCATATTCCTTTGTTGATGAAGGTGTGGTTGATTTGGATGACGATGAAGACGATGAATCGTCCCAAGTGGCCTTGTGAGCTTCCAACCTCTTCTCTTTTCTCTTACTTTTCTCCTTTTCTTTTCTCCTCTCCCTTCTCTCCTTTTTCTTCTCCCCTTCTCTCTTCTCATTTTCACTCTCCTCCCTCTCTTTTTCTTTTTCTCTTTTCTCACTTCTTCTACCTCTTCTTTCATTCTTTTCTCCCTTATCTCTCTTGAGGTATTTGAAGAAGTCTTTGGCTAGGACCTCAATGTCCTCTTCTTCCACTCTCCTTGGCTCATCAAAGTTTGCATGTAATGCCAAGGTGGATGTCTTCTTGGTGGCTTCCTTCTCCTTCCGATGATTGATTTGAAGTTCATAAGCCATCAAGTTTCCAATTAATTCCTCCATTTTGAGTTGGGAAAGATCGTGTGCTTCTTCAATTGCTACCACTTTATCTTCCCAATCGTGGCTTAACGACCGGAGGAATTTCCTTGTCATCTCTCCTTCATTTAATCTTCTTCCAAGAACCAAAAGAGAGTTAGTGATATCGGTGAAGCGAGTGTTCATGTCGCTTATGTTCTCACCGATATGCATAGAAAAAATCTCATATTTATGCATGAGGAGACTAATGCGGGTTTCCTTAGTTTTGCTATCCCCCTCATGATGCATTTCCAATCTATGCCATATTTCATATGCACTAATACAACCCCTAATTCTATTGTATTCACCCTCATTTAGCCCACAATATAGAATGTTCATTATCTTTGAGTTCATCTCAATTTCTTTCATTTTGGGCCTAGTGAGTGAATCTAATTCATCTTCATTTGGTGGTGTGTATGGATTTTGGAGAAACATCCAATACTTAAGGTCATTTGATATTAAAAAGATTTTCATCCTATTTTTCCAATAATCATAGTTTGACCCATTAAGCAAAGGAGGTCTAGTGGTGCATAATCCTTCTATGTGATTAGATGATGTAGAAGCCATGCTAAAAAATACGATTAAGTATGAGAATTTAGCTAACAAGGCTCTGATACCAAATGTTGGATCGTGTGGGTTATGGGTCCACTAATCACTTCCTAATCTAATCACCTACTCGTTTAATCGATTGAGTTATATGCATTGGAATTTAAACAACTAAAGCAAGTAGGGAAGGAATAATGCAAACTCCTCTCTTGCAAGCTCCTCTCGAATCCCCGTTCGAGCTCCTCTTGCGTCTTCACTATCCACTCCCCGTTCCGGGCCGGGAGAGAACGCCTTTACACCACAAGCAACGCGAACAACCCTCGCTTGCTTGAAATCTTCCTCTCACAATCCGAGAGGGACACTTCGGGCTTTCACCGAAGTCCTTGTTTCCTTTGACAACAACAATTTGAGTGGAGCAACACTCTCTAAGCTTGAGCACACTTGAGTATGATTGGAATTAAGACTAAGTGTGGAGATTTGAGGCTTTGAGTGTTTGGGATTCTCTCTAATGTTTTGGGACAAGTTTGTAGTGGGAGAGTTGTGTTAAAATGTGTTTTACAACTCCTTATATAGGCATTAGAGAGAATAGAGCCGTTGGGATTGATTGAGTATGAGTTGAAGTGTGATTACACAAAACAGAAAAGTCAGGACCCAATTCTGGCTGTAATCGGTCGACCGGATCGAACCAATCGGTCGACCGTTAGGCAGTTTTACACTCAGTTCGGTCGACCGGTTAAGCAACGGTCGACCGCCCAACGCTACGACTTAAGAAAACTTAAGTCATCGGTCGAACACACAAAGAGGGTTCGGTCGACCGATTTCGTCTAGGCACTTTGGGGTTGACAACAAATATGTGAATGGTCGACCGAAACAGGTGCTGCCGGTCGACCGATTTTGGACAGGAGATTCTGGTTTGTCTGGACACGCTCATTCGGTCGACCGATATTGGTCCTCGGTCGACCGAGACATAAAATGTATAAGGGGTATATTTTGATTAATACGAATACGACCGTTGGGTATATACGACAAAATAACGGTCGGGAAAATAAGGTTCGAACGGTCGACCGTATGGAAAAGTTCGGTCGACCGGAAACAGACAGGGAAACACAATAAGAAAGCTTGATCATCCGGTCGATCGAACGGCCTGTTGCGGTCGACCGAATGTGGGCAGACAGTTAAGTTTAGTGTTTTCCGGTCTAGGTTTGGGTGATCTATTGAAGTCCAAATTAAGTGAAATTTCGTGTGTGACTTCTATGAGGAACCTAGTGTGTGATTAAGTTGATTTTAGCTCAAGTATGCTCAATTACACTTTGTTCCTAAGACTCAAAAGAAATCAAGATTACATGTCTTCGATTTAGCTTTAATTACATGTCTTGACTTCATTTCCATCTTTCTTGAGTCTTGATCACCTGTAGAGGTTAGCACAATACAATATATATGCAATGCATAGTGTGTGCTACTCTAATTAAGATTCGGTTGATTAAATCATCAAAACATAAGATTAAGGCCAAAAAGCCAACAGATATTAGTGGGCCCCTTGATAAAGAAAAATTATAATGTGCACAATGTAACTTGAGTTAAGTTACATAGTTACAATTAGCTTAGAGAGATCAAGAAATGAATATAATACAAAGATGACACATTTCTACTTTGCATATATTCTTAATATTATGAGGCAAGGGACAGACACAAGTGGTGCACTTACATCACTAAATAGATCGTGTTTTGGTTCGGGTGGAACAAAGACATCTATGCTAATTGGGTAACTATAATGTGTAGCTAGATACCGCTTATAGTTTGAGATATTAAGTGTTTAATAGCTCTGTCAATTTGGCTTAGATCCTCCTATAGGTCACACCACAAAACTGGGAAACAAGAGGCTTGATTTTAAGTTCATATGATGTGTCGTGTTTCATGTGAAAATAAGACACATGTGGTGAATGAATAAAATCAATATGTCATGAGAATTGACATAATTAGAATCATAATAAATTCATATGAGGTGTATATATTATGGGGTGTAATAATTTAATATTACATAGTATAATATATTACATAAGATGTGAATTTGCTAAAAAAACCCAAAAGATCAAATTTTGTTGGAAATAAATCCAAAATTTGACAAAGGCAAAATCGAGGTCACACACGGTGAACCGTTCAAGGTTCGGTCGACCGAGGTATCTTCGGATCGGTTAACCGAATGAGGAACGGGTAAACACAATTGATTGACCGAGATTGTCTAGAGTGTCTGGACAATCGGGTTCGGTAACCGATTGGAAACAGTCAACCGAAAAGAGGTGTTTTTGGTAGACCGAAGGTGACACGGTCATCCGTAGACTATGTCCCAGGAGAAATTCTGGTAGGTCAACGGTAGACCGAGTAAAAGACGTGGTTCGTCCGAATTTTTTCAGGGAATTTTTCTCATGCGGGATCGGTCAACCGTCTCTCTCACAATGCACCAAACACGTGTTTAAACTGAACGGTTCGGTTGACCGAGTAATACTCGGTCCACCGAGCAGAACGATTCTGCCTTAATTATTAAGAGATTAATTAAATCATGGGTGGATTAATTCCAGATTTAATTAAAACATTTTTTAGGGTGCTTATGTGGGAATTAGAGATTAAATTTAGGAGAGAATAAACAAGGGATCATGACTAAAGAATAGCTCTTGATAAGGATGTTTTGGTAGCCTATAAAAGGGCACCTCCTCCTACTTGTTTAATACTAATGCAAAAATTATTTCTCTCATTAATCTCTCCTCTAATCACCACAAAATTCTATTTGTAATTTTGAGTTTAGGAGATAGAAATCTCAGGAGCTCAAGAGAGGAGTTATTAGCTAGATTCTAAGTCTTATTAGAGATTGATTGGCTAGCTCATTTCTCTCTAATCTTGTTTAGAGTTTGGTGAACACTCGGAGGCAAATCCGTGGACGATTCAATGGGCAACACGACTCTGGATCTTCAAAAAGGTTTTAGAGAACCTTTAGGTATGCTTCTACCTTTGTGGTTTATTTTAATAAATGTAGGGTTGCATGATATTAGGATAAACACAACGTAATGTACATATAAATTGTTGATAATATGAAAATGATCTTGTATGTTGTATTATTTTTTTTAAAATATATAAATACATATGGACACGAAATCCTACAATATTTGTTGAACCTGAGTTTATGTTATGTATATCTTACACAAACCTTTACCAAATATTCCCCAACGGTTATATCTCTCTAGGTTCTTATAAATAGAGGTTCGCACACCTTATTTAGAAAACTCTCATACTTCCAAATTGTTGATACACTAGAGAGAAATTCTCAAACTCACAAAATCCCAATCCCTACACTCAAAGCTTAAACTTCACCACTTGACGAAATTCATCATCTTACTCAAGTGTACTCAAGTTAGAGTGTTGTCACTCAAGTTTCCTTTTGCTGTTAAAGGTTGTAAGGTTTCGGTGGAAGCATCACTGCTGGAAAAAAGGGCTATAACGTCGTATATTAAAGGTGTACAATGTCGGGTTGACCACCTAGCTTGATCGACGTGGTAGGGTTTGAATTTAAAAAAAATATTAAAAAAACCCTACCACATCGGGTTACTAAAACCAGGGGGGTCTTCCACGTCGGTTTTAATTAACCGATGTGGAAGTCACCCTTCCACGTCGGTTTGTCATTAACCAACGTGGTAGGGGCGACGTGTAAGCTGATTTTCCAGCAGTGCATCCCTCTCAGATTTTGAGAGGAGGAAACCAAGTTCGCGAGGGTGTTCATGGTGCTTGTTTTGTAAATGCGTTCTCTCCCGACCTGGATCGAGGAGTGGATAGTAAAGACGTGAGTGGAGCTCGGTGGATCGAGCGGAGTGTGCAATAAAGGAAATATGACCTGGGTGGGGTGCCGAATCTCTGTAAAAACGCAGAGTCGTTTTGTGGTTTGTATTTTTTTCTTTACTTGCTTTTATTGTTAATTTTTGCTGCATATTTGATTGAATCAAGTAAAAATTAAGAATTTAATTAGATTAATTAGGGATCATACGATCCTACGTGATTCTCCCAATCTTCTTCCACAATAGTGGTGTAGATACATGAGAGGCACTAAGTATATGCCCAATCAAGACTCATGACGATAATTCCTAGTATTTTCAGTAAAGATGATTTCATTGCATTAAAATAAAGGGTTTTTTTGCTTGGTTGCACCTTGTAAAGAACAGATTTTACATGCATGCACCCATGTTTCCCTATATACCCAATTTGCACCTCTCGTGTTCATTTTTTTTACTTGCATGCATCAATGCTGTCGGTGAGGTCCATTCTGTTGCATCTTCTATTAGAAAATTTTCAAAAAAAACCCTTCTGAAATAAAAATGTTTTTAATGTTAATAACAAAAATTAAAAAGGATAAACAAACCTAACCCATCTCTCTCTCACCCATTTTTGTTTTTTTGTTATTAACTTTAAGAGTATTTTTAGGAGGTGTTTTCTTGCAAAAATTGTAATGGAAAAGTGACGGAAAAGGTCCTATTGATGACATAGGTGTACGTATGTGAAGAACAAAGAGATGCAAATTGGGTATTTTTTGAAACACAAGTGAAGTTAAGTAAAATCGTTTTTTTCAATGTGCATTCAAGCAAAAATATCTTAAATAGAAGACTTGGAGTTTATGAGACTACAAACCCGGGTCGTGATAATTCCTAGTATTGCCCTTGAGTGTATTTCACCATCCATATGAGATATATTACTGTAAAAAACGATCAAGACGTTTGCCACGCGGAATGTGACTGGTTATTGACAACTTCAACTATATATCTATTATTCCTTAGGGAATCTTCACCATTTGTACAAATTTCAGACTTTCAATTAATCATATTAGATATTTATATCATAAAAATGCAAAAAACAGCGGGCGCGTGGTGGCACATATTGTTTAATACTGAATCCATCTAATTGGAGAATTATCATTACAATATGTACACATCGTACTCAAACCGACGTTTATACGACATTATTACTTATTGCCCAAGACAGCCAATACTGCAGTGTAAGTGGCTTTTAAATTTTAATGAAAAACAATACTTTCGATAACTACTTTCAAGAGCTTGCTATCATGTCTATTCACAATATGTTGTCTTCGTATCCATTTTCGTTGTGCAATCATTGTCAAATGGTCAAGATGATTATTTGCTAAGACTACTAACCTCCATAAATTCTAGTTTAGTCTTTGCTGAATGGGCATATTTGCATTTTTATTATGGATAATATACGACTCTTGGATCCGAAGGGCTAATTATATAATACCTAAACTATGTGTGCCTTGATTAACTTAATCAAGTGCCCAGTTCATTTAAGAACACATAAAGAAAAGTGGAACTTGAGAAGTATCTTGTCGTATTATTAAAGATTAAATCAATTAGAAAACACCTTAATTACTTGAAAATCCTCCATATCTGTCATATTAGTCAATATACCCTTCTGGCTTGTTGCATCCATACCACTGAGAAATATATATTTAATGTTTATGTCGTCACTGTATTCATATTTATTTTGATATCATTACAAAATTTCTTTATTTATGCTTATGCTATTACAAAATTTATTTATTTATGCCTATGCTTTTCGATTAGTGGTGACCAAATTTCCCCGTACCACAATTGAGTAAATTTAGTCCTACAAATCTTCACCTTCATCATAAGAATTTAACTCTTATTATGAAAATCGTAATCATTGTCTAATAATTAACTAATTTACACCCAAATGTCTAATTTTTTTAATTATTCCTATGATTTTAGTGCCGAAAATGACTGTTTTGAGGTTACAAGTGGGAATCGAGAAGAAAATTTTGATTTCCCAAATCAAATTGAGTGCTTAAAGATGGAAATTACAAGTACAGGGGCGAATTTTTTTTACTAAGAAAAGAGCTTATTCTCGGTACAGTATTTACACTATACTTACCTTCATATTCGCTAAACTGCAACCTCTACTTATGAAACCTCAGGACGATGTTATCTCTTCACTTCTCCTCTCTATTCCCATCATCTCACATTCTATTGTTTACTACAAATTATCGTTAATCCAGCTTAATGGATTTCAAAGTAAAAACAAAATCAAACAACAAAAAGAAGAATAAATTAGCTCAAGTCATATTTTGAACCAAATTATGAAACACAGAAGATAAATGAGATGAAATGTTAAAAATAGAGAAAAGATAATGTCGCCAGTCAATTGTGGCAATTTACTTGAGGGTCGGAAGATGGGTCTTTCCTTGGGTATACTTGAGAAAAAGTGATATTGGAGATTAGCACCTGAGTAATCCGTATTTCCTCACGTATACTTGCTAAAATTTGAAATTACCTTAATACACTTCTTATTTTTGGATCCTTTTCTATTTCTCCGGTTGTGTTGGCACATGTGAAGATATTAATTAGATAAAGATAACACTCTGTAAATGACATGACTAACGATTAGTTTAAAAGCAAGTAACAAATTACTTTAGAGATCTTTTTCCTTTTTATGTCTACGATCATTGGAAAATTAAAGTTCAAAACTGCAAGTGCACGATCACTTTGGAACGGTGGTAAGTACGAGTCGTGTCCATGAGGAGTGAGTGTGAGTCGTCGTCAACCATACTCGAGTGGGAGAAGAGAATGAACTAACTAATGTGATGCAGGGTGCTGAAATTAACCTAATATAACTAGTCCCGTTGGAGGTGAAGAATGTGTGTGACAATGTAGATGTGTGATGCGTGTGTGTACAATTACACTCTCATGACATCAATTAATATGGAAATTTATAATGACCATTATCCTAAGTGTGTTTCCACATGGATTAATATTTATCACCATCATTAAAACATACAAAATATTACTTAATATAAGGCTAAAGATAACCACATGCTCGCATGTCAATCTTATCTCTTTATCCACTCCAATCTTATTCTCACATCATCCTTCCCCATAAAATGTGCCCACTAGCCAAAACATATGCTAAGCATCATTAGGACCATTAACACATCAAAAGCAAGAGTGAGGAACCCTTCAAAATTACCATGAAAATCATTTGAAACTCCAAGAATAAGATTAAAACAAACACAAATCTCCCCCACCTCGAAGAGATGACATGGCCTCTTGCTCCAAGGGAGCTCGAGACGAAGAGGGACGACTACCTAGATCATCCATCTCAACAATACAATCAACTCTCTCAAATCGAGCACCCTATTCAAGAAGAGTCCAACCTCGCATAAAAGTGCTTGACTCTACTCAACCACACACAAATAGAATGTGTAAGCAGAGGAGGAGACTATAACGCATAATGTGGATGAGGAGAAGACTCATAATAGAAGGGTAGAATCCCTAGAGCTAGCGTGGGTAAGGGTGAGGGTAGAAACTGAATCTAGCAAACATGACTTAAACAAGCTTAGGTTGACTATATGTCCTTAGGCTAGACAACGCGTAACCGCGACTCCCCAAACTCCCAAACGCATCACCTCTCTCAGCCAAAGGTCACAAATCTGTCTTGAGAGAGTTAGAACCCGGATGTCCCAAAAATCCTGAATAGCTAAGCAACAACGATATTCAGGCCATGACGTTAAGAATGTGTTAGTCACCTAAGTGCACCGGAATCATAGGAGTCAATGTCTACTTGATTTTAGAATAAGTCTTTTAATTAAGTGTAATGTTTTGGGCCAAGAAATGAATGATGAAATCCCCTACCTTATCTTGTATGAGTCAGCCTCCTTTAGGGTATTTTGATCCCTAAACTAGCAATCAAACTCTCCAATCAAACACTCACATCAATCTTGTTCCAATGCAACCCTAATAACTAATGCATGAGAGCTAAGGTCTTCCTCCTAGAGTGCGTTGATCCTCTCAAACTCATACGCTTTCCGGTCCCAAGAGAAGTAGTACGAATCCTCTTGTTGCCGAATCAAGATTCTACTCAAACACAAAGTAAAGCAATGGAAAGACAATATGTGTGAAAGGCTTATGTATAATGCGTGACCTAGATGATATTCATCTATTCTTTTACTTAGAGTTTTAAAGGCAAAGTTGTCTTAAAAGGGGAATCATGCACATGTAACGTGTTCTATTAACAGTCTGAAGCATGTACTGAATGTAGAAGAACTTTTCAAACATCTCAAGTGAAATGAATGTGTTCTAAAAGTTTTACTTTTATATGTCAATTATTATGAATTGGATGTGCAAATAGTTTTTCCTTGATGATGGTATTTGTCTTTTGGAAGTGTTAAGAAAGAGGTGTTTGGTCCTTACCCGTAGAGCTCTAAAAGATAATGTTTACATAAATCAAAAGTTATTCATAATCATGGTAACTAACATGGAACATTAATCACCGAGATAAGATTGTCGTGTTGGTCATCGATTGTTGTAGCTCAACAAATAATTGACGACATGAGTATATAAAACATTATGGAATTGTGTTTCGTGTCATTAATGTTTTACTGTGTCATCAGATCCTAAGATATGAGACTTGTATCTTTTCACTCAAGAAGTGCTTGATTTTATTATTGTCAAAAGCTATCAATGAGTATAGTGATAAAGGCGATAGTTGGTTGAACATGACTTGTGTTGGAAAAGTTAGCTAGTCAAACGATTATCATTGCCCCTCTTAATGGAGTGATGATATTGTTGGGCCCCTTGATAAAGTAAAATTATAATGTGCACAATATAACTTTAGTTAAGTTACATAGTTATAATTAGCCTGAAGAGATCAATAATGAATATAATACAAATATGACACATTTCTACTTTGTATAAATTCTTAATATCATGAGGCAAGAGACAGACACAAGTGGTACACTTACATCACTAAATGGATCGTGTTTAGTTCGAGTGGAACAAAGACATCCATGCTAATTGGGTAACTATAATTTGTAGCTAGATACCACTTATAGTTTGAGATATTAAGTGTTTAATATCGTTATCAATTTGGCTTCGATCCTCCTATAGGTCACACCAGAAAACTAGGAAACAAGAAACTTAATTTTGAGTTCATGTGATGTGTCGGGTTTCATTTGAAAATGGACACATGTGGTGAATCAATATAATAAATATGTCATGAGAATTGACATCATTAGAATCATGGATAAATTCATATGAGGTGTATATATTATGCGGTGTAATAATTTAATATTACATAGGATAATATATTACATAAGATATGAATTGACTAAAAACCCCAAAAGATCAAATTTTGTTGAATATAAATCCAAAATTTTACAAAGGCAAAATCGGGGTCACCACGGTAAACCGTTTAGGGTTCGGTCGACTGAGGTGTCTTCGGAACGATCAATCGAACGGGGAACGGATAAAACATTTGGTTGACCGAAATTGTCTGGAGTCCCTGGACAATTGGGATCGGTCAGCTAGGCTTGAACGATCAATCAAGAGAAAATATCCAGGAGCTATCTTGGGATATTTTCGGTAGACCGAACATGACACAGTCATCCGAAGAAATTCCCCAAGAGAAATTTGGTGGGTCAACGGTCGACCGGAGCGAGACGCGGATCAGCCAAATTTTTCCAGGGAATTTTTCTCATGTATATTCGGTCGACCGTCTAGCTCACGGTCATCCAAACATGTGGTAAAACCAAATGGTTCGGTGGACCGCGAAGAATTCTCGGTGAACCGAACAACGCAATTTTTGCCTGAATTATTAAAAGAATAATTAGATTGTGGGTTGGATTAGTTCCAGATTTGATCAAACATTTTTTAGGATGCTTATGTGTCAATTTGAGATTAATTTTAGGAGAGCAAAAGCAGGAGATCATGACTAGAGAATAATTTTTGATATGGATGTCTTCGGAGCCTATAAAAGAACCCCTCATCCTACTTGTTTTATTACATGCAATATAACTCTTTCTCTAATCCCTTCCTTAATCACCACAAAAATCTCTTAACAGTTTTATGTTTTGGAGATAGAAATCTCAAGAGCTTAAATGGGGGTTATTAGTTAGATTCTAAGCTTAATTAGAGATTGATTGACTAGCTCATTTCTCTCTAATCTTGTTTATAGTTTGGTGTACATATTTTTCTTTACATTTATGTCCTTCCAGGTTTTCACTTGGGTCCCTCCTTATTTGTAGTCTAGTCCTTGAATATTACAAATAGGTTCAAAAGGCTTCCAAATCAATCATTTCTTCCTGTATTTAGGTATTTTTCGCTACCTTTCTCTTCTCTATTAACTAAACCCTGAAATGTATAAAATAAATACCCGAGTAGCACAAATATGGGGTGAAGTAAATGATATATAACATGAATGAGTCATGATATGCTACTAATCAACAAACGCGAAACCCTAATTTCTAGTTCCTTTCTTGCAAACCCTAGTGATTCTCTCTGATTGGAGCCCTTGCTATTGAAATCTCTCTTGTTGTCATGTTTGTTGGTTTTTTGGTCTTAATATGTGTTTTGATGATTTAAGTAACCTAATCTTAATCATAATCAAATGCAGTGTAGCACATATTAGGATGAAATATATATTATATTGTGCTAACATCTACAGGTGATCAAGACTCAAGGAAGAATAGAATGAAGTCAAGATATGTAATCAAGTTATTTGAAGACATGTAATTTTATCTTTATTTGAGTCTTAGGAATATATATGAACTTGAGCATACAAGAGTTAAAACAAATTCACATACACACTAGGTTCATTGTAGAAGTCAAACGCCAAATTTCACATCATTCGGACATCAATAGATCACCTAAACTTGGGTAGGAAAACCACTTAATCTAAACATATGTCTGTCTATTCAGAACGGTCGATCCAAACAAGTTTTCCGTTCGACCGTTCTACCAGTTAACGGTTATCCAAATTGTTATTTTACCTAACTCCACTGGTCGACCCATTTTGATCTTTTGGTCGATCGATTGACCTGTATTTTCCAGATGACCGTTATACTTGTATTCTCCAACGATCGTATTCGTATTTTATTAAATACCCCTAAAATGTATTTGGCCACCGGTCGAACGATGCCTTGACGGTGATCGACCGGATGTAGACAATTGTGTGCGCCAAAAGTACATATTATTTTCGGTCGGACGGACTTCCTTGTTGCATTCGACCGCTAAATCCAACCTTGACCTTAACCTGAGCCGTTTATCGAACAAGTTCATGATTTAGAAGGATAACGGATTGGTGGATTAAAATTATTATCCATATCTGTATTTGATTATTTGGGTCTGATTGGATTAGTGGCTTAATGGTATCCTGCGCCCTAACCCTACGGAGAACTTATTACGAAGGATATGCATGCATGGAAATAAGCAAATCCCAAAATAGTACCGAATCATTCAACATCACTGCATTTTATTTTGAATCCCTATTTCACAAAAGTTGAGCCAACAACATCACTGGCCTATAATATTATTTGCCACTGCGAAAGGCATGTTTTATTGGCAAGACGGAATTCTAGTCGAAGATTACAAAAACGTTTACTTCAAAATAATTGCCATATAGATATTTTATAATCTTCATGCAACTACATGACCGGCTTATGTGCTTCTCATTATTGTTTGGAATCTTCATCTACTTCTTTTTGCGACAAACCTAACCCATCAGAATCTTATTGTAGTAGCTATAAAAATATTGCAGCGATCCTTTGTAGGAACAGATTCGTAAGCAAATATTAGTACATGCTCATCCACTGATAATTAAGAAGAAAGCATGAGTACATATATAAAAGACGTTGGCAATCAAAGTTGTTTACTATCATAATTTTCTTCTTTCCGTAGCTCATGGCTGCTAGTGTTTAGTAAAATGGTATAAAATGAAGTTGCAAATGTCATGGCTAACATCAGCATCGGCACATGGATCAGTCCTTTGTTAATGCAATACCCCCCTTGTTTGGAAGAAGTGTTTTATATTTACTTTTTTAAAGGTACAGAATCACATTGGATGATGCATCCTGATGATCTGATCAAACACCTTGTTCGATGTACCAATGGTACTACAAGATATTTTGAAATTCGAAGGTAAATTTGTAATTGTATTTGAATTCTAATTTTTATGTAGGATTTTTTTTAATAATTTCAGACTGCTGACCGATGCCTTGTTGGCGGTCGACCAGATGTAGATAATTTCCCTTTTTTGGTCCGACCGTTCCTTATTGTTTAGTTTGTACCTGACCAAAACATTCGAAACGGTCGACCGACTATAGACTTTTGTCCGACCATTCACTTAAGTTTTTGTTGCAGTGTTCGACCGACTTGTATTGTTGTTCGAACGTTTTCCTATTCAATAGGAAACGGTCGACCACTTTGCCAATTTTGGTCGACCGTTGGTGCCCAGAATTATGTTCTTGCCTTATGTCTTGTGTCGTGCTATTTTCCTCGGAAACCCGTGTCTTCACCTTAAGCGTGAGCCGGGAGGTGATAGACAAAAGAGTATGGACACTTGGTACACGTGTCACCTAAAATATATGAGCTTTAGTATAGCATGTTGCATTTCACGGAGTCACCCTATGTAGTAGACCTGGGGGATCGTGAATCCCAATGTATTTTATTGTTACGCAGCTCCTCGGAGCGAGATGACCGTTCGACCCTTGTGGCGGCGAAGATAACCAACTGACGATTATGACCGCCCGGTTGTGGCACGGCGACGAGTATGACCGTCACGAGTGACAGCTCTGGTGGATGTGGCATTGTTGACCACATGATCAGATATGTAACCATGACTCGAAAGTGTGCGTGACCCTCACTGAATCCTCATGTTTAGTTAGTCGCGAGTAAGGGTGTGTCAGGTACTATCTCTAAGGCCGTATGTGCCTGCGGTGGGTGCCCTTGGGGGACCTGATGTTGTTGGTGGGACAATTGTCCATTATTGCCCTGGTTGGGGAAGGTTTCGCTTTGCATTCTAATGTGTCATGTTATACTAGTATGATAGGTTTATTGTACCCCGCATTTATAATTATAGATGAGCTTGGTATACAAAGTTTTCATTATGAAAACTCAGGCATTTTATCATGTTTATATTTCTGGACCGTAGTAGGTGCTGAGTGGGTAAGGACGAGTGTACATCAGGACCGGATCCTCCAGCCTCATATCTTAGGTTGTTGTCTTTATTTGTATTATGTCATTTTCTCATCTAGATGTAATCAGACTTCGAACCTCTTTTGAAATGGTGCACCTTGATGATTGTTATTTGAGTAATTTTTCCTTTTCACTCTGGTATTATCTTTTGAAATTTTGTTTAAATTTTCTGATTTTTCGGGGACGTTACAATAACTAACTGCAATATATATACATATATATGTATCCAATAACCATGGTTTTTAACGACGATTACAGCTGCAAGGAGTTTGGCTTGATATGCTTGGATGGATTTTTCTTCAATTGGCTTGGTTAAATAATATATTGTATTGAGAATAAACGGTACACCAGGATGCAGGATATGGTTGATCTTTATAATTTTAAAGGCATTAGGTTACCAAATTAAGAGATCCTAGAAGATACTAAAGGTGAGGTGGTTGAACAATTTCTTATCATGTCTTAAGTTGTACATCATGGATCTAACACAAAAAATGGTAGGGTTGTTTATAAGGTGTTTTGCTCATACACCCTTTATATATGCGAATTTGCTAAATTTTTTGGATGATCTTACTCTCTCTGAACAATTTCGTCATTTCTCTAATTTTTTAAACGGAAGCAAGACAGATAAAGACTATGAAACAAGAAAAAAAGTACGTGTCAAATGAGACATCTCTGGAACCACAAGAATGATACACAATTAAAATTTAAAAATGAAAAATACGTTGAGTAAGTCAAATAAGAAAATATAATGGTAAATATGACACTTAAAGAGGGTATACGAGTAAAACATCTGTGATATTTTAATATCTATAAGACCGTTAAGACGATAACATAATGAACGGACCATCGATCCGTAACTATTAATAAAAGAAATTGGTAGTACAAGCCTCATCTGTACTGCATGTACTCTGAATTAAGGTCAGAATTGATCACTTCTACATTTACAAATCACACAAGTGTGTACTGGAAATCAACACCATTTGTTTGGTCAATTACAACTCATCCATGACGTTGTTTTAAAATATAAAATTGGCATTAAAATGACCAAATCTTCATGTATTCGCATCAATCACTGTATAGTATTTTTATAGTAATTTATTGTAACATCCTAGAACGACGGAAAATTTGAAATTTTAACAATAAAAGAGATCTCAAGTCAAATGAGCATGTTACTCAAATAAATAACCAGTCGATGCACTAAATACAACAGAGTTTGTCAAAATAACATGATTGCATCAATACAACGAAAGGAATACAAATAACCATGACGACCTCGAATAGTCCAAAGAGGATCCTAACCCCAAAATACGGGCGTCTGCTGTCACCACTCCACAGAACCTACTGCGGTCCTGAAACATGAATTAAACAACAATGTCTGAGTTTCCCATTAGCAAACTCAGTATGTCAAGCTCACCTATATGAATGCACAATACGGTAATGAACTTATCATACTAGTAGCATGGCATGTCATCAACAGCAATGAAACAAAACACCTCCAAGGGTAAAAGAAGACTCCAGTCCTACAACAACAACAAAACCCTCTAAGGGTCAACAAGGACATCAGTCCAACAAACAACATCGGGCCTCCCTCGGAGACGAACCGTAGGCACATACGGTCTTACAGACAGTAAGCGATGCACCCCCACACGCGACTACTCAAGACAAAGGATCAGTGAGGAGTGTCCGCACTTCCGCGCCAAACGAAACAACGTGGTCTACACCACACCAACAAAGCCGTAGCTCGGTCGGTCCATTAATCCCTCAATAGGTGCCCAACTGAGGAATCAACGCCGGAACAACGTCGGCGGCATCGTTGACACAATATCGGCGGTACAACATACGTCCGACACAACATCGTACGACCACAAGCCGGAACATCATCGGCAACACAACATCGGCGGTACAACACACGTCCGATGGTTCCAGACCGTAGTCTGTAGGGTCATCATGCTCCAAGAGCCATGCATCAACATGCATTGGGATCCGCGATCCCTCAGGTCTGCTACTTTACAGTGAGTCAAGACAGTAAAACATCACGTCATAGTCTAACAACAGAGGTGTCTCGTCCCAAATACCCACACTCTCCCATTCAGCGGTCCCTAGGCAGGCGCGATCACACACCCACTGTCACCTCCTGACTTACACGATAGGTGGGGACACAAGTTTCTGTGAACAGAGTTGAGACATCACAAGGACTGGAAATCGGGTTCTACTCACAAATGGTCGACCGTTCCCATGGGGTTTGGTCGACCGAAAGTCTGAAACGGTCGTACACTCTGCGTATCACCTAAGTCCCAACGGTCAGACCAAAGTTTAAAACCGGTCGATCGAACGTGGTAAAAAACCAGAGTCTGGTAAAAAACAAACAAGACAACGGTCAATCAACTCAGGGGTCGGTCGGCCGAAAACTACCAGAGAAACCTAGTAGTTCAAAGTCATCTATCAGTCAAACAAGAAAAAGCAATCGGTCGAACTGCATATAAGTCACACAAGTTCACACAAGTTCTGGTCGGACCAAAAGTCAGGAACGATCGACTGTTTAGATGGTCAACGTACGGTCAGAGCAAAACATGAAGCAATGTTCGAACGGCTCAGGGGTCTCGTCTGATCGAAAACTTCCAGACACTCCTCTGACCCACCAGCACAAGCACAACCAGTCAACCATCACATTACATCGTTCGACCGCTTTTGGTTAAAGTGAGGCAAAACACTGCAATTGGTCGACCGTTCGAAGGAACCGGTCAACCGTTTGGCGGCAGCTACCTGGTCCAACCACGTCTATCTTGCTGGAAACACGACGTCGGCGAGGTCTCCGACCTCCACCGACCCTCCAACACCTCACACGACTTGTGTGAGCAACCAAAGTAAACTATTGAACCAGCATACCTTCGAGTTCGACGGAGCACGTCGGAGATCAGTCAACATCGCCCGCAACCTCGAAACCGCGCTCAAGCACCTCGTCACGCAATGCTTCTCCTCCACCTCCTAGCTACTGCAGGTAGAGGGAGAGAATGTGTAAGAGAGATGCAAGGGGGTGATGGTTTTCTCCACATAAAACCCAACCCAACCCATCACCCTACCCCTTACACTCATCACACCACTACGTCACCCACTGTTCACCTCCTCCTTCCTCGTGCAAAACCCCCTCTAATCACGGGATTAGTCCTAAGTAAGGTTAGGGACATAACATTTATTATAGCCAACTAAGCAAATAGTGGACAAGTTCTCATGAATGCCAGGTCATAAGCTCACAAAGAGTTGTTGTCTTGAGGCTTAATCATGGACTAATTACGTGGTAAACAAGGGTATGTTTGTGGCAGTATTAGATAGTTACTTGAGACCCACTTTGTGTTAGGGTTTTGCACGTTTTATTATATGAGAAAGTTGAGCGGACGACTAGGTCGTCCTTATTGTTGGAGAATACGTATACGTATTAGGGAAGATCTACGTGCTACGCTTTTAGCGGAAGTGAGAATTGGAGGTATTCACGCTTTCACGTAAGTCTTCGTTTTTGTATGTCATCCGTCTAAATATGGTCTGCGTAATTGCTTGTTAGCTGTTTTGTTTATTATGTTGTATGTACAACCCTACTTCACATGACATATTTACATGCTGGTTCGATAGATACATTCCTAACTAATTTAGTTTGAACTGAAATCTAATTAGATATTTTACCAATAAGTGGATAAATTGAAAATACATTGATACAAAAAAAAATCATTATGCTATCTTATTATTGGTATACGAAAAATATTTAACGGGTCAAAATTCAAAGGGGTAAAAAAAATCCAAAACGGCCGAAGTCACACAAAATCTTCAAAATATAGGCGAAATACCGAAATTCCGGGATCAAGATTCAAAAGGATAAAAAACATAGAGGGGTTGCCCGACCCTAGTGTTCACTACGCGGCACTGTCCTTGCCAATATAAAATTTCATTCAAAAAGTAAAGATCGGAGTTATATATAACTAAGTATTACATCCATATATATTGAGAGTTTAATAAGTTCATATTCATAATAATGGTCAAGTAGATTGATGTTTGAGAAGTTTATATCAATGAATGTTATAAATTTATAAAATTAATGTATATAAATCGGTACAAACCAATCCAATCGTCAGTTCAATCACTTGCATGGGAATGGTTCCTTTCAATTCCGGGTTGAACAAATATTGATGTCATGTTGATGTCACTATATCGGTCACTATATGTTGAACCATGTCCGACCATTGATCCGACCACTTTGAACCAAAATAGAAGTTTTGTCGGTTCAATGACCAGTTTGGTTTTAAAACCTTGCACATTGTCGCTGATTGCCTCAAAACCCAAATCCTAAACTCAGTTTGTATTTAGAAGTTGGGGGAAGTCACACCAAGAGCATTTTTTAAGTCTTGGAACATCGTAGAACTTGAATTCCAGAATTTTGAAAGTTTTCTAGGTTAGCAATCAGCCAAGTGTCAATTTAGATATTAAATTCCTTACATGTTGGATTATTTACACTGCTTGGTTGATGAAAGAGAATGTTATAATCACTCTGTTATGGTGGTAATCCAATTACACCCTTTCAAGGTAATTGGATTACATTGTTGGATGTCATAATCCAATTACATTGCAATGTAATCAATTCATTTCATATAATTCAAACATTGTCAAGTCGTCAAACTCAATTTCGATGTCACTGGTAGCATGTCGAAGCTCTGAAAACATCTTTTAACATTTATCAGATCTATTAAATTACAAATTAATTTTGAATTACATTGTGATTCATGTACACAATGTTACCAAACAATGTAATTTGATTACATGAATTTCAATTCCTTTGAATGTAATCTAATTACATGCAATCGAATTGTATGAATCCAATTACGACAAACAAAGCAAGACCTTAATGAATTCTCTAGGATACCAATCAACTGAAGTCGCAATTTTTATTTCACTACTTGCAACACTCATTACTTGCAAGTTCCAAGTACCCAAAAAAATTAAATTATTTTATCCCAATTCTTAAAATCTATAACACATACGTTGGGTATTTTGAAGTAAACATGATACTTGGATATTTTGCTATCAAACAAAATTTGATTGAAAATTTTAAATTTCCATGATTTTATTTGTTACTTTGTTAACAATTTTTATATTACTTAGCCATCTTCCTAAATTAAGTTTCGCATATGGTTGACCATTCGGTTGAGATAGCATAATTTATATTTTTCCCCATCACTATGTATTTTTCATTACCTGTTTCTTGGATCCGTTAACGTTTGCGGGTTTTTCTCCATTTATGATCACATTTTGTATGTTTTTGCATAGACAAAGGTGGAAACAAGGGGGGCATATGGGGGTAATGGAACAGTAACATTATTCATAAGATATAACAAAATATTATTAGGGTGGGCGCCCCCGCTCCCCTTCTTTCCCTCCGTCCATGCTCTCTTAATTTTGAAAAATTAAAGAAACTATTCAACTACAATATTTTTTCTTCAATAATTCATTATTCTTCCTAATATTTTTCTAATTTGACTAATTCTCTATTTACTTTAATATATGTATTTTTTTTCTAAAAAGGTGCAACCAATATCTTCGGAGCACTCCCAGCTCTTAATTTCAAATTTGTTAAGGAAGTAATAAATCACAACATTTTTCTTGAAGCAATTCCTTCTTCTTCTTAATTTGGTCAATTCTCTTGTCGTTCTGGTATACTTCTTTTCCAAAAATAGAACCATTATCATGGGGACTAAAACATTATAAAAAAACCCATAAGTTTGGTGAAACAAACAAAACAACGATTACAAACATTTTAAAATAAATATTGGATGATTTACTAGAGGAAGTGTACTCATTTTGTGTCGTGTTTGAAATTGTGATTCCAATTATGAATGAACAATTTATAGTAGATGGCCGACCAAGAGACAGAATTTAAGAAATGACAAATTGTTATCATTATCATGCTTAGTTGTTTTATTTTGACATTGAAATGCAAATTCAAGAACTACACAATCGTATCAATGAAAGAAATGCGGAATTAATTATTTGCCAGTTTTGTTTAGATCCATATGTAATTCTTTGTTTGCTTTTGATTTACAAAAGCTAGTTTATTTAGCAAGATACTATCATAATTCATTTTCCATGATAAATGTATCAGACTATGTGACGAGCTTCAAACATCTCACTAGTGCAGAATTGGCTTTACTCGTCGCCCAATAGACGTCGGCCGTTACAACCACCGACGTCTAGTGTGGAGAGGACCGAATAGACGTCGGTTGTAATGGAAGACGACGTCTATGTGACACTATAGACGTCGGGTTTTGGAATAACACGTTTAGCCGACGTCTATACCCTATAGACGTCGACCTATACACGTCGGTTTTTTGTGTACCTTTTATATCCGACGTCTATAGGGTATAGACGTCTCCATATAGACGTCGGACGTAATGGACAACCGACGTCTATACGTCATCCACATAGACGTCGAGGTATAGACGTCGGCGTTATATAACATCCGACGTCTATAGGTCTTAAAGAAATCAGAAAGACAGTTTTCTTTCATTCATTTCAGACGAAACCCACCCAAACCCTAGTCGTCCCGCGACCGAACTCTCCTCCGCGACCAACCTCCGACCGATCTGCACCGTCTCCGGCACCGCAGCGAGCTCCCAAACTCTCCTCCACATCTCCGGCCCTCTTCTCCTTCTTCCCCCGTCTTCCTCCGTCTCTCTCCACATGGAAGTTTTCTTCCATCAACCATTTGTATTTTCTTCCAAAAGAATATCAGGCTTTGTTTGGATCTCCCCTTCCACTTGCGAGTTATTAACTACAATCACAAACAAATGGTGGTATGTGTTTGTATGGAATCCATCAAAGCCCTCATTCAACCCTTTACGTTCATCTTCGATAAGTATGGAGTTTGTTTGACCCTTTGGTTTTGGCAATATTAGGTATTTGTTTTTTGACTCTGTAAGCTCTTCCGCACTGTGTGGTCAATTTTTTTTTTTTTGCAATTTCATTCCAAGATCAAATGGCAACTCAAGACGTATGTCTAACCGAGGTAATGTAGATCGTTATTCAATTGTATATTCAATTGTAGTTTCAATATTTAGTTATTAATATTCAACACACTTGTATTTTTTTGATAGGTTTTCCCAAAAAGTAGTGATCCATTCTCGCAACAGGAGCTCGATGAAACTCGCGACCGATGGACTCGCTATTTCATCAGAAACATGCTGACGAACTAAGAGGTTCTCCTGCCAATTGTATTTTTTGTAATTTAGTTAACAAGTGCACTTGTATTACAAACCTACACTTTATGCCTTAATATAATCGCCTTAATTTTAGAATGAATTAATTGCAAGTGTGTTGAATGTCAATTGTGTGGTTGTATTTTTGTGTTTGTGTTTGTGCATGTATGCTTGTGGATGTATATGGATGTATGTGGATGTATATGGATGTATGTGGATGAAATTTATAGGTGAACGAATTTGGTGCAGTTGTATGTACACGACGACGATGACTAAAAATAATTTCGTCGGATCCTATTTATTTTTTTTGGTCCAGGTTTGGGAATAGACGTCGGCTGTCTCTATCAGCCGACGTCTATTCCTTTGAAGAAAGGAATAGACGTCGGCTTTATATTGAAACCGACGTCGATACCTAAAGTATAGGCGTCGTATGTTAGTTAACCGACGTGTATTGCTAAAGTATAGGCGTCGTATGTTAGTTACCCGACGTCTATCCCTAAAGTATAGGCGTCGTATGTTAGTTAACCGACGTCTATACATTAAAGAATACACGTCGGACTCTAATTAAAGCCGACGTCTATTCGTTAGGTATAGACGTCGGCGATACTATGGCCGACGTCTATGTATAGACGACGCACACATATACGTCGGATAGGGGTGTGCTTATATCCGACGTGTATAACCCCTTACATCCGACGAATATTCCCTTTTCTGTAGTAGTGTCTTTAACATATATACATAACCTTTGCAACTCTTGGAAGGGCATTTTCGGCAATAAATATTACTAAAACCGTTTTGCAATCGAATGGAATATTTTTGGTTGAATGACAATTTTTTTCACTTATATTCAAAGGATTTACTTATGAAATGTTAGTGACAGAAGGATTTTACTTTGAAATGTTAGCGACAGTACTGTGATTATATATCTTTCTCAAAATACGAAAATTCGTTGATTTGATTATATCTTAATCATCTACTTTTTCTTCAAAATCATGAGCTTGTCACTTTTGTTTGGCTAAAACATGAAGATTATATATATGTGTGTGTTTAATATGTGAAATAATTTCTAAAAATGTCTTTATAATATTAGGAGTGCTTTACTTCTTCCATTCAACATTTCTTAAACTCGTTTCTGGATTCCAAAACATAATTTATGAGCTATTAGAAATCGTAGGACCCATAAGGAACTAAAACCCGTGTGCTAGTAACCATCGCCCACGGTTCCTTCCCAAGAAAAACAAGCAGCTTGTAAATATTTATGTTTCCAACTTCTACTACACTTAAAAATATACGATATATATCCAAAATTCTTGGAGAGATATGACCACATTTTGATGTCCTGATTTATTATTTTACAAAATGTTGATCAAGTCTCCTTCATCCAATCCTATATATAAACGCGGTGTCGTGCCTTGTTCTTCCTTAGAGTGAGAAAAGGTATATAGTGGAAATATATATAAATCAAAAAATGAGGATGAGTTGCAATGGTTGTAGGGTTCTTAGGAAAGGGTGCAGTGAGGATTGCATCATCAGACCATGTCTTGATTGGATCAAGAATCCTGAGGCTCAGGGTAATGCCACTGTCTTCTTAGCCAAGTTCTACGGCCGTGCGGGGCTGCTCAATCTCATCGCTGCTGGACCGGACCACCTTCGTCCAGGTTCAATTTATTCCTTCATTTTATTAGAAAACACATACCAGGTTCAATTTATTGTTCATGTAGGACAAGAAGTAAAGTTTTATTTCAATATAAAGATTATGACGTACGTATCACTCGGTTGAAAAATTCATGTTCTTAGAGTAGCATAGATGTATACCTACAACCGAGTTAGGTTTATTTCAATGTATCTATTGTTCTTTCTCTCATTTGTTTGATCATGATTTCACCGTTTTAAATTTCTTTTCCACCATTTTTTCTAGTGATGGCTATTGATCTTATAATATAAATTATAAATTTGTTACTTAATCTAATTTGTGTTCTGATATGGATGAATTCACAGCCATCTTCCGATCTCTATTGTACGAAGCATGTGGAAGGATGGTTGACCCAATCTATGGTCCGGTGGGTCTACTCTGGTCCGGCAACTGGCACCTTTGTCAGGCTGCCGTCCAGGCCGTGCTCCACGGCAAACCCATCCGAATCCAATCCAACGGCTCCAATGGACTTCCTATTGAACCAATAAAGTCCTTCGACATTCGTCACGTAACAAAATCCGACAAAATCTCTCGTATCCTCCACAAGGTCCCCAAGAACACCAGAAGTCGTTTCAAACCGTCAACACAAACCTGTGCTCGTCAAAACCCTAAGTCAATGCCGGTCAACGTCCCCAGACATGAGCTTTTGGCATCATTAGTTTCTGATCAGGGTGTGTTGGCTGGTGGATCGACGGCGGTGGAGTTGGAATTGACTCTCGGGTCGTCAGGGTTTAATGGTAACTTTGGTAAATGAGAAGCAAGTGGAGATGGAGTTGATCTTACTACCGGAGAGCCACACTGTGGTACCAACGGTGGCTGTTTAGTTGAATTTATTTGATGCTATTTGTTGGTGTTTTACAGTTACACTTGAAATTATACCGATTGTCTTTTTACTGATAATTGTGTTTTTTCATGAAACCACGCATCAAATTGAGCTGTGTTTGATGATAGTTGTTACTACGTCTTGTTTGAATTATCTTCGATTTTGTTCCGCGGAGGTAATAATAATAGTGTGGTTAGACCATCTAATTGAAGACTTACCTCGTTCACCTGTTTGCATGGTGTAAATAGATCTGACTTGTTACGCTTGTTTCCTGAACATGTTTGTCTATATTTCCATCCCAAATCTACATTTAAATTATAATACTCATTTATTTGTTATATGCCTAAACTACTCTTTGTTACAAAACATATGGTTTAATAGATCTTTGTCACAACACAAGTGATTAATAAGTCTAGTCTAAACAGGTCTTCGTTACGAAACAGCTGCCTAAAAAGCTATAAATGTGACATATGTCAACAGGTGCTAAAACAATTTTTTAAACAAGTCTTACGTAAGGCCACGACTACATGTCTAGCGTGTTTGGATCATTGGATGTGTAACCTGTTAATACTCATGTCTTTTTGCGTCCGGGTTGGCCAAAAAAGTTACTAAGAGCATCAATTATGAAGACATCAAAAATGTCGTGAGTTAATGTGGCGTTTTAATTTTCAAAATTATGGGAGGAGAGAATTCTCCCCTGAAATAAAAGTTGGGGAGTCTCCACCCCATGCAAAAAGCAAGGTGCATTTGGGCCCACTACTACTTTAATATATTTTGGTGGGTGTAGTAGATATGGGTAGTGAAACATACGTCACTTTGTTGTTATTATTATTATTATTTTTAGGTGGAAGAAAGTAAAAAATTAGAGTGGAAATTTTGAGGGTAAAATGGTAGTTTTTGAACAAATGTTAAGTTGTGTGTGTGGTGGTGGTTAGTGGAAAGTTAAAAATGCAGTTTGAACTCACTTAACATTTATGTAACCAAGATGAGAAAGCCTGCTCTAGCAGGTCAAGAATTCAGGTTATACTTAGACTTGCATAAGCGGGTTACTTCGCACTTGTGGTTTCAAAGGAATATGAAGCATTAAGTTGCTTGAACTTATGAGCTCAACCATGAAAGAAAAGGGTCTACAATTATATTTTGTTAAAACTTAAGAAGGGAATTAGATCAAAGAGGGAGTAGCTAAAAAACTTCAATTGTTTGGAGACTAACACCGACAGAACGACGTTGGCATGGTATTCAATCCTGCACTTGTGTGCGATCTATGAAAATTTGAACACTCTTAATTTCTACAGCGACGATGAAATAAAGTTTTCTATTGTCAAATCCCACAAAAGGCATTCCAAATAAATGAAGATGAACGAAAATGCAAGAGGATTTGTGTGGCTCTGCAGTACCTCTAGCTTCTGTCCACACCATAACAGTCGACAAGAATGAAAGAAACTACAAACCACTCAACCTGAGAAACCGTTCCATCTAGCATGTACAAAGAGGTGTTGTGCAACAATGATAGAATTTCGCTCGGATATGTGTTGGCGTTTGAAGCAAGAAATGCTAACAAAACCACTTATCTTAAATTCACACCGTGCAAAACTCGATCATAGCAATAAAGATGGAAAGTGAGATAAGAAGACTAAAGGGTGTTAGTGTCAATTTTCCTTTTAACTGAATTTTGTTATTTATGTATGTTTGAAACGAACACGGTTTGGATACCGAACACGGATGACCGAAATAAGAAAGAATGAAAGTTCTCTAAGCAAACGTGAATGGATGACTGAATGCATTTTAGTTATCTGAATTGGTGATTGTTTTAAGGATTCAGTAGACCGAAATGTTTTCGGTAGATCGTTAAAACATTTCGGTGGATCGAAATGTATTCGGCCGATTGTATATGATGGGTTTCTGTTGCTTAATTTCCTAACCATTTTGTTAAAAAGCAAAATCAAAATTTTGTACATACTACGAAATCCAACAGAAAATTTACATGGATTCTCAGAAATACACAACACGACACCCTTCAATTGCATGGAGTCAAATGGAATCTCGTTTTGTCCCGAATGACGAGTACCCCCCCCCCCCCCCCCCCCCTTTAAGCATAACAGTAATTTCACGATAAAAAATGTGTACGTTAACAACTATGAATTACGCATATGCAAAGCTCCAATGTCAAATTAGCTCCCTCTCCGACTCTCTCTCTCTTTCTCTCCCTCTCAAACCAAAACTTAGAAACCAAAGACTGTTCTATTTTGTACAGACTTCAATTTCCATCGGAGTTGAGAATAAAAACACCTTTAAACCCTTGTGGATCTGATATATTACTTCACGTTGATCGTGACTACCGTATTACGGCTTTCTTGTGGTTGGTAATTGTTGCGCTTGTATTGGTGTTTTGTTGGTGATTTGTATTATTCGATTATAATATTCCCATCGTACGTTCGTAGTGGTATATTTTGTAGCTCTCATTTCTACCCATTCATATAGACTTTCTATATCGTCCTGGAATAGTGATTCACACGAATCGGATGTCTTATTCGAGATTTAAAGTGATATTGTCGAGAGGTATATTCTTTATCATAATCATGTTTTGGATATTATTAGGTGTAATTTAATTCAACTTTAATGAAATGACGAAGTGCGTGCAAAATCTCTTCATGTTCATGTGATGTCAAACTTTTTTTTGATGATCTAGAATTTTCCGACACCCTCCACCACTTGGGTTAGACGGATTACGATTCTAAACTATAGGTGGTTCACATCGTTTTTCCCAGAACATTTGACATACGGAACGGAAATTCGAACATGCGTCTTCACGTACTCATCCCTAACTAGTCTACTACATCACGGGGTCGTGATGTCAAACAAAGTACGTCTCGGATTCAAAAGCCCTTCTATATCAAGAAAACAATTAATTAAGGTCTTAAGGAAAAAAGATAAACAAGGAGTAAAGGACATACCTTAAACATTAGTGCATAACATGTGGACATCTCGAAGACATTGACCAAGCAATTGGTGTTGATTGGCCCACAGTGCAGCCTCCGTTTCCGGGGGGGGGGGGGGGGGGGGGGGGGGGGGGGGGGGGGGGACAGAAGACCTAAAATTCCCCGAAAATTGCCGTCAAACTACATGGCTACAACGAAAATTTAACAGCTTTGATTCGGTCTTTGGTGTCTTAAAAATGGAATAGTAAGACGTCAACTCTTAGATTATACGGTATTAGCAATGTGGAACAGTGGGCGCGTGGTCTACACATTGTTCCATCGATATTATAAAATCACATGAAAGTATTAATCATCTATTTCTTAAAAAACTAAACAAAAGTTTATCCATAAACACGTCATATGTACACCAAAGCAATATAATATGTATATACATAAGATGATGATTTATTCATTTCTTCGGGAGAAAGGGTCCTGTGGGCACCACGACTCGATTAAGAAACAAATTACTTCTTTAATGTAATATGTTAATATATAAGATGATGAATTTTCATTTCCTCAGGAGAATGGAGCTTAGGAGCGTGTGGCTACAACGATTCGATTAAATTAAAAAAAAGTTATTTTAAAAAAATTGCAATTAGGAAAACATAATAATTCTAAAAATGTCTTATATATGATGTCTGTCTAAGATATATGTGCTTAAGGATGGAGAGATTTATGTATGTAAAAATATATATAGCATATATAAAAAGAAAAGTGCAGATCTGGATGAAGATGGAACATTCATGTAGTGTTAGTATTTGATCACCAATATATTAGACGTAAATAGTGAATTTTCATCATAAAATCAATTATTCTAACCTAAGAATATCTCCCTGCAGGTTGTTATACAGTCCATCCCCGCCAACTACATCCCCGCCAACTACCTTGACAACTCAGAATATATTAGAAATAATAATATAATATTCAGGATGATTGGGTTCCTGACAGTTTTTTAATATTTTAGTAATATAATATTAGAATCAATATATTCGTTGGACCAGACATATTCAGTAAGAACTTATATAGCTGGATTTTATAAATGCCCTTTTGTATATTGCTATAATGCAGGGCTCACAATTTTGGAAATAAATAAATATTTTAAGAACTTGTCAAACGATGTTAGTGCCCAAGCAGTGACTATTTTTAAAGTGAAAAATGATTTGTTGACGCAGTACGTCCAGGACGTCGTTTGACGTGGTCAATTCAGTCAGCAAAAACTAAAGATTAATTAAATCATATATTATTTATTTATTTTGTGTCACATCACAAACACGCTAAACTATGCGACATTTGGTTTCCATCATACATATCTCCTCAAAACCTTCCATTATCCCCCAAAACATTTCATTCTCCATCATTTTCTCTCAGTGGAAGGCGAGATCAGTAAAAAAGATGCCGAAGGAGACGACACGGGAGTGAGTCTGGAGGAGGTGGGACGCCGACGATGTTGGTTAGGACGTCACGATGTAGTTGTCCGACGAGGAGGAGGAGGAGGAAGTGGTCGGCGTTGGAGTCTGTCTCCAGGCGAGGATGAGGGGGAATGTGGTTCTTTGTAGCTGATTTAAGTTTTTTGTGTGGTGTTTTTTGAGGAAAGTTTGGTTTTTGTGGTTGATTTGAACTTTTTGGTTTTGTTCTATGATTGGTTGGTCTTGATTTTTTTTGAAAGTGTGGTTCTTTGTATCTGATTTGAGTTTTTTGTGTTGAATGTTTTGCGGAAAAGTTTGTTTCTTTGTGGTTGATTTTAAATTTTTGATTTTGTTATGTGATGGATCGATCTTGGTTTTTCGATGTTATTTTGGAAAGTTTGTTTCTTTGTGGTGTATTGTTTAAAGTTGGTTTGTATTTGATATTAATTTTTGAGGGTTTCTGATTTATTTTCACGGTATTGGGTGATTTCGTGTTATTGAAAATGACAAACGCATGTGATAAAAATGACAAACTTAGAAAGGAAAAATAGGAACTTAAAAAGGAACAAACATAACTTAAAAAGAATGAAGCAATACTTAAAAATGAAAAACAACAACTTAAAAAGGATGAAACAATACCTAAAAAGGAACAAACATAACTTAAAAAGGACGAAGCAAAACTTAAAAAGAAAAAAAAGAACTTAAAAAGAAAAAAAAACATCAACTTAAAAAGGAACAAACATAACTTAAAAATGATTAAACAATACTTAAAAAGAAAAAAACAACAACAACTCTTATGTTAAAAATGACAAAACCATACTTAAAAAGTTCAAACCGGTACTTAAAAAACATAAACTCTCATGTTAAAAAGGACAAACATAGATGTTAAAAAGAACATACTTATATGTTTAAAATGACAAAAAATGAACTCTTCATTTTACCTTTGTATCCGAAGGTTACATAAAGAAACCAAAAGTTGCGTTGGGAAAAGTAAAAGTTGCATGGGGAAACCAAACGTTGCAGCGAGAAAGTAATGTTGCATTGGGAAACTAGATGTTGCATGTGACACAAACATGTTATTAAATGAATTTCTCTGCTGACTGGATTGTTGACTCAACTGACCATGTCATGCGCGTTTCGGACGCTCGCGTCCATGTATCACGACCCTTTTAAACTCCTAAGTACACCCTGACTTCCTGTGTCCTCTTTTATTGTAATCTATCAAGACATCCTCCGTATAGGTGAAAAACATTAATTAAACATTACATGGACGACACCTTAACCCCGTCCTTACTAGAAGTGTAGTAGGTTATTTCCAATACGTCAGCCACGACGTGATTTCAAAAAATACCTCGCCATTTTTCCAGAATATGAATATAAAAACAAATAATGTGAATTACTTGTTCTCCAACACAACACAACAGAACACAAGTTACATGCCTCTTAGTTGTGTTGGAGAAGGTTCTAACGATGGTTTACACGACGACGGGTTAAGATGCACATTAAAATACGAAAAATGAATATTACACAAGGAATAAACTAACATTTGGTTCTCTCCCAAACTTTAAATGCAACAAAACACACAATATAAATAACTAAGCAACGGACGAACACACACCTAAAACAATCACGATACACGTGTTTTACAAGATTCAGCAATATGCTTACATCATTGTTGGGAGGGGGTCCCTTGTGGGTTTCATTTCATTCTTCCGCTTATCCAACAAGAGAAGCAACCGAGATTATAAGTTTATGTAGGCAATATGTCCTCCAAAGCACTCTAGATCTCTCTCTAGCCTTAATATCTCTCTAGGAAATGAACTCACAATGTATTGTATGGCTTCTGCATAAACAAGGGCGTATAGGCCCTTAAATAGACCTATAACCAAACAGAAAAAATCCAGAAAATGTAGGCAACGATCAAAATCCCTCAAACGGTCGATCATTCGGTTAACATGAACGATTCCTGTTAATTTCGCTTAACTGATGTAACCGACAGGTTAACCGCTCCATGGTTTGTATTCAGCTCGTAACCACATTTCGGTCGACCGGAATCCCTTTGGTCGACCGTTTCTCACTCCAAAAAAGTCCTTGTAATTTTCAGTCGATCGATGTTACACCGGTCGACCGAGTCTTCACTCTACAAGCTCCTGATAAAATCGGTAGACCGAAATTCTACCGCTCGACCGTTTTATCCTGTTTTTCCATATACTTAACAGATTTTAACCAATTTTCAACAATCTCCACATTGGTTTGAATTTGTTTCCTGAGTCATCTTCTAACCCACTTCCTTTGTGCTTCCGTGAAGCACCGTCGACGCTACCCCCGGAGCGCTCCTCCTTCTCAGTTTTTGAGGACATTGAGAAGCTTCGAGCACAACTCGAACTTCTCCTGACTGACCACCTTGGTCATCATATCCGTCGGATTCTTGCTTGTATCAATCTTCTGGAGAATAACCAAGCATTCCTAGATCCATTCACGGATCTTATGGTACCTTACTTCAATATGTTTGATCTTTGAATTGAACGTCTGATCTTTGGATAAATAAATTATACTTTGGCTATCACAATGAAATTTAGTCACTTCTTGTTCCATCCCCAGATAGCTAACAAAACCCTTCAACCATATAACTTTCTTTCCGGCATCAACCACTGCCATATACTCTACTTCCGTCATAGACAATGCGGTAGTATGTTGGAGAACATATCTCCAACTCACTGGTCCTCTACTTAGAGTGAGTACGTACCATGTTGTGGACCTCCGTTTATCCAAATCACAAACATAATCTGAATCGACGTACCCCTCCACCTACCTTTGTGCTCTATCTCTGGTGTACTTCAAGCTATCATCAATGGTTCCCTTCAGGTACCTCAACGACCACTTCAACGCTTCCCAGTGCTCCTTTCTTGGGTTAGCCATATAACGACTCACCATGCTAACTGCTGTGAAATGTTTAGTCTAGTGCAGATCATAACATACATAACGGATCTGACTGCACTAGCATATGAAACTCTATCTATATCTCTCGTTTCCTTTTCTATAAAGGGGTTTCACTTCGCGAGAGCTTGAAGTGAGTGCTTATCAGTGTGGCAACATGCTTGGCATTCTCGAGATTGTACCTCTTTAGGATTTTTTTTGATATAGCTCCTTTGAGTGAGCAGAATTTCACCTCTTTCGGTATCCCTAGAGATCTCCATACCGAGAATTTTCTTAGCACTCCTGAGGTCTTTCATCTCAAACTCCCCACGAAGCTTCTGTTTGAGATCATCTATATGCTTCATTTCCTTAGCCACGATCAACATATCGTCAACATACAAGAGCAAGAACACGTGTGTCCCACCTTTCAAACTCCGTAAGTAAACACAACTATACTAGTCGCATCGTACAAAATCATTCATTAGCATAAATGTATCAAACCTTTTGTATCACTGCCTCGACGACTGCTTAACTATGTAGAGAGACTTCTTCAACTTATATACTTGACCTTCTTTGTCTTGTGTAACGAATCCATCCGACTGCTTCATATAGATCTCCTCCTCTATGTGCCCATGAGGAAACATTGTCTTCACATCCATTTACTCTAACTCCATATCATCCATCGCCACCATGGATAACAAGACTCTTATAGAGGTATGCTTTACAAAGGGTGAGAAGATCTCGTTGTAATCGACCCCTTCCTTCTGAGCATATCCCTTTGCCACCAACCTTGCCTTGTATTTTAACTCCTCTTTAGGAGTTGACACCTCTTTCTTCGTGAACATCCACTTGCACCCAATCACGCGCTTTCCTCCTGGAAGCTCCGTTAACTCCCAAGTCTGATTCTTATAAAGTGACTCCATCTTTTTGGTCATGGCCACAATCCACTTGTTCGTGTCCTCTTGCTCAACAACTTCATTCAATGTCTAAGGGTCCCCACATTCAGTAACAAATGCAAAAGAAATGCTAACGTCATCGTGACCATACCTTACCGGTGCCCTAGTGATCATCCTTTGTCTCCTTTAAGCTATACTCTTCTGCTCAGGCTCCTCCTCTACTCGTAAGTCGATTGTTTCCTACTGAACTTCTTTATACGATTAACCACTCAAGTCGTGACACTTACATCAGATTCGTCTCCCTGCACGGAACCCTCTTGTTGCTCTTTCTCCTCAAGGCACTTGAGTAAGCTTGCCCCCATCAAAGGCCACATTACTCCGCAAGAGCACATTCTTTCCCACTGGATCCCAAAGCTTATATCCCTTCACTGACCTATAGTAACCAAGGAAAATGCATTCCTTCAATTTCGAAGCCAGCTTCGACTGTTGTGTTTGATCAACTAACGCATAAGCTTTGCATCCAAATATCCTCAGCCATGAATAATCAAATGACTCACCCATCCACGCTTCCCTAGGCATATTCAAATCAAGTGTCGATGACAATGATATATTTACCAAATTGCAAGATCTACTGCTTCAGCCCAAAAATCTTTCGATAGATTCGCATGAAGTCTCATGTTCCTTGCCCGTTCGCACAATGTCTTGTTCATCCTTTTAGCTACTCGGTTTTGTCCCGGACTTCGCAGTGTAGTGAAATGCCTCGTGACGCCTTCTTCTTCACAGAAACTCGTGAAATCTCTTGAGGTGTACTCACCTCCATTATATGTTCTCAAGTACTTAAAAGATTTTCCCGTACTTTTCTCCACTTGAGCCTTCCATGCTTTAAACTTCTTAAACACATCGGATTTATTCTTCAGAAAGTAAACTCACACCTTCCTTTAGAAGTTGATTGACATCATATCATGCATATATTTGTGTCTTATATCTTTTATTTTTAGCCTAAGCAATGCTATGTAACGAGTTTTATGTTTAAGTTTCAGGAATAAATATCTTTGAGAAGAAGAGACTCAAAAAGGACTTAAAAGCAAGGAAAATGATTAAGTTGCAAGACTTATGAACTGAGATGAAAGAGAGAAGGCCCCGGATGTAAAACCAAATGGACCAATGAGCAAATCAAGAAGCTCCACACCATCATGGGGAGTATTTTAGCAATTAGATATAGGCCTCACCATCAACAACCAAATCGGGTTCATCAAACATCAAGAAATCGAAGACTCGATTCGAGGCATCCAGACCGCCAATTAGCGGTCCAAATGACTCCAAATAGTTCATGGTTTAGTTAGGTGTTCGATTATGTTGTTTTATGTCCATTATAGTATGCGTTTAGTCTCATACCGGGGGATTGTCCCCGATTACCTTTTTCTATGACTATAAAAAGAACTCTTCCTCCTCCATTGTAACCATATACTCTCTTGGTGAATATTCTCTCTATTAGGAGTAAAGCCTTGGAGTAAAACTCTGGTGGAGAGATGCTACTTGTTAAGTGAGTGAGCAATAAAGAATGTTTTGTTAGTTTCTTGTTATTTCTTTTAATTCTTGCATACTTAGTTAACTTTGTTTGTTTTAATCTTCATAGAATTAATTAGCATGTTTCTTTTCCTTAATGTGAATGTTAGATTAATAATGTGTGAGTAGTTTCATCCCCCTTTGGGGGTGGAGTTGATGTTTATATATGTCATGTAGAATGTAATGAATGCTATATGTTATTTTATGTGAGAAATGTGATCGAGTATGCTTGTTTGAATTAAAGAGACTACTTAACTTGATGGTTTCTGCCATAATCTTTAGGTACATTCCATGTTTGTTTAGGTTCTTAATAACAAACTTGTTCATGCTCATATTAATCACTTAGGTTAATGATTTGGATGATAGGTCTTGCCATGAGGTACTTCTTATGCATAGCAACACTAACTACACTTGCACACTATTGAATGCATTCATCACCACTTATTTCATGTGTACACACACTCCACCCCTTAGGGGTTTCCATTCCTGATTTTTAGTTTGCTTCTATTAGTCACTTAGTTTAGTTTTATTTGGTCTCGTGCTTTCATCTTCTTTGTTTGTTTCGTGGTAGTTTAGCGCAATTTAGTTTGGTGTAATCAATTTCTTCTCCATTTTTTTCCACTTGCCTTTGAACGAACCAGAGTTGACACACCTCCCTGTGGATCGACCCGTATTTTCCACGTCTTCATCGACGTCGTGCACTTACGGTTAAACTTAAATATTTGCATCAGAAATCGTTGATAAATGCGATGAAATATTTGGCTCCACCTTTTGACCGAACCGGCGTCGGTCCCCAGACGTCTGAGTGCACATACTACAATATTCCTTTCGTCTTGTGGATAGCCGTCTTGAATCGAATCATGTCCTGTTTACCGAAGACACAAAACTTGCAAAAATCCAATTTGAAAATCTTTACACCCCTTAGTAGTCATTTTTTGATTACCTCACACAAATTGGCCTTTTCCAACATATGACCAAGCCTCATATGCCAAAGTGTGCAACTGTCTTTGTCTTTTGCAATACTTGCTTCACCCCTTCTTGCTACTGTGTTTCCCTTCTTCCAACAAAAGTTGCCTACCTTGGTTTCCTTTATCACTGTCATCTCTCCATGAGGGATCTTGACCTTTCCGTCCACCTCGGACCATCTCCATTGAGAGTATCAAGCTCTCCTAGAGATATCAGGTTCTTCTTCAACTCCGGAACATAACGCACACCCGTCAACGTTCGAATACACCCATCGAGCATCTTGAACTGTACGTAACCAGTTCCGACGGTAGTGCATGGTGCATCGTTGCCGATAACAACAATCCCTCATTTCAGTGGTTCATAGAATGTAAACCACTATCTAACCTGGGACATATGGTATGATGCTCCTATATCTAAAATCCAACCCATCGAGGATTTATCGATACCTACAACGCAAACTGTCAGGACGTCTACGACGTCCCGTTCCTCCACCACGCTGGCGGAATCAAGCCCCACGACTTCACCCTTTTGCTGTGCCTCCTTGAAGGTTCTACAATCACGCCTCATGTGACTTGTCTTCTTGCAGAAGAAACGATTCGATGATCCCTATCACTTGGAGATTCAACATCTCCCACTTCTCATTAGTCATCTTTGACAGTTTCTTCTCTTCACCACCCAAAGTGTTCAAGAGTCCATCCATTTGCGACATAACCGCACGGACCCTCCTTTTCCATGTCGAGAAGTTCACTTTTTCTGGTGAATTTCTCAACACGGAAGTTTCTTGCATCTTCCTCCATCGACAAATACAACCAGAGCTCTGATACCACCTGTTGGGGGAGGTTCTAACGGTGGTCTACACGACGACAAGTTAAAATGCTCACCAAAATACGAAACATGAATATTGCACGTGGAATTAACTAACTCCTCGCTCTCTGTTAAACTTTAAATGCAACAAAACACACACAAGATAAATAAACAAGCAATGGACGAGTACACACCTGAAACAACCACGACACACATGTTTTACAAGGTTCGGCAATGTACGTACGTCCTTGGTGGGGTTCTCCTTTTGTAACGCCCCTGATCTCGTGGGTACGCACACTGGGAAAGACTACAAGTGTCGCGATCAGAGACCTCCGCGACGACCGAAGGAGTTACAAAAGACAGACCAAACAATGACTCGACAATAAATAGAGAGATCATACATGGATATACTAACATAAAACATAACTAAAAGTGAGAGATTATCCATATATGGTAACAAGGTCAAATACATTACATCGAGTTCAAAAGGGAAACACATCATAAATAATGCGAAAGCAAAATACAAACTGAAGAATCGGGTCGACGTGTCCCTCGTGTACAGAATCTTCAACTACTCGTCCAGTCTACCCTGTAGGAATCTAAGTACATGCAAGCACCGCATCAACATATGCGTGAGTTTTTATAAGAAAACCCAGTATGCCCCTGGCCCAATCAGAGTTATATGGAAGAATGCATGCAATCTATCTAAGACAAAAGCATCCGAAACAGAAACAGAAAAGCACATAATGCATAGAAGGCTACGACTCCATAAGTCGTGCCGGTCGGGCGCACCCAAACCATTCTTCGAAAGGAACCAGAACACCAGCCTCGCTGGTCAAAGGCGGTCACTCGACAATGACCCACCGCTCGACACAAAGCGGTGCGCCGGATAAGTGTCCCAATTTGCGGCAAGTGACCTACATGGTGCCATCGGAATGGCAGCGCACCTGCCCAGGACTTATCTTACGCCTGGTCTCCCAACGTGAAGGTCTTATACAAATGACCTCTCTATCTAGATGACTCACTCGTGGCCCGTCGGCCCAAAAACAAAATGTGCCCAGAATTATTAATCAGATTAAATGCAAAGCAAGCTACTTAAGCATCTAAAGTCTAATGCAGCTACAAGCTACGAAACGAGCTCAAGGAAAGGTATCCGGATACCCTCCTAACATCCCCCAAACAAATCAAAATCAGAACATACCAATCAAGAATCAAACAAAACTCACAACAACAAGCAATCATAACCGGATCGGCAAATCAAGATAATAGCTAATCGAGTCATCTACGGGTCATGATAAAGATGTTATAAGGTCGGATATGCTAAGGGTCATACATAACCATATCATAATACTTCACTTACGTAACATATAGACATGAAAGACGCAATAGGATGATGCATTACAACTAGATATATCAAAATCAAACTCCACAATAATCGATAGCATGCATCCTTAATTTCAGAGTGTATATGCGATGATAACTGAAATCTCAGCGCATGATCAGAGTTGATATGGGTATGGATTACATGTATATCAGTAGGATAATCGTGCTGGAACATGCATAAAATATCAGTAGACAATATAGATCTCTAAACTATACATGTGTGCAACGGGTTAATATGCTGCTTTAGAATATGACACGATCAACACATGATATCAAAGAGCCCATTTACATCAATAAGTGCATGCATGACTACAACATCAGGAATACACACACACCAGATCATATAACCACATTATATCTGCTACTGAAACACAACAAGTCATATAGAGCAAAACACATTCAACATATAGAACACGATAACTTATAATAGGCAACCTAACAATTTCAATCGACTCACAACCAGATGCATGAGCCCCTGACCACTCCAACCCACGTGCTTAGAGTATCCCTCTCAGGTGGTCTATGGTGGGAGAGGGTCAGTAGAGATCCATTCAAGCAGCTCAGCCCAACAACCGAGCAAGCTGATGCACATGGTGCACTAACCGCATGTCTAGCCCATTCAAGCGCACCCTGCTCAGACCGAGCTAGCCCATCCAGATCCCCCTCACCCTTACCCTCCCTAGGGTTGTTCCAAACCTTTTCCTGACCCTTGCCACCGTCTAGAAGGGCTGGACCAGCCAGCCAATCCAAACAAAGAGTCAAAAGGGTTGAAGACAAATCCTAGTCGGATCTTGTGTGCATCAGCCACACCCAACCAGATCCGTGTCCACCACAAAACTCAGCCCAGAAGAAACCTCATCACTCCTGGTCGGATCTTACCAGAGCTCGCCGGAGCCCCGGTCCCTCTGGCTGTCCCACAACCAGCCCCATCTAGCGCATGCTCCATGCGCACGCTAGAAGGGAACTTAGTTGATGGTGACCGATTGCACCAACCACCAACATGGTGCTGGATGGCCCTCCAACCACACCTCCTCCCACAAAACTCTTCAAGGGTCAGGAGCATACCTGATTAACAAGGAAGTTGTATGAAATTAGCCGGAGATTCTGCCCACCAAACTTCTAGCCGCACCACAGGTTGCACTAGACATCTCTTCTAGCCTCGTTGGATTTGAAGATTGCTGGAGCACCACCTGAGTGGCCTAACCACGTGGCTGAGGAGTGGAAGAAGTGGAGGAGACGTGTGGGAGGTGAAGAGGTGTGCAAGGGTTGGCTGGTGGGAGAGGCTGTTTGTTAGCTTGCTAGGACTCTTCAATTTCCAAGCCTTCATGGCTAATCAAGCCACCTCAACACATGCCAAAAATGGCATCCGCAAGACATCCCAAAAGCCACGAAAATGCACACCCAAACCCTAATGCAACCCTTCCAATTCCATGTCACTTCAACACGGTTTTAGTCCAAAACCGACCCTACACTCACTCGGACCCAAATTGAGTCGATCGAGTCAAACAACCACACGCTCGCCCGATGTGTTGCACCCGATCGAACAACAAGAAATCCGATCAAATCTACTCAAACAAGCATGCCATAACACAATTTGACATTCCAAGAAGTCAATTATGCATAAGCACGGAGAGTGGACTTATTATTATTATAGTAAGAGAGCGGGTCTTACACCTGTGAGTTTCCTTTCCTTATTCCGCTTCTCCAAAAAGAGAAGCAACCGAGATTACAAGTTTATGGAGACAATATTTCCTCCAAAGCACTCTAGATCTCTCTCTAGCCCTAGTCTCTCTCAAGTAAATAAACTCACAATGTATTGAATGCGTCGTACAAAAACAAGGGTGTACAAGCCCTTAAATAGACTTATAACCGAACAAAACTGAATAGAAAAAATCCAGAAAACGTGGGCAACAGTCGACCGAAATCCTTCAAACGATCGACCGTTCGGTTAACAGGAACGATTCCTGTTAATTTTGGTTAACCGGTGTAACCTACCGGTTAACCGCTCCACGGTTTGTTTTAAGCTCGCAACCACTTTCCAGTCGACCGTTCCTCACTCCAAAAAAGTCCCTGCTATTTTCGGTCGACCGAGTCTTCTGTCCGCAAGCTTTTGATAAAATCGATCGACTGGACTTCTACTGGTCGACCGTTTTATCCTATTTTTCCATATACTTAACAAATTTAAATCAATTTTCAATAGGTCGCTCATCCGGGTGCATCGAATTCTAGACTTGATCGAATTCCGACTGCGTTTTGTAGCTTTAATATCTTGAATTTGCTTTTACATGAGAATTGATTTTACCTTTAATTTGTATTGATATGTCTAATTCTAGACTTTGATAAAATAACTGAACTGCTATTCATCGCCGTAAAACTACTTAAATCGCCCGTACAGATTACCAATTTGCCCTTCTAACCTTTCTACTTATTTAACTCTTCATTTCACTCTCCTAACACAACTCTCTCTTCACATTACACTTCTATTCACCAGATACAATGTCTCGGAAGCTAGGAAAAGAACCAGTGGACGCCCCGGATTACTCAAATCTGGTAAATTACCTTATTTATTTTAATTAAATTTAAAAAAAATTAAATTGGGTGGAGCATCCGCGGGAGACGGCCGAACATAGGGCAAGGCGTCTGCGGGAGCTGCCTCCCCCATTTGGGAGGTGGCTCCGGCAGACGCCTCCCCGAACATTGGGGCGTTTCAGGTAGACGCCCCAATTTTGTTTTTTAATTTATTTAAATTGATTATAAATTGTGATAAATTTAAAATAAATTGAATATTATGTTAATAGTGAATTAAATTAGTTTAGTTAATCCTTTATTGATTATAAATTTTGGTAATTACTAAATAAATCGACTATTAAGTTAATAATTAGTTTAATTATTTCAGTATGGAATTATTGATTGAAAGTTGTGATAATAGCTAAATAAATTGATTATTAAGTTAATAATTAGTTGTGTACGAATTTAGTAAAGGATTATTGATTAATTGTGATAATTGCTAAATAAATTGATTATTAAGTTAATAATTAGTTTAATTATTTTAGTAATTCTATTAATAAAATTTTATTTTTAAAATTGAATTAATAGTCATCGGGTTACCGTGGAGGAAAAGGGAAATCAATTCCCTTACGCGCGGTACGTAGTGTAGCAGATGAGTTAAGTTCTCGTCATCCAAGTAGACGGGGTATTTATGCTTTAGTAAGGACAGAGAAAGATCTTTTAGGTCGTCGTCGGATACCTGAGGATTCTTTCGACGATGAGGATGATTCAGATGAGTTGAGGAGTCACGTTGAGAGTGACGATGGGGGCCGGTATGGCTTGGAGACACAGGAGTAGGCGATACATTAGTACGATCGAGGATGGGGACGAGATTGTAGTCCTTTGGCTGAGTGGGTCATTAGGAAGGGTCGAGGTGGCCGGTTTGTGATCGGTGATTCAAGTTCGTGCACTGCAGATGAGTCTTGGATCGTCACCGAGGCCACATCGCATATGATGCTGGTGGTCCTTTAGATGGCAGTGTCATTCCGAGTTTCGGAGGCCACATCGCCAGATGCATCTGGGATGGCGAGGATCAGAAGGTTTTGAAGTGCCATAATCGGCACAGAGCCTGTACGACGTTGTAGGCCTGGCGTTCAGTGATGACTGATGATATGACGATGGCTGTTAGTGATAGTGGATTGGGTCACTTGCCGTACAACATGTTTTCCGGCATTGACATGCCGTTGATTTCAACTTTCGTGGAGCGGTGACAGCCTGACACCATCACTTTCCACTTGCCGGTCGAAGAGATGACGATCATGTTGCATGACATCTTTCAGATTGTGCACATTCCTGTTGAGGGTCCTATGGTCAGTGCGCAGGTGCCGACGTCTTAGCTGAAGTTTTTTGTATCAAAGTTGCTGGGTCTTGGGCGAGATAGCTCATTTTGGAGCGGCGGTGGTGTTAGTATCGATGCTGTGGACGAGTGTTGCAGACGAGGGCGACCACCACGGAGTGAGGATACACAGATGACTGCTTACCTCTTCTTACTGCTAGGCTGCGTCTTGTTTGTCGACAAGAGCGGTTCCAGAGTCAGACCACGCGACCTATTGGAGGCGAGGGAGCCAGATACCATTTGTCAGTACTCATGGGGGTCAACGACGTTGGCATATCTGTATCGAGTCATGCTGATTGTTCTGGATTACGAGTTGTCTTACACTGCTGCAGGCTTGGATCTATGAGTATTTTCCTGCTTTCTGCCCGCATAGGTAGCGGAAGATTATTGAGCGTGGTCATCCTCGTTCGCGTATGTGGGCAGTCCGGGCCGAGGATAAAAGCGAGGGTCGACTTCTTTCTATTCGTAGACGGCTAGATCAGATGACTGCATCGCAGGTATATAATGTATATATCATTCACGTTTATTTAAATTTGAACTTTATTATTATTAACGTATAAATGTTTAGGTGGAGTGGTTTCCGTATGGTCCTGAGCCTATTGTAGCTGTGCCGAGGACTACATTTATGGGCGTTATTCGTTATAGGGATATCACGGAGCCTTATTTACCTGATCGCGTGTTACGTCAGTTAGGTTACGTTCAGGTGATCCCGGTTGACATCCCGACGCCCGAGCTTGCAGAACGGTCTGTGATTGCGACAACGTACGACATCAGGCATAGCGTTTCGTTCGAGGAATCGGTTTGGAGGACATTTCCGAGAGTAGGACGACTTCACCTGGACAATCTAAGTCGTAGCCGCAACCCCTCCACATGTGATGCAAATTATTTGCAGTGGTTGGGTAGGTGCTCACATCCACTTATCGTACGTGGTATCATTCCGAGACCGTAGAGACCACTGGATAGGACATGTGCCGATGCGGTAAGTTTTTCTAATTTTATTTGTAATTGTAATGTATATTTTGTTCATCTTATATGTCGAATCCATGCAGATTACGAATGGGTATGAACGCAACAACTGAACTGAAGTCGGATGTGCCAAAAATGCGTGAGTGGGGACATTAGTTTCTTCATCTGCCACAATCCAATGCAAATAGTTATGTTGCACTGCCTGACTGAGAAACTGCTGCGCGGGATTCTTGTCTTCAGATTTCGTCCTCCTCGTGTACTCTCTGAAGTTATAAATGTGTCTTTGATTGAGATTATCCTCCGGGAATTTCTCATTTACCGCCACCAAAATGTTACGTGGTATTGCTTGTGCCTCTGTCATATCACGAACAATTTGCTTGGCCCCAGCACCAAGTCCGCTGACCTGTCGGTGACCCTCTGAATAAACTGCAAGTGTGTGGTTGTGCTGCCCATAGGTGCTATTAGAAACAACGACTCATCCATCACGATCCCGTCGCTCAACCACTTTTACCGAAAAACGACAACCGCAACCTTTTCTTTTTGTGTTATTTCGCAGTGCAATACTCGTATCGCGAGAACTCATTTCACGTCAGCGATTACATATCAGCTAACAATCCATCCAGTTATCTGCTTTTGGTTTGTATGATGATATAACCAAAAAAATATGGTTCATATTGCAACTTGTTTCGCCTATTTACAAGCTTCCTCGATTGTTGTAAATATTTCTTTACTGTCAAAAAACTCATTGTAATCTACTCCATCACCACCGAAATCTTGCAACGGAACCTTAAAAAAATAATTTAACAGAAAATTAAAAAAAAAGCTTGTTGTCCAGGTGCTTCTCCAGATCCGCCTCCGTTACCTCGCCGGATCCAGGTGCTTCGCTCCGCTCTCCGTTTTTCTCTCTCTTCCTCATCTAGTCGGAAAAAAATCTAGTCGGAAAAAAAATCCGCCTCCGTTCTCCTCTCTCTTCCTCCTCTCTCCTTCGTAGCAAGACACATCTAGTCGGAAAAAAATCCGGCTCCGTTACCTCGCCGGATCCAGGTGCTTCGCCAGACATTTTCGTGGTGTTGGTACTAGGAATGTGAGTAAAACTGAGTCAAAAACCTTGTTTAAAGACACATGATGAAATGAGTATTAATTGATTTGTTAATAGCAAAAGGGTAATTTTTGGGGCGATTTAAGTAGTTTTCTGACGACGAATAGTAGCCCCCTAAAATAACCATTACAAAAACAAATGCAAAAACATTTATACACTCTTAATGTAAATGGATGTTGAAAAAGAATTGACATTTTTAGATTTTTTTTAAAGAGACAATGACACATTTATGAGGAAGAGAGAGGAGAGCGGGAAAAGATTACAAAGAGGAGAGAGAAAGTGCAGAGAGAGTGGAGAGAAGAGAGAGGAGAGAGAAGGAAGAGAAGAACAAAGAAAAAAGTTTGTTAAGTTATGTTGGGGCGAATATGTAAAATCTACATTATATGCTAAATGTTTTAATACAATATTGTCGACAAATTTGCAACAATCTGAAAATATAATGACAATTTGCATGTTCTCCATGTTATTTTGTGACATCAAAGAAAATAGGTATAACGTGATAGTAGTTTGAAAAAATAAGATGTTTTTGAGTGACACTTGAGCCAAAAATCCTAACTACATAGCACTTTAAAATAATTCATAATATTATGTACAGGCACAATATATACTACTACACTAGAGAATTATGTATTTCAACTTCATATTATCTTGTTCATAAACGAGTGTCAAATAATTCAATTTTTTTTAATTTTCTAGTAGATTCTTGTGCATGCATAATCAGCATAATTTTTGTTAAAGATAAGTTGAATTTGTTTGATTCATTTGCCATTGGTTTCCTTTAATCACAATTTTTTTGACATTTTTATATGCAGAAACATGACAAAAGAATGCTTACCACTGACTTCTTTAGGTCGATCACCATTGATGAAAAAAGATTAATTAACTCAAATCCTTGATTTTAAAGACTATAATCATTCACTTGTTTTTTTAAATGCTCAAATACACTTGTTTTTTTATTTATTGAGAAAAGCGTTTTCAGTAATTTTCTTCATGAGCGTTCGGCGTTCCGCTCCACTTGTCTATCTTTGCTCTTGCTTTCTCGTAGAGGGGTGGTGTGTGTCTATATATATATATATATATATATATATATACATAAACATATTTAAGCTAGTATTGATCTATTATGATGATGGTTTAGTATTTAGATCTTTGATGAGTCAATTACACAAGCTGACCATATCAACCACAACAACATTTGAGATTATTTTATTACTATTTATTCTAATAGGTGTAGGTGATTACTACTAACCTCAATACGTACATGAACTCACTTTGATGGACACATGATTTCTGATCAATGTTACTTTAAGGTCAGTATGTACCAATTAGACTACCGTTAGTACGTGCAACTACTCTGAACACTTTATAAATAGATAGAATACATGTTGCATTTTTACTTTGAGCATGTAGTGTTAATACAATGAAAATTTTCCCAGACCTAGTTTATTCTGCCATATACGAGTCATGGACTCATATTACTTCCGAATTGTTATTCATCGCCGGAAAACTACTCAAAATCGGTCGTGCGAATTACCATTTTGCCATTCTATCCTTTCTACTTATATAACTATTCATTTCACTCTCCTAACACCACTATCTCTTAATATTACACTCATATTCACCAAAAAATATGTCTCGGATGCCAGGAAAAGAATCAGTGGACAACACAGTCTACTCGAATATGGTAAAATGTCTTATTTAGTTTTTGTATATTTTAAAAAAATTGGGTTGGGCATTCGCAGGAGACGCCCTTTCCCAACGGTATTAGCTTATTTGTTGTACTCTTATTATTTATTTCTGATGAACATATTTTCTTCTTATTTGTTTATCTGTTGTACTTTTATTATTTATTTCGTAGACCTGTTTGGTATATGTGATGTAATTTAAATTTAAAATCTGATAAAAAAACAACACGATATAAGTACAAATACACGATATATTATACATTACAAATGCATTACAAATTACAATCAAAATGTACTACGTAACCGGTCCCAGTACGCTCTTCTACTTTCGTACTCTGCCTCCCATCCAGCAACACTCTCATCTCGCATTTGAAACCACAGGGTCGCTATAAGAGGTACTGGGAATCCCTCGGTTAATTTGAAGTGAATAAAATGTATGTAACTCCCTAAATAAGCAATGACCAACTCTCTGACTGACCTCGTTATGACAGACGGACTCTCCCAAGGTAGCACAGTAAGACACGGGTACAACGAACCATCCGTTCCCACTGAGGAATACATAACTGCACACTTGTAAAAATTTGCAATCGGGAACAAGTCGGATCAAACCTCCATATAATGACCCTTGCCACAAGGTCCACCGCCCCAATCAATTCGTTGACGAGCCTATACCACATTGCCGTAATAGACGTTCTCATAAATAGGATGCACACATATCTCATTAGAAATCACAGGATGGGCGTACAACCAATTGTATTGACCATCATGGAAGACATCGACAACAAATCGAAATCCACAGTTGTCATCAGCACGTACGTTATTCCACATCTCTAGAAATGGTAAAATGATTTCTGGCAGTCTATCAACATATAGGAAGTTATCCACGTCAATCCGTTTGGACACTATAAGATGGAAAAATAGCAATTCAGTATATATATTAATAACAACAAACAACTAAGCAATAATATTAACAACAAACATATCGTTATACCAGATCTTGTGCCTGTGGTTACGGACGATCAATACGAATTGGAAGAGTGACCAGGACCCCTGCTCCCACTACTAGAAGACCGACCACTACTTTGCTCAGCATACTCAAAGGCACTCGGGTCCCGACGTGTCAACTATCCCCTTGGTCGACATCGTACCATAGTATTTTGTGCGAGTTCTTGATAGTTCGACTGCTCTGATTGTAACTGTGTGTATAAAATACGAGAGACACTACAAATTACTGCAGGGTCGCTCCCGAAATGTCATCAACAAGCTTCCGAAAATGCTCAACGTCTTGTGCTGACTGATCCACAAACTCTGACATCTAAAATCCTTCTCCAATGACAAGTTCCAGAATGGATGAATCTGCTCTAAATAAATTTCATCACCTGACTCAATACAATCGTGCATGGTACAGGCACAACAAATCCCATGTGATGTCATAAAAGCACACCCGCAACGATATTCAACTTGATTGCTTAATTAAGTCCTGCATTCTCTTCAACTCCTGAGTCAATAATGACAAGCAGTGATGCGAAACTCGACCATTTATATGATGATACAAATGACCTATATAATTTGTCAAATTTCAACGTCTCGAATCGTCAATAAAGTTCGGAATATTCGTCAGTTGCATTTCAATAGCCGAGTTCACGCGGTCGAAAAGAGTGTCCATAGCTGCAGTCGATGTAGTAATCCACTCTTTAGAGCCGAATGAGCACTTTCCACCCTACAGTTCGTAGTGTTGTCGAAATGAAAGACTTTATTCGTCCAATTCAACACAAACTTTTCTTTATGCACTAACCACGTGTCTTCCAGATACTCTGTGAGCACTGGCCAGGACTGGAAAGAATCTTTCAGATTACAGACTGCTCTATCATAATTCATCTGTGAATCAGAAAGCATGACTTTCCTCCACTTTCCACGCCTAAAACTCTCTACAAACTGCTTGCCCTTCCGAATACGTAGAATGCGTAGTTGTACACGTCTTTGTTGATATACCAGGTGCAAAGTAAATGAGCAGACTAAGGAAAAACATCCGCCACTGGTCGTATCAGACCCAACTCCCGGTCCGTTATTATTGCAGTCGGGCTAACAATATCCAATAACAGATCTCGCAACTTCTCCAAAACCCACCGGTAACTAGTCTCGCTCTCATCCTTCAAAATGGCATAGCCGACGAGGAAATTGCGCCAGAGTCGTCGCCTCCTCAGGTCGCCGAAAAGGAGCTGAGGGAGAGAGAAGAGAGAGTGTGAGAGAGAGAGAGGGAGAATGGGTTGGTTTTTCTCTCACCAAGCCAACCAAACCAGCACCTCACCTATCACCCTAGCAACACCCCCACCATACCCCATCACCTCAACCTCCTTCCTCGTGCAAACCTCCAATTAGCACTCTAATCCAAGATTAAGCCTAATCAAGGTTTTGGATTTAACAGGTTGCATGTTCGTTTACGGGTTAGATTTATTTATGTAATTGTTATGTATGCTAAATGAATTCGAAAATAGGTAAACAATCTTCCTTGTTTCCAATTTTCACGTAATGATTTAGAAAATGAGTGAAATTAAGAAGATTTTTATTTGGTTCAGGAAAAATTATGAAAACTACCAACATAATTATGCAAATTGGTTGTTCATCGGTAACTAAAGTGTTCCAAATGAAAAGATGAAACATTTGGAGATTTTTTTTAGGTTTTGTTATTGTTGATATTATTATAAGTACAACACACAGATATATTATATAGATAGATATCTAGAAACGGGTTGAGAAGATATTCATCTTCTATTTTGTGTGAGAAACACGTGCCTTGAGACATCTTCATTTTCTATTTTGTTTTGTGTGAGAAACACATCCTCAAGAGATGTTTCTATTCTATGTTGCGTTGGAAACACACCCTTGAGAGCCCAAATTTTGTAATCCTTATAATTATTACGACAAGTAGTTTTTGAGAAAGACATTCCTAAGCAAATAATGTTACTTATATATCTAGGGGTGACAATTTGGGTGATGACCAAATATCCTGACAACACCACTACAGAAAATGGAATATACGTCGGATGTACGGGACTATATAATGATGTTTCTCAAAAAATATTACTAATGATGTTCGAACCTAAGTATATTAACAAACAAAAGCATTCAACGACTCTACAAAAAATACACATTTTGTCTACAAACAAATTCATGGATACATTTTTACTAATATTTATTTGTTATCACAAATCAAAGTCACTATGCCATTTTATTACGCACGTAATTGCTATTAATAAGAATCAATCCTTGAAACTAACTTTTGGTAAGAAAACTATAATGTCTTCACTTTTTATTTATATGTCTCAAGCATATATATCTATATCTAGAAAACATGTTAATACCCAGGTGAATCTGGCTTAACACGGTTGAACCGTTGTTCAACCATAATGTAAAGATTAATTGGTCGATCAGGTCACCGGTTCGATGATGTCATCTCCGGTTGAACCGATTTGAAGCAATCAATTACTTAAATGAATATTTGTACTCAATTTTCGACTATTTCCTTCGATGCACCTACATTCCAACGTCACCTCTTTCCGTGCACCTATATTTTCATTTATTTGTTTACATAATCCTTCCAATTATGTTAGGAATTTTGCAAGGGAGAAAGAGGAGACCGAAAGAGAGAAGGGAAGAGAAGGTTTGGGTCTTTTCAGTTTTTTGTTTTTTTATTATTAAAAAATTAAGAATATTTTTAAATTTAGATTATGTAAATTACAAAATTATTTACGGAATTGAACTGAATTTGTGACGAAATAGACTCCACTAACAATGCAAGTGTCTATAAGCAAATAAATAAAAAATGTAGGTGCATGAAAAGAGTTAAAGTTGAAATGTAGGTGCACCGAAAGAAATAGTCGAAAATTGAGATGCACAGAAGAAAATAATCAAAAATTGGATGCAAAGATTAAATTACGCAACGTTCGAGGTGTATCCAAACAAATAACCCTAAAAAATTCTATTCAGAAAAAAACTATCGTACGGCTAAACTGAAGCATATAATCAACCAAAACAAGTAATGGCTGTTAAGAATTTTGAAATTTAATAAGTGATGAGCACTTGTTTAAGCGCTGAAGTGTAGGTTAGTGAGGAAGATAATCCAATTTTCAACAATCACCAAGTAGAATACTCAAAAGCGTCAGAATACCACACGCCAATGCGATGTCAATATCGATCAATTTAATTAGGTTGGATATATCATGTTTTTTTCAGATATTGAGCGAGTTGAGTTACCTGACCTAATCGAATGACCGATATAACTTTCCCACAATTCTTCGAACAGATAAGGCTTGCAGGTTACCAATTGAAAAATCATACCTGCTCGATCGGTAAAGTAGTTGCAATGTATATCTATCCTGTAAACTTTTTTTTATGGAGGATAGCAGTTGCAACAAGTTTGGGTTATAAGCTTGGATGCAGTTTTTTATTATCATGACATGGTAATTAATATATTGTGCTGAGATTAATTAATTAATAAGTAAACAAGATGTAGCTGAACTTTATGATTTTGAAGACATTAGGTTACCAAATTGACGCTCATAAGAGAATGTCAAGGCAAGATGGTTGATCAATTTCCTAACATCTCTTAAATAATTGAAGTTAAATCACATGAATATAAGGTTTATAAGGGGTTCTTTCATATATACCCTCCATATCTAGAATATTTTCCCATAAAGACCTGTGCTTTTGCTTAGTTTTGCTTGAAGACCCTTCAACATATTTTGATTAACTTTCATAGATTCGGGTTAACTTCAGTTCGTTATAGTTGACTAATGATGGTATATTTTTCCTCTTTTCTATATGTCATGTCATATATACTCTCTTATTTTATTCATTTTTTCGTTCATATCCGGTTTGATTTAGCCTTTACTTTACTTTACTTTTATTTCATCAGTTTGACGCAGTCGAACATATGTAGTAAAACCAATACAAAGGAATGCAGATAAAACTGATATAAAAAATGAACTGAAATGTTAAACAAAGAATGCAAAATGAGATGATAAAAAATATGGAAGGAGAAATGTCGATCGTGACTAAGGTAGTGTCAGAAATACAGGTTAAGGAATTGGAATTTGTAAGAACTTAAAGATTAGCTGATATTCACATGAATATCTTAACTAGACTAAATGTAAAATTCTCATCTACCTATCTAATTATCATAAATACTTTGAAATTCCAGTGGATTAAAAATTTAGAGGAAATCAAAAGACATATGGGTCCTAATAAAACAAGTAAAATTGCAAAATCCACGGGATCATCCGACCCCTTCCTCCCACCTTGTCATTCTGAGAGGCACAACCAAGGGTTGTGACGGCCCACAGATAATTTAAATATACACGATAAACAAAAAACTGTAGAGATCATATAAAACTAAAATTTACGCGTAGAAAAAACACATTGATCAGTTACTGTAGAGATCATATTAGTAGATATGACAATTAAGGAGGATGGACAATTAAAAGACATCCTCATTTCTTACGGCCCATTGATCAGTTACTATTTTATTGTAAGAAAATGCCTATACAACTCTAATTTGTACTGCATGTACTGCGGTACGTTTCCGAACCTTCATGTGTTTATCGTAACTATACAGTGTTTACTGGTATTTAAATGACGTTTGAAAAATGTTTGAGACCCAAGACTGGTCACAAGTTGACAAGATACCACTGTGGATAATCGGGGTGATGTTTGTGGCAGAATACTCTTGTTACTTGAGAACCACTTTGTGTGAGGATTTTGTACGTTTGTAGACCTTAGAAGGGGTTTAGGTCGTCGTCAATGTCTAATATTATAGTAAACCTAGGTGCTTCGGTTTTTTAGTAGTTTAGAATTGTACTGTGAGATTTAGAACTTTTTTATGGAATATAGACGTGATCTCTCTGACTCACTTGTTTTGTTTATCACAGTTTGCATGCTTATGCATGGAAAATAGAGGGCTAGCACAAGGTTTTTAGAAAGCATTTGTATTTTTTTAAAATTTAATCTCAACATGTAGTAGGCTAGTAGGCCGATTATTGTTTTATTTATAAAATAACAAACTTAATAGCTACAAACCTAATAACGACATCATAACTTTTAAGTTTATCAATGTTCTTATGTATGATATTTTATTTGATTTACTCTACCTCACCGAGATCATCCCAAACATGAGAACGAAACTGCTGGAATTCGATTGTCATTAACTATCTCAAGATAAAAGATCTCTCTCAATTGATGACTTCAAAATATTTGGAAAGCAAAAAGGCAGTTGCATCTTTAGCTTGGCAATTAAAGCTGGATCACAGTGTGGTATTTAAGATCACATTGTGGTCTTCATCAGTCTCATGGGAAAACATTCATTTTATTTTCTTTAGGCTTGTGTGTTTTCATTTTTGGTCTTATTACTAACGAGATAATACAAGCTTTAGGGCAAAAAAAATAAAGGGTTAATTACGGTTTGACCCCCTGAACTATACCTTGGTATCACTTTGCCCTCCTGGACTTTCAAAGTTAACAGTTACCTCCCCTGAACTTTAATTTTGTAACACTTTGCCCCCTGAACTTCAAAAACTCATTATTTAACACACATTCGACGTTTTTTTTCCTAATTTTTTTTCTTGTATCCCTAATACACTCCTAAACCTATATTTACGTGAAAGTTTGGATCCAAACGGAGGTCGGATATGGTTGGAATTTGGGTTGGATTGAGTGTCAAACCGACCCAAATTCCAACCATATCCGACCTCCGTTTGGATCCAAACTTTCACGTAAATATAAGTTTAGGAGTGTATTAGGGATACAAGAAAAAAATTTAGGAAAAAACGTCGAATGTGTGTTAAATAATGAGTTTTTGGAGTTCAGGAGGGCAAAGTGTTACAAAATTAAAGTTCAGGGGAGATAACTGTTAACTTTGAAAGTTCAGGGGGGCAAAGTGATACCAATGTATAATTCAGGGAGTCAAACTGTAATTAACCCAAAAATAAATTCAAAACAGACAAACTCAGCTGTTTGTCACCTTTTATTATATTCCTTTATATGGTTACGAGTGCTTTACCTCTTTCATTAAACATTGCTTTCTTTCAAGATTCTACTTTATACCCTAAAACCTAGGTTAAACATTAAGACCCATTAGGAAAATTTCATACCCTAAAACCTGTGTGCTGGTGATAATCGCCCACGGTTCCATCCCAAGAAAGACAAGCAACTTGTACAAATGTTTCCCACTCCAACTATACTTACACATACGTATATGTGTATAAATACCCTATTTAAAATTCTAGGAGCTAGAGACTAGTAGACTTGCCCACATTTCCATGCACTCATTTATTATTAGGATCCCACAACGCCAACGCAGTATCCCACACACTATCCCACTTGGTACTATATTATACATTCTCCGTACATTCTTGGTGCTTTTTTCTCCTTCCAACACCTTTCCGTTCTCTCCTCGCAATTTCTTCGTCTGGCTACAAATGCGGAGATCCACCGTCCCGCCCCCACCCCCATCTAATGTGGGTTGTGGGAAAAAACTTACCTAATCCCGAATACACATGATCAAACTTTCTTTTCTATGTAAAACATCAAAAATAACATTTTTTAACACTATGATGTAAAAGTAGATAATCAAAACTTGAAAATATTGATATATTGTAAGGGTATGTATAATACATATATAGTTAAAAGTATGGATACATATGAATATATTATGTAGAATTATATACAAACATTACAATATTAAAATCAACCATAAAACAAAATAATGAACACAAAGGAATAACCCACCACATCAGCCTAACCCACCTCGCCCCGCTTACCCGTTTAACTTAGGTGGGGCGGGTAGCGGTGGGGCAAAAACCTAACCCGTCCTGTCCCATATATACCCTTAGTCTCTCGCCAACATTTTTAGAGTCTCTTTTAACACTTTTTTCATCTCTCTCTTTCTTCCAACACTTTTTCTCTCTATTTTGACACATATTTTAGTTACTAATTACCAAAATATCACTTGGTAATTTGCGCATTTCTTTCGGGTAATCAACATATCATGGATGGGTAAAGGAAACAACTTTTGGGTACTTTTTCAGTGTTTTGTTTGAGTATTTCTTAATTTTATTTTAGGATTTTTTAATGTTTTCTATGGGCATAATTATGTTTTTGTTGTATGTTATAAGTATTCAAGATCTTCGTTATTGAGTAGTTTATTTATACAACAATACCCAAACTATAACAAAAAACTACATCCACCAAGAGGCAAAAATACCCACAACTTGATACAACAATACCCACATTACCGGATATTTTTTCTCTCCCTTCTCTTACATTTTCCCTCTCACACCCAACACATTTTCTCTCTCCTCTCGCATTGTTTTCCCTCTATTCCTATATTTTGATTGTTTCCTTTTCAATTTCACATTAATCTGCCTTCACAATATGATTACATTTGTTATTGTTACTAATCCTCCACAAGTCACCAATTAGTAAAGTGGTAGGGTTATTCCATTGTATACCAATACTATATCAGGAAAATAGCTAAATTATATCACATGTATACCCGTACTATATCATGAAAAAAGATAAATTATATCACATGTATACCTAAATCATTTACATAAATGGAGACAGAAATACACATATTGTAATATGTAACCACCCAAACAATAACACAAAAATACCAGTCTACAATCCCAAAAAACCCATACTCCTAACACCACCGAGGACCAAACTAATTTTTCTTGGTTTGTCAGAAATTTATACAAAGATTAATTAGTACAGAAATGTGGATATGATAATATCAAAATACGGAACCTATAACACGGAAATACCTACATTACGATAAAAAATACCCAAATGAAAACACCAACGAAGACCAAAAAAGCATGTCATCATTCTCCTACTCCTCTTCCATCTCCTACACCTCTTTGACATGTCTCCAACCAACCATCTCCTAATTCCAATCACCACCCACCCCACCATCAACACACCCCTCTCTTGTTGAAGGAATGATTTTCTTGAGGATAAATGGAGACTTGACAAAAAATGAAAATAGAAAATCAACATTGGATGTGCAATGGGTACTTCTCTTTGGTGACTTGGGTATCCTTCGTTGGGTTTTGGGTAAATTGAGAAGTATTTTGTGGTAGGATCAAAATAAACATCGATGAGTTCATCGTTAGAATCTGATGTGTTATCTCATAGCTACAAGTTAGATTCTGAACAAAAAATCAAGGAGATTAAATCATGTTGTAATCATACACACATCGTGTAGGATTTTGTGTCCCTATGTATATGTATATTTTAAAATTTTAATACAAAAATACAAGATCAATTTCATATTTTCATTGATTTTACGTACATGTATATATTTATTTTAATATCATGCATTCCTACACATATTAAAATTAACAAAAGAGAGAGGATCATACCCAAAGGTTCTCTAAAACCTTTCAGAAGATCCAGAGTTCCGTTGCTCGTCGAATCGTCCGCCGATTTGCCTCCAAGTATTCACCAAACTCTAAACAAGATTAGAGAGAAAGGAGCTAGCCAATCAATCTCTAATTAAGCTTAGAATCTAGCTAATAACTCAGCTTTAAGCTCCTGAGATTTCTATCTCCAAAACTTAAAACTATTAAGAGATTTTTGTGGTGATTAATGGAGAGATTAATGAGAGAGAGAATTTATGCATTAACATAAACAAGTAGGATGAGTGATCCTTTTATAGGCTCCCAAAACATCTTTATCAAGACATATTCTCTAGTCATGGTCTCTTGCTTATTCTCTCCTAAAATTAATCACAAATTACCACATAAGCATCCTAAAAAATGTTTGATCAAATCTAGAATTAATTCAACCCATGATCTAATTATTCTCTTAATAATTCAGGCAAAAATCGTGTTGTTCGGTTAACCGAGAATTCTTCTCGGTTGACCGAACCATTCAGTTTTAACACACGTTTGATTGACCGTGAGCTAGACGGTCGACCGAATATTCATGAGAAAAATTCTCTAGAAAAATTCAGACGATCCGCGTCTTGCTCCGGTCAACCGTTGACCCACCAAAATTTCTCCTGGCAAATCTTCTTCGGAAGATCGTGTCACATTCGGTCTACCGAACCCTAAACGGTTTACCATTTTGATCCCGATTTTGCCTTTGTCAAATTTTGGATTTATTTCCAGCAAAACTTGATCTTATGGGGTTTTTAGCAAATTCATATCATATGTAATATATTATCCTATGTAATATTAAATTATTACACCCCATAATATATACACCTCATATGAATTTATCAATGATTCTAATTATGTCAATTCTCATGATATATTGATTTTATTGATTCACCGCATGTGTCCATTTTCACATGAAACCTGACACATCTTATGAACTCAAAATCAAGCTTCTTGTTTCCCAGTTTTGTGGTGTGACCTATAGGAGGATCTAAGCTAAATTGACAGCGATATTAAACACTTAATATCTCAAACTATAAGCGGTATCTAGCTACACATTATAGTTACTCAATTAGCATAGATATCTTTGTTCCACACGAACTAAACACAATCCATTTAGTGATGTAAGTTCACCACTTGTGTCTGTCCCTTGCCTCATGATATTAAGAATATATACAAAGTAGAAATGTGTCACCTTTGTATTATATTCATTTCTTGATCTCTTTAAGCTAATTATAACTATGTAACTTAACGCAAGTTACATTGTGCACATTGTAATTTTGCTCTATCAAGAGGGCCCACTAATATCATCACTCAATTAAGATGGGCAGTGATAATCGTTTGATTATCTAACTTTTCCAGCACAAGTCATGTTCAACATCCTATCTCCTTTATCACAACACTCATTGATAGCTTTTGACAATAATCAAATCAAGCACTTCTTGAGTGAAAAGATACAAGTCTCATATCTTAGGATCCGATGACACAATAAAATATTAATGACACGAAACAAAATTCCATAATGTTTTACTTGTTAGGTCTATTCAATATATAAAAGTAATATTTTCCTCTTTAATGTACTCGTGTTGTCAATTATTTGTAGAGCTACAACAATCGATGACCAACACGACAATCTTATCTCAGTGATTAATGTTCCATGTTAGTTACCATGATTGTGAATAACTTTTGATTTATGTAAACCATTATATTTTAGAGCTCTACGGTTAAGGACCAAGCGTCTTTTTTTAACACTTCCAAAAGACGAATACCATAATCAAGGAACAAAATGTTTGCACATCCAATTTATAAAAATTGACATATAAAAGTAAAACTTTTAGAACACATTCCTTTCAATCTCCCATTTGTCATCAAAGCTTTCTTTCACATACATTCTCAATGTATAAAACAATAATAATTAGGGTAACCCTCTCTAATCACTCAAACCAATCCACATAGTTCCTTAGACCCATGGACTCGAAATGCTTTTCGCCATTGGCTTGGGATAAGCGTTTGGTGAATGGGTCAGCTGTGTTGTTGTTTGTATCCACCCATAACAGATTTATCTTGCCTTCGTCGATGAAGTCACGTGTGACAAAGTACTTGTGATCCATGTACTTCACTTTGTGGTGTGAATTAGGATCCTTGATTTGCGAGATAGATGCACTAATATCGCAAAATAGCTCTATTGGTCCCTTGCACGAGGGAACTACTCCAAGCTCTTCAAGGAACTTCTTAATCCACACACCTTCCTTGCCCGCTTCAGCGACAACCATTATTTTAGAAGTAGTGGTTGAATCGGCCGTAGTGCTTTGCTTCCAACTACGCCAACTCATAGCTCCACCATTCAGAAGGAAGACGTATCCTGATTGCGACCTTCTATCGTCGGGATCACTCATGAAACTCGCATCTGAATAACCCTCGGCTATTAACTCCCTTTGTCCTCCATAAACAAGAAACTTATCTTTGGTCCGGTTAAGGTACCTTAGAATATTCTTGACCGCAGTCCAATGCTCAGGACCTGCGTTGGATTGGTGACAACTTGTCACGCTTAGAGCATACGAGACATCGGGTCTTGTGCAAGTCATCACGTACATCATCGATCCTATTGCGGATGCATACGGGGCAATGTGCCAACGAGTATGGGTGTGCAACTCAAGAAGTCTCAACGTGCTGAATCACATAAGGACTTGCAGTACATGAAAGATATGTTCATACAGAACCTTTCCAGGACCTTGTCAATGTATGTACGTTGACTTAGGCCAATGAGTCTACGGGATCTATCTCTATATATCTTGATTCCCAAGATGTATTGAGCCTCACCCATATCTTTAATTGAAAATGCAGATTTTAATGAATTTCTCGTTTGCTCAAGCAAAGGTATATGATTTCCTATGAGGAGTATGTCATCGACATATAAGATCAAGAAAACTATATAGCTCCCACCAACCTTCCTGTATATGAAAGACTCTTCCTTACTTTGGATGAAATGAATCCTTTTGACTTCTTCGTCAAAGTGTTTGTTCAAACTCCTTGATGCTTGCTTCAATGCATGAATGGATCTTTGAAGCTTGCATACTTTCTCGTTATTCTTTGGATCTTCAAAACCTTGAGGTTGTACCATGTACACATCCTCCTCGAAGGTACCATTAAGGAACACCATTTTGACATCCATTTGCCATATCTCATAATCATGAAACGCGGCAATAGCGAGCATAATCCGAATAAACTTGAACATGGAAACCAATGAAAAAGTTTCATCATAGTCAATTCCTTAACTTGAGTGAAACCTTTTGCTACAAGCCTCGCTTTCTAGGTTGTCAAGTTCCCATCCATGTTCATCTTCCTCTGGAAAACCCATTTATTTTGAATGACCTTTTTCCCTTGAGGAAGGTCAACCAAGTTTGACACTTGATTATCATACATGGATTCTATTTCGGATTCCATGGCATTAAACCATAGTTTGGAGTCCTCTTTTTCCATTGCTTCTTGAAAGGTCGAGGGATCATCGGTATCTAGTACCATGATCTCATGAAGTCCCAAATACATATCGGGTTTCTTCCTTTCCCTTGTTGACCTTTGAAGTTTTTTTGGTTCTACGTGTATTTCTCGAACTTATTCCTCAATTTCTTGCGGAATTGGTTCGTGTTCGATTCTCGAACGTACACTAGGTGGGGAAGATTGAGTTTCTCTCACAATTGCTTGCGATGACCTCTCACTCACGCTCCCACTAACCAAAGGAACCTCCGTTGGGCCTTCATGATCTTGAATGTCACCATTCATATCATGATCTTGTAGAATATCTTGAGTCTCCTCAAGCACAACTCTACTCCCACTACTTTTTATTCTTTCCAGAAATTCCTTTTCTAGAAATACGACATCCCTCTCTACAATTCACTCGATTGGAGGTTATATGCCAAAAGTAGTATCCTCTTGTCTCACGAGGATAACCTATAAAGAAGCATTTATCTGGTTTTGGTTGAAGTTTGGTTGACATCAATCTCTTGACGTAGGCCTCACAACCCCAAATCTTGAGAAATGAGCTTAAGTGTTTTACCACTCCATAGCTCATAAGGCATTCTCTCTACGGATTTGGATGAAACATTATTTAGTGTTTAAGCTGCAACTTCTAGGGCAGAACTCCAAAAGTAAAGTGACAATTCATCTTGACTCGTCATTGATCGAACCATGTCGAGTAATGTCCTATTCCTCCTTTTGAATAACCCATTCCACTGAGGTATACCGGGAGGGGTGAGTTGTGGTCCAATACCACACCTTTAGGAATGAGTCAAATTCGGTACTTAGGTACTCATCTACACGATCCGTTCGTAGAGACTTGATTTTCTTATTGAGTTGGTTCTCTACTTCATTCTTTAATTACTTTAACTTGTCAAAGGATTCACTTTTATTTCTCATTAGATAAATGTAGCCATAACGACTATAGCCATCCGTGAACGTAATGAAGTACCTAAAACCGTCTCTTGCACTTCAACTCATCGGACCACATATATCGGAATGTCTCAAATCCAACAAGTCATTCGCTCTCGGACCTTTCTTCTTGAAAGGCCTCTTGGTCATTTTGCCCATTAGGCAAGGTTCGTACGTCTCCAATGATTTAAAATCAAGTTGACCAAGAAGGTTAGCTTCTTGCAATTTCTTGATGCGTTTTTCATTTATGTGACCAAGACGATAGTGTCACAAGAGTGTATCATTCACGTGAGTAGTTTTAAGCCTTTTGTTATTGATATTTAAGATTTGTCTATTATTCAATTCAAGCAAATAGAGACCATTCCTCACGAATGCATTTGCATAGAAAATTCCATTCTTCGATATAGACAACCAAGAATTTGAAATATTTATATTAAAATTATCCATATCCAAACATAATTCAAAAATAATATTCTTGCTAATCGAAAGCACATAATAAACGTTCTTTAAACATAAATTTAAACCACTAGATAATTGAAGCTCCACAGAACCTTGTGCAATCGTAGCAACGCTCGCACCATTTCCGACCTTCAAAATCATCTTGTTCTTCACGAGTTCCTTCTTATAATTTAGTAGCTGCACATTAGAAATTATGTGAGCACAAGATCCGGAATCAATTACCCAATCATGGACAGACGTGGCTAAATTTATTTCAATAACAAATATACCTTTGGCCTTTTGGGGGCGCTTACACTCAATCACTCCATTGTCAATGTCTTCCTTGTACTTTGGGCAATTTGACCGGATGTGTCCCTTTTCACCACAGTGAAAGCACTCCGTCTTGGGAGTCGGAGATTTCGAAGAATTCCCCCCCCCCCTCGAGGCACTCACACGAGCACCACCTACTCCTTTTCTCTTGATTGGCGTATTTTTGGTGAATTTGCCTTTACCTTTGGTGATCTTCTTGCTCCCTCCATGGACGGCTAGGACGTGCTTGTCCCTACCCTTGCCCATGTAAACTTCAGCCATTTTGAGAGCGTTGTGAAGTTCCTCAAGACTCACCCATTTCTCACGCACATGATAGTGCATAATGAAGTCATTGTAGGACGGGGCTAGAGAGCCAAGAATCGAATCTTCCGCAATGTCATCGGGCATTGGGGAAGAGAGCTTCGACAACTTTTCAAGGTATCATTTCATCGTGAGAAATGCATGGATACCGATGTTCCCTCCGCCCTGTGGCACACTGTGAGTGCGATGGTTGTCTTATAGCGTTTTTTTTCTAACACTATCCATGAACATCTTTATTAAAACTTCCATTGGCTTCTTGGGTTTTGAATATATCCAAGTATTTCGCTTGAACTGAGTCACCATGGAGGCCAATATTACACCGTGAACTTGGTTCTCTTGGTCTTCCCACTTGGCTTTTGCCTCCTTCTCGCTATCGGTTGCCTTCTCATTTAATTCTGGGATTTCACCATCCAAAATATGAGATATTTTCTCAAACTTCAACATGATATTGAGCTTGAGTTGCCAGCTTATGAAGTTTGAGTCATCATTTGCCAAATGATGTTTTCAATCATAGATCGCACAATAGGTTGAATATTCGACATTTCTAGAAAATAAATTATATGAGATTTAATGTCAATTTTACGTTTGAAAATCAATACCTCAAATAAATATTTGTCCATAAATACAGCAATTCAAGATCTTATGAATTATAATATAAACTAGCTAAGGGATATCAGACATATCATAAAATCAAGATAAGAAAATATTTTCTAATAATAAACATTTTGAAATTTTTCAACATTTGCATTTTTCAAACTCTTATGACTCTTGTCGTTTTAATTAAGAGGGAATTTGACCAATTCTCGTAACAAAAACTCCTTTTCCCAAAACCAAGCTAAGGCTCCATGTCTTGTTAACAAAACTAATTTCATTTTATACGAGATACGTGTATCCATTGTATTCACAAACAAATACACTTGGTGTCCACTAAGGGTGAATCTCACACATCGTAAATTATTCATGGTACAACAATAGACAACCTTATACCTCCTACTTTTCCCCAAGATAGATGAAGTTATCTCCCGCTAAGGGCGAGCAGAATATCCCTCGATCGACGACTGCTAGTGGATGAAATAAGAAAGAAAAATACTTTTAATTTTTGGTTGGACAATTTAAACATTTATATGTGATTTTAGAATTTAGGTGATCATGCATATTTATCATCTATACACATCCTAACATTCATCCATACAATCACATACATGTCAAGCACACAAACATAAATATATCCATTCACACACACATATTGATGTGAGTTTATATGTTCCCGTGTCCTTGATTTTTGCACCTTCTCCGTGACTTCCTCTTGCACCATGAATGTTGATATTGCAAAAATATAAACATGCATCTCACAATTTCGAAAATTGTCTAGTGCAAGTCCTATGTAAAAACTCTCTCATATGCATGCATATACATAGAAATAGAAGTTTGGCTTTTACGTATACATTAGTCATTGTGATTGAATAATAATAAAATACACATTCATTCATTAACACATGGCTTCATCAGAACATACAAACTCACATATCCCTGCATAAGAGAACTCGAGCAACGCATGTACATATACTATAAATTACTCGATTTAGTTTATCATGCATCTCTAAATCAAACAATTGTAAAATCATTTGAAATCCTTTCAAAATGATTTTATGCATCCATAGTTCAAAACACAAAACATTTGAACCGCTATTTTTCCAATTTCCAAAATAATTTTTTTAAGGAAAGGTAAACATATGTCTTTTTCGTTTTATCGATTCCTTATAAAATAATCATTTAATTAAAAAAGAAAATTTTATATATTAGACATAAGCATAAATTTTAATTCTAACATTCACATGATGTGTTTCAAAACATTTAAAAATATCAAAAGAATCAATTATAATTAAATCAACAAAACTATCGGAAAACTAGAAAAAGACATAGAACATGAATTGTTTCGATTGTAGATGGTAAACTAAAATTAATTATATAGTCTAATCAATGAAAATATGAACTAAATGCTCTGCCACCACTGTAGGATTTCGTGTCCCTATGTATGTGTATATTTTAAAATTTTAATACAAACATACAAGATCGATTTCATATTTTCATTGATTTTACGTACATGTATATGTTTATTTTAATATAATGCATTCCTACACATATTAAAATAAACAAAAGAGAGGGGATCATACCCAAAGGTTCTAGAAAACCTTTCAGAAATCCGGAGTTTCGTTGCTCGTCGAATTGCCTGCCAATTCCCCTCTAAGTGTTCACCAAACTCTAAACAAGATTAGAGAGAAATGAGCTAGCCAATGAATCTCTAATTAAGCTTAGAATCTAGCTAATAACCCATCCTTAAACTCCTGAGATTTCTATCTCCAAAACTTAAAACTATTAAGAGATTTTCGTGGTGATTAATGTAGAGATTAATGAGAGAGAATTTATGCATTAACATAAACAAGTATGATGAGTTGTCCTTTTATAGGCTCCCAAAACATCCTTATCAAGAACTATTCTCTAGTCATGATCCGCGTCTCTCTCCGGTCGACCGTTGACCCACCAAAATTTCTCCTAGTGAATCCTCTTCGGAAGACCGTGTCACATTCGGTCTACCGCAAATATCCCAAGATAGCTCTTCGATATTTTCTCTCGGTTGATCGATTAAGCCTGGTTGACCAAATCCAATTGCCTAGGCACTGTAGAAAATTTCGGTCAATCATTTGCTTTATCCGACCCTTGTTCGGTTGATCGTTCCTTAAGACACCTCGGTCGACCGAATCCAAAACGGTTTACCGTTTTCATCCCTATTTTGCCTTTGTCAAATTTTGGATTTATTTCCAACAAAATTTGATCTTTTGGGTTTTTTAGGAAAATCATATCTTATGTAATATATTATCTTGTGTAATATTAAATTATTACACCCCATAATATATACACCTCATATGAATTTATCTATGATTCTAATTATGTCAATTCTCATGACATATTGATTTTATTGATTCATTGCATGTGTCCCTTTTCACATGAAACCCGACACATCTTATGAACTCAAATCAAGTTTCTTGTTTCTTAGTTTTGTGGTGTGACATATAGGAGGATTTAAGCTAAATTGGCAGCGATATTAAACACTTAATATCTCAAACTATAAGTGGTATCTAGCTACACATTATAGTTACTAAATTAGCATAGATGTCTTTGTTCCACCCGAACCAAAACACGATCCATTTAGTGATGTAAGTGCACCACTTGTGTCTGTCCCTTGCCTCATGATATTAAGAATATATGCAAAGTAGAAATGTGTCATCTTTGTATTATATTCATTTCTTGATCTCTCTAAGCTAATTGTAACTATGTAACTTAACTCAAGTTACATTGTGCACATTATAATTTTGCTTTATCAAAGGGCCCACTAATATCATCACTCAATTAAGAGGGGCAATGATAATCGTTTGACTACCTATCTTTTCCATCACAAGTCATGTTCAACAAACTATTGCCTTTATCACTATACTCATTGATAGCTTTTGAAAATAATCAATAGTACCCACTTCTACTAAGGTTGGGCTTAATAGAAGCAAGAGACTTGGTGGTTCCCAAGGACTCGCAGAATTGAAATAGCGAAATAAGCACTTCTTGAGTGAAAAGATAGAAGCCTCATATCTTACGATCCAAGATACAGTAAAACATTAATGACACGAAACACAATTCCATAATGTTTTACTTGTTAGGTCTATTCAATATATAAAAGTAATCTTTTCCTCTTTTATATACTCGTGTCGTCAATTATTTGTAGATCTACAACAATCGATGACCAACACGACAATCTTATCTCGGTGATTAATGTTACATGTTAATTACCATGATTGTGAATAATTTTGATTTATGTAAACTATTATCTTTTAGAACTCTACGATTAAGGACCAAGCGCATCTTCATTAACACTTCCAAAAGATGAATATCATAATCAAGGAACAAAATGTTTGCACATCCAATTCATAATAATTGATAAAAGTAAAACTTTTAGAACACATTCATTTCACATCGAACCAAAAGAAACAAATTACTCTACAAGAATACCCCAAAAAAGCAAAACATAATAATGTAGCTGACAAATAACAAAAAACTTGAAAAACAACAAGTGAAGATGGGAAGGTAAAGTTAACATGCAGAAAATCGATGATGCAATGGACTATTGGCATTGAAACATTGCAAATGCGAGATTTCATAGTTGTAATAGACGCAACAACAAAAACAAGTATGATGAATAAGACGAAATTAACTGAAATAAAAGGGAAAGAAAAAGAACCATAAGAGGTAGAAACCATGAAAGAGGAAAATGGTGATGAGAGGGAAATGAGATTTGATGAATGGTTACTTTTTGTGTAATCTTTTTCCCACAAAAAAATGAGATGTTTTCAAATTAAAAATACTGAAAATGTACAACTACTTTTGGTAGAGCAGGTATGCAACATATGGTGTAAATGAGGTGGGGTGAGTTTTTGCCCTACCGCTACCAGCCTCGCCTATGTTAAGTAGGTAAGCAAGGTGGGGCAAAAAAAACCCACTACCCACCCTGCCTAAGGGTGGACTAGGCGAGGCAGGTTAGGCGGGTTCGGTGGGGTATTTTCAAAAAACAAAACCTAAAGTCACCAAAGGTTCAAAACCCAGCAATTTTTGGTCGGAAACTGAGAAATCAAAGAAATCAAGAGATTCGAATATGGAATTGGAAGAAGAGGGTGCACCTTGATGGCCCCAATGACATTCTTGACCACCACCACAACCTAGAAAGGGTGAGACGAGGTGAAGAGTGGATGACCGCTAACTCTACTACAAACACGATCCGTTGACAAATGACTTTTGCTTTGCTCTGACGTGGGTGGTCGTGCAACGAGGGGGAAGTGAGAGGTGACCAACTGGTAGTGCGTTCGCCATTCGGGATTGGGTTAGGGACTTAGGATTATGGTTCATGATTTCGGGATAGTTCAGGTGTGGGCTAGGGTTATCCTGGTCATCGGGTGTGGGTTAGCTTGTTAGGGTTCGGGTGTTCGGGTTATCGGGTTATGTGGGGTGCGTTGCGAGAAAATCATAATATACCCCACTTATTATGTTGGTTTTGCAGGTTCGCGTGTAAGCTTTTTTTGCTCGCAATCCGCATTACGCAGGGCAGGATGAATGATCATACCCGTCCCATTTACACCCCTAGTGCAACAACTACTTTTGGCAGGGCAACTACTTTTGGCTGGGTGAATAACTACATAAAGTTGATTGAATATTATACGGGTATAATATGTAAAACGTATAGATAGTAAAATACGAATACGTGGAATGAGAATGAGATATAGCGTGGGGCCTTACTTTCCTAATATTATACAAAACGTTGATCAAGTCTCCTTCTCTCAACCCTATATATAGAGCACACGGTCTCATACATTGTCCTCCCTTATTGTGCCCAACAAGAAAAAGTTTGAAAGGGTATATAGTGGAAATATAAATCCAAAAACGATGATGAGTTGCAATGGTTGTAGGGTTCTTAGGAAAGGGTGTAGTGAGGATTGCACCATCAGACCATGTCTGGATTGGATCACGAATCCTGAGTCTCAGGGCAATGCTACTGTCTTCCTCTCAAAGTTCTACGGCCGCGCCGGACTCCTCAATCTTATCACTGCCGGACCGGACCACCTCCGTCCAGGTTCAATTTATTCTCTACTTTCGTTACAAAGCATATATAGTCTTATATTGGTCACGGACGAAGGAAGTAAAAAGTACTATTACAATATGTATTCCTTTTCATGTTACGATAGCAAATATACAAACTGGTCATGTTCGGCTATCCTGGATTCTTGGGTAGAAAAATATTTCAGAAGAAAAATCGACAAACATGTACCTCTATATTCGTGCATAAACCGTAACTTTGAGTACTAGTCCTCATTTGTACTTGCGGAAAGGGATTCAAGTGAGACTTCTGATATTACATGGATAGAAATAATTAAACATGATCTTTTGGAGAAGGTAACCTTCTAATTAAGTACTTGTTCCTTTTCTTAACTTGTCGATCATCATTTATTTTACTGTTTAAACTCACTTTCGACAATTTTCGGGTGGTTTCTTAAGATTTCATTTCATGGGATAAATATTCAAGTTTGCTATATTTTTTTCTTTCTAAAATTATGATTTGATTGATATGGATGAATATGTAGCAGCAATATTCCGGTCGCTGATATACGAAGCTTGCGGGAGGATGGTCAACCCAATCTATGGCCCGGTCGGTCTACTCTGGTCTGGCAACTGGCACCTATGCCAGGCTGCCGTTGAGGCCGTCCTCAATGGCAAACCAATACACTCGATCCAATCCAACGGCTCTAATGAAATGCCCGGTTCACCGCTCAAGTCCTTCGACATTCGCCATGTGGCCAAAGCCAACAAAACCGATCTTAAGCTGCACAAGGTTCACAGCACCACTAGAACTCCTTTCAAACGGCCAACACAAACCAATTCTTGTCAACACCCTAAACATGAGCTTCAAGCTTCATTAGTTGCCGATCAGAATGTGTTATCTCTGGGCTCGACGGCGGTGGCGCTTGAGTTGACTCTTGGGTCGTCGCTGTTTAATAGCGAAGTCGGTAAATGAGAAATAGGAGTGGTTGATCTGAAGCTTAATATTGCCATCCGAGTGGCCGATGGTGGCAACGGTTTGGTATGGAGTTGTGGGTGCTTCAATTTTTGTTGATGTTAATTGTTTGGTGTTTATAGAAATGTAAATAGAAGTAGATGGCATGTATTTAACATATTACCATTTCAATTATACGGACTGTCTTTTTGCTTATTTAATAAATGCTTTTTGAGTAGATTATAGTACATCATAAACGTTAGCTTAGCTTTGGGAGAGTATAGCTGTATAGGTCTTGTTGGGTTTTTTTTGAAAATAAATAAATATATATATACACACATTCCCCATCGAACATTAATAATAGATTATCTAGATTAACACATTTACTTATTTGATTATAAAGTAATCATGTATGCAAAAACATAGATATGTGAAGTGTGTGTATATATACAACTAAGCGCTCATGACATGAATAACATGAAAATCTATAATGATTACAATTCTAAGTGTGTCCACATTAATTAAAATTTACTAGTATCATTAAATCATACAAAACACTACTCAAAATAAGGTCAAAGATAATCACACGCTTACATGTCAATTTTATCTCTTTATCCACACAAATCTTATCCTCACATCATCATGTATTTCCCATTAAGTAGGCTTACTAACCACAACATGTGCTAATTATCCATTAGGACCATTAAAACATCAAGAGAAAAGCGTAGGAACCCATCAAAATGACTACGAAAATCATTTGAAACTCCAAGATTAAAATAAAATACACACAAATCTAACAACACACATTTCACATCATTCTCCACCCCCCAATGGGGATGGACTAGTCACTAATCATACAAATAACAAAGAAAACAACAAACTTAAAGCAAAACATGAACAAGTAAAGAAATCTAAATATAATTAAGACAATGGAATAAAATGAAAGACAAGAATATAAAGAACATGAAATTAAAACTTGATTAATGAGCGAAAGATTACAAACTCTTCCTTTTCACCCCTTACTACACTAATAAAACATGTGAATAAAACCCACTCTAACGGGGCAGAGAGGAAGGGGAGAAATGGAAGAGTTACAAGTTTATTTATAGAATATTAGAAGGTCTTGATTGATCTGGACGAGATCCGATGGCTACAAATCTACTATGAGTGCTCCAGAGTAACGCCTAGCTAAATACCTGACTCACTAGAGAACATTCAGGGTTGGCGAACCCGGACCATCTGCCACCAACGGATAGAAATCTGCCACCGACGTATCTAGTAGACCGGATCCACTCGAAACTGGAGCAACAAGTTAAGTTTTCTCTGTATCGTGTGAGGGTGCACCCCTGGTCCATTGGCTCGAGCCGTTTTTGTCTTAATTTTAGAATTACTCCACAAATTCTTGATATTGAGGACGTTTTGGAACCAGAATATTTTCTCTATGATTAGGTCCATCTGTGTTTGCAATAAGGTCATCGAGCATTACAAATCAGTCATTCCTTCTTGCATATGAGTCATTTTTGCTTCGTTTCTCTTTATTACCTAAGACCTTAAATACATGCAACACAAAACCAAGTAGCATAAATATGAAGTAAAAAAGGATATATAATATAAATGTACTCTATAATATACTACAAATCAACAATCTAGTGATACGTTGTGTCTGTGTCATTTACTTAAAGATGAGTATGTTGATGAAGCTGCAAGTTTAGTAAGAGTGCAAACTCTAAATTAGTTTGACTATTTAGGACAAAATACTAATAGTTCATCTTTCGAGAAGCCTTACCATGTGAAATGCAACTATGTGGCCGTAGTTAGAGGATTTAGGGGTCGTTCCTTATAAACATTCACGAAACAAGAAACTGAAGCATGACCGTAATGTATCAACCTTGTAGATTGTAGTATGATCTGATTGGTGTTGTTCTCGATGAAACCTCTATAATAAAGGTTCAAGTTCAAGACTTCGTTCCACTTAGTTCCTTGGTAAACTTGAAGAACTCAGGTAATGATTCAAAACCGAAAGGTACCATCGTTGAAAACACTGATCTACAAGGTTTGGTCGCTCGACCAACAACGGATTTGTCGCGTATTGTTGGACTATTGCATATTGGGCCCAACTTATATTCAATTGGAAATCCAATGTTGAGTTGTAAAGTTGTAACACGTGAGATTCTCTCACACCCTTTATTCTCACTTGAAAATTTAGGAAGTATACCTAGCATTTCCATAACTTTTGAAGGGTAGAGAGAGAGGAGGAGAAAATGACACCAAGGTTGTTGCACGCTTGTGTGCCTGTCCCGTCTCATTCGGTCCTATCTCCCTAAGGAAAGTCAATTAACGACGGGGCGATCGCGATGTTTTTTTCCTAACCTTGTTTATTTTGGTTGTTTTATCTTCATGGATTTGGTGGTCGGCTTTCGTTGTATTGTAGCATGTTTGTTAATTGACATATGTATGCTACTGTTATGTATGTTCTTATTTATATTAACAATTGTTTCTATAATAAATAACTTCCAAGTAATTTTTTTTTTAATATTACAAGAATATATTTTACTTATATGATGTGTGTCTAAGATCTATATGCGCAAAGATGGATCAATTTATGTCCGTAGGATTAGTCGTTGATCTTTGCCACGATATTTAAAGAGTGAAATTCTCATATAATTAAGATCATTTATTATGATGTAAGATGTTTAAGATATTACCCAAGAATATGTCCCGTTGTTTGATGCTTATCCACCACAACCTTAAACAATTCATGAATATTTCAATTGCAAGAATCGTGATTATGGGTTTCCGACGAATTTATAATATTACGTTTGGTGTTCCTACTTCTCGTTATAGACTTTGTACCAGACATTCTTATATAATTACTTACTGGATTATATAAATGCTCTTTTTTATTGCGATAATGCGGGGCTCAAGCTTATATGTAAAATTTTTAAGAACTCATTAAATGCTGTTAGTGCACAAGCCGTGCTATTTTTTTGAACCACTGAAGTACATCCTATGGGCTTATTTTACGGTAATCTATGAACCCCATCCTTCGTATATGACCATTATTTTGCGTTTGACCGACAAATTAGTTTACGAGGCATCCTGAAAACCATCAACTAAATCTAACATGGATTGGAGGACAGCCTTAGATTCTATCCCATCACGTCATGCATAACGTTAGTTACGGCCGGTTTTCAAACAGTATTTCGGGATTCTTCTAGAAACTGAATATATTCAATTACATGACAGGTTTAGTTGGTGAATCCAATTATACATGACCTATCCGCACTACTTCAAAAAATAAATAAATTATACATTACCTAACATAGGATTTATTGAGGAATCAAGCTAGTTCAAAGACCTGCAATGCATCTAGTTTAATAATCAAACGACGCAAAATATAAAACCATCTTTACCCGCGTTTGAATATTTTTCGGTGTCATGTTTTCTCTCTCAGCCACATCAGCTTTTCTTTTCGACACGTCAACACAAACAATCCCCCCCAAATTTTCCTTAATCGCACCCAGAAACAACCCAAGTGCCTACGTTCTTTTCCTTCTACGTCATTTGAGGATTAATTCTGCGTAAAACACAATTGTGTTTTTAAAAAATATAAACAAATAAAAACATATTTTTCATAATTATTTTTGAAAAACCAATTTAAAATAATTTCTAAAATAATTGTTAACATATTTTATCATAATTTTATATTATAAAAAATATTTTACGTAACAAAAAAATGTTATATTTTTAAGCGTAGAAAATAATAAGCACGAAAAAGGTAAAACACGTTGAACACACTAGAAGAAGAATATTTTACGTGAAAACTCATCCTGACAAGAGAGGAGAAAACTACGGGGCATACAAGAGGGATAATTCACTAATAGGGAAAAATATTACACGAGAGAATTTCTTCACCACTTTTCCTTTTACCCCTCTCAACTGCTATAGCAAATCCTAGAATCCGCTAGCTAACCCTCATTTTTTTCTATCAGCTACTTATAATTTTTTCCGTCAAGAACCTCCTAACCATAAGGAAACTCCTTTTATTTATGGGGTATACGTTTCCATATTTTTGTAAATCAATTTCTTAATCTGCTTCTCAAGTATAATCCCAAATCAAGATGTAATTTATTTCCAATTATTTGAAAATCAAAGATTTCCAAATACTTAAATTATTGGATTTGAGATTATCATAACAATCTCTACCATGACTCAAATCTGATCAACACCTGTCAGAAGAACAACTTTTTTCGTGACCATGTCTTCACCTGCTCCACCTTAAAGAGCTTTTCTTCACGAGCACAAGTTTTTTTAATTTTTTTTTCAAACAAACTCATTCGTGGATAGAATAAAATCACGTTTTTTTCTCTTCGTTTTTTGCCATCCTTTTTCCTCTTATTTCCTTCATCCTTTATTTCACTCATTTTTATTACGTTCTTTTTGGCGCTCCAACAAAAGCTCCACCTCGTTGCGCAAAGTTCTTCTACATCTCTTTTGTTTCTTGCCTCTGGATCTTCTACCAAATAATTTAGTACCAGTTGTTTGGATTTTTGATTATCAAACAGCACAGCGGAATTTTTTATATATTTTTCAACGTAGGGAACAATAAGCATGAACAAGGTAGAACGCATTGAACATGCTACAAGAAGAGTATCTTACGTTGAAACTCCTTCCAACACTATACGAGAAAACCACGAGGTCAAGCATAAGGGATAATTCATTAATAGGGACAAAAATTAAACATGAGAATTTCCTCACCTCTTTTTTCTCTCGGCGACCCATATTTGTTTGGGTTAATTACAACTTGTCTCCTTGAATTATGTATCGATATCACTTTGCATAACTGAACTTCACTTACCCTCCCTCCTCCCACCCGAACATTCGTTTTGTAACACTTTGCTCTCAGAATTTTAAAAATTCATTATTTAAACACACATTAACTTTTTTGTAAAATTTTTCGTTGTATCCCTAACACACTCATAAACTTATATTTATGTGAAAGTTTGAATCGAAACGGATGTCAGATTTGGTTGTAATTCGGGTCGGATTTAGTACCAATCTGACCCAAATTTCAACTATATTTGACAACCGTTTTGATCCGACCTTTCACATAAATATAAGTTTAAGAGTATGTGAGGGATATAGCGAAAAAATAGCAAAAACAAAGTGAATGTCTTTAAATAATGAATTTTTAAAGTTCAAGAGGAAAAATGTTACAAAATGTAATTAACCCTATTTGTTTAAGTCATGGGTCTCCTAAACCTAAACCCTAAGGAAACACGATTTATTTGTTGGGCACATGTTTCCTTATTTTTACAAATCAATATCTTAATTTAATTCTCTTGCTTACTTTTCAAGTAATACCAAATCAAGATATAATTTATTTCCAAATACTTGGAAAGCAAAGATCTCTAAATACTTAAATTGCTGTATTTGAGACAATCTCGAGCTTTATAACCGTCTATTGGTCATTCCTCTACCGTTAATTCGTTTTAATTGACACCATTAGCATATAACTTCAGTATTGTAGCAAGTGGGGTGCCGGAGAGTATATCTATACCAACTACACTAAAACCAATACTAACACTATGTCTATGTTTAAAGTACGAGAATCGTATATTATGAGAGTATATAAAGTGCATAAGATATCATAGGACTATATAAAGTGCATAAGATAGCTTAAACAGGGAGGCTGAATATGTTGTACCTGATAACTGTAGCACAGATTTGATTAACACTAACTTCATACTAAATAAGGAGATCAATCCATCAATATATTCATCTTCCAACTTAATCCTAATCTTTGATTCAGAAAATAAGAGCACTATTGGATAATTTGTGGTAAAGCCTTTGTGTTTGAGTCTTCGTATCAAACGTTTATATGTAGAATAACTAAATGGGTCCATGGTCTGTCAGACCGGCCAACTAAGGAATTTGGTGGTGAATGGTCCTATTTCAACTTTCAGTTTTTCTAGCGCATTGCCCTCCTCTCCACCCACAATGTGTTATTTTCAACATATTCAAATTATTTTTTGATTTTTGCATTGTTTTAAAAGATTACCGTTGATTCTAGCAAATGAAAGTGAAAATTATAAACACCACTCTATACTTGACTACACTTGAGTATGATAGAAATTAGGAATATAAGTGATAAAATTTAAGCTTGAGTGAGGAAAACGGAGCTTTGAATGTGTAGCATGTTTCTCATTAAGGAATGAACCAATATGAGGCGCAAGAGAAGTGTAAAACGTTTGAACAATAGCACACTTCGGTCGCATGTTTGGGCCTAAACTTAAGTTACCGGTTGGACCCATGGTCAAAGGCGGTCGACCATTTAGAAGGTCTAGGCTAGGGTCAAAACACAACTATGAGATAATCGATCAAACGTAACAAGAAAACTGTTAGATCGAAAATATCAAGAACTTCACAAGTTCGGAATCCTCTACTACCGGTCGAACAAGGGTCCTTGGGCGGTCGACCGTCTAGATGGTCTGGGCCCGACATAACTATACAACAATGTAACGGACGAACGACATAGGGTCCCGTTCGACCAAAAATAACAGTCTTCTCAAGCCCAACAATTATTCACAACCGGTCAACCGTCGATAGGCATCGTTCAACCAATGCTAGGCAAAGTCCAAGAATAATACAACAACCGGTCGGCTGCCGACAGGCATAGGTCGACCGTTGCTTGGCAATTGCCTGGCTACGCTAGGCAACCCCTCGGCGTTACCTTGCCGCCTCAAAATTCAACTCCCCTCTACGCTTATCAGCATAGCTCTTACGCTTGCTCTATGCTGATGTTAGCCTCTTCCTGATCACATCTACATTTTTTGCATACATCTGTACAAACTCAGGCCCAACTAACTGCCTCTCGCCTGCATCAATCCATCAAACTAGTGATTTGCAAGGCCTCCCATACAATGTCTCATACAGTGCCATCCCAATACTCGTGTGGAAGTTGTTGTAGGCGAACACTATCAGTGGCAAATAATCATCCTAATGTCCTCCTGCCCAATGATGTATTCATTTTAAATACCGCAAGTGCACGACGTCGGTGTAGACGTGACAAATACGGTGCGGGATTTCTTGTTTAATTGTACATATTTATTTTCGAATTTTTTATGCACAATAAGGATCAATTTACAATTTTCTATGATTTATTTCATGCATGCATCAATTTATTTCAATAACTAGTTTCAAAACAAATATGGGCTCCGAAATTCATACCTAGAAGTTCTCTAAAACTTCTTGAAGATTCGGAGACGTTGGGGATGCTCCTCGCTGCGCCGGATGCCTCCGAGTATTCACCAAACTCTAAACAAGATCGGAGAGAGGGAAGCTAGTCTCTCAATCTTCGATAGGGTTTAGAATCCAATTACTAATCCCTCTTTAATTCTATTGAGAAGATGATCTCTTAAGAACTAAAACTAAACTTTAAGAATTAAGGAATTTTTGTGGAGAATTATGGAGAGAGAATTTCGCATAAGAAAATAATGAATGAATTATGGAGGTAATGAGATAAACTTGTATTTATAAGTTCTCTCCAAATTACCTATTCATGTGCAACCTCTTGCCCATGATTTCATGCAAAATTCCATCTAACCATCCATTATTTAATCATAAATAATATTAGCCACGAATTAAATCAATTATGGACCAATTCCATGCATGATCTAATTAATTCTGCATTAACCTTCTGGACCGGTCGACCGTTTGGAGGTTCGGTCGACCGCTCGAACCAGGTTTCGGGCGACCGTTCAATAACTCGGTCGACCGTTCGTAACAGGAATTATTCCATCGCTATGTTCGGTTGACCGACCGATTACATTCGGTCGACCGTTCGAACAGATGAAAATTCCCTGTTATCGGTCGAGACATGTCCGGTCGACCGTGCCCGATCGGTCGACCGTTTACTGCTAACCGGTCGACCGTTGGAGCATTGTTCTGCAGACTTGTCAAATTTCGGTTTAACCCCTACAAAATTTGACATTTCGGGATTAGTAGTAAATTCACAACTTATGTAACATATTATCCTATGCAATGATCAATCATTACACCCCATAATATTTACATCACATATGAATTTAATTTAGATTCTAATTATGTTATTAATCACAACATAATTTTGATTTTGCTTGTTCACCCCATGTGTCATATTTTCTACATGAAACCCGACACATCTTATGAACTCAAAATCCTCATTTCTTGTTTCCCAGTTTTGTGGTGTGACCTATGGGAGGATCTAAACTAAGTTTGCAGTGATATTAAGAGCTTAATATCACAAGCTATAAGCGGTATCTAGCTACACATTATAGCTCCCAATTAGTTAGATGTCTTAATTCCACTCGAACAAAAACCCGATCCATTTAGTGATGGAGTGCACCACTTGTGTCCGTCCCTTGCCTCATGATATTAAGAATACACACAAAGTAGTATTGTGTCATCTTTGTATTAGTATTCATTTCTTGATCTCTTTAAGCTAGTTATAAATATGTGACTTAACTCAAATCACATTGTGCACATTATAACTTTGCTTTATCAAGGGGCCCACTAATATCATCACTCAATTAAGAGGGGCAATGATAATCTTTTGACTAACTATCTTCTCCAACGCAAGTTATACTTAACCAACTAATGCCTTTACACTACACTTATAGATAGCTCAAGACACTAGTCTAATTAAGAACTCCTTAAGCGATCAGATATAAGTCTCATATAAAAGGACCAAGGACACAGTAAAATATTAATGACACAGAAACACATTCCTATAATATTTTACTTGTTAGGTCAATTCGGTATACAAAAGTACTATTTTCCTCTTTTGTGTACCCGTGTTGTCACTCACTTGTAGAGCTACAATGATCTATGACCAACACGACAATCTTAACTCGGTAACAAATGTCCCATGTTTATTACCATGCTTGCGAATATCTTTTGCTTTATGTAAACCAATATCTTTTAGAGCTCTACGGTCAAGGACCAAGAGCCTCTTCCTTAACACTTCCAAAAGACGAATAACATAAACAAGGAACAAAATGATTTCTCATTCAATTCATAATAATTGACATTTAAAAGTAAAACTTTTAGAACACATTTCCTTCATACGGGTCGATCCACAGGGAGGTGTGTGAACTCTGGTTCGTTCGAAGGCAAGTGAGAAAAAGGGAGAAGAAGTTGATTATGCTAAAATAGACTAAACTAAATTAGTAAGCACAAACAAGGAAATGAAAGAACGCAACAATGAAACTAAACTAACTAAGACAACAAGCTGGAATTCAGGATTGAAAACCCTTAAGGGGTGGAGTGTGTGCACATATGAAGTGAAATAAGTTATGAAAGACGCATGTAAGTGTGTGTGTCATGTGTGTGCCTTCATGCATAGGAAGTGTCTAAAGATGTGACAAAACCTATCAATCCATTGACACAACGTATTGACAATTACTATTTGATTAGCATAAGACTAGGCTTAGCATGAGAAATGTCTAAAGATATGACATGACTCATAAAAAACCATGAACTCATGTGAAGAACAAAACTAAGCATAAGAGGTGTCTAAATCTTATGGCACAACCCATCAAAACAAAATTTCTTCAATCAATCAAGTAAGCAAACACAAATACAAACACATAACTAACATGTAGCATATTCAACAGGAAATTTCAGTCAATAAATATGAGAAAAGTAAGCATGGGAACTGTTTAAATCTTAAGGCAAAACTCATCAAAAATCCCCCAACATGTAGATGATTAAAACCCGATGAACATATAAACATGCAAGTCTACATAATTAAAAATTCATCAAACTTCCAAACTTCACAACATATATGTAAATCATCTCCACCCCCAAAGAGGGATGTAACTACTCACTACTCATTAAGAAAAGTAGACAAAACAAAATTTAACTAAGCATGCAAGAATTAAAATAGAAGAAAACATTAAAACAAACTAAAAAATTATTTTATTTACATGACTCACATTACAAGTAACATTCTTATCCACTTGAGTTTTGCTCCAACTCTAAGTAGAGAGAATACCACCAAGCAATGGGTAAATACAAAGGAGGAGGAAGAGTTCTATTTATAGTCATAGAAGAAGGTAATCGGGGACATGAATATATGCATGATATGATGTCAATCAAATACCCCTACACCTAGATTTTGCTAGTCCTGAGCAAAACAACGAAAGGAAAACATCAAACATAAAACAATTTAAATCCTAACTCCCTATTGTAGGAATCATGGTTGCACTTATCACATGCAACAAGCCGTTAAACCTCCTTATTTCCAAAGAGGAGGAGTGGGGTCTCTTGAGGGTTTTCAGCACGTAAAACATCGTTGCAAAAACTTGTTGAACGTTTTAAATTTAAACCGCAAGTGCACGGCCGCGATGAAGCGGTGGCAAGTACGGGTCGTCCTCAGGGAGGTGAGTACCCTCTTGCTTGTACGAAATCAAGTGGCAAAAATAGGGGGAGAAAGATATTTATTCTACTATAGTCTATACTACGCTAAGAAGTAGGAAATGCGAAAGGAAGAACCAAACAATGAAATAATAACTAAGCTAAGAACAAAGGAAGAGTGCTGGAATACAGAAATGGGAAAACCCCTAAGGGGTGGAGTGAGTGCACACATGCAAAGAGGTGGGTGTAGAATACATTCTTTAAGCACATGAAGGTGGTGTTTATCAAGCATAGGAATTGTCTAAATGTTATGGCAAAACGTATCAATCTATTCACTAACTTAGTTGATTAACATTTACATATGCAAGTTGTTTATTTCAGAACCTAAACAAGCATGAGAGGTGTCTAATCATTTTGGCAAAACTCATGAAGTTATAAATTCTATCCTAAACAAGCAAGCATACATTCATGTTTTATCAACACATCAAAAATAAAGCATTCATCCCATTCTCTAATGCATGTATGTACATCTACTCCACCCCCAAAGGGGATGGAACTACTCACTAAACATTACACTAATTATTAAACTAAGCAAAGAAAACATATTAAGTAAGCTAATAAAACTAATGAAATGAGATTAAGCAAAGCAAAACAAGAAACATAACAAACAACATAATAAAGAAAACTTGTATTAAAATGACTCACATTAAAAGTAGCATCCTCCTACTTTAGTGTGTGCTTCAAGGCCTCACTTCTAGTAGGAAGAATAACCACTTAAAATATGGAGTGATTACAATGGAAGGTGAAGAGTTCTATTTATAGCCATGGAAAAAGGCAAACCGGGACAATCCCCCGATGTGGGACTAAACGAATACCAAAAATAGCCTAAACAAACATTAATACACGTCCAGGAGAAAACTTGGCGGATTTGGGCCAAAACAGACCGCCAATTAGCGGTCTTGGACCGCCAATTGGCGGTCAAAAAGGTCCGGATCCAGTTGAATCTTGTTCTGGGCTTTGCGTTGTGTATTTGGTGGTTTTGGATGCATCTACTTTGTTTATTGGAGCTCCAACCCGAATCCAATTGCTAAAATACTCCCCATGATGGTGTGGAGTATTATGTTTTGCTCTTAGGTCCTTCTGTCTTGCGTTCAGGTCCTTCTCCCTTGCATCTTGGTCCCCAGATCTCACAGTTCAGTCCTTTTTCTCAGCTTTTGAGTCCTTTTATGCTTCATCTCTTCAAACCTATTTATTCCTGAAAACTAAACATAAAACTCGTAACATAGCATTGTTTAGGTGAAAGATAATGGATATAAGATACAAATATAAGCATGAAATGATGTCAATCAAATACCCCCACACCTAACTTTTGCTAGTCCCCGAACAAAACAAAGAAAGAGAAAAGCATACGAAAAACAAGAAATCCTAACTGACTTTCGTAGGAATCACGGTTGCACTTGGCACGTGCAACAAGCCGTTAAACCTCCTTGTCGCCAAGGAGGAGGAGTGTTGTCTCCTGAGGGTTTTCGGCGGATATACCCACAAAATCTGAACAAGATGCATTAATCAATCTAGCTACACGACTCGTTGGACTCATTTTGTCGATCATGGGATGCGGTAATACTACGGGTCGACTCTATATATGTAATCGGTCCACACACCTAGCCTAATGAGTTATTCGTGAAAGTTAGTTAAGGACTTAAGTGAAAGACATGGACAACCTTAACTTCTGAATGTGATACAATGTGTAAAGTCCATTTTGGTTCTTATTTGACTTTTTTTTTCTTTTTTTTCTTTAGAGCATTTTATTGGTTGGTGTTTGATTCTCCCAGGGTCAGGTTTCGTGCATCATTGCCTATGGGGACTTACACTATCACGTACACCTTTCCCCAAATCTCCACATAGGGCGATCCCTACCACCCGTGTAACGGGAGTTCGGTCGGTGCATCCCAAGTCAGATGACTCGAAAGCACCAGGCACAAAGGCCCCTCAGACCTACTTTCCCGAGTGATAGGAGCCGTGCAAGAAGAGAGAACACCACTTATTCATTTATCTACATGGGAACCACAACCCCTACACTTAAGTTTCAGAGAAAGAGATTAAGGGTCCTTGACCACGACAAACTTCCTTATACTAAAAGACACAAATTATTTGACTCACTAGGTTCAGGGTGGACTTCTTTAAATATTTGAGTGCTGAAACCCTATGATTACACGCCCCCCGAGGGAAAACCGGGGTGCATCCTAACGACTCGATAAGACCTAAGGCCAGTAAACCAAAAATCCTAATGCATCAAGTTCAAGACAATTTTGGGAGCTTTCTTTTTACTTTGCCTCTCAACGGTTTTGCACATGCTGAACACACGCAAAACTTACAAAACATTTTCTTTCGCAAACACATGAAGATTTTGAAAGAAATGTGGAAATTTTAAAGCACTCGGCAAGCAAAAGAAGACAAGTCACCCAAGGATCATGGCAAGCATATATATCAATGTTAAATGCGGCACACTAACATGACCCTAGCAGTACACACAAAAGAAATCAAAACCAAAGGAAAAAGACTCGAATATTTACACACGTAAAACACCCCCCACACCTACCTCATGCATTGTCCTCAATGAATGCGAACAAGATACTACATGGATATATGCATGAAAAAGGAAAGATCTCACCAACATGAAGTACAAAGGGACGTTCAGGGTCATGTTGATGGACACAAACCCAAATTCCCTCAAAACCTGTGAGAAGCTGAAGAAGGGAGATAAATACGTGAAGAAATTGGGGCCAAAGTACACAAGGGTTGGGGCCCACAACAATCGATGCTCACTGAAGGAGTCTTTTATTACACACTTCTCTTTTTTTTCTCTTTTTTTTTTCTTCTTTTTTTTGATTTTTTTTACATGATATGTACAGGAACAATGATATTATCATAATCATTTGGTCAAGGAACATCAAATGAGAACATCAAGTCATGAGGACAAGAGACTTGCCGAGTTGGGCAAACTCCACTCGTACTCTGAGGTGTCATGAGGGGTGAAAGGTCAAAGCTGAAAGGCTCGAACCCGTCATGATATTGGTTGGGTGTGGGCAACAAAGAATGAAGTTGTGTTGCCTCACTAGGGTTTAATTGCTCATCGAAGAAAACCCTCCAACCAATAGGCGGGTGCATCGGAATGAGTTCCTCATGCTCATTCGATGGATGCAGCAGACTTGCATCACTAAGAATGGGGCTTCTCCCCAAGTCATCCAACAAGGACCTCCCACCATCATTTAGATCATCAAGCATAAGCTCGGTCATAGGTGGGTCCTTGTTGGAGTCAATATGAAGCTCAAATGGCTCAATGGCCATGGGACATGAGGTAGAGACACCTTCTGGTATAGGCATATGATGAGGTGTCTCACTCTCACTAGTACTCTCAACTGAATCGTGCAACGAACACTCCCTTTGGACAATCATGTTCGATGCCAGCTCACTCTGTTGCATTGCGAAGACAGGTAATGAGTTTTCGCTGGGTTTTGCTAGTCCCGAGCAAAACAAAGAAAGAGAAAAGCATACGAAAAACAAGAAATCCTAACTCACTTTCGTAGGAATCACAGTTGCACTTAGCACGTGCAACAAGCCGTTAAACCTTCTTGTTGCCAAGGAGGAGGAGTGTTGTCTCCTGAGGGTTTTCAGCGGATATACCCAAAAAATCCGAACAAGATGCATTAATCAATCTAGCTACACGACTCGTTGGACTTATTTTGTCGATCATGAGATGCGGTAATACTACGGGTCGACTCTATATATGTAATCGGTCCACACACCTAGACTAGTGAGTTATTCGTGAGAGTTAGTTAAGGACTTAAGTGAAAGACATGGGCAACCATAACTTCTGAAAGTGATACAATGTGTAAAGTCCATTTTGGTTCTTATTTGACTCTTTTTTTCCTTTTTTTCTTCTTCTTTTAGAGCATTTTATTGGTTGGTGTTTGATTCTCCCAGGGTCAGGTTTCGTGCATCATTGCCTATGAGGACTTACACTATCACATACACCTTCCCCTAAATCTCCACAAAGGGCGATCCCTACCACCCGTGTAACGGGAGTTCGGTCGGTGCATCCCAAGTCAGATGACTCGAAAGCACCAGGCACAAAGTCCCCTCAGACCTACTTTCCCGAGTGATAGGAGCCGTGCGAGAAGAGAGAACACCACTTATTTATTTATCTACATGGGAAACCAATACCCCAACACTTAAGCTTCACAAAAAGAGATTAAGGGCCCTTGACTACGACAAACTTCCTTATACTAACAGACACGAATTATTTGACTCACTAGGTTCAGGGTGGACTTCTTTAAATGTTTGAGTACTGAAACCCTATGATTACACGCCCCCCGAGGGAAAACCAGGGTGCATCCTAACGACTCGATAAGACCTAAAGCCAGTAAACTAGAAATCCTAATGCATCAAGTTCAAGACAATTTTGGGAGCTTTCTTTTTACTTTGCCTCTCAACGGTTTTGCACATGCTAAACACACGCAAAACCCACAAAAACATTTTCTTTCACAAACACATGAAGATTTTGAAAGAAATGTGAAAATTTTAAAGCACTAGGCAAGCAAAAGAAGACAAGTCACTCAAGGATCATGGCAAGCAGATATATCGATATTAAATGTGGCACACTAACATGACCCTAACAATGCACACAAAAGAAAACAACAAAAAAACAAAAAAAAGACACAAACTATGTACAAACGTGAAAACACCCCCCCACACCTAATCCATGCATTGTCCTCAATGTATGGCAAAATAGTGCCAATGCATGGATAGGGTGTACCAGACTAATGACGACGGCCAGAAGTGCCTGAAGAGGCACCTCTCTCAAGAGCCGACAACTTCCTATAGATCTTCCGGTTTTGCTTGGCTAAGATGACGTTCTGCTGCTCGACCGCCATCTCAGAAATGTCGGTGTTAAAGAGCATTCCTGAGCTCACAGACAAGCTTGAGGAACTGGCTCTAACATCCTCCTCCATATAGTCAGGCACCCATGCCTCAGGAAGGCAATGGCGAAATGACGGGGTCATCTTCGCTACCTCGAGGTCGGTGCCTTGGCACCTCAGCATGCGCTCAAATCGTGGGGTGTCCAACATGCCACACAATTTGGTAACCAGAGTCGGCAAACAGTGTATATCTTTCAGACTGGCGTTCACTAAAACGTCGAACAATGTTCGACAAATGCAGTGTGGTGAACCGTCCATCAGACTATACACGATTCGCAAACAAGGTGTAAAAAATGTGGAGGTACGCTCTTGGCCCAACACATTTCTACAGACCCACCTGGCTACAATGTGCACATTGGAGTAAATGTGCGCATTCGGTACTCCCCCATGTGATGATACAGGCTGCCCACCCCCAAGCATAGATCGATAAAAATTGATATCGTGGGTAGGCGCGAGCTCATCAACCAAGGGGATCCCAGTCGCGTCGGAGATCAGCTGGGGTGTCACGGTGTGTTTCACCCCTCTGAGTGTGATACTGAACTCGAGTGGACCGGTCTAGTCACACTCGAGTTTAGTAAATAATTCATGTACCAAAGGCTCTACGTACATGGACTCATCGCCCTCATACAATAAATGGAGCCAACTTTTAGCTACGATTCGATCGTAGAAGGGCTCTCCGAATGCACGAATCAGGGAGGAAAAATTAAGTTCTGGAATTAAATGAGGGCTGGCCATACCTGAACCTACCTGGGCGAGCTTTAGCGGCGAAGCACACTACGGCGAAGACGAACACGGCGCGAGAGGAGAAGAGACCACCGCACGCCGTTTCCCGCAGCAACACAGACTCCCAACCACGAAACCAACAGAGAATACCAAATCCAACACCCCGACGAAGAGAATCAGGAAACGAAGACCAAACGACCGCTGATTGGTGGTTCTAAACCGCTAATTAGCGGTCGGTTCAGGGGATCGGGTGAAAGAATTTGGGTGGAGGCTCTATCTGAAGGAGAAACGCGTTTTTGCTCTGCTGTAATAATGCGTAGGGTAGGAGAAAACGCGTTTTTAATCAAGGGAAAGGGCAAATATCACATAGGTCTTCCAATTTTTGGTTTTTATCTTCTTTTTTTTCCAACACAAAACAAAGATATGTACAAACTAATGGAGGGATGGGCCACATCAAGTGACCACATCCGTGGGGAGTTCGTGCAAAGGCATGACTTCCTCCTCGACCTCTGCTGTGGTTCCTTCCAAGTATGGTTTGAGGCGTTGTCCATTAACTTTGAACACGTCCCCATTCCTAGGATTTTGAATCTCAACCGCCCCATGAGGGGAGATGGTTAAAACAATGAAGGGACCTGACCAACGGCTCCGCAGTTTCCCCGGAAACAAGTGGAGGCGAGAATTATACAAGAAGACCTTTTGTCCCACCTCGAAGGTTTTGATTCGCACCAAGCGATCGTGGAAAATTTTAGTGCGGGACTTGCAGATCTTGGCATTCTCATAAGCTTCATTTCTCAACTCCTCCAACTCGTTGAGGTCTAACTTGCGATTGGCACCGGAAACATCAAGACTCATGTTAAGATGTTTGATTGCCCATAATGCCCGGTGCTCAAGTTCTACCGGAAGATGGCAAGCTTTGCCATAAACTAGCCGGTAGGGGGACGTGCCAAGGTCAGTCTTAAATGCAGTGCGGAAAGCCCACAATGCATCATTAAGCTTGACCGACCAATCTTTCCTTGAAGCATTAACCGTTTTCTCAAGAATTTGCTTGAGTTGACGGTTGGAAATTTCCACCTGGCCACAGGTTTGAGGATGATAAGGTGTGGCCAACTTGTGCGTGATGGAGTATTTCCTCAGCACTGCCTCAAGGGATCGGTTCACAAAGTGTGTCCCCCGATCACTTATGATACAACGAGGTGTCCCAAACCTCGCGAAGATGTGTTCTTTAAGAAATTTGATCACAACCTTGCGATCGTTAGTGCGAGTGGGGATTGCTTCAACCCACTTTGACACATAATCGACCGCCACTAGGATGTAAGTATGACCATGGGACACGGGGAAAGGACCCACGAAGTCAATTCCCCAAACATCAAAGATGTTAACCACTAAGATGGGATTGAGTGGCATCATTTCTCGTCTACCAATACGGCCCACACGTTGGCACCTATCGCATGCTTTGCAAAATGCAAAAGCGTCTTGGAACAACGTAGGCCAGTAAAAACCACATTGGAGTACTTTGGCAGCGGTTTTCTTGGCACTGAAGTGCCCACCACATGCCTCCTTATGGCAAAAGGACAAGACACTCTGAATCTCGTCGTCAGGAATGCACCTCCTTATGATTTGATCAGCACAATACTTAAATAAGTATGGATCATCCCAATAGAAGTGCTTGACTAACGATTTGAACTTCGCTGTCTCACTGTGTCTCCAATGAGCCGGCACCTCCCCGGTTGCTAAATAGTTCACAATGTCAGCGAGCCAGGGAGGTGAGGCTATTGCCATAAGGTTCTCATCAGGAAAAAACTCGTTCACCGGTGGATCCGGTGAAAGATCAGTGGGGATGCGAGATAGGTGATCAGCCACGACATTCTCGCATCCCTTCTTGTCCCGTATTTCGAGGTCGAATTCCTGTAACAACAAGATCCAACGCAGGAGACGGGGTTTCACATCCTTTTTAGACAAAAGGTAGCGAAGAGCTGAGTGATCAGTGTAGATGATGACATGCGACCCTATGAGGTACTGGTGAAATTTTTCCAACGCAAATATGATCGCGAGGAACTCTTTCTCAGTAACGGAGTAGTTGAGTTGGGCGTCATTGAGAGTACGACTTGCATAATAGATCACATGAGACAATTTGTCGACTTTCTGACCCAAAACCGCTCCTATCGCGTAATCAGAAGCATCACACATCAGCTCGAATGGTAGAGTCCACACCGGTGCCTTAATAATAGGAGCGGAGGTCAACTCACGCTTCAGAAACTCAAATGCACTCATGCACTCGGCTGTGAACTCAAAGGAGGTTCCTTTAGCAAGCATGCTCGTCAAAGGACGAGCTATCTTGCTGAAATCCTTAATAAATCGCCGGTAAAAACCAACGTGTCCAAGGAATGAACGGATTTCTTTTACCGAGGTGGGTGGCGGAAGCTTAGAAATAAGCTCAATCTTTGCCCTATCCGCCTCGATACCATCACAAGATACCACGTGACCCAACACGATGCCTTTTGTGACCATGAAATGACACTTTTCCCAATTAAGGGCTAAGTTCGTTTCCGAACACCTTTTGAGAACAAGGCTCAAGTGGTGCAAGCACTCATCAAAGGAGGTGTCATGAACCGAGAAATCATCCATGAAGATCCCAAGGAAGTTCTCGACCATATCGGAAAAGATACTTAACATGCAACGTTGGAATGTTGCAGGTGCATTGCATAGCCCAAACGGCATCAGTCTATAGGCAAACGTCCCAAAAGGACAAGTGAACGTGGTTTTCTCCTGGTCTTCGGGGGCGACTGGGATTTGATTGTACCCCGAATAACCATCAAGGAAACAGTAATAGGCGTGCCCGGCGAGTCTCTCCAACATCTGGTCGATGAAAGGTAGAGGGAAGTGGTCCTTACGCGTGACCGCGTTCAACTTCCTATAGTCAATCCGGATTTTTCCTGATTTTTGGCTCGGATTCGATCCGGATTTTTCCTGTGTGTTTATGGTATGATTTCAATGTCCTTTGCATATCCGGATAATTTCTTTCCTTTCTTTTGAGCTCTGACTTTATTTCTTTATATATTTGGAGATCCACATTGATTTTTCTTTAGATTTTCTCCAAGATAATATTTTGGTGCTTTAATTGCAATTAGGTCCCCGACTACTTTTGTGCTTAAGTCCTTGTACTTTTTGGAATTAGATCTTGAATGCTTTTATGCTTGGATACATTTCCATTTGTAACCTGATAAACTTGAACTTGGTCTTTATGATAGAAATGAGTCTTTTGCACGCGTTTATGCTCGGGATGTGGGTAATTTGCATTCAGGTCCTTGTATTCTGTAAATAAGACTAAACACATACCTTAGTAGCATTTATCGATATAAAATCAATCTAAATGAAAGACATATGATGCAATGTATGCAATGCATCAAATACCCCCACACCTAGATTTTGCTAGTCCCTAGCAAAACAGAAAATACGAAAAATAAAAACAGGGAAATCCTAACTCACTTTCGTTGGAATCACGGTTGCACTTAGCATGTGCAACAAGCCTTTAAACCTCTTTGTTGCCAAGTAGGAGGAGTGTTGTCTCCTGAGGGTTTTTAGCGGATATACCCACAAAATCCTAAATCAACATTTCATTAATAGTTCTCAATATCCCTACCTCAACCTTGTACATCTCACTGAGAATTCTTGCATGCTCATTATATAAATCTAACTCATTAAAAATATGACTTGGTCTTTGTTCCTCCAACATTCACACCACTAACCCTTCTACACATGATATCACTTAAATTATTTTGCACGCCTCCTCTGGTGGTGAAGTATCATTTGGATCAACCATGACATGGATCATTCTTTTAGCTTTGGGCCTTGAGTATTTTTTTTCTTTTCTTCCGTGATTCAACACATTTGCTTTTTGACACTTTTACCCTTTTTGCATTCGTGTAGCGAGTTTGGTCGATAATCCCGAGCTGGTAGACTCAAGTTACCGGGTTTCAAGATACCCCTACGGACCAGTGACTCAAAGGCTTGGGCTTTTGTATTCATTTTGCAGAATGTGCTTTCCTCACTTTATCCCTTTATTTTTACTTTTATTTTCCTCAAGGCTTAATTGCTATTAGAAGTCCACACTTCCCGGTATATTTTCCTCAACCTCTGCTTTTTATCAACCACTTCAAAGATTTGATTCATCCAATTTAAGTGCATACATGTCTTAAAGGGCAATGTGTTATTTCTTTGGAACTTGGATTTATGTCATAATTTCTACAGGCAGAACTATATAATAAGGAACAAAAACTCAATGCAATTTGTACTCGGGTTTTGGTAGTTCAATCTTAAGCTATGTCATGAAACATTGATTTTTTTATTATTTTTATTATTTTTATTATTTTTTTTTTTGAAATAAAAGACAGATATATAGATATATATATACATAAACACCCCCCCACACCTAAATCATGCATTGTCCTCAATGTATGCAAATATAAAGCAAATGCACTTATTACCTGAGTGAACTGCGGTGGAAGGATGGAATTTGCTCAAAGTCAACCATAGTCAGAACTGGATTGAATGACACCATATTGGTGCATGTATCTAGTTGAATTGTTCCCCATGTTGCAATGAGAGTCCTGGGTCACAGGTTCCACACCCCTCACATAAATTGGTTCTCTTATATGCTCGAGTGATGGTGGGTGTGTCGAAGAATTACTCCCCTTTTTGATTTTGTGATGATTTATTTGATTCAGAAATCTGATAGATACGTGCTCTCATCACAACATCACTTTGATTGCATATTATTTCTGGCTCACTATCAACATGAAAGATATTAAATTCAGCTTTTAAGTTCCCAAAAGATAATTGCATGAGCCCATTTCGACAGTTTATCAATGCTTCAGAAGTGGCTAAAAAGGGTCTGCCTAGAATTACAGGGATTTGACGATTAGGATTTACAACAGGCGCGGTATCTAGTACGACAAAATCCACTAGGTAAATGAAGTCACCAACCTTGATCAAAACATCCTCGACTATACCTCTTGGTTTCTTAATAGAACAATCAGCAAATTGAAGGGTTGTCTTAGAGGGTTTTAGTGGACCAAGGTTCATTTGCTCATAGACAGTGTACGGGAGTAGGTTGACACTAGCACCAAGGTCTAGAAGAGCTTTGTTGATATAAGTATCTCCTATTGCACAAGAAATTGTGGGACACCCAGGATCGTTATATTTTATAGGAGATGTGTTGGACAAAATAGAACTTATGTTTGCAGTTAAGAATGCCTTCTTTGGTACGTTCGTTTTTCTCTTTTTAGTGCACAAATCTTTTAAGAATTTAGCATAAGCAGGTATTTGTTGAATCATGTCTAAAAGTGGAATGTTCACCTTAACTTGCTTAAATACTTCCAAGATTTTCTCCATTTGTGCACTTGAGTTCTTTTTGAGTCTATTAGGGAATGAGGCTTTAGGAACATAGACTCGCTCAGGTTCAGGTTGAGCTATGGGTTCAGGTTGAGTAGGTGGGTTGGGCGTTTCAGATTGGACGTCGGGTTCAATGGTTAGGTCATATGTGGTAGCTTGATGGCTCGATTGATTAGATGTTCTAGGATTTACCACATTATTATCAATCTGTCTTCCGGACCGTAATGACACTACTGCATTTATTTGTTGGAACGGTCCTTCCTCATTAACCATTTGAACCGGTCTAGGGTTGTTATTTCCTGAAGGTGGTTGATAGGATTGATATGAATTATTAGAACAAGGGTTCACCTCAGGTTGACATGGAAACCGACCCTTTTCTCTTTCACCTACTATTTGTGCTAGTTGGCTGACTTGTGTCTCTAGCCTTTGGAATGTCTGGTTGGTTGTTTGTATAAAAGTTTTCATCAAATTTTCCAAGCTTGTCAACCTAACCTCATGATCGTTATTGTTACTAAACCCAGATGATGTATTATTTTGGTTATACGGGTTTGGTTGTTGTCTAGGAGGTTGACCCTGTTGGTTTGATGAGAAATTGGAATTATTATGCCAACCCGAGTTATAGGTTGATGCGTATGGGTCATTTCTAGCATGGTTATACATGGCATTAACTTGGTCCCATTCCGCACAATCCTCCATTACATGACCAGTCTGACCACATCTAGAGCACGGGATAGTCGAGGCTTGATTCACTCGATTTTGGGTTTGTAGCTCTAAACTTTCCATTCTGCGCATAAGGGTAGCTAATTTTGCTTCAGCCGCTAAGTTGGCATCTACAGCTAAGACACCTGGTTTGGGTTGACTTGCTATTCTAGATCCAATACTCGGGTTAAGCGGTGTTCTAGCATTGTCCCATTGCATACTGTTTTCAGCTAATTCCTCAAGGAAAGTCCAGGCATCATTTTCATTTTTCGACATAAAGTTCCCTTGGCTTACGGATTCTACCATAACCCTAGATGTGGGTGTCAATCCCTCATAAATAATTTGGCATAATTGCCATCTCGGAATTCCATGATGAGGGCATTGGGTCAGAACACTTTTGAATCTTTCTAGATAGGAATAGAACGACTCGCTCTCAGACTGAACGAATGCAACAATTTCATTCCTAATCCTCATAGTCTTATGGTTGGGAAAATATTTTTTCAGGAATACTTGAACAAACTCAGCCCAACTCCTAATAGATCTTTCGGCTAGACTATATAGCCATTTCTTAGCGTCGTCCTTTAGTGCTAGAGGCACAAATTTCAGACGCATTGCCTCCTCAGGGATATGCTGGTATTGCATAAGAGAGCAGATTTCCTCAAATTCTCTAAGGAAGAGGTATGGGTCTTCCCTAGAGGTGAACTTAGGCAACATACTCATGTATTGTGCCTTAAGTTCGAAGTCGCGACCCGGTATGGTGGGCATAACGATGCACGATGGCTGAGCAGCCATCGTTGGATAGCATCGATCCCTCAGAGTTTTGGGTTGCACAACAGGTGGGTCCACTACGTTCTCACCCATTGGATCTAGGTGAGGTGGTGCAACAGGTGGATTGGGGATAAGTTCCACACTGGAATCAAGATGAACTCATGAGAGTCGATTATTCAAGTCCCGAATCCAAATCTGAGTGCACTGGGTTGAATCAATTTTTGAATTCAAATTCGAAATTTAAATTCCAAATTTAATTTCAAGAATTAATTACAATTTTTTTTTAATTTTCGTTTTTTTGTTTTTTTTTCCAAAATGGAAACAAACAATAGAATGGGGAAAGATGAGAAAGGAATCCTAATCTAGAGAATTTAGGTGAGAAGAGAAAGAAGACTCAGATGAGAAGGAAAACCTAACTCTAAAGATAGAAAGAGGGTTGGTCAGAAAAATCCTAAGAAAGCACGGTTCAAACAATCCTAGACCTAGTGTCACTTAGATCTAGACGACTCCTAACTGGTTGAGTCGAATTGATTTGCTTGATTCTCCTCCCTCACTAATCAAACCAACTTGGCCAGGTAGTGTATAGCTAGTAGGGGCGCTTCCGACAGAGTCGGTGCTAATTAGACAACCACTTCGCTTGGAAGACTTACGTCAACACAAAAACACTTCCTAGACACCAAATTAAATTCGATCAGCTTCAAGTCATAGCAAGTCAAACCAATCTTCTCCTTAATTGAGTCCGAGTCCTTAGGGGTCAATGTTTAATTGATTTTAATTTAAGGCTTTGGTGACACTTTAGGATTGTGATTTGTGGGCCACGGAAGGGTGATGAAATCCCCACTGTATCTTTGCCTACGGAGTTGCCCTTAAGATAGTTTAACTTAGATCTAGCAAAGATAGTCAAACATTGGTCCTTAGAGGGGGGCAATTGCAAGGTTGTATGCAAACTAGATTATATGCTTAAATGCAATCGATGAAAACCACGATACGTACCTTGACTCCAGCACTCTTCAACAGAAATGGATTTCCAAGAATTTAGCAAGAATAATGCATACAAAACACTAGATGATGCATGCACTAAGGTCTTTCTAATTTTGCCAATTTTAGGTCAGAGTTGAATTATTGCCAATTATGGAATTTTTGCCCTAACACATGCAGTTCTATGAAAAGGAAATTTTTCGAAACTAGAAATTACGAGGAAAAATGCAACAAAGGTTACCTACGCAATGCTCAGTCGGGTTCGCCGCCCGCTCTAGAAATTTCAGTAGCTCCACGCGTCCACCCGAAGATGGTGCTAACCCCAGAAAAATTTGAAGCCCAGATGCTTCAATTGTGCGGCGATTCCGCCGCAGGTTCCTCTTGATGTGCGGCGATTCCGCCGCCCCTGTTGCTCAGACTGCGTTCAGATTTCGCCGCGCGCTCTGTTGTCTCCTGAAACACAAATCCAAATACTTAGATCGCGCACAAGACAAACAGAATAGAATCGAAATCAACAAAAAAAACAAAATCTGCGTCGCCTCCCCGTCATACGGCGCATTAAGGCCGCCATGCGCGCCTCGGTGGCCGTAGTGGAATCGACAGCAAATGCGGAACCCGATCTAGTCGAGTTTGCATTCGCGATCCTCGCTGCTATGCTAAAAACTCGTGACATAGCATACTAATACGAAATTAAAATACTAAAAACATAAAACTCGTGACATAGCATTGTTTAGGTGAAAGATAATGGATATAAGATACAAATATAAGCATGAAATGATGTCAATCACTGGGCCCACGAAAATTCTCAACGGGTTGCATTGGGGTTAGGGGTGTTCGTTGATTTTGTGGTGCTTTCTCCAATTGGAGGATGAGATTTAGATTTAAAGGTTCATCTATGGGTTCCTGTTGCTTACCAGAGTTGAACACATGAAACTCGGCACTCATGTTACCGAATGAGAGCTTCATGAGACCATTTCTACAATTAATCAAGGCATTGGAGGTTGCCAGAAATGGTCTACCCAAAATCAAAGGTATTTGAGAGTGGGTGTTCACAACAGGATTGGTATCGAGGACAACAAAATCGACTGGAAATATAAAATCTCCAACTTTGATAAGCACATCCTCGATAATCCCCAAGGGAATACGAATGGATCTATCCGCCAATTGGAGGGTGATCTTAGTTGGTTTCAATTCTCCCAAGTTCAACTGTTTATAAACAGAGAATGAGAGGAGGTTGACCGCTGATCCTAAATCAAGCAAAACATTGCTCATTCTAGTGTCCCCTATCGTACACTGAATAGTAGGACACCCAGAGTCCTTGTATTTTGTGTAGGTAGGATTGGACAAAAGTCAGCTGATATTTGCAGCCAAGAATGCTTTCTTAGGAACATTGGTCTTCCTCTTGGTTGTGCAGAGATCCTTCAACACTTTCGCATATTGAGGTATTTGTTGGATGACATCCAACAAGGGGATGTTAACCTTTACTTGCTTAAACACCTCTAATATCTTGTCCATGTTGTCACTCTGCTTTTTGGTTAACCTACTTGGATAGGGAGCTTTTGGCAGGTAGGTTTTCTGCGGTGCCTGAGAAGAAAAAAGCATTGGTGTATTACCCTCACCCTCAGCCTCTTCTTCACCACCATTCCCACTGAGGGGCTGCATAGATGATGGTTGTTGTGGCAAGGAAATGTGATTGTCAACCTGTTTTCCATTCCTTAAGGTCACAATGGAATTGACATGGTGAACAAGTTCCTCCACATGGTTCACTTGCCTCCCCCGAGGTACCACATTCTCATTTTGCATGTGTTGTTGTTGGTACATACGGGGGTTAGCCTCAGGCTGGCTAGGAAAAGACCCTCTCTCTTTCATGTACATACTGAGCCAATTGGCCCATCTGAAGCTCTAGAGATTTGATGGTCTGCTGATTGGAAGTGAGAACTTGACTCGTAGTTGACATAAAAATTTTCATTGAGTTTTCAAGTCCACGAGTCAAGGTCTCAAGCGAATTGAATCGAGTTTCCATATTATTGGAATTTGGGAAACCCAATTGATTGGTGGTTTGCGCTTGGGGTGGCTGATAGGAATGTGCATGCATGGGAGGTTGATGTGATTGGTAATGTGGTCTAGAGGAGTTTGAAGGACCACCCGGGGCATTAGTTTGGTTCCATGAAACATTGGGGTGGTTCCTCCATCCAGGATTATAAGATGATGAGTATGGGTTATCCTGGCTCTATCATAGATGGCATTGACACGCTCCATCTCAGGAGGAATGGACTCACACTCGCTTTCTACATGACCTATCCTACCACATGAATGACAGGGAACTGGACCAGATGTGGACATGTGAGGTGCACCATGTTGGTTTTGGAGCTCAATCGAATCCATACGGCGCATTAAGGCCGCCATGCGCGCCTCGGTAGCCGTAGTGGTATCGACAACAAATGCGGCACCCGATCTAGTCGAGTTTGCATTCACGATCCTTGCTCCTATGCTAGATGATGCAGGTGGTTTCCTCACACTCTCCCATTGAATGGTTTTCTCAGCGAGGTCTTCTAGGAAGGCCCATGCCTCCCTTTCATCCTTTCCCAAGAACTCTCCTTGACACATGGACTCAAGGAGCGTTCTTGATGGGATGTGAAGACCTTCGTAAACAATCTGACAAAGATGTCACAACTCAATGCCATGGTGAGGGCACGAGGATAGTAGATCTTTGAACCTCTCTAGATATGCATGAAATGGTTCGGTCTCATGTTGATAGAACGAATTGATTTTGTTCCTCAATTTTTGAGTCCGATGATTTGGAAAGTACTTCTTGAGGAATGCAGATTGAAACTCATCCCAAGTCCTAAAGGAATTCGCCTGGTTACTATACAACCACTTCTTGGCATCATCCTTTAATGCGAAAGGAACGAGCCTAAGATGGATGGAGTCTGTGCTAAGTTGTTGCAGCTTGAACATAGCACAGACCTCCTCAAATTCCCTGAGAAAGATATATGGGTCACCTTTCCCAGTGAAGCGAGGGAGCATGGAAATGAATTGAGGCTTAACCTCAAAATGGTTCCCATTAGCCTCTGGTAATACGATGCACGAGGGTAGAGCGGTACGGCTCGGGTAGCATCAATCACGAAGAGGTATGGGAACGACAACTGGAAGAACAGGTCGAGCAGGCGGGTCCAGCAACTGCTCCTCCTCACGGAAATTAGCAGCCATTGGACCCAAACTACGTGCGACACGAGAGGAGGAAGGCGTTGAGAAATCGATGACCGAAGCCTGATTGACAACGCTCCTCGTCAAATGACCACTCTCGTCTCGTGTCCACGAAAGCACGCACAAAGGTGCACACACACCAAAACGTTTTTTTTTTCAAACAAAGAATGTACGTAGAAGAGAAGACTGGGGAACACAGGAGGGAAAGAATGACTCAGGTGAGAATGGAAGAAGTCCTTATGCTACGGCGGATAGGTATAGGTAGAAGCACACAAGCAAACAAGGCTCAAGCAATCCTAAGGTCGCTATAGGTCCTTACAGCTAGACGACGCCTAACTGCGAGGTCACGCGGCCTCAACACGCCTCACCTCCCTACGAGGAGGACCACAAAGCCCAGCAAGTGAGTCAAGATCCGGGGATCTCGTCTCTCCTACTATCGACAAAGTGGGCAACGCCGATCAGGTTATGACGGTCGGGACCGGATCACTCTCCTAATGCGTCCGAATTCTTTGAGGCCAATGTCTACTTGATTTTAGAAATTAGGCTCTTGATTAGTGTGGTTTTTGGGGGAAGGAAAGGGTGATGAAATCCCCCACCTTATCTTTTACGGGACAACCCCTCCTTAGTAGCGTTTTGGAGTCCTAAATATGACAATCAACTCTCCAAACAACGCTCAACTCACACTTGTTGCAATACACTTCCTACTAACTAATGCATGTCATACGAAATGCATGAATAAGAGTAGAAGGTGCGTACCTCACGCCACCACTCAGCAACTGAAAATAAAGCTAAAATAAAAGATAATCTAAATTCTTAAGTCACATACATGGTGCATGACCTAAACAAGAAAGAATGCCTAGTCTTTTGCTTTGAGTTTTAGGGTCCAAGTTGCTTAAAGGAGGTTTGATTATTGATCTGGGAACGAACTATAAGTCAAAACATGCCAAATTGAGTCCCAGATAACTAGATCATTTAGAGCAACAACAGAAAGAAATTAAAAGATGAACAGATCTCACCAGACCGCTGATTGGCGGTCTGAAGTGCTCTGGTCGTCTGGAAATTTCTCCAGTAGCCTCCACTTGCTATTACCAGTCTCCTGAAACAAAGAAAAACTACAAAACACAAATTAAATCCACTCGAATCGTCCAAACAAGAGTCTGGACTGACACCTCCCCGACAACGGCGCCAAAAACTTGTTGAACGTTTTAAATTTAAACCGCAAGTGCACGGCCGCGATGAAGCGGTGGCAAGTACCGGTCGTCCTCAGGGAGGTGAGTAGCCTCTTGCTTGTACGAAATCAAGTGGCAAAAATAGGAGGAGAAAGATGTTTATGCTACTCTAGTCTATACTACGCTAAGAAGTAGGAAATGCGAAAGGAAGAACCAAACAATGAAATAATAACTAAGCTAAGAACAAAGGAAGAATGCTAGAATACAGAAATGGGAAAACCCCTAAGGGGTGGAGTGAGTGCACATATGCAAAGAGGTGGGTGTAGAATACATTCTTTAAGCACATGAAGGTGATGTTTATCAAGCATAGGAAGTGTCTAAATATCATGGCAAAACGTATCAATCTATTCACCAACTTAGTTGATTAACATTTACATATGCAAGTTGTTTATTTCAGAACCTAAACAAGCATGAGAGGTGTCTAATCATTTTGGCAAAACTCATCAAGTTATAAATTCTATCCTAAACAAGCAAACATACATTCATGTTTTATCAACACATCAAAAATAAAGCATTCATCCCATTCTCTAATGCATGTATGTATATCTACTCCACCCCCAAAGGGGATGGAACTACTCACTAAACATTACACTAATTATTAAACTAAGCAAAGAAAACATATTAACTAAGCTAATAAGACTAATGAAATGAGATTAAGCAAAGCAAAACAAGAAACATAAAACAAACAACATAATAAAGAAAACTTGTATTAAAATGACTCACATTAAAAGTAGCATCCTCCTACTTTAGTGTGTGCTTCAAGGCCTCACTTCTAGTAGGAAGAATAACCACTTAAAATATGGAGTGATTACAATGGAAGGTGAAGAGTTCTATTTATAGCCATGGAAAAAGGCAAACCGGGACAATCCCCCGATGTGGGACTAAACGAATACCAAAAATAGCCTAAACAAACATTAATACACGTCCAGGAGAAAACTTGGCGGATTTGGGCCAAAACAGACCGCCAATTAGCGGTCTTGGACCGCCAATTGGCGGTCAAAAAGGTCCGGATCCAGTTGAATCTTGTTCTGGGTTTTTCTTTGTGTATTTGGTGGTCTTGGATGCATCTACGTTGTTTATTGGAGCTCCGACCCGAATCCAATTGCTAAAATACTCCCCATGATGGTGTGGAGTATTCTGTTTTGCTCTTAGGTCCTTCTGTCTTGCGTTCAGGTCCTTCTCCCTTGCATCTTGGTCCCCAGATCTCACAGTTCAGTCCTTTTTGTCAGCTTTTGAGTCCTTATATGCTTCATCTCTTCAAACCTATTTATTCCTGAAAACTAAATATAAAACTCGTAACATAGCATTGTTTAGGTGAAAGATAATGGATATAAGATACAAATATAAGCATGAAATGATGTTAATCAATAAGACATGAATATATGCATGATATGATGTCAATCAAATACCCTTACACCTAGATTTTGCTAGTCCTGAGCAAAACAACGAATGGAAAACATTAAACAGAAAACAAGATAAATCCTAACTCCCTATTGTAGGAATCATGGTTGCACTTAGCACATGCAACAAGCCGTTAAACCTCCTTATTTCCAAAGAGGAGGAGTGGTGTCTCTTGAGGGTTTTCAACGGATAGACCCACAAAATTCGAACATTGATGCGTTATTCAACCTAGCACACGACTCGATGGACTCATTTTTGTCGATAATTGGACACGGTAATTCAACGGGCCGACTCTATCTAGGTATTTAGTCCACTCACATAGCCTAATGAACCATTCGTGCAAGTTAATTAAGGACTTAAGTGAAAGAAAAGGACAATGATTGACATCATTTCATGCATTCATTTGTGTTTATATCCATTATCTTGAACCAAAACACTGCTACATAATGAGTTTTATGTTTGAGTTTCAGGAAATAAACAGGATGGAGGAGAAAAGGCATAAAATGACCTAAAAGCAATAAAAAGGACAAAGTTGCAAGACTTATAGACTAAGATGCAGAAGAGAGGGACCTGAATGTAAAACCGAAGGGCCAATGTGAAAATAAAGAAACTCTACACCATCATGAGGAGTATTTTGGCAATTAGATTCGGGCTGATACTCCAATAACCGAACCGAGTGCACCCCATGTGAAGAATTGAACAACTAAAGAACATATCCGAAAATAGGTCGGAAACAGGATCTGTGCAGCCCTTCAATTGGAATGATGGTGAAGAAGAGGCTGAGGCTGAGGGTAATACACCAACACCTCCTTCCCAGGCAACACTGAAAACCTACCTGCCAAAAGCTCCATATCTATGTAGGTTAACCAAAAAACAGAGTGACACAATTGGCGGTCTTATTTGTCTCCGAATCCGACCCAGTTTCTCCACGACAAGGGTTATGTGTTTATGTGTATTATGGGAAGGTTTCATTTGTCCCACATTAAGGGATTGTCCCCGATTATCTTTTTCATGCCTATAAATAGAACTATTCCTCCTCATTTGAATTCACCCATTGCTTGGTGATATTCTCTCTACTTGGAGTAGGCATTGGAGCAAAAAATCAAGGTGGAGAAGAATGCTATTAGTATTGTGAGTCATTTAATATAATAATTTTTCATTATTTTTCTCTCATGTTGTCTCTTTTTATGCATGCTAAGCTTAGTGTTGATTCTTTGATCTTAGGCTAAATTAGTTAGAATGTCTCCTTTCTTCTTTAGTTTAATTGCTAGCATAATGTGTAGTGAGTAGATACATCCCATTTGGGGGGTGAAGATGGTGTTCATATATATTGTCAAGTTTGGATGTTTGATGAATTTTTGATTGTGTAGACTTGCATGTTTTGTATGTTCATTGGGGGCATTTTAATCATCTACATGTTGGGGAATTTTGATGGGTTTTGCCATAAGATTTAGACACTTCCCATGCTTACTTTTCTCATGTTTATTGACTGAAATTTTCCTGTTGAATATGCTACATGTTAGTTATGTGTTTGTATTTGGGTTTGCTTGCTTGATTGATTGAAGAAACTTTGTTTTGATGAGTTTTACCATAACATTTAGACACCTCCTATGCTTACCTTGTTCTTCACATGAGTTTATGGTTTTTGATGAATCTTGCCATATCTTTAGACAGTTGTCTTGTTGAGTCTAATCTTATGTTAATCAAGTAGTAATTGCCGATACGTTGTGTGAATGGATTGATAGATTTTGCCACATCTTTAGAAACTTCCTATGCATGAAGACACACACACATCACACACACATACATGTTTACATGCATCATTCATAACTATATGCACTTCATATGTGCACACACTCCACCCCTTAGGGGTTTCTCTTCTTGATTTCCAATCTTTTGTTGCTTTCTTTCGCATTTCTTACTTACTAGTTTAGTGTAGTTAGCTTTAGCATAATCACATATTTTCTCCCTTTATTCGCCACTTATGACAAACCAGAGGCTAGTCACCTCCTTGCGGATCGACCTGTACTTGCCACCGCTTCATCGCGGCCGTGCACTTGCGGTAATAAATAAAACGTTTAAACAAGTGTTTGGCACCGTTGCCGGGGAGGTGCCAGTCCAGACTCTAGTTTGGACGATTCGGGTGGATTTAATTTTTTGTTAGTAGTTTTCTTTGTTTCAGAAGACTTGGAGACTGAAGGGGAGGCAGCTGGAGAAGTTTGGAGGCAAACTGAGCTTGTTGGACTGCCAATCAACGACCTAAGATCGCCAACTGGCTGTCTGGTAAGCTCCTCTCCACTTCTTCTTTCTGTGTCTTGTTTCTTTATCTGATATAGAGGTCTGTGGATTAATTTGGCATGTTTTGTCATTTAGTTTGTTCCCAGATCAATAATCAATCTCCCTTTAAGCAACTTGGACCTAAAACCCAAAGAAAAAGATTAGGCATTCTTTCTTGTTTAGGTCATGCATAATGTACTTGACTTAGGCACATAGATTGTCTTTTATTTTAGCTTTACTTTTAGTTGCTGAGTGCTGGTGTGAGGTACGCATTTCCTACTCTCATAAATGCATTTCGTATGAACACGCATTAGTTAGTAGTAATTGCATTGCAACAAGTGTGAGTTGAGCGTTTGTTTGGAGAGTTGATTGCTAGATTAAGACTCCAAAATGCTACTAAGGAGGGGTTGTCTCATATAAGATAAGGTGGGGGATTTCATCACACTTTCCTTTGCCCCAAAAACCACACTAATCACGAGCATAATTTTAAAATCAAGTAGACATTGGCCCTAAGGATCTTTGGCGCATTAGGAGAGTGATCCGGTCACGACTGTCATGGCTTGATCGGTGTCGCCCACTCTGTCGATAGTAGGAGAGACGAGATATCCGGATCTTGGCTCACTTGCTAGGCTTTGCGGTCATCGTCGTACGGAGGTGAGGCGTGTTAAGGCCGTGTGACCTCGCAGTTAGGCGTCGACTAACTGTAGGGACCTATAGTGACCTTAGGTTGTTTGAGCCTTGTTTGCTTGTGTGCTTCTACCTGTACCCACCCACAGTAGCATAAGGACTTCTTCCCTTCTCTCCTGAGTCATTCTCTCTAATGTGTCCTCCCGTCTTCTCCTCTACGCACATTCTATTTTAGTTGTTTAAAAAAAGGTTTTAGTTTGTGCGTGTGCACCTTTGTGCATGTTTGTGTGGCAACGAGACGAGTGGCCATTTGACAAGGCGTGTCATTAATCCTGCCTCGGTAGTCGATTTCTCGATGCCTTCATCTTCTCGTGTCGTACACAGCCCGGGTTCAATGGCTTCTCATTACCACGAGGAGGAGCAGTTGCTGGACCTACCTGTCACACCTGTTCTTGCTCCCATACCTCTCCGTGATCGATGCTTCCCGAGTCGTACTGCTCTACCCTATTGCATCGTAGTGCTAGTGGTGAATGAGAACCAGTTTGATGTTAAGCCTCATTTTATATCCATGCTCCCTCACTTCACTGGGAAGGGTGACCCCTATATCTTTCTCAAGGAATTTGAGGAGGTATGGACTATGTTCAAGTTGCAACAACTTAGCACAGACTCCATCCATTTTAGGCTTGTCCCCTTTGCACTGAAGGATGATGCCAAGAAGTTGTTGTACAGAAACCAGGTGAATGCTTTTAGGACTTGAGATGAGTTTCAATATGCATTTCTCAAAAAGTACTTTCCAAATCACCGGACTCAAAAACTGAGGAACGAAATCAATTTGTTTTATCAGTATGAGACCGAATCATTCCATGCATACTTAGAGAGGTTCAAGTTGCTACTATCCTCATGACCTCACCATGGCATCGAGTTGTGGTGCCTGTGTCAAATTGTTTATGAGGGTCTTCACATCCTGTCTCGAACGCTTCTTGAGTCCATGTGTCAAGGGGAGTACTTAGGAAATGATGAAAGGGAAGCATGGGCTTTCCTAGAAGACCTCGATGAGAAAACCATGCAGTGGGAGAGTGTGACGGAACCATCGGCATCATCTAGCATAGGAGCAAGGATCGCAAACGCAAACTCGATTAGATTGGGTGCCGCATTTGCTGTCGATACCACTACGGCCACTGAGGCACACATGACGGCCTTAATGCGCCGTATGGATTCAATTGAGCTCCAAAACCAACAAGGTGTGTCTCATGTGTCTACATTTGGTCCAGTTCCCTATCATTCATGTGGTAGGATAGATCATGTAGGAGGTGAGTGTGCGTCCATTCCTCCTGAGATGGAACATGTCAATGCCATCTATGATAGAGCCAGGAATGACCCATACTCATCATCATATAACCCTGGATGGAGGAACTACCTTAACTTTTCATGGAACCAAAATAATGCCCCAGGTGGTCTTTCAAACTTCTCTCGATCACCTAACCAACCACACCAACCTCCCATGCATGCACAATTTTATCAGCCACCCCAAACTCAAATCACCAATAAATCGTGTTTCCCGAATTCCATCAATATGGAAACCCAATTCAATTCGCTTGAGACCTTGACTCGTGGACTCGAGAACTCAACAAAAAACTTTATGTCATCCACAAGTCAAGTTCTCACTTCAAATCAGCATACCATTAAATCTCTAGAGCTTCAGATGGGCCAATTGGCTCAGTCTGTACATGAAAGAGTGAGAGAGGGACTCTGTCAAGCCAGCCTGAGGCTAACCCCCGCATGTACCAACAACAATACATGCAAAATGAGAGCTTGGTACCTCGGGAGCGGCAAGTGAGCCATGTGGAGGAACCTATTCACCATGTAAATGCCATTGTAACCTTAAGGAATGGAAAACAGGTTGACAATCACATTTCCTTGCAACCACCACCATATGTGCAGCCCCTTAGAGGGAATGATGGTGAAGAAGAGGCTGAGGGTGAGGGTAATACACCAACACCTCCTTCTCGGGCACCGTAGAAAACCTACCTACAAAAAGCTCCATATCCTAGTAGGTTAACCAAAAAATAGAGTGACACAATGTATAAGATGTTAGAGGTCTTTAAGCAAGTGAAGGTTAACATCCCCTTGTTGGATGTCATCCAACAAATACCTCAATATGCCAAAGTGTTGAAAGATCTCTGCACAACCAAGAGTAAGACCAATGTTCCTAAGAAAGCATTTTTAGCTGTAAGTGTAAGCTCACTTTTGTCCAATCCCACATACACAGAGTACAAGGACCCTGGGTGTGCTACTATTCAGTGTACGATTGGGGACACTAGCATGAGTAATGTATTGCTTGATTTAGGATCAGCGGTTAACCTCCTCCCATTTTCTGTTTATCAACAGTTAAACTTAGGAGAATTGAAATCAACTAAGATCACCCTCCAATTGGCAGATAGATCCATCGTGTCCCAAAGGGAATTATTGAGGACGTGCTCATCAAAGTTGGAGATTTTATATTTCCGGTAGATTTTGTCGTCCTTGACACAAACCCTGTTGTGAACACCCACTCTCAAATACCTTTGATTTTGGGTAGACCATTTCTGGCAACTTCCAATGCCTTAATTAATTGTAGAAATGGTCTCATGAAGCTCTCATTTGGTAACATGAGTACCGAGTTTCAGGTGTTCAACTCTGGTAGGCAACATGAACCCTTGGACCAACCTTTAAATCTCAACCTCATCCCCCAATTAGAGAAAGCACCACAAAATCAACAAACACCCCTAACACCATTGCAACTCGTTGAAAATGTTTTTTTGCCCAACGAAAACACATTGCCTGTCTTTGCAATGCAACAGAGTGAGCTGGCATCAAACATGAATGTACAAAGAGAATGTTTGTTAGATGACTCAGTTGAGACTGTTAGTGAGGGGGACACACCTCAGCATATGCACATACCAGAAGATGTCTCTACCCCATGTCCCACGGTCGTTGAGCCTTTTGTGCTTCATCTTGACTCCAACAACGACCCACCTACGAGTGAGCTTATGATTGTCATATAAAGGAGCTTGGCTGGTCCTTGTTGGATGACTTGTGGAGAAACCCCATTCTTAGTGAAAGTGGTGTGCCACATCCTTTGAATGAGCCTGAGGAACTCATTCCGATGCACCCGCCTATTGTTTGGAGGGTTTTGTTTGACGAGCAACTAAACCATAGTGAGGCAACACAACTCCACTCATTCATGTTACCTACACCCAACCAATATCATGAGGGGTTCTAGCCTTTCAGCTTTGACCTTTCACCCCACTTGATACCTCAAAGTACCAATGACGTGGGCCATTTTTGCAAATCTCTGATCCGCAGGACTCGATGTTCACATTTGATGTTCCTTGACCAAATGATCATGAGAATATCTTTGTTGATGTATATATCTTGTTTAGAAAAGAAAAAAAGAAACAAAAACACACACACACACACACAAAAGACTCCACAAGTGAGCATCGGTTGTTGTGGCCCCAACCCTTGAGTATTCGGGCCACATTTGTTTGATGTATTTGTCTCCCTTCTTAAGTATCTCACAGGTTTTTGGGAATTCGGGGTTATGTCCATCAACATGACTATAACACTTTCCTTGTGCTTCACGTTGGTGAGATAATTTCTTTCTCATGCATAAATCCATGTAGTTTCATACTCACATTCATTGACGACAATGCATGAAGTAAGTGTGTGTGTGGGGGGGGGGTGCTTTACGTTTGTATATATGTGGAGTCGAGTCTTTTTCATTTTGCGTTTTGTTTTCTTTTGTTTGTATTGTTAGGGTCATGATAGTGTGCTGCATTTTATATTGATATATCTGCCTCGCATGATCCTTGGGTGACTTGTCTTCTTTTGATTGCCTAGTGCTTTAAAATTTTCACATTTCTTTCAAAATTTTCACATGTTTGCGAAAGAAAATGTTTTGTGGGTTTTGCGTGTGTTTAGCATGTGCAAAACCGTTGTGAGGCAAAGTAAAAAGAAAGCTCTCAAACTTGTCTTGAACTTGATGCATTAGGATATCTAGTACAATGGCTTTAAGACTTATCTAGTCGTTAGGATGCACCCCAGTCTTCCCTCGGGGGCGAGTAATCATAGGGTTTTAGTACTCAAACAATTAAATAAGTCCACCCTGAACCTAGTGAGTCAATAATTCATGTCTGTTAATATAAGGAAGTTTGTTGTAGTCAAGGACCCTTTAACGCCCATTGTGAGACATTAAGTGTAGGGGTTTTGGTTCATGTGTAGATAAGAAATAAGTGAGTAAGTGTTCTCTCTTCTTGCATGGCTCCTAGCACTTGGGAAATGAGGTCCGAGTGGACTTTGTGCCTGGTGCTTTCAAGTCATCTGACTTGGGATGCACCGATCGAACTCCAGTTACACAGGTGGTAGGGATTGCCATATGTGGAGATTTGGGGAAAAATGTGTACGTGATAGTGTAAGTCCTCATAGGCAATGATGCACGAAACCTAACCCTGGGAGAATCAAACACCAACTAGACATAAATAAAAGAAAAAAAGAAAAAAGGTAATGTAAATAAGAACTTTAATGGACTTTACACTTTGTATCACTTGAGGAGGTTAAGGTTGTCTATGTCTTTCACTTAAATCCTTAATTAACCTGCACAAATGATTTATAAGGATAGGTGTGTAGACTGGATACATATATAGAGTCGGCCCGTAGGATTACCACGTCCAATGATCGATAAAAATGAGTCCATCGAGTCGAGTTTTTAGATTGAATAATGCATCTATGTTCGGATTTTGTGAGTATATCCACTGAAAACCCTCAGGAGACAATACTCCTCCTTGTCGACAACGAGGTTTAATGTCTTGTTGCACATGCTAAGTGCAACCGTGATTCCTACGAAAGTGAGTTAGGATTTCCATGTTTTCCGTCTCCCTTTTCCTTTCTTTCATTTTTTTCCTTTGTTTGTTTTGCTCGGGACTAGCAAAAGTTAGGTGTGGGGGTATTTGATCGACATCATTTCATGCATTCATTTGTGTCTGATATCCATTATCTTGAACCTAAAAAATGCTACGTAACGAGTTTTATGTTTGAGTTTCAGGAAATAAACAGGATGGAGGAGAAGAGACATAAAATGACCTAAAAGCAAGAAAAAAGACTTAGTTGCAAGACTGATGGACTAAGATGCACAAGAGAGGGACCCGAATGTAAAACCGAAGGGCCAATGTGAAAATCAAGAAACTCCACACCATCACGAGGAGTATTTTGGCAATAAGATACGGGCTGACACTCCATTAACCGAAACGAGTGAACTCCATGTGAAGAATTGAAGAACGAAAGAACATATCCGAAAATGTGTCAGATTCGGGAAAACGTGACCGCCAATTAGTGGTCGTTTTGTCTCTAAATCCAACCCGGTTTCTCCAGGACATGGGTTATGTGTTTATGTGTATTCTGGGAAGGTTTAATTAGTCCCATATCGAGGGATTGTCCCCAATTACCTTTTTCATGCCTATAAATAGAACTCTTCCTCCTTATTTGTATTCACCCATTGCTTGGTGTCATTCTCTCTACTTGGAGTAGGTCTTGGAGCAAAACTCAAGGTGGGGAAGAATGCTAGTGGTAATGTGAGTCATTTAATAAAATAATTTTTCATTATTTTTTTCTCATGTTGTCTCTTTTTTATACATGCTTATCCTAGTCTTGATTCTTTGATCTTAGGCTAAATTAGTTAGAATGTCTCATTTCTTCTTTAGTTTAATTGCTAGCATAATGTGTAGTGAGTAGATTCATCCTCTTTGGGGGGGGGGGTGAAGATGATGTTCATATATATTGTGAAGTTTGGATGTTTGATGAATTTTTGATTGTGTAGACTTGCATGTTTTGTATGTTCATTGGGGGTATTTTAATCATCTACATGTTGGGGAATTTTGATGGGTTTTGTCATAAGATTTAGACAGTTCCCATGCTTACTTTTCTCATGTTTATTGACTGAAATTTTCCTGTTGAATATGCTACATGTTAGTTATGTGTTTGTATTTGTGTTTGCTTGCTTGATTGATTGAAGAAACTTTGTTTTGATGGGTTTTACCATAACATGTAGACACCTCCCATGCTTACCTTGTTCTTCACATGAGTTTATGGTTTTTGATGTGTCTTTCCATATCTTTAGACACTTCTCATGCTGAGCCTAATCTTATGTTAATCAAGTAGTAATTGCCGATAGGTTGTGTGAATGGAATGATAGGTTTTGCCACATCTTTAGACACTTCCTATGCATGAAGACACACACACCCACGGCACACACAAATACATGCTTACATGCATCATTCATCACTAATTTCACTTCATATGTGCACACACTCCACCCCTTAGGGTCTTCTCTTCTTGATTTCCAATCTTTCGTTGATTTCTTTCGCATTTCTTACTTACTAGTTTAGTGTAGTTAGCTTTAGCATAATCACATATTTTCTCCCTTTATTCGCCACTTCTGACAAACCAGAGGCTACTCACCTCCTTACGGATCGACCCGTACTTGCCACCGCTTCATTGCGCCAGTGCACTTGCAATAATAAATAAAATGTTTAAACATGCAACCTTAACATCCTCAAGTGATACAAAGTGTAAAGTCCATTAAGGTTCTTATTTGCATTACCATTTCACTTTTTTTTCTTCTTTGGTTCTTTTTTCTTCTAGTTGGTGTGTAATTCTCCCAGGGTTAGGTTTTGTGCATTATTGTCTATGAGGACTTACACTATCACGTACACCTTTCCCTACATCTCCACATAGGGCGATCCCTACCTCCCGTGTAACGGGAGTTCGGTCGGTGCATCCCAAGTCAGATGACTCAAAAGCACCAAGCACTAAGTCCCCTCGATCCTAATTTCCTAAGTGATAGGAGCCGTACGAGAAGAGAGAATGCCTAATCACTCATTTCTTATCTACACATGAACCAAAACCCTACACTTACAGTTTCACAAAACGAGTTTAAAGTTAACTGAATACGACAAACTTCCTTATACTAATAGATAATAATTATTTGACTCACTAGGTTCTGGGTGTACTTCTTTATTTATTTGAGTACTGAAATCCTATGATTACTCTCCCTGTAAAGGAAAACCATGGTGCATCCTTACGACTATATAAGACTTCAAGCCAGTGTACTAGATATCCTAATGCATCATGTTCAAATCAATTTTGGGAGCTTCCTTTTACTTTGCCTCTCAATGTTTTTGCACATGCTAAACACACGCAAAACCCACAAAACATTTTCTTTCGCAAGTGTTTAATACGTTTTAATTAACCGCAAGTGCACGACCGCGTTGAAGCGGTGACAAATACGGGTCGATCCACATGGAGGTGTGTAGACTCTGGTTTGTTCGAAGGCAAGTGGGAATAGAGGGAAAGAAGTTGTGATTACACTAAACTACACTAACTACACTAAACGAGTAAGCATCAAACAAGGAAAACGAAAGCGAGGGAAATTCAAAGTTGGAAATCAGAAATGGAAAACCCCTAAGTGGTGGAGTGTGTGCACACATGTAAAAAGATGGTGAAGAATGCATTCTATAGGCACAAATGTACGTAGTGTTTTCATGGATAGGAAGTGTCTAAAGGTTATGGCAAAACCTATCAATCCATTCACTAACCTAGTTGATTAACATTCATATACACAAGCTGGTTAATTCAGAATCTAAACAAGCATGAGAGGTGTCTAAGATGTATGGCAAAACCCATCAAGTGTAGTATTCTACTCTAACAAGGATGCATAAAGCATTCATATTCATTCTTTAATGCATGTATGAACATCCTCTCCACCCCAAAGGGGGATAAATCTACTCACTACACATTACTCTAACAATTAAACTAAATAAGAAAAGAAATATTCTAATTACTTTAGACTAGAATCAAAGAAATAAAACTAAGCTAAGCATGCATAAAGGAACAACATAAGAACAAAACAATGGAAAAATTATTTTATTAGATGACTCACATTGAAGGTAGCATTATTCTCCATCATGAGATTTTGCTGCAAGGCTTACTCCAAGTAGAGAGAATGCCACCAAGCAATGGATAATTACAATAGAAGGTGAAGAGTTCTATTTATAGCCATAGAAAAAGGTAATCTGGGACAATCTCCCGGTATGGGACTAAACAAATACCGGAAAGACACTAAATACACATTAATACATGCCCCACATAAATCTTAGCGAATCCGGACCACAAAAGACCGCCAATTAGCGTTCTACAGTGTTCAGATCGCTCTGGATTTTCTTCTGGGCTTTTCTGGATGACTTTTCTTGTCTTTGATGCATCTACTTCGCTTGTTGGAGCTCCGACCCGAATATAATTGCCAAAATACTCCCCATGATGGTGTAGAGTATTCTTGTTTGCTCATTGCTCCTTCGATCTTACATTCAAGTGCTTCGATCTTGCATCTTAGTCATTGAGTCTCTCAACTCAGTCCTTTTTCAGGCTTTGAGGTCCTTTATGTATCTTCTCTTCAAACCTATTTATTTGTGAAATTTAAACATAAAACTTGTCACATAGCATTGGTTAGGTGAAAGATAATGGTTATAAGATACAAATATAAGCATGAAATGATGTCAATCAAATACCCCCACACCTAACTTTTGCTAGTCCCGAGCAAAACAAAGAAAGATAAAAGCATACAAAAAACAAGAAATCCTATCTCACTTTCGTAGGAATCACGGTTGCACTGAGCACGTGCAACAAGCCGTTCAACCTCCTTGTCGCCAAGGAGGAGGAGTGTTCTCTCCTGAGGGTTTTCAGTGGATATACCCATAAAATCCGAACAAAGATGCATTATTCAACCTAGCTACATGACTCGATGACTCAATGACTCATTTTCTTTTATTTATTTATATATAACTATGTACAAACATAATTTACCATCTTCATTTGTCAAAACACATCAAATGGGAACCTCAAGAGTGGGTCAATGCACTTGGAAAGGGAACGTGACACCACGCGGGGCCAGAATACTCATGCGTGGGCCCCTTTCACAAAGGGCACAAGATGAAATGAGAGGTTCATGAATTGGACGCAAAGGCGTCTCATTCAAAGGATCAATTTGAAAGAGCTTGAACCTCTCAAGAGTTTGGGAAATATGGGGCAACGGAAAAAGAGTTTCTCCCGATATGGTGTTGAAGTTATGATCGTCAATCCAAACTCTTCAACCAACAGGCTGGTGCATCGGAACGAGGTCAAGAACCTCGTTAGGCATGTCCAACACACCAGGCAAACAAAAAGTGGGTCTCATACCCAAGGTATCCTCCAAGGAACTCCTAATACCCTCATTAGCAATGTAGTTGTTTGATGTTCCATCATTTCCAAGATGATCAGGAACAATAGTGAGAGGCAAACTCTCATCAGGTTGTTTGAAATTGAGGGTACTAGGGAGCTCTTGCTCCACCAGAGGTGAGTCCTTAAGAGGTACAACATGAAGATCATGTGGCTCAAGGGCCACGAGACAAAAAGATAAGGCACAAAACTGTGCCGACTCATAAGGAAATTGGTCCATGTTTTTCTCAATTGGAATCAAATCCTCCACCAAGTGTTCGTGAATTGAAACCCCAAGTCCCTCAGACTGACTAGGAGTTTGACTTTGAAAGATTGTGCTTTGAATTTGTGGATGTGGTGGTGGTTCAATATCAAAAGATGAATCCTTATGTTGACAAGAAAAGTTACTCTCCTCACGTTCACGTAATTGCTGCGACATTTGACTCACTTGCAGTGCCATATTTTGTATGGACTATAGAGTGGTTTCCATGAACGTAAGGAAAGTTTGTTTCAAGGAATCAGGTATGCGGTCAACTATGAGGTCCAAGTCAGAGCTTGAGAAATTTTGGGGTTGGGTGTTGATGGGCTGAGAATGAGTCCAATGATTTGAAGTGGGGTGTTGGTAGAATTTCGGGTATTCGGGACAAGGATACTGGGGTGAACATGAAGTATAATAATTTGGATATGAATTGTCTCCCCACGAATCCATCCCTCTCGGGTTGTACGCGGATGCGTAATGGTCATATTGAGCGTTTTGGGAAAATGTATGCTCATACTCAGGCTCTGGGGGAACATAAGGACATTCCCCGATAACATGACCACTCAATCCACAACAGTCGCACGGTACGACTACTGGAGCCACCGGTGCACTCATGTCGTCTACCACACACATGAAAGAGGCCAAAGTTTCTTGCAATGTCTCAGTTTGATGACCAACATATGATCTGACGTAACTAGATGGAGATCTAGCAGTCGGTACGTCTCTCATATCACCCCTATATGAAGATTGCTCAGTCACACAATGAAGATTATCCCAACCATACAGGGTGTTCGTCTGAGCCACCCCAGGTTGCATGGGTCCGGAATACCAGGAAGAATTGTCCTGGTCCCAACAATGATATGGATGGTCGCCCATGTAACCTTCCATCTCAAAAAACAACTCTTGAGTCGACCACTCTCACCACCACGAGACTAAGCTCGCAAAAAGAGCTCGACTCGACCCTAAAACGCTAACAGAGAGTGTAAAGGGGAGGATACTATAACGTAGAAGAAGGTGAGAAGAAGATGACTCAAAGGAGAAGGGAAGGATCCCTAAATCTAGCGTGGGTAATGGGATCAGGTGGAAGGCTAACTAGCAGGCACAACTCAATCAGCTTAATTCTATGGGTCCTTAGGCTAGACGACGCCTAACTTCGGGGTCACTAGCCTCGACACGCCTCACCTCCCTACAACGAGGACCATAATGCCCAACAAGTGATACCAGATCCGGAGATCCAGTACCTCCTACTATCGACAAGGTAGGCAACGCCGATCAGGCCATGACTGTCTCAACTAGATTAAAATCCTAGGGCCAATGTTTACTTGCTTTTAGTTAAGGCTTGATTAACAGTGATTTTTGGGGCCCAGGAAAGGGTGATGAAATCCCCCACCTTATCTTTAATGGGACAACCTCTCTTAGTAGCGTTTTGATCCTAAATCTAGCAATCAATCGCTCCAATAACTAATGCATGGGCATACAAGATGCATGAATGAGTGTAGGAAATGCGTACCTCACTCCAGCGCTCAACAACTGAATATAAAGCTAAAAGAAAAGACGACAATATGCCTAAGTCAAGTACATGATGCGTGACCTAAACAAGTAAGAATGTCTAGTCTTTTGCTTTGGATTTTAAGGCCAAGTTGATTAATGGGGATTAGTTTAATGATATGGGAGCAAACTAGAAGTCACAACATGCAAAATAGTGCTCCCAGATAACTAAAATGAAAGAACCAACTACCAGAAGAAAATTGAGAGCAAAAAACGCTCACCAGGCCGCCAATTGGCGATCCAAGACCGCTGATTGACGGTCCTTGTTAAAGCTTCGGTGCTCCAACTCATCCAGTAGCCTCCCCGTGAGATTTAGGATCCCTGAAACTAGAAAAAACGGAAAACAAAAATATTAAAAACCACTCGAATCGTCCAAACCAAAGTCTGGACAGAGCACCTCCCCGGCAACGGTGCCAAAAACTTGATTGATTCGTTTTATATTAAACCGCAAATGCACGGCCACGTTGAAGTGGTGGCAAACATGGGTCGATCCACAGGGAGGTGTGTCGACTTTTGGTTTGTTCGAAGGCGAGTGGTAAAGAAAGGAGAGAAAGATTGATTACACTAAACTACACTAAAATGCAAAAGGAAATGGAAGATAAGAGATAAAACTAAGCCCCATAGGGGTAGAGAAATAATGTGAATATAAAGATGTGTGTGTGTGTGTCTGTGTTCAATTATGCTCCTCACAACATGTAGTGCATGAAATCATAAAACTAAATCCATCTTTGCCTCCACATGAAATAAGATAAGACTATATCGTTCAAACATACAAGACAATAATTGGAATGAAGCTAAATGAACTCATGTATAAAGACTAGACCCTACTATGCCTCCACATGAAATAAGATAACCCAATATCATTAAAACATACAAAGCATTAACCAAGGTAAAGGCAACAAGAGTACATACACTACAAATCATGTTTCCAATATTAATTCCATCCATATCCTCACCTTATCATTTCCCATAAAATAGGTCCACTAATCTAAGCATAAGCTAAGCTTCATTCAAGAGCATTAGCATATCAAAGATAAGAGTGAAATCCCATTAGATGGTTATGGAAATCATATAAGGCTCAAGTGATTAAGATAACACACCTAATACACTAGATGATCATATCACATATTTCTCCACCCCAAATGGGGATGGAACTACTCACTAATCATTAAAATACTACATTAACAAAATGAAACATATTATTGAAAAGAAATTCAACTAAGAAAGAAAGGAACATTAAAGAATCTAATTGCAAGAAACAAAAACTAAAGAAACATGCAAGAATTAAAAAACAAGATTAAAAGAAACTAAAACAATTATTTTATTAACAATGACTTACATTGAAGGTAGCATTCTTCTCTACCTTGAGTTTTGCTCCAAGGCTTACTCCTTAGTAGAGAGAATGCCACCAAGCAATGGGTAGTTTACAATAGAAGGTGTAGAGTTCTATTTATAGCCAAAGAAAAAGGAAATTTGGGACAATCCCCGATGTGGGACTAGACAAATACCAGAAATGAACTAAATACACGCTAATACGCGACCCACCAAAATCTTAGAGGATTTGGGCCAAAACGGACCGCCAATTAGCGGGCCTGGACCGCTAATTGGCGGTCTATATGGTCCGGATCACGCTGGATTTTATTCTGGGCTTTTCTGGATGTCTTTGTTGGTCTGTGATACATCTACTTCATTTGTTGGAGCTCCGACCCGAATATAATTGCCAAAATACTCCCCATGATGGTGTGGAGTTTTCTGTTTTGCTCTTTGGTCCTTCGATCTTTCGTTCAAGTCCTTCTCCCTTGCATCTTAGTCCCCAGGTCTCACAATTAAGTGCCTTTTCCCTGCTTTTGGGTCATTTTATGCTTCATCTCTTCAAACCTATTTATTTCTAAAATTCAAACATAAAACTCGTCATATTGCATTACTTAGGTGTAAGATAATGGCTGTAAGATACAAATATAAGCATGAAATGATGTCAATCAGTTAGCACCGTCATTGGTGAAGCAAGCTTCGAGAAATCCTTGATGAAGCGACGGTAGTAGCCAGCAAGTCCCGCGAAGCTCCTAATCTTCGTCACACTTGCTGGGATCTTCCACTGCGTCACAACCTCTACCTTCGCTGGGTCCACTGAGATCCCATCCTTTGACACAATGTGCCCCAGAATTGCTACCTGATCCAGCCAAAACTTGCACTTCAACTACTTGGCATACAACCTCTGATCCCTCAAGATCCCCACTACTGTCCTCAGATGCTCCCTGTGATGCTCTCTATCCGGAGAGTAGACCAAGATGTCGTCCACGAGCATGATGACAAAATTGTCGAGGTATGACTTGAACATTTTGTTCATCAAGTCCATGAATGTTGCAGGTGCATTCGTCAGTCCAAACAACATCACTATAAACTCAGAGTGTCTGTATCGAGTCTTGAAAGTTGTCCTCTACACGTCTGCCTCCTTGATCATCAACTGGTGATAACCTGAGCGTAGATCGATCTTGGAAAAACCTTCGCTGTCTGCAACTGATCAAAGAGGTCCTCGATCCTGGGTAAAGGTACCAGTTTCTGACAGTAACATTATTCAACATCCTATAATCGATGCACATCCACAATGACCCATCCTTCTTCTGCACGAATAACATTGGTGCTCCCCAAGGCAAGACACTCGGTCAGATGAATCCAGAATCCAACATCTCCTGCAACTTCTTCTTCAGCTCAGCCAACTCTGCAGGTGGCATCCGATATGGAGCCTTCGACTGTGGAGTCATACTTGCTACCAACTCGATGCCAAACTCTATCTCTCGGTGTGGTGGCAGATCAGTGATATCATCTGGTAACAACTTCAGAAAGTCATGCACGACCTCAATGTCCTCCAATCTCCTCGTTTTCGGGTCTGGGACTACTAGTGTAGCGAAGAACGCTATACCGCCGTGGTGTATCAACTTCTGCTCCTTCACTTCAAAAACAATGATTCAGCCTACTCTGCTCTTTGTCACCCTGATCATCACATCAAGTTGGTCCTTCCATAGAATCAAGATATTCTTCTCACGACAAAAGACCCGAACGTCGTACTGTGAAAGCCAGTCCATCCCCAATATAACATCAAACTCCTCCATCGGTAGCAAGATTAGATCTGCCAGAAAATCTTAATCTCCTGAAACAATTGTGGTGTCAGGGAGGAAGCTCCCCCAGTGCCCACCTCTCCCATGTATGTACTGACTTCCAAACTGGTAGTCAGCTGCACAGGGGTACGACCCAACTCGCCCGCAAACTTTTCCGAGATTATGGAGTGCGTGCCTCCACAATTAAATGGGAGTCTTGCCATATGACCATCAATAAGAAGTGTACCTTCCACTATAGTTTTAGCGTTCCTCGCCTCCTCAACTTGGATGGTGAAGACCCATCTAGCTCTCCTTCCCTGCTATCTCGTGGTGCAATAGATCGGCTGACTCCGCCTCTCTCTGCAACTGGTAGTCCGGGCTGCCTATTGGGCTCGCCCTGCCTAGCAGGACACTCTCGGATATAGTGCCCGTGTTGACCGCATCCCAAGCAAAGCCTAGGACGAAAGAAACACTCATGTCCGGGGTGAAATATGCCACAAGCTCTGCAAACCTCAGGTCGGCACGCACCACCTCCTTCAATCTGGGGTCTCTTTCCCGGGTTTCCTGTGAAACGGCCAACTGCACGTCCCCTAGTATTCCCTTGTGGCTTCCTGGTCTCCTAGTAGTTATCTTGGTAATCCTTGTCCAGGATGGTCGCGAACTTCACGACATCCACATGAGTCTGTGGCATGCTAGTGAGCACACAACACCAGAGCTGCTGCCGAAGTCACCGAGTTAACATCATCGCCCTCTGCTCCTAAGTGATGTAGATCTCAGGAAAATAACGCTCTATGGTGTTGAACTTTTAGACGTAGCTCTCCAGCGTCAACTCCTCGTGCTTCGTGTGTCTGACGTGCTACTGGAAATACTTCTGATTAAACTCCTTCAGGAACTTCTCTCAACTTACATCCTCACGATCCATGAAAACCACTGCAGATGTGGTCCTCCACCAGTTGGACGCTGCACCGCCCAACACATAGGTGGCCAGATCCACATTCATCTCCTGGAAGTATCTGATCACCCAGAAAATCCTATGGATCTTGAAGACCGAGTCCTCTGTTACCTCAGGATCCACTTTGCCCTCGAAGGTAGGCCGATGCTGACACATACATCTCTCGTGCATCGCGCCCACTCCTGCTTGCTCATTCAGCACGGTCTGACGCTCCAGGAAATCTCCGAACCTCTCCACAGTCTCATAGAGTGTTCGTCGGGCTTCCTCCCACATTGCGCCCCAGTTGCGTCACTGGAACTACGCTCGTGCGGTGGAGGTCTTACATATTTCTGAGGCATCTGGAACATCAACCACGAATCAATCAATTATGAAATCTGTTCACTCTACTCCTAAGGGTGGTGTCTTTGGATGAGTACCCCAAAACCGACCTGCTCTGAGACCAAGTCGTAATGTCCCCGAAAACAACGTAAAATTTAAACGATAATCAAAGAATTAAAACCAGAGGAACATGAGGACATTACTCATATAACATCCAAAAGGTGCATGAATGAAATGTATGATTACACACGAGTTTGCAAAAGGTATGATTACATCAAGGTGCATGAATGTGTAAATACAAGTAATCATAACAACCTAAAAGATAGACTGGAGGATCCGGTCCTGGCCTTCAGTCGCCACCAAACCATAACCTACCCTGAAATGCAAAAGTGATAAAAATACCTGAGTTTCCATAAGGAAACGCCATATACCAAGTTCACCTACATGCGTGTGAAAGTATAGTACAATGAACCTATCATACTAGTATCACATGACATAATGAAATACAACAATATGGTCATCCCCATCCATGGCAACAATGGACAACTGTCCCACCAACATTATCGGGTCCCCAAGAGTACCTACTGCGGCACACACAGTCTTACAGAGGTATGCCCACACAACTTGAAACATCAGTTACTCACACAAGCTGAAACATCCCCGCCGGAAAGGAGTCCAGACGGTCATCTCCGCTGCCATCAAGGCTGGGCAGTTACCTCCATCGCCATCAAGGCCGGTAGTCACCGCACCCAACAGAGCTACGTATCAATGCAATGCATTGGATCCGTGATCCCTCAAGTGTAATACCTAAATGTGACTTCACGAATGGACATGCCAAACAAAGTTCATACACACAAAACGACACGTGTATCAAGTATCTACACTCACTTGCCTGACGGAACCTAGGAAGGTGCACTTACCGCACCCACTGTCACCTCTCGCCTAACGCACAAGGTGAGGACACGAGTTTCTGAAGAAATGAGCATGACACAAGACACAAGGCAAGAAAACAGAAGAAGGCACAAACATTCGACCGGAACAACACACTTTGGTCTCACGTTTAGGCCTAAACTTAAGTTACCGGTCAGACCCATGGTCAAAGGTGGTCGACCGTTTAGAAGGTCAAGGTCAATGTCAAAACACAACTATGAGGTAATGGGTCGAACGTAACAAGAAAATTGTCTGACTGAAAATATCAGGGACTTCACAAGTTTGGAATCCTCTACTACAGGTTGAACAAGGGTCCATGGGTGGTCAATCGTCTAGATGGACTAGGAACGACATAACTAAACAACTGTGTAACGATCTAATGGCATAGGGGTCTTCGGTAACCCAATCCATACCTCCCCTACACCACCTATGCCCACCATCCATCCACCACTCCACCACCATACCTCCGAAGTCAAACCCCACTTAACATAAGCCAACCACCCCAAAGCATGATTAGCCCTCCCCAACTAAGGTTTAGGTCCTAACAGTAGGAGACTAAGTGGAGTGGGCATTTGATTCTAGTGGGGGTTCAGTTTAAACATTGTTCATCCATGGATTTTGTGAAAAGTGATACGAGCCAAAATGATCATTGATAGTATTTACTGTCATTTCTGGCCCTTAGTATTTGTTTGGTTCTCAAATGATATATGATCTCATGTTAACTATATGCGCCTACGTGCATTTCGGGTTCGTATTTTGAGTTTCCGTCAAAAAATAAGTTGTTCGACTGAATTGGGTTGTGCCCTAACTATTTGATTGGAAAAAGGTTATGAATTAATAGGAAACCAAAACCAACTTCAATTTAACAGCTTGGTAAATAGTTTGCAAGGTTAAGTTGGATGATAGTGTGGCTCTGTGAGTCTAGTTTGATTTGGTAATTATTCTGGCAAATATGTTCGGTGTTTCATATTTGCATTCAGAGAGAAGGAAATTTCAATGAAACTCATTTTTGAACTACAAATTAATTAAGCAAGAGGCATAAAAAAGCTAGCCAAAATATGGAAGATGAGGGCAAAGATAGTCAAATATCTCGTCGCTTACTCGCTTTTCCTCGATATAGGCTTGCAAAGTAGGGAGATTGGAGACAAAATGTAGAGCTCGAAGAATTCCATAGGAAGGGACTCGAGAGTGGTTCTTGTATAGGTTCATTGATGACAACATGATCCTGAGTACTTCATCATTTATTTGTTTTTCTTGTGCATTATCAAATTGATCAACAATTGTGGGAACAAATTGACAAGATGTTATAGTAAAGGTATTTGCATCCTTACCTTTTGAATTTATACTTTACTAATTAAGCGGGCTGACTCCTCATGCCTTGGACCTTCTGCTCATTCCTTTTTACTGCCGACTTTCGACAGAATGATCATGATGGAGCTTGATTCTTCTTCGAACCCACGCTTGAGAATGAAATTCAGATTTTCGGAGCACAGGACCTACGGAAAGCTTCACGGTTGATCGGAAACTACGGGAATATTATAGAATGATCTTCTTCAACTCGATACCTACCAGAACCTTCCTTAGAAGACCCTCATTCTCATCCCCTTCAAGGACATCGAAAGCACCTCCTGTAGCAGTTTTTCGTCAGAATGGTTTGAATAATCATGCAACTTATAAATTCTTACTTCCGCCAGACAACGCCACTTCTTCCTATCCACAGTTGAAAATGAGTCATTGGAACCAGCTTATTAGCAATCATATTGAATAAATACATGATAGTTTACAAGGCATGTATCCACAGGGATAAAGCCAATGAACAATTACGTAACATACCCCTAACCTTATAGATTAAATACAATTATGCCTTCCCATAATACCATTTGGTTGTGTGTACCTGATATTATGTATTAATCACAAACATCACATTTTGCAAGAAGTTTAGCAAATGCACGTGAGCATACCCAATTTCATTATACTTCATATAAAAATTACCGCCTCTTTCCGATCTATTTATGTTTACCTTCCTATATAGTTACCTTTTTATCTCATTCATAAACACCTCCATGGTGTTCACGACAAGTGAGTTTTGATGCAATAGATAGACACTAGACACAAACTCGCACGACGCATGGAAAATATAATGGTAGTTGATAAGCACATGTTATCGTAGATTTAACTTGATTGCATACTTATGTTCAGAAAAACGACTAATTATTCAAAATCAACCAACCAATCAATTACAATATTCAACTGCAATTTATAGTCAATTTAAAACTACTAAATACTAATAAACATGCTTAACATTGGTAAGGAATTAATCAAACAATCCAAATTACATATTAGTATAACGAATTGTCAACCACACCTTGCTATGATATGTCCATTCAAAATGAGACATCATGCATAATCAAGACAAACTTGATCGTGAAAAATTACCAAATACAGTTATTGATTCGAGATATTGCACTACAGATTTATTTAGTCACCACGGTGTTACCTAATATTCTGGAGGAAACACAAAAAAGAGACAAAATAAAAAACATTTCAACAACACTCACTAGTGCAGAAAATTGAATATACGTCGGATATTGGGAGTATATACGTCGGATATATGGCTCTCCTGACCCGAAGTCTATATTTGTGTTGTATATACGTAGACGTCGATCACTTAAAACGCAACGTCTATACCTAAAGAATAGACGTCGTCTGTATTAATAGCCGACGTCTATTTTCTAGGTATAGACGTCGGTTGTACCTAACAACCGACGTCTATTCCTTTTTTGAAAGGGATAGACGTTGTCTACTAGGTACAACCGACGTCTATACCTTTACCCGATTAAAATAAATAAATATAAAGCAATCATAGATTCCTACACATAACAAACACAATCAACTTGTACAAGAAATTCATCCACAAACACAAATACACACACACATTCATCCATAAATACAAATACAAATACATAGAAGCATACATACACAAACACAATCATCCAACCACAAGCATACATACATAAACACTTGGTATTCATTCACCAAGAGGTCTGATTATATTAACGATCACATTGTATGTTGGTAATACAAGTAAACATGTTAAATAAATTTGCATGTTTAATTACAAAGAAAATGTTATGGATATAAGAACCTCTTAGTTCATTAACATGTTTTTTATAAAATAGCGAGCTCATCGGTCGCTAGTATCACTGAGCTCCTGTTGCGAGTAAGGATCACTATTCTTCTGGAAGATCTATAAAAATACAAGTAAAAAATATTAATATCTAAATAATAAAACTATAATTATACAACTGAATAACGATCTTTATTACCTCAGATATGGATACGTTTTGAGATGCAATTTCGAGGATTTCCTCCACGTACCTCATCACGTAGTAAAATACCCCCACACCTAAGTTTTGCTAGTCCCGAACGAAACAAAGAAAGAGAAAAACAAACGAGAAACAAGAAATCCTAACTCACTTTCGTAGGAATCACGGTTGCACTTATCACGTGCAACAAGTCGTTAAACCTCATTGTTGCCAAGGAGGAGGAGTGTTGTCTCCTGAGGGTTTTCAGCGAATATACCCACAAAATCCGAACAAGATGCATTATTCAATCTAGACACTCGACTCGTTGGAAAAATTTTGTCGATTAATGGACGCGGTAATCCTACGGGCCGACTCTATATAGGTAATCAGTCCACACACCTAGCCTAATGAATCATTCGTGCAAGTTAAATAAGGAATTAAGTGAAAGACATCGACAACCTCAACCTTCTCAAGTGATACAAAGTGTAAAGTCCATTAAGATTCTTTATTTGCATTACCATTTTTTTCTTTTTGTTTCTTTTTTTCTTCTTTTTATTAGTTGGAGCTTCATTCTCCCGGGGTCAGGTTTCGTGCATCATTGCCCATGAGGACTTACACTATCACGTACACCTTTCCCCAAATCTCCACATAGGGCAATCCCTACCACCCATGTAACGGGAGTTCGGTCGGCGCATCCCAAGTTAGATGACTCGAAAGCACCAGGCACAAAGTCCCCTCATACCTACTTTCCCGAGTGATAGGAGCCGTGCGAGAAGAGAGAAAACCTACTCACTTATTTCTTATCTACACATGAACCAAAACCCCTACACTTAATGTCTCACAACAAGATTTAGAGGGTCCTTGACTACAACAAACTTCCTTAAGTTAACAAACATGAATTATTGACTCACTAGGTTCAGGGTGGACTTCTTTTAATGTTTGAGCACTGAAACCCTATGATTACTCACCTCAAGGGAAAACTAGGGTGCATCCTAATGACTCGATAAATCCTAAAGCCACTGTACTAGATATCCTAATGCATGAAGTTGAAGACAATTTTGGGAGCTTTCTTTTTACTTTGCCTCTCAACAGTTTTGCACATGCTAAACACACGCAAAACCACAAAACATTTTCTTTCGCAAACACATGAAGATTTTGAAAGAAATGTGAAAATTATAAAGCACTAGGCAAGCAAAAGAAGAAAAGTCACCCAAGGATCATGGCAAGCAGATATATCGATATTAAATGCAGCACACTAACATGACCCTGATTGACATCATTTCATGCTTATATTTGTATCTTATATCCATTATCTTTCACCTAAACAATGCTATGTTATGAGTTTTATGTTTAGTTTTCAGGAATAAATAGGTTTGAAGAGATGAAACATAAAAGGACCCAAAAGCTTGAAAAAAGGACTGGATTGTGAGATATGGGGACCAAAATGCAAGGGAGAAGGACCTGAACGCAAGACAGAAGGACCTAAGAGAAAAACAGAATACTCCACACCATCATGGGGAGTATTTTAGCAATTGGATTCGGGTCGGAGCTCCAATAAACAATGTAGATGCATTCAAGACCACCAAATACACAAAGAAAAGCCCAGCACAAATTTCAGATGGATCCGGACCTTTTTGACCGCCAATTGGCAGTCTGTTTTGGCCCAAATCCGCCAAGTTTTCTCCCGGACGTGTATTAATGTTTGTTTAGGCTATTTGTGGTAATTGTTTAGTCCCACATCGGGGGATTGTCCCGGTTTGCCTTTTTCCATGGCTATAAATAGAACTCTTCACCTTCCATTGTAATCACTCCATATTTTACGTGGCTATTCTTCCTACTAGAAGTGAGGCCTTGAAGCACACACTGAAGTAGGAGGATGCTACTTTTAATTTAAGTCATTTTAATACAAGTTTTCTTTATTATGTTGTTTGTTTTATGTTTCTTGTTTTGCTTTGCTTAATCTCATTTCATTAGTTTTATTAGCTTAGTTAATATGCTTTCTTTGTTTAGTTTAATAATTAGTGTAATGTTTAGTGAGTAGTTCCATCCCCTTTGGGGGGTGGAGTAGATGTACATACATGCATTAGAGAATGGGATGAATGCTTTATTTTTGAAGTGTTGATAAAACATGAATGTATGCTTGCTTGTTTAGGATAGAATTTATAACTTGATGAGTTTTGCCAAAATGATTAGACACCTCTCATGCTTGTTTAGGTTCTGAAATAAATAACTTGCATATGTACATGTTAATCAACTAAGTTGGTGAATAGATTGATAGGTTTTGCCATAACATTTAGACACTTCCTATGCATGATAACACTACCTTTATTTGTGCTTAAAGAATGTGTTCAACACCCACCTCTTTGCTTGTGTGCACTCACTCCACCCCTTACGGGTTTTCCCATTTCTGTATTCCAGCATTCTTGTTTTGTCCTTAGCTTAGTTGTCATTTCATTGTTTGTTTCTTTCGTTCGCATTTCATACTTCTTAGCGTAGATTAGTGTAGAGTAGCATAATCAATCTTTCTCCCCCAATTTTTGCCACTTGATTTCTGATAAACAAGAGGCTACTCACCTCCCTGAGGATGACCCGTATTTGCCACCACTTCATCGCGGCCATGCACTTGCGGTTTAATTAAAACGTTCAACAGACCCTATCAATACACACAAAAGAAAACAAAATCCAAATAAAAGACTCGACTATGTACACACGTAAAACACCTCCCACACCTACATCATGCATTGTCCTCAATGAATGCGAGCAAGATACTACATGGATGTATGCATGACAAATGAGAGATCTCACCAACATGAAGTACAAAGGGAAGTTCAAGGTCATGTTGATGGACACAACCCAAATTCCTCTCAAAACCTGTGAGATACTTAAAAAGGGAGACCAAATACGTGAAAGAAAGGGGGCCCAAATACTCAAGGGTTGGAGCCCACAACAATCAATGCTCGATGGAGGAGTCGTTTATTGTCCTTTTTTTTGAATACAAACCTGAAAGCACAACCACTCATGTATGAGCATGAATGGTTGAGTGCGAGGGAGGTTCATGAAGGAACATGACCACCTCGACTTTGGCTGGTGCCCCCTCCAAGTAGGGTTTCAGGCGTTGTCCATTATCTTTGAACACGTCCCCATTCCCTGGGTTCAAGATGTCAACCGCTCCATGAGGATAGATAGTTTAGACAATAAACGGGCCAGACTAGTGACTGCGGAGCTTACCCACAAACAGATGAAGTCGGGACTTATGAATTTGGGCTCGAGACTTATGAATTTTGGCATTCTCGTACGCATCATTGCGTAGCTCTTCTAATTCCACAATGTCGAGCTTACGTTGTACTCCTGCTTGATCAAGATCCATATTCAAATTCTTGATCGCCCAGAAAGCACGATGCTCAAGCTCGACGGGTAGGTGGCAAGCCTTGTTGTACACTACCCGATATGGGGACATACCTAAATTGGACTTGTACGCGGTGCAGAAGGCCCACAACGCGTCATTCAACTTAGTAGACCAATCCTTCCTCGAGGAACTAACCGTCTTCTCAAGAATTTGCTTTAATTGACGGTTAGAAATTTCGACCTGCCTACTAGTTTGCGGATGGTATGGGGTCGCAAGCTTGTGGGTGATCGAATATTTCCTCATAAGCGCTTCAAAGGAGCGATTACAGAAGTGGGTACCCCTATTGCTGATTATGGTACGAGGAGTACCAACTCGCGCAAAAATGACCCTAAAGAATTTGGTGACCACCTTGTTGTCATTGGTCTTTGTGGGTATAGCCTCTACCCACTTAGACACATAGTCAACGGCCACCAGAATGTAAACATTCCCGAATGAGTTCGGGAAGGGACCCATGAAATCGATGGCCCATACATCGAAGATGTCGACAACAATGACACTTTGCAAAGGCATCATGTCACGTCAACCAATCCTGCCAAGGCGCTGGCACCTATCACATTGCTTACAAACGTCGTAAGCATCCTTGAAAATAGATGGCCAGTAGAATCCAGATTGGAGCACCTTGGCAGCAGTTTTCTTTGCTCCAAAGTGTCCTCCACATGCCTTGGAGTGGCAGAAATGGAGCACACTTTGGAACTCGGTATCTGGGACACACCGCCTGAAAATTTGGTTAGAGCAGTATTTGAATAGATAGGGGTCATCCCAGTGGAAGAATCTGACATAAGATTTCAATTTGGTTTGGTAAGATTTTGACCAACCCACAGGATGTTGCTCGGTCACGAGGTAGTTCATGATGTCAGCAAACCAAGGGTTATCTTCGATCGTGAACAACTGCTCGTCAGGAATTTTGTCATCAATAATTTGGTCATGTGGGTTGGTCGTCTCTAGACGAGACAGGTGGTCATCTACAACATTCTCACACCTTTTTTGTCCCGAATCTTGAGATCAAATTCTTGTAACAACAAGATTCATCTCAAGAGTCAGGATTTTGCATCTTTCTTCGCCATGATGTGCTTGATGGCTGTGTGATCAGAATAGATAATTATGTGGGAGCCAATCAAGTACGACCGGAATTTCTCCAAAGCAAATATGATCTAATTGGGAATCATTGAGAGTTCTACTGGCATAGTAGATCACATGAGGCAATTTGTCCAATCGTTGCCCAAGCACTGCTCTCACAGGGAAGTCAGATGCATCACACATTAAATCAAAGGGTTCAATCCACACCGGTGCCTTAAGAATGGGAGTTGAAGTCAACTCTTTCTTCAAGGTCAAAAAGGCATGGTGGCAATCCAGTGTGAACTCAAAAATGACATCCTTAGCCAACAAGGCGGTGAGAGGTCGAGCAATTTTGCTAAAATCCCGAATGAACCGCCAAGAGAATCCAGCATGCCCCAAAAAGGCGCGGATATCCTTTACATTACGTGGCGGTGGGAGATTTGCAATAAGACCCACTTTGGAGGGATCAACCTCAATTCCCCTACTTGAGACCACATGTCCAAGTACAATCCCTCGCTTCACCATGAAGTGACATTTCTCCCAATTGAGAGCGAGGTTCTTCTCACGACATCGCTTGAGGACAATGCTCAAGTGATGAAAGCACTCCTCAAAGGAAGCGCCAAATATGGAAAAGTCGTCCACGAAGATCTCAAGGAAACACTCAACCATATCAGAGAAGATGCTGATCATACACCTTTGAAATGTTGTCGGCGCATTACATAACCCAAAGAGCATGCGACGGTAGGCAAACGTGGCAAATGGACAAGTACATGTGGTTTTCTCTTGATCCTCGGGGGCGATGGGAATTTGGTTGTAACCGGAGTATCCATCAAGAAAACAATAATACTCATGTCCGGCCAACCTTTCGAACATCCGATCAATGAATGGCAACGGAAAATGATCTTTCCGCGTTGCCGCATTGAGCTTGCGATAATCAACGCAAACTCGCCAGCCAGTTTGCAGGCGTGTCGAGATAAGCTCATTATGCTCACTCTCCACAATCGTCACGCCGGACATCTTGGGAACCACATGGATAGGACTCACCCACGAACTATCAGAGATAGGATAGATTATGCCATGATCCAAGCACTAAAGTACCTCCTTTCGGACGGCTTCTTTCAGTACAGGATTCAATCTCCGTTGTGGGTCCCTGCGGGGCCTAGAATCCTCTTCCATGTGGATCCGATGCTGAACAATACCAGGGCTAATTCCCTTGATATCCTTCAAGGACCACCCGATCACCTCTTTGTTTTCAAAGAGTACTCTTTTGAGGGCAACCTCTTGATCTTGTGCAAGATCAGAAGCAATAATGAGTGGCAATGTCTCATTATCCCCTAAAAAGCTGTACTTTAGGCTATCAGGGAGCGGTTTAAGCTCGACCATAGGTGAGTCCTTGTCGGATTCAGAGTTACTTTCAAGTGGCTCAAGGGCCACGGGGTAAGAGGAGCAAGCACCCAGATGTGCCTCCTCGTCCCGAGAAATGCTGGCGGATTCCTCAAGATTCTCTTCACTCGCAACCTGGTCATTAGGCACCTCAATAATATGTCGATGTGAGTCGAACATGCCTAATGACTCGGGCTCATCCGTGTCCTGGATGAAATTGGCTGCGACACTGTCGTCATAGAGCCCAGGTTGCTTACCAAGAGTGAAGATGTTGAAATCCGCCGTGAGGTTTCCAAAAGACAACCTCATCAAGGCATTGCGACAATTGATCAAAGCATTAGATGTCGCAAGAAATGGCCTCCCAAGGATCACAGAAATTTGTCCTTGTGGGATGGACACGGGTTCAGTATCCAACATGATGAAATCAACTGGAAATAGGAACTCACCCACTTTGATAAGGACATCCTCCACACTCCCTCGTGGAATCTTGACGGATCTGTCAGCCAACTGGAGGGTTGTCCTCGTTGGTTTAAGATCGCCAATTCCAAGGTTGACATAGACAGAGTAAGGCAAGAGAGTCACAGATGCCCCCCAAATCCAATAGAGCTTGAGAGATTGTCACATTCCCAATCATGCAAGAGACAGTTGGACAACCTGGGTCCATGTACTTGACATTCAAGGGTTGTGTCAATATTGAGCTCACATTGGCGGCCAAAAATGCCTTTTTGGGAACATTTGTTTTCCTCTTAGTGGTGCAAAAGTCCTTGAGGAACTTGTCATATGGTGGCATTTGTTGAACAACGTCCAACAACAGGATGTTCACCTTGACATACCTAAGTACCTCAACGATCTTGTCACAATGCTCATCACGTTTTTTAGTCAACCTATGAGGGAATGGTGCCTTGGGGACATAAGAATCACGAGGAGGAGTCTCAAAATTAGGTTCCTTGACAGGCTCAAGACTCTCCTCGGAAGTCTCGCCAACCGGGTTGGCTTCAGGCATTTTCACATTGTTGTCGACAACCCTTCCCGATCTCAAGGTTTGGACAACATTGGCATGTTGGGAAGGGTCACTTTCAACATTGTGTACATTCTGCCTAGCATGAGCAGGTTGACCCCTGGGATTTACCACAGGTTGACTCGGGAACTGACCCTTCTTGCGTTCATGGAATTGATGAGCCAACTGGTTAACTTGCATTTCCAAAGCCTTGACAGTACTTTGCAACGCTTGAAGGGTCGGATCACAAGAAGGATCCTTGGGGTCAACCTACTGGGGTGGTGGAGTCTGGTTGGAATAAACCGACGATGAGGCATGAGCATGTTGGCAATTATGGTGCTGAGACCTTTGATGTGGGGGTTGGTAGGTCGCCGATGGGCGTGGAGGTTGATAAGGTGGAGGTTGAGGTTGAGCGTGCGAGCTCTGACCGTGACCCCCACTAGGCCCCCTAGAGAAGTTAGGATGGTTACGCCATCCAGGGTTGTAGGAGTGACTGTACCGGTCGTTACGAGGCCTCTGTTGATACATCGCTTTCGCATGCTTAGTATCCCTTGGAGCGTAGGCACACTCCAAGTCATCATGGCCCGTAAGTCCACACCTACTACACCCAGGAGTAGCGACCTGAGCTACAGGAGCTCGATCCAACTCTAAACTCTCAATCCTACGCATGAGAGCAGCCAATTTTGCCTCAGACGCGATAGTTGACTCGACATGATATGATCCAGCCTGACCAGAAGACCTGGCGGCTGGTGGCTCTCTCATGGTGTCCCACTCGAAGGTACGTTCAGCCATGGACTCAAAAGTGTCCCATGCCTCCTCGATGGGTTTCATTTGGAAGTCACCCTGACACATCGACTCCAACAATGTGCGGGTGTTGTAGTTGATGCACTCATAAACAATTTGGCACAACTACCATAGCTCAAGTCCATGATGAGGGCACTGCTGGAGAAGGTCCTTGAACCTCTCAAAGAAACCATGAAAAGATTCGGTCTCAGTCTGATACAATTGATGTATCTGGTGCCGTATCTGTTGAGTTTTCCTTTGAGGGAATACGGTCACGAAGTCATCCCAAGACCGAATAGAGCTTGCCGGGAGGCTGTACATCCATTTCTTTGTGGTTTCCTTCAACGCGAAAGAAATCATCCTCACCCGGGCTGAATCCTCGTCAAGCTGTTGAAGATTGAACATGGAGCATAGTTCCTCGAATTCGCGTATAAAAATATACGAATCCTCCTTATTGGCAGTAAAGGTTGGAAGCATGCTCACATATTGAGAATTCAGCTCATAGTTGTTCCCACGAGCAGGAGGAAGAACTATGCAAGAAGGCTGCGCGGCTCGAACAGGATGGGTCCACTCCCACAAAGTCATCGGTCTATCCTTTCAAGCTAAAGGTGGTGGTGCATCAAGAACTCGATCCTGACCGAATCTCCCTTCCTCTCGAGTCAGAGGAGGAGGAGGAGAAGGAGGCCTACCTGGTGGTGGGAGCTGACCGAGGTAATCCATGTATGGAACCCGGTCTCCCTCGCCACCATGAGACGACTCGGCCTCTTGCTCCAAAGGAGCACGAGGCGGAGATGGTCGATCACCAAGACCGTCCATCTCAGAAATATGCACTCTTTCTAGTCGAGCGCTCTCACCAGAACAAGCCCAACCTCGCATAAAAATGCTCGACTCGACTCTAAACAACACGCAACAGAAGGTGTACTCAGAGGAGGAGACTACACGTAGAGAATAGATGAGGAGAGGACTCAGATGAGGAGGGAAGAATGCCTAGAGCTAGCGTGGGTAAAGGGTGAGGATAGAAGCCTAGTCTAGAAAACACGGCTCAAACAAGCTTAGGATGGCTATGGGTCCTTACAACTAGACGACGCGTAACTGTAAGGTCACACGGCCTCAACACGCCTCACCTCCCTACTACGAAGACCACAATGCCCAGCAAGTGAGCCAAGATCCGGAGATCTCGGCTCTCCTACTATCGACAAAGTGGGCGACGCCAATCAGGCTATGATGGTCGTGACCGGATCACTCTCCTAATGCGCCCAAGTCCTAATGGCCAATGTCTACTTGCTTTTAGATTAAGGCTTTACTTGAGTGTGATTTTTGAGGCTAGGGGAGGGGTGATGAAATCCCCCACCTTATCTTTGAAGACTATAGGTGATGCCCCTTAAAGATGCTTGAACTCTAAGGCTAGAAAGCAACTCACCAAACAAGCACTCACCTCACTTTTGTTTCGATACAAACCTTACTCACTAATGGATGTCCTAATGCGTGAATGAGTGTTAAGGAATGCGTACCTCGCTCCAGCAATCAACAACAAAAATTAAAACTAAGAGAAGACAATTAACATGCTCAAGTCATTACTAGATGATGCATGACCTAAACATAGCAAATGCCTAATCTTTTGCTTTGGATTTTAAGGCCAAGTTGATTAAAGGGGGTTGAAATTAAATCTGGGAGCAAACTAGAAGTCACAACATGCAAAATATTACTCCAAGATAACTACAATGAACCAGACAACTACCAGAACAAAATAGAGAACAAGAATCGCTCACCAGGCCGCCAATTGGTGGTCCCAGACAGCTGATTGGCGGTCTGTTTGGTGCTTCTGTGCCTCAGATTTCGCCAGTGGCCTCCCCTTGAGCTCTAGAATCCCTGAAACCAAGCAAAACTATAAACCAAAAATTAAAAACCACTTGAATCGTCCAAACCAAAGTCTAAACAGAGCACCTCCCCGGCAACGGCGCCAAAACATGATTGATCGTTTTATTTAAACCGCAAGTGCACGGCCGCGTTGAAGCGGTGGCAAATACGGGTCGTCCACTGGGAGGTGTGTCAACGTTTGGTTTGTGCGAAGGCGAGTGGTAAAGAAAGGAGAGAAATGTTGGTTACACTAAACTACACTAAGGTGAAAGTGGAAATGGAAAAGAAGCAAGAAAACTAAACCCCAAAAGGGGTAGAGAAATAATGTGAACATAAAGAAGTGTGTGTGTGTGTGTGTACATTAAGCCCCGCACAATATGTAGTGCATGAAATCATAAAACTAAATCCAACTTTGCCTCCACATGAATTAAGATTAGATCACATCATTAAAACATACAAGACAATAAGTAGAATGAAGCTAAATGAACTCAAGTATAAAGACTAGACCCTACTATGCCTCCACATGAATTAAGATAAGACTATATCATTAAAACATACAAGACATTAACCAAGGTAAATGCAACAAGAGTACATACACTACAACTTGTGTTTCCAATATTAATTCCATCCATATCCTAACATTATCATTCCCCAAAAAATAGGTCCACCAATCAAAGCATAGGCTAAGCTTCATTCAAGAGCATTAACATATCAAAGATAAGAGTGGAAACCCATTAGATGGTTATGGAAATCATATAAAGCTCAAGGGATTAATATAACACACACTTAATACACTACATGATTATATCACATATTTCTCCACCCCCAAATGGGGATGGATCTACTCACTACTCATTACACTAACTACATTAACAAAATAAAACATAATACTGAAATGAAATTATTCTAAGCAAGCAAGAAACATTAAAGAGACTAAAAGAGCATGACACTAAAGAAACATGCAAGACAAGTAAATTAAAATTAACTAAGCAATGTAAAAACTAAAGCAAACAACAATTAACTACAAAACATCTATTATTACTCACTCCAAATTACAAGCAACCCTTCCTCCACCAGCGTTTTGCTTCATGGTTTCACTCTTAGTAGGGAAGAAGGCCACCAAGAGAAAGATATGTACAATGGAAGGTGAAGAGTTCTATTTATAGCCAAAGAAAAGGGCAATCCTGGACCATCCCTCGATGTGGGACTAAACATGTACCAAAAATAGCCTAAACATCCTCTAATACATGTGATGGAGAAATTTGGGCGGATCCAAAGTATCTGGACGGTCAATTGGCGGTCCCAGACCGCCAATTGGCGGTCCGTAAACTTTGGATCGTTTTGGAATTTGTTGTGGGCTTTTCTTGGTATATTTTCTGGTCTTGGATGCATTTACTTGGTTTGTTGGAGCTCCGACGCGAATCAAATTGCTAAAATATTCCCCATGATGGTGTGGAGTATTCTATTTTACTCTTAGGTCCTTCTGTCTTACATTCTGGTCCTTCTCCCTTGCATCTTAGTCCCCAGATCTCACAATTCAGTTCTTTTTCCCAGCTTTTGGGTCCTTTTATGCTTCATCTCTTCAAACCTATTTATTCCTGAAAAACTAAACATAAAACTCATCATGTAGCATTGATTAGGTGTAAGATAATGGATATAAGATACAAATATAAGCATGAAATGATGTCAATCATACCTCATCACGTAGTAACCACATTCCGTATTTCTAGTCTGCTTGTGGTACTACAAAAATATGAATTCGCTAAATATATGTTCATTACTTAACGTAATTAACAAAAATGGGAGAAAGAACTTACTCCCATTCCATGCCACATTACTCGAGCTTTTGGGGTTGTTCTCCTGCCACCTAACACTTTGTAAACTTTCATTGTCCTGAGTAGCACAAACTAATAAAAATACACGGTTTACAAATACGATGATTAAAATGAACTTACTTTAAAACAAGTTTCTTTATGGATTCTCTTGGTTTAATCGACCACAAAGGTTCAAACCAATATGCCGAATTCGTCTCGGGGCATAGAACGACAAGTATCCAATCAGTGTTGTATATATATATAATTAAACGTTTATTACAAAATAAAATTCCACTTACTTTGAATTAACAAATTTACCTCTCATGATAAGGGAGGAGATAATATATTTTGCCTTGTTCTTTCATGAGAGTCACAAGCTGACCTAATTTATCGTCATTCCTAGATATATAGGTTGATGGATTGACAAATCCAAATAGTTGATCGTCGGGAAAGACTGACCTTCTGGCATCATAAAGGTGTCTATAAGAGTAAAAATTACATTATGTTATTATTAGGATAAAATTATTTGAAACATTTCATTTTATACAGAAGAAAACACCTACTTCATTTGCAATAATTATGCCCAATTAATCCATCCCCAAGAACTGCATAACATCCTCTTTGACGACGTATAAAGCTGGAGCCAACCCTCTAACCCCCTCCTTCAAATCCCAAGTAGTTAAGGACTGTGATTCCCTACCTACCATTAATTGATACAATATTTTGCACGTACTTGGTAGCAAATTAATGTTGATCGGAGGTTGGTTGTTTGACCCTTTACTCCGGGGGCTTGAAACATTACAAAAATATATACAAACCTTAAAAATACAATTATTAACAAAATTGAAATTTATTGGCTTTCAAAATTAAAGTATACCTCGTGTCTGTCATTTAGCAATACTAAATGACGAGGTCACCTCACGAACCCACTGATACCATCACTAAGGGTAACAACCTCTGAAGGGAATGTGTTCTAAAAGTTTTACTTTTGAATGCCAATTATTATGAATTGAATGAGAAATTATTTTGTTCCTTGTTTCTGTGTCATTAATATTTTACTGTGTCTTTGGTCCTTTGATATGAGACTTATATCCGATCACTTAAGGAATGCTTAATTAGATTAGTGTCTTGAGCTATCGATAAGTGTAGTGTAAAGGCATTGGTTGGTTAAGTATGACTTTTGTTGGAGAAGATAGTTAGTCGAAAGACTAACAGTGCCCCTCTTAGTAGAGTAATGATATTAGTGGGCCCCTTGATAAAACAAAGTTATAATGTGCACAATGTGATTTGAGTTAAGTCACATATTTATAACTAGCTTAAAGAGATCAAGAAATGAATACTAAGACAAAGATGACACAATACTACTTTGTGTGTATTCTTAATATCATGAGGCAAGGGACGGACACAAGTGGTGCACTCCATCACTAAATGGATCGGGTTTTGGTTCGAGTGGAATTAAGACATCTGACTAATTGGGAGCTATAATGTGTAGCTAGATACCGCTTATAGCTTGTGATATTAAATTCTTAATATCACTGCCAACTTAGTTTAGATCCTGCTATAGGTCACACCACAAAACTGGGAAACAAGAAATGGGGATTTTGAGTTCATAAGATGTGTCAGGTTTCAGTTAGAAAATATGACACATGGGGTGAACAAGCAAAATCAAAATTATGTTGTGATTAATAACATAATTAGAATCTAAATTAAATTCAAATGTGATGTAAATATTATGGGGTGTAATGATTGATCATTACATAGGATAATATGTTACATAAGTTGTGAATTTACTACTAATCCCGAAATGTCAAATTTTTGTAGGGGTTAAACCGAAATTTGACAAGTCTGCAGAACAGTGCTCAAACGGTCGACCGGTTAGCAGTACACAGTCGACCGATCGTGCACGGTCGACCGGACATGTCTCGACCGATAACAGGGAATTTTCATCTGTTCGAACGGTCGACCGAATGTAATCGGTCGGTCGACCGAACATAGCGATGGAATAATTCCTGTTACGAACGGTGGACCGAGTTATTGAACGGTCAACCGAAACCAGGTTCGAGCGGTCGACCGAACCTCCAAACGGTCGACCGGTCCAGACGGTTAATGCAGAATTAATTTAAGAATTAATTAGATCATGCATGGAATTGGTCCATAATTGATTTAATTCGTGGCTAATATTATTTATTATTAAATAATGGATGGTTAGATGGAATTTTCCATGAAATCATGGGCAAGAGGTTGCACATGAATAGGTAATTTGGAGAGAACTTATAAATACAAGTTTATCTCATTACCTCATTAATTAATTCATTGTTTTTCTCATGCAAAAACTCTCTCCATAATTCTCCACGAAAATTCCTTAATTCTTAAGTTTAGTTTTAGTTCTTAAGAGATCATCTTCTCAAGGGAATTAAAGAGGGGTTAGTAATTGGATTCTAAACCCTATCGGAGATTGAGAGACTAGCTTCCCTCTCTCCGATCTTGTTTAGAGTTTGGTGAATACTCCGAGACATCCGGCGCAGTGAGAAGCATCCCTTAACGTCTCCGAATCTTCAAGAAGTTTTAGAGAACTTCTAGGTATGAATTTCGGAGCCCATATTTGTTTTAATAAAGTTTTGAAACTAGATATTGAAAAAAATTGATGCATGCATGAAATAAATCATAGAAAATTGTAGTCGTTATGGCTATGTTTATCTAATGAGAAACAAAAGTGAATCCTTTGACAAGTTCAAAGAATTCAAGAATGAAGTAGAGAACCAACTCGACAAGAAAATCAAGTCTCTACGAACGGATCGTGGAGGTGAGTACTTAAGTGCCGAATTTGACTCATACCTAAAGGAGTTTGGTATTGTACCTCAACTCACCCCTCCCGGTACACCTCAGTGGAATGGGGGTATCCGAAAGGAGGAATAGGACATTGCTTGACATGATTCGGTCAATGATGAGTCATGCGGAATTACCTCTTTACTTTGGAGTTATGCACTACGAACTGCGGTTTACACACTAAATAATGTTCCAACCAAATCCGTGGAGAAAACTCCTTATGAGCTATGGAGTGGTAAAACACATAAGCTCAGTTTTCTCAAGATTTGGGGTTGTGAGGCTTACGTCAAGAAATTGATGTCGACCGAACTTCAACCAAAAGCGGATAAGTGCTTCTTTATTGGTTATCCTCGTGAGACAAGAGGATACTACTTTTGGGACTTCATGAAATCATGGTACTAGATACCAATGATCCCTTGACCTTCCATGAAGCAATGGAAAGGGAAGACTCCAAACTATGGCTTAAGGCCATGGAATCCGAAATAGAATCCATGTATGATAATCAAGTGCGGAACTTGGTTGACCTTCCTCAAGGGAAAAAGGCCATTCAAAATAAATGGGGTTTTAAGAGAAAGATGGATATGGATGAGAACTTGACAACCTACAAAGCGAGGCTTGTAGCGAAGGGTTTCACTCAAGTTCAAGGAATTGACTATGATGAAACTTTTTCACCGGTCGCCATGTTCAAGTCATTCAGATTATGCTCGCTATTGCCGCATTTCATGATTAAGAAATATGGCAAATGGATGTCAAAACAGCGTTCCTTAATGGGAACTTGGAGGAGGATGTGTACATGGTACCGCCTCAAGGTTTTGAAGATCCAAAGAATAGCGAGAAGGTATGCAAGCTTCAAAGATCCATTTATGGATTGAAGCAAGCATCATGGAGTTGGAACAAACGCTTTGACGAGGAAGTGAAGAAGCTTCACTTCATTAAAAGTAGGAAGAACCTTGTGTATACAAGAAGGTTAGTGGGAGCCATGTAGTATTCCTAATCTTATATGTCGATGACATATTGCTTATAGGCAATCATATTCCTTTACTTGAGCAAACGAGAAGTTCATTGAAATCTGCAATTTCAATGAAAGATATGGGTGAGGCTCAATACATCTTGGGTATCAAGATATATCGAGATAGATCCCGTAGACTCATTGGCCTCAGTCAACGTGCATACATTGACAAGGTCTTGGAAAGGTTCAAGATGAACAATTCCAAAAAGGGCAATGTGCCAATGAGTATGGGTGTGCAACTCAAGAAGTCTCAACATGTGCAATCACGTAAGGACTTAGAGTACATGAAGGATGTCCCTTATGCTTCGGCAATTGGGTCGATCATGTACGCGATGACTTGCACAAGACCCGATGTCTCGTATGCTCTAAGCGTGACAAGTCGTCACCAATCCAACGCAGGTCCTGAGCATTGGACTACGGTCAAGAATATCCTGAAGTACCTTAATCGGACTAAGGATAAGATTCTTGTGTATGGAGGACAAATGGAGTTGATAGCTGAAGGGTACTCGGATGCGAGTTTCATGAGTGATCCAGACGATAGAAGGTCGCAATCAGGATACGTCTTTCTTCTGAATGGTGGAGCTGTGAGTTGGAGTAGTTGGAAGCAAAGCACTACGACCGACTCAACCACTGCTTCAGAAGTAATGGTTGTCGCTGAAGCGAGCAAGGAAGGAGTGTGGATCAAGAAGTTCCTTGAAGAGCTTGGAGTAGTTCCCACGAGCGAGGGACCCATCGAGCTATTTTGCGATAATAGTGCATCTATATCGCAAATCAAGGATCCTAGATCACACCACAAAGTGAAGTACATGGATCGTAAGTACTTCGTGACACGTGACCTCATCGACGAAGGCAAAATAAATCTATCATGGGTGGACTGCAACAGCAACACAGCTGATCCATTCACAAAACCCTTATCCCAAGCCAAGGGCAAAATACATTTCGAGTCCATGGGATTGAGGAACTATGTAGATTGGCTTGATGATTGACATGTAATGGGGTTTACCCTAGTTATTATTCTTTTATACATTGAGTATGTATGTGAAAGAAAACTTTAATAACAAGTGGGAGATTGAAGGGAATGTGTTCTAAAAGTTTTACTTTTAAATGCCAATTATTATGAATTGAATGAGAAATCATTTTGTTCATTGTTTATGTTATTCATCTTTTGGAAGTGTTAAGGAAGAGGCTCTTGGTCGTTAACCGTAGAGCTCTAAAAGATATCGGTTTACATAAAACAAAAGATATTCGCAATCATGGTAATTAACATGGGACATTGATTACCGAGTTAAGATTGTCGTGTTGGTCATAGATCATTGTAGCTCTACAAGTGAGTGACGACACGGGTATGCAAAAGAGGAAAACATTACTTTTGTATACTGAATAAACCTAATAAGTAAAATATTATAGAAATGTGTTTCTGTGTCATTAATATTTTACTGTGTCTTTGGTCCTTTGATATGAGACTTATATCCGATCACTTAAGGAATGCTTAATTAGATTAGTGTCTTGAGCTATTGATAAGTGTAGTGTAAAGGCATTGGTTGGTTAAGTATGACTTTTGTTGGAGAAGATAGTTAGTCGAAAGACTATCATTGCCCCTCTTAGTAGAGTAATGATATTAGTGGGCCCCTTGATAAAGCAAAGTTATAATGTGCACAATGTGATTTGAGTTAAGTGACATATTTATAACTAGCTTAAAGAGATCAAGAAAGTAATACTAAGACAAAGATGACACAATACTACTTTGTGTGTATTCTTAATATCATGAGGCAAGGGACGGACACAAGTGGTGCACTCCATCACTAAATTGATCGGGTTTTGGTTCGAGTGGAATTAAGACATCTGACTAATTGGGAGCTATAATGTGTAGCTAGATACCACTTATAGCTTGTGATATTAAGTTCTTAATATCACTGCAAACTTAGTTTAGATTCTCCTATAGGTCACACCACAAAACTGGGAAACAAGAAATGGGAATTTTGAGTTCATAAGATGTGTCGGGTTTCATGTAGAAAATATGACACGTGGGGTGAACAAACAAAATCAAAATTATGTTGTGATTAATAACATAATTAGAATCTAAATTAAATTCATATGTGATGTAATATTATGAGGTGTAATGATTGATCATTACATAGGATAATATGTTACATAAGTTGTGAATTTACTACTAATCCCGAAATGTCAAATTTTGTAGGGGTTAAACCAAAATTTGACAAGTCTGCAGAACAGTGCTCAAATGGTCGACCGGTTAGCAGTACACGGTCGACCGATCGGGCACGGTCGACCGGACATGTCTCGACCGATAACAGGGAATTTTCATCTGTTCGAACGGTCGACCGAATGTAATCGGTCGGTCGACCGAACATAGCGATGGAATAATTCATGTTACGAACGGTCGACCGAGTTATTGAACGGTCAACCGAAACCAGGTTCGAGCGGTCGAACGAACCTCCAAACGGTCGACCGGTCCAGACGGTTAATGCAGAATTAATTTAAGAATTAATTAGATCATGCATGGAATTGGTCCATAATTGATTTAATTCGTGGCTAATATTATTTATTATTAAATAATGGATGGTTACATGGAATTTTGCATGAAATCATGGGCAAGAGGTTGCACATGAATAGGTAATTTGGAGAGAACTTATAAATACAAGTTTATCTCATTACCTCATTAATTAATTCATTGTTTTTCTCATGCAAAAACTCTCTCCATAATTCTCCACGAAAATTCCTTAATTCTTAAGTTTAGTTTTAGTTCTTAAGAGATCATCTTCTCAAGGGAATTAAAGAGGGGTTAGTAATTGGATTCTAAACCCTATCGGAGATTGAGAGACTAGCTTCCCTCTCTCTGATCTTGTTTAGAGTTTGGTGAATACTCGGAGGCATCCGACGCAGCGAGAAGCATCCCCAACGTCTCCGAATCTTCAAGAAGTTTTAGAGAACTTCTAGGTATGAATTTCGGAGCCCATATTTGTTTTAATAAAATTTTGAAACTAGATATTGAAACAAATCGATGGATGCATGAAATAAATCATAGAAAATTGTAAATTGATCCTTATTGTGCATAAAAACTTGAAAAATATACATGCATAATTAAACATGAAATCCTACAGGGCACTCTCTAAAACATGCATAATCCTCACGAACCCACCGATACCATCACTAAGGGTAACAACCTCCTCTTCCGGAATTGGCACCAGAGCACCAGAGTCTAAGCATCTCCCCACTGCACCCTTCACTTCTCCCTCTTTCCACCTCTTAGAAGTGGTGTTTGGAGATGTTATAATCTTTGTTGTGTCCCACCAATCTTTGATTAGTGTCTTCGACAAATATAGCACATCTAGATCCTTCCTCAAATCTTCCAAACAAGGGACCAACTACGAGGGCCAATTCTTGAGAATGAGCTGCGAAATCATATTGTCGGTCGGGGTGGACCACTGGCTGCACCGGAGGAATGGTCACAGGGGAAGAAGCAGTCCTACGACAGGTAGGAGAAGTAGGCAAATCATGATTCAATCTCTCCATAACAAGTTGCAATTATTTTGCAAATCTGCAATTTGTTACTCGCATTTGGTATGAACCGTCGATGTACTTGACCGTAGAGTCTTTCCATAATATTGTCGCAATCCAACCCTACTCGCTACCCCCTACACGACCGGGATGTGCGTCATTTCCAAAGCTTCGCAGAGAATATCATTCCGACCATCTGAAACAAATTTGCCTTGGATTCTCTCAACTTCAGAGAGTTCTAAAGTTTAAAGATAAATGTTACAAACAATTGAAAAATATTAAAATACTGATTGTGATTTAATAACATATTCAAGTGATACAACTTACTATCTTCGAGCCGACAGCTTGTGACTCGTCAGTGACATACTCCCTTTTGGAGTCTACCATCGCTCTCTTCCAAGAATCACATAGATGGATGGGGGAAGGAGGAGACAAGTTTCTTACTTGCTCCTCACTGATACCAGAGTGAATTGTCTCTTGTTTCTTCTGGGCCATTTTTCAGCCATCATTTGTGTTTCTAACTTTTGGTACCCCGCTCGAGACATACGATGTGTATAGAAAATCTAATCATTTGGTTTTTTTTCTCGGCGGGCCTAAAACCAATTTTATTAGATTACCATTTAAAAGAATAACTTAATAAGTTCATATTAAAATTAAACTCAATTACCTCAAACTCCGGGCTATCTCTTGATTTTCTGAATTGCTCCCATTTTTTCGGAGTTATAAAATTGTTGATATCACATGGATTTCTGTCTTGGTAGTATTCGAATATGTACTTGTTAGTTAAATTTGTTTCGAAGTCCCTCCAACAGACTGACAGGTATGTCATTGACTTTTTCTTCAACTTGTTAGTGGATTGGAAATCAAAAGTTGCCTATCACACGTTAACAGTTTTAATTTCTATATATTAAAAGTTCGACTAAAAATAAAGAATATTATATGGACTCATTACCTGCACGTCATCCCATATTGTGTCTTTCAGCTTCTCATCAACTTCGGCCCAACTTGACAGACAGATGTCAACTTTGGTCCTCTCTAGGCTCCCCAAATAACTTTTCCAGTTATCAGGCAACATTCTTATCGACTCAAGACAGTCATCAAACTGCATTGGAACTCTACCGTCACTCTGTCTTCTCCCCACGAATTCTTTCATGAGTGTAGGACCTCGTGAAATGTAAGTCTTCGAGACCTTAGACTCTGATGGAGTGATTTTCTTTTTCGGAGCCATGATACTATAAAAGGTAAAATCAAGACATCCATTGGTTATAATTATAATGTATTATAAGACATTTTGCACCTTTATGATTTCTTTTTTCTTAAAGGTTTTTCAATCCATATACCTTCATCGTGGTCATCTCTAAAAATAGAAGTCTCAACATGTATTTCGTCATCTAGTGACTCGTCGAAGATATGGAGCCTCATTTGCTTGCCCTCCAAGATGTATCACCACCACAACGATACCACCCCTACAACACCTCCATCATAAGGAATACTCAACCTACTACCCTCAGACAGTGTTCGACTAGTCCCCAGATGTAAGATGAATAGTGAGAACAACTAGAACATCTTCAATGACAACAAATGTCATCCATGAATAAAGAAAACGATGGTGGAATTTTGCAACCATAACTAGGGGTGAGCATCGGTCCGGACCCAGACTAGACCGAACCCAGACAGGATCGAAAACCAAACTTTTCCCGGGGTCTGGACCGAACCCGGACCAATCGGTCTGGTCCAAAAAACTGGACCAGACCGAAATCTGCACATCCCTAACCATAACAACCCACTAGTTAGTTTTTTTAAAAGTTGCTAGTTACTTTTTCTTGAAAACATGCAGTTAGTTTGTTGTGAAAGGTGTACTTTAAAATCAAAGTATGAGCATAAATCAAAAGTGTCCATAACTTTTTGGGAAAGAATGGCGAGCAAAAAAAAGGTCCCATTCCACGATACTCCACTCCAACTCCTTGATGCCTTCACATCTACAACTCCTAGGCGTCGACGCCACTCCAACCCCTCAACGCTGCTCCAAGCCCTCAAACCCGTCACCCTCTTACTCCTTGGAGCCACTCCAACTCCTCAACAACGCTCCAACTTCCCAACGCCATCTACAACGTCGACACCCCAACTCCTTTCTTGCACCTTCCTTTCTCTGGCCTTTCCTTGAAGGGATTATATGGTCATTTTGAATTTGTCACAGGAAGTGCCTAATACCCTACCTCTTGGTACTAAGCGTGATTGATATACCCAAAAGCGGGGATGGTTCATTTCCTTTTTCCAATGCAGTTTCATCTATCTCTATAACAACAATTATTGTTGATGTGTTTAGGAGGTCTGCTACCTCTTACCCTTGTAGGATAAGACTTCGCCAAAAATAGTTGTCCAATGCGGCAGTTGTTACCCATTCTGGGATCCTCTCTTCGGACCAAGGGTCTTCAGACGAACTCACGTAGGCTTGGATGTTTATCTAATGGAAAAATTGCTTTCCAATGCCACATTCCAAACCTCATATTGGACAACATAGGTCTTTTTCGTTGGAAATATATATATATATATATAAATATATATATATGATGCCCGTATATGTATTTGGTGGTGCGGGGGGTGGTGGACAAGGGGAATTGATCAACAAGAGGAGAGAAACTCTTATTCTTCTTCTAACTTTAACAAAATACAACATTTCCTTCTCTATTCTTTCTTGCACACCTAACACACTTGACTTGTGTGTTCATCATAGCCAACAAACACTAGCTTGGTGCTCCTGTCATCAAGATTCACTCTTTTCCTTTGGTACATGCACATATGCTATGCTACCAAACACCTTCAGATGTGCCACTGTAGGCTTGTAAGCACTCCATGCTTCTTGTGGAGTCACATCCTCTAAGCTTGCGGTCTTGCAACGATTTAAGATGTAAACAACACAAGCTATTGTCTCCGCCCACAACTCCTTGGCACTTCTTTACACTTTAACATGCTTGGAACCATATCTAATATGGTTCTATTCTTGCGCTTGGCCACTCCATTTTTCTGTGGAGAATAAGGGGTTGTGAAATGGAATTTTATGTCACGTTCCGAACACAACTCGTTGAAGTCAGTTGAGGTGCTCTCCACCTCGATCTGATCTCAATACCTTAATGTAATTTCCACTTTGCTTCTCTACATATGCCTTGAACTTCTTGAGCACACGGACTGATTGGTCCACAAATTTCAGTATGCATCAACTGAAGCACCTTCTTTGCTCTATACTCTGCCTCCTTTCTAAAACTTTTCCTTGGCAATTTCCCAACGATGCACCCCTCGCAAAAACCTTCTTTGAATTCAATCATTGGCAAACCATGCACCATCTTCTTTAACGTAATTCTTGGAGCCCACCAAAACTCACATGCCCATAACGCATGTGCTAGATCCAATCACCTCCTTTGACGCATGCTTTCAAGCATCTAGCATGAGCACTGATTGACATCATTTCATGCTTATATTTGTATCTTATATCCATTATCTTACACCTAGGAAATGCTACATGACGAGTTTTATGTTTGAATTTCAGAAATAAAGAGGTTTGAAGAGAAGAGCCATGAAAGTACCCAAAAGCAGGGAAAAAGGACTTCATTGTGAGACCTGGGGACTAAGATGCAAGGGAGAAGGACCTGAACGTAAGACCGAAGGACCTAAGAGCAAAACAGAAAACTCCACACCATCATGAGGGAGTATTTTGACAATTCGATTCGGGTCAGAGCTCTAAAAAACAAAGTAGAAGCATCAAGGAAATACAAACACATCAAGCAAAGCCCAGCATTAAAACCAGACGGATCTGGATCCTGTAGACCGCCAATTGGCGGTCCGGATCTTCCCAGATCCGATGAAACTTCTGGAGACGTGTATTAGATGATGTTTAGGCTATTTTTGGTATTTGTTTAGTCCCACATCGAGGGATTGTCCCGGATTAGCTTTTTCCATGCTTATAAATAGAACTCTTCACCTTCCATTGTATCGATCTCCCACTTTGGTGGCCATCTTCCCTACTAAGAGTGAAACCTTGAAGCAAACTCTGGTGGAGGAAGGGATGCTTGTATTGAGTGAGTTAATAATAGATGTTTTTCCTGTAATTGTGGTGTTTCTCTCTTATTTTCATTTCCTTTCATATGCATGCTTGCTTGATTGTTTTGTTTTATGCTTCTTTAATATTTCTTGCTTTATTAGTGTAGTTTCATTTCAGTATAATACTTGATTTTGTTAGAGTAGTTAGTTTAAATATGTGTGAGGAGTTCCATCCCCATTTGGGGGTGGACTAATATGTGATATGATCACGTAGTGTATTAAGTGTGTGTTATCTTTATCCCTTGAGCTTTATATTATTTCCATAACCATCTAATGGGTTTTCACTCGTATCTTTGATATGCTAATGCTCTTGAATGAAGCTTAGCTTATGCTTTGATTAGTGGACCTCTTTTATGGAGAATGATAAGGTTAGGATATGGATGAAATTAATATTGGAAACACAAGTTGTAGTGTATGTACTCTTGTTGCCTTTACCTTGGTTAATGTCTTGTATGTTTTAATGATATTGGGTTATCTTAATTCATGTGGAGGCATAGTAGGGTCTAGTCTTTATACATGAGTTCATTTAGCTTAATTCCAATTATTGTCTTGTATGTTTTAATGATGTAGTCTTATATTAATTCATGTGGAGGCAAAGTTGGATGTAGTTTTATGATTTCATGCACTACATGTTGTGAGGAGCTTAATTGAACACACATACACACATATCTTTATAGTCACATTATTTCTCTACCCCCTATGGGGTTTAGTTTTTATTGCTTATCTTTCATTTCCTTTTGCATTCTAGTGTAGTTAGTGTAATCAATCTTTCTCTCCATTTTTTACCACTCACCTTCGCACAAACCAAACGTCGACACACCTCCCAGTGGACGACCCGTATTTGCCACCGCTTCAACACGGCCGTGCACTTGCGGTTTAAATAAAACGATCAATCAAGCACATGTTAGATTTAATTTGAACATATGTTTTTTAGACATTTCTGCCTTGGCAATGAAACACCCATCTTGTCCTCACAAGAACATGTATCAGTTTTGCATCAAAACCGAATAACCTTTCTCCAAAGGATGTCCCAACCGACCACACTTCCCACAATTGAAGCACTTACCGTCCTTATTTGAACGACCTCCATAGTCATGACCTCTTCCACGTTCTATGTTGCGAGGTTTCTCCTCCTTAAGCGACATCATCGCTTGCAACGCCTCCTCCAATACATATTGCTTCTTCTTCTTTCTTTGCTCGTGTGCCTCCAACGAGCTTGCAAGATCATCGATCGTCATCTCCTCAATGTTCTTTGATTCCTCAATGGCACACACCATATTCTAAAAGCATTCATTGAGAGAACACAAGATCTTCTCCACCACTCTTCTTTCCTTCAACTCCTCTTCATTTATTTTCAATTGGTTTACAACCATGCCCACCCTTGTGATATAGTCGGCCACTCCTTTAGACTCCTTCATCTTCAATGCTTCGAACTCGCCTCGAAGCGCTTGGAGGCACACTTTCCTAACACGATATACACCCTTATACACATTCTCAAGAATTTCCCACACCTCTTTAGACGTCTTTGCCCCTGCGACATTCTCAGAGTTGGCCTCATCGACCGCTTGAACGAGAAGAAACATTACGCCTTGATCTATTTTGCGCATCTCCTTCGTCACCTTCCTTTGGTTGGCGTTCATGGCCTCTAACTCCTCCACGAATCCATTCTCGACCAACTCCCATGCATCTTGCGCACCCAACAGTGCGTGCATCTGAATACTCCAATTGTCATAATTGGATTTCGACAAGCGGGGCAACATAACTTGACCGAACGGGATCATACTTGAGCTCGCTATGCCAACGAGGCCCTGATACCAATTTATTGGAAATATAAAATGCTCGTATATGTATTTGATGGTGGGGGGTGGTGAACAAGAAAAATAGACCAACAAGAGGGGAGAGTCTGAAACCTCTTCTTCTTCTTCTTCTAACTTTAACAAAATACAACACCTTTTCCCTATTCTTTCTTGTATACCTAACACACTTGACTTGTGTGCTATTTATAATACTACAAGGATTTTAGACTTCCTAAGAACACCCACTAACTCCACATAAAACACCACAATAAAACACCTAACTAAAGAGACTTAAAAACCATGGTATAAAGGACTTTACTAATGCCCATTACAACCCCATCACATAATTCACCACATTAACATGAAATAAACTTGGAGGTTAAGAGAGAAAAATATCTCTCTCCATCTCCTCATCTTTTCATCTTCCAACTTGATGACTCATCACATTTGATTACTTGACTGCCAACTAGGATGACTTAAGATCAATTTTCAACAATTTTGCCATAAATGTGTTAGAAGGATCACATCAAACTTTTTTGCATCGCTTAGTGGGTCTGTTGTCTCTGGCAAAAAGGCATAAAGCCTATGCTTGTCCACTTTGTCCCGACCACCATTCTCATTCTCTTCCGCTTAACTCGTTCCCTAGAGTTATTGCAGATTGTGAGATTATTAGAGTTCATCTCACTGATGAGAATATGAGATTCTAAAAATCTTCGAAAGTTCTCTTGTTGTGTGGTTGTAACTGTTTCGATTAAGCTTTAAACTGCAAGTGCAAGGTTGCGATGAAGCGGTGACAAGTACGAGTCGAATCCACTGGGAGGTCTGTCAACTTTTGTTTTTCAGAAATCAAGTGGAAAATAAAGGGAAGTAGTTTGATTATAGTAAACTAAGCTACATTAAACTAGGCTACACTAAACTAGCAAGTAACAAAAATGAAAGATGAAAGCACAAAACTAACTAAAACTAAAGTAAGAAACCAACAAACAAGAAAGATGAAATTCACTAAGCAAAACCCTAAGGGTTGGAGTGTGTTTAGACATGTAATAAGGTGGTGAAGAATGCCTTCAATAAGGCACAAGTGTAGGTTGTATTTTCATGCATAGGAAGTGTTTGTTGGCTTTTTGGCCTTAATCCTTGTTTTGATGATTTAATCAACCTAATCTTTATCACAATCAATTGTAGTGTAGCTCACATAATGCATAGAAGATATATTGTATTGTGATAACATCTACAGGTGATGAAAAGACACAAGGAAGAATGGAATTGAAGTCAAGACATGTAATCAAGCTTATTGAAGACATGTATTTTTTCCTTTATTTTGAGTCTTAGGATTTTATGTAAACTTGGGCATACATGAGTTAAAATCCATTTACATGGACTATAGGGAACCTATAGAAGTCACATAAAAATTTCCATACCAAACCAACTTGTATAGGTACCCTAATTTCATAGGAAAACCAAGCTTAGTAGAACGGTATACACCCAGACGGATGACCGACAGTTGTCCAGTCGACTGGTTGACCTGTGCAAAATTCAGCAACAGTTCGGTCGACTGTTTTTGACCTTCCAGTCAATCGATCACTGTATTTTCAGGACGACTGTTAACCTTGTCGTATACTACAACGGTCCTATGCGTATTTTTTGCTCACCCCCTAAATACATTTGATCACTAATCGACCATGAACCTTGACCCTGTCGACCGAACTTGAACATTTCAAAACACCCCAAGTGCTTGTTATTTTTGGTCCACCATATCTTCCTTTTGTGGTCGACCGATATATCCTATAATCCTACCAAAACCCTGGTTTCGGTTGACCGCTCATTGTTCAATCGACCGATCACTTAAGTTATAATCCAAGTTGGTTCGACCGATGCATTATTTGGTTCAAACGTTTTCTTATATTTAAGGAAACAGTCGACTGTGCTGCCCGATTCGGTCGACCGATGAGGGACAGAATTGCAGAAATTCATTTCTGATTTGTGTATCTTACACACAACACATCCAATTCTTCACCAACGGCTATATATCTCTAGGAGCTTTTAAATAGATGTCCATACACCTTATTTACACATTTCTCATTCTACTAATTGCTCCACAAACTAGTGAGATATCTCCCAATCCTCAAAGCCCAAATCCTACACTCTAAGCCTTATACTCCAACATCTTTGATCAATCCATATCATACTCAAAGTGTGCTCAAGTTAGAGAGTTTTGATCCACTCAACAAATTGTAGTCAGGAAGCAAAGATTTTGGTGAAAGCCCGAAATGCTCCTTCTCGGATTGTGAGAAGAGGAATCCAAGCTAGCGAGGGTTTTTCCCGATGGTTGTTGTGTAAAGGTGTTCTATCCCAGCTCGGAACGGGTAGTGGATGGTGAAGTCGTGAGCGGAGCTCATGGAGTCGAGTGGAGCTTTCAAGAGAGGAAGTATGTGGGGGGGGGGGGGGGGGGGGGCTGAACTTCTATAAAACCCAGTGTCCTTTTTGGTTTGCATATTCTTCCATACTTGTGTTTTGTTGTTTTTTTCCGCTGCATATATTGTTGAATCCAGTAGCGAATTCACTAAATGATTAGATTGATTTGAATTCATCGATCCTTACATTTGGTATCAGAGCATATGTGCTAAATTTCATATACTTAACCATATTTTAGCATGATATCAACATCATCTAATCATGTAGAGGACTTGTGCACAACTTGACCACCTTTGCTGAATGTGTCAAACTATTATTATTGGAAGAATAGAATGAAAATATTCTTTGTATCTAGTGACACTAAGTTTTGGATCTTCCTCCAAGACCCATACACCCCTCCTAAGGAAGAAGAACAAGCCACCTTGATTAGGGCTAAAATGAAGGAATATGAAATGGATTCTACCATCGTGAACATCCTTTATTATGGCTTGAATGAGGTGAATACAATAGGATTAGGGGTTGTGAAAGTGCATATGAAATATGACATAGATCATCATGAAGGAGATAGTGAAACTAAAGAAACTTGTATTAGTCTCTTCACGCATAAATATGAAATTTTCACTATGCAACCCGGTGAGAACATAAACGAGATGATCACTCACTTCACCGATATCACTAATTCTCTATGTGTTCGTGGAAGAAAAATTAGTGAAGGACAAATGAAAAGAAAGTTCCTCTGATCGCTGAATAACGATTGGGAAGACAAGGTGGTTGCCATTGAGGAAGCTCACAATCTTTCCAAACTAAAGATGGAGGAGCTAATTGGGAACCTCATAGCTTATGAACTCCAAATAAATGATCACAAGGAGAAAGAAGCCTCCAAGATGAAATCAACCTTGGCATTACATACAAATTTTGATGAACCAAGGATGAGAGTAGAAGATGAGGATATTGAGGTCCTTGCCAAAGACTTCTTCAAATATGTCAAGAAAGGTAAGGGAGAAATGAGAGAAACAAGAGGAATAAGAAGTGAGAAGAAGGAAAAAGAGAAGGAGAACGAGAAGAGTGAAGATGAGAAGAAAAAGGAGAGAAGAGAGAAGAGAAGAGAAGAGAAAAGGAGAAGATAAAGAGAAAAGAGAATAAGATGGAAGCTCACAAAGCTATTAGGGATGATTCTTCATCATCATCTTCTTCTTTACAAAGTAGAAGGTAGGTTTCCCACACATGCTTCATGGCTATACAAGGTGAAGAAAGTGAGGTAGGTTCTAACTCTTGTTCTAGTAGATCAAATTCTTGCTCTACTAAATCATATTCTAGTGATAGGTCAAGCTCTAAACAAGAATCTTATAATTTCGATGAGCTTCAAATTGCCTTTCATGATTTAGTTAATCTATATGAGATCATTTGTGAGAAGAACAAGAATTATAGGAAGACTATAAATGATATCCAATGCAAAATTCAAATAATCATGAATGAGAAGAATGAGGTGATTGCTAGACATGAAAAACAAGCATTAGAACTTGGTAGTCTAAATGCAACACCTATTGATATTGTGAAGGGAATGTGTTCTAAAAGTTTTACTTTTAAATATCAATTATTATGAATTGAATGAGAAATCATTTTGTTCCTTGTTTATGTTATTCGTCTTTTAGAAGTGTTAAGGAAGAGGCTCTTGGTCCTTAAGCGTAGAGCTCTGAAAGATATTGGTTTACATAAAACAAAAGATATTCGCAATCATGGTAATTAACATGGAACATTAATTACCGAGTTAAGATTGTCGTGTTGGTCATAGATCATTGTAGCTCTACAAGTGAGTGACAACACGGGTATGCAAAAGAGGAAAATATTACTTTTGTATACTGAATAGACCTAATAAGTAAAATATTATAGAAATGTGTTTCTGTGTCATTAATATTTTACTGTGTCTTTGGTCCTTTGATATGAGACTTATATCTGATCACTTAAGGAATACTTAATTAGATCAGTGTCTTGAACTATCGATCAGTGTAGTGTAAAGGCATTGGTTGGTTAAGTACAACTTTTGTTGGAGAAGATAGTTAGTCAAAAGATTATCATTGCCCCTCTTAATTGAGTGATGATATTAGTCGGCCCCTTGATAAAGCAAAGTTATAATGTGCACAATGTGATTTGAGTTAAGTCACATATTTATAACTAGCTTAAAGAGATCAAGAAATGAATACCAATACAAAGATGACACAATACTACTTTGTGTGTATTCTTAATATCATGAGGCAAGGGACGGACACAAGTGGTGCACTCCATCACTAAATGGATCGGGTTTTGGTTTGAGTGGAATTAAGACATCTAACTAATTGGGAGCTATAATGTGTAGCTAGATACCGCTTATAGCTTGTGATATTAAGCTCTTAATATCACTGCCAACTTAGTCTAGATCCTCCCATAGGTCACACCGCAAGAAACCGGGAAACAAGAAGCTTGATTTTTGGTTCATATGATGTGTCAGGTTTCTTATAGAAAATATGACACATGTGGTGAACAAGTAAAATCAATCATGTTATATATAACATAATTAGAATCATGATAAATTATATGAGATGCATATATTATGGGGTGCAATAATTTATTGTTGCATAGGATAATATATTGCATAAGTTGTGAATTTGCTAAAACCCCCTCAAGTTCAAATTTTGTTGGAAATAAATCCAAAATTTGAAAAAGGCAAAATCAGGTAAAAGTTCGGTAATCCGTTGAGGTTCGGTCGACCGAAGGATCTGTGGATCGGTCAACCGAACATGGAACGGATAATCATATTTGATTGACCGAACTTGACCAAAGTGCCTGGATCTTTGGTACGGTGTACCGAACCAGAAACGGTCGACCGAACAATGTTAAGTTCCGATATTTTCGGTTAACCGAATGGCACTCGGTCTTAGACGAGAATTCGTCCGATCGGTTAAGGAGAATTTTTCCCTTTAAGAATCGGTCATCCGTCTAGTACTCGGTCAACCAATCGTGACATATTCGGTTAACCGAATGGGTCTCGGTCAACCGAACAGCGATTGATTTTCTGCCTTTGATTATTAAGAGATTAATTTGATTGATGGTTGGATTAGCTCCAAACATGGTCAAACGTTTTGTGGGTGCATGTAATGCATTAAGGAATTAATTTATGAGAGAAAATGTAAAGAAAAACGTGGCTAAAGAATAGCCATGATTAAGAGTAAGATTGGAACCTATAAATAGGTCCTTATTCTCCCTAATTGGGTAACACAATTCAATAATTTTTTCTCTCTTAATTCACCACAAAAACCCACGAAAATTCTCTTAGTTTTCTAAGTCTTTGGAAGGAGAAATCTCAGAGGCTAAGGAAGGGGTTTGTAGCTAGATTCTAAGCTTGTTTGGAGATTGATTGGCTAGCTTCTTTCTCTCCAACCTTGTTTAGGGTTTCGGTGAACACTCGGAGGCATCCGGCGCAACGAGAAGCGAAGATTGGCTTCCTCAACGTCTCTGAAACGTCAAGAAGTTTTTGAGAACTTGTAGGTATGAATTTCGGAGTCCCCTTGTGTTTGTTTTAATAAGTTTTTGAAACTAGTTGTTAAAACAAACCGATGCATGCATAAATAAATCGAGGAAAATTGTAATAGATCCTTATTATACATGAAAATTCGAAAAATATATATGTATAATTAAACATGAAATCCTACAATGGTATCAGAGCTTAGGGTTCAATTTTCTTATGATTTATGGCTGTAAACGAATTTAGTTTGCCATCTAGGATTTAAACAATTCTGTTTTACCGGTTTTTCGGTGTATGGATGTTTTGTTGATATAATTCTCCATAATAATTCGTCTGAATGTTTTAAGAGTTTTAAAACATACCATGTGATTATTGGAATTAAGATTAAGACATTAGTCCAACTTACAATAATTTCGTTTTATTTAAAAACAATTATTTTGTAAGAGAATCAACAAAACCGAAAAACTGCAGTTCATCTTTCCATTGGAAATTGGATGGACAGCGGTTCAAAATTAGTTTTGAACTATGGATGAATGAAAAATGTTTTTAATGGATTTCAAAATATTTTTCCAAGAATTGTTGAGAATTCTGGATGATTGATAAATTAGATTCTGTAGTTTATAGCAATTGCGTGCATGGATGCTTGAGTTGCTTTGCAGGATTGTGAGTTTATATGTTCCAAATCAGACACTACAAATGTATGTAATTATTATTATACAGGGGCTTATGTATGTAAAAGCCAAAATTCTCTCTATTTCCGTCTTTTAGATAGTTGCATTTGCATATGAGAGGTTTTTACATAGGACTTGCACTAGTCGGTTTTATCGAATGTGAGGAGCATGTTTATTTTCTGTAAAATCTACATCTCCGGTGCAAGAGGAAGTCGCCGCTGTAGCGCATTGATCGAGGATCGAGGATCAGGGATCGAAGATCAAGGATCAAAGGGAACATATAAACTCACGCGATATGGATTGTGTGAATGTTTAATTTCTGTTTTTATAATTTCTGCTATGCATGTGATGAATGGTGAATGTTAGGATGTGTATAAATTTTAATATGCATGATAAACTAAAATTCAAAATCACATGTTGATAAATGAAATTGTCCAACAAAAATTAAGATTAATTTTTCCTTCTTATTTCATCCACTAGCAGCCATTGATCGAGGGATACTCTGCTCGCCCTTAGCGGGAGATAGCTCCCTCTATCTTTGGGAATAGTGGGAGATATAAAGGTTGTCTGTTGTTGTACCACAATTAAATATATGAGGTGTGTTTCACCCTAGTGAACCCCAAGTATGTTTAGTTGTGAATACAATAGATAAACGTATCTCGTATCAAATGAAAATAAGTTTTCTTAACATTACCTAGAGCCCTCGCTCGGTTTTGGGAAAAACTTTTTCTTACGAGGAAAGGTCGCATTCGCTCATAATTAAAACGACAAGAGTCACAAAAGTTTGAAGATGCTAAATGTTGCTAAAATTCAAAAAGATTGTGATTAGAAAATGTTTTCTTACCTTGATGTTGTAATGTATTCGATAGCCCTTAGCTAGTCTATATTACAATTGATGGGATCTTGGATTACTGCATTTACGGGCAAGATTTTATTTGCAGTATTTACATCATATTCGATATATATATATATGTATGTAATAAAACATAAAATTGGCATTAAAACATATATAATTTATTTTGTAGAAATGTCAAATATCCAACCAATTGTGCGATCTATGATCGAAAAGAACCCTTTGCAAAATGATGGCTCAAACTTCATGAAATGGCAACTCAATCTTAATATCGTGTTGAGGTTTGAAAAACTATCTCATATTTTGGATAGTGAAATCCCAAAATTAAATGAGAAGGCAACCGATAAAGAGAAAGAGGCGATAGCCAAGTGGGAAGACCAAGAGAACCAAGTTCACGGTCTTATACTAGCATCCATGGGTGACTCGCTTCAAGCGAAATACTTGGATTCAAAACCCAAGAAGACCATGGAAGCTTTAACAAAGATGTTCATGGATAGTGACCGAAAGGAGCGCTATAAGACCACCATCGCACTCACAAGGTGCCACATGGCGGAGAGAACATCGGTATCCATGCATTTTCTCACGATGCAAGGATACCTTGAGAAATTGTCGAAGCTCTCTTCTCCAATGCCCGAGGACATTGCCGAAGATCTGATTCTTGGCTCTCTAGCCCCGTCCTTTAAGGACTTTGTGATGCACTATCATGTGCGTGAAAAAGGGGTGAGTCTTGAGGAGCTTCACAACGCTCTCAAAACGGCTGAAGTTGACATGGGCAAAGGTCAGGACAATCACGTCCTAGCCGTCCATGAGAGGAGCAAAAAGATCAACAAAGGTAAAGGCAAATTTACCAAAGATACGTCAATCAAGAGCAAGAGAGTAGGAGGTGCTCATGGGAGTGCCTCAAGGGGGAAATCTTTCAAATCTCCAACTCCCAACTCGGAGTGCTTTCACTGCGGTGAAAAAGGACACATCCGACCGAATTGCCCCAAGTACAAGGAAGACCTTGAAAATGGGATGATTGAACGTAGGCACCCGAGAAGCGCCATAGGTATGTTTGTTATTGAGATAAATTTAATCACCTCTATCCTTGATTTGGTAATGGTTACCGGATCTTGTGCTCACATAATTTTGATGTGCAGCTATTGAAGGATAGGAAGGAACTCGTGGAGAACGAGATGATATTGAAGATTGGAAATAGTACAACCATCGTTGCGATTGTACAAGATTCTATGGAGCTTCAATAGTCTAGTGATTTAAATTTATGCTTTGAAGAATGTTTGTTATATGCCTTCGATTAGCAAGAACATTTCTGTATCAAGTTTTAGATATGGATAAATTTTAATAAATATTTTAATTCTTGCTTGTCTATATCGAAGAATGAAATTTTCTATGCAAATACATTCATATAGAATGATTTCTATTTGCTTGAAATAAATAATGAACAAACTCAAACAAACAATAACAAAAGAGAAACTAAGATAACTCACGTGAATGATACAATCTTGTAGCACTATCGGATTGGTCAAATAAATGACCAAAGAGACTTTTCAAGAAGAAAGGAACGAAAACAAACAACTAATTGGATATGATACATTCTAATGTATGTGGTCTGATAAGTACAAGTGCAAGAGACGGTTTAAGGTACTTCATTTTGTTCACAGACAACTATAGTCATTATGGCTATATTTGTCTAATGGGAAGCAAAAGTGAATTCTTTGACAAGTTCAAGGAATTCGAGGATGAAGTAGTGAACCGACTCAACAAGAATATCGAGTCTCTATGAATGGTTCGTAGGGGTGAGTGCTTAGAATACCTAATTTGACTCATTCCTAAAGTAGGAATAGGATATTGCTCGACATGGTTCGATCAATAATGAGTCAATTTAAATTGCCGATTTACTTTTGGAATTATGCACTACAAATAATGACAAACTCACTAAATAATGTTCCATCCAAATCCGTGGAGAAAATGTCTTGTGAGCTATGGAGTTGAAAGACACCTAAGCTCGACATTCTCAAGATTTGGGGTTGTGAGGTCTACGTCGAGAAATTGATGTCGACCAAACTTCAACCAAAAACGAATTAAGTGCTTCTTTATAGGTTATCCTCGTGTGACAAGGGGATACTACTTTTTATATCACCTCCAATCGAAAGATTGTAGAGAGGGATATGGTGTTTCTAGAATTTCTGGAAAAGAGAGAAAAGTAGTGGGAGTAGAGTTGAGCTTGAGAAAACTCAAGATACTCTACAAGATCATGATGTGAATGTTGCATTCAAGATCATGAAGGCCCAGCCGAGACTCATTTGGTTAGTGGGAGCATGAGTGAGAGATCCTTACAAGAAATTGTGAGAGAATCTCAATCATCCTCACCTAGTGTGCGTTCGAGAGTCGAACATGAAACTATTCCTCAAGAAATTGTGGAAGAAGCTCGAGAGACACGAGAAGAACCAAAAGAACTAAGAAGGTCAATGAGGGAAAGCAAGAAACCCAATAAGTATTTGGGACTTCATGAGATCATGGTACTAGATACCAAAGATCCCTCAACCTTCCGAGAAGCAATAGAAAAGACTCCAAACTATGGTTAAAAGCCATGGAATCCGAAGTAGAATCCATGTATGATAATCAAGTATGAAACTTGATTAGCCTTCCTCAAGAGAAAATATCATTTGGTATAAATGAGCTTTTAGGAGGAAGATAGACATGGAAAGTAACTTGACAACCTACAAAGCAAGGCTTGTAGCAAAAGTTATACTCAAATTCAAGAAATTGACTTTGATGAAATTTTTGAGAAGTTGCCATATTAAAATCTATTCGGATTATGCCCACTATTACCGCATTTCACAATTGTGGGATATGGAAGATGGATATCAAAATGGCGTTCCTTAAACAGGAACTGGGAGGAGGATATGTACATGGTACAACCTCAAGATTTTGATGATCCAAATAGTAGCGAGAAGAAATGCAAGTTTCGAAAATCCATTTATGGATTGAAGCAAGCATCGAGGAGTTGGAACAAACGCTTTGACGAAGAGGTGAAGAAAATTCACTTCATTCAAAGTAAAGGAGTACCTTGTATATATAAGGAGATTAGTGGGAGCCATGAAGTACTTCTGATCTTATATGTTGATGACATATTGCTCATGAGCAATCATATACCTTTGCATTAGCAAACGAGAAATTTCGTTGAAATCAGTGTATTCAATGAAAAGAAAAGGATGAGGCTCAACACATCTTGAGAATCAAGATACATTGAGATACATCCCGTAGACTCATTGGCTTCAGTCAACGTGCATACATTGACAAGGTCTTTGGAAATGTTCAGGGTGAACAATTCCGATATGGACAATATGGCAATAAGTATGAGTATAGGTGTGCAACTCAAGAAGTCTCAATGTGCTCAATCACACAAAGACTTGGGGTACATGAAGGTATCCCTTATGCTTCGGCAAAAGGAAGGACCATGTACACGATGGCTTGCACAAGACTCAATATCTCGTATGCTTTAAATGTGACAAAAGGTCACCAATCCAACGCGAATCCTAATCATAGGATTGCGGTCAAGAATATTCTGAAGTACCTTAACCGGACTAAAGATAAGGTTCGTGTTTATGGAAGACAAAGGAGAAAATAGCCGAGGGCTGTTTTAATGCAATTCTTATAGGAATTCTAGACAATAAGAGGTTGGAGTGATGATGCGTCATCATTATCGAAGGTGGAGGTATGAGCTAGTGTAGTTAGGAGTAATATCACTACAGCTAACTCAACCACCAACGAAAGACAAAATAAATAAATAGGTGGACACAACAGTGACACAACTGATCCAATCAACAAACCTTCATACCAAGCTAAGAGACGAAATATGTTTCGAGTCCATGGATCCGAGGGTCCATGTGGATTGGCTTGATAGGTGATTTGAGAAGGTTACCCTAGTTATTAATGTTTTATACATTGAGAATGTATGTGAAAGAAAACTTTGATAACAAGTGGGAGATTGAAGGGAATGTGTTCTAAAAGTTTTACTTTTAAATATCAATTATTATGAATTGAATGAGAAATCATTTTGTTCCTTGTTTATGTTATTCGTCTTTTAGAAGTGTTAAGGAAGAGGCTCTTGGTCCTTAACCGTAGAGCTCTAAAAGATATTGGTTTACATAAAACAAAAGATATTCGCAATCATGGTAATTAACATGGAACATTAATTACCGAGTTAAGATTGTCGTGTTGGTCATAGATCATTGTAGCTCTACAAGTGAGTGACAACACGGGTATGCAAAAGAGGAAAATATTACTTTGTATACTGAATAGACCTAATAAGTAAAATATTATAGAAATGTGTTTCTGTGTCATTAATATTTTACTGTGTCTTTGGTCCTTTGATATGAGACTTATATCTGATCACTTAAGGAATACTTAATTAGATCAGTGTCTTGAACTATCGATCAGTGTAGTGTAAAGGCATTGGTTGGTTAAGTACAATTTTTGTTGGAGAAGATAGTTAGTCAAAAGATTATCATTGCCCCTCTTAATTGAGTGATGATATTAGTCGGCCCCTTGATAAAGCAAAGTTATAATGTGCACAATGTGATTTGAGTTAAGTCACATATTTATAACTAGCTTAAAGAGATCAAGAAATGAATACCAATACAAAGATGACACAATACTACTTTGTGTGTATTCTTAATATCATGAGGTAAGGGACGGACACAAGTGGTGCACTCCATCACTAAATGGATCGGGTTTTGGTTCGAGTGGAATTAAGACATCTAACTAATTGGGAGCTATAATGTGTAGCTAGATACCGCTTATAGCTTGTGATATTAAGCTCTTAATATCACTGCCAACTTAGTCTAGATCCTCCCATAGGTCACACCGCAAGAAACCGGGAAACAAGAAGCTTGATTTTTGGTTCATATGATGTGTCAGGTTTCTTATAGAAAATATGACACATGTGGTGAACAAGTAAAATCAATCATGTTATATATAACATAATTAGAATCATGATAAATTATATGAGATGCATATATTATGGGGTGCAATAATTTATTGTTGCATAGGATAATATATTGCATAAGTTGTGAATTTGCTAAAACCCCCTCAAGTTCAAATTTTGTTGGAAATAAATCCAAAATTTGAAAAAGGCAAAATCGGGTAAAAGTTCGGTAATCCGTTGAGGTTCGGTCGACCGAAGGATCTGTGGATCGGTCAACCGAACATGGAACGGATAATCATATTTGATTGACCGAACTTGACCAAAGTGCCTGGATCTTTGGTACGGTGTACCGAACCAGAAACGGTCGACCGAACAATGTTAAGTTCCGATATTTTCGGTTAACCGAATGGCACTCGGTCTTAGACGAGAATCAGTCATCCGTCTAGTACTCGGTCAACCAATCGTGACATATTCGGTTAACCGAATGGGTCTCGGTCAACCGAACAGCGATTGATTTTCTGCCTTTGATTATTAAGAGATTAATTTGATTGATGGTTGGATTAGCTCCAAACTTGGTCAAACGTTTTGTGGGTGCATGTAATGCATTAAGGAATTAATTTATGAGAGAAAATGTAAAGAAAAACGTGGCTAAAGAATAGCCATGATTAAGAGTAAGATTGGAACCTATAAATAGGTCCTTATTCTCCCTAATTGGGTAACACAATTCAATAATTTTTTTCTCTCTTAATTCACCACAAAAACCCACGAAAATTCTCTTAGTTTTCTAAGTCTTTGGAAGGAGAAATCTCAGAGGCTAAGGAAGGGGTTTGTAGCTAGATTCTAAGCTTGTTTGGAGATTGATTGGCTAGCTTCTTTCTCTCCAACCTTGTTTAGGGTTTCGGTGAACACTCGGAGGCATCCGGCGCAACGAGAAGCGAAGATTGGCTTCCTCAACGTCTCTGAAACGTCAAGAAGTTTTTGAGAACTTGTAGGTATGAATTTCGGAGTCCCCTTGTGTTTGTTTTAATAAGTTTTTGAAACTAGTTGTTAAAACAAACCGATGCATGCATAAATAAATCGAGGAAAATTGTAATAGATCCTTATTATACATGAAAATTCGAAAAATATATATGTATAATTAAACATGAAATCCTACATATTGAACAACTAGATCTTAGTGCTTCTAATGTGCAACTTAGAAAAGATCTAGAGAAGTTCACAAAAGGAACAAAAATGCTTGACATGCTTCTAGGTAGTCAAAGACAATCTTTGGATAAATATGGTTTAGGAAAAAATTCTTCACATGCTAAAAATCATGTTTCTTACACTGCTTTGAATGGAAAACATTTTTTTGTTAATCAAAGTTTATGAAGTGTGTGGGCTCCAAAAACAAAAATGGTTTGGGCTCCTAAAGTTAACATTCAAGGATCCAAAGTTGTTTTGGTACCTAGATCTACAATTGCAGGTACTTGAAGGAGGATGGGAGATCAGTAGTGACCGACCAAGCATTAAGAGACAAATATCAAGTCGGTTGCACTATCGAAAGGAGAATTGGAACCACAATTAAGGAATGCAAGTTGGGTAACAATCCATTAATCCTCCTAAGCTCAAAGTAATAGTTCGAATAGGATTATGAATGCTTAATTGTCATATCTATGGTTTCATACAATCACATCTCATTAATGGGAGAAAAACATCACATGATTTTATATCCATATTTGATTTATGTTAAAAGGGGAGAAAAATTGAGCTTGTTTATTATACCATATTCATATTAATAGGGGGAGCTTAATGAATATCATTTACATAAAGTAATGAATTATAAAATTAAGAGGGAGCAAATTCATTACACTACATAAGGGGTGAGGAATTTAGACATCTCATTTTGTTTAAATTTTGATTGATGTCGAAGGGGAAGAAGAAACTAACTTGAAATTTAAAGTACTTGAACAAAAAATACAGACATCCTAAGGGGGAGCATCTTATATGCATAGTTTACATATTAAAATTTCAAGTATTAAGATATAGGTTGTCATCATAAAAAGGGATGCGATTGTTGGCTTTTTGGCCATAATAATTGTTTTGATGATTTAATCAACCTATTCTTAATCACAATCAATTGTAGTGTAGGACACATAGTGCACATAATATATATTGTATTGTGCTAACATCTACAGGTGATGAAGACTCAAGGAAGAATGGAATTGGAGTCCAGACATGTAATCAAGCTTATTTGAAGACATGTATTTTTGCCTTTATTTTGAGTCATTCGATTTTATGTAAATTTGAGCATACATGAGTTAAAAACCATTCACATGGACCCTAGGAAACCTATAGAAATCACATAAAAAATCCATATCAATCCGACTTGTATAGGTACCCTAATTCTATAGGGAAACCAAGCTTAGTAAATTGTCTGCATCCCGAAAGGTCGACTGGTTGACCTGTGCATAATTTAGCCTTGGTTCGGTGGACCATGTTTTACTTTCCGGTCCACCGATCCTTGAATTTTCAGGACAACCGTTAACCTTATCGTATGCTACAATGGTCGTATGCTTATTTTTACCTTACCCCCTAAATACATTTGATCACTGGTCGATCGTGGACCTAGAACTAGTTCAACTGAACTTGAACATTTCAAACACCCCAAGTGCATGTTATTTTTGGCCATCTGGACCTTCCTTTTGTGGTCGACCGATATATCCTATAACATTACCAAAACCCTAGTATCGGACGACCTCTCCTTGTTCGGTCCACCGATCACTTAAGTCATAATCCAAGTTATTTCGACTGATGCATTATTTGGTTTGAATGTTTTCTTATACTTAAGGAAATGGTCGACCGTGCTGCCCAATTCGGTCGACCATTGAGGGACAGAATTGAAGAAATTCATTCTGATAAGTGTATCTTACACACAACACATCCAATTCTCCCCCAACAACTATATCTCTCTAGGAGCTTATAAATAGATGTCCATACACCTTATTTACACATTTCTCAATCTTCTAATTGCTCCACAAGCTAGAGAGACATCTCCCAATCCTCAAAGTCCAAATCCTACACTTTAAGCCTTATACTTCCACATCTTTGATCAATTCCATATGATACTCAAAGTGTTCTCATGTTAGAGAGTGTTGATCCACTCAACAAATTGTTGTCAAGAAGCAACGATTTCGGTGAAAGCCTGAAGTGCTCCTTCTCGGACTGTGAGAAGAAGAATCCAAGCTAGCAAGGGTTGTCCGCGATGGTTGTTGTGTAAAGGCTTTCTCTCCCGGATTGAACGGGGAGTGGATAGTGAAGTCGTGAGGGGAGCTCGTGGAGTCAAGTGGAGCTTGCAAGAGAGGAAGTAGGCGGGGGGCAAACATCTATAAAACCTAGTGTCCTTTGTGGTTTGCATATTCTTCCACACTTGTGTTTTGTTGTTTATTTCCACTGCATCTATTGTTGAATCGAGTAGCGAATTAACTATGTGATTTTAATTAATTAGGGGTTGTCGATCCATACATTGTCCAATGATTGTGGCAAAACCTATCAGTCTAATCACTAACCAAGTTGAATAACATTAGCATCAACAAGTTGGTTATTAAGAACCTAAACTAGCATGGGAAGTGCCAAAAAAATTTAGCAAAACTCATCAAGTTAAGTATTCTCATTTAAACAAATAAGCATATATTCACATTCATGACATATTGCATAAGATAACATTCATTCCTATTCTTTATTACATGTATAAGCATCATCTCCACGTCTAAAGGGGGATGAAACTACTCACTACACATTAAGCTAAGAAGTATGCTAAAAAGAAAGACATTCTATCTAATTATACTAATATTAAGAAAACAAAGTAATGCTAAACATGCAAGCATTCAAAAAGGGAACATTAAAACAAAAGTAGTAAAAAATATTTTATTGATGACTCACATTACAAGTAGCATTCTTCTCCACTTGAATTTTGCTCCAAAAGCTTACTCTAAGTAGAGAGAATAATCACCAAGCAATGAGTTGGTTACAAAGAAGGAAGATGAGTTTTATTTATAGACATGAAAATGACAACTGGGGACAATCCTCGGTGTGACACTAATAAAACATACCTAAAATGGACAAAAACTAGATAACCCACAACCTTGCAAAATTGGAGGTCTGGGGGATCCAATTGGCGATGACTGTTTGTGTGATATGATCCGATTTTGGCTATCTTCTTAAATATTTCAATCCTTCACGTGGGGTGCACTTGGATCAGTTATTGAAGTTTAGGCCCGAATCTAATTGCCAAAATACTCCTCATGATGGTGTGGAGTTTCTCAATTTGCTATTTGGTCCTTCTGGCTGACATCCAGGTCATTTCCTCTTGCAGATGGGTCATTGAGTATGACGAACAGGTCCAGTTTGCTTCATTTAAGTCTTTCTTTCTTATATATCAGCCATTTTTCTCTTCAGTTCTCTTCTTTAGTACTTAATACCTGAAAGTACACAACAAACACTCAAGTAACACAAAATTGGGGTAAAATGAAGGATATATAGCATGAATAGATGCATGATATGCTACTAATCAGCAAATTTGGAGATTGAGCTAGAATGCAATTCCGGGGGGGGGGGGGGGGGGTGAGAGGGAATGGAATGAAACCTATTTGGGTTTCCTTCCTGTGGGATGTTATTACGAAAGAGATCAACAATTGGACTCTTACGATTCCTAAAGGTGGCCTATCACTCTGAAACTTTGGTCCAGGAAGATGGAGCAATCCACTCTTCTGATTGATGGTGTTTAGATGACCACGCGCAACTTGCCTTTACACTATTGGTGTCCCTCAACTATTTCAGATCTTGAGGAATCCTTTGGCGATCTCATCAATCATAGGGAATCCTTGGGCGATCTCATCAAGATGGATGAAAAAATGTTGAATAAGGATGTGCTCCCTTTAACGCGTTTCAAGGTTTGTGTCAGGGAAGGCAAGGTTGTGCCACGAAGATTTTTCTTTTAGTTCGAAAGAGAGATTTTCAAGCTCTCTGATTAGTAGCATATCAAAAAATATATTCTTGTTACATATAATTATTTTACCCCGTATTTATGCTACTTAGGTATAATAGTTTTTTACATTTCAGGGTTTAGGTGGTAAAGTAGTGAAATGAAGCAAAAAGAACCTAAATGAAAGAAAAATGACTGATTTGAAAGCCTTGTGACCTCTTTCTAATGCTCAAGGATCAGATTCCAAGTCATCTGAGACCCAATCTCTGTTCCGGAATGCATCCCAATGTTATTGCATTTGCAGATACAGGGGTGATGCGCATCGCATCTCCCCGATGCGGCCTGCATCGTGACCCTCATATGCGGCCCGATGCGGTTGTATATGCTGGTCAATCCGGTAGCATTTCAGAACACCAACTTTTTGTTTTTTTTTGGTTTTTTACTCTGATTTATTTAATATTAAATTATTGATCTTAGAAATTATTCAGAAATTTACCTCAATTGTTTGTTACATGTATATAATTTATAATTAATATACCTATATTATATTATTTTGTTATTAGATCGCAAACCGCATTTTTACCCTCATCGCATCCGCATCTACATTTCTGAACCTTGGACCTAAGTGAAAACCTAGAGGAACCTGATCGTAAAAAAATGTTGCTCCAAAATGTCCATAATCTCATGAACTTGAGGAGTAATTCAACAATTAAGATCAAACTGGCTCGAACCAACAACTTTGGGTGCACCCTACATGCTATATTGGTTGGGCATTTGACACCCATGAGTCAACCTTGCGTCAAAAGTACGAGAAGGAGGCCCAAGCCAATTTTGATTCTTGTCATCGACATCCTCAGCTGATTACTCAATTTCCATTCGAAAAACAATTGTCTCAATTGTACGCGATAGGAGCATTCAAGAGATTTCAATGTCAAATTTGGAGAATGTTATATTGTGATATTATGGATGGTGAAACAAAAATTACATGTTGTATATCTTTGGCAGAGAACGTATCGATATTGCACATTTGCAGTATCCCAATGAGAAGAGGTTTGAAATGCAATACATCCCGCACGATCTTTCATTTTCTTGTAGTTGTCGTCTGTTTGAACATGAAGGAATTATCTGTTGTCATCCTTTAGTTGTTCTCAGTTGTTTCAACATTTCCACTATCTCGTCTGCTTACATTCTTCGTCGTTCGAGGAAGGACGTCGGACGTAGTTATGCAACTCCTCCACCATTTGATAGAATCAATTTGCTGTTGATGGAAATGCTAAATGGTGACGACATTGTTGGATGTTGTATGTCGCTTGCTGAGGAAGCATTAATGTCCCATTAAAGATATGAAGTGGTGGTGAAGTACTTGGATTACGTAAAATCACAAATCTTTTTTCACCCCCACCTGAATGACACAACTAATCTTCCTAATTAGAAGACAAATATGCTTCAGTGTTGAATCATATTCCGGTTCGAAGAGTTAGACGACCACCTACCGAAAGAAGAGTCTCGACTGTAGAAAAAATCTCCAAGAAGATCATCAAGAATGATTCAAAAGATAAGACCACGTGTAAGGGGCACGTCGATTCATGTAATGTAATTCCTCGATGTGGAGATCTAGAATGATTGGGATTTAAGAGTCTATAAAAAAGTTAGAACTTAAGAATTGTAATTTTGTTTATTTGTTCATGTTTGTAATAGATTTTTTCAAGATTCTTGAATGACATATTTTTATTTGAAATGAAAGTTTCAATTCGCACGGCTGTCCATGGAGAGTTATGAATGATATGTGTGTATGTGTCACATGTTTGGCATTTTGGTGTCACTATAGTTCGATTAATTTTGACAGTATTAACATTTGTGGACACATTCTGGAAATACTTTGCACGCATTCTGGATTCATTCTAGACACACTACGGACATTTCAGAATGACTCAAGATTGGACATGCTCTGGAAATACTAAGGACATTTTGGATTGACTATAGTCTGACTAATTTCGATAGTATTCACATTTGTGGTCTCCTGATGGTTTTCAACGAATATACCCATAAAATCTAAACATTAATGCATTAGTCAACCTATATCGCAACTCAACTCGTCGGACCTACTTTTGTCGATCATTGGACACGGTAATCCTACAAGCTGACTTTATATATGTATCAAGTCCACACACCTAGCCTAAGAAACTATTTGTGCAAGTTGGTTAACGACTTAAGTGAAAGACATGGACAACCTTAACATCCTCAAGTGTTATATCATGTAAAATCCATTAAGTTTCTTATTTGTATTACCCTTTTTCTCATTTGATTTTTTACTAGTTGGGTTTTAATTCTCCCAGGGTCAGGTGTCATGCATCATTCCGTATGAGGACTTACAGTATCATGTGCACCTTCCCCTAAATCTCCACATAAGGTGATCTCTACCACCCGTGTAACGAGAGTTTGGTCGGTGCATCCCAAGTCAAATAAGTCGAAAGCATCAGGTACTAAGTACCATTGAACCTAATTTCTTGTGTGATAGGAGCCGTGCGAGAAGTGAGAACACCCTACTCACTTATTTCTTATTTACACATGAACCAACCCCAACACTTAAGGTTTCACAACAGGAGTTTAAGAAACCTTAACTACAACAAACTTCTTTATACTAAAAGGCACGAATTTTTTGACTCACTAAGTTGAGGTTGGACTTCTTTATTTGTTTGAGTACTGAAACCCTATGATTACTCTCCCCTCGAGGAAAAACCAGGGTGTATCCTTACGACTAGATAAGACCGAAAGTCGGTGTACTAGATATCATAATGCAACATGTTCAAGTCAATTCTGGGAGCTTCCTCTTTACTTTGCCTCTACACGGTTTTGCACATTCTAAACACACGCAAAACTCACAAAATATTTTCTTTCATAAACATATGAATAATTTGAAAGAAATTGAAAATTTTAAAGCATTAGGCAAGCAAAAGAAGACAACTGAGCCAAGGATCATGGTATAACAGATATATTAATGTAAATTGTAGCACAATAACATGACCCTAACAATACACACAAAAGTAAACAAAACAAAGTGAAAAAAAATTGACTCCACATATATACAAATGTAAAGCACCTCCACACTTACTTCATGCATTGTCCTCAATGTATGCAAGCATGATAAGACGTGTATTTTTGCATGAAAAAGTTTTGATCTCACCAAAGTTTGAACCATAAGGAAATTTTTGTGGTCATGTTGATAGACACAAACCTGAATTTCTCAAAACTTGTGAGATACTTAAGAAAGGAGACAAATATGTGAAACAAATGGGGCCCAAATACACATGGGTTGGGGCCCACAACAACCTATGCTCACTCTTGGAGTCTTTGCTTTTTCTTTTTTCTTCAAATATAACTATGTACAAACATGAAATCTCAACCATTCAAATGGTTGAGTGCGAGGGAGGTTCATGAAGCAACATAACATCCTCGACTTCAATTGATGTACCTTCCAAGTAAGGTTTCAGGCGTTGTCCATTAACTTTAAACACGTCCCCATTCCTTGGGTTCAGGATTTCAACCGCTCCCAAAGGAAATACGGTTTGCACAATAAACGGGCCAGACCAGCGATTGTGAAGCTTAATTACCCACAAATAGATGAAGTCGGGAGCTGTAGAGCAACACCTTCTGCCCAACTGTAAACACTTTTCGCATAATCATGCGATCGTGAAATATTTTGGCTCTAGACTTATGAATTTTTGCATTTTCATATGCGTCATTGCGTAGCTCTTCCAATCCCATGATGTCAAATTTACGTTGCACCCCTGCTTGATCAAGATCCACATTCAGATTCTTGATCGCCCAGAAAACACGGTGCTCACGCTCAATGGGTTGGTAGCAGCCCTTGTCGTATACTACTCGATATGGGGACACCTAGCCTCATCCCAATTAGATACATAGTCAACGACCGCCAGGATGTAAACTTTCGCAAACGAGCTCGGGAACGGACCCATAAATTCGATGCCCCACACATCAAAGATGTCAACGACGAGGATATTATGCAAAGACATCATATCTCGCCGACTTATTTTGCCAAGGCTGGCACCTATCATGACATGGATGTTTGATGGGTTTTGCGAAAAGAATTAGACACTTCCCATGCTTGGTTTCCTCATGTTTATTGACTGAAATTTCTTGTTAGATATACTACATATTAGTCGTGTGTTTGTATTAGCGTTTACTCGCTTGATTGATTGAAGAAACTCTGTTTTGATGGATTTTGCCATGATCATGCTTAGCTTTGTTCTTCACATGAGTTTCATGTTTTAATAAGTCTTGCCATAATTTTAGTCGACACTTCTCATGCTAAGCCCCATCTTGTGATAATCAAGTAGTAATTGCTAATATGTTGTGTGAATGAATTGATAGGTCTTGCCAAATCTTTAGACACTTCCTATGCATGAATACACATACATGACACACGCACACACATACATGCTTTCATGTGTATTTCACCACTTCTCTCACCTCATATGTGCAAACACTCCACCGCTTAGGAGTCATCCATATTTCGTTCCATATCGTTTACTGCATTTCTTTAGTTTTCATTTGCATCATAATCTAGTTTGTTTTGCATTCTAGTGTAATTGTCTCTTTGCTAGTAGCATAATAATCTCTTCTTCCACCATTATTCGCCACTTGATTTCCGAAGAACCAGAGCCGACACACCTCCCAGCGGATCGACCCGTACTTCCCTATCTTCACTGATGGTTGTGCACTTGCTGTTAATAGTAAAACATTTAACAAATTTTGACACCGTTCCCAGGGCGGTGCTCAGTCCAGACTCTGGTTTGGACGATTCGAGTGGATTTTATCTTCTTTTTTTGTTTTGTGTTATCTCCGGACATTCAAGGTTAAAAGTACAAGTAGCAGGAAAAAATGGGAGGATTTGAAGCTAGTCTATCCGCCAATCAGTGGCCTGGGACTGCCAACTAGCAGTCTGGTGAGCGATTCTAGCGTCCTATTTTCTTCTGGTTGTTTCCTTTACAAGATAGTTATCTGGGAGCCTAATTTGGCATGTCTGAACTTGTAGTGTGCTCCCAGATCAATAAATAATTAGTCCCCATTTACTCAACTTGGCCATTAAAACCCAAAGCAAAAGATTAGGCATTCTTGTTTGTTTAGGTCATGCATCATGTATTCGAATTAAGCACGTAGCGTGTCTTTTATTTTAGTTTTACTTTCAATTGTTGAGCGCTGGAGTGAGGTGATTGACATCATTTCATGCTTGTATTTGTATCTTATATCCATTATCTTTCACCTAAACAATGCTATGTTATGAGTTTTATGTTTAGTTTTCAGGAATAAATAGGTTTGAAGAGATGAAACATAAAAGGACTCAAAAGCTGGGAAAAAGGACTGAACTGTGAGATCTGGGGACTAAGATGCAAGGGAGAAGGACCTGAACGCAAGACAGAAGGACCTAATAGCAAAACAGAATACTCCACACCATCATGGGTAGTATTTTAGCAATTCAATTCGGGTCGGAGCTCCAACAAACTAAGTGAATGCATCCAAGACCAGCAAATAAATCAAGAAAAGCCCACAACAAAAATGAGCAGGATCTGAACCATATAGACCGCCAATTGGCGGTCCAAGACCGCTAATTGGCGGTTCATTTTGGCCCAAATCCGATGAAATTTCTCCAGCACATGTATTAGAGGATGTTTAGGCTATGTTTGGTATCTGTTTAGTCCCACATCGGGGGATTGTCCCGGTTTGCCTTTTTCCATGGCTATAAATAGAACTCTTCTACTTCCATTGTAATCACTCCATATTTTAAGTGGCTATTCTTCCTACTAGAAGTGAGGCCTTGAAGCACACACTAAAGTAGGAGGATGCTACTTGAAATGTGAGTCATTTTATCAATAAAGTTTTGTGTTTTTTTCATTGTTTGTTTACGCTTATTTTATTGTTTGTGCATGTTTTAGTTTAATCGTCTTTTATTTCTAGCTTAGTTTTAATATGCTTTCTTTTCTTAGTTTAATAATTAGTGTAATGTTTAGTGAGTAGTTCCATCCCCTTTAGGGGGTGGAGTAGATGTACATACACGCATTAGAGAATGGGATGAATGCTTTATTTTTGATGTGTTGATAAAACATGAATGTATGCTTGCTTGTTTAGGATAGAATTTATAACTTGATGAGTTTTGCCAAAATAGTTAGACACCTCTCATGCTTGTTTAGGTTCTGAAATAAACAACTTACATATGTAAATGTTAATCAACTATGTTGGTGAATAGATTGATAGGTTTTGCCATAACATTTAGACACTTCCTATGCTTGATAAACACCACCTTCATGTGCTTAAAGAATGTATTCTACACCCACCTCTTTGCATGTGTGCACTAACTCCACCCCTTAGGGGTTTTCCCATTTCTATTTTCCAGCATTCTTCCTTTGTTCTTAGCTTAGTTCTTATTTCATTGTTTGGTTCTTCCTTTCGCATTTCATACTTCTTAGCGTAGTTTAGTGTAGAGTAGCATAATCAATCTTTCTCCCCCAATTTTTGCCACTTGATTTCTGATAAACAAGAGTCTGCTCACCTCCCTGAGGACGACCCGTACTTGCCACCGCTTCATCGCGGCCGTGCACTTGCGGTTTAATTAAAACGTTCAACAAGTTTTTGGCGCCGTTGCCGGGGAAGGTGCCAGTCCAGACTCTTGTTTGGACGATTCGAGTGGATTTAATTTGTGTTTTGTAGTTTTGCTTTGTTTCAGGAGACTTGGAGTCATCAGGAGGAACACCTGGAGAAGTTTGGAGTGAAGCTGAGAACTTCAGACCGCCAATCAGCGGCCTGAGACCGCCAATTGGCGGTCTGGTAAGCTCTGTTGGCTCTCTTATTTCTTTGGTCTGTTTGCATAATTGATGTAGTGATCTGGGATTTAATTTGGCATGTTTTGACCTATAGTTTGTTCCCAGATCCATAATCAAGCCTCCTTTAAGCAACTTGGACCCTAAAACTCAAAGCAAAAGACTAGGCATTCTTTCTTGTTTAGGTCATGCACCATGTATGTGACTTAAGCATTTAGATTGTCTTTTATTTTAGCTTTATTTTCAGTTGCTGAGTGCTGGCGTGAGGTACGCACCTTCTACTCTCATTCATGCATTTCGTATGACATGCATTAGTTAGTAGGAAGTGCATTGCAACAAGTGTGAGTTGAGCGTTTCTTTGGAGAGTTGATTGCTAGATTAGGACTCCAAAACGCTACTAAGGAGGGGCTGTCCCATAAAAGATAAGGTGGGGGATTTCATCACCCTTTCCTTCGCCCCCACAAACCACACTAATAAAGAGCCTAATTTTTTAAATCAAGTAGACATTGGCCCTAAGGATTTCGGGCGCATTAGGAGAGTGATCCGGTCCCGACCGTCATGACCAGATCGGCGTTGCCCGCTTTGTCGATAGTAGGAGAGACGAGATCCCCGGATCTTTACTCACTTGCTGGGCTTTGTGGTCCTCGTTGTAGGGAGGTGAGGCGTGTTAAGGCCGTGTGACCTCGCAGTTAGGCGTCGTCTAGCTGTAAGGACCTATAGCGACCTTATGATTGCTTGAGCATTGTTTGCTTGTGTGCTTCTACCTGTACCCATCCGCCGTAGCATAAGGACTTCTTCCCTTCTCTCCTGAGTCATTCTTTCTCTCCTATGTTCCCCAGTCTTCTCTTCTACGTACATTCTTTGTTTGAAAAAAAAATGGTTTTGGTTTGTGTGCGTGCACCTTTGTATATGCTTTCGCGGACACAAGACGAGAGTGGTAGTTTGACGAGGAGCGTTGTCAATCCGGCTTCGGTCATCGATTTCTCGACACCTTCCTCCTCTCGTGTCGCACGTAGTTCGGGTCCAATGACTGCTAATTTCCGTGAGGAGGAGCAGTTGCTGGACCCGCCTGCTCCACCTGTTCTTCCAGTTGTCGTTCCCATACCTCTTCGTGATCGATGCTACCCGAGCCGTACCGCTCTACCCTCATGCATCGTATTACCAGAGGCTAATGGGAACCATTTTGAGGTTAAGCCTCAATTCATTTCCATGCTCCCTCGCTTCACTGGGAAAGGTGACCCCTATATCTTTCTCACGGAATTTGAGGAGGTCTGTGCTATGTTCAAGCTGCAACAACTTAGCAAAGATTCCATCCATCTTAGGCTCGTTCCTTTTGCACTAAAGGATGACGCCAAGAAGTGGTTGTATAGCAACCAGGCGAATGCCTTTAGGACTTGGGATGAGTTTCAATCTGCCTTCCTTAAGAAGTACTTCCCAAATCATCGGACTCAAAAAATGAGGAACGAAATCAATTCGTTCTATCAACTTGAGACCGAGACATTTCATGCATATCTAGAGAGGTTCAAGGAGCTACTATCCTCATGCCCTCGCCATGGCATTGAGTTGTGGCGTCTTTGTCAGATTGTGTACGAGGGTCTTCACATCCCGTCAAGAACGTTCCTTGAGTCCATGTGTCAAGGAGAGTTCTTGGGAAAGGATGAAAGGGAGGCATGGGCTTTCCTAGAAACCTTGCTGAGAAAACCATGCAATGGGAGAGTGTGAGGGAACCACCTGCATCATCTAGTATAGGAGCGAGGATCGCGAATGCAAACTCGACTAGATCGGGTACCGCATTTGCTATCGATACCACTACGGCCACCGAGGCACGCATGGCGGCCTTAATGCGCCATATGGATTCGATTGAGCTCCCAAACCAACAAGGTGCACCTCACATGTCCACATTTGGTCCAGTTCCCTGTCATTCATGTGGTAGGGTAGGTCATGTAGAAAGCGAGTGTGAGTCCATTCCTCCTGAGATAGAGCGTGTCAACGCCATCTATGACAGAGCTAGGAATGACCCATCCTCATCATCTTATAATCCTGGATGGAGTAACCACCCCAATTTTTCATGGAACCAAACTAATGCCTCGGGTGGTCCTTCAAACTCCTCTAGACCACCTTACCAATCACACCAACCTCCCATGCATGGACAATCTTATCAGCAACCCCAAGTTCCAAGTACCAACCAACCAGGTTTCCCAAATTCTAACAACTTCGAAACTCGGTTTAATTAGCTTGAGAACTTGACTCGTGGACTTGAGAACTCTATGAAAATTTTTATGTCGTCCACAAGTCAAGTTCTCACTACAAATCAGCAGACCATCAAATCTCTAGAGCTTCAGATGGGCCAATTGGCTCAGTCTGTACATGAATGAGAGAGAGGGCCTTTTCCTAGCCAGCCTGAGGCTAACCCCCGTATGTACCAACAACAACACATGCAAAATGAGAATGTGGTATCTCGGGGGAGGCAAGTGAACCATGTGGAGGAACTTGTTCACCATGTCAATTCCATTGTGACCTTAAGGAATGGAAAACAGGTTGACAATCACATTTCCTTGCCACAACAACCACCATCTATGCAGCCCCTCAGTGGGAATGGTGGTGAAGAAGAAGCTGAGGGTGAGGGTAACACACCAAAGCTTTCTTCTCAGGCACAGCAGAAAACCTACCTGCCAAAAGCTCCCTATCCAAGTAGGTTAAACAAAAAGCAGAGTGACAACATGGACAAGATATTAGAGGTGTTTAAGCAAGTGAAGGTTAACATCCCCTTGTTGGATGTCATCCAACAAATACCTCAATATGCCAAAGTGTTGAAGGATCTCTGCACAACCAAGAGCAAGACCAATTAAGAAAGCATTCTTGGCTGCAAATATCAGCTCACTTTTGTCAAATCCCACCTACACAAAATACAAGGACCCTGGGTGTCCTACTATTCAGTGTACGATAGCGGACACTAGAATGAGCAATGTTTTGCTTGATTTAGGATCAGCGGTCAACCTCCTCCCATTCTCTGTTTATCAACAGTTGAACTTGGGAGAATTGAAACCAACTAAGATCACCCTTCAATTGGCGGATAGATCCATTCGTATTTCCATGGGGATTATCGAGGACGTACTTATCAAAGTTGGAGATTTTATATTTCCAGTCGATTTTGTTGTCCTCGATACCAATCCTGTTGCGAACACCCACTCTCAAATACCTTTGATTTTGGGTAGACCATTTCTGGCAACCTCTAATGCCTTGATTAATTGTAGAAATGGTCTCATGAAGCTCTCATTCGGTAACATGAGTGCCGAGTTTCATGTGTTCAACTCTGGTAAGCAACAGGAACCCATGGATGAACCTTGAAATCTAAATCTCATCCGCCAATTAGAGAAAGCACCACAAAATCAACGAACACCCCTAACCCCAATGCAACCCGTTGAGAATGTTCGTGGGCCCAACGAAAACTCATTGCCTGTCTTCGCAATGCAACTGAGTGAGCTGGCCTCGAACATGAATGTCCAAAAGGAGTGTTCGTTGCATGTTTCAGTTGAGTGTACTAGTGAGAGTGAGACACCTCATCATATGCCTATACCAGAAGGTGTCTCTACCTCATGTCTCATGGCCATTGAGCCATTTGAGCTTCATATTGACTCCAACAAGGACCCACCTATGACCGAGCTTATGCTTGATGATCTAAATGATGGTGGGAGGTCCTTGTTGGATGACTTGGGGAGAAGCCCCATTCTTAGTGATGCAAGTCTGCTGGATCCATCGAATGAGCCTGAGGAACTCATTCCGATGCACCCGCCTATTGGTTGGAGGGTTTTCTTCGATGAGCAATTAAACCCTAGTAAGGCAACACAACTTCATTCTTTGTTGCCCACACCCAACCAATATCATGAGGAGTTCGAGCCTTTCAGCTTTGACCTTCCACCCCTCATGACACCTCAGAGTATCAGTGAAGTTTGCCCATCTCGGCAAGTCTCTGGTCCTCAAAACTTGATGTTCTTGTTTGATGTTCCTTGACCAAATGATTATGAGAATATCTTGGTTGATGTATATATCTTGTAAAAAAAACAAAACAAAAATAGAAAAAAAACAAAAAGAAGAAAAAAAGGAGAAAAAAAGAGAAGTGTGTAATAAAAGACTCTTTCAGTGAGCATCGATTGTTGTGGGCCCCAACCCTTGTGTACTTGGGCCCAATCTCTTCACATATTTATCTCCCTTCTTCAGCTTCTCACAGGTTTTGAGGGAATTTGGGTTTGTGTCCATCAACATGACCCTGAACGTCCCTTTGTACTTCATGTTGGTGAGATCTTTCCTTTTTCATGCATATCTACATGTAGTATCTTGTTCACATTCATTGAGGACAATTCATGAAGTAGGTGTGGGGGGGTGTTTTACGTGTGTACATAGTCGAGTCTTTTCTTTTGATTTTTTGTTTTCTTTTGTGTGCATTGTTAGGGTCATGTTAGTGTGCCGCATTTAATATCGATATATCTGCTTGTCATGATCCTTGGGTGACTTGTCTTCTTTTGTTTGCCTAGTGCTTTAAAATTTTCACATTTCTTTCAAAATCTTCATGTGTTTGTGAAAGAAAATGTTTTTGTAGGTTTTACGTGTGTTTAGTATGTGCAAAACCGTTGAGAGGCAAAGTAAAAAGAAAGCTCCCAAAATTATCTTGAACTTGATGCATTAGGATTTCTAGTTTACTGGCTTTAGGTCTTATCGAGTCGTTAGGATGCACCCCGGTTTTCCCTCGGGGCGCGTGTAATCATAGTGTTTCAATACTCAAACATTTAAATAAGTCCACCCTGAACCTAGTGAGTCAAATAATTCGTGTCTTTTAGTATAAGGAAGTTTCTCGTGGTCAAGGGCCCTTAATCTCTTTTTGTGAAACTTAAGTGTAGGGGTTTTGGTTCCCATGTAGATAAATGAATAAGTGGTGTTCTCTCTTCTCGCACAGCTCCTATCACTCGGGAAAGTAGGTCCGAGGGGTCTTTGTGCCTGGTGCTTTCGAGTCATCGGACTTGGGATGCACCGACCGAACTCCCGTTACACGGGTGGTAGGGATCGCCCTATGTGGAGATTTGGGGGAAGGTTTATGTGATAGTGTAAGTCCTCATAGGCAATGATGCACGAAACCTGACCCTGGGAGAATCAAACACCAACCAATAAAATGCTCTAAAGAAAAAAAAAGAAAAAAAGAGTCAAATAAGAACCAAAATGGACTTTACACATTGTATCACATTCAGAAGTTAAGGTTGTCCATGTCTTTCACTTAAGTCCTTAACTAACTTTCACTTAGGTGTGTTGACCGATTACATATATAGAGTCGACCCGTAGTATTACCGCATCCCATGATCGACAAAATGAGTCCAACGAGTCGTGTAGCTAGAATGATTAATGCATCTTGTTCGGATTTTGCGGGTATATCCACTGAAAACCCTCAGGAGACAACACTCCTTCTCCTTGGCGACAAGGAGGTTTAACGGTTTGTTGCACGTGCTAAGTGCAATCGTGATTCCTACGAAAGTGAGTTAGGATTTCTTGTTTTTCGTATGCTTTTCTCTTTCTTTGTTTTGCTCGAGACTAGCAAAAGTTAGGTGTGGGGGTATTTGATTGACATCATTTCATGCTTATATTTGTATCTTATATCTATTATCTTTCACCTAAACAATGCTATGTTATGAGTTTTATGTTTAGTTTTCAGGAATAAATAGGTTTGAAGAGATGAAACATAAAAGGACTCAAAAGCTGGGAAAAAGGACTGAACTGTGAGATCTGGGGACTAAGATGCAAGGGAGAAGGTCCTGAACGCAAGACAGAGGGACCTAATAGCAAAACAGAACACTCCACACCATCATGTGGAGTATTTTAGCAATTCGATACGGGTCGGAGCTCCCACAAACCAAGTGAATGCATCGAAGACCAGCAAATAAATCAAGAAAAGCCCACAACAAACATGAGCAGGATCTGAACCATATAGACCGCCAATTGGCGGTCCAAGACCGCTAATTGGCGGTTCATTTTGGCCCAAATCCGATGAAATTTCTCCAGCACATGTATTAGAGGATGTTTAGGCTATTTTTAGTATCTGTTTAGTCCCACATCGGGGGATTGTCCCGGTTTGCCTTTTTCCATGGCTATAAATAGAACTCTTCACCTTCCATTGTAATCACTCCATATTTTAAGTGGCTATTCTTCCTACTAGAAGTGAGGCCTTGAAGCACACACTAAAGTAGGAGGATGCTACTTGAAATGTGAGTCATTTTAACAATAAAGTTTTGTGTTTCTTTCATTGTTTGTTTACGCTTCTTTTATTGTTTGTGCATGTTTTAGTTTAATCGTCTTTTATTTCTAGCTTAGTTTTAATATGCTTTCTTTTCTTAGTTTAATAATTAGTGTAATGTTTAGTGAGTAGTTCCATCCCCTTTATGGGGTGGAGTAGATGTACATACATGCATTAGAGAATGGGATGAATGCTTTATTTTTGATGTGTTGATAAAACATGAATGTATGCTTGCTTGTTTAGGATAGAATTTATAACTTGATGAGTTTTGCCAAAATGGTTAGACACCTCTCATGCTTGTTTAGGTTCTGAAATAAACAACTTGCATATGTAAATGTTAATCAACTATGTTGGTGAATAGATTGATAGGTTTTGCCATAACATTTAGACACTTCCTATGCTTGATAAACACCACCTTCATGTGCTTAAAGAATGTATTTTACACCCACCTCTTTGCATGTGTGCACTAACTCCACCCCTTAGGAGTTTTCACATTTCTGTATTCCAGCATTCTTCCTTTGTTCTTAGCTTAGTTCTTATTTCATTGTTTGGTTCTTCCTTTCGCATTTCATACTTCTTAGCGTAGTTTAGTGTAGAGTAGCATAATCAATCTTTCTCCCCCAATTTTTGCCACTTTATTTCTGATAAACAAGAGGCTGCTCACCTCCCTTAGGACGACCCGTACTTGCCACCGCTTCATCGCGGCCGTGCACTTGCGGTTTAATTAAAACGTTCAACAGGTACGCATTTCCTACTCTCATTCATGCATTTTGTATGACCATGTATTAGTTAGTAGGAATTGCATTGGAACAAGAGTGAGATGAGTGTTTGATTGGTGAGTTTCTTGATAGATTAAGGAATCAAAACATCTTTAAGGGGCACCACCTATAGTTTTCAAGATGAGGTGGGTGATTTCATCACCCCTTCCTTCAGCCCCACAAAACAGCACTCAAAAATCAAAATTTAAAAATCAAGTAGACATTTGCCCTAAGGATCTTGGGCGCACTAGGAGAGTAATCCGGTCGCGACCGTCTTGGCCAGATTGGCGTCACCCACTCTGTCGATAGTAGGAGAGACGAGATCTCCGGTTCTTGGATCACTTTCTGGGCTTGATGGTCTTCGTTGTAGGGAGGTTAGGCGTTGAGGTTGCGTGACCTCGTAGTTAGGAGTCGTCTAGCTCTGAGGACCTATAGTAACCTTAGGTTGTTTGAGCCTTGTTTGATTTTGTGCTTCTACCATTACCTACCCGCCATAGCATAATGACTTCTTCCTTTCTCTCCCGAGTCATTCATTATCATATGAGTCTTCCCATCTTCTCCTCTACGCACCATCTGTTTTAATTTTTTTGGAATAATTTTTTTTCTTTTTCGTGTGACTCGTGTGGGTGTGCAACTTTGTGCATGCCAGTGTGGACACGAGACACCGAGGGTCGTTTGACAAGATACGACATCGATCTATCCTCGATTGTCGACTATTCGAACGCATCCTCGTCCCGTGTCCTACATAGTCCTGGGACCATGATCAATCATCAACCACACGAGGGCGACCCAGATTTTGGATCCACACCACAATCTGGTCCAGAAGGTGAGGGTCCACAATCTCACCAATTGGTTTCCTAGGTTCCCATGACCCTCCGTGATCGATGCTACCCGAGTCGTACGACTCTACCTTCTTGCAACGTATTGCAAGAGGCGAATGTCAACAACTTTGAGGTTAAGCCTCAATTTATCTCCATGCTCCCTCACTTCACTAGGAAGGGTGACCCCTATCTCTTTCTCAGAGAATTTGAGGAGGTTTGTGCGATGTTCAAGTTGCAACAACATATCACAGACTCCATCCACCTTAGGCTTGTTCCCTTTGAACTAAACGATGATGCCAAGAAGTGATTGTACAGCAACCAAACGAATTCCTTTAGAACTTGGGATGAATTCCAATATGCATTCCTCAAGAAGTATTTTCCATATCATCAGACTCAAAATTTAAGGAACGAAATCAATTCCTTTTATCAGCATGAGACCGAATCATTCCATGCATATTTAAAGAGATTCAAGGAGCTACTATCCTCATGTCCTCATCATGGTATCGATTTATAGTGCCTTTGTCAGATTGTATACGAGGGTCTTCACATCCCGTCCTAAATGCTCCTTCAGTGCATGTGTCAAGGAGAGTTCTTAGGAAATGATGAAATGGAGGTATGGGCCTTCCTCGAAGACCTCGCTGAGAAAACCATGCAGTGGAAGAGTGTGATAGAACCATCATCATTACCTAGTATAGGAGCAAGGATCGTAAATGCAAACTCGACTAGATCGGGAGACACTACGACCACTGTGGCACGCATGGCGGCCTTAATGCACCATATGGATTCCATCGAGCTCCAAAACGAACAAGGTGTGTCTCATGTGTCTGCATCTGGTCAGGTTTCTTGTTATTTATGTTGTAGGATAGGTAATGTAGGTGGAGAGTGTGCATCCATTCCTCCTCAGATGGTCAATTCCATCTATGATAGACCCAGGAATGACCCATATTCATCATCATATAACCCTGGATGGTGGAACCACCCTAACATTGTCTGGAACCAAAACAATGTCTAGGGTGGTGCTTCAAACTTCTCACGACGACCTAACCGACCACACCAATCTCCCATGCATTCACAATCTTATCAGCCACCCCAAGCTCAAATCACCAACCAACCAGGGTTCCCAAATTCGAACAACATGGAAACCCAGTTCAATTCACTTGAGAACTTGACTCGTGGATGTGAGAACTCAATTAAAAACTTTTTCATCCACAAGTCAAGTTCTCACTTCCAATCAGCAGACCGTCAAATCTCTTGAGCTTCATATGGGTTAATTGGCTCAATCTGTCAATGAGAGAGAGCGAGAGACTCTACCTAGCCAGCTTGAGGATAATCCCCATATGTACCGACAACTAGACTTGCAAAATGAGAGTTTGGTAGCTCGGGGGCGGCAAGTGAACAATGTGGAGGAACTTTTTCACCCTGTCAATGTCATTGTAACTTTAAGGGGAAAGTAGGTGACAATTACATTTTCTTGCCGCCACCACCATTTGTGCTTCCCCTCGGTGGGAATGATGGTGAGAAAGAGGGTGGGGGTAGTATACCAACACCTCCTTCTCAAGCACCACTGAAAACCTACCATCCAAAAGCTCATTATTCTAGTAGGTTAACCAAAAAGCAGAGTGACACAATGGATAAGATATTAGAGGTCATTAAACAAGTGAAGGTTAACATCCACTTGTTTGATGTCATAACAAATACCTCAATATGCCAAAGTGTTAAAAGACCTCTGCACAACCAAGAGGAAGACCAATGTTCCTCAAAAAACATTCTTAGCTGCGAATGTGAGCTTACTTTTGTCAATCCCACATACACACAGTACAAGGACCCTGACTGTCCTACTATTCAATGTATGATAGGGGACACTAGCATTTATTGCTTGATTTAGGATCAGCGGTCAACCTCCTATCATCTTTTGTTTATCGACAGTTGAACTTTGAGAATTGAAACCAACTAAGATCACCCTCCAATTGGCGGATATATCCATTCGTGTCCCAAAGGGGATTATTGAGGACGTGCGCATCAATGTTGGAGATTTTATATTTCCAGTAGTTTTTGTCATCATCGGTACCAACCCTGTTGTGAACACCCACTCTCAAATACCTTTGATTTTGGATAGACCATTTCTGGCAGTCTCCAATCCCTTACTTAATTGAAAAAATGGTCTCATGAAGTTCTCATTCGGTAACATGAGTGTCGTGTTTCATGTGTTCAACTCTGGTAGGCAACATGAGTCCTTGGACAACCCTTTAAATCTCAATCTCATCCGCCAATTGGAGAAAGCACCGCAAAATCAACAAACTCCCCCAACACCAACGCCACCCATTGAGAATGTTTGTGTGCCCCGCGAATAACTCATTGCCAGTCTTCTCATTGCAACATAGTGAGCTGACATCAAACATGAATACACAATGGAAGTGTTTGTTGGATGATTCAGTTGAGACTTTTAGTGAGGGGGACACACGTCATCATATGCACATACCAGAATGTGTCTTTACACCATGTCTCGTGGCCGTTGAGCCTCATGAGCTTCATCCTGACTCCAACAAGGACCCACTTGTGACCGAGCTTATACTTGATGATATAAAGGAGGTTCGGTGGTCCATACTGGATGACTTGGGCAGAAGCCCCATACATAGTGCGATAGGTGTGTCACATCACACGAATGAGCCTGAGGAACTCCTTCTAATACACCTGCCTATTGGTTGGAGGATTTTGTTCGATGAGCAATTAAACCCTAGTGGGGGCAACACAAGACCACTCATTCATATTGCCTACACCCAACCAATATCATGAGAGGGTTGAGACTTTCAGTTTTGACCTTTCACCCCTCATAATACCTCAGAGTACCAATAAAGCGGGCCCATCATGGTAGATCTCTAGTCTGCATGACTCGTTGTTCTCATTCGATGTTCCTTGACCAAATGATTATGAGAATATATTTGTTGATGTAACTATATTTTTATAACAAAAAAAATAAAGAAAGAGAAAAAGAACAAAAGACTCCACAAGTTAGCATTGGTTGTTGTTGGCCCCAACCATAGTGTATTTGAGCCCCAATTGTTTCACGTATTTGTCTCCCATCTTAAGTAACTCATAGGTTTTCGAGAATTTGGGTATATGTCCACCCATATGACCACGAACTTCCTTTTGCACTTCACGTTGTTGAGATCATCACTTTTTCATACATAGATACATCAACCATCTAGCTTGCATACATTGAGGACAATGCATCAAGTGTGGGGGGTGCTTTACGTTTGTATATATGTGGAGTCGAGTCTTTTTCATTTTGTTTTTCATTTTCTTTTGTTTGTATTATTAGGGTCATGATAGTGTGCTGCATTTAATATTGATATATCTGCTATGTCATTTCTTTCAAAAATTTTGACGAGTTTGCGAAAGAAAAATATTTTGTGGGGTTTGTGTACGTGTTTAGCGTATGCAAAACCATTTTCAGGCAATCAAAAGAGAAGCTCCCAAAATTGACTTGAACATGATGCATTGGGATATCTAGTACACCGACTTTAGGTCTTATCTAGTCGTAAGGTTGCACCCCGGTTTTCCCTCGGGGGATTGTAATTACAGGGTTTCAGTGTTCAAACAAATAAAGAAGTCCAACCTGAAACTAATGAGTCAACTAATTCATGTCTGTTAGTATAAGGAAGTTTGTTGTAGTAAGAGACCCTTAAACTCCTGTAGTGAAACCTTAACTGTAGGGCTTTTGGTTCCCATGTAGATAAGAAATAATTAAGTGGTGTTCTCTCTTCTCGCACGGATCCTATCACTCGGGATATTAGGTCCGATGGGACTTAATACCTTGTGCTCTCGGGTCATCTGACTTGGGATTCACCGACCAAACTCTCGTTAAACGGGTAGTAGGGATCGCCCTATGTGGAGATTTGGGGGAAGGTGTACGTGATAGTGTAATTTCTCACAAGCAATGATGCATGAAACTGGATTCTAGGAGAATTAAACACCAAGTAGTTGTAATTCCTAATGCTCCAAAAAGTAAAAGGAAAAACAATGAGAGAAAAAAGGAGAAAAAGAAAAAAATGGGAAAAAATACAAATAAGAACCTTAATGGACTTTACACGATGTATCACTTTAGTATGTTATGGTTGACCTTGTCTTTCACTTAAGTCCTTCATTAACTTTAAAGAATGGTTCATTAGGCTAGGTGTGTGGACTGGATACAAATAGAGAGTTAGCCCACAAGATTACCGTGTCCAAGGACCGACAAAAATGAGTGCATCGAGTTGTGTTGCTTGGTTGAATAATGCATCTATGTTCAGATTTTGTGGGTGTATCCTCTAAAAACCCTCAGGAAACGGTTTGGTAACAAGGAAGTTTAACAGTTTGTTGCATGTGCTAAGTGCAACCGTGATTCCTACGAAAGTGAGTTAGGATTTATCTTGTTTTCCATTTGATGTTTTCCTTTCGTTGTTTTGCTCGGGACTAGCAAAATCTAGGTACAGGGGTATTTGATTGACATCATATTATGTATATATTCGTGCCTTATATCCTTTATTTTGAGCGTAAGCAATGATATATAACGAGTTTTATGTTTAAGTTTCAGGAATAAACATGTTTGAGAAGAAGAGACACGAAAAGGACCCAAACACGAGAAAATGACTGAACGGTGAGACTTATGAACCTATTTGGAAGAGGGAAGGACACGAATGTAAGCCAAAAGGACCAATTAGAAAATCCAGAAACTTCACACCATCATGAGTAGTATTTTGGCAATTAGATTCGGGATCAAACTCAAACAACCAATCCGGGTGCACTTAACGTGGAGACTTGAAGTAATAAAGAATCCAACCAAAATCGGAACAAATCCGACCAAAAATGACAGCCAATTGGCAGTCCAATATGCTCAGGATTCGACTCGACTTCTCGTGAATGTGTATTATGTTGTTTGTATGAATTTGTAGAAGTTTCATTAGTCCTACATCAGGGGATTGTCCCCAATTACCTTTTTTCATGCCGATAAATAGAACTCTTCTTCCTCCTTTGTAACAACACCTTGCTTGGTGGTAATTCTCTCTACTTGGAGCAAAGCCTTGGAGCAAAAACTCAAGTGGAGAAATGCTACTTGTCATGTGAGTCATGAATAAAATATTTTTTTGTTAGTTTCATGTTGTCTCTTTTAATACTTGCATGCTTAGCTTAATTGTGTTTTACTAATCTTAGTATAATTGGAATGTTTTCTCTTCTTAATATGATTGTTAGCATAATGAGTAGTGAGTAGTTTCATCCCCCTTTGGGGAGTGTAGATGATGTACATTTATGTTTTGAGGTTTTGATGTTTAACAATTTTGATTGTGTAAAATTGAATGTTTGTATGTTCATCGGGTTTGTTTTAATCATCTACATATTGGGGGATTTTTTATGGGTTTTGCCATAAGATTTACACACTTCCCAAGTTTGGTTTCCTTATGTTTATTGGCTTAAATTTCCTGTTGGATATGCTACATATTAGTCGTGTGTTTGCAGTAGTGTTTACTCGCGTGATTGATTGAAGAAACTTTGTTTTGATGGGTTTTGCCTTGAAATTGAGACACCTCCCATGCTTAGCTTTGTTCTTCATATGAGGTCCATGTTTTTGATAAGTCTTGCCATAATTTTAGTCGACAGTTCTCATGCTGAGCCCCATCTTGTGATAATCAAGTAGTAATTGCTAATATGTTGTGTGAATGGATTGATTGGTCTTGCCAAATCGTTAGACACTTCCTATGCATGAATACACATACATGACACACACACATACATGTTTTCATGTGTATTTCACCACTTTCTCACCTCATATGTGAAAACACACCACCCCTTAGGAGTTCATCCATATTTCGTTCCTTATCGTTTGTTGCATTTCTTTAGTTTTCACTTGCATCGTAATCTAGTTTGTTTTGCATTTTAGTGTAATTGTCTTTTTTCTAGTAGCATAATAATCTCTTCTTCCACCATTATTCGCCACTTGATTACCGAAGAACCAGAGCCGACACACCTCTCTGCGGATCGACCCATACTTGCCTTGTCTTTACCGATGGTCGTGCACTTGCGGTTAATATTAAAATGTTTAACACTTACCAAATTTGTAAGCATCTTTGAAAAGCAAAGGTCAGTAAAAAAATCCAGATTGGATCACCTTGGTGAAAGTTTTCTTTGCTCCAAAGTGTCCTCCACATGCCTTAAAGTGGCAAGATTGGACCACACTTTGGAACTCATTATTTAGGACGCACCACCTGAAAATTTGGTTAGAGCAATATTTGAATAGATAGGGGTCAGTGAAAGAATCTGACATACGGTCTAAATTTGGTTTGGTCAAATTTTGACCGACCCACAGGAAGTTGCTCGGTCATGAGGTAGTTCACGATATCAGCAAAGGAGGGGTTATCTTCGATCGTGAATAATTCCTTGTCAAGAAATTTGTCATGAATCAATTGGTTTTGTGGGTTGGTCATCTCAAAACGAGACAGGTGGTCCGCTACAACATTTTCACACCATTTATGTCCCAAATCTCGAGATCGAATTCCTATAACAACAAGATCCATTTCAAGAGTCGAGATTTGACATCTTTCTTTGCCATGAGGTGTTTGATGGCTCCGTGATCAGAGTTGATAATCACATGGGAGCCAATCATGTATGATCGGAATTTCTCCAAAGTAAATATGATCGCAAAGAATTCTTTGCAGTCACAGTTTAGTTAAATTGGGCATCATTAAGTGTTCTACCAGCATAGTAGATCACATAAGGCAATTTGTCCGATTTCTGCCCAAGGACTGCTCCCACAACAAAATAAGATGCATACCACATCAACTCAAAGGGTTCAATCCCCACCGGTGCCTTAATTATGAGAGTCGAAGGCAGCACTTTGTTCAAGGTCAAAAAGGCATGGTGTCAATCGAGTGTGGACTCAAAATTGAGATCTTTAGCAAACAATGCGGTGAGAGGTCAAGCAATTTTACTAAAATCGCAAATGAACCACCGATAAAATCCAACATGCCCCAAAAAAGGCACAAATATCCTTCAAATTACATGGCGGTGGGAGATTAGCAATAAGGCCCACTCTGGCGGGATCAACCGCAATTCCCTTACTTGAGACCACATGTCCAAGTACGATCCCTCGCTTCGCCATGAATTGATATTTCTCCCAATTAAGAGCGAGGTTCTTCTCACGACATCGCTTGAGGACAAGGCTCAAGTGATGAACGAACTTATCGAAGGAAGCGCCAAATATGGAGAAGTCATCCATGAAAATGTCAAGGAATGCTCCACCATATCGCAGAAGATACTAATCATACACCTTTGAACCGTTGCCAGTACGTTACATAACCCAAAGAGCATGCGACGACATGCAAACGTGCCAAAGGCACAAGTAAATGTGGTTTTCTCTTTGTCCTCGGGAGCGATGGGAATTTGGTTGTAGCCAGAGTATCCATCAAGAAAATAATAGTACTAATGTCCGGCTAACCCTTCCAACTTCTGTTCAATGAATGACAACGAAAAATGATATTTTTACGTTGCCGCATCGAGCTTATGATAATCAACGCAAAATTACGTTGCCGTATAAGCTCATTATGATATTTCTCAACAACCGTCACGCCTGACGTCTTGGAAACCACATGGACAGGACTCACCCACAAACTCTTTGAAATGGGATATATGACACCATGATCCAAGCACTTAAGAACCTCCTTTTGGATGGCTACTTTTAGTACAAGATTCAATCTTTGTTGTGGGTCTCGGTGGGGCCTAGAATTCTCTTCCATGTGGATTCGATGCTGGACAATGTCAGGGCTTATTCCCTTTATGTCATTGAAGGACCACCCGATAGCCTCTTTGTTTTCCAAGAGCACCTTTTTGAGGGTAGCCTCTTGATCTTTTGCAAGAATGAGTGGTAATGTCTCATTAGCCCCTAAACAGATGTATTTAAAGTTATCGGGGAACAGTTTAAGCTCGACCAGACGTGGATCCTTGTTGGATTCAAAGTTAGTTTCAAGTGGCTCAATGACCACAGGATAAGAAGAGCAGGCACCAAGATGTGCCTCCTCATCTACAAGTTCACATGTGGATTCCTCAAAATCATCTTCAATCACAACCTAGTCATTGGGCACCTTAATAATATATCGATGTGATTCGAACATGCCTATTGAGTCAAGGTCATCTGTATCCTGAATGAAATTGGCTCCGACAGGATCGTCAAAGAGCCCAACTTGCTTACCAAGATTAAAAATGTTGAAATCCGCCGTGAGATTTCCAAAAGATAACATGATCAAGCCATTGTGACAATTGATCCAAGCATTAGATGTCGTGAGAAATGGCCACCCAAGGAACACTCAAATTTGTCTTATTGGGTTGGACACAGGTTCAGTATCCAAGATGATGAAATCAACTGGGAATACAAACTCGCCCTCTTTAATAAGGACATCCTCTACAATTCCACGTGGAATCTTGACAGATTTGTCAGCCAACTGGAGGGTAGTCCTAGTTGGCTTAAGGTCACAAATTCCTAGGTTGTTGTAGACAGAATAAGGCAGGAGGTTCATAGATGCCCCAAATCAAGTAAGACTCGATGGATTGTCACATAACCGATGACACAAGAAATCGTTGCACAACGAGGGTCCTTGTAATTTTCTTGTGCTGGCTGTGTTAAGGTCGAACTCACATTAGCAGCCAAAAAAGATTAATTGGGGACATTAGTTCGCCTCTTTTGGGTGCAAAGATGTTTGAGGAACTTGGTATACAATGGTATTTGATGAACCATGTCCAACAATGGAATGTCTCCTTAACTTGCCGTAGTACCTCAACCATCTTATCCCAATCCTCATCCCTTTCATTCCCAATCTATGAGGGTATGGAAGTATGAATCAGAGGATCGAGCCTCCGGGATGGGTTCTTTGGGAGGCTCCGGTCTCTTTTCCACAAAGTCGTTCAGGTGTTCAGACTCAGGCATTTCCACATTGTTGTCGACAACCCTTCCCTATCTCAAGCTATGGACAACATTTATATGTTGGAAAATGTCACCTTCAACGATGTGCACATTCTGTCAGGCCTGAGCCAGTTGACCCCGGGGATTTAGCACAGGTTCACTTGGCAATTGACATTTTTCACATTCATAGAACTGATGAGCCAACTGACTGACTTGCATTACCAAAGTTTTGACCGAACTTTGCAAGCTCTGCATGAACGGTTGAAGGGTTTGTTTAAGAGTGGAGTCCTTTGGGTCAACCCGCTGCGGTAGTGGAGTTTGGTTATAATAACTTGAAGACGAGGCCTAAGGAGGTTGGTGAGTATTGTAGGATTTCGTGTCCCTATGTATGTATTTTTTTTGAAATTTTAGTATAACATATAAGATCGATTTTCATATTTTCAGCAATTTTATGTACATCTATTTGTGTTTTATTCGAATAACATGCAACCTACATTTATTAAAATAATCCACAAAGATAGAATCATACCTAAAGGTTCTCTAAAACCTTTTTGATGATCCGGAGTCGCGTTGCCCGCTGAATCGTCCACAGAATTGTCTCCGAGTGTTCACCAAACTCTAAACAAAGTTAGAGAGAAAGGAGCTAGTCAATCAATCTCTAACAAGGTTTAGAATCAAGCTAATTATCCCTCTTTAAGCTCCTGAGAATCTTATCTCCAAAACTTAAATTTACTAAGAGATTTTCGTGGTGATTAGGGAGAGATTAATGAGAGAAAGAATTTTGCATTAGTCTTAAAACAAGTGGGAATATGTGCCCTATTATAGTCTCCTAAAACATCCTTATCAAGAGCTATTATTTAGCCATGATCCCTTGTTTTTCTCTCCTAAAATTAAACTTTAAATTCCACATAATCACCCACAAAAAATGTTTTAATTAAATCTAGAATTATTCCGCCCATGATTTAATTAATCTCTTAATAATTTAGGCAGAATCGTTCTTGTTCGGTAGACCGAGTATTATTTGGTCAACCGAATCATTCGGTTATAACACGTGTTCGGTGCACCGTGAGGTAGACGGTCGACCGATTCTTTATGAGAAAAATTCCCTCGAAGAATTCGGACGAACTACGTCTTTTAATCGGTGATTGACATCATTTCATGCTCATATTTGTATCTTATATCCTTATCTTTCACCTAAACAATGCTATGTTACGAGTTTTATGTTTAGATTTCAGGAATAATTAGGTTTGAAGAGATGAAGCATAAAAGGACCCAAAAGCTGGGAAAAAGGACTGGATTGTGAGATCTGGGGACCAAGATGCAAGGGAGAAGGACCTGATCGTAAGACAGAGGGACCTAAGAGTAAAACATAATACTTCACACAATTATGGGGAGTATTTTAGCAATTGGATTCGGGTCGGAGCTTCAACAAGCGAAGTAGATGCATCAAAGACCACCAAAAGCACAAAGAAAAGCCCAGAATAAAACTCAACTGGATCCGGACATTTTGGACCGCCAATTGGCGGTCTGGATTAGTCCAGATCCGCCAAGATTTCTCCTGGACTTGTATTAATGTTCGTTTAGGCTATTTTTGGTATTGGTTTAGTCCCACATCGGGGGATTGTCCCGGATTAGCTTTTTCCATGCCTATAAATAGAACTCTTCACCTTCCTTTGTAATCACTCCATCTTTTAAGTGGCTATTCTTCCTACTAGAAGTGAGGCCTTGAAGCACACACTAAAGTAGGAGGATGCTACTTTTAATGTGAGTCATTTTATCAATAAAGTTTTGTGTTTCTTTCATTATTTGTTTTATGCTTCTTTTATTGTTTATGCATGTTTTAGTTTAATCGTCTTTTAATTCTAGCTTAGTTTTAATATGCTTTCTTTCCATAGTTTAATAATTAGTGTAATGTTTAGTGAGTAGTTCCATCCCCTTTGGGGGTGGAGTAGATGTACATACATGCATTAGAGAATGGGATGAATGCTTTAATTTCAATGTGTTGATTAAACATGAATGTATGCTTGCTTGTTTAGGATAGAATTTATAACTTGATGAGTTTTGCCAAAATGATTAGACACCTCTCATGCTTGTTTAGGTTCTGAAATAAACAACTTGCATATGTAAATGTTAATCAACTAAGTTGGTGAATAGATTGATAGGTTTTGCCATAACATTTAGACACTTCCTATGCTTGATAAACACCACCTTCATGTGCTTAAAGAATGTATTCTACACCCACCTCTTTGCATGTGTGCACTCACTCCACCCCTTAGGGGTTTTCCCATTTCTGTATTCCAGCATTCTTTCTTTGTTCTTAGTTTAGTTGTTATTCCATCATTTGTTTGTTTCGTTCGCATTTCATACTTCTTAGTGTAGCGTAGTCTAGATTAGCATAAACAACTTTCTTCCCCCTATTTTTTCCACTTGATTTCATACAAGCAAGAGGCTACTCACCTCCCTGAGGACGACCCATACTTGCCACCGCTTCATCGCGGCCGTGCACTTGCGGTTTTAATTAAAACGTTCAACAAGTTTTTGGCGCCGTTGCCGGGGAGGTGCCAGTCCAGACTCTTGTTTGGACGATTCGAGTGGATTTAATTTGTGTGTTGTAGTTTTTCTTTGTTTCAGGAGACTGGGAATAGCAAGTGGAGGCTACTGGAGAAATTTCCAGACGACCTGAGCACTTCAGACCGCCAATCAGCGGTCTGAGACCGCTAATCAGCGGTCTGGTGAGCTCTGTTCATCTTTTAATTTCTTGTTGTTGTTGCTCTAAATGCTCTAGTTATCTGGGACTCAATTTGGCATGTTTTGACTTATAGTTCGTTCCCAGATCAATAATCAAACCTCCTTTAAGTAACTTGGACCCTAAAACTCAAAGCAAAAGATTAGGCATTCATTCTTGTGTTAGGCCATGCATCATGTATGTGACTTAGGCATTTAGATTGTCTTTTATCTTAGCTTTATTTTCTGTTGCTGAGAGCTGGCGTGAGGTACGCACCTTCTACTCTCATTCATGCATTTCGTATGAACATGCATTAGTTAGTAGGAAGTGCATTGCAACAAGTGTGAGTTGAGCGTTATTTGGAGAGTTGATTGCTAGATTTAGGACTCCAAAACGCTACTAAGGAGGGGCTATCCCATAAAAGATAAGGTGGGGGATTTCATCACCCTTTCCTTCACCCCAAAAACCACACTAATCAAGAGCCTAATTTTAAAATCAAGTAGACATTGGCCTTAAGGATTTCGGGCGCATTAGGAGAGTGATCCGGTCCCGACCGTCATGACCTGATCGGCGTTGCCCACTTTGTCGATAGTAGGAGAGACGAGATCCCCGGATCTTGGCTCACTTGCTGGGCTTTATGGTCCTCGTTGTAGGGAGGTGAGGCGTGTTGAGGCCGTGTGACCTCGCAGTTAGGCGTCGTCTAGCTGTAAGGACCTATAGCGACCTTAGGATTGCTTGAGCCTTGTTTGCTTGTGTGCTTCTACCTGTACCCATCCGCCGTAGCTTAAGGACTTCTTCCCTTCTCTCCTGAGTCATTCTTTCTCTCCGGTGTTCCCTCGTCTTCTCTTCTACGTACATTCTTTGTTTTTCAAAAAAAAAAAAGTTTTGGTGTGTGTGCACCTTTGTGCATGCTTTCGTGGACACGAGACGAGAGTGGTCGTTTGATGAGTTTTGCCAAAATGATTAGACACCTCTCATGCTTGTTTAGGTTCTGAAATAAACAACTTGCATATGTAAATGTTAATCAACTAAGTTGGTGAATAGATTGATAGGTTTTGCCATAACATTTACACTTCCTATGCTTGATAAACACCACCTTCATGTGCTTAAAGAATGTATTTTCCACCCACCTCTTTGCATGTGTGCACTCACTCCACCCCTTAGGGGTTTTCCCATTTCTGTATTCCAGCATTCTTTCTTTGTTCTTAGTTTAGTTATTATTCCATCATTTGTTTGTTTCGTTCGCATTTCATACTTCTTAGTGTAGCGTAGTCTAGATTAGCATAAACAACTTTCTTCCCCCTATTTTTGCCACTTGATTTCGTACAAGCAAGAGGCTACTCACCTCCCTGAGGACGACCCGTACTTGCCACCGCTTCATCGCGGCCGTGCACTTGCGGTTTTAATTAAAACGTTCAACAATCGGTCTACCTCTGACCCACAAAAATCGCTCCTGCAACATAGTCATCGGATGACCGGGTCACCTTCGGTCTACCGAAAATACTACTTCTCGGTTGACCGTTTCCAATCGGTTATTTTAATTTATTATGATTCTAATTATGTTAATTTTCATAACATATTGATTTTGATTAATTCACCACATGTGTGTTATTTTCACATGAAACCCGACACATCTTATGAACTTAAAATCAACCTCTTGTTTCCCAGTTTTGTGGTGTGACCTATAGGAGGATCTAAGCCAAATTGGCAGCGATATTAAACACTTAATATCTCAGACTATAAGCGGTATCTAGCTCCCAATTAGCATAGATGTCTTTGTTCAACCCGAACCAAAACATGATCCATTTAGTGATGTAAGTGCACCACTTGTGTCTGTCCCTTGCCTCATGATATTAAGAACATTTACAAAGTAGAAACGTGTCACCTTCGTATTATATTCATTTCTTGATCTCTTTAAGCTAATTATAACTATGTGACTTAACTCAAGTCACATTGTGCACATTATAACTATGTGACTTCAACCAGCTATTGTCGTTGTTACTACACTCATTGGTAGCTTTTGACAATAATCAAATTAAACACTTCTTGCGTGAAAAGATATGAGTCTCATATCTTAGGATCCAAGACACAGTAGAAACATTAATGACACGAAACACAATTCCATAATGTTTTACTTGTTAGGTCTATTCAATATATAAAAGTAATCTTTTCCTCTTTTATATACTCGTGTCGTCAATTATTTGTAGAGCTACAACAATCGATGACCAGCACGACAATCTTTTCTTGGTAATTAATGTTCCATGTTAATTACCATGATTGTGAACAACTTTTGATTTATGTAAACCATTATCCTTTAGATCTCTACGGTTAAGGATCAAGCGCCTCTTCCATAACACTTCCAAAAGACGAATACCATAATCAAAGAACAAAATGTTTGCACATTCAATTCATAATAATTGACATATAAAAGTAAAACTTTTAGAACACATTCCTTTCAATCTCCCACTTGTTTTCAAAGTTTTCTCTCACATACATTCTCAATGTATAAAACAATAATAACTAGGGTAACCCTCTCTAATCACTCATCAAGCCAATCCACATGGTTCCTCAGACCCATGGACTCGAAATGCATTTCGCCCTTGGCTTGGGATAAGGGTTTGGTGAATGGATCAGCTGTGTTGCTGTTTGTGTCCACCCATAACAGATTTATTTTGCCCTCGTTGATGAAGTCACGTGTGACAAAGTACTTACGATCCATGTACTTCACTTTGTGGTGTGATTTGGGATCCTTGATTTGCGAGATAGACGCACTATTATCGCAAAATATCTCTACTGGTCCCTCGCTCGTGGGAACTACTCCAAGCTCTTCAAGGAACTTCTTAATCCACACTCCTTTCTTGCTCTCTTCTGCGACAGCCATTACTTCGGAAGTGGTGGTTGAGTCGGCCGTAGTGCTTTGCTTCCAACTACGCCAACTCACAGCTCCACCATTTAGAAGGTAGACATATCCTGATTGCGACATTCTATCGTCGGGATCACTCATGAAACTCGCATCCGAATAGTCCTCGGCTATTAATTCCCTTTGCCCTCCATAAACAAGAAACTTATCTTTGGTCTGGTTAAGGTACCTCAAAATATTCTTGACCGCAGTCCAATGCTCAGGACCTGCGTTGGATTGGTGATGACTTGTCACGCTTAGAGCATACGAGACATCGAGTCTTGTGCAAGTCATCGTGTACATGATCGATCCTATTGCCAAAGCATAAGGGATATCTTTCATGTACTCCAAGTCTTTACGTGATTCAGCACGTTGAGACTTCTTGAGTTGCACACCCATACTCATTGGCACACTGCCCTTTTTGGAGTTGTTCATGCTGAACCTTTCCAAGACCTTGTCAATGTATGTACGTTGACTTAGGCCAATGAGTCTACGAGATCTATCTCTACATATATTGAGTCGCAAGATGTATTAAGCCTCACCCATATCTTTCATCGAAAATGCAGATTTCAATGAACATATCGTTTGCTCAAGCAAAGGTATATGATTTCCCATGAGGAGTATGCCATCGACATATAAGATCAAGAACACTATGTGGCTCCCACTAACCTTCTTGTATATACAAGGTTCTTCCTTACTTTGGACGAAGTGAAAATTTTTGACTTCTTCGTCAAAGCGCTTGTTCCAACTCCCTGATGCTTGCTTCAATCCATAAATGGATCTTTGAAGCTTGCATACTTTCTCGCTATTCTTTGGATCTTCAAAACCTTGAGGTTGTACCATGTACACATCCTCCTCCAAGTTCCCATTAAGGAACGTCATTTTGACATCCATTTGCCATATCTCATAATCATGAGATGCGGCAATAGCGAGTATAATCCGAATAGACTTGAACATGGCAACCGGTGAAAACGTTTCATCATAGTCAATTCCTTGAACTTGGGTGAAACCTTTTACTACAAGCCTCGCTTTGTAGGTTGTCAAGTTCACATCCATGTCCCCATCTTCTTCTTGAAAACCCTTTTATTTTGAATGGCCTTTTTCCTTTGAGGAAGGTCAACCAAGTTCCACACTTGATTATCATACATGGATTCTATTTAAGATTCCATGGCCTTGAGCCATAGTTTGGAGTCCTTTCTTTCCATTGCTTCTTGAAAGGTCGAGGGATCATCGGTATCTAGTACCATGATCTCATGAAGTCCCAAATACATATCGGGTTTCTTCCTTTCCCTCGTTGACCTTCTAAGTTCTTTTGGTTCTACGTGTACTCCTCGAACTTCTTCCACAATTTCTTGTGGAATTGGTTCGTGTTCGATTCTCGAACGTAGACTAGGTGAGGAGGATTGAGTTTCTCTCACAATTTCTTGTGAAGGTCTCTCACTCATGCTCCCACTAACCAAAGGAATCTTGGTTGGGCCTTCATGATCTTGAATATCATCATTCATATCATGATCTTGTAGAGTATCTTGAGTCTCCTCAAGCACAACTCTACTCTCACTACTTTTTATTCTTTCCAGAAATTCTTTTTCTAGAAATACGACATCCCTCTCTACAATCACTCGATTGGAGGTTATATGCCAAAAGTAGTATCCTCTCGTCTCACGAGGATAACCTATAAAGAAGCACTTATCCACTTTTGGTTGGAGTTTGGTCGACATCAATCTCTTGACGTAGGCCTCACAACCCAAATCTTAAGAAAATTGAGCTTAGGTGTTTTACCACTCCATAGCTCATAAGGCGTTTTCTCTACGGATTAGGATAGAACATTATTTAGTGTGTAAGCCGCAGCTTCTAGTGCATAACTCCAAAAGTAAAGCGGCAATTCAGCTTGACTCGTCATTGATCGAACCATGTCGAGTAATGTCCTATTCCTCCTTTCGGATACCCCATTCTACAGAGGTGTACCGGGAGGGGTGAGCTGTGGTACAATACCACACTCCTTTAGGAATGAGTCAAATTCGGTACTTAAGTACTCACCTCCACGATCCGTTCGTAGAGACTTAATTTTCTTGTTGAGTTGGTTCTCTACTTCATTCTTGAATTCCTTGAACTTGTCAAAGGATTCAGTTTTGTTTCTCATTAGATAAATATAGCCATAACGACTATAGTCATCCGTGAACGTAATGAAGTACCTAAAACTGTCTCTTGCACTAGTACTCATCGGACCACCTACATCGGAATGTATCAAATCCAACAAGTCATTCGCTCTCGGTCCTTTCTTCTTGAAAGGCCTCTTCGTCATTTTGCCCATTAGGCAAGGTTTGCACGTCTCCAATGATTTAAAATCAAGTTGGCCAAGAAGCTTAGCTTCTTGCAATTTCTTTATGCGTTTTTCATTTATGTGACCAAGGCGATAGTGCCACAAGTGCGTATCATTCACGTGAGTAGTTTTAAGTCTTTTGTTATTGATGTTTAAGATTTGTTTATTATTCAATTCAAGCAAATAGAGATCATTCCTTACGAATGCATTTGCATAGAAAATACCATTCTTCGATATAGACAAGCAAGAATTTGAAATATTTATATTAAAATTATCCATATCCAAACATGATACAGAAATAATGTTCTTGCTAATCGAAGGCACATAATAAACATTCTTTAAACATAGATTTAAACCACTAGATAATTGAAGCTCCACAGAACCTTGTGCAATCGCAGCAAAGCTTGCACCATTTCCTACCTTCAAAATCATCTCGTTCTTTATGAGTTCCTTCATATCCTTTAGTAGCTGCACATTAGAAATTATGTGAGCACAAGATCCGGTATCAATTACCCAATCATGGACAGAGGTGGCTAAATTTATCTCAATAACAAATATACCTTTGGCCTTTTTGGGGCGCTTACGTTCAATCATTCCATTGTCAAGGTCTTCCTTGTACTTGGGGCAATTTGGCCGGATGTGTCCCTTTTCACCGCAGTGAAAGCACTCCGTATTGGGAGTCGGAGATTTCAAAGATTTCCCCATTGAGGCACTCGCACGAGCACCTCCTACTCCCTTGCTCTTGATTGACGTATTCTTGGTGAATTTGCCATTACCTTTGGTGATCTTTTTGCTCCCTCCATGGACGGCTAGGACGTGCTTGTCCCGACCCATGCCCATGTCAACTTCAGCCGTTTTGAGAGCGTTGTGAAGTTCCTCAAGACTCACCCCTTTCTCACGCACATGATAGTGCATAATGAAGTCCTTGTAGGACGGGGCTAGAGAGCCAAGAATCAAATCTTCTGCAATGTCACCGGGCATCGGGAAGAGGGCTTCGACAACTTCTCAAGGTATCCTTGCATCGTGAGAAAATGCATGGATACCGATGTTCCCTCCGCCATATGGCACCTTGTGAGTGTGATGGTGGTCTTATAGCGCTCTTTTCTAGCACTATCCATGAACATCTTTGTTAAAGCTTCCATGGTTTTCTTGGGTTTTGAATCCAAGTATTTCGCCTGAAGCGAGTCACCCATGGAGGCTAACATTAGACCGTGAACCTGGTTCTCTTGGTCTTCCCACTTGGCTTTTGCCTCTCTCTCGCTATCGGTTGCCCTCCCATTTAATTTTGGGATTTCACCATCCAAAATATGAGACAGTTTCTCAAACTTTAACACGATATTGAGCTTGAGTTGCCAGCTTATGAAGTTTGAGTCATCATTTGCCAAAGGATGTTTTTCAATCATAGATCGCATAATAGGTTGAATATTCGACATTTCTACAAAATAAATTATATGGGATTTAATGTCGATTTTATGTTTTTAAAAAATAATACCGCAAATAAAAAAATTGTCCGTAAATGCAGGAATCCAAGATCGTATCAATTATAATATAAACTAGCTAAGGGCTATCAGATATATTATAAAATCAAGGAAAGAAAACATTTTTCTAATCATAACCATTTCGAAATATCACAACATTTGCATTTTCAAACTCTTATGACTATTGTCATTTTAATTAGAAGGGAATATGACCAATCCTCGTAAGAAAAACTCTCTTTCCCAAAACCGAGCTAGGCTCCGGGTCTTGTTAAGAAAACTTATTTCATTTGATACTAGATATGTTTATCCATTGTATTCACAAACAAATATACTCGGTGTCCGCTAAGGGTGAATTGCACCTCGTATATCTATTCGTGGCACAACAATAGACAACGTTATATCTCCCACTATTCCCAAAGATGGAGGAAGTTATCTTCCGCTATGGGCGAGCAGAATATCCCTCGATCGACGACTGCTAGTGGATGAAATAAGAAAGAAAGATACTCTTAATTTTGGGATGACAATTTAAACATTTATATGTCATTTTAGAATTTAGGTGATCATGCATATTTATCATCTATACACATCCTAACATTCATCCATACAATCACATATATATCAAGCACACAAACATAAATAAATCCATTCACACAAACATTGCGTGAGTTTATATGTTCCCGCGTCCTTGATCCTTGATCCTTGCACTTCTTCAGCGTCTTCCTCTTGCACCATGGATGTTGATATTGCAAAAATATAAACATGCATCTCTAAATTTTGAAAATTGTCTAGTGCAAGTCCTATGTAAAAATCCTCTCATATGCATGCATATACATAAAAATAAAATTTGGCTTTTACATACATACGCCCCTGTGATTGAATAATAATAACATACACATTCATTCATTCATTCACACATGGCTTCGATGGAACATATAAACTCACATATCCCTGCATTAGAGAACTCGAGCAACGCATGTACATATACTATATGTTACTCGATTTAGTTTATCATGCATCTCTTAAATCAAACAATTCTAAAATCATTTGAAATCCATTAAAAATGATTTTATGCATCCATAGTTCAATTCATAAAATATTTGAACCGCTGTTTCTCCAATTTCTAAAATTAAACATTTAAAGAAAGATAAACATATGTCTTTTTGGTTTTGTCGATTCCTTATAAAATAATCATTTAATTAAAAATGAAAATTCTATAAATCAGACATAAGTCTAAATCTTAATTCTAACATTCACATGAGGTGTTTTAAAACATTTAAAACTATCAAAAGAATCAATTAGAATTAAATCAACAAAACTATCGAAAACTCGAAAAAGACAGAATATGAATTGTTTTGATTGTAGATGGTAAACTTAAATTAATTATATAGTCTAATTGTCAAAAATATGAACTAAAATCTCTGATACCACTATATGATTTCGTGTCCCCATGTATGTATATATTTTAAAATTTTAATATAACATACAAGATCGATTTTCATATTTTCAGCAATTTTATGTACATCTATTTGTGTTTTATTCTAATAACATGAAACCTACATTTATTAAAATAATCCACAAAGATAGAATCATACCTAAATGTTTTCTAAAACCTTTTTGATGATCCGGAGTCGCATTGCCCGCTGAATCGTCCACAGAATTGCCTCCGAGTGTTCACCAAACTCTAAACAAAGTTCGAGAGAAAGGAGCTAGCCAATCATTCTCTAACAAGGTTTAGAAACAAATTTACTAAGAGATTTTCGTGGTGATTAGGGAGAGATTAATGAGAGAAAGAATTTTGCATTAGTCTTAAAACAAGTAGGAATAGGTTACCTTTTATAGGCTCCCAAAACATCCTTATCAAGAGCTATTATTTAGCCATGATCCCTTGTTTTTCTCTCCTAAAATTAATCTTTAAATTCCACATAATCACCCACAAAAAACATTTTAATTAAATCTGGAATTATTCCACCCATGATTTAATTAATCTCTTAATAATTTCGGCAGAATCGTTCTTGTTCGGTAGACCGAGTATTATTCGGTCAACCGAACCATTCAGTTATAACACGTGTTCGGTGCACCGTGAGCTAGACGGTCGACCGATTCTTTATGAGAAAAATTCACTGGAAGAATTTGGACGAACCACGTCTTTTAATCGGTCTACCTTTGACCCACAAAAATCGGTCCTGGAACATATTCATCGGATGACCGTGTCACCTTCGGTCTACCGAAAATACTACTTCTCGGTTGACCGTTTCCAATCGGTTAACCGAACCCGATTGTCCAGGCACTCTGGGCAATCTCCGTCAACCAATTGTACTTACCCGTTCCCTATTCGGTTAACCGATCCGAAGATGCTTGGGTCAACCGAACCATGAACGGTTCACCGTGTATGACCCCGATTTTGCCTTTGTAAAATTTTGGATTTATTTCCAACAAAATTTGATCTTTTGGGGTTTTTAGCAATTCACATCCTATATATATTATCATATGTAATATTAAATTATTACACCCCAAAATATATACCTCATATGAATTTATTATGATTCTAATTATGTTAATTTTCATAACATATTGATTTTAATTAATTCGCCACATGTGTCCTATTTTCACATGAAACCCGACACATCTTATGAACTTAAAATCAATCTCTTGTTTCCCAGTTTTGTGGTGTGACCTATAGGAGGATCTAAGCCAAATTGGCAGCGATATTAAACACTTAATATCAGACTATAAGCGGTATCTAGCTACACATTATAGTTACCCAATTAGCATAGATGTCTTTGTTCAACCCGAACCAAAACATGAGCCATTTAGTGATGTAAGTGCACCACTTGTGTCTGTCCCTTGCCTCATGATATTAAGAACATATACAAAGTAGAAACGTGTCACCTTCGTATTATATTCATTTCTTGATCTCTTTAAGCTAATTATAACTATGTGACTTAACTCAAGTCACATTGTGCACATTATAATTTTGCTTTATCAAGGGGGCCACTAATATCATCACTCAATTAAGAGGGGCAATGATAATCGTTTGACTAGCTATCTTTTCCAGCACAAGTCATGTTCAACCAACTATTGTAGTTATCACTACACTCATTGGTAGTTCTGGACAATAATCAAATTAAACACTTCTTTAGTGAAAAGATATAAGTCTCATATCTTAGGATCCAAGACACAGTAAAAATATTAATGACACGAAACATAATTCGATAATGTTTTACTTGTTAGGTCTATTCAATATATAAATGTAATATTTTCCTCTTTTATATACTCGTGTCGTCAATTATTTGTAGAGCTACAACAATCGATGAGCAACACGACAATCTTTTCTCGGTAATTAATGTTCCATGTTAATTACCATGATTGTGAATAACTTTTGATTTATGTAAATCATTATCTTTTAGAGCTCTACGGTTAAGGACCAAGCGCCTCTTCTGTAACACTTCCAAAAGACGAATACCATAATCAAGGAACAAAATGTTTGCACATTCAAGTCATAGTAATTGACATATAAAAGTAAAACTTTTAAAACACATTCCTTTCTAGTAGAAGGCTGAGACCTCTGATGTAGGGGTTGGTAGGTCGTCGATGGGAGTGGAGGGTTATAAGGTTGGGGTTGGGGTTAGGGTTGAGCGTGTGAGCTCTGATCGTGGTCCCAATTGGCCCACAAGAGAAGTTAGGGTGGTTTCACCATCCTTAAGGGGGCACTGTTGATATATTACATTTGCATTCTCAGTATATATCTTGGAGCATAAGCACATTCCAAATCAATATGTCCCGTAAGTGAACACAAACCACAAGCGGGAGTAGTGACTTGAGCTACAGGAGCTCGGTCCAACTCTAAACTCTCTATCCTACGCATGAGAGCAGCCACTTTCACCTCAGACGCAATAGTTGACTCAACTTTGTAAGATCCAGCTAGACCAGAAGGTCTGACTGCTGGTGGCTCTCTCATGGTGTCCCACTCAAGGATACGTTCAGCCATTAATTCAAAAGTATCCCATACCTCATCAATGGGGTTCATTTGGAAATCACCCTGACACATCAACTCTAACAATGGTGGAGTGTTATAGTTGAGGCCCTCACAAACAATCTGGCACAGCTGCCACAGCTCAAGTCAATGATGAAGGTACTGCAGGAGAAGGTCCTTGAACCCTCAAAGAAAACATCAAACCATTCGGTCTCATTTTGATACATTTGATGTATATGGTGTCATATCTATTGAGTCTTCCTTTAGGGAAAGAATCTTTTCAGAAAGATGGTCATAAAGTCATCCCAAGACCAAATCGAGTTTGGTGGGAGGCTGTACAGCTATTTCTTCGGGTTATCCTTCAACGTGAAAGAAATCATCCTCAACGGGACGAAATCCCCGTCAAGTTATTGAGAGCTTGAACATGGAGCATACCTCCTCGAATTCACGTATAAAGAACATGGAGCCCAGCTATGAAGGTAGGAAGCATGCTCACATATTGAGGATTCAATTCATTGTTGTTCCCGCGAGTAGGTGGCAGAACTATGCAAGAAAGTTACGCAACCCAAACAGTATGGGTCCACTCCCACAAAATCATCAGTCGATCATGTCGAGTTAACGGTGGTGGTGCACGCAGAACTCGATCCTGACCAGGACATTCTTACTCTAGAGTCAGACGAGGAAGACGTCTACGTGGTGGTGTGAGTGGACCGAGGTAATCCATGTATGGAATGCGATCTCCCCCACTTCCACGAGACGACTCGTCCTTATAGTCCAAAGGAGCTCGAGGTGGAGCTAGGCGTCCATCTCAGAAGAAAAATGCACTCTCTCAAGTCTAGCACTCTCACCAGACCGAGCACAACCTTGCACAAAATGCTCGACTGGACTAAAAAAAACTACACACAACAGAAGTTTTAATCAGAGGATGAGACTGATTGACATCATTTCATGCTTACATTTCTATCTTATATCCATTATCTTTCACCTAAACAATGCTACGTAACAAGTTTTATGTTTCAATTTTAGAAATAAATAGGTTTGAAGAGAAGATGCATATAAGGACCTAAAAGCAGGAAAAAATGACTGAGTTGAGAGACTCGAGGACTAAGATGCAAGATAGAAGGACCTGAATGTAAGATCGAAGGACCAATGAGCAAACAAGAATACTCCACACCATCATGGGGAGTATTTTGGAAATTCTATTCGGGTCGGAGCTCCAGCAAGCGAAGTAGATGCATCAAAGACAAACAAAGACATCCAGAAAAGCCCAGAAGAAAGCCCAGCGCGATCCAAACCCTATGGACCGCCAATTAGCAGTCTGGGACCGTTGATTGGCGGTCCGGGTTGGTCCGGATCTGCTAAGATTTCTGTGGGGCGTGTATTATAGTGATTTAGTCTATTTCTGGTATATGTTTAGTCCGTACCGGGGAATATCCCGGATAACCTTTTTCTATGGCTATAAATAGAACTCTTCACCTTCTATTGTAATCACCGAATGCTTGGTGGCATTCTCTCTACTTGGAGTAAAAGACTTGAAGCAAAAACTCATGGTGGAGAAGAATGCTACTTGTAATGTGAGTCATGTAAATAAAATAATTGTTCGTAGTTTCTTTTATTCTTGTGTTTACTTCTTGCATGATTCTTTTTAGTTTTAGTTTCCTTTCAATTAGCTTCTTTAATATTTCTTGTTTGCTTAGTTTAATTGCCTTTCATTAGAATGTTTTGTTTTGTTAATGTAGTTTGTAGTGTAATGATTAGTGAGTAGTGTTATCCCCTTTGTGGGTGGAGTAGATGTTTATACATGTTATGTAGATGGAATGAATGCTAAACATTGTTGTATGTGAGAAATGTTAGTATGCTTGTTTGAATTAATGAGAACACTTAACTTGATGGTTTCTGTCGTAATGTTTTGGTGCATTCCATGCTTGCTTAGGTTCTTAATAACAAACTTGTCATGCTCATATTAATCACTTAGGCTAGTGCTTTTAATGATTGGTCTTGCCATGAGGTACTTCTGATGCATTACAAACACTAACTATACATGAGCTTATGTATGCATTCATCACTTCTTATTTCATGTGTACACACTCCACCCCTTAGGGGTTTTCCATTCCTGATTTCTATCTTCTTTTATTAGTCTCTTAGTTTTAGTTCGTTTTGTGCTTTCATTTCCTTCCTGGTTGCTACTAGTTTAGTTTAATCAATTTCCTCTCCTTTCTTTCCCACTCGCCTTCGTACTAACCAAAGTCGACACACCTCCCTGTGGATCAGCCCGTATTTGCCACCACTTCAACGCGGCCATGCACTTGCGGTATTAATTAAAACGTATCAATTAGAGACTATTCGAAGAATATAAAGGTGGAGAATACTCAGATGAGAATGGAATAATCCCTAGATCTTGCGTGGGTAGTGGGTGAGGTTAGAAGTCTAATCTAGCACACACGGCTTAAACAACCTAAAGTCACTATAGGTACTTACAACTAGACGACGCCTAACTGCGAGGTCACGCGGCCTCAACACACATCACCTCCCCACAACGAACACCCAAAGCCCAGCAAGTGAGCCAAGATCTGAAGATCTCGTCTCTCCTACTACCGACAAAGTGGGCGATGCTGATCAAGTTTTGACGGTCGCAACCGGATCACTTTCCTAATGCGCCTGAGGTCCTTAGGGGTCAATGTTTACTTGATTTATTATTAAGACTCTTTGAGAGGTATTTTGTGGGGTAGAAGAAAGGGGTAATGAAATCCCCCACCTTATCTTGAAGACTATAGTAGGTACCCTTTAAAGATATTTTCAAACATTAGGCTAGCAACTAACTCACCAAACAAGCACTCACCTCACTCTTGTTCCAATGCACCTTACTAACTAATGCATGTTTTAACCATGCATGCATGAAAGAATTGGTGCATGTACCTCACGCCTGTATTCAACAATAGAAAAAACAAAGCAAAGAAAAGATGAATGCGTACAAGGTCTAGAAATGATGCATGACCTAGATGTCAATCCACTGATATTTTTCTTTGACTTTTAAGGTCCAAGTTGTATAAAAAGGGGAATTGATTGGTTTATTGATTAATCTAGAAGCAATCTACAAGTTCAGACTTGCGAAATTGGGCTCCGAGATAACTATATTGTAAGTAGAAAAAAAAGAAAATAGGAAGCAAACACTGCTTACTAGACCACCAGTTGGCGGTCTTAGGCCACTGATTGACAGTCAGAATGGCTTTTTGTTCCCCCAAATTTCTCCTGGTACCTCCCTTTGATCCCGAGATGTCCTGAAACAAACCAAAACTAAAAAACAAAGATCAAATCCACTCAAATTGTCCAAACCAGAGTCTGCAAAGAGCACCTCCCCTGCATTGGTGCCAAAAACTTGTTTCAATTAAGCTTTAAACCGCAAGTGCAAGACCACAATGAAGCGGTGGCAAGCACGGGTGGAATCCACAGGAAGGTATGTCAACTTTGGTTCTTCAGAAATCAAGTGTCAAATAAAGGGAAGAAGGACTTCGATTATAGTAAACTAAGCTACACTAAACTAGCAACTAACAAACAGGAAAGTTGAAAGCACAAGACTAACTAAAACTAAGCTAAGAAACTAACAAACAAGAATGAAAGATGAAATTCAGTAAGGAAAACCCCTAACAGGTGGATTGTGTATACACATGTAATAAGGTGATGAAGAATGCCCTCAATATTGTACAAGTGTAGTTGTGTTTTCATGCATAGGAATTGTCTAATGATTGCGGCAAAACTTATCGTTCCATTTACTAACCTAGTTGATTAACATGAGTATAAACAAGTTGGTTATTAAGAACCTTAACAAGCATGGGAAGTGTCTTAAAGTTGTGGCAAAACCCATCAAGTTAAGTATTCTCATTTAAACAAACAAGCATACATTCACAGTCAGCACATATTGCATAAGATAGCATTCAATCTCATTCTTTATTACATGTATAAACAATATCCATGCCTAAAGTGGGATGAAAATACTCACTACACATTAAGCTAGCAATTATACTAAGAAAGAAAGACATTTATCTAATTATACTAATATTAAGAAAACAAAGCTAAACATGCGAGCATTGAAAAAGAGAACATTAAAACAAAATTAGGAAAACATATTTTGTTGATGCTCATATTACAAGTAGCATTTTTCTCCACTTGAATTTTGCTCCAAAGGCTTACTATAAGTAGAGAGAATTGCCATCAAACAATGGTTGGTTATAAAGGAGGAAGATGAGTTTTATTTATAGATATGAAAAAGGAAACTTGGATCATTCTCCCAGTGTGAGACTAATCAAACATACTTAAAATGGAGATAAACTCCATAACCCACAACCATGCAAAACCGGGTCGGATTTAGACCAAAATGGAATGCCAATTTGAGGTCTGGGGCCGCCAATTGCCGATCACTGTTTGTCTGATATGATCCGATTTTTGCTATCTTTTTTAATGCTTCAATTCTTCACGTGGGGTGCACTTGGATCTGTTATTGGAGCCCAGGCCCGACCTAATTGCCAAAATACTCCTCATGATAGTGTGGAGTTTCTCAGTTTTCAATTTGTTGCTTTCGATTTATATTAAGATCCTTTCGTCTTGCAGATGGGTCATTGTGTATGACGAACAAGTCAAGTTTGCTTCATTTAAGTCATTTCCTCTTATATTTCAGCCATTTTCTATTTTCTTCACTTCTTTATTACTTAATAGCTGAAAATATACAACAAACACTCGAGTAGTACAAAATTAGGGTAAACTTAAGGATATATAACATGATATGCTACTAATCAGCAACTTTGGAGACTAAGCTCAAATGCAATTCACGGAGTGAGAAAATGGAATGTAACCTATTTAGGTTTCCTTCCTGATAGTTGTTATTGTGGAAGAGATCAACAATAGGAATCTTACAAATCCTAAAGGTGGTCTTATCACTCTTAAACTTTGGTCCAGGAAGATGGAGCAATCCACTCTTCCGATTGATGGCATTTAGATGACCGTGCACAACCTGCCTTTACACCTTTGGTGTCCCTCAACTATTTCAGATCTCGGGGAATCCTTCGGCGATCTCATCAAGATGGGTGAAAACATGTTTATTAAGGATGTGCTCACTTTAACACATTTCAAGGTTTGTGTCAGGGAAGGCAAGGTGTGCCACGAACATTGTTCTTTTAGTTCGAAGGATATATTTTTTAGCTCTCCGATTATTAGCATATCAGAAAATGCATTCATGTTACATATCATTTATTTTACCCCGTATTTGTGCTATTCGGGTATAATAGTTTTTTTACATTTCAGGGTTTAGGTGATAAAGAAGAGAAATAAAGCAAAATGGACCTAAACGTAAGAAGAAATTACTGATTTGAAAGCTTTGTGGACCTCATTCTAATGCTCAAGGATCAGATTGCAAGTAATGTAGACCCAAGCTCTGTTAAGAAATACGAGCCGATGCGGCCGCATATGCGGATGCGTGGGAGATGCGCATTGTGACCCACATATGCGGCCCGCTGCGGCCGTATTTCAAAACACCCACTTTTTGGTTCTTTTGGGGTGTTTTTGTTTCCTACTCTGATTTGTTTAATATTAAGTTATTGATCTTTGAAAGTATTCAGAAATTTACCTAAATTTTTAGTTACATGTGTTTTTTTATAATTAATATATCTATATTATATTATTTTTTATTAAATCACAAACCGCAAATGCACCCACATCGCATCCGCATCCCGCATTTCTGAACCTTGGGCCTAAGTGAAAACCCAGGGGGATCTGATCGTAAAGAGAATATGTTGCTGGAAATTGTCCATGATCTCATGAACCTGAGGAGTAATTCAACAATCTTGATCAAACTGGCTTGAACCAACGACTCTTTGTGCACCCCACATGCTATATTGGTTGGGTATTTGACACCCATGAGTATGAGTTAACCTTGCGTCAAAAGTACGAGAAGGAGGCCCAAGTAGATTTTGATTATCGTCATCAGCATCCTCAGCTGATTACCCAATTTCCATTCGAAAAACAATCTCAGTTGTACACGATAGGAGCATTCAAGAGATTTGAACGTCAAATTGGGAGAATGTTATATTGTGATATTATGGATTGTGAAAACATGATTGAGGTGTTGTATATTTTTGCCAGAGAATGTATCCCTATTGTACATTTGCAATATCCTAATGATAAAAGGTTTGAAATGCAATACATACCGCATGATCTTACATTTTCATGTAGTTATCGTCTGTTTCAACATGAAAGAATTATCTATTGTCACACTTTAGTTGTTCTCAGTCGTTTCAACATTTCCTGTATCCCATCAACTAACATTCTTCATCGTTGGAGGAAGGACGTCGGACGTAGTTATGAAACTCCCACACCACTTGGTAGAATCAACTTGTAGCTGGATGGAAATGCTAAATATGATGACATTGTTGGAAGTTGTGTGTCACTTGCTGAGGAAGCATTCATGTCCTATGAAGGATATGAAGTGGTGGTGAGGTACTTCAATTACGTAAAATCTCAAATCTCTAATCACCCGCCCCCACCCCCACCCGAATGACACAACTAATGTTCCTAATTAGAAGACAAATAATGCTTCAGTGTTGAATCATATTCCGGTTCGAAGAGTTAGACGACCACCTACCAATCGAAGAGTCTCAACTGCAGAAAAAATCTCTAAGAACATCATCAAGAATGACTCAAAAGGTAAGAACAAGTGTAAGGGGAAGGTTGATTCATGTAATGTAATTCCTCGATGTGGAGATTCAGACTATTATGATTGGGATTTAAGAGTCGATAAAAAAAGTTAGAACTTATGAATTGTAATTTTGTTTATTTGTTCCTGTTTGTAATAGATTTTCTCAAGATTCTGTAATGACATATTTTTATTTGAAATGAATTTTTAATTTGCATGGTTGTCCAGGAAGAGTTATGAATGATATGTGTGTATATGTCACATTTTGGATATTTTGGACTGACTATAGTCCAACTAATTTTGACAGTATTCACATTTGTGGACACATTGTGGACATACTTTACATGCATTTTGGATCCATTCTAGACACATTATGGACATTTCAGAATGACTCCAGATTGGACACACTCTTGAAACACTATGGACAATTCGGATTGACTATAGTCTAACTAATTTCGACAGTTTTCACATTTGTGGACGCATTCTGGACAAATTTTGGACACTGGACATTCTGGAGTCAATTTGAAACACTATGGGCCCATCCTGGACTGACTATACACTGACTCATTAGGACACTATGGACATTCTGGACTAACTCTGGTCACATTCTGGACAAATTATGGACACATTTTGGACTCATTTCGAACTCACTTTGGACACATTCTGGAATGAGTTCGGAGTGGACACGCTCTGGATACATTCATGAGACAATATGGAAATTTTGGTCTGACTATTGTCTAAACACATTCTTGACAATATGTGTCACATTTGTGGTTATATTCTCGACACACTAGACACATTCTGGATACATTTTGGACACACTAGGGACATTATGGACTCAATCTAAACACATTCTTGACAAACTATGAACACATTCTTGAATGACTCCAAACTGGACACATTCTGAATACACTATGGACAAACTTAGGACACACTCTGGACACATTCAAGACACCCTCTGGACACATTTTTTCATTATTGGTACATTCAACTATAAAACTCGTTGAGGTAAAAACAACATTGATGCAATAATAATGTTGGATATAATTTAACATTTAGTTTAAAATGTGTGTCAAAGTTTAAGTTTTACATCATAGAAGTAATCGAACAAATTTAAATTTTCAAGTGGGCTTTTGAATCTCGAATCCCTAAGCAAATACATTGTCATTTCGCCCCTTACTGAGTGTAGATATTTGACATCCTTTTCTGATGTTTGATTTTCTCCTAGTATTAAGCATCTCATCCAGTGAATGATAAACAAGCCACAATTGTTGCTACCTTCTGTTTGGTGTTGAGAGGTTTCTCTTTTGAAGGACGGTTCGCATTGGACATTTAGGCATTTTCTCCATAAGGTTGCCATCATGTCTGTTGTTTCCTCGTGGACACCCACCAGTATCAATGGATCTTTGCTATCATTAAGAATACGTGCAAGTTGTTATAATGTTTGATTGTTGCGTTTGGTGTGCTCAAAGTTAACAGTCTCTAGTGGCCTGATTTTATCATCAGTTGTGCAATTACAATGTCCTCTAGGTACCAACCCTTTACTCTTTCATCTATCATATCCGAGTTAAAAACATCGCTCCCACTTTCGATAACGACCATAACTGCGGATGGTATGTTGATAACCTTTTTTTGTCGTAGCAGCTCATCTCTTGTCTTTTCTTCAACACACTAAGAATTGCGTCTATTACCTGTCAATTCAGATGTGTACAATTAATTTTTCATTTTAGTGGCTTAAAAGAAAACTTGATTCACAATTTCTAATATACTTACATATGTGGAGAGCTCTGACCATTTAGTGATCAATCTTTTATATCTTTTGATTGACATCATTTCATGCTCATATTTGTATCTTATATCCATTATCTTTCACCTAAATAATGCTATGTTACGAGTTTTATGTTTAGTTTTCAGGAATAAATAGGTTTGAAGAGATGAAGCATAAAAGGACCCAAAAGCTGGGAAAAAGGACTGAATTGTGAGATCTAGGGACCAAGATGCAAGGGAGAAGGACCTGATTGCAAGACAGAGGGACCTAAGAGTAAAACAGAATACTTCACACCATTATGGGGAGTATTTTAGCAATTGGATTCGGGTCGGAGCTCCAACAAACGAAGTAGATGCATCAAAGACCACCAAAACCACATAGAAAAGCCCAGAATAAAACTCAACTGGATCCGGACCTTTTGGACCGCCAATTGGCGGTCTGGAACCGCCAATTGGCGGTCTGGATTAGTCCAGATCCGCCAAGATTTCTCCTGGACTTGTATTAATGTTCGTTTAGGCTATTTGTGGTATCTGTTTAGTCCCACATCGGGGGATTGTCCCGGATTAGCTTTTTCCATGGCTATAAATAGAACTCTTCACCTCCTATTGTAATCACTCCATATTTTAAGTGGATATTCTTCCTACTAGAAGTGAGGCCTTGAAGCACACACTAAAGTAGGAGGATGCTACTTTTAATGTGAGTCATTTTATCAATAAAGTTTTGTGTTTCATTTTATTGTTTGTGCATGTTTTAGTTTAATCGTCTTTTATTTCTTGCTTAGTTTTAATATGCTTTCTTTGCTTAGTTTAATAATTAGTATAATGTTTAGTGAGTAGTTCCATCCCCTTTGGGGGGTGGAGTAGATGTACATACATGCATTAGAGAATGGGATGAATGCTTTAATTTCAATGTGTTGATTAAACATGAATGTATGCTTGCTTGTTTAGGATAGAATTTATAACTTGATGAGTTTTGCCAAAATGATTAGACACCTCTCATGCTTGTTTAGGTTCTGAAATAAATAACTTGCATATGTAAATGTTAATCAACTAAGTTTGTGAATAGATTGATAGGTTTTGCCATAACATTTAGACACTTCCTATGCTTGATAAACACCACCTTCATGTGCTTAAAGAATGCATTCTACACCCACCTCTTTGCTTGTGTGCACTCACTCCACCCCTTAGGGGTTTTCCATTCCTGAAATTTCAGCACTTCTATTTTGTTCTTAGCTTAGTTTTTATTTGATTGTTTATTTCTTTGTTTCGCATTTCGTACTTCTTAGCGTAGTTTAGTGTAGAGTAGCGTAACCAACTCTCTTCTCCATTATTTTTGCCACTTGATTTCGTGCAAACAAGAGGCTGCTCACCTCCCTGAGGACGACCCGTACTTGCCACCGCTTCATCGCGGCCGTGCACTTGCGGTTTAAATTAAAACGTTCAACATCTTTCAACATCACCTGGGCAACTTCGTTGGACCAAATTGATTTTCTAATGTCCATGGTAGGACTTGGGCAATTAAGAAGTCTATTTTGCTCATTAGTGGTCAGGACGACCACGCATGGCAGACATGTCGATGTCTCTATCTTCAAGTATGCATGGTTGGACAGACAAGTATCTGTTGGAAAAGATTTTTCTAAAGTATGGTTTCCATCGTACTTCAATCTATTTTGCATAAATGACTGGTCCTTTATTTCTTCAATATTTCTTTTCTTCTTATGCTCATTCTTGTCCTTCGATTCATTCTTTTCCAGACTTCTTATTCTTCTTCTCTTTGCCCTCTGAATGTTTTTTTCAATTGTGTTATGAAATCCAAAGGTCTTATGGATGATTACCTTCCTTAACCCCCACCATTCAAGTAGATTTTTACTCGTATTAATATGGTGTAATTCCATTTATTTGGTTGTAACCCCTACTACCTCCTCATCCTATATATAGGAGGCTATTGTACACATTTGAGAAAATAAGAGAACAAAATACATATCTTTCTCTGCTCCCCAATCTTTCATCTTTGGTTTATTTGTTTTACGATTGAAGTCTGGTGAAGCTCCCAAGGGAACCACTAGTAGACTAAACAACATAGTTGCTAAAAAGAGGTAACACCATAAACTTTCACATGCATTCTTTGAATCTATATTTTCATGCACCCAATCTATCTTGTTGATGTGGTTTGCAGCGTGTCATGCGGAATGATTTTCACACCCAACTGTTCTAATAATATCATTTACTTCTAGTCTAGAGTATTATATGAAATGTGATTTGTGATATGAGCAATGAGACTTAAAATTATAAAATGTATAATCTATACCAAGCATGTGTGTATATCACTCTTTGGGACCACAAGTTATAAGTGATTCCTACGTAAAATTAAAATACATTGCGATATATTCATCTTGCATATTCATTAAAATGTAATAGCTAATTATAAAAGAAGTTGAAATGATTCAAACATGAACAAGGACAGTGGAGCCACATATATTGCAACGTATATTCATCAATAATGGTTATATTTCGGTTTAATATAAAGATATCAAATTGCGTACATACGATCCTAGGATTTGGAGCCACGTGTTGACATTCTTTATCAACCTTAAGAATGGCTTCCAAGATCTCTAATCTAATCTAAATTTTACTGTAGTTTACATGAAAAAATATATAGTGTTCGTATGTATGTGATAACCTGTTTGATTTTTATTTTTATGGTGAATTTGAATACTAACTTTTGCACTAGGATATTTCAATTTCATCTATGAATTAAATCTAATTACTTATAATGATTTATGTTTTACAATAATCCTACATCAAGTATTGTTATTTACTTTATTGAAGCTATTATCATGACAAATCTCACCAAGCTTGAGTTCACCGCCCTTGATATATCGGGAAATAATTACCTCCCATGGACTCTCGATGCATAAATTCATCTTCATATAAAATAATAAAAATATTGTCTGTCATAGATAGTATTTGATTCCAATGAGATCAATTACTTGACATGCCCATGCTATGCTTTTATTTGTATGGAAAATTCCATATTAAATGTATTTTTCATCTGGATATACAGAACCAATAACATCTGAAATACCAGTTTCAATAAAATTTGGTGCACTTTTTGCAATGCTTATTTTTAATGCATCTCATTTGGTTATCATATTGTCAAATAAATTTTCGATGTTATTTTGTTGCATCACATCTGGAAATATTATGGTTAATCATTCCAGCACATGTGATTTATTTATGCAATAATATAAATGATATAACGTGGTATATTGCAACAAAATTTGAGTTTCCATATTATGAAAGTAATTATTTACCATATGTCTTGCTATCATTGAAAAGGAATCACTTCAGTCCCGAGGCAAAAACTATAATCTTCACGAGTTGTAATGATTTGCTATCCTCTTCGTTAAAATGATTTTAAAAAGTATTAGGATTTAATTTCATGTCTGTTTTTGTGGCTAGACAAAATATCGAGTTATTGATCAAAGTTTCAGGATTTCTCGATCCAATGAAGCATGAAAAGAAATAGTTACATATTTAGTAGTGCTTCTAAAATTAAATGATATATATTTCTCATGAAACTTTGTATTGAATTACTTGCTTTATCTAAGTTATATGAATTCTTAATATCATGTTGATTAAAAGAGTATATGTAAAGTGGTTCAAGCATGCGATTATTACTTGTTAATTTTGATACATCACATGATCATTCACAACTAGTACGAGTATTCATCTCGTGAGCACATAATATCCATCTTGATAGATGTATATATATAATACAATGTGCTACATTATAGTGGAATTTGAATTACCATGTTACAAGTGATCATTGTTATTGAAAATGATATGCATTGGCGCAGAAGGCGAATATCTTGTGATCATTGTTATTGAAAATTATATTCATTGGCCTAGAAGACAAATATCTTAATATTCATGCAATGCTACCACACAAAGATTTAGAGATTATTCATTTAAAGAGGGTTATGAAATTTTATGATAATCCCTGAGGGATTCGTATGACCGTCAAAACGACATGCAAATAACTAATTTAGTAAAAATGCACATCAATCACTAAATCAAACCCTTTGGCCGGAAGACCATAGATATATAGAGTTTAGTAGTAAATAAAAATATTTTATTGATCACTTTACGAATTAATGACACAATAATCCAGTAGTAGTGTGGAATCAAAAATCCAAAAGTTTGGGTTATGCATTGCCGATGATTGAAGGTCATGAGAATTGTTGGAAAATCATACCTTTTTTACCTTTTTGTGTGTCGGAAGCACTCACTACAAAGTATCGTAAAAACAAGAGCATTGTGCAAATAACAAGTATGAAATAAAGATGACTTCAATGAGACGAAACATGCCCAAAAGTGCCTAAATAAATCATCTCTTATCCAGTATGTTCAAAAATACAGTATAGTGTTTGTTATAATTTAGACACGATTTATCAACATGCATATCTGCCAATATTGTTTATACCAATATCATATTATAAATACTTACTTACTTTACGTGTACAATAATGAATAGATTGTTTCCCTCCTGCGATTTAAAGCTCCTGAATGGCTAAATTTTATTGTCCAATCCAATAATCATATATATAATGTACATTTTCTGGCATTAGGGGGAGAAGCTAGAAGCTTAAAGAATGCCAAGAAAATGTACTATATTGAATATGAAGTTCATAAGACAATATACGTACAAGTATGGTTGAACCTAAAGTGCATAAAATAATTATCTTGCAATATCTAACAAGTAATTGTCATACGTTTTTATTGATCCCAAAAGAGTGACTAAGTCTTATATTACTAGACATAAACCGCATAATATAAAGTGGAGATCTCCACATGACAAAATATATTTGAGCTCAACCAACGCCACAAGCGTAGACCATAACATATATTATTTGTGGAAATGAAATAAAAGTTAGTCACGCTCATTGCACCTCCTAAAGAGGTTATTCCTAAAGAATATAAATCCGTAAAAATAATCGTAGTTGCTAAACAAAAGATTAAAGAAATTACAGGATACAGAACGGTTAAATCCTAAAGTTTTGGGAAACGATGAGGATTTGATTATTATTGACGTAAAACTTGCAATCAACTATATATGTTGATACGAGAGATATTAAATAATTATTAAAATTATTGTCGACAAATCATTCACCTTCTTAATAGCATGCTATATCAAGAGAAAAATTGGATCCAAAACCTATGATATTATAAGAATGCCAGAATCATTCATATTTGATATAAAGAAAAGAAGGCGAACAATATAGAATAAACTCGCCGAATAAATATATTATTTGGACATGTAGTCCTGATTTCTGAAACTATATCCCTGGAGGATAGCAATAGAAATCACAATAACATGTGATACATTATAAAGCGAGAAGTAATATAAGAGTATTCGCAGGACCCAACATCCATTGTGATGTTACTCATTCTCTTGTAATATTGATAATACGTTATGTTACATGATCAATATGATATGCATGTAAGATATGTTGTGACTTCAAAGTTTTATAAGTCACTTAATATTTGTAATTATATGAGTGTCCCTGAAGGAAAAAGATGAAAAAGTATATTATAAGAAGAATCAAAAGATGCACTATACAAAGATCACTATATGAAGAAACATGTAAGGGTGTGCATATAAATCTTCAATCAAAGTCATCCCGAAGAATGATACGAAGTTGATCTTAGTCGTTCATATGTTTCACCCAATAACAAAATTTACTACTATTTATTATATGCATATGACTTGATGTCAAAGGACCTCCAACAGAGTTTTTTGAAAACCTGTGAAATATTTAAATGACGGATTTTTAAATAAATGACTAGAGATAAACCAAATGTTTTTTGACCTGAAGTTCGAACATTCTCCAGAAGAGAATTGGTACAATGATTCAAACGTAGAAAGGGAATATTGAAGAAAAATATTCTACTAAATGGTCACCCTAAAAGCACATTAACAAAGGGCATCTATTATAAATCGACAGACATTCAATTCTTATAGGACCTAAAGTTCCCTATCATGTTCACAGTAAATGTTTTTCTGAAAACATTTTGATGATGTTCAAGGATCTACCAATTTCTAGTCATGCGGCAAAGATTTATATTCGTGATGTTTCCTACATGTCCAATACACATCAATTATTATCACAAACTATTTGGTGTCATTTTGTGGAGTCATTACAACTTTATGCAAGTTGGTGAATCAGTTATTGATTCTTACATTCTCATATTGATATGACATCAATATAAATATGAGACATCTTTAAATTGTCCATAAGTAATATCTTTTGAGGTAACATATTCATATTTTGGAAAAGTTACCACAATTTGTATTACTCCAGTATATCATTTGAGAAAAATTGTGCAAACACATTTCACAATCCTATTATCTTAGTGAAATATAGTAAATATCCATTAAATCCATTAAACTTGTTGGATCTCGAGGGTCGCTAATTCTAATCACTTTTATCCCTAATTACCTACTTGTTTAACGATCAAAGATGTGCAGCGGAATTTAAAACTAAACACGCAAATAAGGAATAGAAAATGCAAACCACAATTGACTCGGGGTTTTTTACAGAGGTTCGGCCTCCCGCCGACGTCCTCTCTTGCAAGCTCCGCTCGACACTTCGAGCTCCGCTCGCGTCTTCACTATCCACTCCCCGTTCCGGGCTGGGAGAGAACGCATTTACAAGTCTTCAAGCTCGCGAAGAACCCTCGCCGAGCTTGGCACGCTCCTCCTCTCACTATCCGAGAGGATCACTTCGGGCTCTCACCGAAGTCTATAGTCTTTTGTCTTGGGCTTTCACCAAGACCCTTGCTTCTTTACAAACAAATCTTGAGTGGAACAACACTTTCTAAACTTGAGCACACTTGAGTAGAATAGGATTTATGACTAACGTGTGGAAGGTTTGAGGCTTTGAGTGTGTTGGGTTTCTCTCTAATGTATTGGACAAGTATGTGTAGGAGAGTTGTGGTAAAATGTGTTTTACAACTCTATTTATAAGCATTAGAGAGAATATAGCCGTTGGGGTTGATTGGGTACAAGTTGGTGTAAGATACACAAAATAGAAACTCGCAGGACCCAATTCTGGATGAGTTTGGTCGACCGGATCCGGCTGAACGGTCGATCATTAGGCTGTTTTGAACTCAGTTCGGTCGACTGGTTAAGGAATGGTCGACCGCCCAATGCTACTACTTAGGTACACTTAAGTGATCTGTCGAACACCGAAGAGGGTTCGGTCGACTGATTCACAACATGCTCTAAGGGGTTGACAAACAAGGTTATATTCGGTCGACCGAAACAAGGTACACGGTCGACCAATTTCCAATCAGGAAGTTCGGGTTTGTCAGGAGATAGATATTCGGTCGACCGAACAAGGTCCTTGGTCTACTGATAAAAGAAATGTATTTGGGGTATTTTTCGTTTAATACGAATACGATCGTTGGGTATACGACAAAACTAACGATCGGAAAAATGAGTTCACACGTTCCACCGAGAGGGTATACACGGTCGATCAAAATCGGGCAGTAAAATACAAACAGGATAATTGATCCTCCGGTCGACCGAACAGTCTGTTTCGTTCGACCAAATGTGGGCAGACAGTTCACGTTAATTGTTTAGTGTTTTACGGTTTAAGATTGGGTGATCTATTGAAGTCCAAATTATGTGAATATTCGGGTGTGACTTCTATAGGGAACCTAGTGTGTGTTTGAGTAGTTTTTAGTTCAAGTATGCTCAATTACACAAAGTTCCTAAGAATCAAAGAAATACAAAATACATGTCTTCAAATAAGCTTGATTACATGTCTTGACTTGATTTCCTTTCTTCCTTGACTCTTGATCACCTGTAGAGGTTAGCACAAAGCAATATATATGCAATGTAACATGTGTGCTACTCTACACGATCACAATTAAGATTACTGTTGAACGTTTTATATTAAACTCCAAGTGCTTTTCTGGATTTCTTTGTCGGTCTTTGATGCATATACTTTGTTTATTGGAGCTCCGACCTGAATAGAATTGCCAAAATAGTCCCCAAGATGGTGTGGAGTTTTCTGTTTTGCTCTTTGGTCATTCGGTCTTACGTTCAGATCCTTCTCCCTTGCATCTTAGTCCCCAGGTCTCACAACTTAGTCATTTTTCCCTGCTTTTGGGTCCTTTTATGCTTCATCTCTTCAAACCTCTTTATTTCTGAAATTCAAACATAAAACTCATCACATAGCATTGTTTAGGTGAAACATAATGGATATAAGATACAAATATAAGCATGAAATGATGTCAATCATTTCATGCTGGGCCGAATGTGGGCAGACAGTTTAGGTTAATTGTTTGGTGTTTTCTGGTCTAAGATTGGGTGATTTATTGAAGTCCAAATTATGTGAATTTTTGTGTGTGACTTGTATAGGGAAACTAGTGTGTGTTTTGAGTAGTTTTTAGTTTAAGTATGCTCAATTACACAAAGTTCCTAAGACTCAAAGAAATACAAAATACATGTCTTCAAATAAGCTTGATTACATGTCTTGACTTGATTTCCTTTCTTCCTTGAGTCTTGATCACCTGTAGAGGTTAGCACAAAGCAATATATATGCAATGTCACATGTGTGCTACTCTACATGATCACAATTAAGATTACGTTGATTAAATCATTAAAACATAGATTAAGGCCAAAAAGCCAACAATCTCCCCATTTTGATGATGACAACCTATATCTTAATACATGGAATTTTTATATGTAAACTATGCATATTAATGCTCCCCTTATGGATGTGCATAATTTTTGTTCCCTTAGTAGTCAAATTCCAAGTTACCCCCTTAATTGTCTCTCCCCCTTTGTCATCCATCAAAAAATGATATTTATCAAAAAAAATTATACGATTTAAGTTCAATGTGGATGTCTTGTAATGAAGTCGCTCCCCCTAAATTTTGCACTTCATTACTCTAAGAAAATGATATTCAATAAGCTCCCCCTATCAATATGAATATGATTTTTCAATAAAGTTCATTTCTATTTCTCCCCTATTAACATCAAGCAATTATTTCAATATAGCATGTGATGTTTTCATTTACCCCTTTTTAAGATCCATTTACAAAATGTTTGACTCTAAAACTATGGATGTGAATCAAATTTAAGATTTGCAATGAATGAAATAAAAGATATGTCAATTAAGCATATAGCCTAGACTAGAACAAATTTTATGAAAAATTTAGAGGAAAGGAAAATACCCACTTGAAGCTTGAATTGGTTACAATATCATTTGGTGATGCAAACCGGCTTTGAATTTGACTCTTGAGCTTACCCGGTCACCACCGATTTCCTCCTCAAGCACCTACAAGTGTGGATTTTAGTACCCAAACAACTTTGGGTCCTTCAATATTAGCTTTGACAATACAAACCATTTTGGTTTTAGGAGTCCACACAATTGAGGAACTATGCTTTACAACTAAGTGCTTTCCATTTAAAGTTGTATAAGATGCATGGTTTTTCAATTTAGCATTGTATCCTAAGCCATGTTTTTGCAAAGATGGTCTTTGACTACCTAAAAGCATGTTAAGCATCTTCGTTCCATTTTTGAATCTTTCTAAATCTTTTCTTAATTGCACATTACAAGCTTGAAGATCTAGTTGTTCACAATCTATAGATGTTGCTTCCAATTTATCAACAGTTGATGCATTGTTTTCTAGTTTAGCAACCACCTCATTCTTCTCATCCATGCATGTTTCAATTTGGCTTTGGAGATCTTTGATTAGCTTTCTAGCATTCTTATTTTTATCACAAATGATCTCATATTGCTTAACTAAGTCATGAAATGCATTTTGAAGCTCATCATGTGTATATGTTTCATTATTTGCACTAGAATGTGAGCTATCACTATAATATGACTTAGTTGGGCATGAATTACTATAACAAGAGTTAGATTCTACCTCACTTTGATCATCTTCAATAGCGATGAAGCATGAGTGAGCCACCTCTCTTTGACTTTGCAAGGAAGACGATGATGATGATGGTGATGATGAATCATCCCAAGTAGCCTTGTGAGGTACCTCCTTCCTTTCTATTCTCTTGCTCTTCTCCTCTCCCTTCTCTCATTTTTCTTCTCCCCTTATCTTATCTCATTTTCACTCTCCTCCTTCTCCTTTTCTTTTTCTCTTTTCTCACTTATTCTACCTCTTCTTTCATTCTTTTCTCCCTTATCCTTCTTGAGGTATTTGAAGACGTCTTTGGCTAGGACTTCAATGTCCTCATCTTCTACACTCCTTCTTGGTTGGTCAATATTTGTGTGTAATGACAAGAAGGGTTTGTTCCTTGGAGCTTCCTTCTCCTTTTTCGATGGTTGATTTGGAGTTCATACGCCATCAAGTTTCCAATTAATTCCTCCATCTTGAGTTGGGAAAGATCATGTGCTTCTTCAATTGCGACCACCTTATCTTCCCAATCGTGGCTTAACGACCGGAGGAATTTCCTTGTCATCTCTCCTTCATTTAATTTTCTTCCAAGAACCAAAAGAGAGTTAGTTATATCGGTGAAGCTAGTGTTCACGTCGCTTTTTTTCTCACCGATTTGCATATAAAATATTTCATATTTATGCATGAGAAGACTAATACGGGTTTCCTTAGTTTTGCTATCCCCCTCATGATGCATTTACAATCTATGCCATATTTAATATGCACTTTCACAACCCCTAATTCTATTTTATTCACCCTCATTTAGCCCACAATATAGAATGTTCATTATTTTTGAATTCATCTCAATTTCTTTCATTTTGGGCCTAGTGAGTGAATCTAATTCATCTTCATTTGGGGGTGTGTATGGATTTTGAAGAAACATCCAATACTTAAGGTCATTAGAAATAAGGAAAAATTTCATCCTATTCTTCCAATAATCATAATTTGACTAATTTAGGAAAGGAGGTCTAGTAGTGCATAATCCTTCTATGTGATTAGATGATGTAGAAGTCATGCTAAAAAATATGAATAAGTAATGAATTTAGCTCACAAGGCTCTGATTAAGTCATGCTCGAGGGTCACTAATTCTAATCACTTTTATCCCTAATTACCTACTTGTTTAACGATCAAAGATATGCAGTGGAATTTAAAACTAAACGAGCAAGTAAGGAATAGAAAATGCAAACCACAATGGACTCGGGGGTTTTTACAGAGGTTCGGTCTACCGCCTAAGTGAGTGAAAAATTCTTGCAAGCTCAGATCGACACTTCGAGCTCCGCTCGCGTCTTGACTATCCACTCCCCGTTCCGAGCCGGGAGAGAATGCCTTTACAAGTCTTCAAGCTCGCGAACAACCCTCGCCGAGCTTGGTGCGCTCCTCCTCTCGCAATCCGAGAGGATCACTTTGGGCTCTCACCGAAGTCTATAGTCTTTGTCTTGGGCTTTAACCAAGACCCTTGCTTCTTTACAAACAAATCTTGAGTGGAACAACACTCTCTAACCTTGAGCACACTTGAGTAGAATAGGATTTATGACTAAAGTGTGGAAGATTTGAGGCTTTGAGTGTGTTGGGTTTCTCTCTAATGTATTGGACAAGTATGTGTAGGAGAGTTGTGTTAAAATGTGTTTTACAACTCTATTTATAAGCATTAGAGAGAATATAGCCGTTGGGGTTGATTCGGTATAAGTTGGTGTAAGATACACAAAACAGAAACTCGCAGGACCCAATTCTGTATGAGTTCGGTCGACCGGATCGGGCTGAACGGGCTGAATGGATATTAATGCTTTATATTTTGATTGTGTTGATAAATGTGAATGTATGCTTGCTTGCTAGAGTAGAATACTACACTTGATGGGTTTTGCCATACATCTTAGACACCTCCCATGCTTGTTTATGTTCTGAAATAACCAGCTTGTGTATATGAATGTTAATCAACTAGGTTAGTGAATGGTTTGATAGGTTTTGCCATGACCTTTAGACACTTCCTATGCATGAAAACACTACCTACATTTGTGCATATAGAATGCATTCATCACCATCTTTTTACATGTGTGCACACACTTCACCCCTAGGGTTCTTTCTCTTCTTGATTCCAGCTTAGTTTTACACTCTTTTAGTTTTGATTCGAAATAATCGTTAGTTGCTTTACTTTGCATTTTTCTTCTTAGTAGTTTAGTGTAGCGTAGATTAGCATAGACAAACTCTTCTCCCTTTTTGTTGCCACTTTATTTCTGAAAAACCAGAGGCTACTCACCTCCATGAGGATCGACCCGTACTTGCCACTTCTTCAACGCGGTCGTGCACTTGCGGTATTAATAAAACGTTTAAACAATACCCAACTCATGCAATCTGGGGTGCCTCAGATAAACACCCTAGTGGGTTGGGACAATTTTAATTGTGTGGCTAAGCAATCTTTAAATTGGGTGATATGAGAGAGACACCAAGTGCTAAACCACTATCTAGTTGTGGTGGATCATATGTTAGTGAACAAAGTGAATCATTACAAGTAACATTGGCATCTTTCGTGCGTGCGGTAGAGGGTATGACCGCATCGGTGGTTCAAGAAGCCACGTCAGATGACCAAAGTGGTTTAAGTGGTCATATGTTCGAGGATGTTTGTATGTTCCTCCCAAACCCAATAACGAAATTTTCCCCAAAGTATTCATTATGACCCATACACATTCACGTATAACAGAGAGAACACATTGATGGGGAAACCATAGAAATGCTTAGTATCATACATTATGCCTACCCAGTATTCTCCTCCCGAATACACAGAACTCTGCCAACACCCAACTACCAGTCATTGAACTCATTCTCAGCTCATGAACACGCAACCTAAAAAGTTCCAAAATTCTGTTTTGAACTTGATAGTTGACCCCAGACTTGATTCCTTAGATCAAACCGTCCAAACGGTCATGCAAAGCACTCAAAATTTAATCAAGTCGAACATGAATTCATTGCAAACTTTGGAAATGCAAGTGTGTCAGTTGGCACAATAATTAAGTGAACGTCAGGAGGGTGGCCTTTCATATCAACATGAGGATTCATCTTCTGATATCAAACCACCACCACATCAACAAATTCATAGCACAATCTTTCAAAGTCAAACTCTTAGTCAGTCTGAGGGACTTGGGTTTTCAATTCACGATCGCTTGGTGGAGGATTCGATACAAATTGAGAATAACATGAACCAACTTGATTTTGAGTTGGCACATGATTACATGAACGTTTAGCCACGTAATATTAATGTCATGTGGCCCTTAAGCCACATAATTGCGTGCCCCTTAATGACCCACCTTTGGTGGAGTAGCAAGACCATAACATCCTTATTTTCGTAAGACTTGATGAGAGTATTTGGAGGTCCTTAGAGGATATTTTGGGTGAAAGACTCATTTTATGTTCGTCTGGTGTGTCGAGTAAGCATAATGAGGTTCTTGTCTTCATTCGGACACACAAACTTGTCGGTTGGAGAATTTGGATTGATGGTCACGATTTTAATATTGTATCTCAGAAAACTCTTCTTCCATTGTGCAATTGTTGCAAGAACTATTGAGAGGTTCGAGCTTTTTCAGTTTGATCCAAAAGTCTTTGCGTGTAATTCATGAATCTCTCCTGATACTGGTGCACTTTGTGAGGGGGGCACACAAGTGTATTTTGGCACCGTGTGGTGTCATGTTCCCATTCTAGGTACATTGATAGCTTTGGGGTTCTCATTCGTCGTTCTTTGACAAAAGATAATGGGAGCCTCTTATTGTATATAGTTATATGAAAAAACGTTTATTGTCGTGGGTCCCACTCCTTGAGTATTTGAGTTCTATTTGTTAATGTACTTGTATTCTCTTCTTAAGTATCTCACAATTTTGGGGAATTCGGATTTATGTCCATCAACATAACCATGAACTTCCTTTTGCACTTCACGTTGGTGAGATCTTTACTTGTCCATGCATATATCCATGTAGTATCATACTACAATTCATTGAGGACAATACCTGAATAAGTGTGGAGGTCCTTTATGTATGTACATATTCGACTCTTTTTATTTTACTTTTTTGTTTGTACTGTTAGAGTCATGATAGTGTGCAACATTTTACATTGATATATCTTACTATGACATGATCCTTGGGTGTCTTGACTTCTTTTGTGTTCCTAGTGCTTTAATTTTTCCATTTCTTTCAAAATCTTCATGATTTTGTGAAAGAAAATGTTTTGTGAGTTTTGCATGTGTTTAATATGTGGAAAACCGTTGAGAGACAAGTAAAAAAGGTCCCAGAATCGACTTGAACATGATGCATTAGGATATCTAGTACACCGATTTTAGGTTATTTCTCGAGTTGTTAGGATGCACCCCGGTTTTCCCTAGAGGGGGGAGTAATCATAAGATTTTAGTACTTAAACAAATAAATTTCACCTAAAACCTAGTGAGTCGAAGAACTTGTGTCTATTAGTATAAAGAAGTTTGTTGAAGTTAGAGACTCTTAAACTCATGTTGTGAAACCATAAGTGTAGGTAAGAAATAATTTACTATGGTGTTCTCTCTTCTCGTACGGCTCCTATAACTCGGTAAATTAATTCCAATGAACTTCATACCTGGTGCTTTTGAGTCATGTGGCATGGGATTTAACGACCGAACTCCCGTTACACAGGTGGTAGGGATCGCCCTATGTGAAGATTTGATGGGAATGTGTATGTGATCGTGTAAGCCCTCACAGACAATGATGCACAAAATCGAATCCTGGGAAAATTAAACACCAACAAGTTTTAATTCATTGTTATTAAAAACCAAAAAAATGAGAAAAAAGAAGCTTAATGGACATCATACAACGTATCATTTCTGGATATTAAGGTTGCTCCTGTATTTCACTTAAGTCTATACTTAACTTGCATAAACGGTTCCCTAGGCTAGGTGTGTGAACATGATATATATAGTCGGTCAGTAGGATTACCGCAACATAAGATTGACAAAAATAGGTCTACTGTGTGTTGGTAGGGTTAATAATGCATTAATGTTCAGATTTTGGGGATATATCTGCCGTAAACCGTCATGAAACACCATAAAAACACTGCTGTTAATAATAATAATAATAACAACAGATCACCCCGTCTAGGGGTGGAGTTGATGGTTGTATAGTTTGTTAACGTGGTTTTTGTGCTTTTCTACTTGGATACATGTGGATCTTGTTTACTTGTAAGGATCTATATGTTTCTGCGTTGACTAATGTAGACATCTTAATATATGAAGTTAGTCCTTGAGGTTTCACCTCGGATACTTGTGCTTTGTTGGACTCCCATTATTAACCTACAAGTTATGTTTTTGGTGAATTAGAATACTTATGCACGTTTGTGTGACCTTGTTCTGTATGTGGTTGTGTGGGTGGATAGTGATGCGTTTTAAACAATTGAGAAATCATACTCTAGTTTGTTATGCTCCCTTCCGGTTTGAATTAATCAAAGTTTATTTATATGGTTCACTGGAGTGTGTTTTGATGTGCTTGATGGTTATTTGCCACATTCCTTTAGACATCTTTCATTTCTCCTATTACACGCTCAGTCATATATGTGCACACTTAAATAACTACAATGTCATATTTCATTTCGTAGATATTTAGGATCATAAAATGATAATTTTGACAAGAGAAATGCTAGGTGGGTCTTTTTTGTGGGCTCTTTTTTGGGCTCTTCTGCAAAACCTGGGATATATCTGGAGATAAAATGATCTTTGACACTCCATGTCTCCCCAGATATATCTGGTTACCCCCAGATATATCTGGTTACTCTAGATAGATTCGAATCTATGGTTTAATGTATATTTAGGATAACCAAATATATCTAGGGTAACTAGATATATCTCGGGTAACTGGGGAGACATGGAGTGTCAAAGATCATTATATCTACAGATATATCCCGGGTTTTGCAAAAGAGCCCAAAAAAGAGCCCACAAAAAAGAGCTCACTTAGCATTTCCCTTTTCACAATGAAACATGAATATCTAAGATACGAATTGAAAAATGAATCAAGTCATCAAAAGTCGATTTCTCTTTCCAAGCCTCTTTCTTATTTTAAATTCTTGTGGGGAAGAATCATGAATGGTTGGTTCATCACTAGGGGTGCATGGAAGGTAAACTGCTCTCCACAGAGGATTTGCATTTAATGTCCACAATTTATTTATTTTGTAAAAAACTGAAATGAATGTGTTTTAAAAGTTTTATTTTTAAATTTTATTATGAATTGAATGTATTGAACATTTTGTTCATTGATTAATGTATTCGTCTTTTGGAAGAGTTAAGGAAGAGACTCTTGGTCCTTAACTGTTGAGCTCTAAAAGATAATGGTTTACATAAATCAAAATTAGTTCACAATCATGGTAATTAACATTGAACATTAACTACCAAGTTAAGATTGTCGTGTTGGTTAAGAGAAATATGGTAGCTTTACAAATATTTAACAACATGAGTATATGAAATAGAAAATGGTTCTTTCATATATTGAATTGACCTAACAAATGAAACATTGTGAAATTGTATTTATGTCATTAATTTTTTATTGTGTCTTTGAATCCTAAGATATGAGACGTATATCTTTTCATATAAGAAGTTTATGATTTGATTATTATGAAAAACTATCAATAAGTATAGTGATAAATGTATTAGTTGGTTATACATAACTTGTGATGGAAAGTTGATATGTCAAAAGATTATCATTGTCCTTCTTGACTTGAGTGATGATATTGCTGGGTCATTCATAAAGCGAAATTATAATGTGCACAATGTAACTTGTGTATAGTTACATATTTATAATTAGCTTAGAAGATCAAGAAATGAATATATATTACAAAGATGAAACAATTCTACTTTGTATAATATTCTCAATATCATGAGGCAAGAGATAGACACAAGTTATATTAAAATATCACTAAATGGATCATGTTTAGTTCGAGAGAGTGAAACATCTTTATTATTTGGGTAACTATAATGTGTAGTAAGCTAGATACCGCTTATAGTTTATGATATAATATGTTTTACATCATTGCCAATATAATTTAGATCCTCCTATAAGTCACACCACTGAACTGGGAAACAATGAATTTAATTTTAAACTTAATATGATGTATTGCGATACATGTAGTAAAATATTAAAATCAAATATGTTGTGATTAGGACATGGTTAGAATAATTAATAAATTTATATGAGCTATAAATATATTATGGGGTACAATTTTTGACAATATATATGATAATATGTTACATAGTATAATGTGATCCTACACATTATAAAATATAAATTTGCTAAAACCCCAAAGATCAAATTTTGTTGGATTTTAATTAGGGTTGTCAATTGTGTCATGTCGTGTGCTAACCGTGTCGTGTTATATAATGCAATCCGACCAATTTAATAATCATGTTGCTAGACTTCTGTCGTATCCAACCAGTTTATAATCGTGTTGTCATACCCAACCCGTTTATACACGATTATTAAATTAGTTATTTCGTGTACACGTTTAATACGACTATCGTTTACACCATATACAATTAGTTCCTTTTACTACACAAATACCGGATTGAATGATTCCACACCACCCGTTCATTAAAATTTATAATTTATATATTACTTGTAGACTTGTCCGTATTAGTCATGTATTAATCGTGTACTTAATTACCTGATTATTTATTGTGTCTTAATAGTGTTAATCATCTTTGCAACAGAAATCCATATCGAACCCATTTTATAATCGTGTTGTCATATCCAACCCATTTGTTAATCGTGTTCAATTTGTCAATTCATATTCACTAACTTCGTGTCGTGTAATCATATTTCGTGTAAAATTGACAACCCTAATTGCTTGGACCCGTCGACCGAATTTTAACAGTGGCTCTAATTCAAACATATCGAAATATGTTTGGATTAGAGGAGCTATTAAGAAGGGATCATTTGCAAGTGAGTTGCACATGAATAGGTTTTGAGGAAGTCCTATAAATAAGACCCTCCTCTCCTCATTGTTAATACACATGTGAATGGAAAATTCTCCTCTCCAAATTTCTCCACCAAATCCATCCGAAAATTCCCTTGTTAGTTGAGTGTTTGAGAGATTAAATTCTTAGGAGCATAAAATGGGTAATTAGCTAGATTGTAGCCTTGAATTTGAGATTGATTGACTAGTACTTTTCTCTCTAAGTCTTGTTTAGAGTTTGGTGACACTTGGAGGATTTTCTGAGGCGATTCAAGTGCAACACGACTCTGGATCTTTGAAAATGTTTTAAAGAACCTTTTGGGTATGATTTTTTTTTGCAAAGCAAAAAGGGAGGCTTATCCTCTAATTCAATTAATCTAAAAAACTGTTTACAACCTACAAAATTTTAGGATAAGTCCATAGGTGTATGTCATATGCATAACCGGCCTCTACACTACATTCTACATATTACATAATTATATGCGATGTAATTAAAGGAGCATTTACATCCTCATTTCTAAAGCATCCAGCTGAGCTAACTCCAAGGGGTCTCAAAATGTTGCGCTTCCTCTTCATTCCTTGCGAGTTTCTTGGCTTTATCCCCCAAACACCGGAGTGTGTCTTTAATAGCAGTCATGGTGTCCACCGGTGGTATGATTTTCTTCTATACAATTTAATATTTATGTAGGAACTAGTGCAAAACAATGCACACTCGTCGCATAATAGACGCCGGATGTATTACATGCCGACGTCTATAGGTATAGACGTCAGATGTCTTCACACCCGACGTCTATTATTTACTATAGACGTCGAGTGTAGGAACATGCATTGGCATCCGACGTCTATATCCCTTAGACGTCGACCTATAGACGTCAGATATGTGTTACATCCAACGTCTATTATCCATCCCTTATTGACGTCGGGCTATAGAAGCCAGGTGAGATTGAAATCGGACGTCTATAGGTCTAATAAGGCCAAGTATCCCTTCAGTTTTTATCTTTTATATTTTCTGTTAGCCACTGAAACCCGACTAAAACCCTATCCTCCGCAACACTGATCGTCTTCCTCCACTTCCCCAACCACCGTAGCCTCCCTCAACCACCGTCAACGCACCCCCTCCTCCTCCGCGACGACCACCGACCCTCCACATGTAAGAGGTTGTTCGTTTTAGTCCATTAAAGGTTTTGGGTTAGTTTTGGTTGGTGTGAGGTGGATTTTGGTTGTGTTTCAGCTTGGTTCGACGACAATTGGGTTGAAGATGAAGGAGGGTGCGCGTCGTGTAGGTTTGTGTTGTTTTTCTTTTGAAATTCATATATAAACAAGTATGAATGTATAGTATGATTTTTTATCTGCTAGCTTCAGTTCAATGTTTGTTAAAGTGGTGTAAGCAAGTGTGGATTAAGTAATATTTGATGATTAACCATGTGTTGTTTGTCAACAAGTTTTTTGAAATGCATCAATACTTCTCTCTGAAATTCGATCCACGAGTTTCTTCAATTATCTTCAACTTTGAACTCATTAGTACAACTGAAGTGAATTTGTTGGTAAAATAAACCGAGAAAGTTTTTTTGTTTTGTTTTGTTTTGTTTTTTCTACAAAGAAATCTGAGTTTAAACCAAGAGAAGAGAAGTTCTTCATTAAATTCTAGGCGTAAAATTATTTAACAGAAATTAATGTAGATCTAAAGCAGTGCTGACGACCAAAGCTCATTTGATTGATTGGATACCTCACAAATTTATTGTATGTTCTGCTGTTTTTTAGATAAGTATATATATTAGTTTTAACTTTAATTATTACATGTTTTTAGAGTTTAATAGCAGCTTTTCGATTTATTTTATTTAGTTAAATGTTTATTTATACTTTGGAGATTCTTTTATTTAGAAATGGTATAATGTTTAACTCATTGAACCCCATAAGCAACTTGGCCTTTAATAACCTAAAGCAAAAGATTAAACAATATTTTCTAAGTCATTCATCTTATAGGATTTCCATTTGATGAGAATTAAATTTATACCGCAAGTGCATGGCGTCTATGAAGACGTGGCAAGTACGGGTCGAACACAAGGAGGGAGAGATTTGTTATTATTGTGATTTCGATTGGGGGAAAGAAGGAGAGAAGAAATAATTGGGTTTTGAGATTTTTGGATTTTAGTTATCTAAAGCAAGAATCAAGAACAATTAAAACTAAAACAAGAACAAAGAGGTGAATTCCGTTGGGTGGAGGTTTAGATTTAAGGTTTAGATTAGAGAATTCAGAAACTTATAATAAATCATATTAGTTATAAAGCATTACATGATAAATGATTTAACATAAACTCAAGTAATCAAAATATACTAACACGAAATTAAAATAATAACATTCATTCATCTTCTCTTCACCCTAATCCGTCACCTCCACCTTTTGGAAGGAGTTAGAAACTCATAGAGGGAGGAAGAAGGGGTCCTAGAGACATTACAAAAGAAATGTAAAAACAAAAAATAAAAGACAGAATTTTATTAATGAAAAGGAAGAATACAAAACTAAGATTAAGAATAAAAACTACAACCAAAGACTAAGGACCCTTCTAACATCGTTCTCGGGTCTATTTATAGTTGTTACAAGAGACCTAAGTATAGAATTGGAGAGTACACGTGTCCAGACACGACTGGACAAAATTGGAGCACACAGATCGCTGAGGGGGCGGCATTTCCGCCGCACAATGTATGTGATATGCGGCGATTTCGCCGCACAATCTTCTCTGATTTAATCCGGATTTTTGCTGGTAATTTATGGTATGATTTGATCCTCCTTTGCGCGTCTGGATTGATTCTTTCCATTCTTTTGAGCTCCGGATTAATTCCTTTATATGTTTGGAGAACTACATTGATTTTTCTTTAGATTTTCTCCATAATAACTCGCGAATTGCAATTAGGTCCTTGTCTTTTTGCAATCAAGTCCCCGGCTACTTTTGTGCTCAAGTCCTTGTTTTTTTTGTAATTAGGTTTTGAATGCTTTTATGCTTGGAAACATTTCCACTTGAAACCCGATAATCTTGAGCTTGGTCTTTATGATAGAAATGAGTCTTCCGCACGTGTTTATGCTCGGGATATGGGTAAATTGCATTCCGGTCCCTGTATTCTGTAAATAAGACTAAACACATACCTTAGTAGCATTTATTGATGTAAAAGTGATCTAAATGAAAGACATATGATGCAATGTATGCAATGCATCAAATACCCCCACACCTAGATTTTGCTAGTCCCTAGCAAAACAGAATATAAGAAAAATGAAAACAGGGAAATCCTAACTCACTTTCGTAGGAATCACGGTTGCACTTAGCATGTGCAACAAGCCGTTAAACCTCCTTGTTGCCAAGGGGGAGGAGTGTTGTCTCCTGAGGGGTTTCAACGGATATACCCACAAAATCCTGAATCAACATTTCATTAATAGTTCTCAATATCCCTACCTCAACCTTATACATCTCACTGAGAATTCTTGCATGCGCATTATATAAATCTAACTCATTAAAAATATGACTTGGTTTTTGTTCCTCCAACATTCACACCACTAACCCTTCTACACATGTTTATCACTTGAATTATTTTGCACGCCTCCTCTGGTGGTGAAGTATCATTCGGATCAACCATGGCATGGATCATTCTTTTAGCTTTGGGCCTTGAGTATTATTATTTTTTTCTTTTCTTTTCTTCCGTGATTCAACACATTTGCTTTTTGACACTTTTACCCTTTTTGCATTCGTGTATTGAGTTTGGTCGATAATCCCGAGCTGGTAGACTCAAGTTACCGGGTTTCAAGATATCCCTACGGACCAGTGACTCAAAGGCTTGGGCTTTTGTAATCATTTTGCAAAATGTGTTTTCCTCACTTTATTCCTTTATTTTTAATTTTATTTTCCTCAAGGCTTAATTGCTATTTAGAAGTCCACACTTCCCGGTATATTTTCCTCAACCTCTGCTTTTTATCAACCACTTCAAAGATTTGATTCATCCAATTTAAGTGCATACATGTCTTAAAGGGTAATGGGTTATTTCTTTGGAACTTAGATTTATGTCACAGTTTCTACAAGCAGAACTATATAATAAGGAACAAAAACTCAATGCAATTTGTACATAGGTTTTGGTGGTTCAATCTTAAGCTATCATGAAACATTGAATTTTTTATTTTATTTTATTTTGAGATAAAAGAACAGATATATAGATAGATATATACATAAACACCCCCCCACACCTAAATCATGCATTGTCCTCAATGAATGTGAGCAAGATACTACATGGATTTATGCATGAAAAAGGAAAGATCTCACCAACGTGAAGTACAAAGGAAAGTTCATGGCTTTGTTGATGGACAAAAACCCGAATTCCCTCAAAAACCTGTGAGATGCTAAAGAAGGGATAAATACAACAGATGAATATTTATTTATTTATTTATTGTTATACATATATAACTATGTACAAACATAAGTTCCCATCTTCATTTGTCAAGAGACATCAAATGGAAACGTCAAGAGTGGGTCAGTGCACCTGAAAAGGAAACATGACACCACGTGGGGCCAGAAAATGCATGTGTGGACCGCCTTCACAAAAAGCGCTAGATGAAATGAGAGGTTCATGAATTGGACGCAAAGGCGTCTCATTCAACGGATCAAACTGAAAGAGCTTGAACCTCTCGAGAGTTTGGGAATTAAGGGGCAACGGAAGAGGAGTTTCTCCCGTTGCGGTGTTGAAGTTATGATCATCAATCCAAACTCTCCAACCAACTGGCTGGTGCCTCGGAGCGAGATCAAGAGCCTTGTCAGGCAAGTCCGACTCACCAGGCGAACAAAAAGTGGGTCTCATACCCAAGGTATCTTCTAAGGAACTTCTAATACCCTCATTAGCTATGTAGTTGCTTGATGTTCCATCATTTCCAAGATGATCAAGAACAATGGTGAGAGGCACACTCTCATCAGGTTGTTTGAAATTGAGGGTACTAGGGAGATCTTGATCCACCAGAGGTGAGTCCTTAAGAGATGCAACATGAAGATCATGTGGCTCAAGGGCCACGGGACAAGAAGATAGGGCACAATCCTGTGCCGACTCATAATGAAATTGGTCCATGTTTTTCTCAATATAAATCGAATCCTCCACTAAGTGATCGTGAATTGAAATCCCAAGTCCCTCAGACCGACTAGGAATTTGACTTTGAAAGATTGTGCTTTGAATTTGTGTATGTGGTGGTGGTTCGATACTAAAAGATGAATCCTCATGTTGACACGAAAAGTTACTTTCCTCACTTAATTGCTGCGACATTTGACTCAATTGTAATACCATATTGTCTACGGACTGTTGAGTAGTTGTCATGAACGTATGGAAAGCTTGTTCCAAGGTATCAGGTATGTGGTCAACTATGAGGTTCGAGTCAGAACTCGGGACATTTTTAGGTTGGGTGTTGGTAGACTGAGGATAAGTCCAATGATTTGAAGTGGGTTGTTGGTAGAGTTCTGGGTATTCGGGAGAATGATATTGGGGCGAAAATGACGTATAAGAATTTGGATATGAATTGTTTCCCCATGAATCCATCACTCTTGGGTTATATGCGAATGTGTCATGGTCATATCGAGCATTTTGGGAAAATGTATGCTTATACTCAGGCTCAGGGGGAACATAAGGACATTCCCTGATAACATGACCCCTCAACCCGCAACAGTCGCACGGTACGGCTACTGGAGCCACCGGTGCACTCATGTTGTCAGCCCAACGCATGAAGGAGGCAAAAGTTTGTTGTAATGTGTCAATTCGTTGACCAGCATATGATCCAACATAACTAGATTGTGTTCTAGCAGTCGGTGCCTCTCTCATGTTACCCCAATATGAAGATTGCTCAGTCATACAATTAGGATTGTCCCAACCATATGGGGTGTTAGTCCGAGCCACCCCAGGTTGCATGGTTTTAGAATACCAGGAAGCATTGTCCTGGTCCCAACAATGATATGGCTGGTTGCTCATGTAACCATCCATCAAAACACTCTTGAGTCAAGTACTTTTACCCTTAGGAGGCTAAGTAAGCACAAGTTCTCGACTCGACCCTAAAATGCTAATAGAGAATGTAAAGGGGAGGAGACTAGAACATATAAGTAGGTGAGAAGAAGATGACTCAGAAGAGAAGGGAAACTTAACTCTAAAGATAGAAAAGAAGGTCGGTCAGAGGTTTCCCAAACAAGCACGGTTCAAACAATCCTAGACCTAGTGTCACTTAGATCTAGACGACTCCTAACTGGTTGAGTCGAATTGATTTGCTTGATTCACCTCCCTCACTAATCAAACCAACTTGGCCAGGCCGTGTATAGCTAGTGGGGGTACTTCCGACAGAGTCGGTGCCAATTAGACAACCACTTCGCTTGGAAGACTTTCGTCAACACAAAAACACTTTCTAGACACCAAATTAAATTCGATCGGCTTCAGGTCATAGCAAGTCAAACCAATTCTTCTCCTTAATTGAGTCTGAGTCCTTAAGGGTCAATGTCTAATTGATTTTAATTTAAGGCTTGGGTGACACTTTAGGATTGTGATTTGTGGGCCACGGAAGGGTGGTGAAATCCCTACCGTATCTTTGCCTACGGAGTTGCCCTTAAGATAGTTTAACTTAGATCTAGCAAAGATAGTCAAACAATGGTCTTTAATTGGGGGCAATTGCAAGGTTGTATGCACACTAAATTATATGCCTAAATGCAGACGATAAAAACCACGATACGTACCTTGACTCCAGCACTCTTCAACAGAAATTGATTTGCAAGAATTTAGCAAGAATATTGCATACAAAACACTAGATGATGCATGCACTAAGACCTTTCTAATTTTGCCAATTTTAGGTCAGAGTTGAATTATTGCCAATTATGGAATTTTTGCCCTAACATGTGCAATTCTAATAAAAGGAAATTTTCTGAAAATAGAAATTACGAGGAAAAGAGGCAACAAAGGTTACCTATGCAATGCTCAGTCGGGTTCGCATCCCGCTCTCGAAATTTCAGTAGCTTCACGCGTCCACCCAGAGATGAGTCGCGTCCCAAAAAATTTTGAAGCCCAGATGCTCCAAATAGGCGGCGATTCTGCCGCAAGTTGTTCTTGGTGTGCGGCGATTCCGCCGCTCGTTAAGCTCAGAAGGTGCCCGGATTTCGCCGTGCACTCTGTTGTCTCCTGAAACACAAATCCAAATATTTAGATCGCACACAAGATAAACAGAATAAAATCGAAAACACAAAAATAAACAAAATCTACGTCGCCTCCCCGGCAACGGCGCCAAAAACTTGATTTATTATTTATTTTACGATCTCTGTCGTAGATTGCTGGCGTAAGGTACGTAAACTCTTTCACTCATCATTCATTAGAAAGCACACATTAGTTAGTAGGACTTGCATTGGAACAAGAGTGATGTGAGTGTTTGTTTAGTGTGTTGTTTGTTAGATTAAGGTATGAAAAATACTTAGGGGCAGTCACCTATAGGAGATGAGGTGAGGGATTTCATCACCCTTTCCTTGGCCCAAAAATCACTTAATAAAATAGGCTTAATAAAATCAATTAGACGTTGACCCCTCAAGACGCATTAACGAGAGGAAACCGTTTAAGACCGTTATGGCCTGAACGTCGTTGTCCATCGAGTCTCCCTGAGATTTTAGGAGCCTCTGGGTTCTTGATTACCTACAAACTAGTGGTCCTCCATGTTTAAGACCGTTTCGGCTTGAACGTCGTTCCCCATCTAGTCTCCCTGAGATTTTAGGGATCTCCGGGTTCTTGATTTCCTACATACTAGTGGTCCTCGGTGGGACCTCGAAGTTAGGCATCGTCTAATGCTAAGGACCTATAGTGGACATTAGGCTAACTTTGGCCTTGATTGCTTAGTTAGGTTTCTAACCTTTCTTATTTCCACGCTAGATTAAGGACTTCATCTCCTCTCTCATGTGTCATTCTTTTCTCATCTTAATGTCTCCGGATCTTCTCATCTACGAACACATTATTTTAAATTGAAAATTTGTTTATTTCCTTCAATAATAATTATCATTTTTCTTAATGTTAAGACTGAAATGGATCGAAAGTAGATTCTTTCAAACCGATTGAGTGATGAGTATGAGAATGGAGTGAATATGTTCTTAGGGGTTGCCAAAAAACATTCAAAAAACAAATGACAACGACATGGCGTATTGTCCGTGCAATAAGTGTCATAATATGTCAGTGCTGACTTTTCGAAAAATAAAAGATCATTTGTTTGAAAAAGGTTTCGACCCAAGTTACAGACGGTGGATATAACAAGGCAAAAATGAATCATTTAGTTGTTCCAAGAATGACAGAGACAATGTTAGTGTGGAAGATCACTAAGAGGACATGGTTCAGGATATGGCTGAAAAGTTTTCGTCCAACCCCGATTTACTTGGTAGTTTGTTGAGTGACAATGAGAAGCCGTTATATAAGAGTTGTACCAAATTCACTAGATTGTGGTGCCAATTCTGGAAGAAGAGATTGTTACCCTCCGTGATGCTATCGGTGGGTTCGTGAGGTGGTCTAGCCATTTAGTAGAGCTAAATGACACACGAGGTATACTTTAATTTTGAAAGACTGTAAATTTCAAATTTGTTAACAATTGTATTATTAATGCTTGTATATATATCTATAAGGTGTCAAGTCCCTGGAGCAAAGGGTCCAACAACCAACCTCCGATCAACATTAATTTGCTTCCAAGTAGGTGTAAAATGTTGTATCAATGTATGGTAGGTAGGGAATCATAATCCCTAAGTACCTGGGATTTGGTGGAGGGGGTTAAAGGGTTGCATTCGGCTCTGTACATAACGAAAGAGGATGTTACGGAGTTCTTGGCGATGGATTCATTGTCCATCGTGATTATCGACGTGCAAGTGAAGTAAGTATTTTCTTTGGTATAAGATGAAATGTATTGAATAATTATATCGTAACTATAATAAAATATAATTTTTACTCTTGTAGACACCTTTATGATGCCAGAAAGTCAGTCTTTCCCGACGATCAAGTATTTGGATTTATCAGTCCACATATATATACATACGGGAATGACGATAAATCGGGTCAACTTGGGACTCTAATGAAAGAAGAAGACAAAAGATATTATCTACACCCTTATAATGAGAGGTAAACTTGTTAATTCAAAGTGGAATTTTATTTTGTAATAAACTTCTAATTATATATATAACAGGGCTCATTGGATGATTGTCGTTGTATGCCCCGCGACTAATTCGCCATATTGGTTTGATCCGTTGGGGTCGATAAACCAAGGGACTCCATAAAGAAACTTGTAAATTTGTAAGTTTATTTTAGTCATCGTATTTGTAATTCGTGGATTTTTATTAGTATTATTGAATATGGCTTTCAATAACGTGTGTACTCAGGACAATGAAAGTTTATAGAGTGTTAGGTGGCAGGAGAATAACCCCAAAAGCAGAAGTAACATGACATGAAATGGGAGTAAGTTCTTTCTCCTATTTTTGTTAATTAAGTTAGGAACATATATTTAACGAATTTCTATGTTTGTAGTACCGAAAGCAGACTGGAAACACGGAATGTGATTATTACGTGATGAGATACATGGAGGAAATTCTTGAATTTGCAAGTCAAGACTTATCCCTATACGAGGTAATATAGATCATTATTCAGTTGTATAGTTATAGTTTCATTATTTAGATATTAATATTTTTACTTGTATTTTGATAGGTCTTTCCAAAAAGCAGTGATCCCTACCCACAACAGGAGCTCGATGATACTTGCGACCGATGTGATCGCTATTTTATCAGAAAAATATTGATGAACTAAGAGGTTCTCGTGTCAGTAACATTTCTTTTGTAATTTAGTTAACAAGTTCACTTGTATTACAAACATACAACGTTATGTCTTAATATAATCGCCTCACTTTTAGAATGAATGTCAAGTGTTTATGTATGAATTAATATCAAGTGTGTTGAATGATTGTCTATGCTTTTATGTATGCGTTTGTGTATGTATATGTGGATGAAAGTGTGTATGTATTTGTGTGTGTGAACGAATTTGGTGCAAGCTTGATTGCTATTTTTTTGTCCAGGTTTAGGAATAGACGTTGGTTGTTTGCATTAGCCAACGTCTATTCCTTTCAAAAAAGGTATAAACCTCAGCCGTTATATACAACTGACGTCTATACCTAACGAATAGACGTCGGAGGTATATAACGCCCGACGTCAATGCGTTAGGTATAGACGTCGGTCGTATATAACGGCCGACGTCTATTCTTTAGGGAAAGACGTCGGATTTTACGCTACCGACGTCTATGTATATACGACGTATACATAGACGTTGGGTCTGGGGAGGCTTAGATCTGACGTATATACCCCCGTATATCCGACGTATATTCCATTTTCTACAGTAGTGAGGTTACATATATTAAAATGTATAGACTATATTTTGTACATGAAAATTATTGAAAATATGAAAATCGATCTGAAATGCTTGTTAAAGTTTTAAAAATTATACACAGGTATAGTGCACGAAATCCGACCAAAACTACCACTATATCATTAATAATAAGAGGAAAAATATCAGTAGAATTAGTATAAACTCGTAGCCAAATTCCCCAACTGGGATGACCTACCCCAAAACACTAAGCAAAGACTCATAGCTCTATTGGATAGCCAATCCAGCAAAAGTTTTTCACTAACCAAAGGATTAATTACAATTTACCCCCTAAACTATACATTGATTGCACTTTATACCTCCGAACTTTAAAATATGACAGTTATATCCCCCAAAGTTTTATTTTGTAACACTTTGTCCCTCTTAATTTTAAAAAAATTCATTATTTAAATACCTATTTGCTTTTTTTAGAAATTTTACCTTGCGTCTTTAATACACTATTAATACTAACTTTACGTTAAAGTTTTTATTCAAATCGTATGTCTGATCTGGCTAGAATTTGGGTCGGATTCGGTATCAATCTGACTTTGACGTAATGTTCAGGAGTGTAATGGGGATACATAGAAAAAAATTACAAAAAACGATAAATGAGTGTTTAAATAATAATTTTATTAAAGTTCAGGAGTGTAAAATGTTACAAAACAAAAATTCAAAAGAATAAGTGTCATATTTTAAATTTCAATGATACAAAGTGAAATGGAAATGAATACATAGTTAAGGGGACAAATTGTAATTAACCCTCAGCCAAACCAACTTATCAATGGCATTGAAGTAATAAACTAGGTATAGCTTGATTAATTTTCCATGTGCCAGCACACAACCACAATATTAGGCGTCCTCGTCCATCAAATCATGTGGAGGAGGCGGCATGGTCGGATTAGCATTTTCCAAAGACCGCGCCCGATGAATTGATGAGGTAGATCCGCCGGCCATATTAGTGTCACCTGACCAAAATATAATCAAAGAGAATTTGTCATCAATTATCTTTCGTAAATTTGATGCCGACCTTTGAAAAAGGCACAAGTTGCGCTCTTTCCAAATGCACCAAACGTATGCAATACCTACGATGTCTTGTAACCCATTCAAGGACGAGTCAGAGCATGTTTGTTCCATCCATGTGCAATAAGATCGTGGTTGCATAAGATGTAACACCGACCAATGAGTTTGTAATCACAAGTAAAAAATAGATGCAGATTATCTTCAATATCCACAGCACATAGATCACATAAACAATCACATTGTATATACCTATTGATAATATTAACCTTTGTAGCACACTTATCTAACAACAGTAACAAAATGAAAATTTTAAACTTTAAAGGACATGGTTGTTTCCATAACCAATTGCCCTAAGTGTTATCAATGCCCATGTGGTTAAGAAATCCATAAAATTACATAACAGAGAATTTACCATCTGTTATCCACCTCCATTAGTATGTCTCGTCTTCGTCACCATTAATTATTAAATGACAAAATACTTGTTCAAAAAAAACATACTACATTAACCTTATGATAGGTTGTATTATTGTTTAGAGGAAAAACTCTTCGGATAATGTTGGCAAATTAAAGTAGGAATTCATGTACACTTAAGAACTTACTACTTGTAACTAGGGCTGACAATTTTACACGAAACACGATTACATGACACGAAAACGACACGAACTTAGCGGATATGGATTGAGAATTTGAACACGATTAATAAATGAGTTGGATATGGAGTTCTGCTGCAAAACGATTAACACGATTAAGACACGATAAAACACAATCATGTAATTAGGTACACGATTATGAATACGACACGATTAATACACGACTAATACCGACAAGTCTACAAGTAATATATAAGTTATAAATTATAATGAACGAGTGGCGTGCAATCATGCAATCCGATATTCGTGTAATAAACAGAACTTATTGTGTATAGATTATTGTTTAATGGTGTAAACGGTAGTCCTGTTAAACGTGTACACGAAGTAACCCGTTTAATAATCGTGCTAAACGGGTTGGATATGGCAACACGATTATAAACGGGTTGGATACGGAAGACGTCTACCAACATGATTATTAAATGAGTCAGATACGGCACAACACCTAGAGCTTATATATACGACTTGACACGACACGGTTAGTGAAAGAATGTGTTCTAAATGTTTTACTTTTATATGTCAATTATTATGAATTTAATGTGCAAGCATTTTGTTCCTTGATTATGGTATTCGTCTTTTGGAACTGTTAAGGAAGAGGCACTTGGTCCTTAACCGTAGAGCTCTAAAAGATAATAGTTTACATAAATCAAAAGTTATTCACAATCATGGTAATTAACATGGAACATTAATCACCGAGATAAGATTGTCGTGTTGGTCATTGATTGTTGTAGCACTACAAATAATTGACGACACGAGTATATAAAAGAGGAAAAGATTACTTTTATATATTGAATAGACCGAACAAGTAAAACATTATGGAATTGTGTTTCGTGTCATTAATGTTTTTACTGTGTCTTGGATCCTAAGATATGAGACTTATATCTTTTCACTCAAGAAGTGCTTAATTTGATTATTGTCAAGAGCTATAGATGAGTGTAGTGATAAAGGTAATAGTTGGTTGAGCACGACTTGTGCTGGAAAAGATAGCTAGTCAAACGATTATCATTGTCCCTCTTAATTGAGTGATGATATTAGTGGGGCCTTTGATAAAGCAAAATAATGTGCACAATGTAACTTGAGTTAAGTTACATAGTTATAATTAGCTTAGAGAGATCAATAAAATGAATATAATACAAAGATAACACATTTCTACTTTGTATATATTCTTAATATCATGAGACAAGGGACGGACACAAGTTGTGTACTTACATCACTAAATGGATCGTGTTTTGGTTCGGGTGGAATAAAGACATCTATGCTAATTGGGTAACTATAATGTGTAGCTAGATACCGCTTATAGTTTGAGATATTAAGTGTTTAATATTGCTGTCAATTTGGCTTAGATCCTCCTATAGGTCACACCACAAAACTGGGAAACAAGAGGCTTGATTTTAAGTTCATATGATGTGTCGGGTTTCACGTGAAAATATGACACATGTGGAATGAATAAAATCAATATGTCATGAGAATTGACATAATTAGAATCATAATAAATTCATATGAGGTATATATATTATGGGGTGTAATAATTTAATATTACATATGATAATATTATTATATAAGATGTGAATTTGCTAAAAACCCCAAAAGATCAAATTTTGTTGGAAATAAATCCATAATTTGACAATGGCAAAATCAGGGTCAAACACGGTGAACCGTTCATGGTTCGGTCGACCGGGGTATCTTTGGATCGGTTAACCAAATGAGGAACGGGTAAGCACAATTGATTGACCGAAATTGTCTAGAGTGCCTGGACAATCGGGTTCGGTTAACCGATTGGAAACGGTCAACCGTAAAGAGGTATTTTTGGTAGACCGAAGGTGACACGGTCATCCGTAGACTATGTCCCAGGAGAAATTCTGGTAGGTCATCGGTAGACCGAGTAAAAAGACGCGGTTCGTCTGAATTTTTCCAGGGAATTTTTCTCATGCGGAATCGGTCGACCGTCTATCTCACGGTGCACCGAACACGTGTTATAACTGAATGGGTCGGTTGACCGAGTAATTCTCGGTTCACTAAACAGAATGATTCTGCCTGAATTATTAAGAGATTAATTGAATCATGAGTGGATTAATTCCAGATTTAATTAAAACATTTTTTAGGGTGCTTATGTGGAAATTAGAGATTAATTTTAGGAGAGAATAAACAAGGGATCATGACTAAGGAATAGCTCTTGATGAGGATGTTTTGGTAGCCTATAAAAGGGCACCTACTCCTACTTGTTTAATACTAATGCAAAAATTATTTCTCTCATTAATCTCTCCTCTAATCACCACGAAAATTTCTTAGTAATTTTGAGTTTAGAAATAGAAATCCAAGGAGCTCAAAGAGGGGTTATTAGCTAGATTCTAAACCTTATTAGAGATTGATTGGCTTGCTCATTTCTCTTTAATCTTGTTTAGAGTTTGGTGAACACTCGGAGGAAAATCCGTGGACGATTCAACGGCAACGCGACTCCGTACTTCAAAAAGATTTTAGAGAACCTTTAGGTATGATTCTACCTTTGTGGTTTATTTTAATAAATGTGGGATTGTATGATATTAGAAAAAACATAAAGTAATTTACATAGAAATTGTTGAAAATATGAAATCGATCTTGTATGTAGTATTAAAAAATTTAAAAATATATACATACATAGGGATACGAAATCTTACAGTTAGCACACGACACGATTGACAACACTACTTGTAGCCTCATAAAGTTGAGAATAATTAATCCTCAGAGATCCTACTTCATGCCACATACCTTCCTAAAAAAGGTCTAACTTCCCATTCCTAACTTTACATCCCAATCAATTTAAAGGCTACAAAAAAAATACTCCCGCCATAAGTGTGAAGTACCTGATAACACTTTTTTTCTCAATTGTGGATATTAATCCTACGTTTCCATATTTTGCTCTGAAAACTTTGCCCCAGATATGCTCTTTATTTGTGAAGATCCGCCATACAAGTTTCCCTTTTACAACCCAATCGAAATCCTTGAGCGCAAGAACACCCAAACCTCCATTTTTTTATATTCCTACATACTAAGTCCCAATGTGCTAAATGTAGTCCTCGTTTACTATTCTTACTCCAAAGGAATTTCTTCCCTAAAGACTCAATTGTATCAAGTGTCTTTTTAGGTAGAGATATTGTGCCTAAATAATAAATAGGAATTGTAGAAAGAACCGAATTCAATTGGATCAATTTCCACCCATCGAAAGGTAATTTTGATTTTATTGATCACTAGTTGCCAAAGCGAGTGTGTAATTGTTAGCAAACAACAATTCTACAGGTTCAGGAGTACCTTTCTTGGAGAGAACCTGTGGCAGCGGAAGGAAGATCGGAGGTCACCTTACGGAATCCTTTTCACTGGTCGGTCTCCTACTCTCTTGGAGAAGGAGCGCGAGTCCACAACCCAAGAGTCCACAGAATGAGCTTGGTGGAGGTGGAGGGACGAAATGGGAGAGAGAGAAGGTGGCGGCTAGGGTGGGTGGAGGCTAGGGTTTGCACATTTGTTCTTCTATCGAATGGGAGACTCCCCTCCTTATATAGATGGCTCCACCCTAAACCCTTAAATGTGTAGTCCAAAAGGGACGCACCATGTGTCAGTCCTTTGGGCAAATATCTTATTAATCCTAGATTAATCCAATATCTCCCACTTGCACAACAACACGATCACAACATGTCATCTGCTTTTGTGTCCCCGACACATATACATATATCCCTGATACATACAATCACACAATGGCTATATGTCACCTCTTTATGTTTCCCCGACACATATGTATATATCCCTGATACATACAACTACTCCTCTCTCCAAGTACACATCCCTTATACGCAAGTCTCTGATCATGTATCCTCGATACACGACCATCTGTGTCCCCGACACATGTACTCTTCCAATCATACGGACAAATGGGTCGTGCGACCAGTGATGCACCTACAATTTAGGAGTCTCAAACTAGAAACCTTACTACAAGGCCAAAATGACAACATCCTCATAAAACAACAAATAAGAGGTCAAAATGCACATCACAGTTCCCCAGGTTTACTCAGAAACTCACTTAACATGAATGATATCTCGATCCCTCGGAGAGAATTCCTTCTTGTCCTCAAGGTACTTGCTACTGTATCCAATACAGTTGGGCCCAGCAAATACTTTTAGTGCACTCGAGTCAAACCTTTCCCTCCCCCCCAGACCACCATTACACTCAGAGTTGACTCCTTTCCCGAAGATGCCTCTTTAGACCGAATCTCTCATGGTCATAGATAACATTCCAAACTAGCCACATCAACTCTTTGCTTCATGGCATCGTTGAAGGTCACTGAGAGAACTAATGACAATCAAGTCTTGGACTCACACAGCGAAGGAGCAGGGATTCATCCTTTCACTTCCAAATGGTCGCTCAGCACATGTTGTATGACAAACATATTATGGTGGATCATACTGTACACAACAGTATGTCTGTCTCTCAACACCATACAAGTCATAGTCCAGTCGCACCCCCTCTGCGCCTGATCCGAGCTTCATCATTGTCGCCTTAACACCATACATGTGCCACCTGGCGCCACATGTGATGCTCGCACTTGACTTCTATAGGTCACATGAATCGTGGGAACATTCATGTCAATCCTCACCAACATAGAGGATCTCATCTTGATTCCTAATCAAGGCGACTGTCCTATCATGAACTGCTGTGGATCTATCATACAAGATCTCCTCATGGTCATTCTCATCTCTGCTCGCTATCAAAAGCGCCAAAGGCGAATGCTCGTGTGAGTGAGCATTCTTCAGGCTATTGACAGAATAATATTTTATGCTAGAACAACTACATCAACCAAACAGATATAGTCGAAAGGAAAACACAATCACTCATAAAAAGAAGTTAGACATGTCAATGCATCAATGTCTGCGTAAGCCTAAGGACTTCACATGGGACACAAACGAGTCCTTAGCTATAGCCTTGGTAAGAAGGTCAGCTACCATAAGACTAGTAGACACATGTCCTTACACAATCTTCCTTTCTCTCTATGATGTCCTTCACAAAATGAAGCCTAACCTGTATATGTGTGGTCTTTCCATGATATTTGGGGTCTTTCACATAACAAAGGGCAGCCATGCTGTCACAATAGACAACAACAAGCTCATCCGATGTCTCTACTAGCCCAATATGTTTTTAGAACCTCCTCAACCAAATTGCCTCTTGTACGGTTGCAGAGCATGCAACATACTCTGCTTGCATAGTCGACAGGGCTATACAAGTTTTCTTCTTGCTGGACCATGAGATGGCCCTATTAGCCAGCAAGAAAGCATAACCAGAGGTAGACTTCCTTTCATCAATGTCTCCAGCCCAATCAGCATCACTATAGTCAATCAGGCGGAGATCTGATGCTTGGTAACACAGCATGTAGTTACTCGTTACTCTGAGGTATCTCATGATTCTCTTGACTTCCTTCCAGTACTCTATGCTTGGGCTCGACTGCCATCGACTCACCATGCCCACAACATAACAAATGTCTGGCCTAGTACATAAGGCTTCCCACAGCATTTGAGTATGGAACCTTGCTCATTTTGGCCTTCTCTTCAGGAGTCTCAGGATGCTTATCAAGGCTCAAGTGCAAACCCTTCTCAACAGGAGTGTCGATTGGTTTGCATTTGTCCATATGGTATTTCTTCAAGATGTTGTTAATATAAGTCTCTTGAGACAATCCCAGAAGTCTCTTGGACCTATTTCTAACTATCTTGACACCAAGGACGTAGCTAGCTTCACCCATGTCCTTCATATCAAACGTGGAGGACAACCACTCTTTAGTGGATTTCAACAACTCTTTGTTATTGTCAGCCATGACTATGTCATCAACATACAAGGTCAGAATGACAAATTTACCATTGGATCTCTTAACATACACACAGTGATTTTCCTCAAGCATAGAGAACGCATTCTCTGATATAGCTTGATGGAAGCGAAATGTTCAACTGTCTAGACGCTTGTTTTAAGCCATATAAGGACTTATTGAGCTTGCACACTTTGCACTCTTGTCCTTTGACTTCAAAACCTTGAGGTTGATCCATATAGATCTCCTCCTCAAGTTCTCCATTGAGAAAAGCAGTCTTTATATCCATTTGGTAAAACTCTAAGTCCATTTAAGCTATAATAGCTAGTAGAAGGTGGATGGAGCCAAACCTAACCACGGGTGAAAATGTTCCCTCAAAATCCACGCCTTCTCTTTCGGCGTAGCCTTTAGCTACCAGTCTATCCTTGAATCTATCAATAGATCCATCCCCCTTCCTCTTAATCTTGAGGATCCACTTGGCCCCAATGGCCTTTCGGTTCGGCGGTAAGTCGAGCAAGTCCCAGACTCGATTAACTTTCATTGACTCCAACTCTTCCTTTATAGCTTCTACCCACTCTTTCGCATTTGGACCTTCCAAATCCTCTTTCAAGGTCTCCGGTTCTTGCTCATCGATTACTGTCATCCCAGATGATTCATTATCAATTTCTTCTTGAGCTATCATGAAGGCCTCTTCCTCTAAGCGAAACCGCCTACGAGAAATGAGCCCACGTTTACTTCGACGCAGATGGGTATCTGATGGCTCATCCTCCATAAGAGCTATCGGATCCTCAGCATTGTTGTTCCCACTAGGATTGACTGGTGGAACCTCATGTTCAACTTCCAGATCCTGATCCCGTGGAGTGGCAATGTCCTCATCTTGTTGTTCAAAGAAGTCCACTGACTCTTTGATAGCTCCAGCAAGAGTTGGAAAAACATTTTCTAAGAATGTGGCATCCCTAGACTCCAGTTTCGTCCTTCTTTCATTCTCGTCTAACCCGATAAAAACATAACCTTTGGAGAGATTACTGTATTTTACAAAGATACATTTTTTCCCTCTAGGTCCTAGTTTTCCATATCGGTGACTAGTAGAATGAATGTATGTCGTGCATCCCCAAGGATGCAGCAGACTAAAATCAGGCTTCCGTCCTGTCCACAACTCATATGGAGTTGAGGGAACCGATTTTGTTGGAACTCTCTTGAGGATATAGGCAGCAGTCATTAGAGCATCTCCCCAAAACGAAATTGGCAAGCTCACATGCGCCATCACGGATCTAACCACGTCTAGCAACGTTCTATTCCTTCTCTCGGCAACACCATTTTGTTGAGGAGTATACGGCATAGTGAGTTGTCTAGATATTCCCTTTTCATCACATAACTCCTTGAACATTGTGGAGAGACACTCCCCACCTCTATCCGTTCTGAGAGTTTTTCTTATCATCCAATTGATTCTCTACCAAGCTCATGAATTTCTTAAAGCATTCTAGAGCTTCTGACTTGTGAGAAATAAGATAAATATGACCATATCTAGTATAGTCATCAATAAATGTGATGAAGTAACTTTGTCCATGTCTAGTACGCACATTCAAAGGTCCACAAATATCCAAGTGAATTAGTTCTAAAGGAGAAGTAGCCCTAATGGCTTTTCCGAACGGTTTTCTAGTTGTCTTTCCAGGTAGACAAGATTCACAGGTCGGCAATTCAAATTTGGAGCATTCTCTTAATACCACCTCCTTTGCCAACCTGTTCATCCGGTCAACACTAATGTGACCTAGTCTAGCATGCCACATAACTGAATCATTATTCATGGAACTTTTACTCATAAAGGTACTAGTGTTATGATTGAAATCATAAATTGCGTCAAACACAATAAAACCGTCTGAAAGAAAGGCACGTCCATAATAAATGTTAGCAAGGTATAAACCCATATCATTGTTCTCAAAAACAACTTTAAAACCATGTGTCATCAAAACAACCACAGAAATAATATTTCGCCGTATAGCTGGTGCATACAACACGTTGTGAAGTAATAGGATCCGGCCACTTCGCAAAGCCACTTTGCATGTGCCAACTCCAAGAACTTCAATGCTAGTGTTGTTCGCCATGTTTATTCGCCTCCCACTTGGAACACGACGATATTCCACGAATGCAGAACGATCCTTTGTTACGTGGTCTGTGGTACCTGAATCCACAATCCACACAGGAGAATGATCAGTGAGCATCACAGAACTAGTCACGTTAAAATTCAAGGGATTACACACAGTAATTACCTTTTGCTCAGTGCACTCACGATCAAAATGTCCAATCTTTCGGCAGTTAAAACAAGTCACATTAGACTTATCTTTCCCACCTCTGGATCCTCGAGGTCGTTTCTTTCGAGCTTTGTTTTCTATTTTGTTTTTATTTGCACCCTTCTTGCCTTTAAAACCCTGAGCTCTATCTCTTTTGCGCTTAAAACCTGCACTCCTCCGAGGAGCGCCAGCTTCAGCAGCAAACACTTCAGCTAGATGGGCTTCCGCAAGCATGCGATCCTCCTCCAGCTCTAGGTGTCTTGCGGCCTGGTCAAACGTCCTGATGTCATCAGTATGAGTCAGATGGACCTTCATATGCTCCCAACTCTTCGAAGGCAATGATCTGATGAGAGCAGACACTTGCTCCTCATCGGTCTTAGCACGACCGGCAACGCTCAGCTCGCTTATCATGTTTGACATTGCGGTAATATGCTGCCTCATCGTGTGACCTTGGTGCATTTAATACCCATCAAACATGAGCCCAAGCTGGCGGGCCCTTGTGACGGAGGTCACTCGTTACTGAAACTTCACAGCTTCCCACAAGGCCTTTGCAGTTCGCAATTTTTCGAACCACAGTATCAGATCATCTCGCATCGAACTCAGAATTGTAATGCAAGCAATACAGTCTTTCTTTTTCCATGCATTATAGACATTCATATTTCTGCGATGCTGCGCAGTGTTCCCCTCCTCGGGGGGAGACATAGTTTGGGTTATATTTTCTAACATGTCATGATCCTCTAAGAGATACTCAATTTTACGATGCCACTGATCGTAATTTCTTTCATTGAGTTTATCTCCTCGAGTCAGATCAGCGACAATACTTTTGGAAGCAGACATAAAAATCTAGAACAAGAAACCACATAGCGATACATGAGTTGTTGCATAAAATACAACGAGCCGCAATAGTCATAAAAAATAAACTAACTTAATAACTATAGCATTTAGACCAAAGGAAAACATAAAGCATTCGATCAAATCCTCAAGCAATAGTTAATAAAGCTATTTTACCAATTCATATATTGCGCTCCATCATGATTTAATAATCCTAAAAAAACGTATAAATCATGGAAAATCAGCAGCAAATAAATAATTATCCGTCGGTTGCTAGGTGGTTTACACAAAACACTTCTACCTTGCAACTCCCACTAGGCATGCAAGTTCCAAAAAAAACGTTCCTTCCAGAACATTCCAATCAAGATTATACAGAAATTAATTGCTACATTACTTTCATATCGAGCTAAAGATCCCCCATAGGGATTTAGCACTGTAGATGGGAACCTGCATAAGCCTTATAGCAATAATATTGCAATAATAAAAATAAAGGAGCCCCTCGTCTCCCTAGGGCAATAAACAATCCACTGTCCATAATTATTACAGTCCATAAATATTAGAGCTCAATGCGATATCAATTGCAAATGGAAATGAATGAATGAAATTACGCTCAACTCTCAATAAGGCAGCAAAAATAAATCAGCATCCATTCACACCATTCATACCATACAAGCGCAAGCTTGCCATACGTTAGCACAATCACACACATGAATAAAGTGTACACCACTTCCAAATAAGAAGGAAGTAATATATAAGGAAACAACGTATATATGGAGCATAAGAAAAACGTATATGGAAATACCAATCAATCTACATAATAGTATCTCAAAACAGAAATTTTCTTTTCTTTCCCCAATCAACATAATCATGAGAGCGTAAAAATTATCTAACTCGCATTAGGAAAGAAAAATCCGGAAAAATCCTCAATGAGATCAACACATGTATGTGGATTTAATCATAAAGGAAATATTTCAAATGAAATGCATGCTATCATTCCAAAAAATCCGAAATTCCTTAAATGAGATCAACACATATATGTGCATCAAAGGAAAGCATTCAAGAAATACTTTTAAGCCAACAAAACTCCAGCCCATAATATGTTCAAAAAATTTGAGAATTGGCCAATCTTTCCTTAATCAATATAAGCATGCAATCAACAATAATTATGCTGCTTGTATTGGAAAGAAAATTCAAAATTTTCAAGAGAACAGCAAGCATATATGCGCATTTTTCTGTAAGGAAACCAATCAATCACATGCATGTTAATACTCCAAAAACAGCCATATCCGAAATTCTTTGGAGCAACAAGGCAACACAATTATCATGCATATGCATGTGGCAATAAACATCTACTCTAGATGCATGCTCATATTGAAAAATGCTAAATAAACAAGCATATACACGAAATTCCAGCAAACATGATCTAGTCATGCATGTACACGAATCAGAGATAACAACATTTGATCCATCCATGCAATCCGACATGCATGATGATATACAAATGACATACAAACATTATCATCTAATTCAAGCATGAAAAAATATCAGAGAATTAAACTACTGATTATCATATAAAACATGCGCAAAAACAGAAGATCGTCATGATAGGGTTACCACAGATTTCATGTATACATGCTCAAAGATTAGAATAAATAATATCTAACCCTAATTCGGAAAAATCAGGAAAAAATAGACATCTGATTTCATGTATACATATGCATGATTTAGAAGAATCAACATGGAAAATAACTTCTGATTTTATCTAATACATGCGCAAAGAATAGAGGTAACAATACAGAAAAAATAGAATTCTGGTCACATCTATGTATGTGCAATGATAGGAGAGCAACATATCATATTGGCTCGAAATAAAATCAGGAAAAATCCATCTTAAACCATGCATACATGCGCAAGAATGGAGAAGCAAAATCTAACCCTAGATGCATGCTCTAATGAACCAAAACATGCGCATTATGTAAATACGCAATGCTGATTTTTCTGTTATCTTTCTTTCTCCAAAAAAACATAACCACCGAATTTTTATCTCAAATCAGATTATCATGAAACAAAAATTCGTCAAGCATGGTGAGTATTCGAAGGTAACCGAGATGGCTCTGGTACCAATGTTAGCAAACAACGATTCTACAGTTTCAGGAGTACCTTTCTTGGAGAGAACTTGTGGCAGCGGAAGGAAGATCGGAGGTCACCTTACGGAATCATTTTCACCGGTCGGTCTCCTACTCTCTTGGAGAAGGAGCGCGAGTCCACAACCCAAAAGTCCAGGGAATGAGCTTGGTGGAGGTGGAGGGACGAAATGGGAGAGAGAGAAGGTGGCGGCTAGGGTGGCTGGAGGCTAGGGTTTGCACACTTGTTCGTCTATCCAATGGGAGGCTCCCCTCCTTATATAGATGGCTCCACCCTAAACCCTTAAATGTGTAGTCAAATAGGGACGCGCCATGTGTCAGTGCTTTGGGCAAATATCTTATTAATCCTAGATTAATCCAATAGTAATGTCCAATTTATTAATTTCTCATTTCATATATACACCATAAATGCACTTTTTAAAAAAAAATAAAAACATGTCAATGTTATTTTCATATAATTATTTATGTATGGGGAGATGAGCGTGAGAGGATCTTTGAGCGTCGTTTCTAGTGTGGGGGAGTGGGGTTTCGTCGGGTAGGTCCTCTCCTCTAGCTTTTTGGAAGGCGCGGGCGGATGAGGCTTTAGATTCTCGCCGTTATTTCTTGGCGTGGGAACATTCTCATGCACGTCGGGTGGCAAACATACATGTGGTCGTCGAAAGGTTCCTTCGATTCCCCGCCCGACTAGTGGTAGTGTAACCATCATCCGGAGTGGCGCTAAGTGACTCTATTACACCAAGTGTAACAACCTCAAACACAACGGAAAATTTTAAAATTTTCTAAAAAACAATCAACAGAGGATATTACTCAAACACAGGAAAGACGGTGCCAACATATAATATATATATATATATATATATATATATATATATATATATATATATATATATATATCCGAATATTTCCCAAAACAGTGATTACATAAAAAGGCTAAATAGTAAATACAAGTAATCACTCGACCACAAATGAGAGAAAACAGGATCAGGTAGCAGTGTGGACTTCTAATAGCAATTAAGCCTTGAGGAAAATAAAAGTAAAAAAAATAAAAAAAATAAAAATAAAAATAAAGGAATAAAGTGAAGAAATCACATTTTGCAAAATGATTACAAAACCCAAGCCTTTGAGTCACTGGTCCGTAGGGTATCTTAAAACCTGGTAACTTGAGTCTGCCAGCTTGGGATTATCGACCAAACTCGCTACACAAATGCAAAAAGGGTAAAAGTGTCAGAAAAAGCAAATGTGTTGAATCACGGAAAAAGAAAAAAAACACTTTAAGATACTCAAGGCCCAAAGCTAAAAGAATGATTCATGCCATGGTTGATCCGAATGATACTTCACCATCAAAGGAGGCATGCAAAATAATTTAAGTGATAACATGTGTAGAAGGGTTAGTGGTGTGAATATTGGAGGAATGAAGACCAAGTCAGTTTTTTTTATGGGTTAGACTTATATAATAAGCATGCAAGAATTCTAAGTAAGATGTATAAGGTTGAAGTGGAGATATTGAGAGCTATTAATGGAATGTTGAATTGAGACTTTGTGGGTGTGTCAACTGAAAACCCTCACGAGACAAAATTCGTCCTCTAAGAAAACTTGGGGGTTTAAAGGCTTGTTGCACATGCTAAGTGCAACCGTGATTCCTACGAAAGTGAGTTAGGATTTCCCTGTTTTCATTTTTCTTATATTCTGTTTTGCTAGGGACTAGCAAAATCTAAGTGTGGGGGTATTTGATGTATTGCATACATTGCATCATATGTCTTTCATTTAGATTAATTTTATATCAATAAATGCTACTAAGGTATGTGTTTAGTCTGATTTACAGAATACAGGGACCTGAATGCAAATTATGAAGGGAATGTGCCCATATCCCGAGAATAAACGCGTGCAAAGAGACTCATCTCTATCATAAAGACCAAGTCAAGATTATCGGGAGTCAAATGGAAGTTCATCGAAGCATAAAAGCATTCAAGGATCTAATTACAAAAAGGCCAAGGACTTAAGCACAAAAGTAGCCAGGGACGTAATTGCAAACAGCCGAGGACCTGACTACAAATTAAATATCTTGGAGAAGTTTTAAAGAAAAATCAATGTGGATCTCCAAATATATAAAGAAATAAAGTCGGAGCCCAAAAGAAAGGAAAGAATCAATCCAGACGCGCAAAGGAGGATCAAATCATACCATAAACATTCAACAAAAATCCGGATTTAATCCGACTCAATTGTGCGGCGTTTCCGCCGCACAACACATACACCACGCGGTGATTCCGCCGCCTACCTTGCAATCCGTGTGCTCAAATTTTGTCTAGTCGTGTCTGGACACGTGTACTTTCTTATTCTATACGTAGGTCCCTTGTATCGGCTATAAATAGCCCTGAAACGATGTTGTGAGGGTCCCTTAGCTTATGTCCTTAGTTTTTATTCCATAATTTAGTTTTGTTGTTTTTATTTCTTGTTTTTAGTTTTCTTTTGTAATTCCTCTAGGACCCCTTCTCCTTCCTCCCATCCATGAGTTTCTAACTCTTTCCAAAGGGTGGGGGTGACAGATTTAGGGTGATGAGAAGAGAATAAAGTTATTATTTTAATTTCGTGATTAGTATATTTTGATTACTTGAGTTTGTGTTAAATCATTTATCATGTAATGCTTTATAACTAATATGATTTATTATAAGTTTCTGAATTCTCTAATCGAAACCCTATATCTAAACCCCCACCCAACAGAATTCACCATCTTTGTTCTTACTTTAGTTTTAATTGTTCATGTTTCTTGCTTTTGATAATTTAAAAACCAAAAATCTCAAAACCAACTTATTTCTCCCTCTTCCTTTCCCTTAATCGAAAATCACACAAATAACAAATCTCTCCCTCCTTATGTTCGACCCGTACTTGCCACGTCTTCATTGACGCCGTGCACTTGCGGTATAAATAAAAATCTCATCATTCACCCAACCACCGCAACACTTGTGCACCCTAGCACACTTGCCGGAAGAACATCGGCACCACAACTCGCCCCACACGGGCGACCACAACATCGCACCTCCATAGTGCAAAACTGGATACAAACGGTCGACCGAACCAAAAGTCCTGATCGACCGAATCATGCAAACACAGGGCAATCACCTCAACCGGCACTCCATCAGTCGACAGATTCCTACTGACAATACTCGTCGGTCAAACCAAGGTCATGAGGTGGTCCACCATTTAGATGGTCAACTCCCAGGTTCAACGAAACAAACGACCAATCGGTCGAACAGCAAAGGGGGCACGTTCGACCGAAAGTGACCAGGGACAAATCCCTCACTCTTCACAACGAATCTGGTCGATCCCCCGAGCACTCTCGGTCGACCAAATTCCAACAGGGAATTTCCCCAACTCTTCCCACGAATCCGGTCGAACACCCGAGCACTCTCGGTCGACCGAATTCCACCAGAGAATTCCCCCACGCTCCACATCAAGTCCGCTCGACCGAAACCACCTTCGGTTGAACCGACCACTATTCCAACTTAAGTCACGATCGGACGAAGTCATACAGGTGGTCGGCCGTTTAGATGGTAAACGCCCCACCCGACCCATGACGGTGCACATGGTCGAACGACAAAGGTGAAGGGAATGTGTTCTAAAAGTTTTACTTTTAAATGTCAATTATTATGAATTGAATGAGAAATCATTTTGTTCCTTTTCTATGTTATTCGTCTTTTAGAAGTGTTAAGGAAGAGGCTCTTGGTCCTTAACCGTAGTGCTCTAAAAGAAAATAGTTTACATAAAACAAAAGATATTCGCAATCATGGTAATTAACATGGGACATTAATTACCGAGTTAAGATTGTCGTGTTGGTCATAGATCATTGTAGCTCTACAAGTGAGTGACAACACGGGTACACAAAAGAGGAAAATACTATATTTGTATACTGAATAGACCTAATAAGTAAAACATTATAGAATTGTGTTTTCTGTGTCATTAATGTTTTACTATGTCCTTCGTCCTTTGATATGAGACTTATATCCGATCACTTAAGAAATGCTTGATTAGACTAGTGTCTTGAGCTATCGATAAGTGTAGTGTGAAGGCATTGGTTGGTTAAGTATGACTTTTGTTGGAGAAGATAGTTAGTCAAAAGATTATCATTGCCCCTCTTGATTGAGTGATGATATTAGTGGGCCCCTTGATAAAGCAAAGTTATAATGTGCACAATGTGATTTGAGTTAAGTCACATATTTATAACTAGCTTAAAGAGATCAAGAAATCAATACTAACACAAAGATTACACAATACTACTTTGTGTGTATTCTTAATATCATGAGGCAAGGGACGGACACAAGTGGTGCACTCCATCACTAAATGGATCGGGTTTTGGTTCGAGTGGAATTAAGACATTTAACTAATTGGGAGCTATAATGTGTAGCTAGATACCACTTATAGCTTGTGATATTAAGCTCTTAATATCACTGCCAACTTAGTTTAGATCCTGCCATAGGTCACACCACAAAACTGGGAAACAAGAAATGGGGATTTTGAGTTCATAAGGTGTGTCGGGTTTCATATAGAAAATATGACACATGTGGTGAACAAGCAAAATCAAAATTATGTTGTGATTAATAACATAATTAGTATCTAAATTAAATTCATATGTGATGTAAATATTATGAGGTGTAATGATTTATCATTACATAGGATAATATGTTACAAAAGTTGTGAACTTACTACTAATCCCGAAATGTCAAATTTTGTAGGGGTTAAACCGAAATTTGACCAGTCTATAGTACTGTGCAAAAACGGTCGACCGCTAAACGGTAAACGGTCGACCGAATGTTGTACAGTCGACCGAAATGTTGCACGGTCGACCGGATGTGTCTTGATCATAACAGAGACTTTCGTCTGTTCGTTTTCGGTCGACCGAAGTATATCGGTCGGTCGATCGAACATTGCGATGAAATATTTTTTGTTACAAACGGTCGACCGAGTTATTAGCAGTCGACGGAAACATGGTATAAATGGTCGACCGAACCTCCAAACGGTCGACCGATCTAGACGGTTTCTGCAGAATTAATTTAAGAATTAATTAGATCATGCATTGAATTGGTCCATAACTGATTTAATTCGTAGCTGAGATTATTTGTTAGCAAATAATGGATGGTTAGATGGAATTTGCATGAAATCATGGGAAAGAGGTTGCACATGAATAGGTAATTTGGAGAAAACTTATAAATACAAGTTTATCTCATTACCTAATAGAATTAATTCATTATATTCTTGTGAAAACATCTCTCTCCATAATTCTCCTCGAATTTTCCTTAATTCTTGAGTTTAGTTTTAGTTTTCAGATATCTTCTTCTCAAGGGAACTAAAGAGGGGTTAGTAGTTAGATTCTAAACCCTATTGGAGATTGAGAGGCTAGTTCTTCTCTCTCCGATCTTGTTTAGAGTTTGGTGAATACTCGGGGGCATCCGGCGCAGCGACAAACATCCTCAACGTCTCCGGATCATCAAGAAGTTTTAGAGAATTTCTAGGTATGAAATTCAAAGCTCATGTTTGTTTTAATAAAGTTTTGGAACTAGTTATTGAAACAAACCGATGCATGCATGAAACAAATCATAGAAAATTGTAATTGATCGTTATTGTGCATAAAAATTTCGAAAATAAATATGTGCAATTAAACTAGAAATCCAACAGTGGTATCAGAGCATAGGGTTCAATTTTCTAATGATTTGAAGCTATAAACAAATTTAGTTTACCATCTAGGGTTCTAACAATTCGATTTTCCGGTTTTTCTGTCTTTAAATGTTTTGTTGGAATAATTCTTTGTAATAATTCGGTTTGAAGGTTTTAAGTGGTTTAAAACATGTGATGTAATTATTAGAATTATGATTTAGACATAACTCTGACTTGCAATAATTTCGTTTTAAGCATAAACGATTGTTTTGTAAGAGAATCAACAAAACCGAAAAACTGCGGTTCGTCTTTCCTTTTAGGAAATTGGATGGACAGCGGTTCAAAATTGTTTTTAAACTTGTGGATGGATGAAAAACGTTTTTAATAGATTTCAAAATGTTTTTCAAAAGAATTGTTTGGGATTCTAGATGATTGATAAACTAGGTTGTATAGTTTATAGCAATATTGCGTGCTTGGATGCTCGAGTTGTCTTTGAAGGAATTGTGAGTTTATATGTTCCAAATCAGCGCCTATGAATGTTTGTAATTATTATTATACAGTGGCTTATTTATATGTAAAAGCCAAATTCTCTCTTTCTATCTTTAGATAATTGCATTGCATTTGAGAGGTTTTACATAGGACTTGCACTAGTCGGTTTTTATCGAATGTGAGGAGCATTTTTTATTTTCTGTAAAATCTACATCTCCTGTGCAAGAGGAAGTCGCCGCTATAGCGCATCGATCGAGGATCGAGGATCAAGGATCAAGGATCAAAGGGAACATATAAACTCACACGATGTGGATTGTGTGAATGGTTTAATTTCTGCTATGCATGTGATGAATGTGATTGAATGTTAGGATATGTATGAATGATAATATGCATGATAACCTAAAATTCCGAATCACATGTTAATATATGAAATTGTCCAACAAAATTGAGAGTAATTTTCCTTCTTATTTCATCCACTAGCAGTCATCGATCGAGGGATACTCTGCTCGCCCTTAGCGGGAGATAGCTCCCTCCATCTTTGGGAATAGTGAGAGATATAATGGTTGTCTATTGTTGTGCCACGATTATATATATGAGGTGCGTTTCACCCTAGTGAACCCTAAGTATGCTTAGTTGTGAATACAATGGATAAATGTATCTCGTATCAAATGAAAATAAGTTTTCTTAACATTACCTAGAGCCCTCGCTCGGTTTTGGGAAAAAGTTTTTCTTAACGAGGAAAGGTCGCATTCCCTCATAATTAAAACGACAAGAATCACAAGAGTTTGAAGAGGCTAATGTTGCTAAAATTCAAAAAGGTTGTGATTAGAAAAATGATTTTCTTACCTTGATATTGTAAAGTATTCGATAACCCTTAGCTAGTCTATATTACAATTGATGGGATCCTGGATTGTTGCATTTATGCGCAAAAATTTTTATTTGCAGCATTTACATTTGTATGTATGTATAATAAACATAAAATTGGCATTTAACCTGTATGATTTATTTTGTAGAAAATGTCGAACATCCAACCTATCGTACGATCCATGATAGAAAAACACCCTTTAGCAAATGATGGCTCAAACTTCATAAGTTGGCAACTCAAACTCAACATTGTGTTAAAGTTTGAGAAATTGTCTCACATTTGGGAAGGTCCAATCCCAAAATGGAATGAGAGATTAACAGATGAAGAGAAAGAGGCTAAAGCCAAGTGGGAAGACCAAGAGAACCAAGTTCACGGTCTCAAGCTAGCATCCATGGGTGACTCGCTTCAAGCGAAATACTTGGATTCAAAACCCAAGAAGACCATGGAGGCTTTGTCTAAGATGTTCATGGATAGTGCCCGAAAGAAGCGCTACAAGACCACCATCGCACTCACAATGTGCCATATGGCGGAGGGAACATCGGTATCCATGCATTTTCTCACGATGCAAGAGTACCTTGAGAAGTTGGCAAAGCTCTCTTCACCAATGCCTGAGGACATTGCTGAAGATATGATTCTTGGCTCTCTAGCCCCGTCATTTAAGGACTTTGTGATGCACTATCACGTGCGTGAAAAAGGGGTGAGTCTTGAGGAGCTGCACAATGCTCTCAAAACTATTGAAGTTGACATGGGCAAGGGTAGCGACAAGCATGTCCTTGCCATCCATGGGAGGAGCCAAAAGATTGGTAAAGGAAAGGGCAAATCTACCAAAAGTGGTTCAATCAAGAGCAAGGGAGTAGGAGGTGCTCGTGCGAGTGTCTCAAGGGGGAAATCTCAGAAATCTCCAACTCCCAATACGAAGTGCTTTCACTGCGGTGAAAAAGGACACATACGGCCAAATTGCCCCAAGTACAAGGAAGACCTTGACAACATAGTGATTGAACGTCGGCGCCCCAAAAAGGTCAAAGGTATATTTGTTATTGAAATAAATTTAGCCACCTCTATCCATGATTGGGTAATTGATACCGGATCTTGTGCTCACATAGTTTCTAATGTGCAGCTACTCATAGATAGGAAGGAACTCGTAAGGAACGAGATAGAATTGAAGGTCGGAAATGGTGCGAACGTTTCTACGGTTGCACAAGGTTCTGTGGTGCTTCAATTATGTAGTGGTTTAAATTTATGTCTAAAGAATGTTTATTATGTGCATTCGATTAGCAAGAACATTATTTCTGTATCATGTTTAGATATGGATAATTTTAATATAAATATTTCAAATTCTTGCTTGTCTATATCGAAGAATGGTGTTTTCTATGCAAATGCATTCATAAGGAATGGTCTCTATTTGCTTGAATTGAATAATAAACAAATCTTTAATATCAATAACAAAAGACTTAAGACCACTCACGAGAATGATACTCTCTTGTGGCACTATCGACATGGTCACATAAATGAAAAGCGCATCAAGAAATTGCAAGAAGCTAACCTTCTTGGTCTACTTGATTTTCAATCATTGGAGACATGCCAACCATGTTTAATGGGAAAAATGACCAAAAGGCCTTTCAAGAAGAAAGGTCCAAGAGCGAGTGGCTTGTTGGATTTGATACATTCCGATGTATGTGGTCCAATGAGTACTAGTGCACGAGATGGTTTCAGGTACTTCATTACGTTCACGGATGATTATAGTCGTTATGGCTATGTTTATCTAATGAGAAACAAAAGTGAATCCTTTGACAAGTTCAAAGAATTCATTTATGTTTATCTAATGAGAATGTATGCAAGACAAAATAAATCTATTATGGGTGGACACCAACAGCAACACAGCTGATCCATTCACAAAACCATTATCCCAAGCCAAGGGCGAAATGCATTTCGAGTCCATGAGATTGAAGAACCATGTAGATTGGCTTGATGATTGATATGTAATGGGGTTTACCCTGGTTATTATTGTTTTATACATTGAGTATGTATGTGAAAGAAAACTTTAATAACAAGTGGGAGATTGAAGGGAATGTGAACTAAAAAAATTACTTTTAAATGTCAATTATTATGAATTGAATGAGAAATCATTTTGTTCCTTGTCTATGTTATTCGTGTTTTAGAAGTATTAAGGAAGAGGCTCTTTGTCCTTAACCGTAGAGCTCTAAAAGATAATGGTTTACATAAAACAAAAGATATTCGCATTCATGGTAATTAACATGGGACATTAATTACCGAGTTAAGATTGTCGTGTTGGTCATAGATCATTGTAGCTCTACAAGTTAGTGACAACACGGGTACACAAAAGAGGAAAATACTACTTTTGTATACTGAATAGACCTAATAAGTAAAACATTATAGAATTGTGTTTTCTGTGTCATTAATGTTTTACTGTGTCCTTGGTCCTTTGATATGAGACTTATATCCGATCACTTAAAAAATGCTTGATTAGACTAGTGTCTTGAGCTATCGATAAGTGTAGTGTGAAGGCATTGGTTGGTTAAGTATGACTTTTGTTGGAGAAGATAGTTAGTCAAAAGATTATCATTGCCCCTCTTGATTGAGTGATGATATTAGTGGACCCCTTGATAAAGCAAAGTTATAATGTGCACAATGTGATTTGAGTTAAGTCACATATTTATAACTAGCTTAAAGATATCAAGAAATCAATACTAATACAAAGATGACACAATAGTACTTTGTGTGTATTCTTAATATCATGTGGCAAGCGACGGACACAAGTGGTGCACTCCATCACTAAATGGATCGGGTTTTTGTTCGAGTGGAATTAAGACATTTAACTAATTGGGAGCTATAATGTGTAGCTAGATACCGCTTATAGCTTGTGATATTAAACTCTTAATATCACTGCCAACTTAGTTTAGATTCTCCCATAGGTCACACCACAAAACTGGAAAACAAGAAATGAGGATTTTGAGTTCATAAGGTGTGTCCGGTTTCATATAGAAAATATGACACATGTGGTGACCAAGCAAAATCAAAATTATGTTGTGATTAATAACATAATTAGAATCTAAACTAAATTCATATGTGATGTAAATATTATGAGGTGTAATGATTTATCATTACATAGGATAATATGTTACAAAGTTGTGAACTTACTACTAATCCCGAAATGTCAAATTTTGTAGGGGTTAAACCGAAATTTGACCAGTCTGCAGTACTGTGCAAAAACGTTCGACCGCTAAACGGTAAACGGTCGACCGAATGTTGCACAGTCGACCGAAATGTTGCACGGTCGACCGGATGTGTCTCAATCATAACAGGGAATTTCATCTGTTCGTTTTCGGTCGACCGAAGTATATCGGTCGGTCGACCGAACATTGCGATGAAATATTTGTTGTTACAAACGGTCGACCGAACCTCCAAACGGTCGACCGATCCAGACGGTTTCTGCAGAATTAATTTAAGAATTAATTAGATCATGCATGGAATTGGTCCATAACTAATTTAATTTGTGGCTGAGATTATTTGTTAGCAAATAATGGATGGTTAGATGGAAGTTTGCATGAAATCATGGGCAAGTGGTTGCACATGAATAGGTAATTTGGAGAAAACTTATAAATACAAGTTTATCTCATTACCTAATAGAATTAATTCATTATATTCTTGTGCAAACATATCTCTCCATAATTCTCCACGAATTTCCTTAGTTCTTAAGTTTAGTTTTAGTTTTCAGAGATCTTCTTCTCAAGGGAACTAAAGAGGGGTTAGTAGTTAGATTCTAAACCATATTGGAGATTGAGAGGCTAGCTCTTCTCTCTCCGATCTTGTTTCGAGTTTGGTGAATACTCGGGGGCATCCGGCGCAGCGACAAACATCCTCAACGTCTCCGGATCATCAAGAAGTTTTAGAGAATTTCTAGGTATGAAATTCAAAGCTCATGTTTGTTTTAATAAAGTTTTGGAACTAGTTATTGAAACAAACCGATGCATGCATGAAACAAATCATAGAAAATTGTAATGTATCCTTATTGTGCATAAAAATTTTGAAAATATATATGTGCAATTAAACTAGAAATCCAACAAAAGGGGCCCTGGTCGACCGAAACCATCCAGGCTTGCCTCCAATGCACAACCGGTCTACCGCCCAAGGGCATCGTACGATTGTTGTGAGGCAAAACCCGAATTCTCAATACGAACGATCGACCGTTTGCACCAACCGGTCGACCTCTCAGGCAGTAAAATCTGCTGCTAGTTTACTTGCGACGAGCCGGACGACCTACCGTCGACTTCCAAATACTCACACTACTTAAGTGAGTGAGTTGACATACCGGAAGGTTTGAAGAAATCTTTGAAGAACCACGACGGCGCTTCCACGAGCGCGTCTCCCCAAAATCATGATCCGTCGACAAACCTCGCTTCTAAACCACGACCAACACCTCCTCGACGATCCACACTCACGAATCCACCTTCGTCAACCTCCACCAACCAACCACGACCACAAGAACGAGTTAGGTTGAGAGAGAGAAAGGGAAAACGCGAGGGACGGGTTAGCAAAACCACGAACTCACCTCCAACCACCAACGACACTGATCACCCCAAACTCTCCGGAGATCACCACCACCAAACCGGAGCACAGCCCTCCACGCCGGAGCACGACTAGGAGAGAGAGAGAGAGACGAGAGAGAGAGACGAGAGAGAGACGAGGGAGAAGTGAGAGACAGAGGGAAAAACCTCACCTAAAATATCTCCTCATCTTCCAATCTCAACCATTCATCCAAAACCAATTCATCCCATCCCTTCATCCATCTCCACTCCATCTCCACCCTCCATCTCCCCTTAATCACCACCTAAACATCATTAAGACACAATTAGAATTAGGATCTCACACCAAGAGTAGACTTACACGATAGATCAAACATACATGACAGATTACATATACATGATTGAGATAATACTGAGATTTCAATTCTTTGGGAGTGGTTGGCTCGAATAATCTTCAGTTAGGCTCTTTTTCGGTCACCAGTGTATCCTCATTGATGTCCATCACTTTTGCGGTAAATTTGGTCCAATATTCCAAATCGGACAATTTGATCCCACCGACTAGGTTGGAGAAAGAAACTTTTTCTCCTGTAGATGTTCTGGAAATTAAATCTAATTCGTCTAGTGGATTTAATTTCAGTAAGGTCGTAGCTCCTCTCCCAGCCTCCGACCTCGCCGTTAATCCGGTGGAGGACTTTTCTTCTTCCAACAATTCGGATTCTGGGAAATTGAGAGTAACACAAGCATTAAACTTCTCATTTAAGGATACTTTATTGGGGAACTTGATTGTCATCGATGATTGATATTGTACGGGGGGATAAGAACGGTTTGGTTATGGATTGTCTTTTTCTTTTGATAAAGGTAATGCATTGATATAAAAATAGTTGTGCTATGAGTCTACAGCAAAACATCAAAAAGTGTCATACAAGTCTAAATAGTTAGGTGCTCATATATAGCTTAATGCAAAATATTGTCGCATCATGCATGCAAAGTGAAAGAGATGGTTAGATAGTAGTTGTCCCATTCCCGATGGTCGCTAAAAGAGGAGCCCTAGGAGTTCAAATGTCTTGGTCAGAGCCCAGGTTTTGCCTCCTACAATGCATCAAAGCCATCCACAGCTGCAGCAATTCCGTCCACGTCTCCGAGGGTATTGCTCGAAGCGGGTGGTTTGTAGGGGCAAGAGAACCGGCCGGGGAGTCAGGGACCATGGGAATAGCGGTGGCCTAGGGGGAAATGGTAGAGATTCTAGCTCTCTTCATCCCAAGTGCTTGTTGTAAGATATCACCTTTCTTTTATGTGTTCCTGCCCAATAATTCAAGCGAATGAAAATAATTATATAAAATGGATGCATGCGAAGTGGAAGTTCCTTTAAACACCATATTTTAGTCCTTCAATCCAGGTGTGCCAGAAGAAAGCATTTATTAAGGTGTTCCAAATGTCGGTTCCTAAATTAAAGCAATTTTGGACTTAAGTTCGAAAGTGGGCGTTTTTGGATCTTACCAAGTTTAGTCTTAGGAGTGATGTCTTGTCCCAAAATTGATTTGCTAATTCGCAGTCAAAAAACAAGTGGTCAATTGATTCGTTGAAAACACCACGTAATGGGTCGGGCGAGTCGGGCGCGAGGGCACCCTTAATGGGTCGGGCGAGTCGGGCGCGAGGGCACCCTTAATGCATCGGTTTGCTTCAAATTGATTTGCCCTAATTGTTTTTACTTTAGGGCACCCTTAATGGGTCAGGCGCGAGGGCCCGGGCGCCCTCCCTTTAACGGGGAGGGCACCTGTCGGGCGGGCTCCCCGGGCACCCACCCTTGTGGGCAATCAGGTGTCGGAGCACCCGATTTGGCGCCCGGGCGCCCCTCGGGTCGGGGGCACGTGTCCCCCCCTATTCGTCGATTTTTTTTTAAAAAATTTAATTATTTAGTGGATGTTTTGTTATTAATGGATTGGGTATTTGTTATAAATGTGGGGTAATAATTTTTTGTAAGTGATGAAAATTAAGAAATTTCCAGAACCAACAATTTCAAAATCTAAAAAATTTCCAGCGAGACCCCCGAACGACCTGTTGAGGTGGTTTCATAGTATGGTCTAATATCATGCGTGCACTTTAATCATGCTTCCACTGAGGTGGTTCCGTAATATTTAATAATAATTTCGTGATTTAGCAGTAATTATTAACAATATTTCGAGTTAAAATAGAATAATAATGTTATTAGAATTATATATAGAATGTAATTTGTTGAATGTTGTGTGAAAATTAAAATGTTTAATTAAGAAATGATGTGGAGGAAAGAGAGTGTAGGGTGGGTGGGGTAGCCCGGGCATGGGTAAGAGTGTTTTTTGGGTGGGTTGGGTGAGCTGATGTGGCAGAGAGAGAAGCTGACGTGGCAGAGATAGAGTCATCATTGGGTATCTATAGGAGAGGTGAGAGTGGATTATATAGGAGTGGATTATATACACGATAACTATGTCACCACGAGTTTACTGTGGAGTCATGCAATTGCTTTCGTCTAAGATTCATTGGGATCACGTTTTCACAATGCAGTTACACGATTACTGTGTCTCCACGAGTTTACTGTGGACTCACACAATTGCTTTGGTCCGAGATTCGGTAGGATCACATTTTCACTGTTCAGTCACGCGATTATATAGGAGTTCTCATCGTTTGTTTTACCAACATCGTATCATCTACTACTACAAGTTTTACACTCATAAATTCCTTCTTCTCCCAACAGATTCTTTTGGTAGAGGGTAATTTGAAATTTTCTTTCAGTTGAACTTCAAAGTCTTCATCGTCTGATGACGAGAACTACTGTGCCTCATACGTCGCACTGGAAAGGAAATGGTTTTTTAGATGATGCCTCAATTAATAGCCAACTGAAAGAGGTGTTGAAGGTGAACTCGTAACCGGATAAAGATCGTACCTCGGTTACAGTGGTCTTATTTCTGATTATTTTTCTCACAACCTTGTGTATTCTGCTACTATTTTCAAAAGAAGATTTAGGATGTGGAAGCATGTCTTTCTTTGGATTGTTAATGATGTTGAGGCATTCAATGTCTTCTTTCAATGACTGTCGGACGTTGCTGGTAGGTTTGCCATATCAGGCTTACTAAAAAGTACTACGACACTTTGGATGATAGCATATGGCGTAGCGGCCGATGAGGTTGATGTGTATGTGAGTCTTAGTGAAGAAACAACAAAAAAAGCCCTCTAAAAGTTCTATGAAAGTGTGATTACCAACTTCGACAATGAGTATCTACGCAAGCCTACTGCAACTGAGTCAGCATGACTACTTCACGTAGGTGAGCAACGTTAGTTTCCCAGGCATGATGGGGAGTATCGGTTATATGCACTAGGAGTAGAAAATTACCCAACTGCTTGAAAGGGACAACATCAAAGGCGATGTGGGAAGGCAACACTAGTCCTTGAGGTGGTGCATCATATGACCTATGGATCTAGCATTCCTTTTTGGTATCCCAGGTTCGTGCAATAACCTAAATGTCCTGTAATGATCTCCGGTTTGTTAAGACCGATGACACCTAATTCTAATCACTTTTAAACTAATCTCTACTTGCTTAACCAATAGATGCAGCAGGAACAAACTAAGCAAACAAGTAGGGAAAATACAAACCACAATGGGACAGGAAGATTTTTATAGAGGTTCGGCATCCCGCTTACTTCCTCTCTTAAAAGCTCCGCTCGACTCCACGAGCTCCGCCTACGTCTTCACTATCCAATCTCGTTCCAGGCCAAGATTAAGCCTTTACACCACAAACTCGCGAACAATCCTCGCCGAACTTGATTTCTTCCTCTCACAATCCGAGAGAGAACACTTCAGGCTTTCACCGAAATCCTTGCTAATTGAATAACAATGTTGAGTGGGACAACACTCTCTAGCTTGAGCACACTTTGAGTAGTATTTGTAAATTATCAAAGATGTGGAAATATAAGGCTTTGAGTGTTTGAGGATTCTCTATAATGTAGGAGGCAAATAGTAGTAGGAGAGTTCTTGTAATAAGGTTTGGAAACCTCTATTTATAAGCTTTAAGAGAGTTATAGCCGTTGGGATGTAAGTGGTAAAAGATTGTATAAGAATCACAAAACAGAAAAGATCATGGCACAGTTCGGGTTAAGTTCGGTCGACCGAAACGGGCTTAACGGTCGACCGGAAGACGTCTAGAAATAATGTCTAGAAAAATCCAGAGACGTCCAGGAACAAAACGGTCGACCGAACAAGGGTGGGTCAAACGAACAAGGCTATAACTTAAGTACACTTAATTGAACGGTCGAACTAAAAGTGGGACGGTCGACCATTCAGGCGGTCCAGAATTAATGTCCAGGAAAGTCCCAGGACAAACGGTCGACCGGAAACTTCCAAACACTTGAGGTTTGAAGAGATGTTTGTGGTCGGTCGACCAAAACTAGGTTCACAGTCGATCAATGGTCATTTGTATTTTTGGGGTATGGATAAAAATGTGAATATGACAGTTGGTATAATACGACAAGTGTAACGGTCAACTGACACGTGTAGACGGTCAACCAAAATGGTCACGGTCTACCGGTCGAGCTGTTTAAATCACTATTGGTTAAAAAGATCAATCGGTCGAACGAAGGTGGTTTGGTCGACCGAATTGGCACAAGCAGTTCAGGTTTGTGGTTTAGTGATTTCCGGTCTAAATTTGGGTGACCTATTGAAGTCTAAATGAACTGAGATTTGTTGTGTGACTTCTATAAGGAACCTAGTGTCTATGTGAATGGATTTTAATTCTTGTATGCTCAAGATTACATAGATTCCTAAGACTCAAATGAATTATAAAATTACATGTCTTAAATAGCTTGATTGCATGTCTTGACTTGAATTCATTTCTTCCTTGAATCTTGATCACATGTAGATGTTAACACAAAGCAATATATATGTGTGCTACACTACATCTGATTGTGATTAAGATTAGGTTGATTAAATCATCAAAACATAGATTAAGACCAAAAGGCCAACACGGTTTTCAATGACATACTGGAAGGACGAGCTCCATCTGTAACTTATGAGTTTCATTCGCCCAATCCATCATTCTTCCTTGGACCTCGAAGGACAACTTATCTGCTCAAGTGTAGGAGGCAGCTTGTAAAGATGTAGAACACACATTCGGAGTGCTGCAAGCATGATCTTCAGAAAGTCGGGTCTTGCATGGAGTAAGGACATACGTAACATAATAATTAAACATGTGTCATCATGCATAATATGATAGTTGAGGATGAATGCGATTGTTACACAAATTTTGCTTATTTAAACAAATTTTTCCAAGACCAACATGGGATCATTAGTGAAACTTCAGATGAGGAACAATTGCAGTATTCCACTAATCGTATCATGGATATTAACATTTATTTGGATAATAGACATCAAGTTCATGACAAACAAAAACATTTGAGTCTGAAATCTGATTTGGTCGAGAATATATGGCAATGCAATGGACGAAATTCAGATTGATAATGTTTTCTTGTAATATAAATTTTAATTTTTTGAATTTCAATTAATGTAATATTAGTGTAATTTATTAATTATTAACAAATATTTCGTGGTTTAATAATAAAGTGTGTTACATTAATTACATTAATGTTATTATAATAATAATTGCTTGTGTAATTTGGTAATTGTGGTGAAAGAATAAAAAAAGAAAGTAAAAGAAAATGATGTGGTAGAAAGAGAGCGTTGAATTCTTAGGTGGGTCTGGACATTGTTAAGAGAAATTTCTTGAGTAATAAGGGATTTTGGGCAGGTATGAAGTGCCAGAAAGAGAAGCTGATGTGAACAGTGTTCTGAAATGCGACCGGATGCGGCCGCATATGAGGATGCAGGCGTGATGCGGGGGAGAAGCGCATCGCATCTCCCCGATACGGCCGCCTGATGGGCCCGCATCCAAACCCACATATGTGGTTCGATACGACCACATTCCAAAACACCCGGTTTTGTTTTTATTTTTGGTTTTTTTATTTTTTTACTATGATTTGTTTAATATTGAATTGATGATCTTAGAAATTATTGAAAAATTTACCTAAAAATTAGTTACATGTATATAATTTATAATTAATATATCTATATTATATTATTTAATTATTAAATCACAAATCGCATATGCACCGGCATTGCATCCGCATCCCGCATGTGTCGGATGCAGTGCCTCTCCGCATCACATCCCGCATTTTTGAACCTGGGACGTGACATTATTAATATTAATGTATTAGGTTTCCACATCCATCAAATCACGTGGAGAGGTGGTATATTCAGATTTGTACTCACGAGAGACCTTTGCCCTATTCATTGACAACGCGGAACTACCATCCATTTTGGTATCACTTGACCATAAGAGCATTCTTAACGGGGGGCGGATCCATCTGAGCACCCGACCACGTTGGATTTCCCACAAAAATCGGGCACCACGGAGGCCCGCGCTCTCCCGCCCGGGCAGGGGAGCTCCTGATCACCCGCCCGGGTGGGTAGGTTGGGTGTGGTGGGTGGTGGGGCACGTGTTCCCCCCCCCCCCCCTTCGTTTTTTTTGTTTTGTTAAAAAACTTTAAAAAATCATTTCAAATTATTTTATCTTTTTTTTTAAAATATGTTTTTTATTTGTTTTGATTTTGTAGAATTTTTGAGATTTTACTTAGAATTGATCTCCAAATGACGTGGATGGGAGAGAATGTAGGGTGTGTGGGGTGTTTCTGGGTGTGATTAATGGGATTTTTTGGGTGAGTTCGGTGAGCTTACGTGGCAGACGGAGAAGTTGACGTGGTAGAGAGATAAACTGACGTGACAAAGAGAGAGAGAAAACATGACGACCTGTGGTAGCCCTGACACCGTTAAACATGGACTAATTCAACCAAAGGAGAATGTGTAAATTATTTTTACTTTTCATTAGATGAAGACCTTGGGAAATGGTTCGCTAGTTGCCCTCTTTCCCAGTGCACCAAACAAATGCAATACCTACCCTTCCTTTAAGCTACTCAGAAAAACATAACAATTAAAAAATCCTCGGTGTCAAAGCATCTTGGTTCCATTCGACTAGGATTGGGTAGACCAGACCAGATAGTTTGAGTCCAATGAAAAATTGGATCGGACTATGTTGTTTATTTAATAATAATTTTGGCTAAAAATTAATTAATTAATATTAGCTTTTTTTAATTATGATTTAAGATTAATGTGTTCTTAAATTAGTACTTATTTAAGATTAATTTTTTCCTAAATACATAAAACAATATCACCAATTAAAAATATAAAATTATTAAATAATTAAATTACGAATTAAAACCGAACCAGTGTCGAATGAATTCAAACTGAATTAACCTGAACTGTAGCCCAACGACTCATGTTGACATTAGCACCAACGACTCTTAGAGCCTCAAGCTCTTAGAGTCGTTGAGTGTTTTTTTTTTAAATTTATACTAAAACACCCCATCCTCCCTATTTAAACGCCCAACCCCTCTCATTTTCTTCATACAAAATCATACTCTTCTTCCAAATTTTCTCTACTCTTTCTCTAATTGTTTTGATTTTGGTGGAGACGGGTCGAGTTTGAGTTAAAGCCTAAAGCTACAAGCAGACTGCTGACCGCCGATTTTGCTACTCCTCCGCTCTTCATTTCCCAAGTGTTTCTAATCTTTTTTAGTAGTTAGTTTTAGTTTATCAATCATCATCATGATTTCTTATATATGAAAAAAATTCACTTTTTGTTTGCATATTTAGTAATTTCTATGACTTGATAATTCTGAAGATAATGATAACCTACCTCCCCCTTTTGTTAATCCACCTAGACCTCAGGGTAAAAGTACTAGGAAAAAAACATCTCCAGTATGGAATGATTTTGATGAAGGATGAACTGCTGATGGTAAACCAACTACTACTTGTAGACATTATGGTCACGTATATTCGCGTAAGTCAAGATATTGACTTAAATTTAGGCATAAATAAGTCCACATTATATATTTAATTTCTATGGCTAAGTACATATAGGTATAGTGGGGTTCACGGTTACTAGTACATATAGGGTTGGACCTATACAATATCTTCTGTTATTTAAAATCCACTAGTTGTGCCTAAATTAAATTTACAACCCTATATGTACTAGTAATCGTGACCCCCACTAGGCCCCCAAGAGAAGTTAGGATGGTTACGCCATCCACATTATATATTTTTTATATTTCGTCGTTAATAGGTTAAATTGACGGGTAAATCTTGTACCCTTACCACCCTCATTTATTAAACGATTATACTTTTGATACTCGTATTGTTTATTAAATGGTAAGAATTGTCACTGCTACCAAATTTGTCTTTCTCAATGGAATCATCCGAACAGAATTTCCTTCGGTATCCTTTCCCGACCGAAAACCATTATGCAATTTTGTACTAATATGAATCTGGGGTAAAATACCCGAAATATCTTCCAAACCCTACACCCACGATATTGAACCCTCCTAGACCACAAACTCCTCTCTGCCCTTCCCTCACCCCAACTCAATAACCCCAAACCCTCGTGGTCCACAAACTCTCGAAAGGCCCCATCCTAGGCGCTCAAGCGCACGACTGGACATCCTCCTGTTGATACAATCACAAATGTGATCATGTAATACAATAGGTTATAAATGTCAAATAAATAAATCAGCAGAATCAAGATTAAGCCAACGTACAAATTCATGTTTAGAAAAACAAAGAATAATGGTCAAAAAACACCATACAAACCGAGCCATCGAATTCCGACTTGCATCAGAGAAAATATCGCCCCCACGTACTAGTGCAATGGTTTGGCGCTTTTCTCCCAAGATAGAATGGTTCCTTCGTCGACCGTCGGAGAACATTGGAGTTCGTGGAGACAAAAATCGCCGGAACGGTTTTTGGTTGAGAGAGAGAGATAAAAGATATGTGTATGTTTTCTTCGGCGGGGTACAAGATAATTTATAGTAGTCCGTGACATAAAAATAGGACCCATTAAGCCCCACTAACATGGGTCCATGATCACTATGTGTGCAAGTGTACATGAGTCTAACCACCCCTCCACTCCTTCCACTATCTCTACTTCTCAACATTGGATTTTCTCAATTAAGTTGTTCATGGGCCTAGCCCAAACTTAATAATCCAACAATCCCCTACAAATTCATTGTTGATCGAGCGACAAAACAATGTAGTGGAGTGCTTTCAGTAATGGTACCTTTCGGGTTTGAATCACTACCTAAGTGCAACTTTAACCCCCCCCCCCCCCCCCCGGAATCAAGTGAAATGAAGTCTTGAACTTAAATCTTTGTTGTGAAGATGTCCATCGAGAACAACACCAAGCAGGTCATACCACAATCTATAAGGTTGATGCTTTACGGTCATGCATTTGTATCCTGTTTCATGAATGCTTTCAAGAAATGACCAACATTCCTATAATTGCGGTCACACAATTGTATTCACATAGTTGGGCTTCTCAAAAGATTCACTGCTAACATTTTGTCTCAAAGACTTGAACACATACAGAGTCTACACTCTTACTAAACTTGTTGTTTCAGCAACATATTCATTCTTTGGGGTATGTCAGCAGATACAATTTATGACCTACAATGTATCACCAATTAGTTGCACTCAACTCACTCCAGAACTTGTGATTGACATCATATCATGCATGTATTTGTGTCTTATATCCTTTATTCTTAGCCTAAGCAATGCTACGTAAAGAGTTTTATGTTTAAGTTTCAGGAATAAACAGGTTTGAGAAGAAGAGACTAAAAAATGACTTAAAAGCAAGAAAAAGGACTTAGCTGCAAGACTTATGGACTGAGATGCAAGAGAGATGGACTCGAATGCAAAACCAAAAGGACCAATGAGAAAATGAAGAAACTCCACACTATCATGAGGAGTATTTTGGCAATTGGATTCGGGTCACAACCTACACAACAGATTAGGGTGCATCAGACATGAAGAAATCAAAGCATACAACCACACTCCAAAACCAGGTCGGATCCAGACAATATAGACCGCTGATTGGCGGTCTATTTTGGTCCGGATCCGATAAAACTTTGTCGGGTCATGTATTAGAGTGTTTTATGTTTATTTTTAGTAGTGCATTAGTCTCATATCGGAGGATTGTCCCCGATTGCCTTTTTCTATGACTATAAATAGAACTCTTCATTCTCTTTTGTATTCACTCATTCCTTGGTGGCATTCTCTCTACTAGGAGTAAAAGCCTTGAAGCAAAAACTCAAGGTGGAGAAGAATGTCACTTGCAATATGAGTCATGTTAATAAAATATTTTTCTTAGTTTCTTTTAATATTTTCTTGTCTTTTAATTCTTGCATGCTTCTTTAGTTTAATTTCCTTTCATTTAGCTTCTTTAATATTTCTTGTTTGCTTAGTTTAATTGCCTTTCATTAGAATGTTTTGTTTTGTTAATGTAGTTTGTAGTGTAATGACTAGTAAGTAGTTTCATCCCCTTTGGGGGGTGGAGTTGATATTTTATACATGCAATAGAGAATGGAAATGAATGCTTTATATGAAATGTGTTGATAAACATGAATGTATGTTTGCTTGTTTAGGATAGAACTTATAACTTGATGGGTTTTTGCCATAACTCGAAGACATCTCTCATGCTTGTTTAGGTTTTTAAATAACCAACTTGTGTATGTTAATGTTAGTCAACTAGGTTAGTAATTGGATTGATAGGTGATGCATTGCATACATTGCATCATATGTCTTTCATTTAGATTAATTTTATATCAATAAATGCTACTAAGGTATGTGTTTAGTCTTATTTACATAATACAGAGACCTGAATGCAAATTACCCATATCCCGAGCATAAACACGTGCAAAAGACTTGTTTCTATCAAAAAGACCAAGTCCAGATTATCGAGATTCAAATTGAAGTTCATCCAAGCATAAAAGCATTCAAAGACCTAATTACAAAAAGGTCAGGGACTTAATTGCAAAAGTCGAGGACCCGACTGCAAATTACGAGTACCAAAAGATTATTTTGGAGAAGTTCTAAAGAAAAAATCAATTTGGATCTCCAAATATATGAAGAAATTAACTCGGATCTCCAAAGATATGCAATAATTAATTCGGACGCGCAAAGGACATCTAAAACATACCATAAACACATAGGAAAAATCCGGATCCATTCCGAGCCAAAAAGGTGGTGATTCCGCCACACCTCATGTACAAAATGCGGCGATTCCGCCGCACAAAAGTCAATCCGTGCGCTCAAATTTTTACCAATGCTGTATTGACGCGTGTACATGCCTTTTATGTATTAGGATCCCCGGTTGAGACTATAAATAAGGCTGAATCATGTATTGAAAGGGGCTCCTCTCCTCCTCTTCCTTTTAGCAATAAAATTCTATTCTTTTATTTTGTGTTTTTAGTTTTCTTTTGTAGTTTCTCTAGGACCCCTTCTCCTTCCCTCCATCCATGAGTTTCTAACTCTCTCCAAAAGGTGGGGTGACGGATTTAGGGTGATGAGAAGAAGAATTACGTTATTATTTTAATTTTGTGTTAGTATATTTTGATTACTTGAGTTTATGTTGAGTCATTTTTCATGTAATGCTTTATAACTAATGTGATTTATTATAAGTTTCAGAATTCTCTAATCAAAAGCCGATATCTAAACCTCCACCCGCTGGACTCTCATCCATATTTGCTTTATTTTTAATTTGTTTTTGTTGTTCTTGCTTTAAAAATTAATTAAAAAACCAAAAATCTCAAACCAAACCTTATTTTTCTCTTTCTTTCCCTAATCGAAAATCACAAAAATAACAATATCTCTCCCTCCTTGTGTTCGACCCGTACTTGCCACGTCTTCATTGACGTCGTGCACTTGCGGTATAAATTTAATTCTCATCAATAGGTTTTGCCATAATCATTAGACACTTCCTATACATGAAAATACAACCTACATTTGTGCTTAATGCTTGCATTCTTCATCATCTTCTTGCATGTGTACACTCACTCAACCCCTCAAGGGTCCCACTTACTGATTTGCACTTCCACTTTAGGCTCTTATGATTTAGTTTGCATTGTTAGTTATTGTTTTCCTTCACATTTCTTCTTACTAGTTTAGTGTACTTAGATTAGTATATCTACAACTCTTCTACCTTTTTCGTCATCTGATTTCGGTCATACCATAGGCTGCTCACCTCCCTACAGACGACCCGTACTTGCCCCGTCTTCACCGACGGTTGTGCACTTGCGGTCTAAATCTAAAACGATTAAACAAGTTTTTAGCGCCATTGCCGGGGAGGTGCCAGTCAAGACTCAGGTTTGGACGATTCGGGTGGATTTAATTTTTGTGTTGTAGTTTTCTTTGGTTCAGGAGACTCAGACGCTCAAGGGAAGGCAGCTGGAGAAGTTGGGAGACGAACAAAGAGCTTTGAACCGTCAATCAGCGTTCTAAGACCGCCAACTGGCGGTCTGGTAATCTTGTTTTCCCTTCTAATTTCTTTGGCTTGTTTATTTATTTGATATAGAATTCTGGGACTCAATTTGGCATGTTCTGACTTTTAGTTTGTCCCCAAATCAATAATCAATCTCCCTTTAAGAAACTTGGACCCTAAAACACAAAGCAAAAGATTAGGCATTCTTGCTTGCTTAGGTCATGCATCATGTACTAGACTCAGGCACGTAGATTATCTTTTATTTTAGCTTTACTTTCAGTTGCTGAGCAAGGGCGTGAGATACGAATGTCCTACTCTCATTCATACATTTCTTATGAACATGCATTAGTTCATAGGAATTGCATTGCAACAAGTGTGAGTTGAGCGTTTGTTTGGAGAGTTGATTGCTAGATTAAGACTCCAAAACTCTACTAAGGAGGGGATGTCCCATATAAGATAAGGTGGGGGATTTCATTACACTTTCCTTCGCCCCAAAACTCACTCTTAATCGAAGCCTTAATTCTAAAAGCAAGTAGACATTGGCCCTAAGGATTTCGGACGCACTAGGACAGTGATCTAGTTGAGACCGTCATGACCTGATCGGTGTCGCCTGCCTTGTCGATAGTAGGAGGTACTGGATCTCCGGTTCTGGTATCACTTGCTGGGCATTGTGGTCTTCGTTGTAGGGAGGTGAGGCATGTCGAGAATAGTGATCTCGAAATTAGGTGTCGTCTAGTCTAAGGACCTATAACTATAAGTTGTTTGAGTCGTGCTTTCTAAATTAGGCTTCTACCTTCTCCCACTACCTATGCTAGCTCTAGGGATTCTTCCCTTCTCCTCTGAGTCATCTTCTTATCACCTATTTCTACATTCTAGTCTCCTCTCCTATACACTCTTTGTTAGCGTTTTAGGGTCGAGTCGAACAGTTTTTGCGAACTTGGCCTCATGGTGGTGAGGGTGGTCGACTCGAGAGTTTTTTTGTTGGGATGGATGGTTATATATGGGTGACCATCCAAATCATTGTTGGGACCATGACAATTCTCCCTGGTACTTTGGACCCATGCATCATGGGGTGACTCAGACAAACACTCAGTGTGGTTGGGACGATCTTAATTGTGTGGTTGAGCAATCTTCATATTGGGGTGATATGAGAGAGGCACCGGCTGCTAGACCACCATCTAGTTATGTTGGATCATATGTTGGTCAACAAACTCAGACATTACAAGAACCTTTGGCCTCTTTCATGCATGTAGTAGATGACATGAGTGCATCGATAGCTCCAGTAGTTGTACCGTGTTACTATTGCGGGTTAAGTGGTCATGTTTTCGGGGAATGTCCTTATGTTGCCCAAGAGCCTGAGTATGAGCATACATTTTCCCAAACTGCTCAATATGACCATTATGCATCCGCGTACAATCCGAGAGGGATGGATTCCTAGGGAGACAACTCTTATTCAAATTCTTAAACTTCATTTCCACCCCAGTATTCTTCTCCCGAATACCCAGAATTCTACCAACACCATACTCCAAATCATTTGCCTCATTCTCAGCCCATCAACAACCAACCCAACAATTTCCCAAATTCTGACTTGAGCCTCACAGTTGACCCCAGAACTGATTCTTTAGAACAAACCCTCCAAACGTTCATGGAAACCACTCAACATGTAATGAAGTCCACTCAAAATTCCATACAAACTACGGAAAGTTATGTGAGTCAAATTACACAACAATTAAGTAAACGTGAGGAGGGTGACATTTCTGGTCAACATGAGGATTTATCTTCTGATATCAAACCACCACCACATCCACAAATTTAAAGCACAATCTTTCAAAGTCAAACTCCTAGTCAGTCTAAGGGACTTGGGGTTTCAATTCACGATAACATGGTGAGGGATTTGATCCATATTCAGAATAACATGGATCAACTTCATTATGAGTCGGCACATGATTGTGCCTTATCTTTTTGTCATGTGGCCCTTGAGCCACATGATCTTCATGTTGTGTCTCTTAAGGACTCACCTCTGGTGGAGCATGAGCTCCCTAGTATCCTTAATTTCAAAGAACCTGATGAGAGTTTGCCTCTCACTATGGTTCCTGATCATCTTGGAAATGATGGAACATCAAACAACTACATTGCTAATGAGGGTATTAGGAGTTCCTTGGAGGATACCTTGGGTATGAGACCCACTTTCTGTTCGTCTGATGAGTCGGACATGCATAACGAGGTTTGATTGATTGTTTTATATTAACCGCAAGTGCACGGCCGCGTTGAAGCGGTGGCAAATACGGGTCGTCCACTGGGAGGTGTGTCGACACTTGGTTTGTTCAAAGGCGAGAGGTAAAAGAAGGAGAGAAAGATGTCTTACACTAATCTAAACTACAAAGCTGAAATGAAATGGAGAAGAAACGATAAAACTAAACCCCAAAGGGGTAGAGAAATAATGTGAACATAAAAGAGTGTGTGTGTGTGTTCATTAAGCTCCTCACAACATGTAGTGCATGAAATCATAAAACTACATCCAACGTTGCCTCCACATGAATTAAGATAAGACTACATCATTAAAACATATAAGACAATAATTGGAAAGAAGCTAAATGAACTCAAGTATAAATACTAGACCCTACATTGCCTCCACATGAATTAAGATAAGACTACATCATTAAAACATACAAGACATTAGCTAAGGTAAAGGCAACAAGAGCACATACACTACAACTTGTGTTTCCAATATTAACTTCATCCATATCCTAACCTTATCATTCCCCACAAAATAGGTCCACTAATCAAAGCATAAGCTAAGCTTCATTCAAGAGCATTAGCATATCAAAGATAAGAGTGAAAGCCCATTAGATGGTTATGGAAATCATATAAAGCTCAAGGGATAAAGATAACACACACTTAATACACTACATGATTATATCACATATTTCTCCACCCCCCAAATGGGGATGGAACTACTCACACATATTTAAACTAACTACTCTAACAAAAGAAAGCATTATACTGAAATGAAACTACACTAATCAAGCAAGAAATATTAAAGAAGCATAAAACAAAACAAACAAGCAAGCATGCATGCATATGAAAGGAAATTAAACTAAGAGAGGAACAACACAATTAAAGGAAAACATCTATTATTAAGTCACTCAAGTACAAGTAGCCCTTCCTCCACCAGAGTTTTGCTTCAAGGCTTCACTTTTAGTAGGGAAGGTGGCCACCAAAGAGAGAGATGGATACAATGGGAGGTGAAGAGTTCTATTTATAAGCATGGAAAAAGCTAATCCGGGACAATCCCCCGATGTGGGACTAAACCAATACCAAAAATAGCCTAAACACATGATAATACAAATCCAGGAGCGAGTTTAGCAGAGTTAGGCTCATCCAGACCGCCAATTGGCGGTTCCAGACCGCCAATTGACGCCCTATAAGGCCCAGATCTGTCTGGGTTTTGTGTTGGGCTTCTCTGGAAGCATTTCTTGGTCTTTGATGCATCTACTTGGTTTGTTGGGGCTCCGACCCGAATCGAATTGCCAAAACACTCCCCATGATGGTGTGGAGTTTCCTGTTTTGCTATTAGGTTCTTCGGTCTTACGATCAGGTCCTTGTCCCTTGCATCTTAGTCCCCAGGTCTCACAATTAAGTCTTTTTTCCTGCTTTTGGGTCCTTTTATGGCTCTTCTCTTCAAACCTCTTTATTCCTGAAAACTAAACATAAAACTCGTTACGTAGCATTACTTAGGTGTAAGATAATGGATATAAGATACAAATATAAGCATGAAATGATGTTAATCAAGGTTCTTGACCTCGTTCTGACCCACCAACCTGTTAGTTGGAGAGTTTGGATTTACGATCATAACTTCAGTACCGCAACGGGAGAAACTCTTCTTCTGTTGCCCTATATTTCAAAAACTCTTGAGAGGTTCAAGTACTTTTAGTTTGATCCTATGAATGAGACGTTTTGCGTCTAATTCATGAACCTCTCCTTTCATCTTGTGCTCTTTGTGAGGGGGGCAAACATGAGTATTCTGGCCCCACGTAGTGTCATGGCAAAAACTCATCAAGTTATAAGTTTTATCCTAAACAAGCAAGCATACATTCATGTTTATCAAAAAAATTCATATAAAGCATTTATTTTCATTCTCTATTGCATGTATAAAATATCAACTTCACCCCCCAAAGGGGATGAAACTACTTACTAATCATTACACTACAAACTACATTAACAAAACGAAACATTCTAATGAAAGACAATTTAACTAAGCAAACAAGAAATATTAAAAAACTAAATGAAAGGAAACTAAACTAAACTAAAGAAGCATGCAAGAATTAAAAGACAAGGTAATATTAAAAGAAACTAAGAAAAAATATATTTACATGACTCACATTGCAAGTGACATTCTTCTCCACCTTGAGTTTTTACTTCAAGGCTTTTACTCTTAGTAGAGAGAATGCCACCAAGCAATGAGTAAATACAAAAGAGAATGAAGAGTTCTATTTATAGTCATAGAAAAAGGTAACCGGGGACAATCCCCCGATGTAGGGCTAATGAAACCTTTTCAGAATACACATAAACACATAACCCATATCCTGGAGAAACCGGATCAGATTCGGAGACAAACGGACCGCCAACTGGCGGTCACTTTTTCCGGATCCAACCCATTTTCGGATATGTTCTTTAGTTCTTCAATTCTTCACATGGGGTGCACTCAATTTGGTTATTAGAGTGTCGTCCCGAATCTAATTGCCAAAAAAACTCCTCATGATGGTGTGGAGTTTCTTGATTTTCACATTGGCCCTTCGGTTTTACATTCGGGTCCCTCTCTTGTGCATCTTAATCCATAAGTCTTGCAACTTAGTCCTTTTTCTTGCTTTTAGGTCCTTTTATACCTATTATCCTCAATCTTGTTTATTTCCTGAAACTCAAAAATAAAACTCGTTACGTAGCATTGTTTAAGTCAAGATAATGGATATAAGACACAAATGAATGCATGAAATGATGTCAATCAACTTGTTATTACCACATTGAACCAACTTCATGGGATCTCCACTCAGATTGGTTGGGTTGCCATTCTCGATGAGTCATGAAATGAGTCTCAGTCCCATCCCCAACTTGGATTTTAGAACTTGAGCTAGATCAAGTCATTTGGTGAAAGGATCAGTTGTATTGTCTTTGGCACCAACAAAATCAATAGCTATCACCCTTTCTGAGGCTAATTCCCTTACAGACTTCGGTCGGACTTGGATGTGTCTCCTTTGTTTGTGATTATACTTTGAACTTCTTAGCTTTGCAATAGTAGTCATACTATCACAATGCACAGAAATTGCAGGAATTGGTTTGCTAATCATTGGCAATTCAGAAAGGAGTCCTTTCAACCATTCAGCTTCCATTCCACTTGTATCTGAAGCACAAAGTTCGGCCTCAAACGTAGATCGAGACAATATGGTCTATTTTGTAGACGTCTAGGAGACTGCACCTCCACCCAGAGTAAAAACATACCTTGTAACACCATTACTCTCGGAGTTTTTGGTTATCCAGCTTGCATAACTGTACCTTTCCAGTACAATAAAGAATTTTCCATAATGCAGCCCAATGGTAGAAGTACCCTTCAAGTACTTAAGTACTATATCCAAAGCCTCCCAATGAGTATGATCAGGACAGTTTGAGTATCTACTAAGTTTGCTCACCGAGAATGAAATATTTGGTCGTGTGCAATTTGCAAGATACATCACGCTACCTATAATCAGAGAATATCTCAGTTGTGAAACTGGAACACCACTCTTGTTCTTGTACAACGGTTTTGATGAATCATATGTGATTTTCACAGATCTACAATTTGTATAGCCAAATCTCTCAAGAATCTTCTCAACATAGTGAGATTGAGATATGGAAATACCATCAACTGACATAGTCAGTTTGATACCCAAGATCACATTTGCAACACCCATATCCTTCATCTCAAACTTAGTACACAAGAAGGAATTTGTTTCATGTATTATATTAATGTTAGAGTTAACCAGTAACATGCCATCGACATATAAACACAATGCACTACATGCATTACCTTGAACTTTGCAATAGACACATTTGTCATAATCAATAACTTGGAATGCAAATGATAGTATAATTTTGTCAAATTTCTCGTGCCAAGCTTTTGGGGCTTGTTTAAGTCTATAAAGAGACTTAACAAGTTTACAAACTTTGTTCTCATTTCCAGAAGCTACAAATCCTTCAGGCTGGTCCATATAAATTTCTTCTTCAAGATCACCATGAAGAAAAGCAGCTTTTACATCCATTTGATGGATCGTAAAATCATATACAGATGTCAATGCTAAAAGCACTCAGATAGTAGTCGTACGAGACACTGGAGAATAGGTATCGAAATAGTATATTCCTTCCTTTTGTTTAAACCACTTGGCAACTAATCTGGCTTTATCCATTTACAATCGATGGAACTATCTGGTTTTCATTTCTTTTTAAATATCCATTTACAACCGATTGTTGAACAACCTGGAGGAAGATTTATCAACTCCCAGTCCCATTAGAGACAATAGAGTTCATTTCGATCTGAACTGCATCTTTCCAATGCTTTGCTTTGGATGAAGCCATAACATCCTTTAAAGTGTTAGGATCACCCTCGATGTGGTATGTGATAAAATCATTTCCGAAATCCTTGGAAATTCTAGAACATTTGCTCTTCCTTGGTTCAATTTCAACTTGAGTTTGAGAAGACTCAAAATCGGCAATGGACAAATATGACCCTACATTTGTCATCTTTCCCAGATGCTCGTGGATGGAACCAGACGTAGAGGGATCAACTGAAGAAGAAACTTGTTGAGGAACTCCAGATTTCATGGGAAATACTGTAGGATTTCTAGTTTAATTGCACATATATATTTTCGAATTTTTTATGCACAATAAGGATCAATTACAATTTTCTATGATTTATTTCATGCATGCATCGGTTTGTTTCAATAACTAGTTTCAAAAACTATATTAAAACAAACACAAGGGACTCCGAAATTAATACTTAGAGGTTCTCTAAAACTTATTGATGATCTGGAGACGTTGAGGATGACGATCGTCGCTTCTCGTTGCGCCGGATGCCTCCGAGTGGTCACCAAAACCCTAAACAAGGTTGGAGAGAAATGAGCTAGCCAATCAATCTCCAAACTAGCTTAGAATCTAGCTACAAATCCCTTCCTTAATCTTTGAGATTTCTCCTTCCAAAGACTTAGAAAACTAAGAGAATTTTCGTGGCTTTTTGTGGTGAATTAGGAGATACAATAATTAGAAAACATCTAACATAATTAAGGAGAATAAGGACCTATTTATAGGCTCCAATCTTACTCTCAATCATGGCTATTCTTAAGTCATGTTCTCTTGACATTTTCTCTCACAAACTAATTCCATAATGCATCACATGCATCCACAAAACATTTGACCAAGTTTGGAGCTAATCCAACCATCGATCAAATTAATCTCTTAATTATCAAAGGCAGAAAATCGATCGGGGTTCGGTTTACGAGTCACGTTTGGTTTACCGTGCATTAGACGGACGACCAATTCTTAAGGAGAAAAATTCTCCTTAACCGATCGGACGAACCCACGTCTAAAACCGAGTGTCATTCGGTTAACCGAAAATATCGGAACTGGACATTGTTCGGTCGACCGTTTCTGGTTCGGTATACCGTACTAGAACTCCAGGCACTTTAGTCAAGTTCGGTCAATTAATTTTGACCATCCGTTCCACGTTCGGTTGACCGATCCACATAACCCTCGGTCGACCGAACCATACACGGATTACCGAACTTTTACCCCATTTTGCCTTTTCAAATTTTGGATTTATTTCCAACAAAATTTGAACTTTAGGGGGTTTTAGCAAATTCACAACTTTATATTATCCTATGCAACAATAAATTATTGCACCCCATAATATATGCATCTCATATGAATTTATCATGATTCTAATTATGTTATATATCACAACATAATTGATTTTACTTGTTCACCATATGTGTCATATTTTCTATAAGAAACCCGACACATCATATGAACCAAAAATCAAGCTTCTTGTTTCCCGGTTTTTGCGGTGTGACCTATAGGAGGATCTAGACTAAGTTGGCAGTGATATTAAGAGCTTAATATCACAAGCTATAAGTGGTATCTAGCTACACATTATAGCTCCCAATTAATTAGATGTATTATTTCCACTCGAACCAAAACCCGATCCATTTAGTGATGGAGTGCATCACTTGTGTCCGTCCCTTGCCTCGTGATATTAAGAATACACACAAAGTAGTATTGTGTCATCTTTGTACTAGTATTCATTTCTTGATCTCTTTAAGCTAGTTATAAATATGTGACTTAACTCAAATCACATTGTGAACATTATAACTTTGCTTTATCAAGGGGCCCACTAATATCATCACTCAATTAAGAGGGGCAATGATAATCTTTTGACTAACTATCTTCTCCAACGAAAGTCATACTTAATCAACTAATGTCTTTGCACTACACTCATCGATAACTAAAGACACTAGTCTAATCAAGCAATTCTTAAGTGATCGGATAAAAGTCTCATATCAAAGGACCAAGGACACAGTAAAACATTAATGATCTATTTTGTGTACCCGTGTTGTCACTCACTTGTAGAGCTACAATGATCTATGACCAACACGACAATCTTAACTCCGTAATCAATGTCTCATGTTAATTACCATGATTGCGAATATCTTTTGTTTTATGTAAACCAATATCTTTTAGATCTCTACGGTTAAGGACCAAGAGTCTCTTCCTTAACACTTCTAAAAGACGAATAACATAAACAAGGAACAAAATGATTTCTCATTCAATTCATAATAATTGACATTTAAAAGTAAAACTTTTAGAACACATTCCTTTCAAAAACTTCCTCAAAAAATGTGGCATAAAGAAATTCAACAATTGTGTTAACATCTATGCCTGATATCTCGGACTTGATTACCAAAAAACTATACGCATAGCTATTAATCACGTATCCGATAAATATTGCATCAACAGTCTTGGGACCAAGCTCTCTCCTCTTATGCTCAGGGATTCACACTTTTGCAAGACAATCCCAAACTGTAAGATATTTAAGGCTAAGTTTTCGACCACACCAGAGTTTGAATGAACTGTCCTCCTTATATTTCTGATGAACTTTATTCAGATTATGCCAAGCTGTATTCAAAGCTTCTCCTCACATATATTTGGGTCATCCTGAACTCTCCAATAATGCATTAATCATATCAGATAACGTTTTATTTATTTGTTCAGCAATTCTGTTAGATTGTGGAGAATACGGCGCTGTCACCTCATGAACTATGCCAGAATCCTGACACACTTGTTCGAACATGTTAGACGTATATTCACCACTTTTATCGGTTCTCAACATCTTAAGTTTCTTTTCGGTTTGTGTCTCTGCTTCATTCTTAAAAATAAGGAACTTAGACAACGTTTCATCCTTACTTTTCAACAGATAAACATAGCAATACTTTGAACTATCATCAATGAAAGTGATAAAATATTTCTTTTTATCCTTAGTTAACATGTCATTAAATTCACAAGTATCAGTGTGTACTAAATCTACAATACTAGTATTTCTAGTCACATAATGAAAAGGTCTTTTCGGTTGTTGAGCTTGTACACACACTTGACATTTTTTTATCTCAATAGCATACTTAGGAATCATATTTAAATTCATCATTCTTTTCAAACATTGATAATTCACATGTCATAAACGTTTGTACCAAACAACACCAAATTCAAGGGAATAAATAGCAGGAGAAGACACATCTTTAAAAGAAATAGCATTGCGATTATAAAAAGTAGTTTCAACATGAATTAAAAAAAGCACCACAAGACAAGTACCCCTTGCCAATAAAAGTACTAGAAAGAGTAATCACAACTTTGTTACATGTAAAAGTCATTTCATAACCCTCAACTACTAGACACGAACCACTAATAATATACAACAAACAGAATGCACATGATGCGTCCTATGCAGTGAAAGAACTCGTCCTGAAGGTAACTTCAAGTCGATACGTCCAATTCCAAGTACCTTTGCAACATTCCCATTGGCCATAGATCTACGATAAAAGGCTGGTAAGAGACAAACATAGACTTGTCAACACATAGATGCACATTAGCCCCAGTGTCAACCAACAACTTACGTGGTTCATAAATAATAATAAAAATCGAGGATTAACAGAAACAAACTTACTGGTTGTCTCATCCATCTCAGTCAATACATTGACCTGTGGAGTCGATTCAGTGGTACCTTGTTGGCGTTTGGCTTTCTTGGAAGGACAATCCTTAGCCCAGTGCCCATGTCCACAATTCCAACATGGTTTGTTTGTTGGCGTTTTCAAGATTTTGGCCTTACATTTTGTCTTATTAAAATATTGTGGTTTTCCTTTACAATGCAACTTAGATGATGATCCAATTAATACGTTTACATTTGGTTGGAACTCTACAGGCATCACTGGTTTTTCACCCCGATGTTCCTCCTCGATTGCAATAGCAACCATGAGATCATTCATAGTTAGTTTTCCGCTCCTATGCTTTAGAGACATACCAAAGTCCTCCGAGGATCGAGGGAACTTCTCGATAATTGACATTACCAGAAACTTCTCAGGAAGCTTCATGTCAACCTCTTTTAAGTCATGGATTAAGATCATAAACTCATGGGCCTATTCAGAAACTGACTTGCTTTCAACCATTTTAAACTTCAGGAATTTGCCAACATAATACTTTTCATGACCTAAGTCCTCAGTATTATATTTTTCATCAAACTCATCCCACAAATCCTTTGCAGTTACAAAGGGAAAGGATGATGAACTATATAGATTGAAGTGCACGTTGGACAGAGCCAACCGAATGCAACCTCGACATAGTTTGTCCTGTTTTTATTTTGGGATCTTCAGTTTCAAGTGTGAAAAAACTTTTTCAATTGTGCTGCTTTGCAATTGATTTTGGGAACTTCAGTTTCAAGAGTGGAATTTTTTTTCAATTACATCAATTAAACCAACAACAGTCAACCAGATTTTCATACGTTGTTGCCAACGTTTGAAATTCTGCCCAGAAAATTTTTCCGGCATACCTGACATGTCCACTTTTGGTGCGAAGGAATTATCAAACGACATAATTAATAATATTTTCTCTAAGATTGTTGATACAATTACAAATATGATCATGTAATACAATGGGTTACAAATGTCGAATAAATAAATCAGCAGAATCCAGATTAAGCCAACGTACAAATTCATGTTTAGAAAAGCAAACAAACGAAGAATAATGGTCAGTAAAAACCTTAAAAACCGAACCGTTGAATTCCAACTTGCCTCAGAGAAAAAATCGCCCCCACGTACTGGTGTAATGAGTCTGACACTTTTCTCCCATTATAGAACGATTCTTTCGTCGAACGGCCGCACACCGGAGTCGACGAACCTCGAAAGCAGATCAAAACCTCACAAGAGTAGACACCCAGAGAACGTTGGAATTTGTGAAGACAAAAATCGCCGCAGAGGTTTTTCATTGAGAGAGAGAGAGAGAGATAAAAGATATGTGTATCTTTTCCTGGGTGGGGTATAAGACAATTTATAGTAGTCTGCGATATAAAAATAGGACTCATTAACCCCCACTAACATGAGCCCACGATCACCATGTGTGCAAGTGTACATGAGTCTAAACACCCCTCCACTCCTTCCACTATCTCCACTTCTCAACATTTTATTTTCTCAATTAAGTTATTCATGAGCTTAGCCCAAATATAATAATCTAACACCTCCACCCCGACGATCAGACATCCTCCACCCCATCAACCACTACACTCGATGACCGGACCCTCGAAACTGGACGATCAGACCCCCTCCATCCCGATGAACAGACTCGAAAATCGTGCAACAATTTGAGGTACTGTTGGTTTGGTTTCGATTTTGATGTGGTATTCAATTTCGATTTGTTTTGGTGTTCATTTTTTGTTGTTTTATGGAAAATCTCTGATAAAATTGATTTTAATTCAAATTTACCTACAAAATTTTGCATTTTGTATCTTATACATGTAAACACGGCCTGGATCTTGTGGCAGCCCTAATCTTTCTCTGCATTTTGTATCTAATGTGTTTGGACATCTGAGATCTTTCCCATTGATCTGCCATTGCATATTGCTCAGCTTAATGTTTGATCCTCTGTCATCCCTGTCGTGTAATGCCATCTTCATGTTATGAAATCTTCCATGTTGTTTCTCCTTAGCACTACATATAATGCTCTCAATAGGAAACTAGAGTTCAAGAAACTTCACATTTTAGAGCATTGCTCCCTGTGTTCAGCTCTCATCAGGATATATAGAACCTCTGAATTTCTAATTTTGTATGCAACTTGCTTATAAGAATTTTACAATATGCATGTCCAGTGGGTTATTTAGATCCTCTCTTTTACTTCTAAATGAAAATGATTATGCCAATACTTTTTTCTCTAAACTTGCTCATATCTTAATGCAGGAGGATAGTGTGAAATCAGGAAAGGTCACCTCTGCTGGGATGTTTTACCTTAAATTTCCTGTTTTTCATTTTGACCAAACTACTTCGGTAAGATTAAATATATATTTTCTATGGTTCTATTTTCCTTTAGTCAGTAAGACTAACTGTGCTGAAAGCAGGAATACATGTATTCTCTATTTATTTTTGTGCCACACGTGATATAACTTTCTCCATTTGATATAAGTTGAGTTTAATGTGAGATTTTTGTTTCACTAGGTGTTGGCACTGTCACATTTTTTGTTCACAAATTTGGTTTTTGTTATTTTCTGTACACTAACTAGTTTGGTATAGACGTCTTGTTATTGTTGTTGTTGATGATGTTTGTTTCTCAGAGAGTTGGCAGTGGGTATTATTATGCTTTGATGATATTGCCACGTGGGTTTGGAGAATAATGTACTTGATTGAGACTTGAGAAGATTTTTGGTGGTGTTTGCTATATTTTGATGCTTATGAGTTATGGCCTGTGAATTTAGGAGTTCAATTGGTTGCTTGATTTGTTGATTTTATTGTGGATTCAAGATTTTCTTGTTGATATTGTGATTCTTTTTTTCATGCTTGTTTTGCCATTTGGTTTCCTGAGGTCATGAAGTCGCTTTATTTGATTTTGCTTGGGTTAAATGTGGAATCATTGGTTGTTTTTGGGTTCCGAGTTGCGTGATCGTTGTTTGGCAGAAAAATTGATTTTGGTGGCTTGTTTGTGATTTGTAGGCCTGATAATTACTAACACGATAGATGGAATCATACTTGTGTTGTTTGTTTCCTTTCAAAAAAGAGTATGAGTTCCAGTTAGACAAAATAATTTTGAATTTCGATAACGTGCTTATTCTCTTTTACACATTCAGCTTATTCTCTTTTACACGTTTCAACTTATCTGTAAGAATAGTTGTAGTGCACATTTTTATGGAGTTTTATTGGACTTGATTTATACTCTTGTAACTAGATAAGTGGACTTGATTAATTTAAGTGTGTCGTTATTTTCCTTTTAGTCTCTTTTCTAATCTGTAACAAAGGAGATATATTAGTGGCTTTTGGGTTATGTGTCCATGTTTCTTCTACTCAGGCATTGATCTCTACAACTTAATTTATGTTTACTTTGTTATTAGGATTTGAATTTCGTGGCCTTTGTTTCGAGCTCCTTTATCTATTTTGTTGGATTATACTTGATGGACTGCTAATGTCGTTTATCTTACTTGCAACTTTTTTTGTTTCTAATTTTAATTCTTGGCATATTGAACTTGTAGGCACATATATCTCTTAATGATATTGATGCTGCCATTTAAAGCTTCCAAAAGGCATTATAGTTGAAACCAAATGACGGTATTATTTCTCCTTCAACTATTTGATTAGTTGGATATACTTGTGTTAGTATGATTTGATTGCTATGTATCAATCATATAAAAAAGGTTAATGCTTTGATGTGGATAGTTGAATGTGAAAACTTAGATGTAGATTATTGATATTATTTTCGATTCTTTATTAATGATTATGATGTTTAAATGAGTATCAATATGAATGTTGGATTTTATTTGTGATGTCATGCATTTGGTTGGTCATTTTGTGTTTCTATTCAATTAGTATGCATTTAAAATAGATTTTTCTTAAGATCTTGCTGGTTGGTCAAATTTTGATCTTATTTTTTGTCGTTGAATTTGCGGGGTGAACAACAGAGTCGATGTTCCTCATTTGGGAAGGTGAGGGAAGGGTTGGTTTGGACTTTTTTTTTGTAGGTTAAGGTGTCAATGTATGTACTTTTATGACTATAATATTTATATTAGTATGTTAGATGAATGTTGAATTTTTTTGTGATGTTGGTTTGCATTTCATGTTACCTTGGACACTGAATGTTATTTCTATTATTGGATTCATTTTAACTGCAATTTTTTAAATTTTTAGGTGGATAAAAAATAAATTTGTTTAAAAAATTGCCGTTGGCAAAAGTCGGGATTTTTTTGACGCCAAAAAATTGACAAAAAAGTAGCGACAAAAATTGTCAATGGCGACAGTAATTATGCCTTCGTAATGCCGAAAATCCTGGCGGAGTTGGGCCCTATTGGCAAAACCCCATTTGTAGTAGTGTGTTCAGTGTTCTACCCAAAACAGGTAATTGTCATTGCGCTTAGGACAGTAAAATGGTTTCTACCTTACCCACTTAGAGCTCTACTCCTAACTAGTATAGCGTCTTGGTGATTCTTCCTTTCTCGTAAAGATGATTTCAAGTTAACCATAAACAAGACCACAGTCTTGTGATATTGTGGTAGTCACGTGTGAGTTTGTAGTCCGTCACCGCGAGATATAAAATCAGGGTTACGGTTTGTAAATAATTTTTTGTTCAATGTGTAATTCTAAACTTTTTATGGGGTTTTGCATAGCAGAAAAAAAAGTTTGCATAGTTTTTCTAGGGCATTGAATTTTGGGAACTACTATTCGTCGCCGGAAAACTACTTAAATCGCCCCAAAAAAGACATTTTCGCCCTTAACAAATCAATTAATACTCATTTCGTCTCGTGTCTTTAAACAAAGTGTTTCACTCAATTTTACTCACATTCCTAGTACCAACACCACGAAAATGTCTGGCGAAGCACCTGAATCCGGCGAGGTAACAGGGGTGGAATTTTTTTCCCAACTCGGGCGTCTAGCTAAGCCGCCTCCACCTAGGTGGAGGCGGTTTATCCAGAGGCCTACACCTATGTGCAGGCGTCTTAGATCCTTCCTAATGACTCACTCAGCCGAAGGACCACAATGTCGCCCCCGTCCTCGACCGGACTGATGTACCGCCTCCTCCTGTGGCCCCAAGTCATACCGGCCCCCATCGTCACTCTCGTCGTGACTCCTCAACTCATCTGAATCATCCTCGTCGTCGAAAGAATCCTCAGGTGTCTGACGACGACGTAACAGATCTCTCTCTCCTAACTGAAGCAGAAATATCACGTGTACGTGGATGACGAGGATCTGACTCGTCTGCTATACTACGTACCGCGCGTAAGGGAATTAATTTTCTTTTTCCTCCACGGTAACCCGATGACTATTAATTCAATTTTAAAAATAAAAATTTATTAATGGATTTACTAAAATAATTAAATTAATTATTAACTTAATAATCGGTTTATTTAGCAATTATCACAATTAATCAATAATCCTTTACTAAAATCGTACGCAACTAATTACTAACATAATAATAAATTTATTTAGTAATTATCACAACTTTTAATCAATAATTCGTTACAAAACTTTTATTTATTATTTATCACAATTTATAATCAATAAAGGATTTACTAAACTAATTTAACTCATTATTAACATAATATTCAATTTATTTTAAATTTATCACAATTTATAATCAATTTAAATAAATTAAAAAATATTCGGGGTGTTTGCGGGAGACGTCTACCCTACGTGGTAGGCGCCTGCCGGAGACGCCTAACCTACGTCGGAGCCGTTTCCTGCAGACGTGTGGACATAGGGTCAGGCGTCTCCCGCGAACGCCCGACCCAAAAATGTTTTTTTTTAGAAAGTAGTTTAAATAAACAAGGTAATTTACCAGATGTTAGTAGTCCGGGTGTCCGCTGGTTCTTTTCCTGACCTCCGAGACATTTTATCTGGTGAATAGAAGAGTGATATGAAGAGAAAGTTGTGTTAAAAGAGTGAAATGAAGAGTTATATAAGTAGAAAGTATCGAGGGGCAAAATGGTAATCTGTTGGACGATTTAGCGACGAATAGCAATTCAGTGAATTTTTATTAATTAAAAGGTAAACATGAACACATAAGTCGAGTTTACATTGATAGACACGTTGTGACAACAAGGAATGGGATACAATGGTATTTAAAGTAAGAGAAGGGTTAGAATTAATATCTGAACATCAGTTCTCGATTCTATGTTGGATATTCACCAATGTTTCTTCAAACAAATCTGTTGAATTACGATATGCTTGGATTAAGGATAGCCAGAGTCGCGTTGGTTGGGAATCATGCATCATGTGGTCGCTGGACGGAGTGGTCGCTCAGAAAGTATAGTTGTTCCTCGTACGCCGCCAGACTGTCCAGAGGTATGTGAAAAGTAGAGTGCACTGTGTCCTGATTTCCATCCTTCCTCGAACTGATTCTCGAGCAAAAATAAGGTCGTATGGCTCACTAGATGTTGAGATAGCATTGATTTAGAACCAAGAATATTGGTAAGGATATTATGGGTGATGTTAATATTATATCTAACATAAAAAAATTGTTATCGAAGGCAAGATTTACAATGATTTTAATTTTCAATGGGCATTTGTTTTACAATATAAGTTTCCAGGGTCGGAATTGGATTCCACCGTTATTCAGAAAATAGTAGAATGATTTGATAAAATGTGTTGTTGTGTGGTAATAGCCATGATGGGCAGTTTTCAACTCTGCTGGCGAGCTGAACACGTCTTCAATTTTCTTGTACGGTATCAAAGATGGTGAGGAGCTCGGTGTTTGAGGAAAGATGCAAATTTCATTTCGCCTGTAATTTAGGAGTTTTCATGTGCGCTTCGGCAGCTACAATAGGGGGTATTTCTTCCGTTGTTTATTTGGAAGGGAGAGGTTAACATTAAAGTTGACAAGATTATAAGCAGTGATTCCCACGAGGAAGAGTGGTGGGCTTTAATATTATCCGAGAGTCCCAAAAGGTTCCTTTTTTGAAACATTTATGTGTAATAATTTCATTAGTCATGTTTTTTTGAACCTTGGAGCAATTTCAACGATGTGTTATCTTTCGTAATAGATTAAACTAAAATTTAACCCAAATTCCTCTATGCTACGGCTGCAACTCTGCAAGGTTTACCGCTTGTCTCTTCCCCTCCGAAAAGAATTGCACAAACTAGAATATACTTTTGGGATTATTAGAACATATTACTGTACAAAAAAGAAGCAAATTCTACCATACAACTACCACAAAATCTTCATCAGATCCTTATCTTGATTCGGTCTTGAATAGCTATGATAATAGTATCGGTTTCGGTTTGGGTACTGAGAGAATCGAAATCGAATTTATATTTTACTTGGGTACCCATAATCAAACCGGATCAAGATCAGTTTCCAACTTGTGTACCCATAATCGTATCCGGTGGAATCATAGGTATCCAGAACTGGATCTGTTGGAATCGGATCCAGTAAAAAACCTATAAATTTTTCAATTTTTACTTGTACAATATCATTTTCATTTTCATTTCTTATAACAACTTTTTAGGGTTACTTTTTTTAAAAAATAATAATTTGATATCGGAACCAAATCGGATCATTCCTACAATTGGATAACTAGATCTTCATATTCGTTTTACCCTAATTTGGTAGTACTGGATTTGATTTGGTTTGACCGGATCATGGATACCAATTGCTACCGTGTAAGCGTTGGGGGCATGTAGTCAGCCCATTTTCCCATGCTTACTGGTGAGACATGTTAGACCCCATGCACGTGGTTTGCTTTGTCTTGTCTTACTTTTGTCTCTATGTTTCCAAAGTTAGGTTTATTGGGTCTCGTGGAACAGGTGGTAGACATAAACGTATCCTCTCGTGGAGACAACGAACACAAGGAAGACGACCACTCCAGAAACAGTTATTTAAAACCACCTACATCCTTCCGTTTGTGACATTTGATGTCTTAATTTTGAACTAACAAGAATCCGTGCTTTGCATCAGTGATTTGCAGATTTTAGGACAAATGAGTTATACTAAAGAAACTTGTAGAAAACAGAGAAAATATACATATTTAGCAAGTAAAAAGTTTAGCAATGTTTAATATTTAGCAATATTCATTAAAACAGGTAAAGGAACAAATTATGTAACCACATATGTTTCGAACGAGTCTAAGAGCAAAAGAATTACAAAAAGGAGGCAATAATAAAGTAAAATAGAAAAACAATCCCAAAAGGAAAACGCATTGCAAATATATTAACATGCAAACTAAAAAAGTTGTTGCATTTTACCATTTAGAAATATATATATATATATATATATATATATATATATATATATCAACGTTCAGGCACCGCCTAGGCGAGCCTAGGCGGCCGGCGGCGTCCGGTCGCCTGGGCGATCGCCTAGGCGGTTGTGCGACCGCCCAGGGCTGGGCGGTAATTTTTTTTTTTTTAAATTCAATTAATTTTCATAAAATAGATAAAAAAATCAGGAAAAATCGGGAAAAATAGAAAAAAATACACAAATATTTTCTAAAACTACCATACATGTTTAGGCTTCGAAAAGACACCTAGTTCCTCGACCAAGGCCTCACTAGGCACCCCCTCTACCCACCTAAACACTTAGGTATACAATTTATTGCTCAGTAGTACGATTACAAAGTAACTCAGAGTTCATACAATAGTAGATAAAAGAGAAAGTAGAATTACAAGCTAACTAACTAATTCCATTGGACACATTGATCTAATGTCCAACTGGGAACCATATCATATCCTCCACCACCATCAGAGTCGTCGGAGTCGTTCTCATTCGGATTGTCGACGTAGACATCATCTTCTTCAGTTTCTTCATCGTCGGTTTGGACATATTGCTCGTCGATGTCCATCGGTGGTTGAGAACTCGATGCACCTGGATCTCTAGAACTGATGTGAACGATGGCATCATCCATGCCACGACCTAATAATGGCGCGTCAGATGCAGTAGAACACCGCGGGTCAGATGCAGTGGACATGGATCGAGCAAAGCGTCTCCGTGAAGAAGAATGTCCCAAAGCTGCTTCCTCGACATCGGCCCATGTAAGCTCCTCTCCAGCGAAGACCGGATCTTCAGTTTCTACCAACCACGGATGCTCGTCGAAGAGATCGTACTCCACACTGATGGGGTCATAAAATCCAGGCTTCTCCATCCTTTGCTGAAACCTTTGCCTTAACTTTTGGTTGTAGTTCACATACACCAAGTCATTCATCTTCTTCACAGCCAACCTGTTCCTTCTCGTTGAGTGCAACTGCTCGAAGACACTCCAATTCCGCTCACAACCTGATGCCGAACATGTCAATCCCAACACCCTCACGGCCAACCTCTGTAATGCAGTCTCTCCCATGTCTGCGCCATACGATTGCCACCAATCTATAGGTCTTCTTTCCGACCTTTGTCTGACGACCATATCCCTCGAGAATATTCCGAGGGAGTTCTTGTAACGATCAAGTAAACCGCAAATCTTGTCTTGTTCTGCAGGAGTGGGGACGAGCCGCTCTACGACATCCATGAATCCAGGCATATGCTCATTGAAAGCTATATTTCGATCCTGAGGTGGGACGGAGAAGAAGGTACCAGGGTTGAGTAAGAAACCAGCAGAATGTAGCGGTGATGACATCATCTTCCCTGGACCCCACCTGGTGTCGATGAGGTCGATGACTTGCTTGTACAACCTCGGGTTTCCGTCAAAGTTCCTCATGATTTGTTCTTTGGCTTTCTCCATTGCGTCACACAGAATGTTTTTGGAAGGGAAATACGGTTATTCTGGAAGAATTCCTGATCCGTCGTTTGGTCTAGAGAATATCGAAGAAGTTGAATAACACATGATTTTTTTGTTTTTGTTTTTGAAAATATGCTGATTTATGTATTGTAATATATTTCTTTCTTTTTTAAAGAAGCAGGTTATCAAAGCGGAACATAGCGGATACGGAGTGGATGTAGTAGCATCCATATTCGCATCCGCATAAAAATCTAAATGTGTATATGGATGTGGATTCTTGACGGATGTGAGTAGTAAATATCCATATGGATATTCACCAGATTCAGATTGAAAGCAGATAAAATGCAGATAATTCCACATCCACAATTAAAGTATTAGAGTTTGTAAAGGAAAATTTGACTTTCTTTGCTCAAATTTTCCAACACCTCTAAGAAAAAGGCTCACTTTGACATCCTTTAAAAAATATGTATATCTTGTCACTTCTTTCCAAAATACCCCTGCCTAAATCGTAGGACCACTCCATTGAAAGCAACAACTCTCAGAGTCTCAGGCTTGGAAAATTTTGTCCCTTAGTGTTTCTATCTTTCAGACGCAGCCGGCTGAAATTTTCCATCCGGGACTGAAGACCACCAGCAGCACACATTGGCCCACTGAGATAGTTCCCCACTCTTTCCATCGAACCCCCACCGGTTTGCACAAGGTGTTTTACTGTTCTTGTCTAAGATACAGGGCATCCAAGAGAATGGGTAAGTGAAATTGTTAAAAATTGATATGTGTGTTACTTTCTTGCATTCCCTTTCCATTTTCGAATTATGTTGAAGTGTTTTGTTGTTTTGCGGAGTTTTTTGTTGAATCTTTTGTTTGCGGTATAATTGTGCTCGATTTAGCTTGATATCGATCGATGATTGAGAAATTAATAATGGCGATGGTACTCGACGGTACGTGATGGGCTCACCAATCTTATTTGCCTTATAGTTTGATAATGGCCGATGTTGCTCGACGATACCCGATAGACAGTGCGGGTCGATAGTGCTCGACACTATATATTGTCGATAGAGTTCTATGGTGCTCGACACTACGCTGTAGGTATTGTCGGTCGAATTGTTTGATCGTTAATTTTACTTCGATTGGACTCCAAATATGTTCAATTGACACTCGATAGAGCTCGATAGGTTAGGATTATTATTCATGTTCCCACTGTCTTGAACATTTTCTCCTTCTGTCATCAACCTCATCCGTTAACGTATTGGCTGCATACGGTGGTTTTAGGAAATCGAGGGTAAAGAGTGGCTTTTCAAGGATGACAAGAGTAAATGGATCACGATAGAAAATGATGTAACGTGCCTGCAACTGCTTGAAATTTTGCATTAAGACGTTTGAAGTTGATAAATTGAAGTATGAGCTGACACTGGAGGCTTCTTACAAAACACATAGCCAACCACTTAGACCTGTTGAAATTACAAATGATTCTGACGTCTTTTTCTTCGTCTTTCAAATATTAAACGACAACGTTCTTGTATGTGTGACTCCGGTAAAGAAGAAAGCACCTCTAGAATCCCTGCCTTTTTCGAACTTTAATAATGAAGTTGGGAGTCAGGTTGAGACTTTTGTTCCCCAAATAGTTGTTCCTAAAATTGATGTTCCCCACCAATTGAATGAGTATGAACCCCATGTGAACTTAAGTAAAGAATTGTAGCTTCTATACTCACAACACCCAAAGGAGAGACACCAACAACCCAAAACTCCAGGAAGCCTAACACCTAGGACAAGCAGCAGTCGTCCAAGTAGAATAGGAAATAACACAAGACGAAGTTCTCAATTATTTTCATTAGAAGATCATAGAAGATGGATTGCTCCAATGTTAAGAAAATAAGATATATTAGATTCTAGCCAGACTCATACGTCCTCTGCTGGCGAATTATCTTCCGAATTCCACCTTGGCAAGACATTTGAAAGCAATGTTGAATTGAAAACCAAAGTTGCTCTCTGTGCAATTAAGAATAGTTTTTAGTTTGTAGTGAAGAAGTCTGGTAAAGGGGTGTGGTATATCACTTGCAAGGATCCTAATTGTTGTTGGAGATTTAGGACCAAGAAAAAATTGCGTTCACCCTTGTTTGAGCTTATTGTCTTCCACAATGTACATAATTGCACATTGGATCTCAGAAGGAAAGACCACCGTCAGGCCGCACCTTGGTTAGTTGGTCACCTCATAAAGAACAAATATGCCAATGATGGAAATACCTACTTGGAAAAAACATAAGGGAAGATATGAAGGAACAATATGACATAAATATAAGTTATGAAAAGGTGTAGGGATGCAGAGAGAAGGCACTTACGTGTGTGAGGGGCACAGTTGAGGAATCTTATTCAAAGTTACTTGCGTACCTGTACATGTTGGAGCAAAAGAATCCAAGAACAATCACTCATTTTCTTATAGAGGATGGACACTTCTTATATTGCTTCTTCTATCTTGGAGCTTCAAGAAGGTGATTTAGATGGTGTCGTCCTATGATATGTGTCGATGCCACAATCATGAGGACCAGATATTGTGGGCACATGTTATGTGTCGTTGCATTGGATGTAGAGTCTAGGCGGTTGTGCGACCGCCCAAGTCTGGGCGGTCTTTTTTTTAATTTAATTTAATTTTATAAAAAAGATAAAAAATCAGGAAAAATCGGGAAAAAATAGGAAACAATGCACAAAAATTATCTAAAAATATCATATATGTTTAGGCTTCGAAAAGACACCTAGTTCCTCGACCAAGGCCTCACTAGGCACCCCCTCTACCCACCTAAACACTTAGGTATACAATTTATTGCTTAGTAGTACGATTACAAAGGTAACTCAGAGTTCATACCATAGCAGATAAGAGAGAAATTAGAATTACAAGCTAACTAACTAATTCCATTGGACACATTGCTCTAATGTCCAACTGGGAACCATATCATATCATCCACCACCATCAGAGTCATCGTAGTGGTTCTCGTTCGGATTGTCGACGTAGACATCATCTTCTTCAGTTTCTTCATCGTCAGATTGGACATATTGCTCGTCGATGTCCATCGGTGGTTGAGAACTCGATGCACCTGGATCTCTAGAACTAATGTGAACGATGACATCATCCATGCCACCACCTAATAATGGCGTGTCAGATGCAGTGGAACACCGCACGTCAGATGCAGTGGACATGGATCGAGCAAAGCGTCTCCGTGAAGAAGAATGTCCTAAAGTTGCTTCCTCGGCATCGGCCCATGTACGCTCCTCTCCAGCGAAGACCGGATCTTCAGTTTCTACCAACCACGGATGCTCGTCGAAGAGATCGTAGTCCACACTGATGGGGTCATAAAATCCGGGCTTCTCCATCCTTTGTTGAAACCTTTGCCTTAACTTTTGGTTGTAGTTCACATACACCAAGTCATTCATCTTCTTCACAGCCAACTTGTTCCTTCTCGTTGAGTGCAACTGCTCCAAGACACTCCAATTCCGCTCACAACCTGATGCCGAGCATGTCAATCCCAACACCCTCAGGGCCAACCTCTGTAATGCGGTCTCTCCCATGTCTGCGCCATAAGATTGCCACCAATCTATAGGTCTTCTTTCCGATCTTTGTCTGACAACCATATCCCTCGAGAATATTCCGAGGGAGTTCTTGTAACGATCAAGTAGACATAAATCTTGTCTTGTTCTGCAGGAGTGGGGACGAGCCACTCTACGACATCCATGAATCCAGGCATATGCTCATTGAAAGCTACATTTCGATCCTTAGGTGGGACGGAGAAGAAGGTACCAGGGTTGAGTAAGAAACCAGCTGAGTGTAGCGGTGAGGACACCATCTTCCCTGGACCCCACCTGGTGTCGATGAGGTCGATGACTTGCTTGTACAACCTCGGGTTTCCGTCAAAGTTCCTCATGATTTGTTCTTTGGCTTTCTCCATTGCGTCACACAGATATCCCATCGGTGGTTTCTCATCGCTGTCAACAAGACTAAGAACCTAGACCATAGGTTGTGAGGCCTTCAGTGCCTTCATGACGTTCCACTTTGTAGAATGGTCTCAGCAACATCAGTAGAGATCTCCTTCTTTTTCTTGTTCTTTATCCAACTTGCATTAGGATCGTTGTACTCCGGGGAAACAACAAAGACTCGGAGTCTGTCTTTCTTCAGAAACAACCTTTGCAAACTCAGAAAGGCGGTGGCAAATCTCGTGACAGCAGGGCGTAGCAGGTTACCTTCAATGGCAATTCGCATCCTCTTCAACAACATGGCAGAGCTGTTGAAATGTTTGATGATCTTCCGAGCTAAAGCAATAGTCTTCAAAAACAACTTGCCAATATCCTCCAAGATGAGATCGATGCAATCCGCTGCGCAGGGAGTCCAAAACAATCTCCTTCTTTTTTGCTGCAACATCCTACCAGCAATTACGTACACGGCGGCGTTGTCGGTGACCACCTGAACAACGTGTTCTTCGCCAATCTCGCCAACTACCTTGTCCATCAGCTTGTACAGGTAGTCTGCGGTGTGAGAGTGACTGGAAGCATCTACAAACCTCATGAACATGGTACATGTCAGACAATTTACTAGAAAATTGATTATATTCCTCATGATTTGTTCTTTGGCTTTCTCCATTGCGTCACACAGATATCCCATCGGTGGTGTCTCATCGCTGTCAACAAGACTAAGAACCTGGACCATAGGTTGTGAGGCCTTCAGTGCCTTCACGACGTTCCACTTTGTAGAATGGTCTCGGCAACTTCAGTAGAGATCTCCTTCTTTTTCTTGTTCTTTATCCAACTTGCATTAGGATCGTTGTACTCCGGGGAAACAACAAAGAATCAGAGTCTGTCTTTCTTCAGAAACAACCTTTGCAAACTCAGAAAGGCGGTGGCAAATCTCGTGACAGCAGGGCATAGCAGGTTCCCTTCAATGGCAATTTGCATCCTCTTCAACAACATGGCAGAGTTGTTGAAATGTTTGATGATCTTCCGAGCTAAAGCAATAGTCTTCAAAAACAGCTTGCCAATATCCTCCAAGATGAGATCGATGCAATCCGCTGCACAGAGAGTCCAAAACAATCTCCTTTTTTGCTGCAACATCCTACCAGCAAGTACATACGCGGCGGCGTTGTCGGTGACCACCTGAACAACGTGTTCTTCGCCAATCTCGCCAACTACCTTGTCCATCAGCTTGTACAGGTAGTCTGCGGTGTGAAAGTGACCGGAAGCATCTATAGACCTCATGAACATGGTACATGTCGGACAATTTACTAGAAAATTGATTATATTCCTACCGGACCTATCAGTCGAGCCATCTGTCATCAACGTGCACCCGTATGTTGCCCAATCTTGTCTGTACGACTCTAGTATACCTCTAATGTAGTCAATTTCCTATTTAAGTCACGAGTCACTAACTTCATGATACGTCATGGGTTCAAGTCCGGGTCTGTAAGTACAAGTGGCGGATATTGCTTCCTTCCACTCAGGCGTCCTTACAGTGTTGAATGATATACCACATCTATAGAAAAGCCTAGACCATTTTGATTAATTGTTTTCCTATCTTCTTTTCTAAAGGTTCTTTCAATGGTTGTTTGTTGGGGGCCGGAAACCACGTCTTTCCCACGTCCGCAAAATGGTGCCCACAAACGTTGTTTTTGTCTCTTTCTACCAGGAACGGGAGGTTGAGGTCCGAGCAGAACCCGACCCGGTTTCTAGATCAAATTCTATATTTTCTCGGTCTACATAATCATCAAGACATACATTTTCGTTTTGTAATGTCCTACTGTTTCTAATCATGTATGCAGTTATGTCTTGTTTAATAGAGTCAGGAACTTTATCACAAGGTCTAGCATTGCTACCAGGTGTGTGTGCAAGATGTTGTTTGTGACGGGCTATACCACCTCTAGTTTCCTTACCACATAACTCATAGACAATGCAGTTTTTATCATTAGCACTAATGTAATGGGCAGTATTCCAACCAGGGTCATTTGTACGGGTAGGTCTTAGGTCATCGTAACTCTCGTGATGCATAGGGAGACTAGTGTCGGGTACGTAAGCCATATCTTAAAACTAGACTAATATCAAAATTTAGACTAATATTAAAATAAAATACTAATTAATTTAATTCTTAAGAGAAGTTAGAAAGAGTGCACTTGATTTTGGCGGTTGAAGAATGAAGAACCGTATCGGAGACTTCACTTTCCAACTTCAAAACTAAGCACCAGACCGGAGACTTAATCACAAAAACTTGGTGATTAGGAAACTTGATGATGAGAATAGAATTATGAAGAAGAAGAGAATGAGAGATGTGTGAAAAATGAAGAGGTTTGGAGGGGTTTATATAGGATTTGGGGGTAGTAGCAAACTTGTAATTTTTGAAAAAAAAAAGAAAAAAAGTGGAGAGCCGTTGGAGGCTACCAACGGCTCTCGCCTAGGCGATTGCCTATTTCGCCCAGCTTCGCTAGGCGAAAGGCGGTGGTTTCCCAGGCGACCACCGCGAGGGGCGACCCTCTAGACGGTCGCCTACCTACACATTGATGTAGACAGTCTATTGCGTTTGCACTGGTGGACAGCGAGAACCACAGCTCTTGGACCTATTTCAGGAATAAATTGAAGGAAGCCATTGGGGACGTCGAGAACTTAGTTTTTATATCGGACATGCATGCCAACATTATTTGAGCTTTGGAAACGGTATTTACAGATGCCCATCACAGTGCATGCTACTATCACATCTGTATGAATGCCGTTGGAAAGTTCAAGACAGGCCACTGTCATGAAAAGATGTGGTGTACGACATACGCATTCTAGAAGTCAGATTTCCACTAGCACTTTGCAACGATAAAATAAATTGATCCTCCCATAGCAACCTATCTTAAAAACATTAGTTTTGATAAGTGGGCTTGTTCCTACTTTCATGGGAATCGGTACAATTTAATGACAAGCAATTACGCTGAAAGCCTGAACAACAAAACCAAGGAGGCCCAGTCATGGCCAGTCATGACTTTTGTGCAGTACCTTCGGTTCACACTCCAAACCTGGTTTAGTGAAAGACGAGCAGCTACCGAGGCTAGCACAACAAAATTGTAACCTCTCATGGAGCGTGACATCACTGGAATAGCTACAAAGCAGGGTTCTTGAAAGTCCACAAGATTCATCAGTTTGAATTTCATGTGGTAGGTCGGGATGACGACAGTGAGGTTAATTTGATGACAATTGAGTGTTCTTGTGGCATGTTTCAAATTATTGGAACACATTGTATTCATACGGTTACTGCAACACTTGATCATGGGGTCAATATGTACACATTGTGTTCCCCATTCTACGTAAACGAGTTGTGGAGATTGACATATAAAGAAACAATATATCATTGTGACAACGAGAACGATTGGACTGCTCCTGAAGACATAAATATGGTTATGAAGGTGCCTGTTGAAAGAAATCCAGTTGTTTCATCCAAACAAGATAAAAGTAGGAAGGATAAAGAGAAAACGTCTACCATCTCTAGGGGAAGTTTTGGTCAAACCGCGTAAGTGCACTACATGTGGTGGAAGTGGACACAATAAGAGGGGATGTAAAGTTAGACCATACAGAGGTATTGGTTTAATCTGTTATGAAGTTGCACTTGATAGATTTTGATAGACAATATATTTTCCTCGACTGTTGTTATCAGATAACGTTGAGTTCCTTATCCTCTTTGTGTTTTCTAGTCGATCGAGGGTGATAGACTTTTGCTCGATCGAGTTCACCAGCAAGTGCTTGACTAGTGGTCATAAAGTGCTCGATGGCCATTTTCTTTTGAGGTTCAGTTTGTTTGGATATGCTCTAGCCTTCTACTTTATGAGGAGCAATATTTGCTCAACCGTCAACGGGAGCGATCTAAGGTCGATAGTTCTCAATGCCTTTACCACATATGGATTCTTGAAAATGTGCCTTTACCAAAATGTCTGATTTTAACATCCACAACATCCCCTCCTATTGTGTCCACTTTTATGTTAACATCGATTGATCGCGATGGACGCTTGAAAGTGGTCTATGCATTATCACTTAATATGGAAGTAATTAATTCGGACGCCCCAAACGAGAAAAGTAGGATTTTGAATGGCAAAAAGAAGAACAAGTCTTGTTAATATTTATAGTTTCCTTTCAGAGTCCAACGACGGTTCAAAACTCCTCTCGACGTATTCCTCATTTCATCCCGGCATGCTACCAAGTCGAAGAAAATTTTCTTTCAACCTCTTCCCTCGACTGATGGATTCTTCCCGTCCTGCTTCCTCATCCAAAGTGGTGGTCCATCAGGTATGTTAATGTGATCGTCATTTGTTCCTTTGTTTGATGCGCGAGGTTACTAAAATCGGTGTTTTTGTTGTCTTAGGAATCCACCCACTACTTCCAAGGGTCCAAATGCTCCTGGAAACCGACACAGTAGGAGTTCGAAAATATGACAGACGAACAGAAGGACCTATTCGGGGCGAGCCCCTTTGGTCACTTCCTAACACAGAATAACGTCCCGGTGGATACACATTGTGGACTGGTTCGTCGACCACTATGACCCTAGGGAGGTGGGGTTGAGGCTCGGGTCTGGGATAGTCCCTTTTACGGAAGAAGACATCGCCCTAATTCTTGCCCTAGGCCTATGTGGTAAGACAGTCCACATGGATTCAAGAGGCGTCGCAAACCTTTTTCGGAAAAAAGGACCTTTTCACCGATCAACGCCGTTCACAGATGATAGGTGCGAGGCTGGTGGGGGAGCACGAGGAGTACATCTGTCTCCTCATTTGTTACATCTTCAACCAGTTCTTATTCTGTGATGCGACACGGCAATCCAAAGTTTGGTACATGGATTACTTGGTCGACATCAAAGGACTCCACAAGTACGCATGGGGAGCGACTGTTCACGAAGCCCTAGTACAGGGGCTAGAGAAAGCCATCACGAAACTCCAGGAAAGGAGATCATCCGGCCTCTATGATCCCAAGCACGAGAACGTCGATGGTTGTGTTGCCATACTACAGGTGGTTTTATTATTTTGTATCATTAATCTTACTGTCAATCTCTTTTAGACATCGGGTTAGATGACTTAAATATATCTTTTTATCCATTTTTACAACACATGTGTGCCTTTGTGAGATGTTCCGATTGGGGGAGCCCAGACTGGGTGCCTGCCCGAGGTTCAACAGCTGGTCTGCAATGTTTGGCAGTCGTGAAATTTTGAGGGCATGGGAGGAACGTGACATCACCCTATCCAAAATTTACGACAGAGAGTTCCGTATTAGGCACCCTCCCATCTTTACACTGAAGGAGGACCTAATTTGTTTTGAGGCTTCAAGAAGCACCAAACCCAGACTGCAATTGAGACCCCTTAAGGAGGCTTATGAAGAGGTTGGAGGTTGAGGGAGGAGCTTCATAATGAAAGTGTTGAGGCTGTAGGCTGAGATTAAGTTGCTTGTCTCCGAAGATGAACTGAGGATGTCTAGGGAGGAGACTGCGTTACTGATGGAAGAGCTTGCATCTCTTCGAAGAGGGAGACCATCCCCCTCTAGTGGCCTTGGAAGAAATTGATTATATTTTCATGTTCGTAATATGTATTGTCTTTGTGTGTAGTGTTCATCTTCGTGTTTGTGTTTTGCATCAGAGTTAGTGTTTGTGTATGTGTGTGATTCTATAATGTTGCAACTTCAATTGGAAAGTAACTCCGTGTTTGTATTCCTTTTTAACTATAACGTTTGACAAACTCGATAAGAGTACGATACACCCTCGATATCTTTTCTCATTTGGTTTGGCTCGACGGACTTGATACACCCTCGATATAAGCTCAACTGTAACCCTTAACCTAAGATTTTGAAGGACAACTGCATATCTTTTCTTATTTGGTTTGGCACGGTGGACTCGATACACCCTCAATATGAGCTCGACTATAACCCTTAACCAAAGATTTCGAAGGACAACTGCATCTCTTTTCTTATTTGATTAGCCCGACGGACTCGATATACCCTCGATATAAGCTCAACTGTAACCCATAACCTAAGATTTTGAAGGACAACTGCATATCTTTTCTTATTTGGTTTGGCCCGGTGGACTCGATACACCCTCGATATGAGCTCGACTGTAACCCTTAACCTAAGATTCCGAAGGACAACTGCATCTCTTTTCTTATTTGGTTTAGCCATGCGGACTCGATACACCCTCGATATGAGCTCAACTCGACAAGAGCTTCATCATATTTCGATAGCGTTCATTTTCACTTAGAAAATATGGTACATGCATTTAACTTCATCATTCCAAAAAACTTACCTGATGCTCAACTCTAGTAAAAAACTGTAGACAAGAGGGGTCCCTGAACTTACTTGGACCAGCAACGTATTGTGCATCCTGGTATGGGACCAAGTCAATGAAAAAGGTGTTCATAACCGTAGCCTTCTGCCAGTATGGACCTAGGAATGTGTGGACACGCCTCCTCAAAATATCTTGCGCCACATCAACATGGTACAAAAACATCAGCACATAGAAATTCAGTATTAGTAGCTTAAATTGTTCATGCGAAGGTTGTCGAGTATTAATCGAGGGTATATTGTGCAAATCGAACCCATCGACCAAACGAAAAAACTCTTAAAACATACAACAAGATCGAAATTGTCGACTTTATCGATTCCCCATCAAACTCAATCGATCCTAATCAGGCAATGTAGACCTACCAAGATCACTGTACATTATCGAGCTCCTATCCACACTATCTAATTACATGTATGCATTATTGAAATTTGAATTATTTGAAATACTTACGTCGTCGTCGACCCAAAATTTGGGACATTTCATCCTCGAGAACCACGTTGGTCCGTAATTCCCCGTCTTCGTCGAATAGGATTCTCATTGGGGATGAACCCCAAAATCTACTGTGCGACCGTCCTCAATTGTTTTATGTCTAGCTCCTTCAAAGGGTCGAGAACAAAAGGCTCTTCAACTTGGTTCGAAGGTCGCGATTTCTTAGTGGGGTCGGTGTAGACGTCGTCAAGATGTTTCGGCCTGCGCCTCTTCCTCGACGGGGTGGTAGGATCTACTTCAGGTAGGTAACCGTCGGGTAGTACATCTTCATCGTTGTACGACCGGTCCTCATCGGATGGTGGTCTCCAACGTGTCTTTATCAAAGACACGATCATATCCAACTTGTTCATTTTAAATACCTCAAGTGCACGACGTCGGTGAAGACGTGGAAAATACGGGTTGATCCCTAGGGAGGTTGTCCCATTGTGGTACTGAACTTATGATTGTCAATCCAAACTCTCCAACCAAAAGGATGGTGGGTTGGAACAAGGTCAAGACTCTGGCTCGTTCGAAGGCAAGTGGGAAAATAGGGGAGAAGAAGTTGATAACGCTAAATGATTGACATCATATCATGCATATATTTGAATCTTATATCCTCTATTTTTAGCCTAAGCAATGCTATGTAACGAGTTTATTTTAATTTTCAGGAATAAATAGGTTTGAGAAGAAGAGATTCAAAAAGGATTCAAAAGCAAGGAAAAAGGACTAACTTGCAAGACTTATGGACTGAGATGAAAGAGAGAATGACCCGGATGTAAAACCAAAAGGATCAATGAGCAAATCAAGAGGATCAACACCTTAATCAGGAGTATTTTGGCAATTAAATCTGGGCCCAACCATCAACAACCAAATCAGGTTCATCAAACACCACGAAATCAATCTAGAACCAAATCACCAAAATCGAGACTCGATCCGACACTTATAGACCGTCAATCAGCGGTCCAAATTGGTCCAAATTGGTCCAAAATCGAGTCTTTTAATTTTTTTTAAATATAACTATGTACAAAAAAAAGTTTCCATCTTCACTTGTCAAAGACATCAAATGGGAACCTCAATAGTGGGTCAATGCACTTGGAATGGGAACATTACACCACATGGGGCCAAAATACTCATGCGTTCCCCCCCGCCCCCCCACTCACAAAGAGCACAAGATGAAAGGAGAGGTTCATGGATTGGACACAAAAGTATCTCATTCAAAGGATCAAACTTAAAGAGCTCGAACGTCTCAAGAGTTTGGGAAATATTGTGCAACAGAAGAAGAGTTTCTCCCATTGTGGTACTGAAGTTATGATTGTCAATTGATTGACATCATTTCATGCTTATATTTGTACCTTATATCCATTTTCTTACACCTAAGCAATGCTATGTGACGAGTTTTATGTTTAGTTTTCAGAAATAAAGAGGTTTGAAGAGAAGAGCCTTGAAAGGACCCAAAAGCAGGAAAAAAGGACCTAATTGTGAGACCTGGGGACCAAGATGCAAGGGGGAAGGACCTGATCGTAAGACAGAAGGACCTAAGAGCAAAACAGGAAACTCCTCACCATCATGAGGAGTATTTTGTCAATTCGATTCGGGTCGGAGCTCCACTAAACCAACCAGATGCATCTAAGACCAAGAAACACTTCAAGAAAAGCCCACAAAGAAAACCAGACGGATCCAAGCTTTATAGGCCGCCAATTGGCGGTCTGGAACCGCTAATTGGCGGTCCATTTAGCCCAGGATCCGTCCAATTTTCTGTAGCACGTGTATTAGTGTATTCTTAGTGTATTTGTGGTATTGGTTTAGTCCCACATCGGGGGATTGTCCCGGATTAGCTTTTTCCATGCTTATAAATAGAACTCTTCACCTTCCATTGTAATTACCCATTGCTTGGTGGCATTCTCTCTACTAAGGAGTGAGCCTTGAAGCAAAAACTCAAGGTGGAGAAGAATGCTACCTTCAATGTGAGTCATTTTGTTAATAAAATAATTCTTCTAGTTTCTTTAAATCTTGTCTTTTAAATTGTGCTTGTTTGTTTAGTCTTTCCTTTCCTTTTATGTTTCTTTAATGCTTCTTGCCTTCTTAGTTAACTTTCATTTCAGTATTATGCTTTCTTTGCTTAGTCTAATCATTAGTGTAATGAGTAGTGAGTAGTTCCATCCCCATTTGGGGGGTGGAGACATATGTGATATAATAATGTAGTGTATTAAGTGTGTTATTTTTATCCCTTGAGCTTTATATGATTTCCATAACCATCTAATAGGTCTCCACTCTTATCTTTGATATGCTAATGCTCTTGAATGAAGCTTAGCTTATGCTTTGATTAGTGGACCTATTTTATGGGGAATGATAAAGTTAGGATATGGATAAAGTTAATGTTGGTAACACAATTTGTAGTGTATGTACTCTTGTTGCCTTTTCCTTAGCTAATGTCTTGTATGTTTTAATGATGTAGTCATCTTAATTCATGTAGAGGCATAGTAGGGTCTAGTCTTTATACTTGAGTTCATGTAGCTTCATTCCAATCATTGTCTTGTATGTTTTAATGATGTAGTCTTATCTTAATTCATGTAGAGGCAAGATTGGATGTAGTTTTATGATTTCATGCACTACATGTTGTGAGGAGCTTAATTGAACACACACACACACACTTCTTTATGTTCACATTATTTCTCTACCCCCTTTGGGGTTTAGTTTTATTGCTTATCTTCATTCCCTTTGCATTTCATTTCAGCTTTGTAGTTTAGATTAGTGTAATACATCTTTCCCCCTTCTTTTTACCCCTTGCCTTCGAATAAACCAAGTGTCGACACACCTCCCAGTGGACGACCCGTATTTGCCACCGCTTCAACGCGGCCGTGCACTTGCGGTTAAATATAAAACGATCAATCAAGTTTTTGGCGCCGTTGCCGGGGAGGTGCTCTGTCCAGACCTTGGTTTGGACGATTCGAGGGGTTTTTGATTTTTTGTTTCCAGTTTGGTTTAGTTTCAGGGAACGAGAACATCAAGGGGAAGCTACTGGGAAAGTTGGAGCAAAAGAATCAAGAAAGGGACCGCCAATCAGCGGTTGCAAACCGCCAATTGGCGGCCTGGTGAGGTCTGCCTCCTCTCAAATTTCTTCTGGTGGTTTATTGCTTTACTTTAGTTATCTGGGAGCCCAATTGTGCATGCTGTGATCTTTAGTTTGCTCCCAGATTTAATTTCAATCCCCTTTAATCAACTTGGACCATAAAACTCAAAGCAAAAGATTAGACTTCTTGCCATCTAGGTCATGCATCATATGTAGACCTTGTATGCATCTTTCTTTTCTTTGCTTTACATTTTGTCGTTGATTGCTGGAGCGAGGTACGCATTCCTTATCACTCATTCACGCATTAGGACATTCATTAGTGAGTAAGGTTTGCATCGAAACAAGAGTGAGGTGAGTGCTTGTTTGGTGAGTTGCTTGCTAGCCTAAGATTTCAAAACATCTTTAAGGGGCATCACCTATAGACTTCAAAGATAAGGTGGGGGATTTCATCACCCCTCCCTTAGCCCCAAAAAGCACACTCAAGTAAAGCCTTAACTAAAAGCAAGTAGACATTGGCCCTAGGAATTCAGACGCACTAGGAGAGTAATCTAGTTGAGACCGCCATGACCTGATCGGCGTTGCCTACCTTGTCGATAGTAGGAGGTACTGGATCTCCGGATCTGGTATCACTTGCTGGGCATTGTGGTCCTCGTTGTAGGGAGGTGAGGCGTGTCGAGGCTAGTGACCTCGAAGTTAGGCGTCGTCTAGCCTAAGGACCCATTGCCTTACATTGTTTGAGCCATGCTTGCTAGTTAGGCTTCTACCTTCACCCTGTACCCTCGCTAGCTCTAGGGATTCTTCCCTTCTCCTCTGTGTCATCTTCTTCTCACCTTCTTCTACGTTATAGTCTCCTCCCCTTTACACTCTCTGTTAGCGTTTTAGGGTCGAGTCGAGCACTTTTTGCGAGCTTAGCCTCGTGGTGGTGAGAGTGATCGACTCGAGAGTTTTTCTTGAGATGGATGGTTACATGGGCGACCATCCATATCATTGTTGGGACCAGGACGATTCTCCCTGGTACTCCGGACCCATGCAACCTGGGGTGGCTCAGACTAACACCCCGTATGGTTGGGATGATCGCAATTGTGTCACTGAGCAATCTTCGTATTGGGGTAACATGAGAGAGGCACCGACTGCTAGACCACCATCTAGTTACGTCGGATCATATGTTGGTCATCAAACTGAGACATTACAAGAACCTTTGGCCTCTTTCATGCATGCGGTAGACGACATGAGTGCACCGGTGGCTCCAGTAGCCGTACCGTGTCACTATTGTGGGTTGAGTGGTCATGATTTCAGGGAATGTCCTTATGTTCCCCCAGAGCCTGAGTATGAGCATACATTTTCCCAAAATGCTCATTATGACCATTACGCATCCGCGTACAACCCGAGAGGGATGGATTCGTGGGGAGACAATTCGTATTCAAATTCTTATACATCATTTCCACCCCAATATCCTCCTCCCGAATACCCAGAATTCTACCAGCACCCCACTCCAAATCATTGGACTCATTCTCAGCCCATCAATACCCAACCACAAAATTTCCCAAGCTCTGACTTGGACCTCATCGTTGACCGCATACCTGATTCCTTGAAACAAACTTTCCTTACGTTCATGGAAACCACTCAACAGTCCATACAAAATATGACACTGCGAGTGAGTCAAATGTCGCAGAAATTACGTGAATGTGAGGAGAGTAACCTTTCTTGTCAACATGAGGATTCTTCTTTTGATATCGAACCACCACCACATCCACAAATTCAAAGCACAATCTTTCAAAGTCAAACTCCTAGCCAGTCTGAGGGACTTGGGGTTTCAATTCACGATCACTTTGTGGAGGATTCGATTCAAATTGAGAATAACTTGGACCAGTTCTATTATGAGTCGGCACAGGATTGTGCCTTATCTTTTTGTCCCGTGGCCCTTGAGCCACATGATCTTATTGTTGTACCTCCTAAGGACTCACCTCTGGTGGAGCAAGAGCTCCCTAGTACCCTCAACTTCAAACAACCTGATGAGAGTTTGCCTCTCACTATTGTTCCTGATCATCTTGGAAATGATGGAACATCAAACAACTACATTGCTCATGAGGGTATTAGGAGTTCCTTGGAGGATACTTTGGGTATGAGACCCACTTCCTGTTCTCCTGGTGAGTTGGACATGCATAACGAGGTACTTGACCTCGTTCCGACCCACCAGCCTGTTGGTTGGAGAGTTTGGATTGACGATCATAACTTCAGCAGCGCAACGGGAGAAACTCTTCTTCCGTTGCCCCTCATTTCCCAAACTCTTGAGAGGTTCAAGCTCTTTCAGTTTGATCCTTTGAATGAGACGCCTTTGCGTCCAATTCACGAACCTCTCATTTCATCCGGTGCTCTTTGTGAAGGGGGCCCACGCATGAGTATTCTGGCCCCGCGTGGTGTCATGTTCCCTTTCCAAGTGCATTGACCCACTCTTGAGGTTCCCATTTGATGTCTTTTGACAAATGAAGATGGGAACTTATGTTTGTACATAGTTATATAAAAAAAGAAAAAAAAAGAAAAAAAAAAAGAAAAAAAAAAAAGTACAATAAAAGACTCCTTCAGTGAGCATTGATTGTTGTGAGCCCCAACCCTTGTGTATTTGGGCTCCATTTTTTTTCACGTATTTGTATCCCTTCTTTAGCATCTCACAGGTTTTGAGGGAATTCGGGTTATGTCCATCAACATGACCTTGCACTTCCCTTTGTACTTCATGTTGGTGAGATCTTTCCTTTTTCATGCATGTATCCATGTAGTATCTTGCTTGCATTCATTGAGGACAATGCATGAAGTAGGTGTGGGGGGGTGTTTTACGTGTGTACATAGTCGAGTCTTTTCTTTTGATTTTTTGTTTTCTTTTGTGTGCATTGTTAGGGTCATGTTAGTGTGCCGCATTTAACATTGATATATCTGTTTGCCATGATCCTTGGGTGACTTGTCTTCTTTTGCTTGCCTAGTGCTTTAAAATTTTCACATTTCTTTCAAAATCTTCATGTGTTTGTGAAAGAAAATGTTTTTGTGGGTTTTGCGTGTGTTTAGCATGTGCAAAACCGTTGAGAGGCAAAGTAAAAAGAAAGCTCCCAAAATTGTCTTGAACTTGATGCATTAGGATATCTAGTACGTGGCTTTAGGATTTATCGAGTCGTTAGGATGCACCCCAGTTTTCCCTTGGGGGTGAGTAATCATAGGGTTTCAGTGCTCAAACATTTAATGAAGTCCACCCTGAACCTAGTGAGTCAATAATTCGTGTCTGTTAACTTAAGGAAGTTTGTTGTAGTCAAGGACCCTCTAAATCCTGTTGTGAGACATTAGTGTAGGGGTTTTGGTTCATGTGTAGATAAGAAATAAGTGAGTAGGTGTTCTCTCTTCTCGCACGGCTCCTATCACTCGGGAAAGTAGGTCTGAGGGGACTTTGTGCCTGGTGCTTTCGAGTCATCTGACTTGGGATGCGCCGACTGAACTCCCGTTACACGGGTGGTAGGGATTGCCCTATGTGGAGATGTGGGGAAAGGTGTACGTGATAGTGTAAGTCCTCATGGGCAATGATGCACGGAACCTGACCCTGGGAGAATGAAGCTCCAACTAATAAAAAGTAAAAGAAAAAAAAATGTGAAAAGAAACAAAAAGAAAAAAAAAATATGATAATGCAAATAAGAACCTTAATGGACTTTACACTTTGTAGCACTTGAGGATGTTGAGGTTGTCCATGTCTTTCACATAATTCCTTATTTAACTTGCACGAATGGTTCATTAGGGTAGAGGTGTGGACTGATCACCTATATAGAGTCAGCCCGTAGCATTACCGCGTCCATTGATCGACAAAATATTTCCAACGAGTCGAGGTCTAGATTGAATAATGCATCTTGTTCGGATTTTGTGGGTATATCCGCTGAAAACCCTCAGGAGACAACACTCCTCCTCCTTGGAAACAAGGAGGTTTAACGGCTTGTTGCACATGCTAAGTGCAACCGTGATTCCTACGAAAGTGAGTTAGGATTTCTTGTTTTTCGTATGCTTTTTCCTTTCTTTGTTTTGCTCGAGACTAGCAAAAACTTAGGTGTGGGGGTATTTGATTGACATCATTTCATGCTTATATTTGTACCTTATATCCATTTTCTTACACCTAAGCAATGCTATGTGACGAGTTTTATGTTTAGTTTTCAGAAATAAAGAGGTTTGAAGAGAAGAGCCTTGAAAGGACCCAAAAGCAGGAAAAAAGGACCTAATTGTGAGACCTGGGGACCAAGATGCAAGGGGGAAGGACCTGATCGTAAGACAGAAGGACCTAAGAGCAAAACAGGAAACTCCTCACCATCATGAGGAGTATTTTGTCAATTCGATTCGGGTCGGAGCTCCACTAAACCAACCAGATGCATCTAAGACCAAGAAACACTTCAAGAAAAGCCCACAAAGAAAACCAGACGGATCCAAGCTTTATAGGCCGCCAATTGGCGGTCTGGAACCGCTAATTGGCGGTCCATTTAGCCCAGGATCCGTCCAATTTTCTGTAGCACGTGTATTAGTGTATTCTTAGTGTATTTGTGGTATTGGTTTAGTCCCACATCGGGGGATTGTCCCGGATTAGCTTTTTCCATGCTTATAAATAGAACTCTTCACCTTCCATTGTAATTACCCATTGCTTGGTGGCATTCTCTCTACTAAGGAGTGAGCCTTGAAGCAAAAACTCAAGGTGGAGAAGAATGCTACCTTCAATGTGAGTCATTTTGTTAATAAAATAATTCTTCTAGTTTCTTTAAATCTTGTCTTTTAAATTGTGCTTGTTTGTTTAGTCTTTCCTTTCCTTTTATGTTTCTTTAATGCTTCTTGCCTTCTTAGTTAACTTTCATTTCAGTATTATGCTTTCTTTGCTTAGTCTAATCATTAGTGTAATGAGTAGTGAGTAGTTCCATCCCCATTTGGGGGGTGGAGACATATGTGATATAATAATGTAGTGTATTAAGTGTGTTATTTTTATCCCTTGAGCTTTATATGATTTCCATAACCATCTAATAGGTCTCCACTCTTATCTTTGATATGCTAATGCTCTTGAATGAAGCTTAGCTTATGCTTTGATTAGTGGACCTATTTTATGGGGAATGATAAAGTTAGGATATGGATAAAGTTAATGTTGGTAACACAATTTGTAGTGTATGTACTCTTGTTGCCTTTTCCTTAGCTAATGTCTTGTATGTTTTAATGATGTAGTCATCTTAATTCATGTAGAGGCATAGTAGGGTCTAGTCTTTATACTTGAGTTCATGTAGCTTCATTCCAATCATTGTCTTGTATGTTTTAATGATGTAGTCTTATCTTAATTCATGTAGAGGCAAGATTGGATGTAGTTTTATGATTTCATGCACTACATGTTGTGAGGAGCTTAATTGAACACACACACACACACTTCTTTATGTTCACATTATTTCTCTACCCCCTTTGGGGTTTAGTTTTATTGCTTATCTTCATTCCCTTTGCATTTCATTTCAGCTTTGTAGTTTAGATTAGTGTAATACATCTTTCCCCCTTCTTTTTACCCCTTGCCTTCGAATAAACCAAGTGTCGACACACCTCCCAGTGGACGACCCGTATTTGCCACCGCTTCAACGCGGCCGTGCACTTGCGGTTAAATATAAACGAGATCAATCAAGTTTTTGGCGCCGTTGCCGGGGAGGTGCTCTGTCCAGACCTTGGTTTGGACGATTCGAGGGGTTTTTGATTTTTTGTTTTCAGTTTTTCTTAGTTTCAGGGAAGCATTGGATCAAGGGGAAGCTACTGGGGAAGTTGGAGCGAAAGAGTCCACAAAGGGACCGCCAATCAGCGGTTGCAAACCGCCAATTGGCGGCCTGGTGAGGTCTGCCAACTCTGAAATTTCTTCTGGTGGTTTATTGCTTTACTTTAGTTATCTGGGAGCCCAATTGTGCATGTTGTGATCTTTAGTTTGCTCCCAGATTTAATTTCAATCCCCTTTAATCAACTTGGACCATAAAACTCAAAGCAAAAGATTAGACTTCTTGCCATCTAGGTCATGCACCATTGGTAGACCTTGCATGCATTTGTCTTTTCTTTGCTTTTCATTTTGTCGTTGATTGCTGGCGTGAGGTACGTGCACCCACATCCCTCATTCATGCATGTTTCTTTCATGCATTAGTTAGTAAGGTGCATCGGGACAAGAGTGAGAGAGCGTTTGATTGGAGCGATTGATTGCTAGATCTAGGATCAAATCGCTACTAAGGAGGGGCTGTCCCATAAAAGATAAGGTGGGGGATTTCATCACCCTTTCCTTAGCCCCAAAAATCACTCTTAATAAAGCCTTAACTAAAAGCAAGTAGACATTGGCCCTAAGGAATTCGGACGCACTAGGAGAGTAATCTAGTCGAGACCGTCATGACCTGATCGGCGTTGCCTACCTTGTCGATAGTAGGAGGTACTGGATCTCCGGATCTGGTATCACTTGCTGGGCATTGTGGTCCTCGTTGTAGGGAGGTGAGGCGTGTCAAGGCTAGTGACCTCGAAGTTAGGCGTCGTCTAGCTTAAGGACCCATTGCCTTACATTGTTTGAGCCGTGCTTGCTAGATAGGCTTCTTCCTGATCCCACTACCCACGCTAGCTCTAGGAATTCTTCCCTCCTCATCTGAGTCCTCTCCTCATCTATTCTCTACGTTTAGTCTCCTCCTCTAGTACACCTTCTGTTGTGTGTTTGGTAGAGTCGAGTCGAGCATTTTTATGCGAGGTTGGGCTCGTTCTGGTGAGAGCGCTCGGCTCGAGAGAGTGCATACTTCTGAGATGGAAGATCTTGGTGATCGACCATCTCCGCCTCGTGCTCCTTTGGAGCAAGAGGCCGAGTCGTCTCGTGGTGGCGAAGGGGACCGGGTTCCATACATGGACTACCTCGGTCCGTTTCCACCACCACGTAGACCTCCTTCTCCTCCTCCTCTGACTCGAGAGGAAGGGAGATTCGGTCAGGATCGAGTTCTAGGTGCACCACCACCTTTAGCTCGACATGATAGGCCGATGACCTTGTGGGAGCGGACCCATCCTGTTCGGGCCGCGCAACCTTCTTGCATAGTTGTTCCCCCTGCTCGCGGGAACAACTATGAGCTGAAACCTCAGTATGTGAGCATGCTTCCAACCTTTACTGCCAATAAGGAGGATCCGTATATTTTTATACGCGAATTCGAGGAAGTATGCTCCATGTTCAAGCTTCAACAGCTTGACGAGGATTCTGTTCGGTTGAGGATGATTTCGTTCGCATTGAAGGATAATGCGAAGAAATGGATGTATAGCCTCCCGGCGAGCTCGATTCGGTCATGGGATGAATTTGTGACCGTCTTTCTGAAGAGATTTTTCCCTCAAAGGAAAACTCAACAGATACGGCACCAGATACATCAGATGTATCAAACCGAGACCGAATCGTTTCATGGTTTCTTTGAGAGGTTCAAGGACCTTCTCCAGCAATGCCCTCATCATGGACTTGAGCTATGGCAGCTGTGCCAGATTGTTTATGAGGGCATCAACTACAACACCCGCACATTGTTGGAGTCGATGTGTCAGGGTGACTTCCAAATGAAACCCATCGAGGAGGCATGGGACACTTTTGAATCCATGGCTGAGCGCACCTTCGAGTGGGACACCATGAGAGAGCCACCAGCCGCCAGGTCTTCTGGTCGAGCTGGATCATATCATGTTGAGTCGACTATCGCGTCTGAGGCGAAAATGGCTGCTCTCATGCGTAGGATAGAGAGTTTGGAGATGGACCGAGCTCCTGTAGCTCAGGTCGCTACTCCCGGGTGTACTAGGTGTGGACTGTCGGGACATGATGACTTGGAGTGCGCTTACGCTCCAAGAGATACTGAGCATGCAAATGCGATGTATCAACAAAGGGCCCGAAACGACCCGTACAGTCAGTCCTATAACCCGGGATGGCGTAACCATCCTAACTTCTCTTGGGGGTCTAGTGGAGGACACGGTCAGAGCTCGCACGCTCAACCTCAACCTCCACCTTATCAACCTCCACGCCCATCGGCGACCTACCAACCCCCACATCAAAGGTCTCAGCACCAAAATTACCAACCTGGTCAGGCCTCTTCGTCGGGTTATTTTAACCAGACTCCACCACCTCAGCGGGTTGACCCCAAGGACCCTTCTAGTGATCCGACCCTTCAAGCATTCATGCAGAGCATGCAAAGTACTGTCAAGGCTTTGGAAATGCAAGTTAGCCAATTGGCTCATCAATTCCATGAACGCGAGAAGGGTCAGTTCCCGAGTCAACCTGTGGTAAATCCCAGGGGTCAGCCTGCTAATACCAGGCAGAATGTACACAATGTTGAAAGTGACCCTTCCCAACATGCTAATGTTATTCATACCTTGAGATCGGGAAGGGTCGTTGACAACAATGTGAACATGCCGGAAGCCAATCCTGTTGGCAAGTCTTCCGAGGAGAGTCTTGAGCCTGTCAAGGAACCTAATTCTGAGACTCCTCCTCGTGATTCCTATGTCCCCAAGGCACCATTCCCTCATCGGTTGACTAAAAAACGTGATGAGCATTGGGATAAGATCGTTGAGGTACTTAGGCAAGTAAAGGTGAACATCCCGTTGTTGGACGTTGTTCAGCAAATGCCACCGTATGCCAAGTTCCTCAAAGACCTTTGCACCACCAAGAGAAAAACAAATGTGCCCAAGAAGGCCTTCTTGGCCGCCAATGTGAGCTCCATATTGACACAACCCATGACTGTCAAGTACAAGGACCCTGGTTGTCCAACTGTCTCTTGCATGATTGGGAATGTGACCATATCTCAAGCTCTATTGGATTTGGGGGCATCTGTGAATCTCCTGCCTTACTCAGTCTATGTCAACCTTGGGATAGGCGATCTTAAACCAACGAGGACAACCCTCCAGTTGGCTGATAGATCCGTCAAAATCCCACGAGGGAGTGTGGAGGATGTCCTTATCAAAGTGGGTGAGTTCGTATTTCCAGTTGATTTCATCATCTTGGATACCGAACCCGTGTCCAACCCACAAGGACAAATTCCTGTAATCCTTGGGAGGCCATTTCTTGCGACATCTAATGCCTTGATCAATTGTCGCAATGGCTTGATGAGGTTGTCTTTTGGAAACCTCACGGCGGATTTCAACATCTTCACTCTTGGTAAGCAACCTGGGCTCTTCGACGACTCAGTCGGAGCCAATTTCATCCAGGACACGGATGAGCCCGATTCATTAGGCATGTTCGACTCACATCGACATATTATTGAGGTGCCTAATGATCAGGTTGCGAGTGAAGAGGATCTTGAGGAATCCGCCAGCATATCTCTGGACGAGGAGGCACATCTGGGTGCTTGCTCCTCTTACCCCGTGGCCCTTGAGCCACTTGAAATTAACTCTGAATCCGACAAGGACCCACCTCTGGTCGAGCTTAAACCGCTCCCCGATAACCTAAAGTACATCTTTTTAGGGGATAATGAGACCTTGCCACTCATTATTGCTTCTGACCTTGAAAAAGATCAAGAGGTTGCCCTCAAAAGAGTACTCTTGGAAAACAAAGAGGCGATCGGGTGGTCCTTGAAGGATATCAAGGGAATTAGCCCTGGTATTGTTCAGCATCGGATCCACATGGAAGAGGATTCTAGGCCCCGCAGGGACCCACAACGGAGATTGAATCCTGTACTGAAAGAAGCCGTCCGAAAGGAGGTTCTTAAGTGCTTGGATCATGGCATAATTTATCCTATCTCTGATAGTTCGTGGGTGAGTCCTGTCCATGTGGTTCCCAAGAAGTCAGGTGTGACGGTTGTGGAGAATGAGCATAATGAGCTTATCCCGACACGCCTGCAAACTGGCTGGCGAGTTTGCGTTGATTATCGCAAGCTCAATGCGGCAACGCGGAAAGATCATTTCCCGTTGCCATTCATTGATCAGATGTTGGAAAGGTTGGCCGGACATGAGTACTATTGTTTTCTTGATGGATACTCCGGGTACAACCAAATTCCCATCGCCCCCGAGGACCAAGAGAAAACCACATTCACTTGTCCCTTTGGCACGTTTGCCTACCGTCGCATGCCCTTTGGGTTATGCAATGCGCCGGCAACGTTTCAGAGGTGTATGATCAGCATCTTCTCCGATATGGTTGAGCGTTTCCTTGAGATCTTCATGGACGACTTTTCCATATTTGGCGCTTCCTTTGATGAGTGCCTTCATCACTTGAGCCTTGTCCTCAAGCGATGCCGTGAGAAGAACCTCGCTCTCAATTGGGAGAAATGTCACTTCATGGTGAAGCGAGGGATTGTACTTGGACATGTGGTCTCAAGTAGGGGAATTGAGGTCGATCCCGCCAAAGTGGGTATCATTGCTAATCTCCCACCGCCACGTAATGTGAAGGATATCCGCGCCTTTTTGGGGCATGCTGGATTCTATCGGCGGTTCATTCGGGATTTTAGCAAAATCGCTCGACCTCTCACCGCCTTGTTGGCTAAGGATGCCATTTTTGAGTTCACACCGGATTGCCACCATGCCTTTTTGACCTTGAAGAAAGAGTTGACTTCAGCTCCCATTATTAAGGCACCGGTGTGGACTGAACCCTTTGAGTTAATGTGTGATGCATCTGACTTCGCTGTGGGAGCAGTGCTTGGGCAACGATTGGACAAATTGCCTCATGTGATCTACTATGCCAGTAGAACACTCAATGATGCCCAATTGAACTACACTGTGACCGAGAAGGAATTCTTAGCGATCATATTTGCTTTGGAGAAATTCCGGTCGTACTTGATTGGCTCCCACGTGATTATCTATTCTGATCACACAGCCATCAAGCACCTCATGGCGAAGAAAGATGCAAAATCCCGACTCTTGAGATGGATCTTGTTGTTACAAGAATTCGATCTCGAGATTCGGGACAAAAAAGGGTGTGAAAACGTTGTAGCTGACCACTTGTCTCGTCTAGAGACGACCAACCCACAGGACCAAATCATTGACGACAAATTTCCTGACGAGCAGTTGTTCATGATCGAAGATAACCCTTGGTTTGCCGACATCGTGAACTACCTCGTGACCGAGCAATTTCCTGTGGGTTGGTCAAAATCTGACCAATCCAAATTTAGATCGTATGTCAGATTCTTTCACTGGGACGACCCCTACCTATTCAAATACTGCTCTGACCAAATTTTCAGGCGGTGCGTCCCAGATACCGAGTTCCAAAGTGTGCTCCATTTCTGCCATTCCAAGGCATGTGGAGGACACTTTGGAGCAAAGAAAACTGCTGCCAAGGTGCTCCAATCTGGATTCTACTGGCCCTCTCTTTTCAAGGATGCTTACGACTTTTGTAAGCAATGTGATAGGTGCCAGCGCCTTGGCAGGATTGGTCGACGTGACATGATGCCTTTGCAAAATGTCCTTGTTGTCGACATCTTCGATGTGTGGGGCATCGATTTCATGGGTCCCTTCCCGAACTCTTTCGGGAATGTTTACATTCTGGTGGCCGTTGACTATGTGTCTAAGTGGGTTGAGGCTATACCCACAAAGACCAATGACAACAAGGTGGTCACCAAATTCTTGAGGGACATTTTTGCGCGATTTGGTACTCCTCGTACCATAATCAGCGATAGGGGTACCCACTTCTGTAATCGCTCCTTTGAAGCGCTTATGAGGAAATATTCGATCACCCACAAGCTTGCGACCCCATACCATCCGCAAACTAGTGGGCAGGTCGAAATCTCTAACCGTCAATTAAAGCAAATTCTTGAGAAGACGGTTAGTTCCTCGAGGAAGGATTGGTCTACCAAATTGAATGACGCATTGTGGGCTTTCCGCACCGCGTACAAGACCAATTTGGGTATGTCCCCTTATCGGGTAGTGTACGGCAAGGCTTGCCACCTACCCGTCGAGCTTGAGCATCGTGCTTTCTGGGCGATCAAGAACCTGAATATGGATCTTGATCAAGCAGGAGTACAACGTAAGTTCGACATTGTGGAATTAGAAGAGTTACGCAATGATGCGTACGAGAATGCCAAAATTCATAAGTCCCGAGCCAAGATGTTTCACGATCGCATGATTATGCGAAAGGTGTTTACGGCCGGGCAGAAGGTGTTGCTCTACAATTCCCGGCTTCATCTGTTTGCGGGTAAGCTCCGCAGTCGCTGGTCTGGCCCGTTTATTGTCAAAACCGTTTATCCTCATGGAGCGGTTGAAATCTTGAACCCAGGGAATGGGGACGTGTTCAAAGTTAATGGACAACGCCTCAAACCCTACTTGGAGGGGGCACCAGCCGAAGTCGAGGAGGTCATGTTCCTTCATGAACCTCCCTCGCACTCAACCATTCATGCTCCTACATGAGTGGTTGAGCTTTCATGATTTTACATAGTTAAAAAAAAAAAAAAAAAAAAAAAAAAAAAAAAAAAAAAAAGACTCCTTCAGTGAGCATCGATTGTTGTGGGCCCCAACCCTTGAGTATTTGGGCCCCATTTCTTTCACGTATTGGTCTCCCTTCTTCAGCTTCTCACAGGTTTTGAGGGAATTTGGGTTTGTGTCCATCAACATGACCCCGAACGTCCCTTTGTACTTCATGTTGGTGAGATCGTTCCTTTTTCATGCATGTATCCATGTAGTATCTTGTTCACATTCATTGAGGACAATGCATGAAGTAGGTGTGGGGGGGTGTTTTACGTGTGTACATAGTCGAGTCTTTTCTTTTGATTTTGTTTTCTTTTGTTTGCATTGTTAGGGTCATGTTAGTGTGCTGCATTTAATATCGATATATTTGCTTGCCATGATCCTTGGGTGACTTGTCTTCTTTTGCTTGCCTAGTGCTTCAAAATTTTCACATTTCTTTCAAAATCTTCATGTGTTTTCGAAAGAAAATGTTTTGTGGGTTTTGCGTGTGTTTAGCATGTGCAAAACCGTTGAGAGGCAAAGTAAAAAGAAAGCTCCCAAAATTGTCTTGAACTTGATGCATTAGGATATCTAGTACGTGGCTTTAGGATTTATCGAGTCGTTAGGATGCACCCCAGTTTTCCCTTGGGGGTGAGTAATCAGTGGGTTTCAGTGCTCAAACATTTAAAGAAGTCCACCCTGAACCTAGTGAGTCAAATAATTCGTGTTTGTTAATTAGGAAGTTTGTTGTAGTCAAGGGCCCTTAATATCTTTTTGTGAAACTTAAGTGTAGGGGTTTTGGTTCCCATGTAGATAAATGAATAAGTGGTGTTCTCTCTTCTCGCACGGCTCCTATCACTCGGGGAAGTAGGTCTGAGGGGACTTTGTGCCTGGTGCTTTCGAGTCATCTGACTTGGGATGCACCGACCGAACCCCCGTTACACGGGTGGTAGGGATCGCCCTATGTGGAGATTTGGGGGAAGGTGTACGTGATAGTGTAAGTCCTCATAGGCAATGATGCACGAAACCTGACCCTGGGAGAATCAAACACCAACCAATAAATGCTCCAAAGAAAAAGAAAAAAAAAAGAACAGAAAAAGAAAGAAAAAAGAAAAGAAAAGAAGAGTCAAATAAGAACCAAAATGGACTTTACACTTTGTTTCACATTCAGAAGTTAAGCTTGCCCATGTCTTTCACTTAATTCCTTAGTTAACTTTCACGAATAACTCATTAGGCTAGGTGTGTGGACTGATTACATATATAGAGTCGACCCGTAGTATTACCGCATTCCATGATCGACAAAATAAGTCCAACGAGTCGTGTAGCTAGATTGATTAATGCATCTTGTTCGGATTTTGTGGGTATATCCGCTGAAAACCCTCAGGAGACACCACTCCTCCTCCTTGGCAACAAGGAGGTTTAACGGCTTGTTGCACATGCTAAGTGCAACCGTGATTCCTACGAAAGTGAGTTAGGATTTCTTGTTTTTTTTTTTTTCGTATGCTTTTTCCTTTCTTTGTTTTGCTCGAGACTAGCAAAAACTTAGGTGTGGGGGTATTTGATTGACATCATTTCATGCTTATATTTGTACCTTATATCCATTATCTTACACCTAAGCAATGCTATGTGACGAGTTTTATGTTTAGTTTTCAGAAATAAAGAGGTTTGAAGAGAAGAGCCATGAAAGGACCCAAAAGCAGGAAAAAAGGACCTAATTGTGAGACCTGGGGACCAAGATGCAAGGGGGAAGGACCTGATCGTAAGACAGAAGGACCTAAGAGCAAAACAGGAAACTCCACACCATCATGAGGAGTATTTTGTCAATTCGATTCGGGTCGGAGCTCCACTAAACCAGCTAGATGCATCCAAGACCAAGAAACAAACCAAGGCAAGCCCACCAGAAGTCCCAGCCGGATCTGGGCCTTATAGGCCGCCAATTGGCGGTCTGGAACCGCCAATTGGCGGTCTGGTTAAGCCCAGATCAGCCAAGATTCTTGCTGGACTTGTATTAGCATGTGTTTAGGCTATTTTTGGTATTGGTTTAGTCCCACATCGGGGGATTGTCCCGGATTAGCTTTTTCCATGCTTATAAATAGAACTCTTCACCTCCCATTGTATCCCATCTCCCTCTTGGTGGCCATCTTCCCTACTAAGAGTGAAGCCTTGAAGCAAAACTCTAGTGGAGGAAGAGCTACTTGTAATTGAGTGAGTTAATAATATAAGTTTTCTTTTAATGATGTTGTCTCTCTCTTAGTTTAAATTCATTTCCTTTGCATGCTTGTTTGTTTGTTTAGTTTATGCTTCTTTAATATTTCTTGCTTAAGTAGTATAAATTTCATTTCAGTATTATGTTTTCCTTTGCTAAATTAGTTAGTGTAATGAGTAGTGAGTAGTTCCATCCCCATTTGGGGGGTGGAGAAATATGTGATATAATAATGTAGTGTATTAAGTGTGTGTTATTTTTATCCCTTGAGCTTTATATGATTTCCATAACCATCTAATGGGTCTCCACTCTTATCTTTGATATGCTAATGCTCTTGAATGAAGCTTAGCTTATGCTTTGATTAGTGGACCTATTTTATGGGGAATGATAAAGTTAGGATATGGATGAAGTTAATGTTGGAAACACAATTTGTAGTGTATGTACTCTTGTTGCCTTTTCCTTAGCTAATGTCTTGTATGTTTTAATGATGTAGTCATCTTAATTCATGTGGAGGCATAGTAGGGTCTAGTCTTTATACTTGAGTTCATGTAGCTTCATTCCACTCATTGTCTTGTATGTTTTAATGATGTAGTCTTATCTTAATTCATGTAGAGGCAAGATTGGATGTAGTTTTATGATTTCATGCATTACATGTTGTGAGGAGCTTAATTGAACACACACACACACACACACATCTTTATGTTCACATCAGTTCTCTACCTCCTTTGGGGTTTAGTTTTATTGCTTATCTTCATTTCCTTTGCATTTCATTTCAGCTTTGTAGTTTAGATTAGTGTAATACATCTTTCTCCCTTCTTTTTACCTCTCGCCTTCGAATAAACCAAGTGTCGACACACCTCCCAGTGGACGACCCGTATTTGCCACCGCTTCAACGCGGCCGTGCACTTGCGGTTAAATATAAAACGAGATCAATCAAGTTTTTGGCGCCGTTGTGGTACTGAAGTTATGATTGTCAATCCAAACTCTCCAACCAAAAGGATGGTGGGTAGGAACAAGGTCAAGAACCCCGTTATGCATGTCCAACTCACCAAGAGAACAGAAAGAAGGTCTCTTACCCAAGGTATCCTCTAAGGAACTCCCAATACCCTAATTGGTAATGTAGTTGTTTGATGTCCCATCATTTCCTAGATGATCATGAACAATAGTCAGAGGCAAACTCTCAACCACAGGAGAGTCCTTAAGAGGTGCAACAATAAGATCATGTGGCTCAAGGACCACGGGACAAAAAGATAGGGTGCAATCCTATGCCGACTCATAATGAAGTTGGTTCATGCTATTGAAACCAGAAAAAGGACTATGTTGCAAGACTTATGGACTGAGATGAAAGAGAGAAGGACCCGGATGTAAAACCAAAAGGATCAATGAGCAAATCAAGAAGCTCCACACCTTAATGAGGAGTATTTTTTCAATTAAATCCGAGCCCAACCATCAACAACCAAATGGGGTTCATCAAACACCACGAATCAAGCTAGAACCGAGCCACCAAAATCCAGACTCGATCCAACACTTATAGACCACCAATTGGCGGTCCAAATCGGTCCAAAGGCGACATGTTTTGGTCGGTTGGTCTATTATGTTGTGTTTAGTCCATATTTGGTATGCGTTTTGGTCCCATACCGGGGATTGTCCCAGATTAGCTTTTTCCATGCATGTAAATAGAACTCTTCACCTTCCTTTGTATTCACTCATTGCTTGGTGGCATTATCTCTACTTGGAGTAAGTCTTGGAACAAAAACGCAAGGTGGAGGAGAATGCTACTAGTAATGTGAGTCATTTAATAAAATAATTTTTCATTGTTTGTTCTCATGTTGTTTCTTTTTTATGCATGCTTAACTTAGTCTTATTTCTTTAATCTTAGGCTAAATGTCTCCCTTCTTCTTTAGTTTAATTACTATAATAATGTGTAGTGAGTAGATCCATCCCCTTTGGGGGGTGGAGATGATGTTCATATATATTGTGAAGTTTGGATGTTTGATGAATTTTTGATTGTGTAGACTTGCATGTTTTGTATGTTCATTGGGAGTATTTTAATCATCTACATGTTGGGGAATGTTGATGGGTTTTGCCATAACATTTAGACACTTCCCATGCTTAGTTTTCTCATGTTTAATGACTGAAATTTCCTGTTGAATATGTTACATGTTAGTTATGTGTTTGTATTTGTGTTTGCTTGCTTGATTGATTGAAGAAACTTTGTTTTGATGGGTTTTTTCCATAACATTTACACACGTCCCATGCTTACCTTTGTTCTTCACATGAGTTTATGGTTTTTTATGAGTCTTGCCATATCTTTAGACACTTATCATGCTGAGCCTAATCTTATGTTAATCAAGTAGTAATTGCTAATACGTTGTGTGAATGGATTGATAGGTTTTACCACATCTTTAGACACTTCCTATGCATGAAAACACACACATGACACACACACATACATGCTTACATGCATCTTTCATCACTTATTTCACTTCATATGTGCACACACTCCATCCATTAGGGGTTTCTCTTTCTGATTTCCAATATTTTGTTGCTTTCTTTTGCATTTGTTACTTCCTAGTATAGTGTAGTTTAGCTTTAGCGTAATCTTTTTTTTTCTCCCTTTATTCGCCACTTGATTTCTGACAAACCAGAGGCTACTCACCTCCCTGTGGATCGACCCATACTTGTCACTGCTTCATCGTGGTCGTGCACTAGCGGTTATTAATAAAACGTTTAAACAATGATGTATAAAAATTTGAATCAATATTGTCTCCCCATTAATCAATCCCTCTTGGGTTGTACACGGATGCGTAAGGGTCACATTGTGTATTTTGGGAAAAAGTATGCACATACTCAGGCTCTGGGGGAACATAAGGACATTCCCAAAAAACGTGACCACTCAATCCACAATAGTCACACGGTATGACTACTGGAGCCACTGGTGCACTCATGTCGTCAACCACATGCATGAAAGAGGCAGAGGGTTCTTATAATGTCTCAGTTTGTTAACCAACATATGATCCAACATAACTAGAAGGTGGTCTAACAGTCGGTGCCTCTATCATATTGCCACAATTTGAAGACTGCTCAACATAAACATTAAGAGTCTCCCAACCATGATGGATGTTAGTCTGAGGCACCCCAGGATGCATGGGTCCAGAATACCAGGGAGAATAGTCCTGCTCCAAACAATGAAATGGATGGTCGCTTATGTAATCATCCATCTCGACAAAGAATTCTCAAGTCGACCACTCTCACCACCACGAGGCCAAGCTCGCAAAAAGTGTTCGACTCGACCGTAAAATGCTAACAGAGAGTGTAAAGGGGAGGACACCAGAACGTACAAGTAGGTGAGAAGAATATGACTCATAGGAGAAGGGAAGAATCCCTAAAACTAGTGTGGGTAGAGGGTGAGGGTGGAAGCCTAGTCTAGCAAACACGACTCAAACAAGCTTAAGCTAGCTATGGGTCCTTAAGCTAGACGACGCTAAACTTCGAGCTCATGCGGTCTCATTACGCCTCTCCTCCCTACGACGAAGACCACAGAGGCCAATAAGTGAGCCAAGATTCGGAGATCTCGTCTCTCCTACTATCGACAAAGTGGGCAACGTCGATCAGGCTATGACGGTCGTGACTGGATTACTCTACTAATGCGCTCGAGTCCTAGTAGTGAATGTCTACTTTTATTTTATATTAAGGCTTTACTTAAGTGTGGTTTGTGGATCTAAGGGAGGGGTGACAAAATCCCTCACCTTATCTTTAAGACTATAGGTGATGACCCTTAAAGATGCTTTGAAATGTTAGGCTAGCATGCAACTCACCAAACAAGCACTCACCTCACTCTTGTTACAATGCACCTTACGAACTAATGCATGATCTAAACATGCATAAATAAGAGATTGGGTGCACGTACCTCACGTCAGCAATCGACAACAAGAATTTAAAGCAAATGAAAGACAATGTGCATGCAAGGTCTACAAATGATGCATGACCTAGATGACAATTAGTCTAATCTTTTGCTTTGAGTTTTATGATCCATGTTGTCTTAAGAATGAGAAATGATTGATCTGGGAGCTAACTACAAGTCACATCATGCCAAATTCAGCTCATAGACCACTGGATTGAAACCATAAACAACCAGAAGAAACGAGAGAGCAAGCTTAGCACACCAGGCCTCCAGTTGGTGGTCCACCACCGCTGATTGGCGGTTTGTTTCTCTATGTTTGCCTCCAAACTTCTCCTGATGCCTCCCCTTGATACTACAAAGTCTTTGATACAACCAAAAACTAAAGACAAAAGATTAAACCCACTCGAATCGTCTAAACCAGAGTCTAGACAGAGCACATCCCCGGAAACGGCTCCAAAAAACTTGAGTGTATTCGTTTCAAATACCTCAAGTGCACGGTGTCGGTGAAGACGTGGCAAATACGGGTCGATCCACAGGAAGGTGTGTCGACTCTGGTTCGTTCGAAGGCACGTGGGAAAAGAGGGGAGAAGAAGTTGATTACACTAAACTAGACTAAATTAAACTAGTAAACACAAACAAGGAAATGAAAGCATGCAACAATAAAACTAAACTAACTAAGACAACAAGCTGGAATTCAGGAATGGAAACCCCTAAGTGGTGGAGTGTGAACATATAAAGTGAAATAAGTGATGAATGATGCATGTAAGCATGTATGTGTGTGTCTTCATGCATAGGAAATGTCTAAAGATGTGGCAGAACCCTCAATATATTCACACAATGTATTGGCAATTACTACTTGATTAACATAAGACTAGGCTGAGCATGAGAAGTGTCTAAAGATATGGCAAGACTCATAAAAAACCATGAACTCATGTGAAGAACAAAGCTAAGCATGGGAGGTGTCTAAATCTTATGGCACAACCCATCAAAACAAAGCTTCTTCAATCAATCAAGCCAGCAAATACAAATACAAACACATAACTAACATGTAACATATTCAACAGGAAATTTCAGTCAATAAATATTAGGAAACTAAGCATGGGAAGTGTCTAAATCTTATGGAAAAACCCATCAAAAATCCCCCAACATGTAGATGATTAAAACACCCCCGATGAACATATAAAAATGCAAGTCTAGACAATCAAAAATTCATCAAACATCCAAACTTCACAACATATATGTACATCATCTCCACCCGAAAGGGGATGAAACTACTCACTACTCATTAAGAAAAGAAGACAAAACGAAATTAAACTAAGCATGCAAGAATTGAAAGACACAATATAAAACTAACTAAGAAAATTATTTTATTTACATGTCTCACATTACAAGTAGTATTCTTCTCCACTTGAGTTTTACTCCAAGGCTTACTTTAACTAGAGAAAATGCTCTCAAGCAATGAGTAAATACAAAGGAGGAGGAAGAGTTCTATTTATAGTCATAGAAAAAGGTAACAGGGGACAATCCCCTGGTATGGGACTAAACACGTACTATAAATGGAGATAAAACAACATAATCGAAACCCGATTAAACCATGTACTATTTGGAGTAATTTGGACCGCCAATTGGCGGTTTGGATGCCTCTGATTGAGTCTGGATTTTGGTTGCTCGGTTTTGGCTTGATTTCTAGATGTTTGATGAACCCGATTTGGTTGTTGATGGTTAGACCCGGATCTAATTGTCAAAATACTCCTCATGATGGTGTGGATATTCTTGATTTCCTCATTGGTCCTTTTGATTTTATATCTGGGTCATTCTCTCTTTCATCTCAGTCCATAAGTCTTGCAAGTTAGTCATTTTTCTTGCTTTTGAGTCCTTTTTGAGTCTCTTCTTCTCAAATCTATTTATTCCTGAAACTTAAACATAAAACTCATTACGTAGCATTTCATAGGCTAAAAATAAAGGATATAAGACACAAATATATGCATGATTTGATGTCAATCATTGACCTTCCATCAATGCCAACAGATTATCGTCGATTGGAGGTCTCGGAGGTGCTTCTTCCAAACCCACCATCTTCGACATCTGGGCCATGATGGAACACTGATTCTGTATAAGACTCTTCAGTTGACATTCCATCGATAGTTGTTTTTCTTCCATCGTGGCCAGCTGATTATCGGCAATTGGTGGTCTCGGAGGGGCTTCTAACAAAGCCACCATCTTAGCCATTTTCTCCAGTGCGGCACATTGATTCTCCTAAACGTTGTTCAGTTGTCCTTCCATCGAAAGTTGCCTTGCTTCCATCGACAGTTGGGTCACTTGCATCGAAGATTGCTTTGCATCCATTGACGACTGCGTTGATTCCACCATCTCCAACTTTTCCACAAGACGATGGTAAGCATGGGATGAGACCTCAGCCGGGGTTGGGCCAGCTAGCTGGGATGAGGTCGTGGCTGCAGTTCTAAGGCATCATCTGCGAAAATGTCCGCCTCATTGGCGGCCTTGGCCAATCTCTTGGCAACTGTATCAACACCCTCATCAGCATCCTCCTTAAGTCCTGGTGGGAGGGGGTCATCACCCTCTATAAGGCTATTGTAATATTCAACTTCAGATGCACGGTATGACAAAAACTATACACAGTCAACCGCAAGGAATATAAAACATGATGTTAGGTTCAGTAACTAAGAACAAATCTAAACTATCAACGTCTAACGTGCTCCTATCTTGCTTCTATCGAGCACCCTAAAAAATTATGTAATTTACAACATATCTAAACTATTGAGGTCTGTCGACCGAATATAGACTGACCAATGTACTCATATAAACAAAACAATTAATATTGAGTTGATATCGAGTTCCTATCGATGATCCCATCAAACCAATCGAAAACAAACTATGGAAACAACAAAATTAAAACCAACAATGACCATCGAGTTCATATCAATGTCCTATCGAACCCATCGAAAATTGTAATGGTCGTGTAACCAACAAGAAATCACTACTATTGAGGTCTATCGAACCCATCGAAAATCGTAATGGTTTGGAAATTGACAAGAAAACATTTCTACTGAGGCCTATCGAACTCCTATCAAGACAGTTGAGAAAAATAAGTATTCCAGTAGCTAAAAAACATTATTTAACAACAATGAAGACGAAATTAAGCTTCGTTTGGTAGTAAGCATTCGTGCAACCTCAACCATATGCGAGACGTCTTTCTCATTGCTCGTCCATCTGAGCATCCTGGGGAACCAGTTTCCACGATTCACAGCATACTGGGAGGCGAACTACTAAATGGCCTCATACGCCCAATACTGTAACATCGGGGTATAACCGTATATACTATATTTGGCCTCTTTTTGTTGGCCCCTCACTTCCTTATTCTTCTTATACAAATCTTTCTGCTTAGTCATGTCTTTTTGACATGATGTTAGCAGCTTTTGGTGAGACGACTTCCCCCATGGATACTTGAAGAAGCAGTCAAGGCGTCGACCATCTTGACCATATCCGTCCAGACGGATAGCTTGTCCTCTAGGGCAAATAGAACTCCTTCAATCAGGAGGTATAACCCCAACTTGAAGATGTTGTCGGCATTTGTATAGTTCTTGAATGCCATCACCAACGTGCCTATCTGAATTTTGGGCTCTCCGTTTAAATATTCCTTAAAAAGTCGGTCAATCATGCAATGCTCCTGCAACTCAGCCTCAGATGGTACAATATTGAAGTTCAAACTGGTGATCAGTGTAAACTCACATTTACTGAATATACAGGGCTTAGTGCCAAACAAGAAATGAACCTTGTCATCTCTACCACTGTGGGTCTTGTGTAACATTAAGTGATGGGAAAGAACACCGGAGAACTGTAATTCACCCGCCTCAAAAAATTGTTTGAACGGTGATTCTTTTGCCCTTTCCAGCAAGTCGTGCTTCCGGAACTTCTCTTTTATGTCATTCATAGGTTTACTGCCCTTGTACGTCACACGACCGGGGAAATGATCCTTGGTTGGAAGTACTAACTTCGCCATCTGAAAAAAAGCAGACACAAATAACAACCACTTAAAAACAAGGGGAAAATAATATCGAGCTCATCGAGCCACCAGCTCTTCACAGTCAAACCGATCTCGTTGGTAGTTCTACAGAGTCCCATCAAGCTTATGTGGAGCACATATCGAGTTAACCATCATCTACGGAACCAACCAAGGAAAAAAGAACTGCTATCCATCGACACCAACCTATCGAACTTCGATCACATCTATCGAGCACCGTCTGAAACACAAAACAGATTGACTGCCAACCCAGGAGACAAAACTCAGATGAATACCAGTCGACAAATGAACTACATTTTCGATAGACACCATAACAAATCCTTATAAAACTATATCAAGAACAAAAAATAAAAGGGCTACAAATCGTGCCCTAAAACCGACCTTCGTCATCGTATTCGAAGTAGTAGTTGTTCGGCTGTGTACATCGCTGGGTTGGAATGTCCGGTCGAGTGCGAGAGAGAAGGGATGTGCGAATGAGAGAGAGAGAAAGAATAAACAAAATGGATGCACCAGGGTGGTTTGCAACTGTTCGACAGAAAGAGAGAAAGAGCACAATTTGCTTATTTAAAAGGAAAGGAAGTGGGAGGGGAATGGTTCCACGATTTATGCAGGGTTAAGATGGGGAGAAGTGGCAAGATAGGCATATTTTTTAGAGGATGTCAAAGTGGGGCTTTTTCTTAGAGGTGAGGGAAGTTTGAGCATAGAAACTCAAATTTTCTTTTGCAAAAAGAACTTTTTCACCACTTCTGGAAATGTAATCTAATAAAATTTTAAATAATGTCTGAAAAAAGTAACAATATTTAATGTAAAAATAACCATTTAGAGTGAGATTTAAGATACTTAATATATTTATATAACAGAAAACATGTACAAACTGAGTCAATAGTACTACAAATAATAATAAAATAAATATATGAGTAGTAAATAATATATAAATACGTGTAGATATGTAAATATCATATAAGGATTACAAACAAGAATACGTATATAAATATTATTATAATGATTTTGTTTACGGGACAAATAATACTCGCATCGGATGTACAAATATCCCTATTTGCTTCGTTTCTTGCGGATGTTCAAATTCGAATACGATTACGGTTGCACATTCTTTTATCTCGGATATTTTTTTATATTAGAATACAGACGTTGGATCGTGAAATTTTGGATGCAATTTTTCACTCCTAGTTTTTGTACGGGACAACAAATTTGGTTAACGTAATTATTTAATTTGGGCCAAGATCTAGTGAGTTGAGGGCTCATCCTATTTTTTTATGTTATCTACAATCTCATCATTAGATTTAATTACAGCTAATCTGCAGATCATATCCACCGTTAGTTCATTTTATTAGCATAACCGGCATAACCTTAATCCACCTTACAATTTAAGATGAATGATGGATATTGTAGGGGATAATTAAAATAGTTAGATTAAGCATTGGGCTCACTGGAGAATTAGTGTATTTAATTATATAAAAAACTAACTTTTGATTTACCGGTTTTTAAATGGTTAATAATATAATGTCAACAACATAACTAACAAGAAGTATATTACTTATAAGCCCGTGATTTTTGTTGACGTAGGTAAGTGAATATATAGGGTTCAGTTAAATTAAAAATAATCTAAGTTTGCTATTTAGATGATATTAGATAATGTTTTAATATTTAATGGATGTTGATCAAAGAGGTTTTTATGATTGTGGGTAAGTGGAATTTATTTGAAGTAAAAAATTCTTAACGTTCGTGGAATTTTTTATATTTCTTTATTTTTATTAACTGTGTTTTGAATAGGGCAGTTTTTTAGGACCAAATCCATTTTGTTATTAATCCCAATTATTACTTTTTCAATGTGTTGAACTTGTTAAAATTCGGAAGTTTATTTTGTTGAAATTCAGAACTTGTAATTGGACTTTAATTAACGTTTTCACTTGTAATTTTTTTTAAATTTCTTAAATGGTTAAGATTGTATCGATCTATAGCGCTAATATATGAAACTGGTTCAAGTGATTTTGTAAATGAAAGATATGGTTGATTTTTCCTAGTTATATTTGGTTATTGTTGTTATTAGTGCGATAGATCTATTTATGGAATGTTGGAAACATTTTTTTATTTTTGAATGAGTGGTGGTTGAGTACTTGAGTCTCTTTTTAATCCGATGAGGTTGAATATTCACTACTACAGTACAGGGAAACACCGACCTAACCTATATGTCGGGTACGCAAGTTTCTGTCAATGTAACTCGACTCCAACGAATATGTGTCCGTTGGTGCATCTTACGTCGTTGTTGTGCAACTTCGACAGATATACCGATGGAACGGGGTCATCGGTGTTCACTTTGGCGCGAAATTTCCCACCAAACAATTTCACCTTGTTTCGTCACCTTGGACAGCACTAACGGATAATTACCGATGAAACATCCATCGGTGGACATTACACCGACAAATATAGACTCTGACGGAATGACAGCTACACCGACAAAGATGTCCCGTCGGTTCGTAATATTTGTAACCTCCATCGACGAAGATGTCCCTTTGGTGTACGTCCGTCATCACCTAAACCGATGGATGCGATATATCGCATCCATCGGTGTATACCGACCGTAAAAACATGACCTATATCGACGGATGCGATCCACCAATGTAGGTTCTATCCAAAACCCAAAAGAGCATGTTTGCTCTTTCCGGGTTCCGCTATTCCTTGTTCAAACAAAAATATCACCGCAATTCAATTCAATTCAATCCTCATTAACAATCCGTTCTCACAACTCAAACATTCATGACTCATAGCTCAATCACACGAAATGTTTATACATCACAATTCAAACATTTATACATCACCAAACATATAAAATCAAAAGCAAAAATTGTAGTTTCATTGAAAGTAATGTTTAACAATTAAAAAAATACTTAAAAAACTTAGCCAAACAACATCCAAAAAACACAAAGACTAAGTTGTCAAACCTCCACTCTCTGCTCCGCCCCATGGACCGTCATCATTCACTTAACTTGGCAGTAGAGGTGGTGTGCAAAAGATGTTACATTAAACTCCTGCACAATTTAAATATTATACATTAATATTATAATGTATATAAACTAACTTAGTAAATGTAAAACTTATTAAATTAGAAATAGAATACTTGGAGATTATAATATCCCTTCGCCATAAACAACTCTATCATCGACTCCATGTTTGAGAGCCTCTTTTTCATCTCTGTTAGCTCATTTTCCATCTTCTTCATCTTCTGACCTTTCTCAACTTGCACTCTCACGTCACTCTCTATTTAGGATGGCATCCTGCACGGTCCGTAATGTCGGTCGTGGGTGACGAGACTGGAGTACATCCACACACGTTCGTGCCCATCAACATGAAGAGTACTGACCGAATCCTGGTTGGCGGTCTCTGAATTATTATAGCCCAAAGAGCTCGTCTCACCTGGTCCTCGTAGAGCCTCTAAATTATCACAAATTCACAAATAAATATATGAAATAAAATTAACTACTTGAAAATAAACATTATTATTAAACTTATAATAATGGTTGCAACTTCAGGGAGTGTCTTGTCATGAAGCCAAATGTACATATCTGTACGATTTGGCTCAGGAGCATCTGGATTTTCTACAATCTGCAATAGTAATTTTGGCTCAATTTATTTTGAAAAAACAATGAATATATTAGAAATTCAAAAAATATAAATAATATCTGACCATCTTCTCCCTGTGTCGCACCCCAAATTTGGTATCACACTGGTGTGGTATGACTAAATTCGCTATGTTTTTCTTATAAGTCTCGCTCTTCTTATGTATTACCAATATAACCAAATTATTAGTATTTTCACCCATTGATTATAACTGAAACAAAATTATTATAAATTTACCTTAAACATCTCACTGGCAAGTAGTCCCGGAGAGTAGACCAATCCTCCAGGGAAATATGTTGTAGTTTATCAGGCAGTCGTGCATCTCTAAACTCCATATTCGCCACATCAAGGTATAACTAGTACTTATTTTCTTTCTATTTGGTGTTTAGAGACTTCATAATTTTCGCTCTGAATCCCTCTGGAACTGTCCAGTGTGACTGTGGAAACAAAAACAATTAATTTTCAATTAAAATCAATACTAGTATTACTTAAGTACGTATGTAATATTACCTTCTATTGGTGTCATGCCACATCCTTATCTTTCTTTGGCACCAATCTTCAGTCTGAATAATGAGGAGGCAGTACTTGTGTCCTCCTGGAAATCGTCCCAATAAAATTCTGGAAGTGTTCAACGTGTTTTCCTATAGGTACACATTCCGGTGTAAGCTCTATCTCATGTTGAACAGTAGAGCTCCAATCATCCAAAAGTTATGTGGATCCACGAGACCTACCCATACTAGGAACATGCCAAGTATCAGCTGCAAATGCCAAAGTGCTAGGAACATTCCCAGTATTGATTGCATCATCGCCAATATGTGGGGGTATCCAGCGCCTGACGTCGTTGACATCCTCGCCTAACATCGTCTCCCTTAGGGTGCAGTGGTGAAGGCAAACATCTAGTCATACCTGAATATTTTTGTAATATAATTTATCATCAATTACAAAATGAAATTTATAAATTACGAAGCTATTCATACATAATATTACGTTTTCCAATTACATTTGTTTCCCTAAGGATGTACCGCTCCACCACTGATTCCAAATATGTTCTAACAAAATCAACCAAATTAATATCGTCAAGTTTGACTCTATCTTCAAAAAGATTTCCTCGCCCATACTCGGGGACTTCAGATGCATCTTCCTCCATGCTATATAAATTCCTTGGCAATATTCGCACAACGACCAACCATTGGTCGTCGCTTTCTCTTTCTTTGGACTCTACAACTTAAAATAGTTGCTCGACTTGGGATTCAAATACAAATGGTTCTTCTCGCTTTAGAAATTTATTTTCATTAACCAACGTGAACCCATATTCATCGCTTCTTGTCGTATGGTACCAACCCAAAACATCATACCACTTGCTCTTGAACAAAACATATTTCACATCACTATAGTATTGAAGTTCGATTTTGTCTTGCAATACAAGAAAGTAGCCGACCTGTGCCCGGATAGGTTTATTATCTCGTGTTGTTGAGTAACTTTCTGTTGTTGCCTACACAAAAACTGCAGAATTCTTTGTTTTTCCTTTCGACTTACGTTTCTCTGTGCGAAACCGAAACCCATTGTTGATATATCCTGAACATTTCATTACAACGTTGTTCGAACATCCAGCAAGTGCTTCGATTTCAACATTATTACTGCTTTCATTTTAATACTTCTCGTCTCATATGTATCTTTCAACAAACTAGCTCCCTCTGGAAGTAATTCTACTTGATATGCAAACAACTTATCAATCGTTGTGTCCGTCCATCTACTTGTGCACTTCATGCGAAATGCTTTGACGATGGATGATAATTTCGTCAATTTTGGTTTGCACCCGGGATACAACGATTGTTCCCCGTCCTTCACGTATTAAAGAAACTTAAGCATAATTTGTAATCCCCGGTCTTGACGAATCAGTTCTAACATTACCATTTTCGACCACATCATGTATCATCCCCTCTATGTCGTCATCAATGTCATCCTCTTTTGACTCAATCGTCTTTCCCATCACGAATATATTGGTTGTGAGGACTGAAGGCAAGGTTTAGGAATGACTTCAAATTATTCGTGAAAGTCAAAGTAATTATTTTTCCATACATCCAACTTCTATCTGACACCATGATTTTATTCATTTGAAAGAAAACATGTTAAACATAACATGTTAAAATTCCTATCAATCTAACTAGATCTAATTAATACATACAACTCATCCAAATTAATCTAACTAAATCAATTAACCAATCTAACAATCAATATAAGATCCAACTCAATATAACTAAACCACAACGACATTTAAATTTAATTGAAAAATTAACTGAATTTTAGCAGAACCTTTCCTATATATTCATCAAACAAGAAAAAGTCAACTTAAATATAATACAATTCATCAAATCCTACATATAATCCAATTCATCAACTCCTTTGCCCGAAGTCATGTATTAACAAGAAAAAGAACGACAAGCATCACAACATCTCCAATTCATCAAACTTAAATCATACAATTCAATCATAAATCCTGAATACTAACATATCCAAATCTAATCAAACATCCAAGTCAACTTAATCCAATTGAAAATCCAATATCAACATCTATCATACAAACTAAAAATACAAAATCCCTACAACATAAACATACTAATCTAATTACTACAATCCAATCCTAATTAATCTAATTAATCATACTAACCAATCATAATCCAATCAAATCTTACATACAATACAATCCAATCCTAATCCAATCAAATCCTAAATACAATCCTAAAACTTGATTCTAAATATAATGTTAAATACAATTGACATTCATCGTTACCGACAACAGAAACTCACAAACAAATCCAATAGTCTTTAAATAAAAACTATTTATGTTAATTCACCTAAGTAATCTAAGTATAATAAAGTTAATCATGTCAAACTATTTAAAATATACAAAATTAAGTTAATTACACAAACTCGATATACAAAATTAAGTTAATTATACAAAATAAAATCACAAAATAGATCTACTTAATCAAAACAACTAATTAAAATATAACTTTCATACAAATCACCAGTTTAATCACCACTTTAATCCTACAAAGTTAAACTAATTATCATACAAATCTAAACTAATTATGATACAAATCTAATCAAATTATCATACAAATCAAAAAATTAATCCTACAAATAACAATTACATTGAAATTAATTGATTAAAAAAATCATAATCATTCAACAAAACAAGTTGGTGGTTGTGGTGGTGGTCCTGGGTGGGGCTGGAGGCGGTGAACGTCGTTGGTGGGTGGTGGGTGGGGCTGGGGGTATTGGTGGACGCCAATGGTGGGTGGTGAGTGGGACTACGAGTGGTGGCGGGTGGGATTGCGGGTGTGGACTAGAGTAGGGAGGTGATTTGGAGGGGTCAGAGCAACAGAACGGTGGTGTGGTCGATCGGGGTGATAGTGGCGGAACGGTAATTAGGGTTGCGAATTGGTTTATGCGAGAAATGAAGAGATTACATCATGGGGTTACTGATATAACCCTACACTGACCATACCAGTCCGTTGGTGTTACTGAAGCTATCTGTCGGTACCATCCTTACCAATGGTCAGACGGACAAATTTGTCGGTGTACGATACCGTCTCCGTCGGTGTTCTTTAATGTAGTACATGCGTTAATATTTATTTTTCAAACTCTAATGCAACGGATACGTATCCGTCCGTGTAAATTTCTAAACACAGTACACCATCAGAGGTTATCCATCATTGAAGGAAAAACAAATTGTCGGTGTGGTTTTTGCGCTACAAATTTCATTTTCCTGCGGATTGTTTTCTCGAAAATATACATCGACGGCTAATATCCGTCGGTGTAGCATAATTGACTGACGAATACAACGAATATCCACTATACTCGTCGGTGTTTGATTTCATGTCCGTCGGTGTACATTGTTACCGATGGTAAGAAATATTCGTTGGTGAACATTGATCTACACTGACGGATACAAATCCGTCGGTGTATCCTATTTTTCGAGTAGTGATAATGGATTCTTAACAATTTAACTGTAGGTGATGATGGTGATAGGTTGAATAGGTTTGCATTTCAAGGGTTCTGATTCAAACTTTTGAATCCAATGATTGGTATTTGTTGGAATAATATAAATCATTATTAGTAGAATAAGAAATGATTGTTTTAGGAAAAAAATGAATGGTTGTGATAAAAAGTGTAATATAACTAAGGGGCTGATTGATAACGTTTTAATTAACCGCAAGTGCACGGCCGCGTTGAAACGGTGACAAATACAAGTTGATCCACAGGGAGGTGTGTCGACTTTAGTTTGTTCGAAGGCGAGTGGGAAAGAAATGAGAGAAAGTATTGATTAAACTAAACTATACTAAACTAAACTATACTAAACTAAACTAAACTAGTAAACTAGAAAGGAGGAAATGAAAGCACAAAACAAACTAAACTAAGCAACTAATAAAAGAAGATAGAAATCAGGAATGGAGAACCCCTAAGGGGTGGAGTGTGTGTACACATGAAATAAGAAGTGATGAATGCATACAATAAGTTCAAGTGTAGTTAGTGTTTGTTAATGCATAAGAAGTACCTAATGGCAAGACATATCATTTAAAGCACTAACCTAGGTGATTAATATGAGCATGACAAGTTTGTTATTAAGAACATAAACAAGCATGGAATGTACCTAAACATTATGGCAGAAACCATCAAGTTAAGTGTTCTCATTAATTCAAACAAGCATACTAACATTTCTCACATACAACAATGTTTAGCATTCATTCCATCTACATAACATGTATAAACATCTACTCCATCCCAAAATGGGATGGATCTACTCACTAATCATTACACTACAACATACATTAAAATGAAACATTCTACTGAAATGAAATTAACCTAAGCAAGCAAGAAATATTAAAGAAGCTAAAAAGAAAGGAAAGTAAAACTAAAGAAGCATGCAAGAATTAAAAGACAAGATTAAAAGAATCTAAGAACAATTATTTTATTAAAATGACTCACATTGAAGGTAGCATTCTTCTCCACACTGAGTTTTGCTTCAAGGTTTACTCCAAGTAGAGAGAATGTCACCAAGAAATGGGTAGAATACAATGGAGTAGGAGTTCTATTTATAGCCATAGAAAAATGTAATCCGGGACAATCCCCGGTATGCGACTAAACGCATACCATAAATGGACTAAATACATACTAATACAACACTTGGCCAAGTCTTATCGGGTTTGGATCCAAATGGACCGTTAATTGGCGGTCTATAAGTGTTGGATCGAGTCTGGATTTTGGTGGCTCGGTTCTGAACTGATTTCTTGGTGTTTGATGAACCCAATTCGGTTGTTGATGGTTGGGCCCGGATTTAATTGCCAAAATACTTCTCATGATGGTGTGGAGTTTCCTGATTTGCTCATTGGTCCTTTAGGCTTTCATCCGGGTCCTTCCCTCTTGCATCTCTATCCCCAAGTCTTGCAACTCAGTCTGTTTCCTTGCTTTTGAGTCCTTTTTGTGCCTCTTCTCCTCAACTTGCTTATTCCTGAAACTTAAACATAAAACTCGTTACGTAGCATTGTTTAGGTGAAAGATAACGGATATAAGACACAACTGTATGCATGAAATGATGTCAATCAAATACCCTCACACCAAACCTTTGCTAGTCCCGAGCAAAACAAAGAGAAATTTGGAACAAATGAAAGCATACGAAAAACAAGAAATCCTAACTCACTTTCGTAGGAATCACGGTTGCACTTAGCACGTGCAACAAGCCGTTAAACCTCCTTGTCGCCAAGGAGGAGGAGTGGTGTCTCCTGAGGGTTTTCAGCGGATATACCCACAAAATCCGAACATTGATGCATTATTAAATCTAGACACTCGACTCGATGGACTCATTTTTATCGATCATTGGACGCGGTAATCCTACGGGTTGACTCTATATAGGTAATCAGTCCACATACCTAGCCTAATAAACCATTCGTGCAAGTTAAATAAGGACTTAAGTGAAAGACACGGACAACCTCAACATCCTCAAGTGATACAAAGTGTACAGTCCATTAAGGTTCTTATTTGCATTACCTGTTTTTCTTTTTTGTTTTTTTCTTCTTTTCTTTTTATTAGTTGGAGTTTCATTCTCCCAGGGTCAGGTTTCGTGCATCATTGCCTGTAGGGACTTACACTATCACGTACACATTTCCTACCACCCGTGTAACGGGAGTTCGGTCGGCGCATCCCAAGTCAGATGACTCGAAAGTACCAGGCACAAAGTCCCTCACACCTACTTTCCCGAGTGATAGGAGTCGTGCGAAGAGAGAACACCTACTCACTTATTTCTTATCTACACATGAACCAAAACCCCTACACTTAATGTCTCACAACAAGATTTAAAGGGTTCTTGACTACAACAAACTTCCTTAAATTAACGGACACAAATTATTGACTTACTAGGTTCGGGATGGACTTCTTTAATTATTTGAGCACTGAAACCCTATGATTACTCACCCCCAAGGGAAAACTGGGGTGCATCCTAACGACTAGATAAGTCCTAAAGCCATTGTACTAGATATCCTAATGCATCAAGTTCAAGACAATTTTGGGAGCTTTCTTTTTACTTTGCCTCTCAACGGTTTTGCACATGCTAAACACACGCAAAATCCACAAAACATTTTCTTTCGCAAACACACGAAGATTTTGAAAGAAATGTGAAAATTTTAAAGCACTAGGCAAGCAAAAGAAGACAAGTCACCCAAGGATCATGGAAAGCAGATATATCGATATTAAATGCAGCACACTAACATGACCCTATCAATGCACACAAAAGAAAACAAAATCAAAGGAAAAGACTCGACTATGTACACACGTAAAACACCCCCTGACACCTAGTTCATGCATTGTCCTCAATGAATGTGAGCAAGATACTACATGAATTTATGCATGAAAAAGGAAAGATCTCACCAACATGAAGGGCAAAAGGAAGTTCAAGGCTATGTTGATGGACAAAAACCCGAATTCCCTTAAAACATGTGAGATACTAATGAAGGGATACAAATACGTGAAAGAAATGGGGCACAAATACACAAGTGTTGGGGTCAACAACAATCAATGCACGCTCATGGAGTCTTTTATTGTATTTTTTTCTTTTTTTTCTTTTTGAATATAACTATGTACAAACATAAGTTTCGATCTTCATTTGTCAACAAACATCAAATGGGAACCTCAAAAGTGGGTCAATGCACTTGGAAAGGGAACATGACATCACGCAGGGCCAAAATACTCATGTTTGGGCCTCCCTCAAAAACAACACAAGATGAAAGGAGAGGATCATAAATTGGACGGAAATGCGTCTCATTCAAAAGATCAAATTTGAAGAGCTTGAACCTCTCAAGAGTTTGGCAAATATGGGGCAACGAAAGAAGAGTTTCTCCCGTTGCGGTGCTGAAGTTATGATCGTCAATCCAAACTCTCCAACCAACGGACTGGTGGGTCGGAACGAGGTGAAGAACCTTGTTAGGCATGTCTGACTCACCACGCGAACAAAAAGTGGGTATCTTACCCAAGGTATCCTCCAATAAACTCCTAATACTCTTATTGGCGATGTAATTGTTTGATGTCCCATCCTTTCCAAGATGATCAGAAACAATTGTGAGAGGCAAACTCTCAACAGGTCGTTTGAAATTAAGGGTACTAGGGAGCGCATGCTCCACCTGAGGTGAGTCCTTAGGAGGCACAACAATAAGATCGTGTGGCTCAAGGACCACAGGACAAAAAGGTAAGGCACAATCCTGTGCCGACTCATAATAGAACTGATCCATGCTATTCTCAAATGGAATCGAATCCTCCACCAAGTGATCGTGAATTGAAACCCCTAGTCCCTCAGATTGACTAGGAGTTTAACTTTGAAAGATTGTGATTTGAATTTGTGGATGTGGTGATGGTTCAATATCAAAAGATGAATTCTTATGTTGACAAGAAAAGTTACTCTCCTTACGTTCACGTAATTGCTGCGTCATTTGACTTACTTGCAATGTCATATTTTGTATGGACCGTTGAGTGGTTTCCATGAACGTAAGGAAAGCTTGTTTCAAGGAATCAGGTATGCGGTCAACTATAAGGGCCAAGTCAGAGCTTGGAAAATTTTGGGGTTGGGTGTTGATGGGCTGAGAATGAATCCAATGATTTGAAGTAAGGTGTTGGTAGAATTCTGGGTATTCGGAAGGAGGATATTGGGCCGAAAATGAAGTATAAGAATTTGAATAAGAATTGTCTCCCCACAAATCCATCCCTCTCGGGTTGTACGCGGATGCGTAATGGTCATATTGAGCATTTGGAAAAATGTATGCTCATACTCAGGCTCTGGAGGAACATAAGGAAATTCCCCGATAACATGACCACTTAACCAACAACAGTCGCACGGCACGGCTACTGGAGCCACCAGTGCACTCATGTCTTCTACAACATGCATGAAAGAGGCCAAATGTTCTTGCAATGTCTAAGTTTGATGACCAACATATGATCCGACGTAACTAGATGGTGGTCTAGCAGTCGGTGCCTCTCTCACATTACCCCAATATGAAGATTGCTGAGTCACACAATTAAGATTGCCCCAACCATACAGGGTGTTAGTCTGAGCCACCCAAGGTTGCATGGGTCCGGAATACCAGGAAGAATTGTCCTGGTCCCGACAATGATATGGATGATCGCTCATGTAACCATCCCTCTCAACAAAAAACTCTCGAGTCGACCACTCTCACCACCACGAGGCTAAGCTCGCGAAAAGTGTTCGACTCGACCCTAAAACGCTACCAGAGAGTGTAAAGGGGAGGAGACTAGAACGTAGAAGTATGTGAGAAGAAGATGACTCAGAGGAGAAAGGAAGAATTCCTAAAGCTAGCGTGGGTAAAGGGTGAGGATAGAAGCCTAGTCTAGCAAACACGGCTAAAAAAAGCTTAGGCTGGCTATGGGTCCTTACAGCTAGACGACGCCTAACTGCGAGGTCACACGGCCTCAACACACCTAACCTCCCTACGACGAAGACCACAATGCCCAGCAAGTGAGCCAAGATCCGGAGATCTCGTCTCTCCTACTATCGACAAAGTGGGTGACGCCGATCAGGCTATGACGGTTGATGCATTACATACATTGCATTATATGTCATTAATTTAAATTAATTTTAGATCAATAAATACTACTAAGGTATGTGTTTAGTCTTATTTTCAGAATACATGGACCTGAATGCAAATTACCCATATCCCGAGCATAAATGCATGCAAGAGACTCATTCCTATCATAAAAACCAAGTTCAAGATTATCGGGATTCAAATGGAAGTTCATCCAAGCATAAACGCATTCAAAGACCTAATTACAAAAATGCCAATGACTTAAGCACAAAAGTAGCCAGGGACTTAATTGCAAAAAGCCAAGGACCTAATTGCAAATTACGAGTAGCTTTTATTATTATGGAGAAAGTATAAAGAAAAATCAATGTGGATCTCCAAATATATAAAGAAATAAAGTCGGAGCTCAAAAGAAAGTAAAGAATCAATCCAGACGCGCAAAGGATATTGAAATCATACCATAAACACAGGAAAAATCCGGATTAAATCAGAGCGAATATTGAGGCGATTCCGCCGCACCTTCTGTGTAATATGCGGCGATTCCGCCGCCCCCTTGTGGATCCGTGGCTCCGGATTTTGTCCAGTCGTGTTTCGCCACGTGTACTTTCCTATTTTATACCTAGGTCCCTTGTATCGGCCATAAATAGCCCTGAAACGTTGTGTAGAGGATGTTCTTAGTTTTATGTTCTTAATTTTAGTCTTAGTTTTTGTTCTTCTCTTTAGCAATAAAATTCTGTTATTTTATTTCTTGTTTTTAGTTTTCTTTTGTAATTCCTCTAGGACCCCTTCTCCCTCCCTCCATCTATGAGTTTCTAACTCTTTCCAAAGGGTGGAGGTGACGGATTTAGGGTGAAGAGAAGAAGAATAAAAGTTATTATTTTAATTTCGTGTTAGTATATTTTGATTACTTGAGTTTATGTTAAATCATTTATCATGTAATGCTTTATAACTAATATGATTTATTATAAGTTTCTGAATCCTCTAATCTAAACCCTATATCTAAACCTCCACCCAACGGAATTCACCATCTTTGTTCTTATTTTAGTTTTAATTGTTCATGTTTCTTGCTTTAGATAATTAAAAAACCAAAAATCTCAAAACCAACCATATTTCTCCCTTTCTCTTCCTTAATCGAAAATCACAAAATAACAAGATCTCTCCCTCCTTGTGTTCGACCCGTACTTGCCACGTCTTCATTGACGCCGTGCACTTGCGGTATAAATTTAATTCTCATCAAGTTTTTGGCGCCGTTGCCGGGGATCGAACCCGGGTCACCCGCGTGACAGGTGGGAATTCTTATCAAGTTTTTGGCGCCGTTGCCGGGGAGGCGACGTAGATTTTGTTCTTTGTTGATTTCGATTCTATTTTGTTTATCTTGTGCGCGATCTAAGTATTTGGATTTGTGTTTGAGGAGAAAAATTAGCGCACGGTGAAGTCTGAACGCAGTCTGAGGAACAAGGGCGGCGGAATCGCCGCATACCAAGAAGAACCTGCGGCGGAATCACCACACATTTGAAGCATCTGGGCTTCAATTTTTTCTGGGGTCGTCTCCATCTCTGGATGGACGCGTAGAGCATATGGGAAGTTTCGAGAGCGGGCGGCGAACCCGACTGAGCATTGTATAGGTAACCTTTGTTGCCTCTTTCCTCGTAATTTCTAGTTTCGGAAAATTTCCTTTTGTAGAACTGCACGTGTTAAGCTTAAATTCCATAATTGGCAATAATTCAACTCTGACCTAAAAATTGGCAAAACTAGAAGAACTTAGTGCATGCATCCTATAATGTTTTGTTTGCATTATTCTTTCTAAATTCTTGCAAATTAATTCTTGGTTAAGAGTGCTGGAGGCAAGGTACGTATCGCGGTTTTTATCGATTGCATTTAAGCATATAATCTAATTTGCATACAACCTTGCAATTGCCCCCCACTAAAGACCATTGTTTGACTATCTTCGATAGATTTAAGTTAAGCTATCTTAAGGGCAACTCCATAGGAAAAGATATGGTGGGGATTTTATCACCCTTCCGTGGCCCACAAATCACAATCCTAAAGTGTCACCCAAACCTTAAAATTAAAATCAATTAGACATTGGCCCCTAAGGACTCGGACTCAATCAAGGAGAAGATTGGTTTGACTTGCTATGACCTGAAGCTGGTCGAATTTAATTTGGTGTCTAGAAAGTGTTTTTGTGTTGACGTAAGTCTTCCAAGCGAAGTGGTTGTCTAATTGGCACCGACTCTGTCGGAAGCGCCCCCACTAGCTATACACGGCCTGGCCAAGTTGGTTTGATTAGTGAGGGAGGTGAATCAAGCAAATAAACTTCGCTCAACCAGTTAGGAGTCGTCTAGATTTAAGCGACACTATGTCTAGGATTGTTTGAACCGTGCTTGTTCAGGAAATTTCTGACCGACCCTCTTTTCTATCTTTAGAGTTAAGTTTCCCTTCTCATCTGAGTCTTCTTTCTCTTCTCACCTCAATTCTCTAGATTAGGATTCCTTTCTCATCTTTCCCCATTCTATTGTTTGTTTCCCTTTTCAAAAAAAAACAAAAAAAAATTTGTAATTAATTCTTGAAATTAAATTTGGAATTTAAATTTCGAATTTGAACTCAAAAATTGATTCAACCCGGTGCACTCAGATTTGGATTCGGGACTTGAGTAATCGACTCTCACGAGTTCATCTAGATTCCAGTCTAGAACTTAGCCCCAATCCATCTGCTGCACCACCTCACCCGGATCCAATGGGTGAGAATGTAGTGGACCCACCTGTTGCACAACCTATAACTCTGAGGGATCGATGCTACCCAGCGATGGCTGCTCAGCCATCATGCATCGTTATGCCCACCATACAGGGTCGCGACTTCGAACTTAAGGCACAATACATGAGTATGTTGCCTAAGTTCACCTCTAGGGAAGACTCATATCTCTTCCTTAGAGAATTTGAGAAAATCTGCTCTCTTATGCAATACCAGCATATCCCTGAGGAGGCAGTGCGTCTGAAATTCGTGCCTCTAGCACTAAAGGACGACGCTAAGAAATGGCTATATAGTCTAGCCGAAAGATCCATTAGACGTTGGGTTGAGTTTGTTCAAGTATTCCTAAAAAAATATTTCCCCAACCATAAGACTATGAGGATTAGGAATGAAATTGTTGCATTCGTTCAATCTGAGAGCGAGCTGTTCTATTCCTATCTAGAAAGATTTAAAAGTGTGCTGACCCAATGCCCTCATCATGGAATTCCAAAATGGAAATTGTGTCAAATTATTTATGAGGGATTGACACCCACATCTAGGATTATGGTAGAATCCGTAAGCCAAGGGAACTTCATGTCAAAAAATGAAAATGATGCCTGGACTTTTCTTGAGGATCTAGCTGAAAACAGTATGCAATGGGACAATGCTAGAACACCGCTTAATCCAAGTATTGGGTCTAGAATAGCAAGCCAACACAAACCAGGTGTCTTAGCTGTAGATACCAATGTAGCGGCTAAAGCAAAACTAGCTACCCTTATGCGCAGAATGGAAAGTCTAGAGCTACAAACTCGAACCCGAGTGAATCAACCCTCGTCTATCCTTTGCTCTAGATGTGGTCAGACTGATCATTTAATGGAGGATTGTGCAGACTGGGAAGAAGTTAATGCCACATTTAACCATGCTAGAAATGACCCATACGCATCAACCTATAACTCGGGTTGGCGTAATAATTCCAATTTCTCATCAAACCAACAGGGTCAACCTCCTAGACAACAACCAAACCCGTATAACCAAAATAATACATCATCTAGGTTTAGTAACAATGGAGATCATGAGGTTAGGTTGACAAGCTTGGAAAATTTGATGAACACCTTTATACAAACAACCAACCAGTCCATCCAAAGGCTAGAGATACAAGTCAGCCAACTCCCGCAAATTGTAGGTGCGAGAGAAAAGGGTTAGTTTCCAAGTCAACCTGAGGTGAATCCAAGATCTAATAATTCATATCAGCCCTATCAACCACCTCTAGGAAATAATAACCCTAGACCGGTTCAAATGATTAATGTGGAAGGACCGTTCCAATAAATAAATGCAGTAGTATCATTATGGTCTGGAAGACAAGTCGATAACAATGTGGTAAATCCTAGAACGTCTAATCAATCTAGCCATCAAGCAACCACATATGACCTAACCATTGAACCTGACGTCCAATCTGAAACGCCCAACCCACCTACTCAAACTGAACCCATAGCTCAACCTGAGCGAGTCTATGTTCCTAAAGCTCCATTCCCCAATAGACTCAAGAAGAAATCAAGTGCACAAATGGAGAAAATTTTGGAAGTATTTAAGCAAGTTAAGGTGAATATTCCACTCTTAGATATGATTCAACAAATACCTGCTTATGCTAAATTCTTAAAAGATCTGTGCACTAAAAAGAGAAAAACGAATGTACCAAAGAAGGCATTCTTAACTGCAAACATAAGCTCTATTCTGTCAAATTCATCTCCTAAAAAATATAAGGACCCTGGGTGTCCCACAATTTCATGTGCAATAGGAGATACTTTTATCAGCAAAGCCCTTCTAGAGCTTGGTGCTAGTGTTAACTTACTCCCGTTCTCTGTCTACGAGGAACTCAACCTTGGTCCACTAAAACCCTCTAAGACAACCCTTCAATTTGATGATTGCTCTATTAAGACACCAAGAGGTATAGTAGAGGATGTTTTGATTAAGGCTGGTGACTTCATTTACCCAGTGGATTTTGTCATTCTAGACACTGAACCTGTTGTCGATCCTAAGAGACAAATCCTTGTGATACTAGGCAGACCATTTCTAGCCACTTCTGAAGCTTTGATAAGTTGCCGAAATGGGCTCATGCAATTATCTTTTGGGAACTTAAAAGCTGAATTTAATATCTTTGATGTTGAGAGTGAGCCAGAAATAATATGCAATCAAAGTGATGTTGTGATGAGAGCACGTATCTATAAAATTTCTGAATCAAATAAATCATCACAAAATCAAAAAGAAAGTGCGAAAAAAGGGAGTAAGTCATCTACCCAACCACCATCACTCGAACAAACAAGAGAATCAATACATGTGAGAGGTGTGGAACATTTACCTCAGGGCAACATGGGGAACAATTCAACTGGATACATGCACCAACGTGGTGACATTCAATCCAGTTCTGATTATGGTTGACTCTGAACAGATTTCATCCCTCCACCGCAGTTCACCCAGGTAATAAATGCATTTGCTTTATATTTGCATACATTGAGGACAATGCATGATTTAGGTGTGGGGGGGGGGGGGTGTTTATGTATCTATCTATATATATATATATATATATATATATATATATATATTTGTTTAAAAAAAATCAATGTTCCATGACATAGCTTAAGATTGAACCACCAAAACCCGAGTACAAATTGCATTGAGTTTTTGTTCCTTATTTATATAGTACTGCTTGTAAAAACAATGACATAAATCTAAGTTCCAAAGAAATAACCCATTACCCTTTAAGACATGTATGTACTTAAATTGGATGAATCAAATCTTTCAAGTGGTTGATAAAAAGCAGAGGTTAAGGAAAATATACCAGGAAGTGTGGACTTCTAATAGCAATTAAGCCTTGAGGAAAATAAAAGTGAAAATAAAGGAATAAAGTGAGGAAAGCACATTTTGCAAAATGATTACAAAAGCCCAAGCCTTTGAGTCATTGGTCCATAGGGGTATCTTAAAACCCGGTAACTTGAGTCTGCCAGCTCGAGATTATCGACCAAACTCGCTACACGAATGCAAAAAGGGTAAAAGTGTCAGAAAAAGCAAATGTGTTGAATCACGGAAAAAGGAAAAAAAATACTTTAAGATACTCAAGGCCCAAAGCTAAAAGAATGATTCATGCCATGGTTGATCCGAATGATACTTCACCACCAGAGGAGGCATGCAAAATAATTTAAGTGATATGTGTAGAAGGGTTAGTGGTGTGAATATTCGAGGAATGAAGACCAAGTCAGATTTTTTATGGGTTAGACTTATGTAATAAGCATGCAAGAATTCTAAGTAAGATGTATAAGGTTAAGGTGGAGATATTGAGAGCTATTAATGAAATGTTGAATTAAGACTTTGTGGGTGTTTTAATTGAAAACCCTCACGAGACAAAACTCGTCCTCTAAGGAAACTTGGGGGTTTAAAGGCTTGTTGCACATGCTAAGTGCAACCGTGATTCCTACGAAAGTGAGTTACGATTTCACTGTTTTCATTTTTCTTATATTCTGTTTTGCTAGGGACTAGCAAAATCTAGGTGTGGGGGTATTTGATGCATTGCATACGTTTCATCATATGTCTTTCATTTAGATTAATTTTATATCAATAAATGCTACTAAGGTATGTGTTTAGTCTTATTTACAGAATACAGGGACCTGAATACAAATTACCCATATCCCGAGCATAAATGCGTGCAAGAGACTCATTCCTGTCATAAAGACCAAGTTCAAGATTATCGGGATTCAAATGGAAGTCCATCCAAGCATAAACGCATTCAAAGACCTAATTACAAAAAGGCCAATGACTTAAGCACAAAAGTAGCCAGGGACTTAATTGCAAAAAGCCAAGGACCTAATTGCAAATTACGAGTAGCTTTTATTATTATGGAGAAAGTCTAAAGAAAAATCAATGTGGATCTCCAAATATATAAAGAAATAAAATCGGAGCTCAAAAGAAAGGAAAGAATCAATCCAGACGCGCAAAGGTTATTGAAATCATACCATAAACATACAGGAAAAATCCAGATTAAATCAGAGCGAATATTGAGGCGATTCCGCCGCACCTTCTGTGTAATATGCGGCAATTCCGCCGCCCCCTTGTGGATCCGTGGCTCCGGATTTTGTCCAGTCGTGTTTCGCCACTTGTACTTTCCTATTTTATACTTAGGTCCCTAGTATCGGCTATAAATAGCCCCGAAACGTTGTGTAGAGGATGTTCTTAGTTTTATGTTTTTAATTTTAGTCTTAGTTTTTGTTCTTCTCTTTAGCAATAAAATTCTGTTATTTTATTTCTTGTTTTTAGTTTTCTTTTGTAATTCCTCTAGGACCCCTTCTCCCTCCCTCCATCTATGAGTTTCTAACTCTTTCCAAAGGGTGGAGGTGACGGATTTAGGGTGAAGAGAAGAAAAATAAAAGTTATTATTTTAATTTCGTGTTAGTATATTTTGATTACTTGAGTTTATGTTAAATCATTTATCATGTAATGCTTTATAACTAATATGATTTATTATAAGTTTCTGAATTCTCTAATCTAAACCATATATCTAAACCTCCACCCAACGGAATTCACCATCTTTGTTTTTATTTTAGTTTTAATTGTTCATGTTTCTTGCTTTAGATAATTAAAAAACCAAAAATCTCAAAACCAACCATATTTCTCCCTTTTTTCTTCCTTAATCGAAAATCACAAAATAACAAGATCTCTCCCTCCTTGTGTTCGACCCGTACTTGCCACGTCTTCATTGACGCCGTGCACTTGCGGTATAAATTTAATTCTCATCATGTTTTTGGCGCCGTTGCCGGGGATCGAACCCGGGTCACCCGCGTGATAGGTGGGAATTCTTATCAAGTTTTTGGCGCCGTTGCCGGGGAGGCGACGCAGATTTTTTTTTTGTTGATTTCGATTCTATTCTGTTTATCTTGTGCGCGATCTAAGTATTTGGATTTGTGTTTCAGGAGAAAAATTAGCGCACGGTGATGTCTGAACGCAGTCTGAGGAACAAGGGCGGTGGAATCGCTGCATACCAAGAAGAACCTGCGGCGGAATCGCCGCACATTTGAAGCATCTGGGCTTCAATTTTTTCTGGGGTCGTCTCCATCTCTGGATGGACGCGTAGAGCATCTGGGAAGTTTCGAGGGCAGGCGGCGAACCCGACTGAGCATTGCATAGGTAACCTTTGTTTTCTCTTTCCTCGTAATTTCTAGTTTCGGAAAATTTCCTTTTGTAGAACTGCACGTGTTAAGCTTAAATTCCATAATTGGCAATAATTCAACTCTGACCTAAAAATTGGCAAAACTAGAAGAACTTCGTGCATGCATCATATAATGTTTTGTTTGCATTATTCTTTCTAAATTCTTGCAAATTAATTCTTGTTGAAGAGTGCTGGAGGCAAGGTACGTATCGCGGTTTTTATCGATTGCATTTAAGCATATAATCTAATTTGCATACAACCTTGCAATTGCCCCCCACTAAAGACCATTGTTTGACTATCTTTGCTAGATTTAAGTTAAACTATCTTAAAGGCAACTCCGTAGGAAAAGATATGGTGGGGATTTTATCACCCTTCCGTGGCCCACAAATCACAATCCTAAAGTGTCACCCAAACCTTAAAATTAAAATCAATTAGACATTGGCCCCTAAGGACTCGGGCTCAATTAAGGAGAAGATTGGTTTTACTTGCTATGACCTGAAGCTGGTCGAATTTAATTTGGTGTCTAGAAAGTATTTTTCTGTTGACGTAAGTCTTCCAAGCGAAGTGGTTGTCTAATTGGCACCGACTCTGTCGGAAGCGCCCCCACTAGCTATACACGGCCTGGCCAAGTTGGTTTGATTAGTGAGGGAGGTGAATCAAGCAAATCAACTTGACTCAACCAGTTAGGAGTCGTCTAGATTTAAGCGACACTAGGTCTAAGATTGTTTGAACCGTGCTTGTTCAGGAAATTTCTGACCGACCCTCTTTTCTATCTTTAGAGTTAAGTTTCCCTTCTCATCTGAGTCTTCTTTCTCTTCTCACCTCAATTCTCTAGATTATGATTCCTTTCTCATCTTTCCCCATTCTATTGTTTGTTTCCCTTTTCAAAAAAAAACAAAAAACAATTTTGTAATTAATTCTTGAAATTAAATTTGGAATTTAAATTTCGAATTTGAACTCAAAAATTGATTCAACCCGGTGCACTCAGATTTGGATTCGGGACTTGAGTAATCGACTCTCACGAGTTCATCTAGATTCCAGTCTAGAACTTAGCCCCAATCCATCTGCTGCACCACCTCACCCGGATCCAATGGGTGAGAATGTAGTGGACCCACCTGTTGCACAACCTATAACTCTGAGGGATCGATGCTACCCAGCGATGGCTGCTCAGCCATCATGCATCGTTATGCCCACCATACAGGGTCGCGACTTCGAACTTAAGGCACAATACATGAGTATGTTGCCTAAGTTCACCTCTAGGGAAGACTCATATCTCTTCCTTAGAGAATTTGAGAAAATCTGCTCTCTTATGCAATACCAGCATATCCCTGAGGAGGCAGTGCGTCTGAAATTCGTGCCTCTAGCACTAAAGGACGACGCTAAGAAATGGCTATATAGTCTAGCTGAAAGATCCATTAGACGTTGGGTTGAGTTTGTTCAAGTATTCCTAAAAAAATATTTCCCCAACCATAAGACTATGAGGATTAGGAATGAAATTGTTGCATTCGTTCAATCTGAGAGCGAGTTGTTCTATTCCTATCTAGAAAGATTTAAAAGTGTGCTGACCCAATGCCCTCATCATGGAATTCCAAAATGGAAATTGTGTCAAATTATTTATGAGGGATTGACACCCACATCTAGGATTATGGTAGAATCCGTAAGCCAAGGGAACTTCATGTCAAAAAATGAAAATGATGCCTGGACTTTTCTTGAGGATCTAGCTGAAAACAGTATGCAATGGGACAATGCTAGAACACCGCCTAACCCAAGTATTGGGTCTAGAATAGCAAGCCAACACAAACCAGGTGTCTTAGCTGTAGATACCAATGTAGCGGCTGAAGCAAAACTAGCTACCCTTATGCGCAGAATGGAAAGTCTAGAGCTACAAACTCGAACCCGAGTGAATCAAGCCTCGTCTATCCTTTGCTCTAGATGTGGTCAGACTGATCATTTAATGGAGGATTGTGCAGACTGGGAAGAAGTTAATGTCACATTTAACCATGCTAGAAGTGACCCATACGCATCAACCTATAACTCGGGTTGGCGTAATAATTCCAATTTCTCATCAAACCAACAGGGTCAACCTCCTAGACAACAACCAAACCCGTATAACCAAAATAATACATCATCTGGGTTTAGTAACAATGGAGATCATGAGGTTAGGTTGACAAGCTTGGAAAATTTGATGAAAACCTTTATGCGTCCGAGTCCTAATGGCCAATGTCTACTTGATTTTAGATTAAGGCTTGACTTGAGTATGCTTTTTGGGGCTAAGGGAGGGGTGATGAAATCCCCCACCTTATCTTTGAAGACTATAGGCGTTGCCCCTTAATGGTGTTTTGAAATCTTAGGCTAGCAAGCAACTCACCAAACAAGCACTCACCTCACTCTTGTCCTGATGTAATTCCTACTAACTAATGCATGGTTATACAAAAATACATGAATGAGTGTAGGAAATGCGTACCTCACGCCAGCGCTCAACAACTGAAAATAAAGCTAAAATAAAAGACAACTACGTGCCTAAGTCAAGTATATGATGCATGACCTAAACATGTAAGAATGTCTAATCTTTTGCTTTGAATTTTAATGGCCAAGTTGATTAATGGGGGAGTGATTAATGATGTGGGAGCAAACTACAAGTCACAGCATGCAAGATTGCGCTCCAAAACAACTACACTGAAGCAAAGAACAACCAGAACAAAATTGAGAGCAAATGAAGCTCACCAGGCCGCCAATTGGCGGTCCCAAACCGTTGATTGGCGGTCTCTATTGAAGTTCTTGTGCTCCAATACCTCTAGTAGCCTTCCCCTGATCCTCAGAATCAATGGAAAAAAGAAAAACTAAAAACAAAAAATTAAAACCACTCGAATCGTCCAAACCAGAGTCTGGACAGAACACTTCCCCGGCAACGATGCCAAAAACTTGATTAATAACATTTTAATTAACCGCAAGTGCACGACTGCGTTGAAGTGGTGGCAAATACAGGTCGATCCACAGGGAGGTGTGTCGACTTTTGTTTGTTCGAAGGCGAGTGGGAAATAAATGAGAGAATGTATTGATTAAACTAAACTAAACTAGTAAACTAAAAATGAGGAAATGAAAGCACAAAACAAACTAAACTAAGCAACTAATAAAAGAACATAGAAATCAGGAATGGAAAAACCCTAAGGGGTGGAGTGTGTGTACACATGAAATAAGAAGTGATGAATGCATACAATAAGTTCAAGTGTAGTTAGTGTTTGTTAATGAAGAAGAAGTACCTAAAGGCAAGACATATCATTTAAAGCACTAACTTAGGTGATTAATATGAGCATGACAAGTTTGTTATTAAGAACGTAATTACTGCGTCATTTGACTTACTTGCAGTGTCATATTTTGTATGGACCATTGAGTGGTTTCCATGAACGTAAGGAAAGTTTGTTTCAAGAAATCAGGTATGCGGTCAACTATGAGGGCCAAGTCAGAGCTTGGGAAATTTTGGGGTTGGGTGTTGATGGGCGGAGAATGAGTCCAATGATTTGAAGTTGGGTGTTGGTAGAATTCTGGGTATTCGGAAGGAGGATACTGGGCTGAAAATGAAGTATAAGAATTTGAATAAGAATTGTCTCCCCACGAATCCATCCCTCTCGGGTTGTACGCGGATGCGTAATGGTCATATTGAGCATTTGGAAAAATGTATGCTCATACTCAGACTCTAGAGGAACATAAGGACATTCCCCGATAACATGACCACTTAACCAACAACAGTCGCACGGTACGGCTACTGGAGCCACCGGTGCACTCATGTCTTCTACCACATGCATGAAAGAGGCCAAAGGTTCTTGCAATGTCTAAGTTTGATGACCAACATATGATCCAACGTAACTAGATGGTGGTCTAGCAGTCGGTGCCTCTCTCATATTACCCCAATATGAAGATTGCTCAGTTACACAATTAAGATTGCCCCAACCATACAGGGTGTTAGTCTGAGCCACCCAAGGTTGCATGGGTCCGGAATACCAGGAAGAATTGTCCTGGTCCCGACAATGATATGGATGATCGCCTATGTAACCATCCCTCTCAACAAAAAACTCTCGAGTCGACCACTCTCACCACCACGAGGCTAAGATCGCGAAAATTGTTCGACTCAACCCTAAAACGCTACCAGAGAGTGTAAAGGGGAGGAGACTAGAACGTAGAAGTATGTGAGAAGAAGAAGACTCAGAGGAGAAAGGAAGAATCCCTAAAGCTAGAGTGGGTAAAGGGTGATGATAGAAGCCTAGTCTAGCAAACACGGTTAAAAAAAGCTTAGGCTAGCTATGGGTCCTTACAGCTAGACGACGCCTAACTGCGAGGTTACACGGTCTCAACACGCCTAACCTCCCTACGACGAAGACCACAATGCCATGCAAGTGAGCCATGATCTGGAGATCTCGTCTCTCCTACTATCGACAAAGTGGGTGACGCCCATCAGGCTATGACGGTCGTGACCGTATCACACTCCTAATGCAACCGAGTCCTAATGGCCAATGTCTACTTGATTTTAGATTAAGGCTTGACTTGAGTATGCTTTTTGGGGCTAAGGGAGGGGTGATGAAATCCCCCACCTTATCTTTGAAGACTATAGGCGTTGCCCCCTTAAAGATGTTTTGAAAAGTTAGCCTAGCAAGCATCTCACAAAACAAGCACTCACCTCACTCTTGTCCTGATGTAATTCCTACTAACTAATGCATGGTTATACAAAAATCCATGAATGAGTGTAGAAAATGCGTACCTCACGCCAGCGCTCAACAACTGAAAATAAAGCTAAAATAAAAGACAACTACGTGCCTAAGTCAAGTATATGATGCATGACCTAAACATGTAAAAATGTCTAATCTTTTGCTTTGAATTTTAATGGCCAAGTTGATTAATGGGGGAGTGATTAATGATGTGGGAGCAAACTACAAGTCAAAGCATGCAAAATTGCGCTCCCAAACAACTACACTGAAGCAAAGAACAACCAGAACAAAACTGAGAGCAAATGAAGCTCACCAGGCTGCCAATTGGCGGTCCCAAACCGTTGATTGGCAGTCTCTGTTGAAGTTCTTGTGCTCCAATTCCTCTAGTAGCCTTCCCTTGATCCTCAGAATCCCTGGAAAAAACAAAAAATTAAAACAAAAAATTAAAACCACTCGAATCGTCCAAACCAGAGTCTGGACAGAACACTTCCCCGGCAACGACGCCAAAAACTTGATTAATAACGTTTTAATTAACCGCAAGTGCACGACCGCGTTGAAGCGGTGGCAAATACGGGTCGATCCACAGGGAGATGTGTCGACTTTAGTTTGTTCGAAGGCCAGTGGGAAAGAAATGAGAGAAAGTATTGATTAAACTAAACTAGTAAACTTGAAATGAGGAAATGAAAGCAAAAAACAAACTAAACTAAGCAAATAATAAAAGAAGATAGAAATCAGGAATGGAAAAACCCTAAGGGGTGGAGTGTGTGTATACATGAAATAAGAAGTGATGAATGCATACAATAAGTTCAAGTGTAGTTAGTGTTTGTTAATGCATAAGAAGTACCTAATGGCAAGACATATCATTTAAAACACTAACCTAGGGTATTAATATGAGCATGACAAGTTTCTTATTAAGAACGTAATTACTGCGTAATTGCTGCGTCATTTGACTTACTTGCAGTGTCATATTTTGTATGGACAGTTGAGTGGTTTCCATGAACGTAAGGAAAGTTTGTTTCAAGAAATCAGGTATGCGGTCAACTATGAGGGCCAAGTCAGAGCTTGGGAAATTTTGGGGTTGGGTGTTGATGGACTGAGAAGGAGTCCAATGATTTGAATTAGGGTGTTGGTAGAATTCTTGGTATTCGGAAGGAGGATACTGGGCTGAAAATGAAGTATAAGAATTTGAATAAAATATGTCTCCCCACGAATCCGTCCCTCTCGGGTTGTACGCGGATGCGTAATGGTTATATTGAGCATTTTGGAAAAATGTATGCTCATACTCAGACTCTGGAGGAACATAAGGACATTCCCCGATAACATGACCACTTAACCAACAAAAGTCGCACGGCACGGCTACTGGAGCCACCGGTGCACTCATGTCTTCTACCACATGCATGAAAGAGGTCAAAGGTTCTTGCAATGTCTAAGTTTGATGACCAACATATGATCCGACGTAACTAAATGGTGGTCTAGCAGTCGGTGCCTCTCTCATATTACCCCAATATGAAGATTGCTCAGTCACACAATTAAGATTGCCCCAACCATACAGGGTGTTAGTCTGAGCCACCCAAGGTTGCATGGGTCCGGAATACCAGGAAGAATTGTCCTGGTCCCGACAATGATATGGATGATCGCTCATGTAACCATCCCTCTCAACAAAAAAACTCTTGAGTCGACCACTCTCACCACCACGAGGCTAAGCTCGCGAAAAGTGTTCGACTCGACCCTAAAACGCTACCAGAGAGTGTAAAGGGGAGGAGACTAGAACGTAGAAGTATGTGAGAAGAAGAAGACTCAGAGGAGAAAGGAAGAATCCCTAAAACTAGCGTGGGTAAAGGGTGATGATAGAAGCCTAGTCTAGCAAACACGGCTAAAAAAAGCTTAGGCTGGCTATAGGTCCTTACAGCAAGACGACGCCTAACTGCGAGGTCACACGGTCTCAACACGCCTAACCTCCCTACGACGAAGACCACAATGCCCAGCAAGTGAGCCAAGATCTGGAGATCTCGTCTCTCCTACTATCAACAAAGTGGGTGACGCCGATCAGGCTATGACGGTCGTGACGGGATCACTCTCCTAATGCGCCCGAGTCCTAATGGCCAATGTCTGCTTGATTTTAGATTAAGGCTTGACTTGAGTATGCTTTTTGGGGCTAAGGGAGGGGTGATGAAATCCCCCACCTTATCTTTGAAGACTATAGCCGTTGCCCCTTAAAGATGTTTTGAAATCTTAGGCTAGCAAGCAACTCACCAAACAAGCACTCACCTCACTCTTGTCCTGATGTAATTCCTACTAACTAATGCATGGTTATACAAAAATACATGAATGAGTGTAGGAAATGCGTACCTCACGCCAGCGCACAACAACTGAAAATAAAGCTAAAATAAAAGACAACTACGTGCTTAAGTCAAGTATATGATGCATGACCTAAACATGTAAGAATGTCTAATCTTTTGCTTTGAATTTTAATGGCGAAGCAGATTAATGGGGGAGTGATTAATGATGTGGGAGCAAACTACAAGTCACAGCATGCAAGACTGCGCTCCCAAACAACTACACTGAAGCAAAGAACAACCAGAACAAAACTGAGAGCAAATGAAGCTCACCAGGCCGCCAATTGGCGGTCCCAAACCGTTGATTGGCGGTCTCTGTTGAAGTTCTTGTGCTCCAATTCATCTAGTAGCCTTCCCTTGATCCTCAGAATCCCTGGAAAAAACAAAAACTAAAAACAAAAAATTAAAACCACTCGAATCGTCCAAACCAGAGTCTGGACAGAACACTTCCCCGGCAACGACGCCAAAAACTTGATTAATAACGTTTTAATGAACCGCAAGTGCACGACCGCGTTGAAGCGGTGGCAAATACGGGTCGATCCGCAGGGAGGTGTGTCGACTTTTGTTTGTTCGAAGGCCAGTGGGAAAGAAATGAGAGAAAGTATTGATTAAACTAAACTAAACTAGTAAACTAGAAATGAGGAAATGAAAGCACAAAACAAACTAAATTACAACTAATAAAAGAAGATAGAAATCAGGAATGGAAAACCCTAAGGGGTGGAGTGTGTGTACACATGAAATAAGAAGCGATGAATGCATACAATAAGTTCATTTGTAGTTAGTGTTTGTTAATGCATAAGAAGTACCTAATGGCAAGACATATCATTTAAAGCACTAGCATAGGTGATTAATATGAGCATGACAAGTTTGTTATTAAGAACATAAACAAGCATGGAATGTACCTAAACATTATGGCAGAAATCATCAAGTTAAGTGTTCTCATTAATTCAAACAAGCATACTAACATTTCTCAGATACAACAATGTTTAGCATTCATTCCATCTACATAATATGTATAAACATCCACTCCATCCCAAAATGGGATGGATCTACTCACTAATCATTACACTACAACATACATTAAAATGAAACATTCTACAGAAATGAAATTAACCTAAGCAAGCAAGAAATATTAAAGAAGTTAAAAGGAAAGGAAAGTAAAACTAAAGAAGCATGCAAGAATTAAAAGATAAGATTAAAAGAAACTAAAAACAATTATTTTATTAAAATGACTCACATTGAAGGTAGCACACTTCTCCACATTGAGTTTTGCCTCAAGGTTTACTCAAAGTAGAGAGAATGTCACCTAGCAATGGGTAGAATACAATGGAGTAGGAGTTCTATTTATAGCCATAGAAAAATGTAATCCGGTACAATCCCCCGGTATGCGACTAAACGCATACCATAAATGGACTAAATACATACTAATACAACACCTGGCTAAGTCTTATCGGGTTTGGATCCAGTTGGACCGCTAATTGGCGGTCTATAAGTGTTGGATCGAGTCTGGATTTTGGTGGCTCGGTTCTGAATTGATTTATTGGTGTTTGATGAACCGAATTCGGTTGTTGATGGTTGGGCCCGGATTTAATTGTCAAAATACTCCTCATGATGGTGTAGAGTTTCTTGATTTGCTCATTGGTCCTTTAGGCTTTCATCCGGGTCCTTCCCTCTTGTATCTCAGTCTCCAAGTCTTGCAACTCAGTCATTTTCCTTGCTCTTGAGTCTTTTTTGTGCCTCTTATCCTCAACTTGCTTATTCCTGAAACTTAAACATAAAACTCGTTACGTAGCATTGTTTAGGTGAAAGATAACGGATATAAGACACAAATATATACATAAAATGATGTCAATCAGGGGCCATTTGGATGCAAGGGATTCTAGGTTCCGGGGGTCGTGGCAATTGCTACAGGCCGGTGGAGTCATCCGAACAAGGTTGTGGTGCTAGGTAGAAACCTCCCAACTCGATTCCCGATGGTGTGTTTTACACTTGGTTACAAAGCTCATCACATGTGCTTCTCACAGCTCCTCCCGTTGGTGGGTTTTGGAGACGAGAATGACCCTACTCATTTGGACAAATAACTTGCTCTAGCCCGCTCAACACTTCTCGAAAAGACATGGTTTTCATTTTATTTACGGTACAGACGAACTTAAATTTTACGATTGTTGCCACTGGGTATCAACACTTTGCTTGTACAACATATTTTCCAGTAAACAGATTTGTAATTCCTAAATTGTTTTCAATCCTCCATTATGCTTGTACTTCATTCTACTAGCTTCAATGATATTTTCGTTTAGCAATAATGGGATACATGCCAAGTGGTCTGTGATCTTTCTAATCACGATTTGAATATTATGCTAAACTAAAATCAAAGTACCAAATTGATGGCTCATGTCAAAATTGATTAAAAACATGTTGAAATTAATTAATTAATCATTCCTGATTAATGATGGTTTCAAATTGATGTCTATGTCCAGTCGGAAGTTCGATCGGTTATTTGTGTCTAATGCATTAACAATATGTGTAGGTGGTCAATAGTTGGCTATGTCAATTGGTTGTACAATCTTGTGTCATTTAACATCTTTTGTTAAATTTTCCAATCCAAAGTGACACCGAGCTCTACTTTCTACATTGCATAATTAAAGTGTGCAAAATAATTGTAACTATGTTTAAATTGCTTAGTACATTTCCAATGTTAATTTATTTTAGTTAATTTAATTCTGGGTTGTACACACTACTCCCTAATTCAAAGATTTCACAACACTTGCCTATATTAAATTTGGTTTCTCTATGTGCCTAGTAGTGATCAGTGGAATAGAGATGAATGATATTTTCGCCGTTTGGTTTGACAAGACTTGAGCATTGGAACTTGCATTGGAACTTTTGTGGTGTAATCCAAACATCATAAGTTTCTTGAGCACCTGAATCTGCTCCCGGAAGTGATGGTGGGAGCCGAGTTTCTAGCAGAAATCTACCCATGGGAAGCTACACTCAAACGATGCCTAAGTATTTTTGTGTTAGAATAGCTTGAAAGGGCAAGGAAAAACCATTCTTCATAGTTAAAAAATAAGAACGGTTATGATTGAAGGTGTGGTAAAATGAAATGTCCAAATCATCTGAAATGATTAAGAATAATAAAGAAAGATATTTCTCTACAAGAACATTATATATAACCAGTACAAATTATAATCAACTTAAATTGGTAAATCAAGTTGACTTAGCCTCTGATTGAGTCGGGTGAGGTTCGAGTGGTTAGAGGCTAATCCAACTAAGTAATGTGTTAGCGTTTAGACCTTAATCATATAAATTTTGATAATTGATCAATCTAATCCTAATCACAATCAAATCAGTAGTTTATACCCACACATTCACACTGGGTTCCATATAGAAATCACACACAAATCTCACGTCATTTGGACTACATTTTTTACGACCCAAACATTGACTCAAAAGCCACTCAAACTCATAATGTGCAGATTGTGCTCAAATGATCGAGCATTAGAGGCACCATTAACCGTTGACATATTAGCGAGTTTGTTCATTGACTGGTGAACCGATGGGTAGTTTTGTTCGACCTTTGTTGATTTTGTATTTTCCCGATAAAGCAGTCACTTTGTTGTTTATCCTCGACGACTAGTCATGAATTTGCGATTTTTCCTTTTTGACCAAACGGTCGATCCATTCAGTCCATACATTTGTTCACTCCCAGTTTGGTCTAAACACTCGATCGAATACCCTTGAACGGTCGATCCATTCTTAAGTCAACAGTTGTTCACTCCCAATTCCAATTATGTTCATTAGACCGGTATGCGAATTCATCAACCGTTAATTTAAGTTTTAATTGAACGGTCGAAGGATGAAGCTAGTGGTGATTGCTGCCTATTCCGATAGAGTTTCTGTTTTTTTTCCTTTTGATTGATTGCTTTCCACATCATTTTGCCTTTTGTCTCAATGCCTATATGATCTTGAGAGCTTTTAAATAGTGGTTCATTCTTCAATTTTGCACATCTCCTACATTCTTTATTGTTCTATTGATTTTCATCACATCATGTAAACATTCGTGTATGTATCCTCTATTTTGAACCTAAACAATGTTATATAACGAGTTTTATGTTTAAGTTTCAGGAATAAACAAGTTTAAGAAGAAGAGACACAAAAAGGACCAAAACGTGTGACTGATCAGTGAGACTTATGGACCGATCTGCAAGAGGGAATGACCTGGATGCAACTCAAGAGGACCAATTAGCAAATCGAGAATCTTCACACCATCATGAGAAGTATTATGACAATTTTGCTCGCATCTAAATCCCCATGGACGAAACATGTGCACTTAACACTATAATTTGAAGATGGAAAGGCACCAAACGAATAATAATCGGATCTGGCATTTTTTGACCGCCAATCAACAGGCATGGACCGCCAATTGGCGGCCCATTATGATCCAAATTCAACCATCTTTGACTCAGATGTTTGTTATGTTGTTTATATCCATGTTTGGAAGGTTTCATTAGTCCCACATCGGGGGGATTGTTCCTGATTACTTTTTTCATGCCTATAAATAGAATTCTTCTTCCTCGTTTGTAATTACTACATGCTTAGTGGCCCCTCCCTCTACTTAGAGCAAAGCCTTAGAGCAAAAACTCAAGTAGAGAGATGCTACTTGTAATGTGAGTCTACAATAAAATAAATATTTTCTTCGTTACATGTTGCCTCTTTTACTTCTTGCATGCTTAGCTTAATCTTTTTTCATTAATATTAGTATAAATTAGTTAGAATGTTTTCTTCTCTTAACATAATTACTAGCTTAATAATTAGTGAGTAGTTTCATCCCCCTTTGGGGGTGGAGATTATGTTTATACATGTAATAAAGAATGGAAATGAATGCTTTATTATGAAATGAGTTGATGAATGTGAATGTATGCTTGCTTGTTTAGATTAGAACACTTAACTTGATGAGTTTTGCCACAACTATTAGACACCTCTCATGCTTGTTTAGGTTCTTAATAACCAACTTTTGTATGCTAATGTTTGTCAACTAGGTTAGTGATTGGATTGATAGGTTTTGCCACAATCTTTAGACATTTCCTATACATGAAAACACAACCTATATTTCTGCCTATTGAATACATTCTTCACCATCTTATTACATGTGTACACTCACTGCACCCCTTAAGGGTTTCTCTTCCTGAATTCCAGCCTCTTAGTTAAGTTTTTAGTTTAGTTTTAGTCAATCTTTTGTTGCTCTCTTTTTCATTTGTTAACTACTAGTTTAGTGTAGTTTAGGTTAGTGTAATCAACTTCTTCTCCCCTATTTTGCGACTTGATTTCCGAAAAACCAGAGACTACACACCTCCCTACGGATCAACCCGTACTTGCCCTGTCTTCACCGACGATTGTGCACTTACGGTCTAAACTTAATATCAAACATCTATCTTTAGAGAGTAATTTAATTTGTCCACCTTCAAAGTTCCATTCTCTATTCTCAAGTTTTAACTTCACCACTGGTGTTCACCATTCCTATCCTACTCAGGTGTGCTCAATTCTAGAGTGTTATTATGATTTGAACTTCCTAATCCAAGAATCACCAAGGTTGTAAAGACTAGGGAAGAAGCATCCCTCTTGGGTTGTGAGAGGGGAATCAAGTTCGACGAGGGCTGTTTTCAAACTTGCATTGTAAAGGTCTCGGTCTGGAAAAGAGATCAGATTAGTGAAGGAACACAAGTGGCGCTCGATGGTCAAGCGGGACTTGTAGGAGTTGATTGATACCTAATTAGGGTGTCGAACCCCTATAAATCTACGGTCTTGTTGTGACTTCCTTGTTCTACTTCTTATTTCATTTTAATTCCGTATTAATAGTACATTTAGTTTGTGATTAGGAGTCAATCAATCCTATTAGTTGACCAACCTGATGTAATTGGTAGACCAAGCGAGAATCTCAACTTTTGTTAGCTATATGATCAGAATTTTAGTACAAGTAACGAGGTGAATTCTAAGAGCATCCGTAGTGGTGCCTGAGCTACCCCAGACACCCAGCTTACACATCAACTTCTCTCTCTATCACGTCAGATCGGGCCAACCCCCCCCCCCCCCCAACTCCTCAAAACTTCCCTATTAACAATGCTCATACCCACCTAGAAAATCAACACTCTTTCTTCCATAGCATTTTCTTTTACTTTATTTTTTAATTTTTTCACAACAATCAACAAATTACATAACCAATTATTATTGTAATTACTTTAATGTAATTAATTAACACATTTTATTAGGAAACCACAAAACAATTAATAATAATTAATAAACCACACTACATATTACACTAATTGAAATTCCAAAAATTAAAATACATATTACAGGAAAACATTGTCAATCCGCATTTGCTCCATAGAGTTGTCATACATTAATTTAAAATAACTTACAAATTACATAAATATTTAAAACTTAATTGCAAACAATAACTACTTAAGCTAACTCAATTAAAAAATTAAACTAACTAAATTACAAATCAAAAAATTAAACAAACCAACTTAAAAATTAACTAAATTTAAATAATTTAAACTAAATAAAAACTAATTACCATTAATTACATTTTATTTAATATTACATATAATATTAATTAAATTTAATAAAAACCAAAAACTAAATTAATATTACATATTATATTACAAAAAAAACAAGGGGGGGGCACTCGCCCCCACCCTGTAATGTCCCCAAAAACTTAAAACGAATTTGGCATGGAATAAGATCAAAATGAACATGGAAATTACTCATAACATATTGAAAATAAAGTGCACCATTACAAGGAAGATTTAAAGTCTAATTACTTCAAAAAGAGGACGGGACATAATACAGATAACGAAAACAACCAAAGGATAAGACTGGAAGATCCGATTCGGGGTATACAAGTCGTCGGTCGCCAAGCACTCAACACCGATCAAGGCCCTGAAATGCAGCTTGATAAAATGCCTGAGTTTTTATAACGAAAACTCCGTATACAAAGTCCACCTATGCATAAATGAATAAACAGTGAAATGCACCTACCATACTAGTACCTCATGTCTTAAATGTAAGAACATGGAAAACATTTCCCAACCGGGGGCATAAGGACAAAAATTCTACAAACATCATCTAGCTACCCGAGGGTACCCACCGACGGCACCTACGGCGTTACGGAGAGTACGCGACACAACCCCGATCGCAACTATAGTAACATGAGGTTTTGGTGAGGGTCGCACATAATTACCAGTCATAGATACATATCTGATCTCGTGGTCCTCAGACCACATCACCCGCCAGAGTCGTCACTCTGGTCGCTCATATACGTTGAGTTGTGCTACATCCCGGACAGTCATCTCTGCCGAACCCAAGTCTGAATGGTCATCTCGCTCTGTGGAACTGCATATCTAACAATGCAATGGGATTCAACGATCCCTCAGTCTACTACATAGGGTGACTCAATGAAATGCAACATGTCGTACGGGAAATATAAAAAACAAATATGGCACGTACGCCAAAACGCCCACACTCTTTCGATCGGTGGTCCCTGGGAAGGCATAATTAGTGCACCTATGTCATATCCCGACTCGCGCAAGAAGTGTGCTGACTTGGTCAGTCGATCGATGATGATCTAAATCTCGTCATGAAATCTTTTGGACTGCGGCAGACCTGTGAGAAAGTCTATTGTCACATGCTCCCAGTTCCAATCTAACAACTTGATCCTCTACATCGGCCCTGCTGATCTCTGGTGCTCAATCTTCACCTGCTGACAGACCAAACATTTGGATACAAATTCCACTATGTCCCTCTTCATACCCTTCCACTAGATGTTACGCTGCAGGTCCTTGAACATATTCATGCTCCCCGAATGGATAGAGTATCGGGCTCTGTGTGCTTCCTCCATGATTTCCTTCCTCATATCTTCTCCCTTCGGCACCCAAATATGGTTCTCGAACCTCAGACCCCCATCAATCCCTATACTGAAACATATCCGTCATTCACAACCAACTACATCGGGTTGGTCAACTCTACATCTCCACTCGAGGCCAGCACAATTCTCGAGACTATATGAGACTCCACTCTCAATCTGACAATCACAACCCCCTCTGACTCCTTAGCAAAAGGTCTCCACTCAGTCAATGCCTCGATCAGCTTCCACTCTTGAATGCACAGACTGGCCACTGAAACCTCCACCTTTCTGATTAGGGCATGTAGGACAGAATTCACCTTCCCTGGGTGATAAGAAATGATGAAGTCGTAATCCTTGATAAACTCGAGTCACTCTGGTGATCGGTGAAGACCTCAAACCACTCCCCGTACAAGTAGCACCTCCAGGTCTTCAATGCATGAACCACTGCTGCTCGCTTCAAATCATGTGTGGGGTAATTATTCTCGTGCACCTTCAGTTGCCTTGCAGCGTACATCACCACATTCTCGTGTTGCATGAGCACCACAGTGGACGTGGCCCTACACCAGTTGGATGCCAAACCACCCAACATATAAGTGTCCAAGTCCACCTTTATCTCTGGGAAGCAACCAATCACCCGGAAGATCCTCTGGATCTTGAAAATGTAGTCTTGAGCTACCTCCGGATCAACTCTACCCTCGAAGATAGGCGGATACTGTCGCATGAACATTTCGTGCATTGCGACTACTCTAGCCTTGTCAGCACGTGCAGTTTGGCGCTCTAAAAACTTGTCAAGCCTCTCGATGGTCCCATAAAGTGTCAATCACTCTTCCTCCCATGCTACACCACCAGTCGCCTCACCAGGCTACGCTCGCACAGTGTGGGTCTCACGCGTCTGGGAGGCAGGTGGAACAACAACCATAAGCATAATGAATCAATTCAGTTATCCATGCATTATGAACTGGAAGAAATTGCAAAAATTGATCTATCCATACTACTCCTAAGGGTGCTTTCTTTAGATGAGTACACTGAAACCAACATGCTCTGATACCAAGCACTAACGTCCCCAAAATGGCAGAAAACTTAAAACAAAATTTGCAGGGAGTAAGACCATAATGAACGTGAAAATTACTCATAACATATTCAAAATAAGGTACACCATTACAATGAAAATTCAAGTCCGATTACATCAAGAATGAGGAAAGGACATAATACAAATAACGACAACAACCTAAGGATAAGACTGGAAGATCCGGTCTGGGGTATACTCGTCCTCGGTCGCTACCTACTTAGCACTGATAAAGGCCCTAAAATACAACATGATATATTGTTTGAGTTTTCATCACGAAAATTCCGTATACTAAGTCCATCTATGCATAAATGAATACAAAGTGCAATGATCCTATCATACCAGTATCTCATGTCTTAAATGTAAGAACATGGAAAACATTCCCCACCCTGGGGCGTAAGGATAAAAATCCCATAAACATCATCGGGTTACCTGAGGGCACCCCCACAGGCACGCGCGGTCATACGGAGCGTACACAACACACCTCAACTCGTAGCTATACTAAAATATGGGATCGGTGAGGGTCACACACACTTCCGAGTTATAGATATAGATATGATCTAGTGGTCCTCATGCCATAACACCCGCCAGAGTCGTCGCTCTGGTCGGTCATATCTGTTGAGCCATGCCAAAATCCGGACAATCGTCTCGCTCCGTGGAGTTGCGTATCTAACAATGCAATGTGATTCAACGATCCCTACTACATAGGGTGACTCAATAAAATGTAATATGTCGTACGGGAAGCATAAAGAACAATGATGGTGTTGGATCGTGTGGGTTATGGGTCCACAAACTCTAATTAACAATTTAATGCTAATTACCTACTTGTTTGGACAATCAAAGAAATGCAACGGAAATTAAAACTAAACAAGCATGTAGAGGAAGATAATGCAAACCACAATGACACAGGGGATTTTATAGAGGTTCAGCACCCCACCCGGGTCCTAGTCCTCTCTTGCAAGCTCCACTCGACTCCGCGAGCTCCGCCTACGACTTCACTATCCGCTCCCCGTTCCCGGCTGGGAAACAACGCCTTACAACCGTCAAACTCGCGAACAACCCTTGCCGAGCTTGGAATCCTCTTCTCACAATCCGATAAGGATCACTTCGGGCTCTCACTGAAGTCTATACTCTTTTGACAACCTTTGTAACTGAGTGAGATTCACTCTCTAATTGAGCACACTTTGAGTAGGATGAGTGATTGATCAAGTGTGTGTAGTTTAGGCTTATGGAGTGTAGAAATAGGAGTTTTGAGGATTGAGGTTTCTCTCTAATGTATTGGGACAATTGGAGTTGGAGAGTTATGTTAACAACAAGTCTTGATCCTCTATTTATAAGCTCCTAAGGTATTCTAACCGTTGGGGATAGATTTGGTTGGGTTTTGTGTAAGATACACAAAGCAGAAAATCGGGCTGCAAATCTGTCCAGAATCGGTAGACCGAAACTAATAAACTGGTCGACCGTTCACTTGATTTCAAGGAGAACGGTCGAACAAAAGAATATTCGGTCGGACAAACGAGCTAGAACTTAACTCTACTTAAGTGGATCGGTCGAACCAAAGTATGGGGCGGTCGACCGTTAAGGGGATTCGGTTGAGACAAAGTTGGATCGGTCGAATGAAGAGTGTGTCGACCGATACCAGGGATATTATAAGTGTTCAACCAGTCGACCGAAACAGGGTCGTCGTTCGACCGGTTACCGAATGTATTTTGGGGTTAAGTTTGTTTTATACGAATACGACCGTTATAGGAATACGACAAAGGTAACGACCATGTTAAATATCCGGGATTGGTCGACCGAAAAGGTAGAACCGGTCGACCGGTAGAGTTCGGTAAAATCACTGTGGAGAGTCTGTTATAAACCGGTCGAACTGAGAACTAGTTCGGTCGACCGTTTCACACAGGAATTCTGGGTTTAGGTTTTAAGTGATTTCCGACTAAGGTTTGGGTGATATATTGAAGTCCAAATAAGGTGAAATTTTGTGTGTGACTTCTCTAAGGAACCTAGTGTGTATGTGATATGTTTTTATCTCTTGTATGCTAAATTTACACATGTTCCTAAGACTTAAAATAAAATCAAGATTACAAGTCTTCATATAACTTTATTACAAATCTTGACTTGATTTCCTTCCTTCCATGAGTCTTGATCACCTGTAGAGGTTAGCACATGCAATATATATGCAATGCAATATGTGTGCTACTCTACATTACTTATGATTAAGATTAGGTTGATTAAATCATCAAAACAAGGATTAAGGTCAAAACGCCAACAGATGGCACGTGCGCCAAAACGCCCACACTCTTTCGCTCTGCAGTCCCTGGGCAGACACAATCATTGCACCAATTGTCACCTCCTGGCTCACGCATGAAGCGAGGACATAACTTTCCAAGAAAAAATGCGACACACGGCTCACACGACAACGATGCCGCCTAGCCCTTCGTACGCTTGTTAGTGCCTTCCTCGTGCCTCGAGCTCGCCTACGTGCTCGCCCCTCGACTGCGCCTGCATCCTCGTGCCTCGCCCACCCCCTTGCCCGCTGCTCTGGCAAGCCTCCTTCCCGTTGGTAGCCACCATCGAACCGAAAAACGTCGGCTGGCTAACAATGCCGCCACCGAACCACCCCTGCACGCAGTGTGGCAGGGACAGCCCCCTCACCGGTGGCCCACCGGTCACCGGTCACCGCTCGTCGTCGGCAAGGTCTTCGACTGGTCGGTGGCGAGCCACCCCCACTCACACCTTGTGTGTGTTAAGAGAAAATGTAAGTTGACATATACCTTTGAGATCGCTGGAATTCGTCGGATGTCTGATCGTCGTCGGTAGCCACCCATTTGCAGTCATGCACCTCCAGTAGCCACCAAGTGGTCGGTCACCTCCTTGCGCACATCCACCTCCGGCCATGCCCTGCCACGCGTCCTCCATGTGCACATCCATCATCGGCCACCTGCAGCTCCGACAACCACCACCAGCTCCTCCGATATTAGAGGAAGAGAGGGAGATGGGTGGAAGAGGAGAAGGTTGGAGTGGAGTGGTGAGTATGCAAGATGTGTGTTTTTCTTCCATAAAACACACCAACCAACCAAGGTATGGCTAGCCATACCTCAACCATACCCACCATACTTCCACCCATGCCTACACCATACCTCCAACATGCCTCTCAAGTCAAAGCAACACTTTAGCACTACAACCTTCAACCAAGCTTAAGCAATCCTAATCCATTTCAAAATTCCACTTTTCTTAATTTCCTCCAAAACAAGGTTAACCCACATTCCAACCAATTAGGTTAGGTCTTAACACACACAAAGCGGTCTAGGTGTATTCCCGCTTAGGATGTGCTCCAGTAGACGAGAGCACACCGACTCTCGCCTAGAGCACCCCCTAGCCACCGTCTCTAGGTGGCCTAAGGGTAACTGAATGTGGTCTAGAGTTTACTAGTAGCATATTTTGCATAAACCTCGTGTTATAAATTATCTATTTTAACTCCTGTAAAAGTGTTGCTCAAATGTGATTATGTGCCATTTCAACTATAACAGGTTTTAGAAATGACATATTCGTAGAGATTTTGAACTTACTTGCAAGAGTCTGGACCTAATTTTAACAAGTAAGAGTCCGGACCTAATTTCAAATTGAGGACTATTCGTGCATTTTAACCTCTCCTGGACCCACCCAACGGACCACAGACGTAACATACAATCAAATTAAAGTATTAGGTTATGAACAAAACCAGGGCCCAATCAAAGAAAAACAGACATTTAATAACGAAATAGCGAGTGCTATTTGCTGTCCCAATTGCTCTAATTAAATTTGGCCTATATTTGGACAGTGACTCGACCAGCACCATCCAGACGCGCCCAGATCTATTGAACAATATATTTTGTAAATGTCCTCATCTCATGTATAAAATAGTGATCCTTCTTCAACATTTCCTTTTTCTTCCACTTGAATTTTAGTATTTATCCAATTAACGTTGTTAGAACCCACTGAGAGAAGAGCTTTGTACATAAGAATCGAAGAAAGTTAATTATAGATCAGGATGCATATGTTTCATATCAAATAATTTTTTAATATTTTTTATGAGTTATAAAATATTAGGTAACCTCACTCAATTCTAATTGATTTACGTTCCATACACCCATTTAGTAATAGCATTACATTTTGGATAATTATTAGCTTAATGACATTAAAGATTACCAAAATGCATGTTTACTACTAGACAGAAGTTCAAAATTGCAAAAAATTAGTCTGGGAGGTGTTCAAATTCAAAAATTCCAAAAGAAATGGACAAAAGAAGGAAATCAAAACAAATACAAAATCATCATAAAAAACCGCAAGTCTTCTGAACAACTGAAAGGTAAAGAGCTAGACGGCCTTTTATAAGACGATAAACTCCAAGACAAGCACCAACAAACAAATAAGACCCTTATCTGGCGTACAAGAACTCCACGAATCATTGGAGAGCAAACAAGGATATTTATCTGAAAAGGTTGGGAGATGGGAAGGCCGGATTTGTAGCAGACATGGAATGAAACCATGTGGGTCCATAAGTTGGAGAATTGTGATTGATTTGATGCAATGTGCGGATGCAATCATACAAGCGTGGTCCATCAGGACTGCACCCTCACGTCTGCGGAAATGGAAGGAAAGAATAGGGTTTGGAACTGGTTTTGTCTTTTCAAGTGCAGGATCGGACGGTGGAGTGTCGTTGGATTGTGACGTAGAAGTTTGAAACTTTTGCATTAGGACAAGTTTGGGCCCTAAGTGTCTTTTCTTGATTAGACGGGACATGTGGGCTTGGATTATCACTCGTTCCCACAAGATACAATGCTAATTGGTTTCACGACATCGGATTTATCTTGTAATCATCTGTATCCATTTTACATCGATATTGATTTTTTTTGCAAGCGTAAATGATTTACATCCATACTCTAATCCGGATTATCTCTAGCTAGTTCCCACAAGTTACAGTATTAATTGGTTTCCTCACATCAGTTTTAGCTTAGAGCATCGTTAACATCTCCCGGACAGTTTTTGGACGTCCTGGTTTCTCTGTCAGCCACGTCAGCTTCTCTCTCCGTCACGTCAGCACAAATCAACCCCCACAAAATCCTTAACCATTACATAATCCACTCAGTCACGCTCTCTGTTCTGAAATGCGGTCAGATGCGGCCGCATATGCGGATGCGGCCGCGATGCGGGGGAGATGCGCATCGTATCTCCCCGATGCGGCCCTCCGGATGCGGCCCGCATCTTGACCCGCATATGCGGGTAGATGCGGCCGCATATGCGGATAGATGCGGCCGCATTTCAGAACACCCACTTTTTTGTTTTTTTGTTGTTATTTTTTGTTGTTTTTTGAGTTTTTTTATCTTTTTTTGTTTAATATTAACTTGTTTATCTTAGAAATTATTCAAAAATTTACCTAAATTTTTAGTTACATGTATATAATTTATAATTTGATATATCTATATTATATTATTTTATTATTAAATCGCAAACCGCATATGCACCCGCATCGCATCTGCATACCGCATATGTCGGATGTGGTGCCTCGCCGCATCGCATCCGCATCCCGCATTTCTGAACCTTGGTCACGCTACAGTATTTGTTGTCACGTCATTATTTTTATTTTTCTCTCTAAAACTCTTTCAACAATCAACAAAATCTTATAATAATCATTATCGTAATTATTTAATATCAACAATTCATTCGTTTTTAATTAACATTTATATATAAATAAGAAAATATTATTAAAATTTAGGAAACCGCATTACATAGTACATTAACTGGAAATTTAAAAACTAAAACGAAAAAACATCATTAAATGCTAAACTTAAATATGAAACTTCAAATACATCAAGTCGCATTTCCTACAAATCGTTGTCATATATTGTCGATCAAATCGGCTTGAATGTTCAAATGTGGTGTGATCACGTAATTGATATCTCCATCTCAAGTATCTGGTAATATCCACTACACAGTCAGTGGAATACCGAACCGGCTTGTTCACGGAATTTCTAGGTTGGTCCTCAACAAATTCGTTCCAATCTCCAAAATTACCGAAGGAGTCGTGTTCATCATTCACTATCATATTATGCATTACAATGCAAGCTGTTATTATTTTATTAAGCACAACCTTACTCCATGCAAAAGATGACTTCTTCACTATCGCGAACTACGCTTGCAAGACTCCAAATGCACGTTTTACATTTTTACGTGCTGCTTCTTGTCGTTCAACAAATAATCTGTCATTCAGTGTTTGTAGATGAACGATGGACAGAATGAATGCTTCCCATTTTGGATAAATATCACCAGTAAGATAATATCCCATATTATATCGAGAACCGTTTATCTCAAAAGTCACAGGTGGAGCTCGTCCTTCTCTTACGTCGTTAAAAACCGGAGATCGTTGCAGGACATTTAAGTCATTGCATGAACCTGGTGTGTCAAAAAACGAGTGTCATATTCACAAGTCAGTCGACGCCACTGCCTCGAGGATAAGAGTGTCATTACCACTACGCCTTTGATATTGACCCCTCCAAGCAACCATACAATTTTTCCACACACCAGTGCATGATATCGATACTTCTCATCATGTCTGGGAAACCACGCTGCTCACCAACGTGAAGTAGTTGTGCTAAATCACTTGCATTAGGTCTTCGGAGGTACTTACCGCCGAAGTTGTTAATTACATTGGTAGTTTAAATTTTGTAGTTTATATATTGTATTTCGTTTCCGAAGTTTACGAGTATTGTACTACTATTTCGTATATTATTTATTTATTTATTTTTATCTAAATAAAACAAAAAATAATAATTAATCATAAAATAATTTTTCAATTAATTTTCAAAACCTAATTAATTTAATTACAATTTAACTAATCAATACATTAACCTAATTATATATATAACTAATCTTTTTCTTTAAAACAAAAAAACTAAACAAAAAAATTAAAACCAATTAGGTTAATCAAACATTAACCTAATTATATATATATATATATATATATATATATATATATATATATATTAAGTCGTGGACTTACTAGAGAATTCTCGTGTGTATATATATATGTATATGTATAAGAATTCTCCAGTAAGCTCAGAACTTAATTTTTTTAAATTGAGTCCAGGGTTTAATTTTTCTAAATTGAGCCCCCACAATATTCACCACTCATTTCAAATTGTAACGTAGAATAGGATAAAAATGGTTATGCTAATTAAAGGTGAGATTAACCGTAAATAAGACCCAATGGTGAGATTGTAAGGGGCTTAAACAAATTTTGATGAGCCCTAGGCTCACTAGAACTTGACCCTATATATATATATATATAATCATAAAAATTTGGAATATGTTTTACTTAATATTTAAAGAAGTAAAAATGAGCGCACTACAATTGTTAAAAATTCAAATTTCTATATCTCATATGAAACGAATACCAAATTTTATGATTTTGATATCCTTAATCTACTTAAGTAGTAAATCAAGTTCTACGTGTAGATTTTAAATTTGGAGTCCATATTTGATTTTATTAACAAACACAATCATGTGTCAACGAAATTTAAGGATAATAGATCTCTCCACGTAAATGTGGTGTGTGTGTGTTTATTTCGCAAGAACTATGTTGAATGATAGTTTGCATCTAAAGTTTCTTCGTAATATGATTCATGTCGACCATCTCTTCAGTCACATAGATCAACGTTAGGGGGATTTGTGCACTAGGAATCCAATGGAAAATAAAGAAAATCCTTTTGACTCACACTTTTCCAAATGTTTGTATTATGCAAGGGAAAAGAAAAAAAATCTCTTAGATTTCCAAGTATAAAGAATTTTTACCTCTCCATTTTCTCACAACCCCATAGAGAAAGTGAGGAAAAATCACAATCTTGGAATTCTAACTCTTTTTCACTTTTCCAACAACCCCCTCACCTTCTCCGACCACCTCCGGTCACCTTTGACAAATATTTTTCCGGCCACCTCTAGCGACCCTTTTTTCAGCCACCCCTTTTCCGACAACCTCTGACAACACCCCTTCCGGTCACGCCTTTTCCGGTGACACCTCCTCCAATGTTTGTGCATAAGAAGCAAGTGGTCAGGAAAGATGTCGCTGGAGGTGGCCAGAAAAAGGATCGCCACAGGTGGTCGAAAAAGGGGTTGCCGGAAGTGGTTGGAATAGGCGTCGCCGGTAAAGTTGTAGCGGGACGGTTTCGTCCCTCCGGTGGACATGTTTCGTTCCTCCATGGGATAAACACGTCTGTAAACTCAACTAACATGCACAAACAATGTAATTTAAATTCTACCAGATCAAGTTACAGACACAAACAATATAATTGGTTAAAAGGAATTTTAATTCTTTTAGAATTTATTTTCCATTTGACTCTCATGATCGACTTTCAACATACTTCTTGTGCACAAACACCCTCTTTGTGGAATTATAATCGTTGAAGACACAAAATGTAATTGGAATAACCGAAACACGTAAGTTCATTTAATGTTAGTACATAAATGTTTTTATGGATAATTGGTAGGATTAATTTTAAAATATTATGTGAATCGTAAATTTGCATCCCACCTGCAAGTCGTAACGGGAGTAAGAATCCAACTTGCGACCTCTTCACACAATTGTGGTATGAACAACTTCGGATAAACAGTAGGTGTTCGGACATACGTGTTAAAAGACAGCTGATTTCTGGACTCACCAAGATCACTAAAGTGGCAATTGTTTTGCTTGGCTGGTCATCAAACATGACATTATATTTCATGATGATGTTAGGTCGAGATCGCAGTCACTCTGCTACAGACATCGCCCGCCATCACCGGTGCCCCAAACGAGTACGGATTTTGTCTGTCATGGCAAACTCGTGAATAACGTCATTCCCAGGGTCCAACAAAAGACATCCTCAGCACCTTAAAAATCTTCCACTTCTCCTCACGTGGTGACAAAACTCCAACACTTGTTAACTTTTCCTCTTCTTCTCCTTTCTCTTCTCCATGTCTTGACCGGTCTCTCTCCGGAGATGGTATCACCGCTGGTCGGATTCTGCCGGAGACGAGTGGTTTGGCTCACTATAGTGGTGGCGGTGATGTGGGTTTTGCAGGTGTGGATTTGCGCCTCGAGCTGTGGTTCTTTGGCAATTGCATTCTTTCCAAAAAAGATCACAACTTTGGAAACAAAGAAAGCAAAGATAAGTGTGAAATTTACATTTGGTCGGAGACCATTCCCGACCGTCCGATCGAGATCGAATGGCACTTACGTAAGCCTCGACGATAGTAAGAGAAAGGTGCCGAGTTGCCCTGACCCTCTCCACAACAGATAGAAGAAGAGAAGAGAAGAAACGAAGAGATTAAATCATAGAAGCAAAGCCAAAGCTTGGTGGAGTGGGCCTTTTTATTTTTGGGTAAGTTATTATATCCTATTTAGATGATCTTACATAGGATTGAGAGAAGAGGCTTTTGTATTGGTAGAATCTCTGGAATTGGTTGGTTTAATCTTTTGTTGCAACGTAATTGCATCATTGTTGGTTCAGTAAGCTCTGGGTTTGTGGAAAACTAAGGGTGTTTGTTGTAATTAGCCAGAAATTCTTGACTGTTGATACAGAGTACTGTTCCAGAGAGAAGATATGGACACCATGTCACATGTGATGTTCCATGCATTTGTGTTAATTATTATGAACATATACTATTATTGTTTTCATTTATACTGTTTCTGCACATGAAGTTCTACTTAGGCTCCCAAAACTCCAGCTTTGTTGTTATCTTATCTGGTCCTACTTTGGTTGGATTTGGAATTATCTTGAATGAGTCGGTGATGGGCACTTTTGGAAATGGTGGTGTTTTGGTTTCTCTTTAAACTTGTTGGTATTGTTATCGGAAAAAAATGTGGATGAATGAGTGATTATATTAATTTTGACTGTCACTTAAAATTAATGTATTTTAAAGCCAATATTTTTAAATCAAATTGTATCACATGTATTCTTATCTTTTAATTTATAATATCTGTAAATTTTAGATTAATCCAAGTATTTTACAATTATATAAAATGCACGTATTTGAACAAGTGAAATTTATGTAATTTTGAAATTTTCGGATTGATCTCAGCAATAGATCTTTTATAGGAAAAAGTTATAGAAAAAATAATAGCTGAAAATAAGGTGTTTGCTAGACCATTGACGTCATTTAGGGGTGTTAGTGGCATAAAAAATGACGAAAAGTAATTTTCGGAGTCAACCGGAAAGTATAGGAAAATAACATCTAGTGGAAAATAATTTCTCTTCGACTGATTTTTGTTGTTTGTGCATGCGTCAGAAAGTGATTTGGGAAATGAGATTTATGTTGTTTGCTCATACTTCTTATGTCGTTTTCTCATACTTCTTATGTCCACTGCGACCTATCGGTCGGGGGTCTCCTTGGTGAGTTGACAGGGGTTGTAAGGGGGCGGCGTCTCCTGAAAATCAAGCACAATGTAAAAATTCCAACAGTTTGGATAAGAAAACGGACGACTGAACTAGTTTCGGTCGATCGAAATTAGACTTCTCAGAGTGAACATAAAAAAGAAAACCGAACGAAGTTCGGTCGTCCGAACGGACCATTCCAGTTACGAATTTGGTGGATCGAAATATGTTCGGTCGTCCGTTACAATCATTTCGGTGGACCGAATGTTTGACGGTTGATCAAAAAAATTCAGTTTTTGTGGCTTTCCGACTTCAAAGAGACGGAAAACTCAAAAAAATAATTAAACATACCACAAAATCCGACGGAATTCATGTCTCCGTGCACAAACAACTTCCTTTTCGGAGTCAACTGGAATCCAAATTCCGTTTCATCAGATTCCCTCGAAATCCGACTACACAAACCCCCTTATCTCATTGTTATTTTTGTAAAATTATTTTTATTTTTAGGACCAGAAGTGAAGTTAGGTCTGACATTGCATAATACCATAATAATGGGAGCCAAAGTTACTATTACTAGTTTTCTTCTTTCAAAATCTTTCCTTAACTGTGAGTGGTTACTGTGGTGTCCTTTTCCCAACAAGAGTAAAAAAAAGTAGAAACAGCTATTATCGAAAACAATCGAAAACACTGTGGGCATTAATTAAGTTTCTTCTTGATTGGTTAGTTTTTAATATGGAGATGATGGTTTTCACCAAAAATTCCATGTCCCGATTTGATACCGAGTACCAGAAAAAAAGGTGGCAGTGGACTTCCAGAAGAGGCTTTTTGGAAGGTTTAGGGTGGCCTTTTGTAGCAGAAGCTAAATTGTGGGGAACACTTTTTTGAATCCAAATCCCACTTCTTTTTGGATAGATTTGGCAGTAAACACTTTTGGATTAAGGAAGGAAGGGTCCACACTCCACACCCACAAAGAATTCTCGGAATAAATCCTGTTGTTTCCAATGAATGAACAAAAGACGGCTTCAGTGAAACCTTGAGAGGAATAATTCATTTAGAAAATGATGAAGTGTAATCTAACATCTTTTTTAATATTCATAGTGGGAGGGGATCGATTTTATTTGCCAATTAAATAATGTTCATAGCCGGCTCGTGTCGAACTATCTTGAGGTCTTAGGCAAAATTTAAGACGGGGTCTTATCCTTATCTCATTCTTCTGGCTTTTTGAGCTGCAAAATCTTCTATCAAAGTTTTATAATCAAGTAATTTAGCATACTACTTTGAAATCCATTCAATCATCTTGTAACATAGTTGATCTCATATAAGATTTAAGCAATTTTAATTTTGAAAAACTTATTTCGGCAATACCAACAGTCACGGGTATAGTCAATAGTATTCTATAAGCAATACATGCATTTGGAAGAGAACTTGATCTCTTTATATAATTTAATATTTGTACTGAAATATTAATATCTACTGGTAAGTCTTTTTATAATATTTTTACTTCAGAAAATAAACCATGACCATTAATATTAGAAAGCTCACCAAAACCTAAAACTTTTCTAGATTAAAACAACATTTCTTCAAGTCATCATCATTCCGATTTTTAGAATTTTTAGTAAAGAAAACTAAATTTAATCATGACAAGAATGTAAATAACCACAAACCAAAACTTTGATCAATGAAAGAAACTTACATTGGTTGTCTTCTCCTATCCTTCGCTACTATACTAAGCAAGAATTAAACCTACCCGAAGGAGTAGAAAGAGAAAGAAGAAAGGAAATGGAAGAGTTACAAGTGTATTTATAGAAGATTAGAAGGTTTGGATTAATATGGGCACAATCAGACAACTACGAATTAGATATGGGTGTTTCAGCGTGCTCCTACCCAAATACCTAACCCGTTGCAGAAATTTGGGTGTTCGTCTCCTAATCGAATCCGCTATAGACGAATGATTTGGGTTGAATTTGTCCCATATTTCAACAACAGTTTAAGTTCACCAATGGAGCACGTAGGGTGCACCATGATTCGTTGGTTCGAGCCCGTTTGATCTAAATTGTAGAATTTCTCCAAAGATTTTTGAGATTATGAACTTTTGTAACTAAGATATTTTCTTTACAATCAGGTCCCTCTAATTTTGCAATCAGGTCCTTGGTCATTACAAACAGGTCCAAAAAGCTTACAAATCAGTCATTTCTTTTTGCATTTGTGTCATTTTTGCTTCTTTTCTCTTTTTTATTACTGAAATCCTGAAATACATTAAACAACAACCTGAGTAGCCATACCTTGTTACTTCAAGATGTGTTATATGAGCCAGTTAAATGGTGAAATATTGTTTCTGTTGTTATTTGTATGACATGTGGTTTTCGAAAATGTTCTAGAGAACAATAATGTGGGTTTGTACCTGTGTGGTACTTATTATGATCGTTACTTTCCCTTAAACGATTTCAGTGTGTTGTAGACACCTGGTTATTTGTGTAATCAAAATGCTAGTGCTTTTGTATGCCAAAATTATGTGATTATTGATTCAGTAACATGGTATGCTAGACTTGTTCACATTGGGGTTGATCAGATGAACATATTGTCAAAGCATGGGGTATTAGTGAATGCTCCAAATTTGAGTTGTCGAATCTTGTATAGCAAGAAAAGCTTACTAGAAAACTATTTTGAGAAAGCTTTGAAAGGTACTTCTCATTTGGAACGTTTCATTCAAATATTGTGGATCTATGAATGTATGCATTAGACATGGATATGGTTATCTCATCACATTTATTGATGACTTTACTGAGTATAATCATTTTATCTTATTTCTCACAAATTAGAGGCTCTAGAAAGTTTTTATGAAAAAATCATGAGTTTGGTTGAGAATCAATTGGATTGTAAGATAAAAACTCTTTGAATGAATAGAGCTTGATAGGATATGATCAAGGGGTTGTGTGATGAAAAAAGGATATCTAGACAACTCAGTACTGCACCTTATACTCCTTAGCAAACTAATATTGCCGAGAGATGGAATAGAACATTGCTAGAACTGGTTAGATCCATGATGGCATAAGCAAGTTTGTTGGTATTCTAAATAGAGTTCAACCTACTAGAATTATTGGGGAGATGCCTTGCAGACTGCAACCTACATCCTAAATAGAGTTCTAACCAAATCGGGCCTTTAAACTCCATGAGTTGTGGACTAGAAGAAAATTGGATTTAAGTTGGCTAGGTCCATGGGGATACGCGATATACATTCACTCTGCTTCTTACCGATATAAGAAAACTAAGACCTATAGTGTGGAAAAGTATCTGTGTAAGATACTCAAACTGCTCCAAATGCTATGTTTTTATTGGGTTAGATGAGAATGATAGAATGATGGAACTTCAGTATAGAGATGTGATGTTTTTTTTGTAAAATGGTTTTCCAACTCCTGCAAAAGCTAACAAATAGTAATGGATTTCTTTATGAAAAATAATGGAGAGATTATTGCTCTAGCTAGAAAATCTGGATAGTGAACATGAGATTCCATGAGTTGATCCTAGTAAGAGTGTTAATATCGATGATCAGGTAGCACCCACAGAAGGTAAGCAATCGGATTCCCATCAGCATCATAGTGTATGCGAGCCTATTCTACATCTATGGATCAACTTGGAAGAAGTACTTGTGCTAGTAGCTTCAATGGAAATTGATAGTAAGTCATCTAGTGTGACTTATATCAATGAGCAAGAGCAAAAGACTCTGATAGAGCTTTGGAAAGTCCAAATGTAAATGAATGGATAAAGTCATAGATGACTTGGAGTCTATGAAGGTTAACCATGTCTGGACTTGGTTTATGGATCCCTTGATAGATTCAAGGCTCAATTGGTAGCTAAGGGTTACACCTAAGAGGAAGGTGTTGATTTGGAGGAAACCTTCTCATCTGTGGTCAGGTTTGCCTTAATCCACCTTTTTCTAGCTATAGTGATAAAGATTGGCTTAGACTTTACTAAATGGATAAAAATATGACTTTTCTCATTAGAGAATGATTGACATCATTTCATGCTCATATTTGTATCTTATATCCATTATCTTACACCTAAGCAATGCTACGTGACGAGTTTTATGTTTAGTTTTCAGGAATAAAGAGGTTTGAAGAGAAGAGCCATGAAAGGACCCAAAAGCAGGAAAAATGACTTAATTGTGAGACCTAGGGACTGAGATGCAAGGGAGAAGGACCTAAGGACAAAACAGGAAACTCCACACCATCATGGGGAGTATTTTGGCAATTCGATTCGGGTCGGAGCTTCAATAAACAAAGTAGATGCATCCAAGACCAACAAAGACCACCAGCAAAGTCCACAACAAATCCCAGATGAATCCAGATCCAATAGACCGCCAATTTGCGGTCAAAATCATTCTGGATCCTCTCAGATTTGTGGGGCACGTGTATTAGTGTATTCTTAGTTCATTTTTGGTATTGGTTTAGTCCCACATTAGGGGATTGTCCCGGATTAGCTTTTTCCACGCCTATAGATAGAACTCTTCACCTTCCATTGTAATTACCCATTGCTTGGTGACATTCTCTCTACTAAGGAGTGAGCCTTGAAGCAAAAACTCAAGGTGGAGAAGAATGCTACCTTCAATGTGAGACATTTGTTAATAAAATAATTCTTCTAGTTTCTTTTAATCTTGTCTTTTAATTTGTGCATGTTTGTTTAGTCTTTCCTTTCCTTTTATGCTTCTTTAATATTTCTTGCTTGATTAGTGTAGTTTTATTTCAGTATAATGCTTCATTTTGTTAGAGTAGTTAGTTTAAATATGTGTGAGTAGTTACATCCCCTTTGGGGGTGGAGTAGATGTATGTACATGTTATGTAGGTGGTATGAATGCTAGATTTTATTGTTTGTGAGAGATATTAGTATGCTTGCTTGAATTAATAAGAACTTTACTTGATGGTTTCTGCCACAGTTAGGTACACTCCATGCTCGTTATGTTCTTAATAACAACCTTGCATTGCTCATATTAATCACCTAGGTTAGTGTTGTAAATGATAGGTCTTGCCATGAGGTACTTTTTATGCATGAACAAACACTAATTAAACAAACTCAAAAAATAATTAAACATACCACAAAATCCGACGGAATTCATGTCTCCGTGCACAAACAACTTCCTTTTCGGAGTCGACTGGAATCCAAATTAAGCATTCACACAATCCACATCGTGTGAGTTTATATGTTCCCTTCGATCCTCGATCCCTGATCTTCGATCCTCGATCGATGCTACAGCTGCGACTTCCTCTTGCACCGGAGATGTAGATTTTACAGAAAATAAACATGCACCTCACTTTCGATAAAAACCGACTAGTGCAAGTCCTATGTAAAAACCTCTCATATGCAAATGCAACTATCTAAAAGACTGAAATAGAGAGAATTTTGGCTTTTACATACATAAGCCCCTGTATAATAATGATTACATACATTCATAATTGTTGATTTGGAACATATAAACCCACAATTCCTGCAAAGACAACTCGAGCATCCATGCACGCAATATTGCTATAAACTATGCAATCTAATTTATCAATCATCTAGAATCTCAAACAATTCTTTGAAAAATATTTTGAAATCCATTAAAAACGTTTTTCATCCATCCATTGTTCAAAAAATAATTTTGAACCGCTGTCCATCCAATTTTCTAAAAGTAAAGACGAACCGTAGTTTTTCGGTTTTGTTGATTCTCTTACAAAATAATCGTTTATACTTAAAACGAAATTATTGCAAGTTAGACTTATGTCTAAATCATAATTCTAATAATTACATGGCATGTTTTAAACTACTTAAAACATTCAAAACGAATTATTACAAAGAATTATTTCAACAAAATATTTAAGGACCGAAAAACCGGTAAAACGAATTGTTTAAATCCTAGATGGTAAACTAAATTTGTTTACAACCTTAAATCATAAGAAAATTGAACTCTAAGCTCTGATACCACTGTTGTATTTCATGTTTAATTATGCATGTATATTTTTCGAATTTTTTTGCATAATAAGGATCAATTACAATTTTCTACGATTTATTTCATGCATGCATCAGTTTGTTTTAATAACTAGTTTCAAAACTCATTAAAACAAACATGGGCTCCAAAATTCATACATAGAAGTTCTCTAAAACTTCTTGATGATCCGGAGATGCTGAAGAAGACGATCGTCGCTTCCCGTTGCGCCGGATGCCTCCGAGTGTTCACCGAAACCCTAAACAAGGTTGGAGAGAAAGGAGCTAGCCAATCAATCTCCAAACAAGCTTAGAATCTAGCTACAAACCCCTTCCTTAATCTCTGAGATTTCTCCTTCCAAAGACTTAGAAAACTAAGAGAATTTTCGTGGATTTTTGTGGTGAATTAGGAGAGAAAATATTTAGCAACCTTCTTCTAACATAATTAAGGAGAATAAGGACCTATTTATAGGCTCCAATCTTACTCTCAATCATGGTTATTCTTAAGCCACAAATTCTTGACATTTTCTCTCACAAACTAATTCCATAATGCATTATATGCACCCACAAAACGTTTGACCAAGTTTGGAGCTAATCCAACCATTGATCACATTAATCTCTTAATTATCAAAGGCAGAAAATCGATCGGGACTTGGTCTACCGAGACATACTCGGTTAACCGAATATGTCACGTTCGGATTTCCGTGCACTTGACGGATGACCGATTCTTAAGGAGAAAAATTCTTCTTTAACCGTTCGGACGAATTCGCGTCTTTGACCAAGTGCCATTCGTTTAACCGAAAATATCGGAACTGGACATTGTTCGGTCGACCGTTTCTGGTTCGATATACCGACCCAGAGTTCCAGGCACTTTGGTCAAGTTCGGTCAATCAACTTGACCATCCGTTCCACGTTCGGTTGACCGATCCACAGATCCTTCGGTCGACCGAACCTTAACGGATTACCGATCTTCTACCCGATTTTGCCTTTTCAAATTTTGGATTTATTTCCAACAAAATTTGAACTTTAGGGGTTTCAGCAAATTCACAACTTATGCAATATATTATTGCACCCCATAATATATGCATCTCATATGAATTTATCATGATTCTAATTATGTTATATATACATAATTGATTTTACTTGTTCACCACATGTGTCATATTTTCTATAAGAAACCCGACACATCATATGAATCAAAATCAAGCTTCTTGTTTCCCGGTTTTTGCGGTGTGACCTATGGGAGGATCTAGACTAAGTTGGCAGTGATATTAAGAGCTTAATATCACAAGCTATAAGCGGTATCTAGCTACACATTATAGCTCCCAATTAGTTAGATGTCTTAATTCCACTCGAAACAAAACCCGATCCATTTAGTGATGGAGTGCACCACTTGTGTCCGTCCCTTGCCTCATGATATTAAGAATACAAACAAAGTAGTATTGTGTCATCTTTGTATTAGTATTTATTTCTTAATCTCTTTAAGCTAGTTATAAATATGTGACTTAACTCAAATCACATTGTGCACATTATAACTTTGCTTTATCAAGGGGCCCACTAATATCATCACTCAATTAAGATGGGCAATGATAGTCTTTTGACTAACTATCTTCTCCAACAAAAGTTGTACTTAACCAACCAATGCCTTTACACTACACTTATTGATAGCTCAAGACACTAATCTAATTAGGCGTTCCTTAAGTGATTGGATATAAGTCTCATATCAAAGGACCAAAGACACAGTAAAATATTAATGACACAGAAACACATTTCTATAATATTTTACTTATTAGGTTTATTCAGTATACAAAAGTAATATTTTCCTCTTTTGCATACCCGTGTCGTCACTCACTTGTAGAGCTACAATGATATATGACCAACATGACAATCTTAACTCGGTAATTTATGTCCCATGTTAATTACCATGATTGCGAATATCTTTTGTTTTATGTAAACCAATATCTTTTAGAGTTCTACGGTTGAGGACCAAGAGTCTCTTCCTTAACACTTCTAAAAGACGAATAACATAAACAAAGAACAAAATGATTTCTCATTCAATTCATAATAATTGACATTTAAAAGTAAAACTTTTAAAACACATTCCACACTCCACACCCACAAAGATTTCTCGGAATAAATCCTGTTGTTTTCAATGAATGAACAAAAGACGGATTCAGTGAAACCTTGAGAGGAATAATTCATTTAAAAAATGATGAAGTGTAATCTAACATCTTTTTTAATATTCATAGTGGGAGGGGATCGATTTTATTTGCCAATTAAATAATGTTCATAGCCGGCTCGTGTCGAACTATCTTGAGGTCTTAGGCAAAATTTAAGTCGGGGTCTTATCCTTATCTCATTCTTCTGGCTTTTTGAGCTGCAAAATCTTCTATCAAAGTTTTATAATCAAGTAATTTAGCATACTACTTTGAAATCCATTCAATCATCTTGTAACATAGTTGATCACATATAAGATTTAAGCAATTTTAATTTTGAAAAACTTATTTCGGCAATACCAACAGTCACGGGTATAGTCAATAGTATTCTATAAGCAATACATGCATTTGGAAGAGAACTTGATCTCTTTATATAATTTAATATTTGTACTGAAATATTAATATCTACTGGTAAGTCTTTTTATAATATTTTTACTTCAGAAAATAAACCATGACCATTAATATTAGAAAGCTCACCAAAACCTAAAACGTTTCTAGATTAAAACAACATTTCTTCAAGTCATCATCATTCCGATTTTTAGAAATTTTAGTAAAGAAAACTAAATTTAATCATGACAAGAATGTAAATAACAACAAACCAAAACTTTGATCAATTAAAGAAACTTACCATGGTTGTCTTCTCCTATCCTTCACTACTATACTAAGCAAGAATTAAACCTACCCGAAGGAGTAGAAAGAGAAAGAAGAAAGGAAACGTAAGAATTACAAGTGTATTTATAGAATATTAGAAGGTTTGGATTAATATGGGCACAATCAGACAACTACGAATTAGATATGACATCCTATTTTTCCAATAATCATAGTTTGACTCATTAAGTAAAGGAGGTCGAGTGGTGCATAATCCTTCTATGTGATTAGATGGAGAAGGCATTGCTAAAAATTACGGTTAAGTAAACGATTTAGCTCACAAGGCTCTGATACCAAATGTTGGATCGTGTGGGTTATGGGTCCACAATCTCTAATCACCTTTTAATCCTAAACAAACTCTACTTACAAGCCAAATGATGATGCAGCGGAATTAAAAACAAAACAAGCAAGTAAAGGGAAGGAAAATGCAAACCACAAGAATTCGGGGGATTTTTTATAGAGTTTCGGCACCCTACCCGGGTCCTAATGCTCTCTTTCAAGCTTCGCTCGAATCACCGAGCTCCTCTCACGACTTCACTAACCACTCCCCGTTCCGGGCCGGGAGAGAACGCCTTTACAATCCTCAAACTCGCGAACAACCCTCGCCGAGCTTGGCTACACCTCTCACAATCCGAGAGGGATGCTTCGGGCTTTCACCGAAACCTTTACTCTTCTTTGATAGCAACGAACTTGAGTGGGACAATCACTCTCTAAACTTGAGCACACTTGAGAAAGATTGGAATTGATCTTAAGTGTGAAAATTTTAGGCTTGGAGAGTTAGGAATGATATCTCTAATGTAGGAGGCAAATATGTGTGGGAGAGTTGTGTTAAAATGTGTTTTACAACTCTTTATAGAGGCATTAGAGAGAATAAAGCCGTTGGGATTGATTGGGTATGAGTTGGTGTAAGATGCACAAAATAGAAACTTGCAGGACCCAATTCTGCATACAAACGGTCGACCGAAATGGGTATGTCGTTCGACTGTTTGCTCAAAATTGAGCTTTGACTTGAGTTCACTTAAGTTAACGGTGGAACGGGCTCAGGGAATAGGTCGACCGAATAAGTCCAGGCACTTCTGGGAGACCAAATTGTGTTGGTTCGGTCGACCGCTAGGAAAGTTTCGGTCGACCGGATGTTTGGTAATTTTGGGGTATTTGGGAATAATACGAATATGACTGTTGGATATAATACGACAAAACAAACGGTCATGTGACATGTGTGAACGGTCGAACAAAAAGGTTTAAACGGTCGACCGTTTTGGTCCAGGCAGTTCAAGTATTGTTTAGGTGTTTTCCGGTTTTAGTTTGGATGATCTATTGAAGTCCAAATTATGTGAAATTTTGAGTGTGGCTTCTATAGGGAACCTAGTGTGTGGTTGAGTAGTTTTTAGCTCAAGTATGCTCAATTTACACAAGTTCCTAAGACTCAAAGAAAATACAAAATACATGTCTTCAAAAGAGCTTGATTACATGTCTTGACTTCATTTCCTTTCTTCCTTGTGTCTTGATCACCTGTAGAGGTTAGCACATAACAATATATATATGCAATCCAACATGTGTGCTACTCTACATGATCATAATTAAGATTAGGTTGATTAAATCATCGAAACATAGATTAAGGCCAAAAAGCCAACAATCTCCCCCTTTTTGATGATGGAAACCTATATCTTAACTATATCTCAATACATGGAATTTTTATAAGTAAATTTTGCATATAAATGCCCCCCTATGGATGTGCATAGTTTTGTTCAATTTAACTCAAATTCCAAGTTTTACCCCTTTATTATCTTTCCCCCTTTGACATCCATCAAAAATGATATTTATAAAAAAAATCATATGATTTGAGTTCAATGTGGATGCCTTGTAATGAAGTTGCTCCCCCTAAATTTTGCACTTCATTACTCTAAGAAAATTATATTCATTAAGCTCCCCCTATCGATATGAATATGATTTGTCAATTAAGTTCATTTCTATTTCTCCCCTATTAACATCAAGTAAATACTACAATTAAGCATGTGATGTTTTCATTTCCCCTTATTTACATCCATTTAAAAAATTTGAATCTAAAACTATGGATGTTATTCAAGCATTTAAGATTTGCAATGAATGAATAAATGATATGTCAATTAAGCATATAAACCTAGACTAGAACCAATTTTATCGAAAAATTTAGAGGATATGAAATTATACCAACTTGAAACATGAATTGGTTCTACCCTTCATTCGGTGATGCAACCAGCTTTCAATTCGACTCTTAAGCTCGCCCAGTCACCACCGATTTCTTCCTCAAGCACCTACAAGTGTAGATTTAGGTACCCGAACAACTTTGGGTCCTTGAATGTTAGCTTTGGGAACCCAAACCATTTTGGTTTTAGGAGCCCACACACTTGAGGAACTATTCTTTACAACTAAGTGCCTTCCATTTAAACTTGTATAAGATGCATGGTTTTTCAATTTAGCATTAAATTCTAAACCATCTTTTTGCAAAGATTGTCTTTGACTCCCTAATAACATGTTAAGCATCTTAGTTCCATTTGTGAACTTTTCTAGATCTTTTCTTAATTTCACATTGCAAGCATGAAGATCTAATTGTTCAACATCTATAGGTGTTGCTTTTAACTTGTCAAGAGTTGATGCATTAGTTTCAAGTTTAGCAAGCACCTCATTCTTTTCATTCATGATTATTTCAATTTGGCATTTGAGATCATTTATTTGTTTTCTAGCATTTTTGTTCTTTTCGCAAATAATCTCATATTGTTTAACTAAATCATGAAATGCATTTTGAAGTTCCTCATGAGAATATGTTTCTTCTTTGGAACATGAACTATCACTAGCATATGACTTAGATGAGCAAGAATGTGATCTACTAGAGTAAGAGTTAGAAGATACCTTACTTCCTTCATCTTGAATTGTCATGTAGCACATATGTGCATATTCCTTTGTTGATGAAGGTGAGGTTGATTTGGATGATGATGAAGACGATGAATCGTCCAATGTAGCCTTGTGAGATTCCAACCTCTTCTCCTTTCTCTTACTCCTCTCATTTTCTCTCCTTCTATCCCTTCTCTCATTTTTCTTCTCCTTCTCTTTTCTCTCATTTTCACTCTCTTCCTTCTCCTTCTTCTTTTCTCTCTTTTCACTTCTTCTACCTCTTCTTTCATTCTTTATCCTTCTTGAGGTATTTGAAGAAGTCTTTGGCTAGGACTTCAATGTCCTCATCTTCTACACTCCTCCTTGGTTGGTCAATATGTGCATGTAATCCCAAGGTTGGTTTGTTCTTGGAGGCTTCCTTCTCCTTTCGATGGTTAATTTGGAGCTCATAAGCCATGAGATTTCCAATTAACTCCTCCATCTTGAGTTGGGAAAGGTCGTATGCTTCTTCAGTTGCGACCACCTTATCTTCCCAATCGTGACTTAGCGACCGGAGGAATTTCCTTGTCATCTCTCCTTCATTTAATCTTCTTCCAAGAACCAAAAGAGAGTTAGTGATATCGGTGAAGCGAGTGTTCATTTCGCTTATGTTTTCCCCGATTTGCATAGAAAATATTTCATATTTATGCATGAGGAGACTAATGCGGGTTTCCTTAGTTTTGCTATCCCCCTCATGATGCATTTGTAGTCTATGCCAAATTTCATATGCACTAACACACCCTCTAATCCTATTATACTCACCCTCATTAAGGTCACAATACAAGATGTTCATGATTTTTGAGTTCATATCAATTTCTTTCATTTTAGGCCTACTAAGTGAATCTAATTCATCTTCATTTCGAGGTGTGTATGGATTTTGAAGAAACTCCTTAGGTCATTTGAAACGAGGAAGATTTTCATCCTATTTTTCCAATAATCATATATTGACTCATTAAGTAAAGGAGGTCGAGTGGTGCATAATCCTTCTATGTGATTAGATGTAGAAGGCATTGCTAAAAATTACAGTTAAGTAAACGATTTAGCTCACAAGGCTCTGATACCAAATGTTGGATCGTGTGGGTTATGGGTCCACAATCTCTAATCACCTTTTAATCCTAAACAAATTCTACTTGCAAGCCAAATGATGATACAGCGGAATTAAAAACAAAACAAGCAAGTAAAGGGAAGGAAAATGCAAACCACAAGAAGTCGGGGGATTTTTATAGAGGTTCGGCACCCCACCCGGGTCCTAGTCCTCTCTTGCAAGCTTCGCTCGAATCACCGAGCTCCGCTCACGACTTCACTAACCACTCCACGTTCCGGGCCGGGAGAGAACGCCTTTACAATCCTCAAACTCGCGAACAACCCTCGCCGAGCTTGGCTACACCTCTCACAATCCGAGAGGGATGCTTCGGGCTTTCACCGAAACCTTTACTCTTCTTTGACAACAACAAACTTGAGTGGGACAATCACTCTCTAAACTTGAGCACACTTGAGAAAGATTGGAATTGATATTAAGTGTGGAAATTTTAGGCTTGGAGAGTTAGGAATGATCTCTCTAATGTAGGAGGCAAATATGTGTGGGAGAGTTGTGTTAAAATGTGTTTTACAACTCTTTATATAGGCATTAGAGAGAATAAAGCCGTTGGGATTGATTGGGTATGAGTTGGTTTAAGATGCACAAAATAGAAACTTGCAGGACCCAATTCTGCCTAAAAACGGTCAACTGAAATGGGTATGTCGTTCGACCGTTTGGTCAAAATTGAGCTTTGACTTGAGTTCACTTAAGTTAACGGTCGAACAGGCTCATGGGTTAGGTCGACCGAATAAGTCCAGGCACTTCTGGGAGACCAATTGTGTTGGTTCGGTCGACCGCTAGGAAAGTTTCGGTCGACCGGATGTTTGGTAATTTTGGGGTATTTGGGAATAATACGAATACGACCGTTGGGTATAATACGAATACGACCGTTGGGTATAATACGACAAAACAAACGGTCATGTGACACGTGTGAACGGTCGAACAAAAAGGTTTAAACGGTCGACCGTTTTGGTCCAGGCAGTTCAAGTATTGTTTTGGTGTTTTCTGGTTTTAGTTTGGATGATCTATTGAAGTCCAAATTATGTGAAATTTTGAGTGTGACTTCTATAGGGAATCTAGTGTGTGGTTGAGTAGTTTTTAGCTCAAGTATGCTCAATTTACACAAGTTCCTAAGACTCAAAGAAAATACAAAATACATGTCTTCAAAAGAGCTTGATTACATGTCTTGACTTCATTTCCTTTCTTCCTTGAGTCTTGATCACCTGTAGAGGTTAGCACAAAATAATATATATGCAATGCAACATGTGTGCTACTCTACATGATCATAATTAAGATTAGGTTGATTAAATTATCAAAACATAGATTAATGCCAAAAAGTCAACAATTAGTACATAATTAAGTAGTCACGTTGATTTGGAATCAAGATGAACTTCTCTATAGTGGAGAGGATTGGCACCAATAGTCTCACGATTCATGTAGTTTATAGGAGCCATGTGCGTGCACTTTATGTGGTGCTAGGAGTGGTTGACGAGTATTGTAATTTATCATTTGTACTTTCACTATTATCTTATTTTTGTATTTGAATAATGCTATGTCGAGTGTTTTGTTTTCATTTTGTAGGTGGCAAGAAAATAGATGCAATTGCTGAAAATATTGATAAGTGAAAGGATTTAAATGCAAAATTTGATATATAAAGTCAAAGTTGGACGACATGATGTAAGAAATCCACTCTACATGTTTATGCTCTCTATTGTTCTACAAATTTATGGGAAAATACTCAAATTGTAGGTGTAAATTCGGATTATGCAATCAATATCAAATAGGAAAGTTCAGATATGGAAAGTCTAGACTGTCAGCACACACCACTTGTTTTATGCACAACATCCACATCCATATACCAAATTTGATGATTCTAGATCCAGTGGAAAGATAATTTAAAGGAGAAATTATTTGTTTATCTTGAGACTTGCCAAATTCTGATGATATGAGGGTGAAAAATGCATATCAAGATAAACTGTATTTGGAAACCGGACAATCGACATATCATCAGTAATTTGTGCATAATCTTCTCCTACATAGTTCAAATCAAGCAATTCTAGCGGTATTGGAAAGATATGTTGAAGGTTCACGATTTTTTCTCTCATGAGATATTTCAAATTCAGACGTTTCATGGGTCAAACGGCTCATGAAAGACAACTGACCTGGGACATATAGAACTCTATATAAAGCCTTGTATTCTCTAATCAATGGAGCTCTTCCCCTTTAATTTTATTTTCGTTTTTATCCAATGGGGAGAGAGTTTTATGTTGTATGTATTTATTTTTATTATTAGCTAAGTATTTTTTCTTTTCTTTTTTTCTCATGTCTCTTTTCTCTTCTTTTATGTTTTTTATCATCATGTGTAACTAAATCCATCTCTTACAATGTGGAAATATGAGCTAGGATGAATTACGAATTAGGGTTATCATCATGTTAATATTTTGATTTGTTATTACTTTTGATAATTGACTTGAAAGAGAGATGATTTATAATTATTTGGTAAGTTAATGTTACTTGTAAGTTTTTTAATCTATCCTTAGAATTATATCGTTGCTTCTTTGCTTGCAAGAATTCGTAAATTTGTAATTAGATCTAGTTTAGTTGTTTGATGATTTGATAGTCTAATCACTTCAAGTCATGCTTACAAAACCTAAACTCGTATGCCTAATGAAATGTGCAACGCCTTTCCCAATTCATTCTTATGTAAATGTTTTCACCTTCTAAGTGTTTCATCTCATCGTAATTTTTTATTGCATTCTTATTATAAAAAACATCAAAAAAATTACATTATCTCTTAGTCTCTTCATAAAACAAAAGACAAAGAATATAAACCACCATTGAATTTATCATCATTATTGCTCGTGCTTCATTGAAAAATAAAATTGACTGGAATTTGCGACATCTCCTTATGTTCGACCCGTATGATGCAACACCGTACACTTGCGATTAAATATAAAACTCATCAGTGGTCGTATGGCATTGTAGCAGTGCCAATAAGGATGCTCGAGTTAGGTGCAGAGAGGGTGTGACTAGATTAAGACCAGTATTTGTTTTTTGAGGAGAGATATACATTCTGTTGTGTACGGAATGCTCCATCGTAGCATGTATATCATACTATATGTGCTTGGAGACCATTTTGAAGTGGAATGATGATCCCTGCTCCTTCACGAGTCCAAGATTTAATTGTCATTAGTTTCCATTGTGTAACCTTTGACGACATCATGAAGTAAGGAGTTCATGTGACTACTTTGGGTTGTTACCTATGATCATGATTGATTTAGACTAAAGGGGCATTTTTGAGAAAGGAGTCAACTTTGAGTGTAGTGATGGTCTCGGGCGAAGGGAAATATTTGATTCAACTACACTGAAAGTATTTGTTGGTGCTAACTGTATTGGATACAATAGCAAGTGCTTTGAGGACAAGAAGGTGGTCTCTCTGAGGGATCGAGATATCTTCGATCTTGTGAGTCTGAGTAAACTTGAGGAACTATGATATACATTAATTTCTTGATTTGTTTGTTTTTAAGAGGTGATGCTACGATTCTCGTTCTTAGTAAGGTTTGTAGTTTTGGGCTGTTGACGTAGGTATATCACTAGTTGCACGACCCATTTGTCGTATGTTTGTTGTCTGCAAGTGTCTGGGACACTAAATTCATGTATCTGAGATACATGATTAGAAATGAGAGCATATATAATACATTTGTGTCAGGGACACATAAGGACATGACAAATTGTCAACGTTCTGTTTGTGCAAGTGGGAGATATTCATTAAATATGCCCAATGGGTACATGGGGACATGGGTGACACTAGGGGTGTCAACGAATCGAATAGGGAACGAAACTGCCATCATCTGTATCTGAATTTGGGATTTTTTTTGACATCCGTATCCGATTGGATATTTTTAATTACATCTGAATCAATATCCGACGGATCCGGATCAAATATGGATATTATCCGTATCCGAACAATAAAATCCAGAAGTAAGATCCGGACGAAAGCATCTGGATTTAAAAATCCGATCCGAAATCTACTTTAACCTAATAATAATCAAAATCATAAATTTACTTTAATTCAATAATTCCAAAGTTTGATCTGAAACTTTACCAACAATACATACAAGTTACAAAATAATACAAGCATAAATTACAAACATTAGAACTAACCCAAATGTTACAAACTTACAACCAAAAAAATCTATAAAAAATAATATACTAAAATTTAAAGGCTGAAATAAATCCCAAAGCTAAAATGACTTAAACAAGCATATGAAGTTCATAATTCATTTCTCAGCTTCTTCGATAGTTGTTATGAACCCAAATCCACGACTTTAGTCAGTTTCTCTGTTATAAGAGCATTCTTAATGATGTCATCCCCCGTGGATGACACCGGACGACCACAGATGATCGGATCATCTGCGGTCGTCGACTTGGTTGTGCCACTTGGCACGACCCGGTTGGCCCTTTTTTATTTTGATTTTTTTATGGTTTTGGTGTTTTTTTTGGTATTTGTTTTAATAATTAGGAGTTTATATTTTGATAAATAATTAGGATTTAAGTAGTTGTAGTTTATATTTTGATAATAATTAGGGTGTGGTCACCTAGGAGCGAGACCCCTGACCGACCTGTTAAGAGTGTTGTCAATCCGACAAGATAAGACATAACGTGTGTAGTGTAGATTGTCAGTCCGACAGGATAAGGCATCACGCGTGTACTGTAGATTGTTAGTTCGACAAGATAAGTGTGTTCAATAAATAAAGTATATGTAATTTGAAAATAAATAAATTATTAATGTTTTTGGTAAATATAAATGATTTTGGAATAGAATAAAAGTTGAGAAGAAAATTCATGATTTGGAGGAAAAAGAGTGGGATGACCTAGGTCATGGTTAATGGGTGAATAGTGAGAGAGAAATATGAGGTTGGGTAATGATGACGTGACAGTGAGAGAAAGAAGAGAGAGAAGGTGGATGACCTAGGCCATTGCTGCGGATGCTCTATGTCACCTACGCAAAGGAAAAAAATTATATGCCAATTATTTCATGAAAAAAACTTTAACTATTTTTCTGTTGAAATGGTAACTTTGAATAGAAAAAAATAAATCAATCAAATGCTTCGCCTATATCATGCACAATCATCTCTAAAATTTTAGGTCCTTACACCCATTTTAGGTGACAACACGAACACCACTCACACAATATTTGATCAATTCAGAAATTGTGTACTTATCATAGAAATCTGAGAAGTATTTCAGAGGTAAAAAAAGTATCAAAAAATTGCTTTAAGTGAAACTTCATCTTCATAACCCAAAAATACGTATTAGCTGAAATTTCTCAACACTTGAAATTGAAACTAGCATTCTTTATTATGCTTTGTTTCTCTTCTCTCAAGTATCTCATCCAACTCGCTCAAAACTCTAAACCACAATCAACAATACAACCATGAAAAATCGAAAACAAGAACAAAATTAAGAGTAGGGTCTCAAAACCTAGCTATACCTCATCAATCTCAACAACCCCAGCCTAGTTGAACCCAAAACACAAAACACACAAAATCCTTCACTATAAACCACTAAAGCAACCAACTTTCTCCAAAATCGAACCAAAATATGCAAACCCAAGACCACCATAAACCTATTCTCAACTATTATTCTTCCAAAATCCAACAAGCCACAACATAACGAGAACACCAAACCCACAAAACTTGTCACCCGAAATCCGTAAAAGAACCAACTTTCTCCCAAAACAAGTAAAAAAAGGACAACCCAAAACCTTTATTCGTCTTAGAGGCAATTAACATAAGAAAAAAAAGATGCCCATAATCGTCAGATATATAGTAGTACCTCGTCGACGATAAAGAAGCAGTTGTGCGATGATGGAGGAGGAGACGAGGAGGAGTAGGGGCACACATGACAGGGCGCGATGGGAGGCGGCGGAGACGACATAGGAAGAGGCAGAGGCGACACGAGAGGGGACAGAGGCAGCACAGGTTAGGGTTGGGGCTAGGTTTTGCTTTGGAAGAAAATAATTTATATATGTTGGGTAGATTGTATACAAAGATCATACCTTTTCATATTACATGTGAAACATAAAATGATAAGATTAACATATTAAGTTACAATTAATTAGCAACTACGTACAAATTATAAAAATTTAATAAATATATACAAATATATGTTATGAATGAATTAAACGGATACGGATACGATACATGTACGGATACAGACATGAATCTTATAATACGGATATTCAATCTCAGATAGGATGTTATTCGGATAAGATGTATCAATATCCATATTCGCTCCACGAGTTACAAGATATCAAGTTTTGGATACGAATACTGTTTTACGGATGACGGATTATCGGATGAAACGAATACGAACACAGATCAATTCTCGAATTTCAGACATCCATTGACACCCTTAGGTGACACATGGTCTAATCTGATTGACCATGATTGGAGTGTAGGATTTCGTGTCCCTATGTATGTGTATATTTTAATTTTTTTAATACAAATATACAAGATCGATTTCATATTTTCATTGATTTTTTGTACATGTATATGTTTATTCTAATATCATGCATTCCTACACATATTAAAATAAACAAAAGAGAGAGGATAATACCCAAAGGTTCTCTAAAACTATTCAGAAGATCCAGTGCTCCGTTTCTCGTCGAATCACCCGCCGATTCGCCTCCAAGTGTTCACCAAACTCTAAACAAGATTAGAGAGAAAGGAGCTAGTGAATCAATCTCTAATTAAGCTTAGAATCTAGCTAATAACCCATCTTTAAGCTCCTAAGATTTCTATCTTCAAAACTTAAAACAATTAAGAGATTTTCGTGGTGATTAAGGAAGGGATTAGAGAGAGAATTATATTGCATGTAATAAAATAAGTAGGATGATGGGTCCATTTATAGACTCCCAAAACATCCATATCAAGAACTATTCTCTAGTCATGATCTATTATTTTTTCTCTCCTAAAATTAATCCCAAATTGCCACATAAGCATGCTATAAAACGTTTGATCAAATTTGGAATTAATCCAACCCATGACTTAATTATTCTCTTAATAATTCAGGCAAAAATCACGTTGTTCGGTTAACTGAGAATTCTTCTCGGTCAACCGAATCATTCGGTTTTAACACATGTTCGGATGTCTGTGAGCTAGACGGTCGACCGTTGACCTACTAAAATTTCTCCTGGTGAATTTCTTCGGATGACCATGTCACGCTCGGTCTACCGAAAATATCCCAAGATAGCTCCTGAATATTTTCTCTCGGTTGACCGTTCAAGCCCGGTTGACCGATCCTATTTGTCCTGGCACTCCAGACAATTTCGGTCAACCAAATGTGTTATCCGTTCCGTGTTCGATTGACCGTTCCAAATACGCCTCGGTCGACCGAACCCTAAACGGTTTACCGTGCTGACCGATTTTGCCTTTGTCAAATTATCGATTTATATCCAACAAAATTTGACATTTTGGGGTTTTAGAAAATTCATATCTTATGTAATATATTATCCTATGTAATATTAAATTATTACACCTCATAATATATACACCTTATATGAATTTATCCATGATTCTAATTATGTCAATTATCATGACGTATTGATTCACCATATGTGTCCATTTTCATATGAAACCCGACACATCTTATGAACTCAAAATTAAGTTTCTTTTTTCGCAGTTTTGTGGTGTGACCTATAGGAGGATCTAAGCCAAATTGACAGCGATATTAAATATTTAATATCTCAAACTATAAGCGGTATCTAGCTACACATTATAGTTACCCAATTAGCATAAATGTCTTTGTTCCACTCGAACTAAACACGATCCATTTAGTAATGCAAGTGCACCACTTGTGTCCGTCCGTTGCCTCAGTAGAAATGTGTCACATTTGTACTATATTCATTTATTTATCTCTTTAAGCTAATTATAACTATGTAACTTAACTCAACCTACATTGTGCACATTATAATTTTGCTTTATCAAGATACCCACTAATATCATCACTCAATTAAGAGGGCAATGATAATCGTTTGACTAGCTATTTTTTCCAGCATAAGTCATGTTCAACCAACTATTGCCTTTATCACTATACTCATTGATAATTTTTGACAATAATCAAATCAAGCACTTCTTGAGTGAAAATATATGTCTCATATATGAGGATCCAAGACATAGTAAAACATTAATGACACAAAACACAATTCCATAATGTTTTACTTGTTTATTTCTATTTAATATATAAAAGTAATATTTTCTTCTTTTATATACTCGTGTCGTCAATTATTTGTAGAGCTACAACAATTGATAACCAACACGACAATCTTATCTCGGTGATTAATGTTTCATGTTAATTACCATAATTGTGAATAACTTTTGATTTATGTAAACCATTATCTTTTAGAGCTCTACGGTTAAGGACAAAACATCTCTTCCTTAACACTTCCAAAAGACGATTACCATAATCAATGAACAAAATGTTTACACATCCAATTCATAATAATTGACATATAAAAGTAAAACTTTTAGTAACACATTCCTTTCATGGAGATCATGTGTACATGGTGGTTACAAATCTTTGGTGTATATATATGAAGGAGAATTATGGTTAATTCCTTGTGAGATCTACGTTTTTTCGCTTCGTGACAATATTTTTCTCCAGGTGACAATTATTTTTCTCTTCGTCCAACACCAAAAACCTCTCTCTCTATTCTCCATCTTTGTGCACCAACTAGACTCTTGGGTTATGATTCTACGTTTCATCTCCATGAGAGTTGAAACTCAACCGGTGGGAAGACCCTTGCATCGCGACGCTTTGACTTTCTTATGTTGCTTTCTTAAAGGTAGATCAAGAGAATGTATGATCTCCCCCACGCTTCCGTTGTATATTTCCAGCAATCAAAATCATACTTATATCAATAACGTATTGACCAGTTATTTATCACTCATAAGTGATCACCGTCCAATTTGATCAAGGCACGACCTAACACTATCTTTAGACTCCATCTCTGCAACATATTTTCATTGATATCGATTGAGAAAGGGTTTTTTTTCCTCTTGCAAATAAGGAGTACGATCGTAGATGCAAAATCGTAATACAATTGCAGTTATCAATTTCAAATAAAATTGCAAGCATATTATCACCCTCCGGAGCTGTGCCTGCAGTTTGAGACAGGAAAAATCCTATATTTCTCGTGAACCACTCGAAGTTAGTTAACATTAATTGAAATAGTTACGCCAAAAATACGTTGTCAAATGTGTATGCAATTACATGTGACATTGTTAGATTTATTAGTGATTCTAATAATACCACACAACATTAAATCTAGACATCGAAATCAATCAAGTGCATAAAGAAACGAAACAAAATTGTACCTTAGTGAAGAAGCATACGAAGAAGAAGCACACCAAATCAACCATGGTTCCTTAACTGAGGAGGATATAATTGTGTCAAAAGTTCTTGAAATCGTACGTTTACATGTGTGTGGTTATTGTAAAGTCAGTCAATCATCCTGTTTTCCACCATTCACCCCTTTAATGGCATATACCAGTCTCAAGAAAAACATACCAACTTATATTAGCATAAATTTAGTTGGCTTTTTCCCTTTTCTGGAAGTGAATTAAATGATACACGTGGGATGTTTAGGACGGCAGGTGGATTTGTCCCGTAGTTGTTTGGATCGGAATAAACTCTCACAAGACCACATTGTGCATTATATTATGACATCGAGCTCACGGATTAAATTCCGTCAACAAAGAATAGTTGGTGGTCATTACTCGAGAATTGAACTTGACCGATTTGATTGCGATCCGAATTAATTGGTTGGAAGAATAAGGTGAGTTGGTGGTTAATCTTGTGAAGATGTCGGTCGGGGACCCGAAGATTCCGGGGATCAGACCTTTTACAGTGTTATTCATGACGAGCAGAAGATGGAATTTATTATTACTCGAAATCCCCTCAATCCATGGACGAATAGAAAAGCCCTTTGGTTTTTGTGCTTTGAGGTTTTCATAACCGAAAATCGCATAAAAATTCATGGACAAATTGAAGTCATTTGATTTTTGGGTTTGAGGTCAGGGGAGCATAAATGCCTCTGATCAAGGTTGAGTTTTCCAATGGACGTAAATGTGAGCAGTCGAATGTCTAACAACGGGTTTAGTGACATGGATGCATAATTTAGCGCATTAGTTAAAACACAATGATATTTACCACGAGAACTACAATCTTTACTTCGCTATAAAACTAGGGATTATACAACCACTCTCAGTTAGACATGTCAATTGTGTCGTGTTCGTGTCGGGTCCGACAGTTTTGTAGTTGTGTTAGATTTCGTGTTATCGTGTTTAGCATAATTTGAAGAAAAATAATTAGTGGCCTCTCTTAAGGACGCCCTTACGTGACGCTACTGACATATACAAGTCCATGTCATCAAAAGATTTTGTAGTATTTTATTTTTCCTTTTTTGACTCCTTGCCCGATAAATCATTTAAGGCTTTTCAGTTAAAGCATTCCTTTTGGCGCATTATCTCATCTGCGAATGTTCCATCTTTTGACGCTCTATCCTATGATAATCCCCAGAATCACAACCTTTTGTCTTATGTTCTATTTCGTATCTTCTTTCTCCCTTTTGAGCTTAGGTTGTTCTCTACTATCAACTGCAATGAAAATTGTACCTATGATGTCCCCAGAGGAGCAACCGTTAAACGTTCCTCGAGAGAGGATGTTTTTTCGTTCTTTCGAAGAAGTCATGAATTTTTATAATGCCTATGCAAATGCTTGTGGTTTTGGTGTTAAGATAAGGTAATCTCATTACGATCGGAGTGTTGTTATCCAGACCACACTTACGTGCTCCAAGGAGGGCAAGACACCAACAAACCAAGAATAAGGAATATTGAAGCCTTGTTTATCAAGACAAGTCGAGTGCACGACTCAGATCAGGGTCTCCGGAAATCCAACAAGGGGTTACCAGATTAACTTTGTTGATCTTAAGCATAACCACACTATATTTGAAGAGGAGTAGATGCGCTTTCTTAGACAAAACCGAACTGTACCTGAGGCGAATAGCACGCATAACGTGCAATCATTTGTCGTCGAGACTGGGGGCATGACAAACTGACTTTCAACGAGAGGGACCACAGGTATGTGTTGTTTCTGCAGTTCATAAACCAAAGTGTGTTGTAAGAAATCTACGACGTTCATAACTCTTTGTGTGCATACAGTAACGTTATAACCGAAGTCAGAAATTTAAAAATGGGATCTGGAGATGCACAAGCTCTTCAGAACTATTTCACTAGGATGCAAAAAATTGATTCAATGTTTTTCTTTGTCATGGATATAGATTGCGAAGGAAGACTAATGAACGTTTTCTGGGCTGACTGCCATTTTAGAGCTGCATATTCATATTGCGGAGATGCTATATATTTCAACACTACCTACCTGACTAAAAAATACGACATGTCTTTTGCACCATTCGTAGGAGTTAAATCCCCATTTCGAGTCGGTCTTGCTCGGTTGCGTTTTGTTGTCCTGTGAGACCACTGAAAATTACATTTGGTTGTTCCAAATGTGGCTGTCGTGCATGAGAGGTACCATATGAAGGACATTGTTCTATCTTAAAAAGGTTTTTTGTGTGTACCTTTTTAGTTAGTCCTTCTCCTTTTTAACCTTGTGGTGGCCTATTTAGGTTTGAGAGTACCTTTTTATATGTACTGTCAACCCTTTTTAATATATAGGTATGTCTTTTTTAATTCATTTGGGTTGTCTTTTTAAAATATTGGTTTGTCCCTTTTAAATTATGGGCTTGTCTTTTTAATATATGAGTTTGTCCTTTAAAATATACGAGTTTGTCCTTTATAATATATGGGTTTGTCCTTTTTAATGTACGGGTTTGCCCTCTATAATATATGGATTTGTCCTTTTTAATTAACTATATTGTGCAGATGTCCCTCAACCAGCACTCATAACAGACCAATGTTCCGTCATTACTGCTGTCGTAAGGAATGTCTTCCCAAACGCCACACACAAATTTTGTATATGACACATAATGAACAAAGCTCCAGTGAATTTGCCAACACAGTATCATAAGCATACGTTATCTGATCTAAAACTAATTGTATACGACTCAAAAAACCCAGCAAATTTTGATCGGAATTGACATGGTTTTCTAGGGGATTTTGAACTTCAGAACCATAACTGAATTCAATACATTTATGCAATCCGTGAGTCCTGGGTACTTGCTTTTGTTGGTGATTGTTTTTTCGCAAGAATGACTTCTACCGAAAGAAGCAAAAGTATGAACACGTTCTTCGACAAGTACCTAACTTCGAAGACTACTCTTAAGCAGTTCGTTCAACAATACCAACTCGCACGTGCTCCACCATAAATACGAGAAGAAATCTTAATTAGATTTTGATTGTCTTCATAATAACCCCCAATTGGTTTCAATATATCCCTTAGAGAGGCAAATTAGTGAGTTACATACGGTCAAGATTTTTAAGAAAGTCCAGTTAGAAATTGGGAAGATGATATACTGCAATCTAACTAAGGAGTGCGAAACGAATGATGGGTTGCATGACAAGGTAACTAAACATGTATGGACTGGTGAGCAGCTACTGTCGAAACATTTCCTGGTACAACGCATAAGTCCGAACTTCACATGTCATTGTACAATGTTTCAGCACGTTGGTCTTCTGTGCTACCACGTTTTGGTTGTACTTGGACGCCTAGATCCTAATGCATTGCTCCCACCAGCTTACATCATTAATCGATGGTAGAAGGATAATCGTCGGAGCTATCGAGATAAGATGTACCCAGATGATGACATAATGGAGAAGGATACGCTTTGTCGTCACGACGACATCATGGGTCATGCCATTTGGATCGCACAGGAAGAATTCATTTCCCACGATAGGTATCTTCAAGCCGTGAAGTGTATGGAGTGACTTAAGTCACAAATGATCACAACCCAGGTCCCTATTCTAGTTGATGAAGCTGGAACCATGGGTACATCTGTACACAATCCAGATAAAGCCACCTATCCAGGAAGATCACCGACCAGACGTCGAGTTTCTTTAGTTGACAAGATAATTTAAAAAAGCAAAAAAAAATGTGCATCACAGGAGAGAAGAGCAAGTTCAGGTGGAAGGATTAATCACCCCTTCACTAATTCACGTCAAAACCAGGAGATCCTGATTTTGGTGATTGAGGCATGCATTTGTATTACGAGGAATGAGCTCCCTAAGTATGCATTGTTAAGTTTGCAAAGTTCATGTTAAACGAAGAAACATTACCATTACAAAAGGACTGTTGTAAAACTGGTCGACCCTTTCACTGGAATTGCGTTCCTTCACAAAGGATATTGTTTAACATGTAAAAAGAACATACGTTACATTTAAAAAGGGAACCGTTTAATTATCAAAAGTAGGTGGATAGCTAACAAGGATAACTGGAAACACGTAAAAAGGTCACGTGATATGTTTAAAAATGACTAATGTTAAACAGGCCGACCTTTTCACGGGAATGACGTTCATTGAAAAAGGATACCGCAGAACATATAAAAAGGACATACGTAACCGTTAAAAGGAAACAATTTTATCCTCTTATGTTGGATAGTTCATAAGCATAAGTAGAGACACGTTAAAAGAACACGTGATACGTGTAAAAAGGTCTGAGGTAAAAAGGATACGTGAAACGTTTAAAAAGGACGAATGTTAACCGAGACGACATTTTCATGGGAATGACCTTCGTTGAAAAAGGATATCGTGAAACATTTAAAAGGACATATGTAATCGTTAAAAAAAACAGATGTAAAAAGGACAAAGGATAGGTTTAAAAAGGACAAACAAACGAAGTTCAAAGGAAACCGTCTTGAAAACCAAACGCATGGATGCCATTGAATTCGTCCAAAAAGAAAAAAAATTATATAGGAAAAAGAAAAATTATAAGTTTAAAAAGGACACGAAACACTTAAAACGGAACACATGGATGACATTGAATTCGTCCAAAAAGAAAAAAATTATACATGAAAAAGGGGAAAAACCGAGTATGTATTTTATACAGATAAAAAGGAGAGATGTTGCGTACAAAAAGGACAATTATCAAAACAACGAAGGGAAGAGAATATTTCCAGTTCATACTTTAACACAAGTGCGGGGGACCCTCACTAAAAACATTGCCAATTCACCCTTAAAGGAGGGAAGTATCTTGTGGTCCTCAAGCGTCGGTGGAACATTTTGCATGAGACACCTTATCCAGTATAACACATAAGTGTTAGAATCTATGGCCCTCTAATCGATGGATAAATGCGGAATTAAAAATAATTATCGAAGATTAAGGAAGAGACAATTGCAAACCACAAAAATGACGACGCCGGAGTTTAGAGAGGTTCAACACCCACATTCGGGTCCTAGTCCTCCTCGCAAGCCTCGCTCGTAAGCGGGGCTGATTTTTCGGAAAATAAAAGATCATTTGTTTGAGAAAGGTTTCGACCCAAGTTACGGTCGATGGATCACACAGTGAAAATGAATCATTTAGTGGTTTCAAGAATGACAGTGACAATGTTTGTAAGACCCTCTCTCCTATTATAGGAATAATGTCCTTCTTCATCTTGTTTGATTGTATGCTTGAGGTTTTGTATGCTTATTTTTCGTTTCGGGGAAGTTTCCACTTTGGAGAAAACTTTCCTTTTTGGGTGAGTGAAGTCGGCTCGTAAGCGGGTGCGACTCATCAGGCAGTTTTGCAACCGATATACTCAATCGTGTCCATCGGGTGCTTATTTGTTGAGAAATTCGACACTTGCTTTGGTTGGGGCGTATAGGGCTGATTGGACTGAGGCGGATGACATGGCATCCTAGTAAGCAAGGATGAGATTTGATTTTATTTGCACACTTTTGAATTGCATAGTTTTTGGCAAGTCGTTATATTGAATGATTGGCATTCATTTGTTGCATTTTCTCTTTGTATCTTGAAACAAAAACCACCAACCCTAGCCCTAGACGTCCCTTCCTGTTTCCCCACCTCCTACCACACGAAAATCCAACCTTCTCCTCCCTCTCCAACGTTCAGACCAAGCAGCAACTCCAGGCAGCGCGCAAGGAAGCAAGGAACGTGTAGAAGGCTGCAGCAGCTTCTCTCAAGCGACCTTCAGGCGGCTTCAACCTCTCCCTCTTCTCCACGCAGCCACCCACTTTCCTCCTCTCCCCTCTGGTGCCTTGGTGGCCAGCAGCTCCGGCAAAGCAGCAACCTCCGGCGAGGCTTTAAGTGAAGGATGCGGCAGCAAGAAGCAGTGCACGTAGGAGTCAGCTGCAGCGACTTCACCAGCACACTCCAGCCTCCTTTTCCAGAAACCAGGTATGCTCCGGACCCTTGAGGAATTTACTGAGTGTGGGTGTTGGCTGGAGGGACGGCCAACACCATTGAGGTAGGTGGTGTAATCAGTTGCACTACCAAATCGAGTTCCCTACCAAACGCGTGCATGGTCTGGCGTGTTTGGTGGCTGGCTGTTGGTGCAGCCAGGCACGCCGGAGCTCCGGTGAGATCTGACCTACTCTGGTCAGGCATCTAAGGGGGGGTGGTGGTGAGCTCTGTTGGAGACATGAGTGGCTGGTGCACTTGGTTTCTCTTCCTTGAGTTTCCTTGCATACGAAAGAGCGTAGCTCCCGGACAGTCGGCTAGTGCGGCTGAATTCCGGTGGATGATGGACCCTAGATGCATGGGAGGGAAGTCAGGGATGGGAAGAGGCAAGGCAGGGCTGTGGTGGGGCGTGCACAGGAAGATCAATGCTTGGGAGGGGCTTGCGCGGCTGACCTAGTTTCTGTTGGCTGTGCAAGTGTCCTGCTGAGGTGTGGGCTGATTCAGACCGTCGTGCACCACGATGGTCACGTCCTCCACCTTCTAAGATGTCGAGGAGTTGGCCTGGAAGGGCTGTGGGAAGTGCGGGAGTCGGTGCATGCATGAACGAATCCTTGTGGCTGTCGTGAATGTGTTCTTGATGCTTGCTGATTTCTTGTGCTAGTCGATTCATGTTGTATGTTTGATGCTCTGATTTTGTAAGTATGCTTAGTGTTACATGCTGGGGTGAGATTGAGAGTAATTATGCCATGCACAACTCTGAAATACATAGGTAGTGAATGAATGTGAATTATGCTAGTGATGCCATGTGATATGTATATGCTATGCTAGTTTGTAAACATTATATAGTTCTTTTGCTCACATATGCTTTATGATTTCACGTATGGAACACGAAGATATATGTTACACGTGTGACTGAATCGGTTAAAATACCGTAAGTGCACGACAGCGTTGAAGCGGTGGCAAGTGTTGGTTTTTTTACCTTAATCTATGTTTTGATGATTTAATCAACCTAATCTTAATTATAATCAATATAGAGTAGCACACTACGAATAACATATATATTGTATTGTACCTTGTATAGGTGATCAAGACTCAAGAAAGAAATGATTCAAGTCAAGACATGTACTCAAGCTTATTTGAAGACCTGTAATTTGTATTTCTTTTGTGTCTTAGGAACTATGTGTACTTGAGCATACAATAGTAAATAACCACTCACATACACACTAGGTTCCTTGTAGAAGTCACACACAATATTTCACATCAATTGGACTTCAATAGATCACTCAAACTAGGACCGGAAAATACTTAATACAAACATGTTCTGCCTGTGCCAAATCGGTCGACCGGAACGAGTTCCTCGTTCGACCGATTAGGTATGTTAATACTGTTAGCCTAAGTGTTGTACTAGTCAACCGTTTGGACATTTTCGTCGATTCTCTACACGTGTCACTTGACCGTTAGATTTGTCGTTTTTCTACAACGGTCGGATTTCCCAAAACACAATATTCCCTGCCTTCTGGTCGACTGATTTATACCTAGTTGTCGACCTGTTATATCAACTTTGGTCACCCTGAACACTCTGAAAGTTTCCAGTTGAATGTTTCCTAGATCTCGGTCAATCGAAACCCATTTTCTCCTTGAACCCGGAAAAGCTTGGAAATTTCCGGTCGAACCAACCATTCGTTTAGTTTGACTCATCCATCCTTACCAGACCAAAAAACCCCAGAACAGTTGACTGATCCCCAATTTAGTTCGACTGTTCACTTAAGTCAACTTAAGTAATAGTATATTTGTTCGATTGGTCGACCAAATTTGTTTTGAACTGTGACCACACTTCACTTTTTTGTGTTTCTTCCACAACCACTTACCTCTTTAATCACAATGGCTATAACCCCTTAGGAGCTTATAAATAGATGTTTCCAAGATACAATTTAACAACTCTTACACTCCAAATTGTCCAATACATCTCAGAGAAAATCCCAAGCTCCAACTTCCCAAATCATACTCTCCATGCTAAACTTCCACACTTTAGATCATTGCCTAATATACTATGAGTGTGCTCAAGTTAGAGAGTGATTGTTCCACTCATTTCTCTGTCAAGAAGCAATGATTGCAGTGAAAGCCCGAAGTGTTACCTCTCGGATTGTGAGAGGAAGAAATCAAGCTAGCGAGGTTGTTCGTGGAGCTTATGGTGTAAAAGGCTTAATCTCGGCCCAGAACGAGTTTGATAGTGAAGATGTAGGTAGAGCTCGAGGGAGGTCGAGCGGAGCTTGAAGAGATGAAGTAGGTGGGAGACCGAATCTCTATAAATATCTTCTGGTGCCTTTGTGTGGTTTGCTAATTTCTTGTCTTTACTTGCTTTTGTTTGATTATTTCTGTTGCATCTTTGATTAAGCAAGTAGAGGTTTAACCCTAAAACTGATTAGATAAATCGGACCATACACGATCCTACAACAAGTACGGGTCGGTCCACATGGAGCGCGTATGAGTCAGATTCACGATAAAGGCAACTTGACCACATGCATGTACTTGTCTTGTTCCCTTCTTTCACTCCATACTTATCCTCACCTCATCATTCCCCATAAAATAGGCCCACTAATCTAAGCACGTGTTAAGCTTCACCCAAGAGCATTAAGACATTAAATATAAGAGTTAAATCTCATTAGATGGTTATGGAAATCATGTAAGTCTCAAAGGATTAAGATTAACACACACTAATCCATCACATGATCAAATCACCTTCTTTTTCACCCCCCAATGGGGTGGACTACTCTCTACACTAAAAAAATATAAAAATAACATGAACCCATAATGGAAATGACTAAAATAAGATTAAACAAACAACAACATCAAACAAATTACATCAAAGTAAAAGACATTAATGGAAAGAGAAAGATTCAACTAACTTGAAATGAAAAGATTACTAAATTCCTCCTTCTTCTTCTCTTACACTAATAAGCAGCAAAACAAAACCTAAAACTAATGGAGAAGCAAGAAGAAGTGGGAGAGGAGGGATTACAATGGTTTATATAGACTAATACATGGTTAGGATTAATCTGGGAATAATCGTACTACTCTAAATCAAATTTGGAGGTCCTGGAATGCTCTAATCCGACAATCCGACCCACAACCAATTTTTGAGAGCGAAATTCTTAACCGGATCTGCCAGTGGTGGATAATTTTCTCTGATCGACTCCAAATTTCAACCACAACTTTAGTTCACATAATAAACACGTGGGGCGCGCCTGGATCTGTTGGTTCAATCCCGTTTGTTTTTAATTATCGAATTACTCCTCAGGTTCATGAGATTGTGGACTTTTGCAACCAACATAATTTTGTTTACACTTAAGTCCCTCTGGGTTTTCACTTGGGTCCTTCATGAGTTACAATCCAGTCCTTGGGCAATACAAACATGTCGAGAACCTACCAAATCAGTCCATTCTTCTTGCGTTTAGGTCCTTTTCTCTTCCTTTCTTTTCTTTATTGCCCAAACCCTGAAACACATCAAAGAAACACACAAATAACACAATATGGGGTAAAATAAAGGATATATAGCATGAATGTAATGTATGATACACTACTAATCAACGTGCACAACATGTTCTTACTGAATTTCAGAGACATATATGTATGCTTGCTTGAATCTGAAATTAACCTTACTTATCAACTAAACAATCATGACCCGTAGTATCGTAGCATCAATTACTCGATTTATAGTTGATTGATTATGTGGGGGGTTAAGAGTTCTACTGTTGTTTATATTGCCGAACTGAGTGTGCTCATGTGGGCATGTGTGTTTATTTAGAAACTTGACCTCATAACCCTCCTATATGACCCATCGATAACCAGGTTATATTGCCATGCTTGTTTGGTCGATTTGGCTATGACTATTTATTTATATTAGCATCTTGAAGTTGTTGATTGGTTTATAATATTCCTGACTGGTGATTGGCAATGTTGTGGTGATGAATGAATGGTTATTTGTTGTTGTTAATGCATTGTGTTAATTCTGATATGATTGGAGCCATGAGGAGAGCATTGTATACTCCTCACGTTGGGCTCATTCAGATTAATGTAGCTATGGAGATATATAGATCTTTAGATAGCTTGCATTATATTAATAATAAATGAATTCTTGGCACATTCTGTTTCTGGGCTGATGGGCCACGAATGTGTCCTTTAGTTTCAGAGTCCATTCGCACAAGACCTCTATGTGGAAGTCAGGCGTAAGATAAGTCATGGACAGGCACACTGTCATTCTGTCTCAGGTTAGGTGTTGTCAATGTCACGATGACATCATGTAAGTCTATTTCCACGAGTTGGGGCGTCTATCTGGCATACCGCTTTGTGCCAAGTGGTGGGTCACTACCGAGTGACCCGCTTCTGATTCTGACCAACAAGGCTGGTGTTGTCATTCCTTTTTAGAGGGATCCCTTCGGGTGTTACCAGAACGACGCGGCTGTTTAGAGTCGTGGCCATTCTGTTGCATTATGTTGCATTCTGTGTTTTCTGTTGCATCTGTGGTAGTTAGGCTTCATGCATAACTCTGTACACTTGGATTAGACCTGAGGCATACAAGCTTTTCTTTATTGAAAACTCACGCATATTTGTTGATATTTTTGCCTCAGGTACTAGGATCCTTTTGGAGTGGACTGGAGATGTTTCAGAGGACTCTGTACACGAGGGATACGTCGACCAGAGTCTTCAGTTATCTTTACTTACACTTTATGTTATTGTATTTCCTTTTGAAACTCAAGTATTGTATTGAATCTGTTCATATATGGATATTCAATTGTCTCTGTTATTTTTATATGTCAGCTATCCATGTATGTCTTTTATATATTGTCAAGTTAGTCTGTTTGTTTGTCTATTGTGACCCCTTCGGTCGTCGTGGAGATCTCTAATCGTGACACTAGTGTTCCTTTCCCAGTGCGCATACCCGCAAGATCGGGGGTGTTACAATGTTAGCGTGAGAGATCAGTTAGAAGAAATGATTCAGGATATAGCTGAATTTTTTTCGTCCAACCCCGATTTACTTGGTAGTTTGTTAAGTGACAATGAGAAACCGTTGTATAAGGGTCGCACCAAATTTACTTGATTGCCAGTGGTGTTGAACTTGTACAATTTAAAAGTAGAAATAGTTGGAGCAATGTCAGTTGTACAACATTGTTGAGCTATTGAAAGAGATGCTTCCAGAGCATAATGAACTTCCAGATAGAACTTATGGTGCTAAGAAAGTGTTGTGTCCTATGGGAATAAAATATATGAAGATACATGCATGTACGAATTATTGTATATTGTATATGGGTGAGTTTGAAAACTTACATTCATGTCCCAGGTTTAATAATTCACGATACAAAATAAAACGTAGTGGACTGAACCACAATGTAAATGGTGATGAGTTGAAAATCAAAGGACCTCCTACTAAAGTTTTGTGGTAACTTCCGATAATACCAAGGCTTAAATGTTTGTTTGTAGGTAAGAAATATTCCAAAAACAAGACATGACATGTTGATTGTGAGAAACCAAATGATCAGTTACTACGTCATCCTGTAGATTCACCTCAGTGGAAAAATGTAGATTACAACTTTCCTATTTTGGTGAAGAATCCAGAAATGTATGACTTGGACTTTGTACGGACGGAATGAATTCTTTTGGTAGTTTGAGTAGTATTCACAGTTCTTGGCTTGTTTTGCTTGTGGTTTACAATTCTGCCACCGTGGTTATGCATGAAATGCAAATATATTATGTTGTCCTTAATGATTTCTGGTCCGAAGCAACCTGAAAACGACATAGATTAGTGTATTTAAGATCCTTAATTGATGAACTAAAGAGATTGTGGGATGACGGATAGCTAGTTTTTGATGCTTATCATCAGCAATCATTTGTAATGCGGGCAACAATTTATTGCACGATTAATGACTTACCAGCTTATGGTAATATGTCTGGATATTCTATCAAAGGTCATGAAGTTTGTCCAATTTGCGAGGAGAATACATGCTCCTTTAAACTTGTTAATGGTTCTAATATAGTCTATCTTGGTCAACGGAGATATTTGCCAAACTCTCGTTTGTATCGTAGGTTGAAGAAGGCATTTAACGGAAAACAAGTGTTTTAGAATACACTAGTTGAAATCAGCATCGAAAAGATGTATGAACATGTAATGAACGTTCAATGTGAATTTGGAAAACCGTACAAACGAGCAAATGACAACAATTCTTGAAAACAAATATCTATATTTTTTGATATTCCTTACTGGAAAACAATAGAAGTTAGACATTGTATTAATGTAATGCATGTAAAAAAAATTGTGATGGTCTTGTTGGCACTGTATTGAACATACCTGGTAAGACAAAAGATAGATATAATGCTAGGCTTGATCTTGTTGACCTTGGTATATGAGCAAGGCTAGCACCAGAGAAGAAATTAGACCTGAACTACTTACCTCCAGGTTGTTATACATTGTCTAGAAAGGAAAAAGATTCTCTGTTAGTGTTTGCACGATGTAAGAGTTCCACAAGGTTATTCTTCAAATATCAGTAGTCTTGTTGTTATGAAGGATTTGAAACTTGTGGGGATGAAGTCTCACGATTGTCACACTCTAATGCAGCAGTTGTAGCCTGTATCACTGAGATTCATATTACAGAAAACTATCAGACATGTCATAGTAAAGTTGTGTTCTTTTTCAACAAGATTTGCAGTAAAGTGGTCGATCTCGTGCAGTTAGATCAGTTGCAGAATGAAATTGTGGCCACTTTATGTCAGTTGGAGATGTATTTTCCACATACTTTTTTAGGTGTTGACCATTTTTTAGGTGGATATATCCTTTCGAGTGTTATATGAAAGTGTTGAAAGATTATTGTTAAAATCGTCAAAGGCCAGATGCTAGTATTGTTGAAGGATACATAGTTGAGGAGGTTATCGAGTTTTGCACTGGATACCTAGGAAACGCCAAAAGTATTGGACTTTGGAACATTCGTCATGATGAACGTTTCGATGGTAAAGGGACGTGTGGGATGAAAATGTTAATTCTAAATGACGATAACTTATTGATAGCATATTTCTATGTGTTGTGCAATTCTAATAAAGTTCAGCCTATCAAAATGAACACATGGAACTTTTAAAAGAAAGAAATCTTTATGGAGTGATAAACAAGTAATTAATAGTCACAATAAGAATTTCATCTCTTGGTTCAAAAATGTGGCTTACAAACGTGATGTTTCGGAGACAATACAGTGGTTGGCCTACCGTCTGCGTTATGCTGTTACAAGTTACAGTGGCTATGATATCAATGGATATTCATTCTACACAGTCTGTGAAGATGTCAAAAGTGTTGTTCATAACAGTGAGGTCACTTTAATTTTATCCTAATTATAACATAATGTAATTTTTACTCTTGTAGACACATTTATGACGACAGAAGATCAGTCTTTCCCGATGATCAAGTATTTGGATTTGTGAGTCCATCTACTTATATATACGGGAATGACGATAAATCGGGTCACTTGCCGCTCTCATGAAAGAGGAATGGAAAATATATTATCCGATCTCTTATCACGATAGGTAAATTTGTTAATTCAAAGTAAGTGGAATTTGATTTCGTAATAATTTTCTAATTATATATATAAATAAAGCTCATTGGATGCTTGTCGTTCTATGTCCCGAGACTAATTCGGCATATTGGTTTGATCATTTGGGGTCGACTAAACCAAGAGAATCCATAAAGAATCTTGTAAATCTGTAAAAAAAATTAATCATCGTATTTGTAATTTGTGTATTTTGATTAGTATTATCGACTTCATATTGAATAACATGTGTTTCTCATGACAATGAAGGTTTACAAAGTGTTAGGTGGAAAAAGAAAAAGAAAAAATGTGGGAGTAACATGACATGGAATGGGAGTAAGTACTTTCTCCCATTTTTTTAATTATGTTAGGTAATTGACCATATATTTAGCGAATTTATACTTTTGTAGTACAACAAATAGACTGGTAATACGAAAATGTGGTTACTATGTTATGAGATACATGGAGGAAATCCTCGAATTTGCATCTCAAAACGTATCCCTATCCGAGGTAATATAAATCACTATTCAGTTGTATAATTATAGTTTCATCATTTAGATATTAATATTTTCTCTTGTATTTTTATAAGTCTTCCAAAAGAATAGCGATCCCTACTCGCAACGGGAGCTCGATGATACTCGTGACCGATGGACTCGTTATTTTATGAGAAACATGTTAATGAACTAAGAGGTTCTTATATCAATAACACTTTCTTTGTAATTAAACATGCAAATTTATTTAACATGTTTACTTGTATTACCAACATACAATGTGATCTTTAATATAATCAAACATCTTTGTGAATGAATGTCAAGTGTTTGTGTTTGTTTATGTATCTGTGTTTGTGGATAAATGTGTTGTGCAGGATGAATATTTTTCTTGTGCAGGTTGAATGTGTTTGTTATGCACGAATCTATGATTGCTACATTTTGTATTTATTTATTTTAATCTGGTGAGGGTATAGACGTCGGTTGTACCTAATAGCCGACGTTTATACCCTTCAAAACAGGAATTGACGTTGGCTATTAGGTACAATCAAAGTCTATGCATAGAGAATAGACGTCTGTCGGGAGATAAAACTGATGTGTATTCTCTACGTATAAACATTGGTTGTACCTAATAGCCGACGTCTATTCTTTAAGCATAAACGTCGAATTTTAAGTGATCGGCGTCTAGGTATATATGACACATACATAGACGTTGGTTCAAGAAAGCCGTATATCTGACGTATATTTCATTTTCTGCACTAGTGTAGCTAATTTGGAAGTCTACTTTTACTTGAACTAGCTACTTAGTTCGTTAAGCATTAAAATGGCAAAATAAATGAATGGTAACGAGATGGATGTGTATGGTTTCCAGCCAATTGTATCAATCAATTTTTATGATAAGCTCAAAAATTCTTGGCATCGATCAATGTCTTTCATAAAAAAACACCAACCACATCTACCAAATACATCTGCATAGGTGTTGGGATGAGACGTGGCATCTATAATTAGTGAGATGCAGAAGTGTGGTGAAAAACAAACACAAATCTAACTGAGATTGTTAGATACTCAGATAGGTCGTGAACCACAAATCACACGTTGAATAACAAAAGCAATCTAACGGACACAATTTATGTACAAATCCTCACAAGAAAGAGAACATAACCAAAAATCAGAGTTGTGTTCATAAGTGTCTCCTTTAAAACCCAATGTCTCCTGTCACGACAAACAACACAATCCAAAGAACAATCAAATCTTAACAAAACCACACTTCCTCCCAATCAAATCCAAAGCACAATCAAATCTCAAGAACACCAACAAAGAACACAAATCACCTAACAAATTACTTTGCTTGAAATTAAACCTAACACCAGGCCCGGCCCATAACAGGAGCAGGGTGAGCTCCTGCTCTGGGCCTCATTTTGAAGGGGGCCTCAAAAAAAAAATATTGATGTATATGGGCTTATTGGGTTGCAAAGAGGATTAGTGTTAACACATAAATAACACATAAACATTGATAAATTTGCCTCAAAAAATGATAGGATGACAAATTTTCTAAGTGATAGTGCACTAAATTAGTGAAATTTTTATTATTTAAAGTAGGAGGACAATTTTTTTCAAATTTAAAAGTCTCATTTTTGATTTTCGCACAGAGCCTCGAAAAATCCCGAGACGGCCCTGCCTAACACTATACGTGAAATCACTCCAATAACACACACTAGTTTAATGCAAGTGATTTACATGATTAGGGTTCGAAAATAAAACTCGTTTTCTTTTTGTTGTTTTAGAATTTTTAAACAGTAAATCACATCTATAATAGCAAACTCGTTTTAACATGTCTGATCACATCTATAATATCAAACAGTAAATCACATGCAAGTAAAACTTGTTTGCACATGTCTGATCATACTATCAAACTCAACGTACCAACCAAAATCACATCTATCAACCACCATTCCCAAACATAATTTTAGGTTTAATTTAAAAATACGGGAAGAAAAAATACTTCTCCAGCCGACGTGGACTTGGGGACGCGCGGAGGTTGCCGGCAAGACCGTATTGCGGCGCAGAGGAGGGCGATGCAGACGTGGAGAGGACGAGAGGGTGCGAGAGCCCCCGATCGACAATGACGCAAGAGGACGGAGGTGCGGGGTCGACGGCGAAGAGGAGAGACGAGCATGCGGCAGCCGGCGGAGGGTCGAGGCAACGGAAGCGGCGGTTTTCGTTGTGGCGGCGACGGAGGAAAATGTTTCGTCGGGTAGGTTCATCGGCTGGGTGAGGGTCGACATCCCCCCCCCCCCCTCTAAATATCTAGCATGATTATTTCAATCGAGGTAGTTAACCAGGTGTAAGATGGGTTTTTTCGCTTTCGGACCCAACGGAAAAAATAATCTGCCTATGGGATATCCGTGGGCATAGCATTTTCCCCAATGTGCACTTCACGTGCAATTAAACGAGCGCGAAACTAATTTTTCGTGTCATTAAATGACGGAAATGTTGCACTGCCGACGGAAGTTCCGTCGGCAGATGGTACCGACGGAAGTTCCTGTCGGCACGAGGCCGTCCTGAAAGGTCGATTTTGTGGTAGTGCACATACAAGGTTTTGGATCAAAATAAGCTATTTTTGCATGCGAAGTTCCACTCTACTCAACTTTTGTGCTCCACTTTACTATCGTTGCCTGTCTTTTGATATCCAAGCCACTAAGTTTTCGCCGAGGAAGACACAGTACCTAGTTGTTGACTGACGATGATCTGGACCACCTTGCCAATCATCATCAGAGCACACGTGTAAAGTACTAAAACTGATCAAGGATTTAAAATACTTTAAACCATAACAAATAGTGTGCTTTAGATATCTCAAAATACGTTTAACGACAACACAATTTTCATTAGTTTGTTTAAGCATAAACTGACATACTTTCTTAACATAATAGGCAAATTTGGGATGTGAATGATAGTGACATATTGCAAGGAACCAATTGTGCTACGATGAAGAGTAGGATCATTTATGATTTCACCCTTAAATATGGATAACTTCGTGTTATTACAAGGAGTGGATATGGGTTTGTCATGTTCTATTTTTGTTCGAAATAGAGGATCTTGAATATATTATGCTCACAAAAGAAATAACCCATTTGGCGTAAAGTGCGCTTCAATGTCTCGTGAATAATGCAGGTGACTTAAATCTATAAGATAGAAAGATTTCGTTAAGATCAGAAACCACCTGATTAAGCAATGTAGTGGAACTGCCTCTAAGAAATATATCAACATAGACCAAGGCGATAAGAGTACTAGATATCCTCTATTCAGAACAAAAAACGAAGTAGCTGAATATGAAATTAATCCAAGGGATAGTAGCTTGTAGAGATTATTAACGTAATTAGGATTCACATTGCTAAGCAGTTGAGCCATGGAAAGCTCTGCATAGATTATTAAGGTAATTAGGATTCACATAGCTACGCAGTTGAGCCATGAAAACCTCTGCAGAGATTATTAAGGTAATTAGAATTCACATATGTAGGCAGCTGAGCCATGTAAACCTCTGCAGAGAATATTAAGATAATTTGGATTCACATAGCCAGTTAGTTTAGCAATGTAATCCTCTTCTTGAAGAACTGGATTTAAAAATGTATTATTTGATTACTAGCGAATGAGCCAGCCTAAAAAACTTAACAACAGTTGAAAAACAGTTGTACTGGTAACATGATTACCGGAGTAAAAGTCTCATTTGAGTCGAGACTAACTTCGTGGTGATAATCCTTAGCAACCCAATGAGCTTTTTAGCTTTGAACACAGTCATCACTCATCAGGGTTTCTTTTTGTACGACGAATTTATTTACAACCAATAAGATTAGTAGGAACAAAAGAAGGAACAATGGACCAAGTACCGTTACTATAGGCATCATATTCATCATTCGTAGTGACCCTCCACCTACCATCCTTAATTGCACAACTAAAGCAAGTGGTTCAAAGTCTTGGAGAGAGGATAGAGGTAAAAGGGGGGGGGGGGGGGGGGGGGGGGAGTTACAGTCGTAGGAGAATTGCAAGAGTCAATGGTGGTGTTATCAGGGATGAAGAAAAAGATGATGGACAAGGAGCAAGTGCTGGTACAAAAAGTAGAGAGGGGAGTGTTGGCGCATTAATCTTATTTAGCTTAGTGATTATTGTTAGCATAATCTCAATAAATCTTCAACTAACTCATACCTCAAAATAGTCAATCAAATTGGTCAAACATACATGCATGCATTGCACATACATTTGTATGGGTCGTTATACACGGACGCGGGCGTTCGAAACGCGCCTGACGTGGTTAGTTGAGTCAACAATCCAGTCAGCAGATAAATTCATTTAATAACATATTTGTGTCACATGAAACATGTAGTTTCACAATGCAACATTACTTTCTCACTACAACGTTTGATTTCCTCATACAACTTTTTCTTTTCCCAACGTAACTTTTGGTTTATCCATGCAACCTTCGGATACAAATGTAAAATGAAGAGTTCATTTTTTGTCATTTTAAAGTTGCTTTTAACATCTACGTCTGTTCATTTTAACATCTACGTCTGTCCTTTTTAACATAAGAGTTTATTCTTCTAAGTGTGGTTTTGTCATTTTTAACATAAGAGTTGTTATTTTTCTTTTTAAGTATTGCTTCATCCTTTTTATGTTATGTTTGTTCCTTTTTAAGTTGTTGTTTTTCCTTTCTAAGTTCCTGTTTTTCCTTTTTAAGTTTTTCTTCGTCTTTTTAAAGTTATGTTTGTTCATTTTTAGGTACTATTTCATCCTTTTAAGTTGTTATTTTTCCTTTTTAAGTATTGTTTCATCAATTTTAAGTTATATTTGTTCCTCTTTAAAAAAATTACTTTTTAAGTTGCTGTTTTTCCTTTTTGATCTGTCGTTTGTCCTTTTCAAGAACACGAAATCAAACCCAATACCGTGAAAATAAATCAGAAACCCCCAACAATTAATATAAAAGACAAACCAACTTTAAACAAGAACGCCACAAAGAAACAAACTTTTCAAAATAACATCGAAAACCCAAGATCGATCCATCACATAACAAAACCAAAAACTTCAAATCAACCACAAAGAAACAAACTTTTCTGCAAAAACTCAACACAAAAAAACCCAAATCAGCTACGAAGAACAACACTTCCAAAAAAATCAAGACCAATCAATCATAGAATAAAACCAAAAAATTCAAATCAGCCACGAAAACCAAACTTTCCTAAAAAAACACCACACAAAAACTCAAATCAGCTACAAAGAACCACATTCCTCCTCATCCTCGTCTCGAGACAGACTCCAATATTGACCTCCTCCTCCTCTTCCTTGCCGACCAACTACGTCGTGACGTCCTAACCAACATCATCGACATCTCACCTCCTCCAGACTCACTCCCACATCGTCTCCCTTGACATCTCTTTTACCGATCTCGCCTTCCACCGGGAAAAATGATGGAGAATGAAAGGTTTTGAGGGATAATGGAAGGTTTTGAGGAGATATGTATGGTGGAAACCAAATGTCTCATAGTTTAGCGTGTGTGTGATGTGACAAAAAAATGATTTAATTAATCTTTGATTTTTGCTGACTCGATTGACCACGTCAGACGGCGTCCCGGACGCACCGCGTCAACAAATCATTTTTCCATTTGTATTGTGCAAATCATCTTATAACTTGACCAAGCTAACGAACAAAAAGAGCATTGAGGCAAATAGTTAATATACGTAACAAAGTTTGGACCAAGACATGTAATATTTAATTTACTAAGTTCACAGGATAATAGGTGCACTTAATCGTTAATTTAAAAAATCTCATCCAAATCAAATGGTCGATCCAACGCCGGATGACAATTTCTGTGAAGCTTCTTTGCTTGCTTTGAAACTCCTTTTAAGTCCTTGTTGTCCAATAACTTCGGATGACCGATCCCTTCCAAGTCGAATGATGATATCTTTGACTCGATCTCAATTTCGACCATTCATCGGATATATGATCTTCCGTCGGACGACCTCTCCCTATCAATGTTTTTGCCCATAACATCTTACCACGTGTCATATAGCCTCTGTAATTTTCTCAATGCATATAATAGTAGTTGGAGCGGGTAATGACAAAAAAATTATTCGAACGACCATTTGGGCTCGAACTTCTCCAAGCCAATATCTACTAACTTCTAAGTAAGCTGGCAACCAAAAGGATTTTGGATGACCAAACGATTTAATTAGTCTTGGTTTCAAACATTTCCTTTTTTGATGGATGATGGTCGTCTCTTTATCGGACATCCAACAAATTTGTTTTTAACTAGAGCAACCTCAACTTTTAGACATTTGTCTCAACATCATCGATTGATTCTTTCGGATAGTCTTTCTTCAACTTTGGGTTACTTTCTTTTCTATTTCACCACTCAACTCCCATATCATGTGCAAATGGCTAGTTGAGCTCGAGAGCATATAAAGAAGGTTTCATACTATTGTTTCACACACCTTTTTCATATTTCAAGTTCCTATTTTCTATACCTAATCTTAAATTTCCATAACTTGTGTTATCATTTTCATATCATATCTGTAACGTCCCCAAATAGCAGAAAATTTGAAATTTAAAACACAAGCATCACAAAGATTAAGACCACAAAAGCACGGGTACATCACTCATAAAATATCCAAGGGTGCATCATATTACATCAGAGTTATCAAAAGGTATGACTACATCAAGTACAAAAAAGAGTAAATACAAGCAGTCATACAACCTAGAAAAGTACGATTGAGGATCTAATCCCAGAGTACCCTCGTCCTCGGTCACCACCCGCCAGAACCCACTGAGGTCCTGAAATGCAAATATAACAACAATACCTAAGTTTCTATATGGAAACCTCGTATACCAAGCTCACCTATATGGATGTTAAAGTACAATGAAAAAACCTATCATACTAGATGCAATAAAACATTCCCTCCAAGGGTAAATACGAACATCTGTCCCAAAATCCATCATCGGGTCTCCCACAAAGACCTACCATAGGCACATACGGTCTTACGGAGAGTACGCGACGAACCTCACACGCGGCTACACTAATCAAGGGGTTCGGTGAGTGGCGCTCGCACGTCCATGTCAATAGAATTAGCTGAATCTCAAGGTCAACACTTCACCGACGGAGTCATCGCTCAATTCGGTCAACACACTTCGTTGTGCCACAACCAAGCTACCTGCCGGAATACACCGTCAGATAGTCACCACAGCCATCTAGGTCATGTGGTCCTCTCTGCCACCACTCAATCGTGCGAAGTAATCCTCACCTGGAAGTCTCACAGCACAAGCTACCAGCATCGCCGCCATCTAGGTCATGCGGGCCACAAACATCGTCATCAAGGTCAGTCGAAGGTATCCGTCGCCCATAAGGTCGGCCAATCGACTTATCCAAACATCTCGCTCCGTAGAACCGTGCAACATCGTGCATTGGGATCTGTGATCCCTCAGGTCTACTACTCTAGAGTGGCTCAAATGAAAATGAAATACGTCATATGAAAAGCAATAAAACTCAAGGATGGTATGTGCAACTAAATCCAGCAGTTTTGTCCCTCAATCTAGAAGTCCGTCCAAAAAATGTGTCCAGAAGTTTGTCCAGAAACCGTCTAGAACTCCAGTCCCTTTTATCCAGCAATCGTGTCCCCTCAGTTCCTTCGTCCAGAACTCCAGTCCCTTCATCCAGAAAGCGTCCAATCCATCGAGAACTCCAGTCCCTTCATCTAGCAAGCATGTCCCTCAGTTCGCAGTTGCATCTCGTAGTTGCGTCCCTTAGTTCGCAATCGCATCCCTTAGTATGTAGTTACGTCCCTCAGTTCGGCAATCACGTCCCTCAATCTACAATATTATCCATCCATCTAGAAATGTTGTCCCTCCATCCAACACTCCACAGAAAACCCGACCACCCTTTCACGGACTATCCTCTAGCCCGACATCCGGTAGGGACCGACCACTCCGGTGGCACACTGGTCGCCGCTCGTAAGCGGCGAGGCCCCCGACCGACCGACAACGAGAAACCCCTCACACAATGTGTGAGTGAAAATGTAAACTTGGCATACCTTCTTCTCGCGATTGACGATGATTGTCGGAGCTCTGCCTGCAACATTCTCCGTTCAGCAACTCGGATGTCGGCCTCCTACACCACTTCCACGCCTAGCTTCCTTCTCCACTTCTCGCTCGACCTCCGGTTGCAACCTCGGATCCACACCTTTGAAGAGGGAAAGGAGGTGATGAGAGGATGGAAGAGGTGATGAAGATGAGAGGCAAAGAGGGAGACGTGAGGTGAGGGGAGGTGGTTAAGTAGAGAGTGAGGGAGGGGGAGAGATGTGCTTTCTTTAAGCAAACACCCCCACCATACCCAAGCATGGCCTTCCATGCATCTCATACTCACCCACACCCCCATCACGTCAAGGTCATTTCCCATTAAAACTCAATTAGCGCCCTTAACAATGGTTTAGGATTTAACAATATCCAAGTGCTCAATTCATAGTGTGTGTTTGATTCTCAATTTCCATATTTAGGAATCAAGAAGGTTGTAATCTGCACTGGGTGGAAGTCGTTTCTCGGGTTGTGAGAGAAGAAATAAGCTTGATGAGAGTGTGTTAGGATCAATGGCCCTTAAACTAATAAAAAATTTAAGTAATGCAGTGGAAAACAAACAATGGTAGAGAACAATCAAACCATAAGTAGATCGTATTTTATAGAGGTTTGACACCCCAACCAGGTCTTAATCATCTCTTGCAAGCCCCGCTCGATCACCACGTGCCTTGCTCACGAATCCACTAATCCAATCTCCGGTCTTGGCAAAGATTCTTCTTACCCACGATCTCTGATCTCCGCTCACGAACAACCTCGCCAAACTTGATTCTTCCTCTCAAAATCCAAGAGGGACTTTTCCTCCCAATGCATATACAACCTTTAAGAAATGAAAGTGGAATACAAAAATACTCCGACACTTGAGCACACTTGAATAAGATAAGAGTTAATACTTAAGAGCACAAGTGGTAAAGTTTAGCTTAAGTGTGTGGGATTTGGTGTTTGAAGATAGAGAAGGTTTTCCTTAAAAGAATATATCAATAGGAGATGTAAGAGGTATGTAAAATAAAGTAATGAACCACTATTTATAAGCTCTAAGATCAATATAGCTAATGAGCTAAAAGACAAAAGATTTGGAAGGCAGTCAATCAAAAGAGTAAAGCAAGGATTTTGTTAGAGCTAGAAACGATTGACCATTGTCACATTCCATTTGACCATTCACTTAAGTCCTTAAGTTAATGGTAGATTGGATCAATATTGGTTGAACGAAAACAACATAAATTGGGACTTTGCATACAGGAAACTGATTGAACCGTCAACTGTTGAATCGAATTCATCGACAAAGTCAGCTGTTAAGGTGAGATCAGTCAATCGAAATGTTGAATAATCTAAGTTGGTAAAGGCACGACTTACAACATAGTCGTTGGGGAATAACGACAATAAAGACTTGAAATAGAAGTTCAAAAAACCAAGAACGGCAGTATGAAAGGGAAAAAACAGTCAATCGTTCTGCCAAAGAAGTCTTTGTTACAAACAGTCGAACGAAAGCCTTCTAGTGGTCAACATATGTGCACAAACTGGCTGACGTTGAGTTTTTGGTTGTCTTCTGGTTTAGGTTTGGGTGATATATTGAAGTCCTTACAATGTGAAATTTTGTGTGTGACTTCTACATTGAACCTAGAGTTAATGTGAATGGATATCCCAACTTGTATGCTCTAGTTTACAAAGGTTCCTAAATATTCAAATAAAGATAAACTTGCATGTCTTTAAATTTTTGATTAGATATCTTTACTTCAATCCCCTTTCTTTCTTGAGTTTTGATCACCTATTAAGATAAAAGTATGCACAATACAAATATATGTGAAATGCATGGAATATGTTTGGCCCAATTTGATTGTGATCAAGATTTGGCGGATTAAATCTGCAAAATCTACATGATTAATGCCTAAAAGCCAATAGAGTGTTCCCAAGCTTGGTTTGTATAGGTGTTGATGTCGGCTTGAAAGGGAGATCAGATAGTAGATACTCAAGTAGGACTGAAGAAGTGAGCGAGATACGAGAAAAGGATTAGGATGCAACTAATATGTGCTGAACTTCTATATTCGGTGTGGATTTGTGGTTTGCGCTTTTTATCTTTTGTATTTAAACATATTGGTGTGCCTATTGCGCCCCCCACCCTTTTTTTAGTGAGAAGGTATAATAGATGGGGTTTACCCTCTACACCCCTGCACAATTCTAGCGTTGAAAGAAAAATGATCAAGAAAAATAACATTACAGAAGACAAATCTACGAGCAGAAGAAACTGTATACACAATTATATGCTTTATGCTTGAGACTATATTCCAACAACACAGAGAGTTTGAAATTAGGTTATTACTTGTTGCCGTTACGAGGTCAGGATAAGAACAAGCACAACAAAATACTTTCAGAATATTATAGTTGGGAATAGCCGAATAATTTTTATAAAGGACTAAAGTTATTAATAGTTAGGCTAGGAAGATGATCAATTAGAAAGCATGTAGAGAGAAAAGTATCAACCCAAAGACTTAAGTTGGGTAAGTAAATAAAAGATTTGGTTGGTATATATTTGTACATACACGTACGATCCCCAAGTCTTGCTAAATCCTAATTTAGACGCCTCAGTCTCAAACTAGTCTTCAAAACTCTTGGCATAACGTAGAGGCCTCACTTACTAATAATGCGTCAATATCAATTTTCACTCTATGGATTTTGATCAAATGTTGTCATAGTAAATAAAAGAACAACCCTCTAATCTTAATTTTTGTAAACATCAATTTACCCTTACTCATAACTAAAATTTTAAAACTTAAAATGATAATTTTGTACTATAATCTAGAACTCATTTTCTATGCATGCCTAAACTCGATTTTTTAAGACATTTGATATAAGGTCAAGAGATAGAAGAATAAACATATTACATTCGTCAAAAAACCTAATCTCTTAATCAGATATCAAATTATTCAAAAAAAATTGAGTTTCGACACAGATTACATGAGTCCTACAACAAAATCTAAATTTTGGATTTTCCATTTAAAGTTTAATAAAGTTATTTGTAATATTATATTGATGTTAACAAAAATTAAGAATACTATATGACTAGTCTAGTAAACATATCTTTATGAAAAGTCCAATCAATGAAGTTGAAGAATCTAGAAGTAGTAAACGTAAATCATATGTTTATGTCCACCAGGAAACATCTTTTTTTCAAAGAGGTTCCGTTTTACTGGCTTAGAGAAGTCCAAACTTGGGCAAGACAACCTTTCTTAATTTCTTGGATGATTGGAATGAATGCACAACTTCCATGGTGATCTGTATATCATCTGGATTAACTTCTTCGCCTCCGACATCTCCGTAAATATCTTGCAATGATTGACATCATTTCATGCTTATATTTGTATCTTATATCCATTATCTTTCACCTAAACAATGCTATGTGACGAGTTTTATGTTTGAATTTCAGAAATAAATAGGTTTGAAGAGATGAAGCATAAAAGGACCCAAAAGCTGGGAAAAATGACTGAATTGTGAGACCTGGGGACTAAGATGCAAGAGAGAATGACCTAAACGTAAGACCAAAGGACCAAAGAGCAAAACAGAAAACTCCACCCCATCATGGGGAGTATTTTGGATATTCTATTCGGGTCCGAGCTCCAACAAGTGAAGTAGATGCATCAAAGACCAACAAAGACATCCAGAAAAGTCCAGAATAAAATCCAACGTGATCCGGACCATATAGACCGCCAATTGGCGGTCCAAGATCGCTAATTGGTGGTCTGTTTTGGCCCAAATTCGCTAGAATTTTGGTGGGTCGCGTATTAGTGTGTATTTAGTCCATTTCTGGTATTTGTTTTGTCCTACATCGGGGGATTGTCCCAGATTACCTTTTTCTATGGCTATAAATAGAACTCTTCACCGTCCATTGTAATGACTTCACATTTTGAGTGGCTATTCTTCCTACTAGAAGTGAGGCCTTGAAGCACACACTAAAGTAGGAGGATGCTACTCGAATTGTGAGTCATTTTAATAAAGGTTTCTTTATTATGTTGTTTGTTTCATGTTGCTTGCTTTACTTTGTTTAATTTCATTTCATTAGTTTTAGTAGCTTAGTTAATATACTTTCCTTGCTTAGTTTAATAATTAGCCTAATGTGTAGTGAGTAGTTCCATCCCCTTTGGGGGGTGGAGTAGATGTTCATACATGCATTAGAGAATGGAATGAATGCTTTATATTTTGATTGTGTTGATAAAACATGAATGTATGCTTGCTTGTTTAGGATAGAATGTATGACTTGATGAGTTTTGCCAAAATGATTCGACACCTCTCATGCTTGTTTAAGGCTCTGAAATAACCAGTTTGTGTATGTAAATGTTAATCAACTAGGTTAGTGAATGGATTGATAGGTTTTGCCATAACATTTAGACACTTCCTATGCATGATAACACTACCTTTATTTGTGCTTAAAGAATGTGTTCAACACCCACCTCTTTGCATGTGTTCACTCACTCCACCCCTTAGGGGTTTTCCATTTCTGAATTCCAGCACACTTATTTCTTTCTTAGTTAGGTTTTAGTTAATCGTTTGTTGTTTGCGTAAGCATGCGTTATTTCGTAGTGTAGTGTAGCGTAGATTATGATAACCAAACTCTCTTCCCCATTTTTGCCACTTGATTTCGTGCAAACGAGAGGCTGCTGACCTCCCTGAGGACGACCCGTATTTGCCACCGCTTCAACGCGGCCATTCACTTGCGGTTTAATATAAAACGTTTAACAAGTTTTTTGGCGCCGTTGCCGGGGAGGTCCCAGTCCAGACTATAGTTTGGACGATTCGAGTGGATTTAATTTGTGTTTTGTAGTTTTGCTTTGTTTCAGGAGACTTGGAGTCGCAAGGGGAGGCAGCAGGAGAAGTTGGAGGCCAATCTGGGCACTTTGGACTCGCCAATCAGCGGTCTGAGACTGTCAATTGGCGGTCTGGTGAGCCCTGTTTCCCTTCTCTTTTCTTCATCGGTCTGAGACCGCCAATTGGCGGTCTGGTGAGCCATATTTCCCTTCTCTTTTCTTCAGTGGTCTGAGACCGCCAATTTGCGGTCTGGTGAGCCCTGTTGCCATAATTGATGTAGTGATCTAGGACTTGATTTGGAATGTTTTGACTTATAGTTTGTTCCCAGATCAATAATCAAACCTCCTTTAAGATACTTGGACCCTAAAACCCAAAGCAAAAGATTAGTTATTCTTTCTTGTTTAGGTCATGCATCTTGTATGTGACTTAGGCATGTAGATTGTCTTTTATTTTAGCTTTATTTTCAGTTGCTGAGTGCTGACGTGAGGTACGCACCTTCTACTCTCATTCATGCATTTCATATGAACATGCATTAGTTAGTAGGAAGTACATTGAAACAAGTGTGAGTTGTGCGTTTGTTTGGAGAGTTGATTGTTAGATTAAGACTCCAAAACACTACTAAGGAGGGGTTGTCCCATAAAAGATAAGGTGGGGGATTTCATCACCCTTTCCTTCACCCCACAAACCACACTAATCAAGAGCCTAATTTTTAAAATCAAGTAGACATTGGCCCTAAGGATTACGGGAGCATTACGAGAGTGATCCGGTCCCGACCGTCATGACCGGATCGGCGTTGCCCACTCTGTCGATAGTAGGAGAGACGAAATCTCCGGATCATGGCTCACTTGCTGGGCTTTGTGGTCCTCGTCATAGGGAGGTGAGGTATGTTGAGGCCGTGTGACCTCGCAGTTAGGCGTCGTCTAGCTGTAAGGACCTATAGCGACCTTAGGATTCCTTGAGCCTTGTTTGCTTGTGTGCTTCTACCTGTACCCATCCACCATAGCATAAGGACTTCTTCCCTTCTCCCCTGAGTCATTCTTTCTCTCCTGTGTTCCCCCGTCTTCTCCTCTACGCATATTCTTTGTTAAAAAAAGTTTTGGTTTGTGTGCACCTTTGTGCATGCTTTCGTGGGCACAAGACGAGAGTGGCCGTTTGATGAGGCGTGTCGTCAACCCTGCTTCGGTAGTCGATTTCTTGACACCTTCCTCCTCTCGTGTCGCACACAGTCCGGGTTCAATGGCTGCTAATTTCCGTGAGGAGGAGCAGTTGCTGGACCCACCTATTCCACATGTGCTTCATGTTGTGGCTCCCATACCTCTACGTGATCTATGCTACCCAAGCCATACTACTCTACCCTTATGCATCGTATTGCCAAAGGCAAATAGGAACCATTTTGAGGTTAAGCCTCAGTTCCATGCTCCCTCATTTCACTGGGGAAAGGTGACCCCTATATCTTTCTCAGGGAATTTGAGGAGGTATGTGCTATGTTCAAGCTGCAACAACTTAGCACAGACTCCATCCATTGTAGGCTTGTTCCTTTTGCACTAAAGGATGACGCCAAGAAGTGGTTGTACAACAACCAGGCGAATGCCTTCAGGACTTGGGATGAGTTTCAATATGCATTCCTCAAGAAATACTTTCCAAATCATCGGACTCAAAACTTGAGGAACGAAATCAATTCGTTCTATCAACTTGAGACCGAAACATTTCATGCATATCTAGAGAGGTTCAAAGAGCTACTATCCTCGTGCCCTCACCATTACATTGAGTTGTGGCATCTTTGTCAGATTGTTTACGAGGGTCTTCACATCCCGTCCCGAACACTCCTTGAGTCCATGTGTCAAGGAAAGTTCTTACGAAAGGATGAAAGGGAAGCATGAGCTTTCCTAGAAGACCTCGCTGAGAAAACCATGCAATGGGAGAGCATAAGGGAACCACATGCATCATCCAGCATAGGAGCGAGGATCGCGAATGCAAACTCGACTAGATCGGGTGCCGCATTTACCGTCGATACCACTACGGCCACCGAGGCCCGCATGGCGGCCTTAATGTGCCATATGGATTTGATTGAGCTCCAAAACAAACAAGGTGCACCTCACATGTCCACATCTGGTCCAGATCCCTGTCATTCATGTGGTAGGATAGGTCATGTAGAAAGCGAGTGTGCGTCCATTCCTCCTGAGATGGAACATGTCAACGCCATCTATGACAGAGCTAGGAATGACCCATACTCATCATCTTATAATCCTGGATGGAGGAACCACCCCAATTTTTCATGGAACCAAAATAATGCCCCAGGTGGTCCTTCAAACTCCTCTCGACCACCTAACCAATCATACCAACCTCCCATGCATGCACAATCTTAACAGCCACCCCAAGCTCCAATCACCAATCAATCAGGTTTCCCAAATTCCAATAATATGGAAACCCGATTCAATTCGCTTGAGACCTTGACTCGTGGACTTGAAAACTCAATGAAATTTTTTATGTCAACCACAAGTCAAGTTCTCACTTAAAATCAGCAGACCATCAAATTTCTAGAGGTTTAGATGGGCCAATTGGCTCATTCTGTACATGAAAGAGAGAGAGAGGGTCTCTGCCTAGCCAGCCTGAGGCTAACCCCCGCATGTACCAGCAACAACACATGCAAAATGAGAATGTGGTACCTCGGGGGAGGCAAGTGAACCATGTGGAGGAACTTGTTCACCATGTCAATTCCCTTGTAACATTAAGGAATGGAAAGCTGGTTGATAATTACATTTCCTTGCCACCACCACCATCTATGCAGCCCCTCAGTGGGAATGGTGGTGAAGAAGAGGCCGAGGGTGAGGGTAATACACCAACAGCTCCTTCTCAGGCACTGCAAAAAACCTACCTGCCAAAAGCTCCCTATCCAAGTAGGTTAACCAAAAAGCAGAGTGACACCATGGATAAGATATTAGAGGTGTTTAAGCAAGTGAAGGTTAACATCCCCTTGTTGGATGTTATCCAACAAATACCTCAATATGCCAAAGTGTTGAAGGATCTCTGTACAACCAAGAGGAAGACCAATGTTCCTAACAAAGCATTCTTGGCTGCAAATGTAAGCTCACTTTTGTCCAATCCCGCCTACACAAAATACAAGGACCCTGGGTGTCCTACTATTCAGTGTACGATACGAGACACTAGCATGAGTAATGTATTGCTTGATTTAGGATCGGCGGTCAACCTCCTCCCATTCTCTGTTTATCAACAGTTGAATTTGGGAGAATTGAAACCAACTAAGATCACCCTCCAATTGGCGAATAGATCCATTCGTATTCCTAAGGGGATTATCGAGGACGTGCTTATCAAAGTTGGAGATTTTATATTTCGAGTCGATTTTATTGTCCTCGATACCAATCCTGTTGCGAACACCCACTCTCAAATACTTTGATTTTGGGTAGACCATTTCTGGCAACTTCCAATGCCTTAATTAATTGTTGAAATGGTCTCATGAAACTCTCATTCGGTAACATGAGTGCTGAGTTTCTTGTGTTCAACTCTGGTAGGCAACAAGAGCTCATGGACCAACCTTTAAATCTCAGTCTCATCTGCCAATTAGAGAAAGCACCACAAAATCAACGAACACCCCTAACACCAATGCAACCCATTGAGAATATTTGTGGGCCCAGCGAAAACTCAGTGCCTGTCTTTGCAATGCAACAGAGTGAGCTGACATCAAACATGAATGTCCAAAAGGAGTGTTCGTTGCATGATTCAGTTGAGATTATTAGTGAGAGTGACACACCTCATCATATGCCTATACCAGAAGGTGTCTCTATCTCATGTCCCTTGGCCATTGAGCCATTTGAGCTTCATATTGACTCCAACAAGGACCCACCTACGATCGAGCTTATGCTAGATGATATAAATGATGGTGGGAGGTCCTTGTTGGGTGACTTGGGGAGAAGCCTCATTCTTAGTGATGCAGGTCTGCTACATCCATCGAATGAGCTTGAGGAACTCATTCTGATGCACCCACCTATTGGTTGGCGGGTTTTGTTCGATGAGCAATTAAACCCTAGTGAGGCAACACAACTCCACTCATTCATGTTGCCTAGACCCAACCAATATCATGAGGAGTTCGAGTCTTTCAGCTGTGACCTTTCGCCTCTCATGACACTTCAGAGTACCAATGAAGTTTGCCCATCTCGGCAAGTCTCTGGTCCTCATAACTCGATGTTCTCATTTGATGTTCCTTAACCAAATGATTATGAGAATATCTTTGTTGATGTATATACCTTGTAAAAAAATATAATAAAAGACTCCATGAGCGAGCATTGATTGTTGTGGGCCCCAACCCTTGTGTACTTGGGCCCTAGTTCTTCGCGTATTTGTCCCCTTCTTCAGTATCTCACAGGTTTTGAGGGAATTCGGGTTTGTGTCCATCAACATAACCACGAACTTCCTTTTGCGCTTTATGTTGGTGAGATCTTTCATTTTTCATGCATAAATCCATGTAGTATCTTGCTCACATTCATTGAGGAGAATGCATGAAGTAGGTGTGGGGGTGTTTTACGTGTGTACATAGTCGAGTCTTTTTCCTTTGATTTTGTTTTCTTTTGTGTGTATTGATAGGGTCATGTTAGTGTGCTGCATTTAATATCGATATATCTGCTTGCCATGATCTCTGGGTGAATTGTCTTCTTTTGCTTGCCTAGTGCTTTAAAATTTTCACATTTCTTTCAAAATCTTCATGTTTTTGCAAAAGAAAATGTTTTTGTTGGTTTTGCGTGTGTTTAGCATGTGCAAAACCGTTGAGAGGCAAAGTAAAAAGAAAGCTCCCAAAAGTGTCTTGAACTTGATGCATTGGATATCTAGTTTACTCGATTTAGGTCTTATCAAGTCATTAGAATGCACCTCGGTTTTCCTTCGGGGGGTGTGTAATCATAGGGTTTCAGCACTCAAACATTTAAAGAAGTCCACCCTGAACCTAGTGAGTCAAATAATTCGTGTCTATTAGTATAACGAAGTTTGTCGTAGTCAAGGGCCATTAACCTCTTTTTATGAAACATAGCTGTAGGGGTTTTGGTTCCCATGTAGATAAATAAATAAGTGGTGTTCTCTCTTCTCGCACGGCTCCTATCACTCGGGAAAGTAGGTCTGAGGGGACTTTGTGCCTGGTGCTTTCGAGTCATCTGACTTGGGATGCACCGACCGAACTCCCGTTACACGGGTGGTAGGGATCACCCTATGTGGAGATTTGGGGGAAGGTGTACGTGATAGTGTAAAAGTCCTCATAGTTAATGATGCATGTTTGATCTCGTTTTATATTTAACCGCAAGTGTACGTCAATCAATGCACGAAACCTGACCCTTGGAGAATCAAACACCAACCAATAAAATGCTCCAAAGAAAAAGAAAAAAAGAGAGTCAAATAAGAACCTTAATGGACTTTACACATTGTATCACATTCAGAAGTTAAGGTTGCCCATGTCTTTCACTTAAGTCCTTGACTAACTTTCACGAATAATTCACTAGGCTAGGTGTGTGGACCGATTACATATATAGAGTCGACCCGTAGTATTACTGCGTCCCATGATCGACAAAATAAGTCCAACACTCCTCCACCTTGGCGACAATGAGGTTTAACGGCTTGTTGCACGTGCTAAGTGCAACCGTGATTCCTACGAAAGTGAGTTAGGATTTCTTGTTTTTTGTATATTTTCTCTTTCTTTGTTTTGCTCGGGACTAGCAAAAGTTAGGTGTGGGGGTATTTGATTGACATCATTTCATGCTTATATTTGTATCTTATAATCCATTATCTTTCACCTAAACAATGCTATGTGACGAGTTTTATGTTTGAATTTCAGAAATAAATATGTTTGAAGAGATGAAGCATAAAAGGACCCAAAAGCTGGGAAAAATGACTGAATTGTGAGACCTGGGCACTAAGATGCAAGTGAGAAGGACCTGAACGTAAGACCAAAGGATCAAAGAGCAAAACAGAAAACTCCACACCATCATGGGGAGTATTTTGGCAATTCTATTTAGGTTGGAGCTCCAACAAGTGAAGTAGATGCATCAAAGACCAACAAAGACATCCAGAAAAGTCCCGAATAAAATTCAGCGTGATCTGGACCATATAGACCGCCAATTGGTGGTCCAAGACCGCTAATTGGCGGTCTGTTTTGGCCCAAATCCGCTAAGATTTTGGTGGGTCGCGTATGAGTGTGTGTTTAGTCCATTTCGGGTATTTGTTTAGTCCCACATCGGGGGATTTTCCCGGATTGCCTTTTTCTATGGCTATAAATAGAACTCTTCACCTTCCATTGTAATGACTTCACATTTTGAGTGGCTATTCTTCCTACTAGAAGTGAGGCCTTGAAGCACACACTAAAGTAGGAGGATGCTACTTGAATTTTGAGTCATTTTAATAAAAGTTTCTTTATTATGTTGTTTGTTTCATGTTGCTTGCTTTACTTTGTTTAATTTCATTTCATTAGTTTTAGTAGCTTAGTTAATATGCTTTCCTTGCTTAGTTTAATAATTAGTCTAATGTGTAGTGAGCAGTTCCATCCCCTTTGGGGGTGGAGTAGATGTTCATAAATGCATTAGAGAATGGAATGAATGCTTTATATTTTAATTGTGTTGATAAAACATGAATGTATGCTTGCTTGTTTAGTATAGAACGTATGACTTGATGAGTTTTGCCAAAATGATTAGACACCTCTCATGCTTGTTTAAGGTTGTGAAATAAGCAGCTTGTGTATGTAAATGTTAATCAACTAGGTTAGTGAATGGATTGATAGGTTTTGCCATAACATTTAGACACTTCCTATGCATGATATCACTACCTTTATTTGTGCTTAAAGAATGTGTTCAACACCTACCCCTTTGCAAGTGTGCACTCACTCCACCCCTTAGGGGTTTTCCATTTCTGAATTCCAGCACTCTTATTTCGTTCTTAGCTAGTTAAGTTTTAGTTAATCGTTTGTTGTTTGCTTATGCATGCGTTATTTCGTAGTGTAGTGTAGCGCAGATTAGGATAATCAAACTCTCTTCCCCATTTTTACCACTTGATTTCGTGAAAACGAGAGGCTGCTCACCTCTCTGAGGATGACCCGTATTTGCCACCGCTTCAACGTGGCCGTGCACTTGCGGTTTAATATAAAACAGTCAACATGCAACATTCCTTGCATGTCATCAACAACACTTAAAGTGTAAGTGATGGATGACTGAAATTTTCAATTCCTACCAGGTATTTTTTCGCCATAACGTACCCACATAGGATAATACGGCATATAACCCTTGAGGAGAACATGTTCACGAATTTGTTGTCATTTAAAAAGGCTAGATTTCTACAATTCTTACATGGGCAAGGAATATGACCACCCAATTTTTCCAAATTTGCACTTGCAAAATTCAGGAACTCATCCAACCCTTTTATGTATTCAACGACCAATCTATCATCAATCTGTAACCAAGATTTGTCTTGTACAATTTACATCCTGTAGAAGTCACAACAAAACAATATTTTTAACAATTAATTTTTTTGAAAAATTGGGCAGAACTCCCCTAAAAATGTAAACATGAAACTATTTTCAGCCTGCAGTATTTCGACCACAAACCCAATCAATTTCAATAATCCATCACTGGACAATATTATACTAAGCAACTAAGCTTATAAGCAACTAATCCACTTAACAATATTATACTATCAACATTGTGGATCACCTTTCAAGCAACTAAGCAACTAAACTTAAGGCAAACAAATATAAGAAACGAATCCACTAAGCAAGTACTTCGAGCCACTTAGGTTTTAAACAAACTATGACCAGCAAAAACATACGCAACTTCTAACTCAACCACATTTTCATGTAAATCTAGTTAATGAGCAAAACATATAAGAAATCAGTGTCAATAAGAAATCATGTAAAGCGAACTCTTGTATGATCAACATTGTATACTTGTATAGAATATTTACATGGAATTTTGTAACTCCAAATGAGAAGAAAAATAGTTGCTTATTTACTCATATTTCTTCCTTATTTGTCGGTTCTAATTGTGGGAACTAGCACTAGTTCAAAATAGTGAATATTCATCGCCCAATAGACATCGGCTATATTAATAGTCGACGTCTATTGGGTCCATTACACGTCAGTTGAATAAATACCCATGGAAATCGACGTCTATACCCCGATGTTTATTCTCCACGTCTATAGACGTCGGTCATAGACGACAGCCGACGTTTATTCCCCATTCATATAGACGTTGGGTGCAGAGCCTTATAGATACAAACACTTTTTTCTTTTATTCCAGCAAAACGATCCACGATAGTTCTCCACGATAGATACAAACACGTCTAGTGGAACATGTACAAATTACATATTTATAATTCTTGGAAAATCTGAAATCTTTATAAATCCTTTTGGTTTGCTAAATCTATTACAAATCTTTAATATTTTAAATCCACGTAATTGTTTATATTTTATTGCCTTTAATATTTTAATATTTTAAATGTTATTGCCTTGCTTCTTTGAATTTTCAATATTATTTACATATTATCTGTAAATATGTTGGTATTCAGATAATAACTCATCGACCCCTTAAGCAAATTGGCCTTTAATAACCTATAACAAAAGATGAGACAATATTTGCTAAGTCATACATCATATAGGACTTTCCATTCATCGTATTTATTTTTTATTTTACGATTTATGTCGTAGATTGCTGGCGTGAGGTATGTAATCTATTTCAATCATCATTCATTAGAAAGCACGCATTAATTAGTAGGAGTTGCATTGGAACAAGAGTGAGGTGAGTGTTTGTTTAGTGTGTTGTTTGTTAGATTAAGGTATGAAAAATACCTAGGGCAGTCACCTACAGGAGATAAGGTGGGAGATTTCATCACCCGTTCCTTGGCCCGAAAACAACATAATAAAAGAGCCTTAATAAAATCAATTTAGACGTTGACCCCTAGGATTTCCGGACTCATTAGAGGAAATTGTTTAAGACTAGTATGGCCCGAATGTCGTTGCCCATCTAGTCTCTTGATATTTTAGGAACCTCCAGGTTATTGATTTCCTACATACTAGTGATCCTCGCTGTTTAAGACCGTTTCAGCCTGAAAGTCGTTGCACATCTAGTCTCCCTGAGATTTTAGGAACCTCCGGGTTCTAGATTTCCTACATACTAGTGGTCCTCGGTGGGACATCGAAGTTAGGCGTCTAGTGCGAAGGACCTATAGTGGGCTTTAGGCTTTCTTTCGCCTTGATTGCTTAACTAGGTTTCTAACCTTCCTTATTCCCATGCTAGATTAAGGACTTCAACTCCTCTCTTCTGAGTCATTCCTTTTTTATCTTCATGTCTATGGATCTTCTCATCTACGAACACATTCTTTTAAATTGAAATTTTATTTCTTGTCTTCAATAATAACTATCATTTTTCTTAATGTTTAGATTGAAATAGATCAAGAGTGGATTCTTTCAAACTGATTGAGTGATGAGTATGAGAACGGAATGAATATGTTCTTAAAGGTTGCCAAAAATCATTCAAAGAATATGAATGACAGAGACATGGTGTATTGTCCATGAAGTAAGTGTCATAAAATGTCAGTGTTGACTTTTCAGAAAATAAAAGATCATTTGTTTGAGAAATGTTTCGACCCAAGTTACAGTCGATGGATCACACAGTGAAAATGAATCATTTAGTGGTTCCAAGAATGACGGTGACAATGTTTGTAAGACCCTCTCTCCTGTTATAGGAATTAGGTCCTTCTTCATCTTCTTTGATTGTATGTTTGAGGTTTTGTATGCTTATTTTTCATTTCGGGGAAGTTTCCTTTTTGGAGAAAACTTTCCTTTTTGGGCGAGTGAAGTCGGCTCGCAAGCGGGTGCGACTCATCAGGCAGTTTTGCAACCAATTTACTCAATCGTGTCCATCGGGTGCTTATTTCTTAAGAAATTCGACACTTGCTTTGGTTGGGGCGCATAGGGCTGATTGGACTGAGAAGGATGACATGGCATCCTAGTCAGCAAGGATGAGATCTGATTTTATTTGCACACTTTTGAATTGCATAGTTTTTGGCAAGTCGTTATAGAGAATAATTGGCATTCATTTGTTGCATTTTCTCTTTGTTTCTTGAAACAAAAACCACCAACCCTAGCCCTAGATGTCCCTTCCTGTTTCCCCACCTCCTACCACACGAAAATCGAACCTTGGCCTCCCTCTCCAACGTTCAGACCAAGCAGCAACTCCAGGCAGCGCACAAGGAAGCAAGGCACGCGTAGAAGGCTGCAGCAGCTTCTCTCAAGCGACCTTCAGGCGGCTTCATCCTCTCCCTCTTCTCCACGCAACCACCCACTTTCCTCCTCTCCCCTCTGGTGCCTTGGTGGCCAGCAGCTCCGGCAAAGCAGCAACCTCCGGCGAGGCTTCAAGTGAAGGATGCGGCAGCAAGAAGCAGTGCACGTAGGAGTCAGCTGCAGCGACTTCACCAGCAAACTCCAGCCTCCTTCTCCAGAAAACCAGGTATGCTCCGGACCCTTGAGGAATTTACTGAGTGTGGGTGTTGGCTGGAGGGACGGCCAACACCATTTAGGTAGGTTGTGTAATCAGTTGCACTACCAAATCGAGTTCCCTACCAAACGCGTGCATGGTCTGGCGTGTTTGGTGGCTGGCTGTTGGTGCATCCAGGCACGCCGGAGCTCCGGTGAGATGTGGTGAGATCTGACCTACTCTGGTCAGGCATCTAAGGCGGGTGGTGGTGAGCTCTGTTGGAGACATGAGTGGCTGGTGCACTCGGTTTCTATTCCTTGAGTTTCCTTGCATACGATAGAGCGTAGCTCCCGGACAATCAACTAGTACGGCTGAATTCTCGTAGAGGCTGGACCCTAGATGCATGGGAGGGAAGTCAGGGATGGGAAGAGGCAAGGCCGGGCTGTGGTGGGGCGTGCACAGGAAGATCAATGCTTGGGAGGGGCTTGCGCGGCTGACCGAGTTTCTGCTGGCTGCGCAAGTGTCCTGCTGAGGTGTGGGCTGATTCAGACCGTCGTGCACCACCATGGTCACGTCCTCCACCCTCTAAGATGTCGAGGAGTTGGCCTGGAAGGGCTGTGGGAAGTGTGGGAGTCGGTGCATGCATGAACGAATCCTTGTGGCTGTTGTGAATGTGTTCTTGATGCTTGCTGATTTCTTGTGCTAGTCGATTCATGTTGTATGTTTGATGCTCTGATTTTGTAAGTATGCTTAGTGTTACATGCTGGGGTGAGATTGAGAGTAATTATGCCATGCACAACTCTGAAATACATAGGTAGTGAATGAATGTGAATTATGCTAGTGATGACATGTGATATGTATATGCTATGGTACTTTGTAAACATTATATAATTCTTTTGCTCACATATGCTTTATGATTTCACGTATGGAACACGAAGATATATGTTACACGTGTGATTGAATCAGTTAAAATACCGTAAGTACACGGCCGCGTTGAAGCGGTGGCAAGTGTTGACTTTTTGGTCTTAATCTATGTTTTGATGATTTAATCAACCTAATCTTAATTATAATCAATATAGAGTAGCACACTATGAATAACATATATATTGTATTGTGCCTTGTATAGGTGATCAAGACTCAAGAAAGAAATGATTCAAGTCAAGACATGTACTCAAGCTTATTTGAAGACATGTAATTTGTATTTCTTTTGTGTCTTGGGAACTATGTTTACTTGAGCATACAAGAGTAAATAACCACTCACATACACACTAGGTTCCTTGTAGAAGTCACACACAATATTTCACATCAATTGGACTTCAATAGATCACTCAAACTAGGACCGGAAAATACTTAATACAAACATGTTCTGCTTGTACTAAATCGGTCGACCGAAACGAGTTCCTCGTTCGACGATTAGGTATGTTAATACTTTTAGCCTAAGTGTTGTACTAGTCGACCGTTTGGACATTTTCGTCGATTCTCTACACGTGTCACTTGACCGTTAGATTTGTCGTTTTTCTACAACGGTCGCATTTCCCAAAACACAATATTCCCTGACTTCTGGTCGACTGATTTATACCTAGTGGTCGACCTATTATATCAACTTTGGTCACCCTGAACACTCTGAAGTTTCCCGTTGAATGTTTCCTAGATCTCGGTCGATTGAAACACATTTTCTCCTTGAACCCGGAAGAGCTTGGAAATTTCTGGTCGAACCAACCATTCATTTAGTTCGACCGATCCATCCTTACCATACCAAAAAAACCCAGAACAGTCGACGGATCCCCAATTTAGTTCGACCGTTCACTTAAGTCAACTTAAGTAATAGCATATTTGTTTGACCGGTCGACCGAATTCGTTCTGAACTGTGACCTACACTTCACTGTTTTGTGTTTCTTCCACAACCACTTGCCTCTTTAATCACAATGGCTATAACCCCTTAGGAGCTTATAAATAAATGTTTCCAAGACACAATTTAACAACTCTTACACTCCAAATTGTCCAATACATCTCAGAGAAACTCCCAAGCTCCAAATTCCCAAATCATACTATCCATGCCAAACTTCCACACTTTAGATCATTGCCTAATATACTATGAGTGTGCTCAAGTAAGAGTGTGCTTGTTCCACTCATTTCTCTGTCAAGAAGCAAGGATTGCAGTGAAAGCCCGAAGTGTTCCCTCTCGGATTGTGAGAGGAGGAAATCAAGCTAGCGAGGTTGTTCGCGGAGCTTATGGTGTAAAAGGCTTAATCTCGGCCCGGAACGAGATTGATAGTGAAGATGTAGGTGGAGGTCGAGGGAGGTTGAGCGGAGCTTGAAGAGATGAAGTAGGTGGGAGGCCGAATCTCTATAAATATCTTGCGATGCCTTTGTGTGGTTTGCTAATTTCTTGTCTTTACTTGCTTTTGTTTGATTATTTCTGTTGCATCTTTGATTAAGCAAGTAGAGGTTAATTAACCCTAAAAGTGATTAGATAAATCAGACCATACACGATCCTACAACAAGTACGGGTCGGTCCACGGGGAGCGCGTGTGAGTCGGATTCACGATACTCGAGTTTGGGAGAAGAAGAGAGAGATGCGATCGGAATTAAACTACGACGTGTAACAAATCGGAAAACAAACAATAAAACTAAACCCCTCAGAGGGTGGAGAAAGAATTTGGAAATGAAAACCATAAAACTCAACTCCAACTTTGCCTCCACATGAAATAGATAAAACATTATCATTAAAACATACAAGACAAAAATTGAAATGAAGCCCATATGTTCACATGCATCATGACTCAAATCCAACTATGTCTCCACATGAAATAAGATTTATCACAATCATTAAAACATACAAGACATTAATTAAGATAAAGGCAACCTGAGCACATGCATGTACATGTCTTGTTCCCTTCTTCCACTCCATCCTTATCCACACCTCATCATTCCCCATAAAATAGGCCCACTAATCTAAGCACGTGTTAAGCTTCACTCAAGAGCATTAACGCATTAAATATATGAGTTAAATCTCATTAGATGGTTATGGAAATCATGTAAGTCTCAAAGGATTAAGATTAACACACACACTAATCCATCACATGATCAAATCACCTTCTTCTCCACCCCCCAATGGGGTGGACTACTCTCTACTCATCTCTACACTAAAAAAATATAAAAATAACATGAACCCATAATGGAAATGACTAAAACAAGATTAAACAAACAACAACATCAAACAAATTACATCAAAGTAAAAGACATTAATGGAAAGAGAAAGATTCAACTAACTTGAAATGAAAAGATTACTAAATTTCTCCTTCTTCTTCTCTTACACTAATCAGCAGCAAAACAAAACCTAAAACTAATGGAGAAGCAAGAAGAAGTGGGATAGGAGGGATTACAATGGTTTATATAGACTAATACATGGTTAGGATTAATCTGGGAATAATCGGACGACTCTAAATCAAATCTGAAGGTCCTGGAATGCTCTAACCCGACAACCCGACCCACAACCAAATTTTGAGAGCGAAATTCTTAACCAGATCTGCCAGTGGTGGATAATTTTCTCTGATCGACTCCAAATTTCAACCACAACTTTAGTTCATATAATAAACACGTGTGGCGCGCCTAGAGGTGTTGGTTCAATCTCGTTTGTTTTTAATTGTCAAATTACTCCTCAGGTTCATGAGATTCTGGACTTTTACAACCAACATAGTTTTGTTTACACTTAAGTCCGTCTGGGTTTTCACTTGGGTCCTTCATGAGTTACAATCCAGTCCTTGGACAATACAAACATGTCCAGAACCTACCAAATCAGTCCATTCTTCTTGCGTTTAAGTCCTTTTCTCTTCCTTTCTTTTCTTTATTGCCCAAACCTTGAAACACATCAAATAAACACTCGAATAACACAATATGGGGTAAAATAAAGGATATATAGCATGAATGTAATGTATGATACGCTACTAATCAACGTGAACAACATGTTCTTACTGAATTTCAGAGACATATATGTATGCTTGCTTGAATCTGAAATTAAGCTTACTTATCAACTAAACAATCATGACCGGTAGTATCGTAGCATCAATTACTCGATTTATAGTTGATTGATTATGTGGGGGTTAAGAGTTCTACTGTTGTTTATATTGCTGAACTGAGTGTGCTCATGTGGGCATGTGTGTTGATTTAGAAACTTGACCTCATAACCCTCCTATATGACCGATAGATAACCAGGTTATATTGCCATGCTTGTTTGGTCAATTTGGCTATGACTGTTTATTTATATTAGCATCTTGAAGTTGTTGATTGGTTTATAATATTCCTGACTGGTCATTGGCAATGTTGTGGTGATGAATGGATGGTTATTTGTTGTTCTTAATGCATTGTGTTAATTCTGATATGATTGGAGCCATGAGGAGAGCATTGTATACTCCTCACGTTGGGCTCATTCAGATTAATGTAGCTATGGAGATATATAGATCTTTAGATAGCTTGCATTGTATTAATAATAAATGAATTCTGGGCACATTCTGTTTCTGGGCTGATGGGCCACGAGTGGGTCCTTTAGTTTTTCGGAGTCCATTCGCACAAGACCTCTATGTGGAGGTCAGGTGTAAGATAAGTCATGGACAGGCACACTGTCATTTTGTCTCAGGTTAGGTGTTGCCAATGTCACGATGACATCATGTAAGTCTATTTCCACGAGTTGTGGCGTCTATCTGGCATACCGCTTTGTGCCATGTGGTGGGTCACTGCCGAGTGACCCGCTTCTGATTCTGACCAACAAGGCTGGTGTTGTCATTCCTCTTTAGAGGGATCCCTTCGGGTGTTACCCGAACGATGCGACTATTTAGAGTCGTGGCCATTCTGTTGCATTATGTTGCATTCTGTGTTTTCTGTTGCATCTGTGGTAGTTAGGCTGCATGCATAACTCTGTACACTTGGATTAGACCTGAGGCATACAGGATTTTCTTTATTGAAAATTCACGCATATTTGTTGATATTTTTGCCTCAGGTACTAGGATCCTTTAGGAGTGGACTAGAGATGTTTCAGAGGACTCTGTACACGAGGAATACGTCGACCAGAGTCTTCAGTTATCTTTACTTACACTTTATGTTATTGTATTTCCTTTTGAAACTCAAGTATTGTATTGAATCTTTTCATATATGGATATTCAATTGTCTCTGTTATTTTTATATGTCAGCTATCCATGTATGTCTTTTATATATTGTCAAGTTAGTCTATTTGTTTGTCTATTGTGACCCCTTCAGTTGTCGTGGAGATCTCTGATCGTGACACTAGTGTTCCTTTCCCAGTGCGCGTACCCGCGAGATCGGGGGAGTTACAATGTTAGTGTGAGAGATCAGTTAGAAGAAATGATTCAGGATATAGCTGAATTTTTTTCGTCCAACCCCGATTTACTTGGCAGTTTGTTAAGTGACAATAAGAAACCGTTGTATAAGGGTCGCACCAAATTTACTTGATTGCAAGCGGTGTTGAACTTGTACAATTTAAAAGTAGAAATGGTTGGAGCGATGTCAGCTATACATCATTGTTGAGCTATTGAAAGAGATGCTTCCAGAGCATAATGAACTTCCGGATAGAACTTATGATGCCAAGAAAGTGTTGTGTCCTATGGGAATGAAATATATGAAGATACATGCATGTACGAATTATTGTATATTGTATATGGGTGAGTTTGAAAACTTACATTCATGTCCCAGGTTTAATAATTCACGATACAAAATAAAACGTAGTGGACCGGACCACAATGTAAATGGTGATGAGTTGAAAATCAGCTACAAAGAATAACACTTCCAAAAAAATCAAGATCAATCATAGAACAAAACCAAAAACTTCAAATAAGCCACGAAAACCAAACTTTGCGAAAAAAAACACCACACAAAAAACTCAAATCAGCTACAAAGAACCACATTCCTCCTCATCCTCGTCTCGAGACAGACTCCAACACCGACCACTTCCTCCTCCTTCTCCTCCTTGCCGACAAACTACGTCGTGACGTCCTAACCAACATCGTCGGCATCCCACCTCCTCCAGACTCACTCCCACGTCGTCTCCCTTGGATCTCTTTTACCGACCTCGCCTTCCACCGGGAGAAAATGATGGAGAATGAATGGTTTTGAGGGATAATGGAAGGTTTTGTGGAGATATGTATAGTGGAAACCAAATGTCTCATAGTTTAACGTGTGTGTGATGTGACAAAAAATGATTTAATTAATCTTTGATTTTTGCTGACTCGATTGACCACGTCAGACGGCGTCCCGGACGCACCGCGTCAACAAATCATTTTTCCATTTGTATTGTGAAAATCATCTTATAACTTGACCAAGTTAATGAACAAAAAGAGCATTGAGGCAAATAGTTAATATACGTAATAAAGTTTGGACCAAGACATGTAATATTTCATTTACTAAGTTCACAGAATAATAGGTGCACTTAATCGTTAATTTAAAAAATCTCATCCAAATCAAATGGTCGATCCTACGTCAGATGACTATTTCTGTGAAGCTTCTTTGCTTGCTTTGAAACTCCTTTTAAGTCCTTATTGTCCAATAACTTCAGATGACCGATCCCTTCCAATTAGTCGAACGATGATATCTTTGACTCGGTTTCAATTTTGACCATTCATCGGATATATGATCTTCCGTCGGACGACCTCTCCCTATCAATGTTTTTGCCCATAACATCTTACCACGTGTCATATAGCCTCTGTAATTTTCTCAATGCATATAATAGTAGTTGGAGCGGGTAATGACAAAAAAATGATTCGAACGACCATTTCGGCTCGAACTTCTCCAAACCAATCTCTACTAACTTCTAAGTAAGCTGGCAACCAAAAGGATTTTGGATGACCAAACGATTTAATTAGTCTTGGTTTCAAACATTTCCTTTTTTGATGGACGATGGTCGTCTCTGTTGGCTTTTTGGCCTTAATCTATGTTTTGATGATTTAATTAACCTAATCTTAATTATGATCATGTAGAGTAGCACACATATTGCATTGCATATATATATTTCTTTGTGCTAACCTCTACAGGTGATTAAGACTCAAGGAAGAAAGGAAAATAAGTCAAGACATGTAATCAAGCTCATTTGAAGACATGTATTTGTATTTCTTTGACTCTTTAGGAACTTGTGTATTTTGAGCAAACTTGAGCTAAAATCAACTTAAACACACACTAGGTTCCTCATAGAAGTCACACGAAATTTCACATTATTTGGACTTCAATAGATCACCCAAACTTAGATCGGAAAACACTAAACCTGAACCCTAACTGTCTGCCCACATTCGGTCGACCGCAAGAAGCAAGAAGTTTAGAGAGTGTGATCCACTCAAGATTTCGTTTGTTCAAGAAGCAAGGACTTCGGTGAAAGCCCGAAGTATTCCTCTCGGATTGTTAGAGAAGAAAGTCAAGCTCGCGAGGTTGTTTGCGGAGCTTGTTTTGTAAAAGGTGTTCTCTCCCGGCCCGGAACGGGGAGTGGATAGTGAAGACGCGAGCGGATCTCGAAGTGTCGAGCGGAGCTTGCAAGAGAGGACGTAGGCGGTGGCCGAACCTCTTTAAAAACCCCCGGCGTCCATTGTGGTTTGCTTATTTCTTACTTGCTCGTTTAGTTGTTTAAATTCCGCTGCATATAACTCGATCGATAAAACGAGTAGGCAATTAGTTTAAAAGTGATTAGCATAGCCGACCCATATGTTCCAACATTTGGTATCAGAGCCTTGAGCCCTAAATTCTATACTTGATCGTATTTTTAGCATGACTAGTACATCTAATCACGTAGAGGGATTATGCACAACTCGACCTCCGTTGCTAAATGGGTCTAACTATGATTATTGGAAGAATAGGATGAAGATTTTCCTAATTTCTAATGACCTCAAGTATTGGATGTTTCTCCAAAATCCATACACACCCCCAAATGAAGATGAATTAGATTCACTTACAAGACCCAAAATGAAAGAAATCGAAATCAATTCGAAAATCATGAACATCTTGTATTGTGGCCTTAATGAGGGTGAATATAATAGGATTAGAGGTTGTGTTAGTGCATATGAGATTTGGGATAGACTACAAATGCATCATGAGGGGGATAACAAAACTAAGGAAACCCGCATTAGTCTCCTCATGCATAAATATGAGATTTTTTCTATGCAAATCGGTGAAAACATAAGTGAAATGAACACTCGCTTCACCGATATCACTAACTCTCTTTTGGTTCTTGGAAGAAAAATCAATGAAGGAGAGATGACAAGGAAGTTCCTCCGGTCACTTAGCATCGATTGGGAAGACAAAGTCGTCGCAATTGAAGACGCGCATGATCATTCTAAATTAAAGATGGAGGAACTCGTTGGAAATCTCATGGCGTATGAACTCCAAATCAACCACCGAAAGGAGAAGGAAGCCTCCAAGAATAAACACACCTTGGGATTACATGCAAACATTGACCAACCAAGGAAGAGTGTAGAAGATGAGGACATTGAAGTCCTAGCAAAAGACTTCTTCAAATACCTCAAGAAGGATAAAAAAGAAAAGAATGAAAGAAGAGGTAGAAGGAGTGAAAAGAGAGAAAAGAAGGAGAAGGAAGAGAGTGGAAATGAGAGAAAAGAGAAGGAGAAGAAAAATGAGAGGAGGGGGAGAAGGAGAGAAAAGGAGAAGAGTAAGAGAAAAGAGAAGAGGTTGGAAGCTCACAAGGCTACATGGGACGATTCATCGTCTTCATCGTCATCCAAATCAACCACACCTTCATCAACAAAAGAATATGCACACATGTGCTACATGGCCATTCAAGATGAAGGAAGTGAGGTAGAATCTAACTCTTGCTCTAGTAATTCATGCTCAACTAAGTCATATTATAGTGATAGCTCACATTCTAGTGTTAATGAAGAAACTTATACACATGATGAGCTTCAAAATGCATTTCATGACTTAGTTAAACAATATGAGATCATTTGTGATAAAAACAAAAGTGCTAGAAAGTTAATCAAAGATCTCAAAAGCCAAATTGAAACATGCATGAACGCGAAGAATGAGGTGATTGCTAAATTTGAAAAGAATGCATCAAATATTGATAAATTAAGAGCAATACCCATAGATTGTGATCAACTAAATCTTCAAGCTTGTAATTTGCAATTAAGAAAAGATTTAGAAAGATTCACAAATGGAACTCATATGCTCAACATGTTATTAGGTAGTCAAAGGCAATCCTTGCAAAAACATGGTTTAGGTTACAATTCAAAATTGAAAAACCATGTATCTCACACTACACTAAATGGCAAGCATATGTTCATTAACCATAGTTCCTCAAGTGTGTGGGCTCCTAAAACCAAAATGGTTTGGGTTACCAAAACTAACATTCAAGGACCCAAAGTTGTTTGGGTACTTAAATCTACACTTGTAGGTGCTTAAGGAGGAGATTGGTGGTGACTAGGTGATCCAAAGCGTCAAATTCGAATCCGGTTGCACCACCAAGTCAAGATTGGAGCTAATCAAATTCAAGTTTGGTATAAAATTTCTATCTTTGAATTTTCTGAAAAATTAACTCCAATCTAGTTAATATGCTTAATTGTCATATCCTTAGATGCTTAATTCATTGCAAATCATTAAACATATTCATTGCAAATCATTTATCACATCCATTGATTATAAATGTCAAATTTTAAATGGATATTAGAATAAGGCCTAAGTTGAAACTTAAATGAAATTAACTTGAATCATATTCATAGTTTTGATCTAGCCTTATTGATAGGGGGAGCTTAAATGTTATATCTTTTATTAGTGTAATGAAGTGCAAAATTTAGGGGGAGCAACTTCATTACAAGACATCAAATTCTATGCTTAAAGTCATAATTATTTTTGTTTTTGATGGATGTCAAAGGGGGAGAGATAATTAAGGGGGTAACTTGGAATTTGGCATAAAATTGCATAAAAACTATGCACATCCATAGGGGGAGCATTAATATGCATAGTTTACAAATATAAATTTCATGTATTTAGATATAGTTAAGATATAGGTTGCCATCATAAAAAAGGGGGAGATTGTTGGTTTTTTGGCCTTAATCTATGTTTTGATGATTTAATTAACCTACTCTTAATTATGATCATGTAGAGTAGCACACATATTGCATTGCATATATATTTCTTTGTGCTAACCTCTACAGATGATCAAGACTCAAGGAAGAAAGGAAAACAAGTCAAGACATGTAATCAAGCTCATTTGAAGACATGTATTTTGTATTTCTTTGAGTCTATAGGAACTTGTGTATTTTGAGCAAACTTGAGCTAAAATCAACTAAAACACACACTAGGTTCCTCATAGAAGTCACACACGAAATTTCACATTATTTGGACTTCAATAGATCACCCAAACTTAGATCGGAAAATACTAAACCTGAACCCTAACTGTCTGCCCACATTCGGTCGACCGCAACAGGCCGTTCGGTCGATCGGATGATCAAGTATTCTATTTTGTGTTTCCCTGTCTAGTTTCGGTCGACCGCACCATCTCTTTCGGTCGACCGTTTGAACTTAATTTTCCGACCGTTATTCTTGTCGTATATACCCACTGGTCGTATTCGTATTAAACCAAAATACATGTTGAACGTTTTAATTAACCTGCAAGTGCACGGGCGCGATGAAGCGGTGGCAAGTACGTGGCATCCTCAGGGAGGTGAGCAGCCTCTTGTTTATCAGAAATCAAGTGGCAAAAATTGGGGGAGAAAGATTGATTATGCTACTCTACACTAAACTACGCTAAGAAGTATGAAATGCGAACGAAAGAAACAAACAATGAAATGACAACTAAGCTAAGGACAAAACAAAAATGCTGGAATACAGAAATGGGAAAACCCCTAAGGGGTGGAGTGAGTGCACACATGCAAAGAGGTGGGTGTAGAATACATTCTTTAAACACATGAAGGTGGTGTTTATCAAGCATAGGAAGTGTCTAAATGTTATGGCAAAACTTATCAATCTATTCACCAACTTAGTTGATTAACATTTACATATGCAAGTTGTTTATTTCAGAACCTAAACAAGAATGAGAGGTGTCTAATCATTTTGGCAAAACTCATCAAGTTATAAATTCTATCCTAAACAAGCAAGCATACATTCATGTTTTATCAACACATCAAAAATAAAGCATTCATCTCATTCTCTAATGCATGTATGTACATCTACTCCACCCCCCAAAGGGGATGAAACTACTCACTAAACATTACACTAGTTATTAAACTAAGCAAAGAAAGCATATTAAAACTAAGCTAGAAATAAAATATGATTAAACTAAAACATGCACAAATAATAAAAGAAACATAAACAAACAATGCAAGAAACACAAAACTTTATTGATAAAATGACTCACATTTCAAGTAGCATCCTCCTACTTCAGTATGTGCTTCAAGGCCTCACTTCTAGTAGGAAGAATAGTCACTTAAAATATGGAGTGATTACAATGGAAGGTGAAGAGTTCTATTTATAGCCATGGAAAAAGGTAAACCGGGACAATCCCCCGATGTGGGACTAAACCAATACCAAAAATAGCCTAAACAAACATTAATACACGTCCAGGAAAAACTTGGCAGATTTGGGCCAAAACAGACCGCCAATTAGCGGTCTTGGACCGCCAATTAGCGGTCTTGGACCGCCAATTGGCGGTCACAAAGGTCCGGATCCATCTGTAATTTGTGTTGGGCTTTTCGTTGTGTATTTGGTGGTCTTGGATGCATCTACTTTGTTTATTGGAGCTCCGACCCGAATCCAATTGCTAAAATACTCCCCATGATGGTGTGGAGTATTCTGTTTTGCTCTTAGGTCCTTCTGTCTTGCGTTCAGGTCCTTCTCCCTTGCATTTTGGTCCCCAGATCTCACAATCCAGTCCTTTTTCCCAGCTTTTGGGTCCTTTTATGTTTCATCTCTTCAAACCTATTTATTCCTGAAAACTAAACATAAAACTCGTAACATAGCATTGTTTAGGTGAAAGATAATGGATATAAGATACAAATATAAGCATGAAATGATGTCAATCAAATACCCCCACACCTAACTTTTGCTAGTCCCGAGCAAAACAAAGAAAGAGAAAAGCATACGAAAGACAAGAAATCCTAACTTACTTTCGTAGGAATCACGGTTGCACTTAGCACGTGCAACAAGCCGTTGAACCTCCTTGTCGCCAAGGAGGAGGAGTGTTGTCTCCTGAGGGTTTTCAGCGGATATACCCACAAAATCCGAACAAGATGCATTAATCAATCTAGCTACACGACTCGTTGGAATCACATGTCGATCATGGGACGCGGTAATACTACGGGTCGACTTTATATATGTAATCGGTCCACACACCTAGCCTAATGACTTATTCGTGAGAGTTAGTTAAGGACTTAAGTGAAAGACATGGACAACCTTAACTTCTGAAAGTGATACAATGTGTAGAGTCCATTTTGGTTCTTATTTGCATCTTCTTTTCTTTTTTTTCCTTTTTTTCTTTTTCTTTGGAGCATTTAATTGGTTGGTGTTTGATTCTCCCAGGGTCAGGTTTCATGCATCATTGCCTATGAGGACTCACACTATCACGTAGACCTTCCCCCAAATCTCCACATAGGGCGATCCCTACCACACGTGTAACGGGAGTTCGGTCAGTGCATCCCAAGTCAGATGACTCGAAAGCACCAGGCACAAAGTCCCCTCAGACCTACTTTCCCGAGTGATAGGAGCCTTGCAAGAAGAGAGAACACCACTTATTTATATATCTACATGGGAACCAAAACCCCTACACTTAAGTTTCACAAAAAGAGATTAAGGGCCATTGACCACGACAAACTTCCTTATAATAAAAGACACGAATTATTTGACTCACTAGGTTCAGGGTGGACTTCTTTAAATGTTTTAGTGCTGAAACCCTACGATTACACGCCCCCCGAGGGAAAACCGGGGTGCATCCTAACGACTCGGTAAGACCTAAAGCCAGTAAACTAGAAATCCTAATGCATCAAGTTCAAGACAATTTTGGGAGCTTTTTTTTACTTTGCCTTTCAACGGTTTTGTACATGCTAAACACACGCAAAACCTACAAAAACATTTTCTTTCACAAACACATGAAGATTTTGAAAGAAATGTGAAAATTTTGAAGCACTAGGCAAGCAAAAGAAGACAAGTCACCCAAGGATCATGTCAAGCAGATATATCGATATTAAATGCGGCACACTAACATGACCCTAACAATGCACACAAAAGAAAACAAAAAAAATCAAAAGAAAAGACTCGACTATGTACACACGTAAAACACCCCCACACCTAGTTCATGCATTGTCCTCAATGAATGTGAACAAGATACTACATGGATATATGCATGAAAAAGGAAAGATCTCACCAACATGAAGTACAAAGGGACGTTCAGGGTCATGTTGATGGACACAAACTCAAATTCCCTCAAAACCTGTGAGAAGCTGAAGAAGGGAGATAAATACGTGAAGAGATTGGGCCCAAGTACACAAGGGTTGGGGCCCACAACAATCGATGCTCACTGAAGGAGTCTTTTATTACACAGTTTTTTTCTTTTTTTTCTTTTTTTTCTTTTTTTTACAAGATATATACATCAACCAAGATATTCTCATAATCATTTGGTCAAGGAACATCAAATGAGAACATCATGTTTTGAGTACCAGAGACTTGCCGAGATGGGCAAACTTCACTGGTACTCTGAGGTGTCATGAGGGGTGAAAGGTCAAAGCTGAAAGGCTCGAACCCCTCATGATATTGGTTGGGTGTGGGCAACCAAGAATGAAGTTGTGTTGCCTCACTAGGGTTTAATTGCTCATCGAAGAAAACCCTCCAACCAATAGGCGGGTGCATCGGAATGAGTTCCTCATGCTCATTCGATGGATGCAGCAGACTTGCATCACTAAGAATGGGGCTTCTCCTCAAGTAATCCAACAAGGACCTCCCACCATCATTTAGATCATCAAGCATAAGCTCGGTCATAGGTGGGTCCTTGTTGGAGTCAATATGAAGCTCAAATGGCTCAATGGCCATGGGACATGAGGTAGAGACACCTTCTGGTATAGGCATATGATGAGGTGTCTCACTCTCACTAGTACTCTCAACTGAATTATGCAACGAACACTCCCTTTGGACATTCATGTTCGAGGCCAGCTCACTCTGTTGCATTGCGAAGACAGGCAATGAGTTTTCGCTGGGCCCACGAACATTCTCAACGGGTTGCATTGGGGTTAGGGGTTTTCGTTGATTTTGTGGTGCTTTCTCCAACTGGCGGATGAGATTTAGATTTAACGGTTCATCCATGGGCTCTTATTGCCTACCAGAGTTGAACGCATGAAACTCGGCACTCATGTTACCGAATGAGAGCTTCATGAGACCATTTCTACAATTAATCAAGGCATTGGAGGTGGCCAGAAATGGTCTACCCAAAATCAAAGGTATTTGAGAGTGGGTGTTCGCAACAGGATTGGTATCGAGGACAACAAAATCGACTGGAAATATAAAATCTCCAACTTTGATAAGCACGATAATCCCCATGGGAATACGAATGGATCTATCCGCCAATTGGAGGGTGATCTTAGTTGGTTTCAATTCTCCGAAGTTCAACTGTTGATAAACAGAGAATGGGAGGAGGTTGACCGCTGATCCTAAATCAAGCAAAACATTGCTCATTCTAGTGTCCCCTATCGTACACTGAATAGTAGGACACCCAGGGTCCTTGTATTTTGTGTAGGTGGGATTGGACAAAAGTGAGCTGATATTTGCAGCCAAGAATGCTTTCTTAGGAACATTGGTCTTCTTCTTGGTTGTGCAGAGATCCTTCAACACTTTGGCATATTGAGGTATTTGTTGGATGACATCCAACAAGGGGATGTTAACCTTTACTTGCTTAAACACCTCTAATATCTTGTCCATATTGTCACTCAGCTTTTTGGTTAACCTACTTGGATAGGGAGCTTTTGGCAGGTAGGTTTTCTGCGGTGCCTGAGAAGAAAGCTTTGGTATATTACCCTCACCCTCAGCCTCTTCTTCACCACCATTCCCACTTAGGGGCTTCATAGATGGTGGTGGGTGTGGCAAGGAAATGTGATTGTCAACCTGCTTTCCATTCCTTAAGGTCACAATGGAATTGACATGGTGAACAGGTTCCTCCACATGGTTCACTTGCCTCCCCCGAGATACCACATTCTCATTTTGCATGTGTTGTTGCTGGTATATGCGGGGGTTAGCCTCAGGTTGGCTAGGAAAAGACCCTCTCTCTCTTTCATGTACAGACTGAGCCAATTGGCCCATTTGAAGCTCTAGAGATTTGATGGTCTGCTGATTTGAAGTGAGAACTTGACTTGTGGATGACATAAAATTTTTCATAGAGTTCTCAAGTCCACGAGTCAAGTTCTCAAGCGAATTAAACCGGGTTTCAAAGTTGTTAGAATTTGGGAAACCTGGTTGGTTGGTGCTTGGAACATGGGGTTGCTGATATGAATGACCATGCATGGGAGGTTGGTGTGATTGGTAAGGTGGTCTAGAGGAGTTTGAAGGACCACCCGGGGCATTATTTTGGTTCCATGAAAAACTGGGGTGGTTCCTCCATCCAGGATTATAAGATGATGAGTATGGGTCATTCCTGGCTCTATCATAGATGGCGTTGACACGCTCCATCTCAGGACGAATAGACTCACACTCGTTTTCTACATGACCTATCCTACCACTTGAATGACAAGGAACTAGACCAGATGTGGACATGTGAGGTGCACCTTGTTGGTTTTGGAGCTCAATCGAATCCATACGGCGCATTAAGGCCGCCATGCGCGCCTCGGTGGCCGTAATGGTATCGACAGCAAATGCAGCACTCGATCTAGTCGAGTTTGCATTCGCGATCCTCGCTCCTATGCTAGATGATGCAGAAGGTTCCCTCACACTCTCCCATTGCATGGTTTTCTCAGCAAGGTCTTCTAGGAAAGCCCATGCCTCCCTTTCATCCTTTCCCAAGAACTCTCCTTGACACATGGACTCAAGGAGCGTTCTTGATGGGATGTGAAGAACCTCGTAAACTATCTGACAAAGTCGCCACAAGTCAATGCCATGGTGAGGGCATGAGGATAGTAGCTCCTTGAACGAATTGAAATGTCTCGGTCTCAAGTTGATAGAACGAATTGATTTCGTTCCTCAATTTTTGAGTCTGATGATTTGGAAAGAATTTCTTGAGGAATGCAGATTGAAACTCATCCCAAGTCCTAAAGGCATTCGCCTGGTTGCTGTACAACCACTTCTTGGCGTCATCCTTCAGCGCAAAGGGGACAAGCCTAAGATGGATGGAGTCTGTGCTAAGTTGTTGCAGCTTGAACATAGCACAGACCTCCTCAAATTCCCTGAGAAAGATATAGGGGTCACCTTTCCCAGTGAAGTGAGGGAGCATGGAAATAAACTGAGACTTAACCTCAAAATGGTTCCCATTAGCCTCTGGTAATACGATGCATGAGGGTAGAGTTGTATGGCTCGGGTAGCATCGATCACGTAGAGGTATGGGAATGAAAACAGGACGCTCAGGTGGGTCCAGCAACTGCTCCTCCTCGCGGAAATTAGCAGCCATTGAACCCGAACTATGTGCGACACGAGAGGAGGAAGGTGTCGAGAAATCGATGACCGAAGCCGGATTGACAACGCTCCTCGTCAAACGACCACTCTCGTCTCGTGTCCACGAAAGCATGCACAAAGGTGCACACACCCAAAATAAAACTTTTTTTTGTAACAAAGAATGTGCGTAGAGGAGAAGACGAGGGAACACAGGAGAGAAAGAATGACTCAGGAGAGAAAGGAAGAAGTCCTTATGCTACGGCGGATGGGTACAGGTAGAAGTACACAAGGAAACAAGGCTCAAGTAATCCTAAGGTCGCTATAGGTCCTTACAGCTAGACGACGCCTAACTGCGAGGTCACACGGCCTCAACACGCCTCACCTCCCTACGACGAGGACCACAAAGCCCAGCAAGTGAGTCAAGATCCGGAGATCTCGTCTCTCCTACTATCGACAAAGTGGGCAACGCCGACCAGGTTATGACGGTCGGGACCGGATTACTCTCCTAATGCGTCCGAATTCCTTAAGGCCAATGTCTACTTGATTTTAGAAATTAGGTTCTTGATTAGTGTGGTTTTTGGGGCGAAGGAAAGGGTGATGAAATCCCCCACCTTATCTTTTACGGGACAGCCCCTCCTTAGTAGCGTTTTGGAGTCTTAATCTAACAATCAACTCTCCAAACAAAACGCTCAACTCACACTTGTTGCAATGCACTTCCTACTAACTAATGCATGTTCATACGAAATGCATGAATGAGAGTAGAAGGTGCGTACCTCACGTCAGCTCTCAGCAACAGAAAATAAAGATAAGATAAAAGACAATCTAAATGTCTAAGTTACATACATGATGCATGACCTAAACAAAAAGAATGTCTAATCTTTTGCTTTGAGTTTTATGGTCCAAGTTGCTTAAAGGAGGTATGATTATGGATCTGGGAACAAACTATAAGTCAAAACATGCCAAATCAAGTCCCAGATCACTACATCAATTATGTAAACACGCCACAGAAATATGAGAGTAAAATGAGCTCACCAGACCGCCAATTGGCGGTCTTAGGCCGCTGATTGGCAGTCTGAAGTGCCCAGAATGCCTCCAAATTTCTCCAGGTGTTCCTCCTGGCGACTCCAAGTCTCCTGAAACAAAGAAAAATTACAAAACACAAATTAAATCCACTCGAATCGTCCAAACAAGAGTCTGGACTGACACCTCCCCGGCAACGGCGCCAAAAACTTGTTGAACGTTTTAATTAAACCGCAAGTGCACGGCCGCGATGAAGCGGTGGCAAGTATGGGTCGTCCTCAGGGAGGTGAGCAGCCTCTTGTTTATAAGAAATCAAGTGGCAAAAATTGGGGGAGAAAGATTGATTATGCTACTCTACACTAAACTGCGCTAAGAAGTATGAAATGCGAACGAAAGAAACAAACAATGAAATGACAACTAAGCTAAGGACAAAACAAGAATGCTAGAATACAGAAATGGGAAAACCCCTAAGGGGTGGAGTGACTGCACACATGCAAAGAGGTGGGTGTAGAATACATTCTTTAAGCACATGAAGGTGGTGTTTATCAAGCATAGGAAGTGTCTAAATGTTATGGCAAAGCCTATCAATCTATTCACCAACTTAGTTGATTAACATTTACATATGCAAGTTGTTTATTTCAGAACCTAAACAAGAATGAGAGGTGTCTAATCATTTTGGCAAAACTCATCAAGTTATAAATTCTATCCTAAACAAGCAAGCATACATTCATGTTTTATCAACACATCAAAAATAAAGCATTCATCTCATGCTCTAATGCATGTATGTACATCTACTCCACCCCCAAAGGGGATGGAACTACTCACTAAACATTACACTAATTATTAAACTAAGCAAAGAAAGCATATTAAAACTAAGCTAGAAATAAAAGACGATTAAACTAAAACATGCACAAACAATAAAAGAAACATAAACAAACAATGCAAGAAACACAAAACTTTATTGATAAAATGACTCACATTTCAAGTAGCATCCTCCTACTTTAGTGTGTGCTTCAAGGCCGTACTTCTAGTAGGAAGAATAGTCACTTAAAATATGGAGTGATTACAATGGAAGGTGAAGAGTTCTATTTATAGCCATGGAAAAAGGCAAACCGGGACAATCCCCCGATGTGGGACTAAACCAATACCAAAAATAGCCTAAACAAACATTAATACACGTCCAGGAGAACACTTGGCGGATTTGGGCCAAAACAGACCGCCAATTAGCGGTCTTGGACCGCCAATTAGCGGTCTTGGACCGCCAATTAGCGGTCCAAAAGGTCCGGATCCATCAGGAATTTGTGCTGGGCTTTTCGTTGTGTATTTGGTGGTCTTGGATGCATCTACTTTGTTTATTGGAGTTCCGACCCGAATCCAATTGCTAAAATACTCCCCATGATGGTGTGGAGTATTCTGTTTTGCTCTTAGGTCCTTCTGTCTTGCGTTCAGGTCCTTCTCCCTTGCATTTTGGTCCCCAGATCTCACAATCCAGTCCTTTTTCCCAGCTTTTGGGTCCTTTTATGTTACATCTCTTCAAACCTATTTATTCCTGAAAACTAAACATAAAACTCGTAACATAGCATTGTTTAGGTGAAAGATAATGGATATAAGATACAAATATAAGCATGAAATGATGTCAATCAATACCCCAAATACATTTCATGTATCGGTCGACCGTTTGTTCATCTCATGACAAACCCAAATCTCCTAGACAAAAACGGTCGACCGCTAGACCTGTTTCGGTCGACCGAATATCTATTTGTTTGTCAACCCCAAAGTGCCTGGTACAAATCGGTCGACCGTTTCCCTTTAGGTGTTCGACTGATCACTTAAGTGTACGTAAGTCGTAGCGTTGGGCGGTCAACCGTTGCTTAACCGGTCGACCGAACTTAGTGTAAAACTGCCTAACGGTCGACCGTTCATCCTGATCCGGTCGACCGATTTCATCCAGAATTGGGTCCTGCAGGTTCTGTTTTGTGTAATCACACATCAACTCATACCCATTCAATCCCAACAGCTCTATTCTCTCTAATGCCTATATAAAGAGTTGTAAAACACATTTTAACACAACTCTCCCACTACAAACTTGTCCCAAACATTAGAGAGATTCCCAAACACTCAAAGCCTCAAATTTCCACACAAAGAATCAATTTCAATCTCATTCAAGTGTGCTCAAGTTTAGAGAGAGTGATCCACTCAAGATTTCGTTTGTTCAAGAAGCAAGGACTTCGGTGAAAGCCCAAAGTGTTCCTCTCGGATTGTGAGAGAAGAAAGTTAAGCTCGCGAGGTTGTTCGCGGAGTTTGTTTTGTAAAAGGCGTTCTCTCCCGGCCCGGAACGGGGAGTGGATAGTGAAGACGCGAGCAGAGCTCGAAGTGTCGAGCGGAGCTTGCAAGAGAGGACGTAGGCGGTGACCGAACCTCTGTAGAAACCCTCGGCGTCCATTGTGGTTTGCTTATTTCTTACTTGCTCGTTTAGTTGTTTAAATTCCGCTGCATATAACTCGATCGATAAAATGAGTAGGCAATTAGTTTAAAAGTGATTAGCATAGCCGACCCATACGTTCCAACATTCTCTTTATCGGACATCCAACAAGTTTGTTTTTAACTAGAGCAACCTCAACTTTTAGACATTTGTCTCAACATCATCGATTGATTCTTTCAGATAGTCTTTCTTCAACTTTGGGTTACTTTCTTTTCTATTTCACCACTCAACTCCCATATCATGTGCAAATGGCTAGTTGAGCTCAAGAGCATATGAATAAGGTTTCATACTATTGTTTCACACACCTTTTTCATATTTCAAGTTCCTATTTTCTATACCTAATCTTAAATTTCCATAACTTGTGTTATCATTTTCATATCATATCTGTAACGTCCCCAAATAGCAGAAAATTTGAAATTTAAAACACAAGCATCACAAAGATTAAGACCACAAAAGCACGGGTACATCACTCATAAAATATCCAAGGGGTGCATCATATTACATCAGAGTTATCAAAAGGTATGACTACATCAAGTACAAAAAAGAGTAAATACAAGCAGTCATACAACCTAGAAAAGTACGATTGAGGATCTAATCCCAGAGTACCCTCGTCCTCGGTCACCACCCGCCAGAACCCACTGAGGTCCTGAAATGCAAATATAACAACAATACCTAAGTTTCTATATGGAAACCTCGTATACCAAGCTCACCTATATGGATGTTAAAGTACAATGAAAAAACCTATCATACTAGATGCAATAAAACATTCCCTCCAAGGGTAAATACGAACATCTGTCCCAAAATCCATCATCGGGTCTCCCACAGAGACCTACCACAGGCACATACGGTCTTACGGAGAGTACGCGTCGAACCTCACACGCGGCTACACTAATCAAGGGGTTCGGTGAGTGGCGCTCGCACGTCCACGTCAATAGAATTAGCTAAATCTCAAGGTCAACACTTCACCGACGGAGCCATCGCTCAATTCGGTCAACTCACTTGGTTGTGCCACAACCAAGCTACCTACCGGAATACATCGTCGGATAGTCACCACCACCATCTAGGTCATGCGGTCCTCTCCGCCACCACTCAATCACGCGAAGGAATCCTCACCTGGCAGTCTCACAGCACAAGCTACCAACATCGCCACCATCTAGGTCATGCGGGTCACAAACATCGTCATCAAAGTCAGTCGAAGGTATCCGTCGCCCATAAGGCCGTCCAATCGACTCATCCAAACATCTCACTCCGTAGAGTCGTGCAACATCGTGCATTGGGATCTGTGATCCCTCAGGTCTACTACTCTAGAGTGACTCAATAAAAAATGAAATACGTCACATGAAAAGCAATAAAACTCAAGGATGGTATGTGCAACTAAATCTAGCAGTTTTGTCCCTCAATCTAGAAGTCCGTCCAAAAAATGTGTCCAGAAGTTTGTCCAGAAACCGTCTAGAACTCCAGTCCCTTTTATCCAGCAATCGTGTCCCTCAGTTCCTTCGTACAGAAATCCAGTCCCTTCGTCCAGAAACCGTGCAATCAATCGAGAACTCCAGTCCCTTCATCCAACAATCGTGTCCCTCAGTTCGCAGTTGCATCTCTCAGCTCGTAGTTGCATCCCTCAGACACGTTCGCACCATTTCCGACCTTCAATTCTACCTCGTTCCTTACGAGTTCCTTCCTATCCATGAGTAGCTGCACATTAGAAACTATGTGAGCACAAGATCTGGTATCAATTACCCAATCCTGGACAGAGGTGGCTAAATTTATTTCAATAACAAATATACCTTTGGCCTTTTTGGGGCGCCGACGTTCAATCACTCCGTTGTCAAGGTCTTCCTTGTACTTGGGGCAATTTGTCCGGATGTGTCCTTTTTCACCGCAGTGAAAGCACTCCGTATTGGGAGTTGGAGATTTCTGAGATTTCCCCCTCGAGGCACTCGCACGAGCACCTCCTACTCCCTTGCTCTTGATTGAACCACTTTTGGTAGATTTGCCATTTCCTTTACCAATCTTTTGGCTCCTCCCATGGACGGCAAGGACATGCTTGTCCCTACCCTTGCCCATGTCAACTTCAGCAGTTTTGAGAGCGTTGTGCAGCTCCTCAAGACTCACCTTTTTTTGACGCACGTGGTAGTGCATCACAAAGTCCTTGAAGGACGGGGCTAGAGAGCCAAGAATCATATCTTCAGCAATGTCCTCGGGCATTGGTGAAGAGAGCTTTGCCAACTTCTCAAGGTACCCTTGCATCGTGAGAAAATGCATGGATACCGATGTTCCCTCCGCCATATGGCACCTTGTGGGTGTGATGGTGGTCTTATAGCGCTCCTTTCGGGCACTATCCATGAACATCTTTGATAAAGCCTCCATGGTCTTCTTGGGTTTTGAATCCAAGTATTTCGCTTGAAGCGAGTCACCCATGGATGCTAGCATAAGACCGTGAACTTGGTTCTCTTGGTCTTCCCACTTGGCTTTAGCCTCTTTCTCTTCATCGGTTAATCTCTCATTCCACTTTGGGATTGGACCTTCCAAAATGTGAGATAGTTTCTCAAACTTTAACACGATGTTGAGTTTGAGTTGCCAACTAATGAAGTTTGAGCCATCATTTGCTAAAGTGTGTTTCTCTATCATGGATCGTACGATAGGTTGGATGTTCGACATTTTTCTACAAAATAAATCATATAGGATTTTAATGCCAATTTTATGTTTTAATACACATGCATACATATATTGAATATAAATGTAAATGTTGCAAATAAAAAATTTGCCCATAAATGCAACAATCCAAGATCCCATCAATCGTAATATAGACTAGCTAAGGGCTATCGAATACATTACAATATCAAGGTAAGAAAACATTTTCTAATCACAACCTTTTTGAATTTTAGCAACATTTAGCATCTTCAAACTCTTGTGACTCTTGTCGTTTTAATTATGAGGGAATACGACATATCCTCGTAAGAAAAACTTTTTCCCAAAACCGAGCGAGGGCTCTAGGTAATGTTAAGAAAACTTATTTTCATTTGATACGAGATACGTTTATCCACTGTATTCACAACTAAACATACTTGGGGTTCACTAGGGTGAAACACACCTCATATATTTAATTGTGGCACAACAACAGACAACCATTATATCTCCCGCTAAGGGCGAGCAGAGTATCCCTCGATCAATGGCTGTTAGTGGATGAAATAAGAAGGAAATTTATTCTTAATTTTTGTTTGGACAATTTAACATGTGATTTAGAATTTTAGGTTATCATGCATATTATTAATCATACACATCCTAACATTCAACACATTCATCACATGCATAGCAAGATAAAAACAGAAATTAAACATTCACACAATCCACATCGTGTGAGTTTATATGTTCCCTTCGATCCTCGATCCCTGATCTTCGATCCCTGATCTTCGATCCTCGATCGATGCGCTACAGCGGCGACTTCCTCTTGCACCGGAGATGTAGATTTTACAGAAAATAAACATGCTCCTCACATTCGATAAAAACCGACTAGTGCAAGTCCTATGTAAAAACCTCTCATATGCAAATGCAACTATCTAAAAGACGGAAAGAGAGAGAATTTTGGCTTTTACATACATAAGCCCCTGTATAATAATGATTACATACATTCATAACTGCTGATTTGGAACATATAAACCCACAATTCCTGCAAAGACAACTCGAGCATCCATGCACACAATATCGCTATAAACTATCCACCCTAGTTTATCAAGCATCTAGAATCCCAAACAACTCTTTGAAAAACATTTTGAAATCCATTAAAAATGTTTTTCATCCATCCATAGTTCAAAAATTAATTATGAACCGTTGTCCATCCAATTTCCAATGGAAAGATGAATCGCAGTTTTTCGGTTTTGTTGATTCTCTTACAAAATAATCGTTTATACTTAAAACGAAATTATTGCAAGTTAGAAAAATGTCTAAATCTTAATTCTAATAATTACATGGCATGTTTTAAAACACTTAAAACATTCAGAACGAATTATTATGGAGAATTACATCAACAAACATTCATAGACCGAAAAAACCGGTAAATCGAATTGTTTAAATCCTAGATGGTAAACTAAATTCGTTTACAGCCTTAAATCATGAGAAAATTGAACCCTAAGCTCTGATACCACTGTAGGATTTCATGTTTAATTGTACATATTTATTTTCGAAATTTGTATGCACAATAAGGATCAATTTACAATTTTCTATGATTTATTTCATTTATGCATCAATTTGTTTCAATAACTAGTTTCAAAACTTTATTAAAACAAATATGGGTTCCGAAATTCATACCTAGAAGTTCTCTAAAACTTCTTGAAGATTCGGAGATGTTGGGGATGCTCCTCGCTGCACCGGATGCCTCCGAGTATTCACCAAACTCTAAACAAGATCGGAGAGAGGGAAGCTAGTCTCTCAATCTCCGGTAGGGTTTAGAATCCAATTACTAACCCCTCTTTAATTCCCTTGAGAAGATGATCTCTTAAGAACTAAAACTAAACTTAAGAATTAATGAATTTTCGTGGAGAATTATGGAGAGAGAATTTTTGCATGAGAAAGCAATGAATGAATTAATGAGGTAATGAGATAAACTTGTATTTATAGGTTCTATCCAAATTACCTATTCATGTGCAACCTCTTGCCCATGATTTCATGCAAAATTCCATCTAACCATCCATTATTTAATAATAAATAATATTAGCCACGAATTAAATCAATTATGGACCAATTCCATGCATGATCTAATTAATTCTTAAATTAATTCTGCATTAACCGTCTGGACCGGTCGACCGTTTGGAGGTTCGGTCGACCGCTCGAACCTGGTTTCGGTTGACCGTTCAATAACTCGGTCGACCGTTCGTAACAGTGAATTATTCCATCTCGATGTTCGATCGACCGACTGATTACTTTCGGTCGACCGTTCGAACAGATGAAAATTCTCTGTTATCGATCGAGACATGTCCGGTCGACCGTGTACTGCTAACCGGTCGACCGTTTGAGCACTGTTCTGCAGACTTGTCAAATTTCGGTTTAACCCCTACAAAATTTGACATTTCGGGATTAGTAGTAAATTCACAACTTATGTAACATATTATCCTATGCAATGATCAATCATTACACCCCATAATATTTATATCACATATGAATTTTATTTAGATTCTAATTATGTTATTAATCACAACATAATTTTGATTTTGCTTGTTCACCCCATGTGTCATATTTTCTACATGAAACCTGACACATCTTATGAACTCAAAATCCCCATTTCTTGTTTCCCAGTTTTGCGGTGTGACCTATGGGAGGATCTAAACTAAGTTGGCAGTGATATTAAGAGCTTAATATCACAAGCTATAAGCGGTATCTAGCTACACATTATAGCTCCCAATTAGTTAGATGTCTTAATTTCACTCGAACCAAAACCCGATCCATTTAGTGATGGAGTGCACCACTTGTGTCCGTCCCTTGCCTCATGATATTAAGAATACACACAAAGTAGTATTGTGTCATCTTTGTCTTAGTATTCATTTCTTGATCTCTTTAAGCTAGTTATAAATATGTGACTTAACTCAAATCACATTGTGCACATTATAACTTTGCTTTATCAAGGGGCCCACTAATATCATTACTCTACTAAGAGGGGCAATGATAGTCTTTTGACTAACTATCTTCTCCAACAAAAGTTGTACTTAACCAACCAATGCCTTTACACTACACTTATCGATAGTTCAAGACACTGATCTAATTAAGTATTCCTTAAGTGATCAGATATAAGTCTCATATCAAAGGACCAAAGACACAGTAAAATATTAATGACACATAAACACATTTCTATAATATTTTACTTATTAGGTCTATTCAGTATACAAAAGTAATATTTTTCTCTTTTGCATACCCGTGTTGTCACTCACTTGTAGAGCTACAATGATCTATGACCAACACGACAATCTTAACCCGGTAATCAATGTCCCATGTTAATTACCATGATTGCGAATATCTTTTGTTTTATGTAAACCAATATCTTTTAGAGCTCTACGGTTAAGGACCAAGAGCCTCTTCCTTAACACTTCTAAAAGACGAATAACATAAACAAGGAACAAAATGATTTCTCATTCAACTCATAATAATTGGCATTTAAAAGTAAAACTTTTAGAACACATTCCCTTCACACAAACTGGTTGACGTTGAGTTTTTGGTTGTCTTCTGGTTTAGGTTTGGGTGATATATTGAAGTTCATACAATGTGAAATTTTGTGTGTGACTTCTACATGGAACCTAGAGTTAATGTGAATGGATATCCCAACTTGTATGCTCTAGTTTACAAAGGTTCCTAAATATTCAAATAAAGATAAACTTACATGTCTTTAAACTTTTGATTAGATATCTTTACTTCAATCCCCTTTCTTTCTTGAGTTTTGATCACCTATTAAGATGAAAGTATGCACAATACAAATATATGTGCAATGCAAGGAATATGTTTGACCCAATTTGATTGTGATCAAGATTTGGCTGATTAAATCTTCAAAATTTACATGATTAATGCCTAAAAGCCAATAGAGTGTTACCAAGCTTGGTTTGTATAGCTGTTGATGTCGGCTTGAAAGGGAGATCGGATAGTAGATACTCAAGTACGACTCAAGAAGTGAGAGAGATAAAAGAAAAGGAATAGGACGCAATTAATATGTGATGAACTTCTATATTCGGTGTGGATTTGTGGTTTGCACTTTTTATCTTTTGTATTCAAACATATTGGTGTGCCTATTGCCTGCCCCCCCCCCCCCCCCCCCCCCCCCCCCCTTTTAGTGAGAAGGTATAACAGATGGGGTTTGCCCTCTACACCCCTGCACAATTCTAGCGTTGAAAGAAAAATGATCAAGAAAAATAACATTACAGAAGACAAATCTACGAGCAGAAGAAACCGTATACACATGCTTTATGCTTGAGACTATATTCCAACAACACAAAGAGTTTGAAATTAGGTTATTACTTGTTGCCGTTACGAGGTCAGGATAAGAACAAGCACAACAAAACACTTTCAGAATATTATAGTTGGGAATAGCCGAATAATTTTTATAAAGAACTAAAGTTATTAATAGCAGGGCTAGGAAGATGATCAATTAGAATGCATGTAGAGAGAAAAGCATCAACCCAAAGACTTAAGTTGGGTAAGTGAATAAAAGATTTGGTTGGTATATATTTGTACATACACGTACGATCCCATGTCTTGCTAAATCCTAATTTAGACTCCTCACTCTCAAACTACTCTTCAAATCTCTTGGCATAACGTAGAGGCCTCACTTACTAATAATGCGTCAATATCAATTTTCACTCTATGGATTTTGATCAAATGTTGTCATAGTAAATAAAAGAACAACCCTCTAATCTTAATTTTTGTAAACATCAATTTACCCTTACTCATAACTAAAATTTTAAAACCTAAAATGATAATTTTGTACTATAATCTAGAACTCATTTTCTATGCATGCCTAAACTCAAATTTTTTGAAGACATTTGATATAAGGTCAAGAGCTAGAAAAATAAACATATTACATTCGTCAAAAACACCTGATCTCTTAATCACATATCAAATTATTCAAAAAAAATTGAGTTTCGGCACACAGATTACATGAGTCCTACGTCAAAATCTAAATTTTGGATTTTTCCATTTATAGTTTAATAAAGTTATTTGTAATATTATATTGATGTTAACAAAAATTAAAAATAGTATACGACTGGTCTAGTAAACATATTCTTATGAAAAGTCCAATCAATGAAGTTTAAGAATCTAGAAGTAGTAAACGTAAATCATATGTTTATGTCCACAAGGAAACATCTTTTTTCAAAGAGGTTCCGTTTTACTGGCTTCGAGAAGTCCAAACTTGGGCAAGACAACCTTTCCTAATTTCTTGGATGATTGGAATGAATGCACAACTTCCATGGCGATCTGTATATCATCCAGATTTTAAGGAGTGTACACATAGTTGCTTGCCAAAAAAAGTACATTTTTTTATCTTTCTATTTCCTCTTTCTTAATTTCAAAATTTAAACTTAAAATACATAAAATAGAGCAATCACCACATTATCATACAAAAAAGGGCATCAATCATAGACCACCAAAACGTATTGCTAGGGTTAAAATTTAGAAATACAATAACGTTCACAAGTTACGTTTCCATGTAATTACTTCCGGAAAGAAAATCAACGTCCAGTTTCAGTGTTTCACCGGAAAAAAACATAGTTTCCACACAACAGAAGTAGAAGTTCGTAAACTCGTTTCCATCTGGACAAAAGATCATTATGCATTCTTACGAAGGACACCCATTAAAAGGTTTTAACATTTCAAACTTTCAAGTTCAATTCAGTCATCCAGACTGGGTTTCAGTTGAACAGCAAACTTGCATTTATTATTTCAGGAGATAAACTGCTCATTATTTCATCAGTCTAAAGAACAATCGGAGTGGAAAATTACTCTTTAAAGAAATGAAAGCAGCTTAGCAGCATATCTCAGAGAAAATGACAATTTGATCGAAACCCAGGCATACAGCCAGAAAGTAATCGTCTGACATCATTAGAGTTCATACAGTGTTGATGTATAATCTAATACACTTGTTTCACAATTATACATAAAAGGTGGCTGCCTGAATCTCCCTAATTGATTCACCTTCAATAAAATTCAGATGCCACATAACTTTTAAGAAGCTTAAGCCAGTAAGAAACATTTCGCGGTATCAAGGATAGCCAGTCATACCCACGGTTGCATTTGCCTTGTTGGTTTTGCGAGCAACTTGGCTTGTGGCCTTGGTGAAATACATGTAGTAATAAACATTGAGAATCATTGTAAAAACCACGAAAACTGCTCCAGCAATGAACACTCCTTTTCTGAGAGACTCACATGTCCAGTTTTGAGCATAAATGACATGTCTGTACTTGGTGTGGTAAGCATTCTTAACAGCACCAGCAAGTAGACATGCCTCTGCTATTAAAAAAGTCAGCCTGCAATTTTACATGGTTTTATCACTGCTAATGATAAATAAAAACACAAAAGAGCACTGCCTCTACATTCATGATCTAAAGAAAAGAAGAAAACATGAGAATCAAGGTATACTGACTCTCATGCAGGAGTATGATTATTATTTTTCCTTTTGAAATTGACATGCATGCATGATTATTGATTGTCTCAAACAGCTCACCATGATGAAGCAAAATATATAATTGACCAAGCTCGGTTACTGCCTGGGGCTAAAGGTTTCCCAAAGCACATGCATCGAGTAACACCCATTAATATTGATTGCCCGGACATGAGAAATAAAAAAGAGCCCACACCATAACCAGTAGCAACATCTGAATCGTACGCACAGTATGTAGAATTGGTGGATTCATCAGGAACAATAACACCCTGGATTAAAAACAATGACAGAATTTCACATTAAAACAGAGAAAAATATAAGAAGATTGGTTGGACGATTTCTGTAAGGTTCATAACCATGCTTTCAATTTTTCATAAACTATTATGTGGCAAAATATGCAACAGAGGCCCCATATATTGTGACTGTAAGCCAACACATGACGCACAATGGATAACCAGGATGTTCCACTAACTCACGACACTATTTTTTTAAATAGAACCATGATAAATTATCAAACAATATCCATTATGTGACACTTGGGCCAAGTATTGCACTACTGTCGCATATACTGATATAACATACATCCAGATATAGTACAAGTCATATGTGCAAGACACCTAAACAATAGTTTGTAGTCTACAAAAGTGCTTTTGATGGCCATGTAAAAGTACGTATATGTTTGACAGTACATCAATTAACAGAAATAATGAGTACTACATAAATATAACTGGCTTCGGCAATTGAGTGGCAAATTTGATAAAAAGGACTAGCTATCGGGCACCTAAGTATAACAATTAAGAAAGATTTTCGCTAGGAACTAAATATATCTTATACATTTATATGCACACAAACAAATGCATAGAGATTAGAAAAAACGATAATGTATTTTTTTATTTACCACGACGGATTACAACCTTGAGCCCACCGAATCTACACCAAAAGAAAGTTGACTATGATTACAAAAAAAAAATCAATTGTTTAATACATTTTGAATCCTTGTTTGAAATGACACCAATTGATTCAAAAACTGCTAGGCTCTCTGATAACAGAGGGGTTGAATTTCATGAGAATTAGCAAGACCAGAAAATTATATCACCTTGATTGCTAACCAGTAAAATTACACATATTTCAATCATCACTACCACCAGAAGTATGGCTGAGTTTTTACTTTCCTTGAAAGGGCCAAAAAAATCAGAAAATGAATTCTTATTAGTTATGACTAATAAGATGTTGATAATTCTAGTTAACCAACCATTAGTTTGAGGCTTGAGGGGTAGGATGATTCGAAAATACGATAAGTGATATACACTAATAACATAATGATTAAATATAGGATTAATTACAGTTTGCTCCCCTGAAATATACCTTCATTTCACTTTGTATCCCTGAACTTTAAAAGGTGATGGTTACCTCCCTTGAATTTCTGTTTTGTAATACTTTGTCTCCTTGAATTTTAAAAAAATCATTATTTAAACACTTACCGTTTTTTATTTAAACAAGGCCTGACAAGATGGTATCTGGGATGACGGATTATTTTAAATTACACCTCAAGGTCAGACAAGATGATACAAGGGGTGATAAATGATATCATAATACTACAGGCTTGCTCGGTTTTAAGGCAAACTTACAACGTTGGGGATATGGAGTTGCTTCTGTTTATAAATGAACAAAAGCAAGGGAGAAATAGCAGGTGTTCATCACTGAGCAGGTTCAATAAAGAAACAAAAGAAACTGAAGAATTTTTTGCAGTGCTCAAGTAGCTGATATGCGAACCCTATGTGACCAAGCACACTTGGGTTGCATATGCAGCCACACAAGTGTATATAGTTTTCAGAACAATTGTTAAAAACACAAGAAAAAAATCATTAAAATCACAAAAGGATCTGGAAAAACAGGAAAAAGAATAGAAAATGACAAACATGTGAGAGTTGAGTGTGCGGAAATTGGGGAGTTTGGGGGCTTAAGAAAGGGAAGGGATGGGGCAAAAGCACAAAACAATAAATAAAAAATGTGTCCAATAGGCCCGCATAAGTGGGATGTGCGTGCACACAGCCTACCTATGCGGCCGCTCCAACCGCACAAAGGTTGGAGAAGTTGTGTGCGCAACCACCTAAACTTAGACCGCTTTATGTTGTCGCACATTAAAACACTGATTTCTTCATTTATTTTTCGCTGATCAAACTGCAATTTGTCCGCACTGCTGGAATATACAAGACATTATGGACTTCTAATGCACATGGTATAACGTTGATCTTATGCTGTTGACTCCAACAAGTACTTCAAACACTAGGTCAATAGTTGTACAACCAGATGTTCAATATTTGTTTTCAATCTCTGAACATTCTCTGGCCAAAGAATTTTAGTACTTATTGTGAGACTGCCGCTATAATATTTATCCAAAATAGGCACGAATACTAATACAACTTAACCAAATTGATGTGGATGCAAAAGCTTGCATAATTATATGAGGGACAACAGACTGCAACATAATTCACTACTACTAAGTAAGCTAACAAAGAATAATCCGAACAAACAGGAATAACAAACAATGTAAAACATGCCAATCACATTTTCCCCGAAAACATAAAATGAACAAATAACACCTCTGAATCAAGAAGCAGAGCAATGACAGGCTCTACATTTCTTACTACGCCAGTCAAACTGAAACAATCTCACACAAAAAAAAAAACAATCAGCAAAAGACGCCTCCAACAGAAGATATTCACAACACCAAACCGCGAATTTAACACCACGAACCATTTTCACAAAAACAAAATGCATATTTTCCACATACAACCAAGAAAGACAGAGAAAAACAAACCAGACAATCTCCACTAAAACACTTTACGAAAACCTAAAAAATGCACTCTTACATGAAGAAAACAAAACTCGAAAACCAAACCCTACACCAGATTCGAGGGAAAGAGGAGAGGGGGGAAGGTGGGTTTACTCTGCTTCTACGGCGTTCGGAGGCGATGGCGAAGCCGAAGGCGACGAGGCAGAGGACGATGACGACGAGGTGGACCAAAGAGGAGCCTTTTGTTTCCGCCATTTGGGACTCCGGTAGAGGAAGGGGAGTGGAGATGAGGGTTTGGGTTTGGGAGTGGAGTGGAGAACAGACAGGTTTCTGACAGGAATCGGGAATAAAGGTGTGAGCGCTTCACGCTTTCTTTCGAACTTTGTGCCTGTGGATGTGGGCATTGATTGGTGTCTAATTGCAGGAGTGCCACTGGTACTGATTCTCCAAAAAAACTTCCATGAAAATAGTAGTTTGGTTAATTTTGCGAGTCATTCTCGTGCAAATTATGGACCGCCTTCATTTTGTGTGTGTTTGGAACTCATATGTTTTTTTTGTAATCGGAAAATTTTGCAGTCATTCTCTTAAATACAAAGGTATGTCCCAAACAACATATCTAGCGTCACGGTCTCACCAAAATAACATCTAGAAGAAAAAAAAATTGAACTACTATTCATTGTCGAAAAATTACTTAAATCGCTTGTGTCAATTACCATTTTGTTTTTCTGCACTTTCTACTTATATAACTCTTCATTTCACTCTCCTAGCACCACTCTCTTCGTATTACTCTCCTACTCATCAGAAAAAATGTCTCGGAGCCCAGGAAAAAAACTAGCAAACGCCCCAGACTACTCGAATCTGATAAAATGTCTTATTTAGTTTTTTTAATTTAAAAAAAATGGGTCGGACATTCGAGGGAGACGCCTGACCCAACCGACGGGGCCCGCGGGAGCATAGTTAATAGTCATAATTGCTAAATAAATTGATTATTAAGTTAATAATTAGTTGAATTAGTTTAGTAAATCCATTAACGAAATTTTATTTCTAAAATTGAATTAATAGTCATCGGGTTACCGTAGAGGAAAAGGAAAATTGATTTCCTTACGCATTGTGCATAGTTTAGCAAATGAGTTTGGTCCCCGTCATCCACGTAGACGAGGTATTTCTGCTTCAAAAAAAGATATTTTACGTCGTTAGACACGTGAGGATTCTTTCGACGACAAGGATGATTCAGATGAGATGGGGAGTCACGACGAGAGTGACGATGGGGGTCAGTATTGCTTGGAGCTGCAGGAGGAGGCGATACAGCAACATAGTTGAGGACGGGGGCGACATTCTAGTCCTTCGGCTGAGTAAGTCATTAGGAAGGGTCGAGGTGGCCGGTTTGTGACCGGTGATTCGAGTTCGTGCACTGGAGACACCCGAACTCAGAAGAAGAAGAAGAAGAGGGTTGAGGATGATTCTTGGATCGTGACGGATATGATGCCTGGTGGTCCTCTAGATGGCAACGTCATTCCGAGTTTCAGAGACCATTATCGCCAAATGCATCTGGGAGGGCGAGGATCAAAAGGTTCTAAAGTGTCATAATCGGCACAGAGCATGTACTACATTGCAGGCTTGGCGGTCAGTGATGACTGTTGATATGACGACGACCATTACAGATAGTGGATTGGGTCACTTGTCGTACAACATGTTCTCCTGCCTTCACATGCCCTTGATTTCGGCCTTCGTGGAGCGGTGGCAGCCTGACACCAACACTTTCCACTTGCCTTTCGGAGAGATGATGATCATGTTAAATGACGTCTTCCAGATTCTGCACATTCCTGTTGAGGGTCGTATGGTCAGTGCGCAAGCGCCGACGTCTAAGCTGAAATTTTTTGTATCAGAGTTTCTTGAGGTCGACCTCGATGGTCTTGGGCGGGATAGCTCATTTTGGAGTGGCGGTGGTGTTAGCATCAACGTTGTGGAGGACAGTTGCAGATGGGGACGACCACCACGGACAGATGATTGTCTATCTCTTCTTACTGCTAGGTTGCGTCTTGTTTGTCGACAAGAGAGGTTGCATAGTCAGACCACGTGACCTATTGGAGGCGAGGGAGCCAGATATCATTGGATATATGAGTATTTTCCCACTTTCCGCCCGCATCGGGAGCGGAAGATCATTGAGTGTGGTCATCCTCGTTTGCGTATGTGGATTGTCCGGACGGAGGATAAAAGCGAAGGACGACTCATTTCCATTCGTAGACGGCTAGATCAGATGACTGCATCGCATGTATAATGTATATATCATTCACGTTTATTTAAATTTCAACTTTATTATTATTAACGTATAAACGTTTAGGTGGAGTGGTTGTCGTATGGTCCTGAGCTTGTTGTAGTTGTGCCGAGGACTAGATTTATGGGCGTTATTCGTTATCGGGATACCACAGAGCATTATTTACCTGATCGCGTGTTGCGTCAGTTAGGATACGTTTAGGTGATTCCGGTTGACATCCCGACGCCAGAGCATGCAGTACGGTCTGCAATTGCGACGACATTTCCGAGAGTATGACGACTTCACCTGGACAATCTGAGTCGTAGTCGCGACCCCTCCACTTATGATGTTGGTTATTTGCAGTGGTTCGGTAGGTGCTCACATCCAGTTATCGTTCACGGTACCATTCCAAGACCGGAGAGACCATTGGACCAGACATGTGGTGATGCGGTAAGTTTATCTAATTTAATTTTTAATTGTAATGTATATTTTGTTTTTATTGTTAATGTACGCTAATTTTTATGTTACATACAGTGGATGAGTAGGGCGATACGGTATACGCAGTTGTTCTTGCGACAGAGAGACCGGATGCTGAACGAGGAGACAAGAGCTGCATGTACAGATTAGGATCGCCTCATTGGGGAGTGGAACAATCAGTTGCCATTTCGAACCATGATTCGAATGATGAGTTCTAGTTGACTTGCTCCTACTTTGGTTTTATTATATGTTGAGTTGTTACTATATTTGTTGGTATTTGCTTGTCTGTATACTCTTAATATTTATTTATGACAAACATAACTTCTACCTATCATATTTGTAATACTTATTTCTTACGAGCATATCATAGTAACTTACATTAAATTTAAAATCTGGTAAAAGAACAACACGATATAAGTACAAATACACGATATATTATACATTACAAATGCATTATAAATTACAATCAAAATGTACTACGTAACCGGTTCCAATACGCACTCCTACTTTCGTACTCATCCTCCCATCCAACAACACTCTCATCTCGCATTTGATACCACAAGGTCGTTATAGGAGGTACTAGGAATCCCTCAGCTAATTCCAAACGAATAAAATGTCTCTAACTCCCTAAATGAGCAATGACAAACTCTCTGATTGGCCTCGTCATGGCAGACAGACTCTCCCAAGGTAGCACAGTAAGACATGGGAACAATGAACCTTCTATTCCCACTGAATAGTACATGACCGCACACTTGTAAAAATTGGCAATCGGGAACAAGTCAGCCCAAATCTTCATATAGTGATCCTCGTCACAAGGTCCCCTGCCCCAATCAATTCATTGACGAGCCTATACCATATTGCCGTAATAGACGTTCTCATAATTAGGATGTGCACCTATCTCATTAGAAACCGCACGACTGGCGTACAACCAGTTGTCTTGACCACCATGGAAGACATCAGCAACACATCGAAATTCACAGTTGTCATCATCACGTACGTCATTCCACCTCTCTAGAAATGGTAAAATGATTCCTCGCAGTCTATCAACATATGGGAAGTTATCCACATCAATCCATCCAGACATTGTAACATGGAGAAATAACAACTCAGTATATATATTAAAAAACAACAAAATGTAAACTTGTTACACAAAAGGTTAAACCCATCTCGGACGGTCGATCGTTTGCTTCTCGGTCTACCGAACAGGTTCCATTCGGATGACCGAGTATCCATTGGTGAACCGTGATCATGGAGACAGTAAGTTCTTGATCTTCCAGGAATCCTCGGGTCGGTTTACCAACGTCTACCTGGTCATCCGAATATTTATCCTCAGTAGCTTCGACATTTCTCTGGAAATCTCTATTCGGTGTATAGAAGGGGTATCAGTGGCGACTACTATATTCGGATGACCAATACACCGTCAGTACACCGAATAAAGATTTTCATGTGGCTCTTGAACCACAAGATACCATTTTTGTGCTCTCTGGGCCACCTGCTCTTCACTCTGTATCTGTTAAGGAACACATGTGGGTTATGAATCAACACAGATGATACCCTACATTTTGAACAACCAGACAGAGGTTCACCTCTCATTCATGCCTCCTATCTTGCTCATTCTCAAGAGGCATCAAACGACCACAATGGTTATAAGGGTGCCAGGTGGTTATGCAATTCTGTTTCTGGACTTAGCCATCTAGGTAATAAGTCCAGGGTGTCACTTTGTGTGGATGAAATGATCCTGGTGCACCCAAATGCTAGTTGGAGGGTATATATTGATGACCCTCAGCTTTGTCGTGGAATGGAAACATACTTGTTTCCATTTCCTTTCAGAAACCCCAGTTTTGAGAGGCATGAACCACTATTCTTGGTTCATAAACCTCTCAACAATCCTCATGTTTCTTATGTTGCGAGCCCATGCAAGTGTATATCTGGCTTGAGAGATGGCAGGTTCCCATTTGATGTCCCTTGACATATGAAAATGGGAGTCCATTCTTGTACATAGTTATATTTAAAAAAAAGACAAAAAAGAAAAAAAAACTCCAAGAGTGAGCATTGATTGTTGTGAGCCTCAACCCTTGTGTATTTGGGCCTCATTTTTTTCACGTATTTGTATTCCTTCTTCAGTATTTCAAGGGTTGAGGGAAAGTCGAGTTTGTGTCCATCAACATGACAATGAAACCTTCCTTCTGCTTCAACGTTTGGTGTGATCTTAACTTTTTCATGCAAAATTCATGTAGTATCATGCTTGCATACATTGAGGACAATGCATGAAGTAGGTATGCGAGGTATTTTACGTGTGTACATAATTGAGTCTTTCTCCTTTTGTTTTGTTTTCTTTTGTTTGTATTGTTAGGGTCATGTTAGTGTGCTGCATTTAATATCGATATATCTGCTTGCTATGAGCCTTGAGTGATTTATCTTCTTTCACTTGCTTAGTGCTTTAAATTTTCACATTTCTTTCAAAATCATCATTTGTTTACGAAAGAAAATGTTGTGAGATTTGCGTGTGTTTAGCATGTGCAAAATCGTTGAGAGGCAAAGTAAAAGGAAGCTCCCATAATTGACTTGAACATGATGCATTATGATATTTAGTACACCGGCTTTAGGTCTTATCTTGTCGTAAGGATTAACCCCAGTTTTCCTTCGAGGGGAGAGTAATCATAGGGTTTCAGTACTCAAATAAATAAAGAAGTCCACCCTGAACCTAGTGAGTCGAATAATTCGTGTCTGTTAGTATAAGGAAGATTGTCGTAGTCAATGACCTTTAAACTTCTGTTGTGAAACCTTAAGTGTAGGGGGTTTGGTTCCCATGTAGATAAAAAATAATTTAGTGTTGTCTCTTCTCGCACGGCTCCTACCACTCGGGAAATTAGGTCCGAGGGGACTTTGTGCCTAGTGCTTTCGAGTCATTTGGCTTGGGATGCACTGACCGAACTCCCGTTAAACGGCTGGTAGGGATCGCTCTGTGTGGAGATGTGGGGAAAGGTGTACGTGATAGTGTAAGTCCTCATAGGTAATGATGCACGAAACCTTAGTGGTCATTCTCTCTACTTGGAGTGAAGCATTGGAGCAAAACTCTAGTGGAAAGATGTTACTTGTAATGTGAGTGAGCAATAAAGAATGTTTTGTTAAGTTTCTTGTTGTTTCTTTCAACTCTTGCATGCTTAGTTAATTTTGTCTTAATCTTAGTAGAAGTAATTAGCATGTCTCCTTTTCTTAATGTAGTTTATAGTTTAATGAGTAGTGAGTAGTTTCATCCCCTATTGGGGGTGGAGATGATGTACATTTATGTTTTGAGGTTTTGAATGATTGACAAATTTAGATTTTTTTAGACTTCAATGTTTTTATGTTCATCGGGTTTGTTTTATTCATCTACATGTTGTGGGATTTTTTATGGGTTTTGCCACAAGACTTAGACACTTCACATGCTTGGTTTCCTCATGTTTATTGGCTGAAGTTTCCTGTTGGATATGCTACATGTTAGTCGTGTGTTTGTATTAGCGTTTAATTGCTTGATTGATTCAAAAAACTTTGTTTGATGGGTTTTGTCATAACATGTAGACACTTGTCATGCTTGGCTTTGTTCTTCACATGAGTTCCTAATCTTTGACGAGTCTTGCCATAATATTTAGACGCTTCTCATGTTGAGCCTCGTCTTATGATAATCAAATAGTAATTGTTGATACGTTGTTTGAATGGATTGATAGGTTATGTCAAATCTTTAGATACTTCCTATGCATGAACACACACACATGACACACACACATGCTTACATATGTCATTCATCACTTATCTCACCTCATACATGTTCACACTCCACCCCTTGGGGGTTTTGATTCCTGAATTTAATCTTTCTTATTAGTAGTTTCTTAGTTTAGTTTTAGTTCCTCTCGTGCTTTGATTTCCTTCTTTGTTGCTTACTAGTTCAGTATAGTTTAGTTTAGTGAACCACACTTATTCTCCCCTCTTTTCCCACTTGCCTTCGAAAGAACTAAAGTTGACACACCTCCCAGTGGATCGACCCGTACTTGCTAACGCTTCATCGCGGTCGTGCACTTGCGATTTAAACTTAGTATTCTGTTGAACGTTTTATTTAAACTGCAAGTGCACGGACGCGATGAAGCGGTGGCAAGTATGGGTCGTCCTCAGGGAGGTGAGCAGCCTCTTGTTTATCAGAAATCAAGTGGCAAAAATTGGGAGAGAAAGATTGATTATGCTACTCTACACTAAACTACGCTAACAAGTATGAAATGCGAACGAAAGAAACAAACAATGAAATGACAACTAAGCTAAGAACAAAAGAAGAATGCTGGAATACAGATATGGGAAAACCCATAAGGGGTGGAGTGAGTGCACACAAGCAAAAAGGTGGGTGTTGAACACATTCTTTAAGCACAAATTAAGGTGGTGTTATCATGCATAGGAAGTGTCTAAATGTTGTGGCAAAACCTATCAATCTATTCACCAACTTAGTTGATTAATATTTACATACGCAAGATGTTTATTTCAGAACCTAAACAAGCATGAGAGGTGTCTAATCATTTTGGCAAAACTCATCAAGTTATAAATTCTATCCTAAACAAGCAAGCATACATTCATGTTTTATCAACACATTGGAAATAAAGCATTCAATCCATTCTCATTTGCATGTATGTACATCTACTCCACCCCCCAAAGGGGATGAAACTACTCACTAAACATTACACTAATTATTAAACTAAACAAAGAAATCATATTAACTAAGCTAATAAAACTAATGAAATGAGATCAAGCAAAGCAAAACAAGAAACATAAAACAAACAACATAATAAAGAAAACTTGTATTAAAATGACTCACAATAAAAGTAGCATCCTCTTACTTTAGTGTGTGCTTCAAGGCCTCACTTCTAGTAGGAAGAATAGCCACTTAAAATATGGAGTGATTACAATAGAAGGTGAATAATTTTATTTATAGCCAAAGAAAAAGGCAATCTGGGACAATCCCCCGATGTGGGACTAAACAAATACCAAAAATAGCCTAAACATCCTTTAATACATGTGCTGGAGAAATTTTAGCGGATTTAGGCCAATACAGACCGCCAATTGGTTCAGATCCTGCTCATTTTTGTTGTTGGCTTTTCTTGGTATATTTGCTGGTCTTGGATGCATTTACTTGGTTTGTTGGCGCTCCGACCAAAACCGAATTGCTAAAATACTCCTCATGATGGTGTGGAGTATTCTGTTTTGCTCTTAGGTCCTTTGGTCTTACGTTCAGGTCCTTCACCCTTGCATCTCAGTCCCCAGATCTCACAATTCAGTCTTTTTTCCCAGCTTTTGGGTCCTTTTATGCTTCATCTCTTCAAACCTATTTATTCCTGAAAACTAAACATAAAACTCGTTACATAGCATTGTTTAGGTGAAAGATAATGGATATAAGATACAAATATAAGCATGAAATAATTTCAATCAAATACCCCCACACCTATCTTTTGTTAGTCCCGAGCAAAACAAAGAAAGGAAAAAGCATACGAAAAACACGAAATCCTAACTCACTTTCGTAGGAATCACGGTTGCACTTAGCACGTGCAACAAGCCGTTAAACCTCCTTGTCGCCAAGGAGGAGGAGTGTTGTCTCCTGAGGGTTTTCAGCGGATACACCTACAAAATCCGAACAAGATGCATTAATCAATCTAGCCACACGACTTATTGGACTTATTTTGTCGATCATGGGACGCAGTAATGCTACGGGTCGACTCTATATATGTAATCTGTCCACACACCTAGCCTAATGAGTTATTCGTGAAAGTTAGTTAAGGACTTAAGTGAAAGACATGGGCAATGTGATACAATGTGTAAAGTCCATTTTGGTTCTTATTTGACTCTTTTTTTCTTTTTTCTTTTTCTTTGGAGCAGTTTATTGGTTGGTGTTTGATTCTCCCAGGGTCAGGTTTCGTGCAACATTTCCTATGAGGACTTACACTATCACGCACACCTTCCCCCAAATCTCCACATAGGGCGATCCCTGCCACCCGTGTAACGGGAGTTCGGTCGGTGCATCCCAAGTCAGATGACTCGAAAGTACCAGGCACAAAGTCCCATCAGACCTACTTTCCCGAGTGATAGGAGTCGTGCGAGAAGAGAGAACACCACTTATTTATTTATCTACGTGGGAACCAAAACCCCAACACTTAAGTTTCACAAAAAGAGATTAAGGGCTCTTGACTATGACAAACTTCCTTATACTAACAGACACGAATTATTTGACTCACTAGGTTCAGGGTGGACTTCTTTAAATGTTTGAGTGCTGAAACCCTATGATTACACGCCCCCCGAGGGAAACCGGGGTGCATCCTAACGACTCGATAAGACCTAAAGCTAGTAAACTAGATATCCTAATGCATCAAGTTCAAGACAATTTTGGGAGCTTTCTTTTTACTTTGCCTTTCAACGGTTTTGCACATGCTAAACACACGCAAAACCCACAAAAACATTTTCTTTCGCAAACACATGAACATTTTGAAAGAAATGTGAAAATTTTAAAGCATTAGGCATACAAAAGAAGACAAGTCACCCAAGGATCTTGGCAAGTAAATAATCAATGTTAAATGCGGCACACTAACATGACCCTAACAATGCACACAAAAGAAAACAAAAATCAAAAGAAAAGACTCGACTATGTACACACGTAAAACACTCCCCCACACCTACTTCATGCATTGTCCTCAATGAATGTGAGCATGATACTACATGGATTTATGCATGAAAAAGGGAAGATCTCACATAAATGAAGTGCAACAGGAAGTTCATGGTCATGTTGATGGACACAAACCTGAATTTCCTCAAAACCTGTGAGATACTGAACAAGGGAGACAAATACGTGAAGAAATGGGGCCCAAGTACACAAGGGTTGGGGCCCACAACAATCAATGCTCGCTCATGGAGTTTTTTTATTACACACTTCTTCTTCTTTCCGATTTTTTTACGTGATATATGTAGGATTTCATGTTTAATTATACATATATATTTTCGAAATTTTTATGTATAATAAGGATCAATTACAATTTTCTTTGATTTATTTCATGCATGCATTGGTTTGTTTTAACATCTAGTTGCAAAACTCTATTAAAACAAACAAGGGCTCCGAAATTCATACCTAGAAGTTCTCAAAAACTTCTTGAAGATTCGGAGACGTTGGGGATGCTTCTCGCCGCGCCGGATGCCTCCGAGTGTTCACCGAAACCCTAAACAAGGTTGGAGAGAAAGGAGCTAGCCAATCGATCTCCAAACAAGCTTAGAATCTAGCTACAAACCCCTTCCTTAGCCTCTGAGATTTCTCCTTCCAAAGACTTAGAAAACTAAGAGAATTTTCGTGGGTTTTGTGGTGAATTAAGAGAGAAAATAATTATTGAATTGTGTGTCACAATTAGGGAGAATAAGGACCTATTTATAGGTTCCAATCTTACTCTTAATCGTGGCTATTCTTAAGCCACGTTTTTCTTTACATTTTCTCTCATAAATTAATTCCTTAATGCATTACATGCACCCACAAAACGTTTGACCAAGTTTGGAGCTAATCCAACCATCGATCAAATTAATCTCTTAATAATCAAAGGCAGAAAATCGACCGCTGTTCGGTTTACCGAGTCCCACTCGGTTAACCGAATTTGTCACGATTGGTTGACCGAGTACTAGACGGATGACCGAATCTTAAGGAGAAAAATTCTTCTTAACCGATCGGACTAATTCTCGTCCAAGACCGAGTGCTATTCGGTTAACCGAAAATATCGGAACTTGACATTGTTCGGTCGACCGTTTCTGGTTCGGTACACCGTACCAAAGCTCCAGGCACTTTGGTCAAGTTCGGTCAATCAATTACGATTATCCGTTCCACGTTCGGTTGACCGATCCATAGATCCTTCGGTCGACCGAACCTCAACGGATTACCGAACTTCTACCCGATTTTGCCTATTTCAAATTTTGGATTTATTTCCAACAAAATATGAACTTAAGGGGGTTTTAGCAAATTCACAACTTATGCAATGTATTATCATATGCAACAATAAATTATTGCACCCCATAATATATGCATCTCATATGAATTTATCATGACTCTAATTATGTTTATATACAACATAATTGATTTTACTTGTTCACCACATGTGTCATATTTTCTATGAGAAACCCGACACATCATATGAACCAAAAATCAAGCTTCTTGTTTCACGGTTTTTGCGGTGTGACCTATGGGAGGATCTAAACTAAGTTGGCAGTGATATTAAGAGCTTAATATCACAAGCTATAAGCGGTATCTAGCTACACATTATAGCTCCCAATTAGTTAGATGTCTTAATTCCACTCGAACCAAAACACGATCCATTTAGTGATGGAGTGCACCACTTGTGTCCGTCCCTTGCCACATGATATTAAGAATACACACAAAGTAGTATTGTGTCATCTTTGTATTAGTATTCATTTCTTGATCTCTTTAAGCTAGTTATAAATATGTGACTTAACTCAAATCACATTGTGCACATTATAACTTTGCTTTATCAAGGGGCCCACTAATATCATCACTCAATTAAGAGGGGCAATGATAATCTTTTGACTAACTATCTTCTCCAACGAAAGTTACACTTAACCAACCAATGCCTTTACACTACACTGATCGATAGTTCAAGACACTGATCTAATTAAGTATTCCTTAAGTGATTAGATATAAGTCTCATATCAAAGGACCAAAGACACAGTAAAATATTAATGACACAGAAACACATTTCTATAATATTTTACTTATCAGGTCTATTCAGTATACAAAAGTAATATTTTCCTCTTTTGCATACCCGTGTCGTCACTCACTTGTAGAGCTACAATGATCTATGACCAACACGACAATCTTAACTCGGTAATTAATGTTCCATGTTAATTACCATGATTGCGAATATCTTTTGTTTTATATAAACCAATATCTTTTAGAGCTCTACGGTTAAGGACCAAGAGCCTCTTCCTTAACACTTCTAAAAGACGAATAACATAAACAAGGAACAAAATGATTTCTCATTCAATTCATAATAATTGACATTTAAAAGTAAAACTTTTAGAACACATTCCCTTCAATATATACAGCAAAAACGATATTTTCATAATCATTTGGTCAAGGAACATCAAATGAGAACATCAAGTCATGAGGACCACAGACTTTCCGAGATGGGCAAACTTCACCGGTACTCTGAGGTGTCATGAGGGGTGAAAGGTCAAAGCTGAAAGGCTCGAACCCCTCATGATATTGGTTGGGTGTGGGCAACAAAGAATGAAGTTGTGTTGCCTCACTAGGGTTTAGTTGCTTATCGAACAAAACCCTCCAACCAATAGGCGGGTGCATCGGAATAAGTTCCTCAAGCTCATTCTATTGATGCACCAGACCTGCATCACTAAGAATGGGGCTTCTCCCCAAGTCATCCAACAAGGACCTCCCACCATCATTTAGATCATCAAGGATAAGCTCGGTCGTAGGTGGGTCCTTGTTGGAGTCAATATGAAGCTCAAATGGCTCAATGGCCATGGGACATGAGGGTCTACCTTCTGGTAAAGGCATATGATGAGGTGTCTCACTCTCACTAGTACTCTCAACTGAATCATGCAACGAACACTCCTTTTGGACATTTATGTTTGATGTCAGCTCACTCTGTTGCATTGCAAAGACAGGCAATGAGTTTTCGCTGGCCCCACAAACATTCTCAATGGGTTGCATTGGGGTTAGGGGTGTTCGTTGATTTTGTGGTGCTTTCTCCAATTGGCGGATGAGATTTAGATTTAAAGGTTGATCCATGGGCTCCTGTTGCCTACCAGAGTTGAACACATGAAACTCAACACTCATGTTACCGAATGAGAGCTTCATGAGACCATTTCTACAATTAATCAAGGCATTGGAGGCAAGAAATGGTCTACCCAAAATCAAAGGTATTTGAGAGTGGGTGTTCGCAACAGGATTGGTATCGAGGACAACAAAATCGACTGGAAATATAAAATCTCCAACTTTGATGAGCACGTCCTCAATAATCCCCTTTGGAATACGAATGGATCTATCCGTCAATTGGAGTGTGATCTTAGTTGGTTTTAATTCTCCCAAGTTCAACTGTTGATAAACAGAGAATGGGAGGAGGTTGACCGTTGATCCTAAATCAAGCAAAACATTGCTCATTCTAGTGTCCCCTATCGTACATTGAATAGTAGGACACTCAGGGTCCTTGTATTTTGTGTAGGTGGGATTGGACAAAAGTGAGCTGATATTTGCAGCCAAGAATGCTTTCTTAGGAACATTGGTCTTCCTCTTGGTTGTGCAGAGATCCTTCAACACTTTGGCATATTGAGGTATTTGTTGGATGACATCCAACAAGGGGATGTTAACCTTTACTTACTTAAACACCTCTAATATCTTGTCCATGTTGTCACTCTGCTTTTTGGTTAACCTACTTGGATAGGAAGCTTTTGGCAGGTAGGTTTTCTACGGTGCCTGAGAAGAAAGTTTTGGTGTATTAGCCTCACCTTCAGCCTCTTCTTCACCACCATTCCCACTGAGGGGATGAATAGATGGTGGTTGTTGTGGCAAGAAAATGTGATTGTCAACCTGTTTTCCATTCCTTAAGGTCACAATGGAATTGACATGGTGAACAGGTTCCTCCACATGGTTCACTTGCCTCCCCCGAGGTACCACATTCTCATTTTGCATGTGTTGTTGTTGGTACATACGGGGGTTAGCCTCAGGCTGGCTAGGAAAAGACCCTCTCTCTCTTTCATGTACAGACTGAGCCAATTGGCCCATCTGAAGCTCTAGAGATTTGATGTTCTGCTGATTTGAAGTGAGAACTTGACTCGTGGTTGACATAACAATTTTCATTAAGTTTTCAAGTCCACGAGTCAAGGTCTCAAGCGAATTGAATCGGGTTTCCATATTATAGGAATTTGGGAAACCTGATTGATTGGTGGTTTGTGCTTGGGGTGGCTGATAGGAATGTGCATGCATGGGAGATTGGTGTGATTGGTAATGTGGTCTAGAGAAGTTTGAAGGACCACCCGGGGCATTAGTTTGGTTCCATAAAACACTGGGGTGGTTCCTCCATCCAGGATTATAAGATGATGAGTATGGGGTCATTCCTGTCTCTATCATAGATGGCGTTGACACGCTCCATCTCAGGAGGAATGGACTCACACTCGCTTTCTACACGACCTATCCTACCACATGAATGACAGGGAACTAGACCAGATGTGGACATGTGAGGTGCACCTTGTTGGTTTTGGAGCTCAATCGAATCCATACGGCGCATTAAGGCCGCCATACGCGCCTCGGTGGTCGTAGTGGTATCGACAACAAATGCGGCACCCGATCTAGTCGAGTTTGCATTCGCGATCCTCGCTCCTATGCTAGATGATGCAGGTGGTTCCCTCACACTCTCACATTGCATGGTTTTCTCAGCAAGGTCTTCTAGGAAAGCCCATGCCTCCCTTTCATCCTTTCCCAAGAACTCTCCTTGACACATGGACTCAAGGAGTGTTCTTGACGGGATGTAAAGACCTTCGTAAACAATCTGACAAAGGTGCCACAACTCGATGCCATGGTGAGGGCATGAGGATAGTAGCTCCTTGAACCTCTTTAAGTACGCATGGAATGGTTTGGTCTCATATTGATAGAACGAATTGATTTCGTTTCTCAATTTTTGAGTCTGATGATTTGGGAAGTACTTGAGGAATGCAGATTGAAACTCATCCCAAGTCCTAAAGGCATTCGTCTGGTTGCTGTACAACCACTTCTTGGCGTCATCCTTCAGCGCAAAGGGGACAAGCCTAAGATGGATGGAGTCTATGTTAAGTTGTTGCAGCTTGAACATAGCACAGACCTCCTCAAATTCCCTGAGAAAGATATAGGGGTCACCCTTCCCAGTGAAGCGAGGGAGCATGGAAATAAACTGAGGCTTAACCTCAAAATGGTTCCTATTAGCCTCTGGTAATACGATGCATGAGGGGCAGAGCCGTACGGCTCGGGTACATCAATCACGTAGAGGTATGGGAACGACAACAGGAAGCACTGGCGGAGCAGGTGGGTCCAGCAACTGCTCCTCCTCACGGAAATTAGCAGCCATTGAACCCGGACTGCGTGCGACACAAGAGGAGGAAGGTGTCGAGAAATCGATGACCGAAGTTAGATTGACAACGCTCCTCGTCAAACGACCCCTCTCGTCTCGTGTCCACGAAAGCATGCACAAAGGTGCGCACACACAAACCAAAACCCTTTTTTTCTTTTTTCTTTTTTCAACAAAGAAATGTACGTAGAGGAGAAGACGGGAGAACACAGGAGAGAAAGAATGACTTAGGAGAGAAGGGAAGAAGTCCTTATGCTACGGCGGATGGGTACAGGTAGAAGCACACAAGCAAACACGGGTCAAGCAATCCTAAGGTCGTTGTAGGTCCTTACAGCTAGACGACACCTAATTGCGAGGTCACACGGCCTCAACACGCCTCACCTCCCTACAACGAGGACCACAATTATTATGAATTGTCATGAGAAATCATTTTGTTCCTTGTTTATGTTATTCGTCTTTTAGAAGTGTTAAGGAAGAGGCTCTTGGTCCTTAACCGTAGAGCTCTAAAAGATATTGGTTTACATAAAACAAAGGATATTCGCAATCATGGTAATTAACATGGGACATTAATTACCGAGTTAAGATTGTCATGTTGGTCATAGATCATTGTAGCTCTACAAGTGAGTAACGACACGGGTATGCAAAAGAGGAAAATATTACTTTTGTATACTGAATATACTTAATAAGTAAATTATTATAGAAATGTGTTTCTGTGTCATTAATAATTTACTGTGTCTTCGGTCTTTTGATATGAGACTTATATCTGATCACTTAAGGAGTTCTTAATTAGACTAGTGTCTTGAGCTATCGATGAGTGTAGTGTAAATGCATTAGTTGGTTAAGCATAACTTTCGTTGGAGAAGATAGTTAGTCAAAAGATTATCATTGCCCCTTTTAATTGAGTGATGATATTAGTGGGCCCCTTGATAAAGCAAAGTTATAATGTGCACAATGTGATTTGAGTTAAGTCACATATTTATAACTAGCTTAAAGAGATCAAGAAATGAATACTAATACAAAGATGACACAATACTACTTTGTGTGTATTTTTAATATCATGAGGCAAGGGACGGACACAAGTGGTGCACTCCATCACTAAATGGATCGGGTTTTTGTTCGAGTGGAATTAAGACATCTAACTAATTGGGAGCTATAATGTGTAGCTAGATACCGCTTATAGCTTGTGATATTAAGCTTTTAATATCACTGCCAACTTAGTCTAGATCCTCCCATAGGTCACACCGCAAAAACTGGGAAACAAGAAGCTTGATTTTGAGTCATATGATGTGTCGGGTTTCTTATAGAAAATATGACACATGTGGTGAACAAGTAAAATCAATTATGTTATATATAACATTATTAGAATCATGATAAATTCATATGAGATGCATATATTATGGGGTGCAATAATTTATTATTGCATAGGATAATATATTGCATAAGTTGTGAATTAACTGAAACCCCTAAAGTTCAAATTTTGTTGGAAATAAATCCAAAATTTGAAAAATGCAAAATCGGGTAGAAGTTCGGTAATCCGTTAAGGTTCGGTCGACCGAAGGATCTGTGGATCGGTCAAGTTGATTGACCGAACTTGACCAAAGTGCCTGGAACTCTGGGACGGTATACCGAACCAGAAACGGTCGACCGAACAATGTCAAGTTCCGATATTTTCGGTTAACCGAATAGCACTCGGTCTTGGACGAGAATTAGTGCGATCGGTTAAGGAGAATTTTTCTCCTTAAGATTCGGTCATCCGTCGCGTACTCGGTTAAACAATCGTGACATATTCGGTTAACCGAGTGGGACTCGGTAAACCGAAGCACGATCGATTTTCTGCCTTTGACAATTAAGAGATTAATTTGATCGATGGTTGGATTAGCTCCAAACTTGGTCAAACGTTTTATGGATGCATGTAATGCATTTTGGAATTAATTTGTGAGAGAAAATGTCAAGAATTCGTGGCTTAAGAATAGCTATGATTGAGAGTAAGATAGGAGCCTATAAATAGGTCCTTATTCTCCTCAATTGATATAAGTTGTTTTCTAATTATTTTCTCTCAAAAATTCACCACAAAAATCCACGAAAATTCTCTTAGTTTTCTAAGTCTTTGAAGGAGAAATCTCAGAGGCTAACGAAGGGGTTTGTAGCTAGATTCTAAGCTTGTTTGGAGATTGATTGGCTAGCTCCTTTCTCTCCAACCTTGTTTAGGGTTTCGGTGAACACTTGGAGGCATCCGCGCAACGAGAAGCGACGATTGGCTTCCTCAACTTCTCTAAAACGTCAAGAAGTTTTTGAGAACTTCTAGGTATGAATTTTGGAGTCCCTTTGTGTTTGTTTTAATAAGTTTTTGAAACTAGTTGTTAAAACAAACCGATGGATGCATAAAATAAATCGAAGAAAATTGTAATAGATCCTTATTATACATGAAAATTCGAAAAATATATATGTATAATTAAACATGAAATCCTACAGATCCGGGGATCTCGTCTCTCCTACTATCGACAAGGTGGTTAACGCCGATCAGGTCATGACGGTCGGGACCGAATCACTCTCCTAATGTGCCACAAATCCTTAGGGTCAATGTCTACTTGATTTTAAAAATTAGGCTCTTTATTAGTATGGTTTGTGGGGCGAAGGAAAGGGTGATGAAATCCCCCACCTTATCTTTTAGGGGACAGCCCCTCCTTAGTAGCATTTTGGAGTCCTAATCTAGCAATCAACTCTCCAAACAAACGTTCAACTCACACTTGTTTCAATGCACTTCCTACTAACTAATGCATGTTCATACGAAATGCATGAATGAGAGTAGAAGGTGCGTACCTCACACCAGCTCTTAGCAACTGAAAATAAAGCTAAAATGCAAGACAATCTAAATGCCTAAGTCACATACATGATGCATGACCTAAACAACAAGAATGCCTAATCTTTTGCTTTGAGTTTTAGGATCCAAGTTGCTTAAAGGAGGATGAAACAAACAATGAAATGACAACTAAGCTAAGAACAAAAGAAGAATGCTGGAATACAGATATGGGAAAACCCCTAAGGGGTGGAGTGAGTGCACACAAGCAAAGAGGTGGGTGTTGAACACATTCTTTAAGCACAAATTAAGGTGGTGTTATCATGCATAGGAAGTGTCTAAATGTTGTGGCAAAACTTGTCAATCTATTCACCAACTTAGTTGATTAACATTTACATATGCAAGATGTTTATTTCAGAACCTAAACAAGCATGAGATGTGTCTAATCATTTTGGCAAAACTCATCAAGTTATAAATTCTATCCTAAACAAGCAAGCATACATTCATGTTTTATCAACACATTGGAAATAAAGCATTCAATCCATTCTCATTTGCATGTATGTACATCTACTCCACCCCCCAAAGGGGATGGAACTACTCACTAAACATTACACTAATTATTAAACTAAACAAATAAAGCATATTAACTAAGCTAATAAAACTAATGAAATGAGATTAAGCAAAGCAAAATAAGAAACATAAAACAAACAACATAATAAAGAAAACTTGTATTAAAATGACTCACATTAAAAGTAGCATCCTCCTACTTTAGTGACGAGGGTCAGGGAACTTTTTCTATGGACGAGGAGTGGTGGAAGGACAACACTCCAGTAAGTGGATTCTTCGTAAAGATAGTGCAATTTTCCCTACTACACCACACATATGTGAATTCTATCATCCTTATTTTACTTTGTAAATAGAGGCACAAATATCTGACCTACTTCAAATATGAGGCCCTACTTTACGAGGACAAAATGTGATTCATCTTTGACAATGGTTTGGCTGAGGGGTTTTGCAGACGTATGTTTGAGAAGAAGAGACACCAAGAACCGGCTACACACAAATGTTAGAAATTCATCCCATGCTAGCTTAACTAAGCAAAGGAGGAGGGAAGTGGAGAATGTGGTGATAATAATTTTGGGATAACTGGTCCTAAGCCAACGGACCCGCCAGAAACCAAAAAAGATAAAAACAAAAGGCCCCGCATTCCACCATCAGTGCAACCTTTGGGTGAAAAAATCTCAATGTTTTTTTAGTCCTATCTTAGAAGGACATCCTCTTAGAAGTGGTTAATTCCCAATGACAGGCTCCAAAGGTTGCAGATATAGGAGAATGCTTCCAATCTTCCAAGGCATGTGGAATGGTTCCCGATACTGATGAGTGGGTGGACTTGAGCGAAGTCTTTGAATTTGTGACGAAGAGGGGGAGGTCTTCGAGGCACTTGGTATTGTTGGTAGTGAAACAAAATGGATTGCGAATGAGTTGCGGAAATTAAGGAGGTCAAACATGTAGTCACATTGCTTGTTTGAGAAAAATCAGAAGAACATGTGTAATTGGCTTTCCAATGTTCAATTAAGCCTTTTATTTGGTCTGCAATACTCATTTTTAATTCAAATTAATAATGACGTTGATCTAATTTTCTTAATTTTACGTACTTTGTATCTATAATTTAGTGATGAACTGGATCTTGCTTTCGTGATGTAGTTTATGATGCCTCATTATTTACGGATCCGTGCCTTTAGTGATATCATTTGTCTTGTTAAAACTTGAATAAGTTAGTTTTGCTAATTTGCGGCCGCCATGTTCAGGCCTTACACTATGATTAACTAGAATTTGTGGAAATCAAAACATAGCTTCCAAAGGAAAAAAGCGTCGGCCGACATAACAATCGACAACGTTGTTAGTTATGTGCACAAACTCACCAGCTACCACTTAGCTTAAATTACCAAATATTTAAACGGGTAGATAGTTGTATTCAAAAAGAAATAAAGAGCTCTAATTCAATGTTTGAACAACACATCTTTCCATCACAAAATGCAAAATACTAGTAAAGTTGTCATCCCTCTACTCTTTCTTCACAACATCATGAATTTATATCATTGTCGAGGCTATTATCGTTATGTTGGTAATACCAACTGTCGGAAGGTAATCGATGTCGACTGGGAGTCCATCTCAATGTCGTTATCATTATGTGGGTAATACCAACTATCGGTGAAGGAAACTACATCGACCTGGAGTCCATGTCGTTGTGATTCTCAATGTACTGCATAGTATTCCCTAAATGAAGTTCAAGGCCTGCACAAATAGATTGGTGAAGTTTAGTTTGTAACCAATCACACCTAATCATAGTGGAGAAGTCCTTTATGTTAGTTTAGACTTTTTTGTTTGTGGGCACACAAGACCTTGAGTGTAATATTATTCACATATAAACTTCAATCAACAAAGAAAATGACATATTTAATTTGGTAATTAGAGAAAGAGTAGCAAGAATAGACCCATAGAAGTTACGAAGTGAAGTACAACCATTTCATTACATTTCGAAAGTGTTTTTTCACATACAAAAGATAATCATGTCAATCTGTTAACCATTCCTGCAGATATCCTAAAATTAAAGAAACATGGGAAGTGGTTCTACAATTGCTTCAAACCCTGGAATTCACAAAAAAACATGGCAATGATAACCTAACTAATTCACTCAAACAACAAGTTCTAAAACAATCCTAATTACACTTGGGGAGCTGGTCCGAGCTGAGGGTTGGCTATACGAGGTATTGGTTCAGTTGGGGTCGGTGGGTTTGGGGGAATGACACCATGGGTTGGGGTCTCCTACATCGTCAGGCGGCCACAATTACCACACCATAACTCGTCAAACTCGTACTCCTTTCTATGTGCGGTCTTCATCGGATATGGAACCGTATGACAAATCAAAGATACCGTAACTCATATTTGGGTTGCAAGGCAGAAAATAAGAATAACAAAGACACAATAATGAAAGTATGGTCATTTCAGTTGCTTTCTCAGGCTCCCATGAAGTGCATGTGTGTTGTTCTTGTAACATCCCGAAACAACGGAAAATTTGAAATTTTAACAATAAAAGAGATCTCAAGACAATGATCACCAAGTGAGAATGTTACTCAAATAAATAACCAGTCAGTGCACCAAATACAACAGAGTTTGTCAAAATACGTGATTACATCAATACAACGAAACAAATACAGGTAATCATCACGCCTCGAATAGTCCGAAGAGGATCCTGCCCCAAAATGTGTGCACCCACTGTCAACACCCCACAGAACCTACTGCGGTCCTGAAACATGAATTAAACAACAATGCTTGAGTTTCCCATTACGAAACCCCGTATGTCAAGCTAACCTATATGAATGCAACAATACGGTAATGAACTTATCATACTAGTAGCATGTCATTGAAAGGAATGTGAAGATGAAGGTGTCATTGGTGGCATGTTCCTTGCACGTGAAGAACCCGCAGAAGCATATGGGAAGACGATTGTTGGTGGAAACGGTCTTCTGCTCGTCAAGGATCGCGATGGGGGGGGGGGGGGGGGGGGGGGGGGAAGAGCATCCTCATATATATTTTTACAAAGGAGGGAATCAACATAAACTGAACATTTCAAATGAGAAAAACGACAGATAACAGAACCTTTTCAAATACAAATATACACATAAGTTGAGATTTGTGTAATTAATCAAATCAGAACATGATCTTGTGTTCTGGTCTGTGAGAGAACTCAAAATCCACATGTACAAACACACGTTCAACTTCAGGCAACTGCTCTAGCTTCTCCTGAAGTGCTTCTCCGATGTCGTGGGCATGGCTTAGAGGCATGTCCCCGGGCAACACGATGTCCACTTCAACGAAGTAATGCGATTTGAATGTGTACGCTCTCACTGTGTCTATGTATTGGATCTCTTCGTTGTGGTTCCAAATTAAGTATGTTAGCTTTGCTAGGTAGTCCGGTGGAGCAGTTTTTCCGACCAACGAACGAACGTTTGACATCACTGTTTTTGCCCATGTCCCAATCGTGTATAATGCAATCTGCAAAAGGGAAGAAAATGAGTATACAATATGGGGTTTGTGGTTTGTTTGGATATGGTATTTTGGCCTAACATTTCATTTGACACGCTAAATAGGTTAATGTTTGGTATAGTGAATGTTTAGAGCACCATTAACAGCGCCCGGGCAGTTTCCGGGCACCCTGGTTTCTCTCTCAGGCACGTCAGCTTCTCTCTCCTCAACGTCAACACAAACCAAACCCCTACAAAATCTTTAACCATTACCCAATCCACCCAGTCACGCTACAGTATTTGTTGTCACGTCATTATTTTTATTCTTCTCTCTAAAACTCTTTCAACAATCAACAAAATATATTAATAATCATTATCGTAATTATTTAATATCAACAACTCATTCGTTTTAATTAACATTTAATTAATAAATACGAAAATATTATTAAAATTGAGGAAACCACATTACATTGTCGATCAAATCGGCTTGAATGTTCAAATGTGTGGTGCGATCACGCAATTGATCTCTCTTTCTCAAGTACCTGGTAATATCCACTACACGATTAGTGGAATACCGAACCACATCGTTCACGGAATTTCCAGGTTGGTCCTCAACAAATTCGTTCTAATCTCCAAAATTACCGAAGGAATCACGTTCATCCTCCACTATCATATTATGCATTACAATGCAAGCTGTCATTATTTTGTTAAGTACAACATTACTTCATGCAAGAGATGGCTTCTTCACTATCGTGAATCGCGCTTCCAAGACTCAAAATACACGTTCTACATCTTTGCGTGCTGTTTCTTGTCGTTCAACAAATAACCTGTCCTTCGGTGTTTGTGGATGAACGATGGACGGAATGAATCCTGCTCATTTTGGATAAATACCATCAGTAAGATAATATCTCATATTATATCGAGAACTGTTTACCTCAAAATTCACAGGTGAAGCTCGTCCTTCCATTACGTCGTCAAAAACCGGAGATCGTTGCAGGACATTTAAGTCATTGCATGAACCTGGTGTGCCAAAAACGAGTGTCATATCCACAAATCAGCCGACGTCACTGCCTCGAGGACAAGAGTGACATCACCACTACACCCTTGATATTGGCCCCTCCAAGCAGCCGAGCAATTTTTCACATCCTGTGCATGCAATCGATAGTTCCCATCATGCCTGGGAACCCACGCTGCTCACCAACGTGAAGTAGTCGTGCTAGGTCATTTGCATTAGGTCTTCGGAGGTACTCACCGCCGAAGTTGTTAATTACATCGTCGCAGAATTTTTCAAACGTGTTTCTTGCCGTGGATTCGCTTAGCCTTAAGTATTCGTCCACCTCATCAGCCGTAACACCCTAAATGGGAGTCAGATGCGCTTGGACTTCCCACCAGAGACGTCGCTGAAGAAAGTTCGGGGAGTTTGAGCAGCGGGAAAAGAAAAAGCACTGATGATGATGGTAGTCATGCAACGTCAATAGATGAAATGGTGTTCGAACCATGTCCTCGTCCTGAAAGTGTTAAAAAGCTATAAAAAAGAAGGGAAAAACCATTTCAGGCGCAACTCGATCCCGATATGTTAAAATTGGGGAAACAAATTGAATATAGCGTAAAAGTGAGAGAGGAAAAATACTTACGTTACGAAGAACGGGTGGAGAGGAAACGCATCGAAGCTGAGGCGAAGTTCCAAAGGGAACTCAACAACAAGAAACTTGATGTCATATTTGCTCTGATGAAGAAGGAAAACAATGATGAATTCGATAAAGAAACACTTACTGAACTCAATGAGTGTGCTAAATCACAAGGATATTTGTAGGTGCTCATGTGTTTCATTTGTAATATCAATATGTGTGTTGTAGTTTATCAGTATTGTGGTAGTTTAAATTTCGTATCCGTATGAGGACTGCATTTCCTTTCCGTATTTCTGTTTTATTTTTATCTGTATTGTATTTTGTTTCCGAAGTGTATGAGTATTGTACTACTATTTCTTATTTTGTTTATGATTTTTTTAATTTCTAATTTTACTTTTAAGTTTTATCTAAATAAATCCAAAATAATTTAATTAATCATAAAATATTTTTTCAATTATAAAACCAAATTAATTTAATTTCAATTTACCTAATTAATACATTAACCTAATTATATATAAATAATCTTTGTTTAAACAAAAAACACAAAAAAATAAACCAATCCGAGGGGGCACGTGCCCCCCGGATCAGGCGCCTGCCCAGGAACTGCCCTCCCTTAGAGCTTTTCGGACGCCCGAAAACCCGTTAAGGGTGCTGTCACTGCAAGTTACAGTAGAAAGAAAAAAAAAACATCCTTTTCGAACAGGTCTGAAGCTTAAATTGAGAGATAAGGACAGGAAGTGCTAAATTGAGAACAAGGCGCAGTTCATATATAGTGAATTTCAACTTGTTTCCTGAAACAGAAAGGAAGTGAAAGTTAAGTTTACATTCGAAGCACACTGTAATGAAAATAAAAAAATAATTAGGATAGTTTTACTGTAGTTCTTTATCTCTATTACTCTTTTTGATTTTTACCCTTGTTTTTCCTAGTTCTTTTTCATGGACGGGTTATAATTTTGTCTTAAAACCAAACAAGTTTTTAGGTCACACACTATCATTTCCAGGAAGCATACATTCACACGCAAAATTATGATTCTTGACTTCATTCCTCTCATTCAAACAGTGCAAGAAAATAAGCAGATGCTCAATCCAAAATGCCATATCATCAATGAGAAGAAGAAGAGTTTAAAACTGTGGAGAAGTGATCTTTAACTTACTAGTATAGCACCAAGAGGGTCCATCCACCAGTGGTATCTCATGGCAAGAACTGCTGTTATTAGACCAGTTGAGTTGGTGATGACATCAAAGAAGTGGTCTTGTGCATATGCTCTCACAATCTCATTCTTAAAACTTTTGCAGTAAAGCATCAGCACAAACTTCACCACTATTACTGACACCATGATCCCTATCATCCATGTTTCCTTTTTCGGATCCAGAGCAGCATGAGACTGCCAAAACAAGGTCGTAGACGTAAGAAAACTTTGAATTGTAGTCAATTATTTCTATTAGGAAGCCAGTAATTTTCTTACCTCTGTGATGAGTTGTCTACCAACATATAACTAAAGATCCAAAATTTGTTGTGTTGTCAATGTGATAAAAAAATACATTACCAAGGAGACAAACCTCTGTCGGTCCTCCCTGCAGATAACCATATTCATTGATACTTTCCATTTCAGTGAAGCTTTTCAGGATGCCATCTTGTTTCTTGTAGTACTTTGCAATCTCACTCTGCTTTCCTAAGGTAACACAACAAAGACCAAATATATCAGCAAAATCCTAAGGTAACACAACAAAGACCAAATATATCAGCAAAATCTTATATCTGAATGTCTCTTGAATCTAATGATGCCATAATTTACTTGGTTGTAACACTTCAATATGTACCAACAGAGGAAATCTTCTCTAAAGAAGAGGTCTCTAATAACTGCGATAGGGAAAACATTACCGTAAACTTCAACTTGAATTAATTATGTAATCTTATCGTACTGAAGAAAGGACATAAATTTTCGAAGGTTATTATTGTTTACGGGTTGAGTTAAGAAACTCCACACAATGCTTGTTCGTTACAAGTGTCTGACAAAGACATTAGAAGAACTTCAACTGTGGAGCTCATTCTTTTTTTATGGATAAGATTGAAATCATTCATGAAAATTAAGAAACACAAAGAACTAATTATTTATGTTTGACGAGTTTATCTCACCACAAGTTGGTGTTTTGTTTGCGTAGAACTTTCATTGGTGTTAATTGTAAATAAGTATAAGCCTTATCAAGGTATTAACATATAACATGTAATTACTTCATTAACCACTCTATTACCATGTTTAACAATTTTTTCTCTTATAAATGAGTGGAAACATGGGATTGGTATGACCTATAAGAAATGCAGAAAAAAATGTCATAATTCAAGAACATGTCGAGCAGGATTCTAGTCGTGGTCAAATTTGAAGGCATGAGTTACATGTAAAAATTTACTAATAAATGAGGTGCCCATATTCCACTTTTCTATATATATATATAATCATAGTCCAGTTGTTTAATATAATGTTCAGACATAAGAAATGACTTGTTTTCAATATGCAGTTCCCTCAACGTACCAAATTATGATACCTATTGATTGGTACTCCACTTCTAATACTACTACCAAATGCAATTTTCTATACGTCTAATGCTGGTACGCTACTTGTGAAATCCTATGGCACAAGTTGGATTCATGAAATCATTCCAGGTACAATTTCCTATGCTTGAAATAATTCATAGAAATATATGATAAAGTGTATACAACAAAAACAAAACATGCATGTATCATGTCTTAGAGTAAATACAGAGAACAATTAGTACTTACTAGTCCTGAGGAAGACACGAGTAACGAAAGAAGGATCTTCGGGCGCCTCAGGCATGCGGAAGTCGCTAAAATTAAGCCTCCAATGCATCTCCGACGACGACGACAACAACAAAGACAACAAAAAATCAACTTCCTAAAACCCACACTTACAATCACTAACTACTATTTCTCATCACGTCTAAACAATTAACAAAAACCAAATGCCAAAAAAAACTGTAGTAGTGTGTGACGCCACCCCACAATCCCACATTAATCTTTCAAGATTAATTATGGTTACAAGCAAAGGTGGTGATGGAAACTCCAATAATGGTCCAAAAAGAAAAATGGATACCCGAACAGGTGGTTACACTTCTAGTTTAGTGGACCAGAAGCAATCTCAGCCGTTGGATCTTGTGGGTTTTTTCCATGACTGATCGTGGCCGTTCGTTTGGCTTGTGGTGTCCCGCCGGAGAAGTGGAAGAAGGTTTGGATAATTGGATTTGGTTTTGAGTGGGGCGGTTGTCGTGAATTATGAATTATGAAACATCTCTTTCGGAGGAACCAAAGTACTTTTGCTTCTCCCGGTTTCTGCTTTTTCCTTTGTTTGATTTGGACATGTGGTAGATGATTATTTGATATAAGGACTTCTCAGATTGTATAATTCTTTATAAATATAATTAGGTCGATGCATGATATTATTTCTGAAAATTTCGAGTACTGTGAGCACATTTTACTATCTGATATATTATTACGTTTGCGAGAATGAAGGATTTATAATAATTAATTATGATATTTTGCTTTTATTTGAGCCGATGGGTGTAAACGAGCGAAATTTTGAGTAATAAGTATTATCTTATGTTATTATCTAATACATAAAAATAAATATAAATTGAGCAATAAAATATTCGAACGAACTATCGAGTCGAGCATCAATTTTTTTCAAGTTCGAGTGGTTCGTTACCGAACTAAGTTTAAAAATATTCTTGTTTTTCATCGATAATCTTCATTTTCAACTTAATCTAGAGTCCGACGTTTTTCGAGTCGAACTATCGAGTCGAACCATTTTAAGTATTTTTTACTATGTAAACCTGAAGTTTCAATTTGAGGTCGTCATTTTAAGTATTTTTTACTATGTAAACTTCGAGTGCCTAAGTGCCTTACATTTTGCTATTGTAAAATTAACATCAATAAAACAAAACACTTTTAGCCGGTACACATGCACAATTATAAGATGAAAAAAGGGTTTGCTAAGTTTTTTTCATGCTCCACGGTTCGCTTGGAACTCGTTCTATTCCTTGCAATTCATTGTTTGGCTTGATTCCCGATGAGTCGAAAACGAGGAAAATATTCCGTTTGGTAAAATAAACAAGCCGAGTATAAGCAATGCCTTGCTCACTTAAGATTCGCTTATTGATTCCTTGGTTTGCTTGGCAAGTTTATTCGGTCACATATTTATTTGTATATATATAACTTCTGAAGTTAAGTGCATATGCACGTATCATATAAATTTGTATATGCATCTATTATGAAATTTTGTAGGTGTGTTAGTGGATTTTAAAAAATTGGCAATTTTTTTCACATACGTCTTCGAAATTTAACATATTTTCTCAATATTATTAATAGAAGTATAACACATGTAAAAGTCTATGCATGAAGAATGGAATTCGACTCTTACTAGTAAGTATGCACAATCTATTTTAATATTAAAAACATATTTCATTAAATACACATATCTAAGTACCAGAAACATTAGACAACTCACTTGAACTTGTTTTCCTCGGTGCCCGCTAAACTCGCTCTATTGGCTCCCGCTCGGTCGTGGCTGGACTTGGTTTTTACCGAGCCAAGTAAAAAACACAAAAAATACGTTCAATAATTGGTGTATTGATAATTGGTGTACAATTGCCAGACCGTCAATTGGCAGTCTACAGGATCCAGATCGAGTTGGTTTTTATTCTGGGTTTTTCTTGATGTATTTGTTGGTCTTGGATACATGAAAAAAATTTCGCTTGTTGGAGCTTCGACCCGAATCGAATTGCCAAAATAATCCTCATGATGGTGTGGAGTTTTCTGTTTTGCTCTTAGGTCCTTCGGTCTTACGTTCAGGTCATTCTCCCTTGCATCTTAGGCCCCAGGTCTCACAATTAAGTCTTTTTCCCTGCTTTTAGGTCCTTTCATGCTTCATCTCTTCAAACCTATTTATTTCTGAAATTCAATCATAAAACTCGTCACGTAGCATTGCTTAGGTGTAAGATAATAGATATAAGATACAAATATAAACATGAAATGATGTCAATCAAATACCCTCATACCTAAGTTTTTGCTAGTCCCGAGCAAAACAAATAAAGAGAAAAACAAACGAGAAACAAGAAATCCTAACTCACTTTCGTAGGAATCACGGTTGCACTTAGCATGTGCAACAAGTCGTTAAACCTCCTTGTTGCCAAGGAGGATGAGTGTTGTCTCCTGATGGTTTCCAGCGGATATACCCACAAAATCCGAACAAGATGCATTATTCAATCTAGACACTCGACTCGTTAGACAAATTTCGTCGATCATTGGACGCGGTAATCCTACGGGCCGACTCTATATAGGTAATCAGTCCACACACCTAGCCTAGTGAACAATTCGTGCAAGTTAAATAAGGAATTAAGTGAAAGACATGGACAACCTCAACATCCTCAAGTGATAAAAAGTGTAAAGTCCATTAAGGTTCTTATTTGCATTACCGTTTTTTTTCTTTTTGTTTCTTTTCTCTTTTTTTTGTTTTTCTTCTTTTCTTTTTATTAGTTGGAGCTTCATTCTCCCAGGGTCAGGTTTCGTGCCTCCTTTCTCATGAGGACTTACACTATCACGTACACTTTTCCCCAAATCTCCACATAGAGCAATCCCTACCACCCGTGTAATGGGAGTTCGGTCGGCGCATCCCAAGTCAGATGACTCGAAAGCACCAGGCACAAAGTCTCCTCAGACCTACTTTCCCGAGTGATAGGAGTTGTGCGAGAAGAGAGAACACCTACTCACTTATTTCTTAACTACACATGAACCAAAACCCCTACACTTAATGTCTCGCAACAATATTTGAAGGGTCCTTGACTACAACAAACTCCCTTAAATTAACAAACACAAATTATTGACTCACTAGGTTCAGGGTGGACTTCTTTAAATGTTTGAGCACTGAAACTCAATGATTACTCACCCCCAACGGAAAACTGAGGTGCATCCTAACGACTCGATAAATCCTAAAGCCACTGTACTAAATATCTTAATGCATCAAGTTCAAGACAATTTTGGGAGTTTTCTTTTTACTTTGCCTCTCAACGGTTTTGCACATGCTAAACACACGCAAAACCTACAAAAACATTTTCTTTCGCAAACACATGAAGATTTTGAAAGAAATGTGAAAATTTTAAGCACTAAGTAAGCAAAAGGAGACAAGTCACCCAAGGATCATGGCAAACTGATATATCAATATTAAATGCAGCACACTAACATGAACCTATCAATGCACACAAAAGAAAACAAAATCAAAAGAAAAAGACTCAACTATGTTCACACGTAACCCCCCCCCCCCCCCCACACACACACACCTACTTCATGCATTGTCCTCAATGAATGAGAGCAAGATACGACATGGATTTATGCATGAAAAAGGAAAGATCTCACCAACATGAAGCGCAAAAGGAAGTTCGTGGTTATGTTGATGGACACAATCCAAATTCCCCTCAAAACCTATGAGATACTTAAAAAGGGAGACAAAATACGTGAAAGAAAAGGGACCCAAATACTCAAGAGTTGGAGCCCACAACAATCTATGCTCACTGAAGAATCTTTTATTCTACTTTTTTTTGAATATAACTATGTACAAACATAAGTTCACATCTTCATTTGTCGAAAGACATCAAATGGGAACCTCAAGAGTGGGTCAATGCACTTGGAAATGGAACATGACACCACACAGTGCCAGAATACTCATGTTTGCGCCCCCCTCACAAAGATCACAAGATGAAAGGAGAGAGGTTCATGAATTGGACGCAAAGGTGTCTCCTTCAAAGGATCAAATTGAAAGAGCTTGAACCTCTCAAGAGTTTGGGAAATATGGGGCAATGGAAGAAGAGTTTCTCCCGTTGCGGTGTTGAAGTTATGATCGTCGATCCAAACTCTCCAACCAACATGCTAGTGCGTCGGAACGAGGTCAAGAACCTCGTTAGGCATGTCCGACACACCAGACGAACAAAAAGTGGGTCTTATACCCAAGGTATCCTCCAAGGAACTCCTCATACCCTCATTAGAAATGTAGTTGTTTGATGTTCCATCATTTCCAAGATGATCAGGAACAATAGTGAGGCAAACTCTGATCAGGTTATTTGAAATTGAGGGTACTAGGGAGCTCTTGCTCCACCAGAGGTGAGTCCGTAAGAGGCACAACATGAAGATCTTGTGGCTCAAGGGCCACGTGACAAAAAGATAAGGCACAATCTTGTGCCGACTCATAATTAAATTGGTCCATGTTTTTTTCATTTGGAATCGAATCCTCCACCAAGTGATCGTGAATTGAAACCCCAAGTCCCTCAGACTGACTAGGAGTTTGACTTTGAAAGATTGTGCTTTGAATGTGTGGATGTGGTGGTGATTCGATATCAAAAGATGATTCCTCATGTTGACAAGAAAAGTTACTCTCCTCGTGTTCACGTAATTGCTGCGACATTTGACTCACTTGCAGTGCCATATTTTGTATGGACTGTTGAGTGGTTTCCATGAACGTAAGGAAAGTTTGTTTCAAGGAATCAGGTATGCGGTCAACTATGAGGTCCAAGTCAGAGCTTGGGAAATTTTGGGGTTGGGTGTTGATGGACTGAGAATGAGTCCAATGATTTGAAGTGGGGTGTTGGTAGAATTTTGGGTATTCGGGAGGAGGATACTGGGGTGAAAATGAAGTATAAGAATTTGGATATGAATTGTCTCCCCATGAATCCATCCCTCTAGGGTTGTACGCGGATGCGTAATGGTCATATTGAGCGTTTTGGGAAAAATTATGCTCATACTCAGGCTCTGGGGGAACATAAGGACATTCCCCGATAACATGACCACTCAACTCACAACAGTCGCACGGTACGGCTACTGGAGCCACCGGTGCATTCCTGTCGTCTACCGCACGCATGAAAGAGGCCAAAGTTTCTTGCAATGTCTCAGTTTGATGACCAACATATGATCCGACGTAACTAGATGGAGATCTAGCAGTCGGTGCCTCTCTCATATCACCCATATATGAAGATTGCTCAGTCACACGATGAAGATTATCCCAACCATACGCGGTGTTCGTCTGAGCCACCCAGGTGCATGGGTCCGGAATACCAGGGAGAATTGTCCTGGTCCCAACAATGATATGAATGGTCGCCCATGTAACCATCCATCTCAACAAAAAACTCTCGAGTCGACCACTCTCACCACCACGAGGCTAAACTCGCAAAAGTGCTCGACTCGACCCTAAAACGCTACCAGAGAGTGTAAAGGGGAGGAGACTATAACGTAGAAGAAAGTGAGAAGAAGATGACTCAGAGGAGAAGGGAAGAATCCCTAAATCTAGTGTGGGTAATGGGATCAGGTAGAAGCCTAACTAGCAAGAACGACTCAAACAATGTAAAGCAATGGGTCATTGGGCTGGACGACGCCTAACTTCGAGGTCACTTGCCTCGACACGCCTCACCTCCCTACAATGAAGACCACAATGCCTAGCAAGTGATACCAGATCTGGAGATCCAGTACCTCCTACTATCGACAAGCTAGGCAACGCCGACCAGGCCATGACGGTCTCAACTAGATTACTCTCCTAGTGCATCCAAAATCCTAGGGTCAATGTCTACTTGCTTTTTGTTAAGGCTTTATTAAGAGTGATTTTTGGGGCGAAAGAAAGTGTGATGAAATCCCTCACCTTATCTTTTATGGGACAACTCGTCCTTAGTAGCGTTTTGATCCTAAATCTAACAATCAACGCTCCAATCAAACGCTCAACTCACTCTTGTCCTGATGCAATTCCTACTAACTAATGCATAGACATACTAGATGCATGAATTAGTGTAGGAAATGTGTACCTCACGCCAGCGCTCAACAACTGAAAATAAAGCTAAAAGAAAAGACAACTACGTGCCTAAGTCAAGTACATGATGTGTGACCTAAACAAGTAAGAATGTCTAATCTTTTGCTTTGGATTTTAAGACCAAGTTGATTAATGGGGATTGGTTTAATGATCTGGGAGCAAACTAGAAGTCCAAACATTCCGAATTGTGCTCTCAGACAACTATGTCGAAGCAAACAACTACCAGAACAAAACTAAGAGCAAGCAAAGCTTACCAGGCCGCTGATTGGCGGTCCCTGTTGAAGCTTTTTTGCTCCAACTCGTCCAGTAACCTCCCCTTGATCGAAAGGTCCTCGGAAACAAACAAAAACTAAAAACAAAAAATTAAAACCACTCGAATCGTACAAACCAAAGTCTGGACAGAGCACCTCCCCAGCAACGATGTCAAAAACTTGATTGATTCGTTTTATATTAAACCGTAAGTGCACGGCCGCGTTGAAGTGGTGACAAATACGGGTCAATCCACATGGAGGTGTGTCGACTTTTGGTTTGTGCGAAGGCGAGTGGGAAGGAAAGGAGAGAAAGATTGATTACACTAAACTACACTAATCTAAACTAGGAAACTAGAAAGCATGAAATTAAATGACAAAACAAACTAAACTAAGCAACTAATGAAAGGAGATAAAACTCAGGAATGGAAAACCCCTAAGGGGTGGAGTGTGTGTGCACATGAAATAAGTGTGGTGAATGTATACAATAAGCTCAAGTGTGGTTAGTGTTTGTTAATGCATAAGAAGTATCTCATGGCAAGACCTATCATTTACAACACTAACCTAGGTGATTAATATGAGCAATGCAAGGTTGTTATTAAGAACATAACGAGCATGTAGTGTACCTAACTATGGCAGAAACCATCAAGTAAAATTCTTATTAATTCAAGCAAGCATACTAATATCTCTCACAACAATAATATCTAGCATTCATACCACCTACATAACATGTACATACCTCTACTCGCATTGAAGATAGCATTCTTCTCCACCTTGAGTTTTGCTTCAAGGCTTACTCCTTAGTAGAGAGAATGCCACCAAGCAATGGGTAGTTTACAATAGAAGGTGAAGAGTTCTATTTATACCCATAGAAAAAGTTAATCTGTGACAATCCCCCGATGTGGGACTAAACAAATACCAAAAATAGACTAAACATCCTCTAATACACGCGCTCCAGAAGTCTTAACGGATCCGGAGTGATCCGGACCACCAATTAGCGGTCCCAGACCACCAATTGGCGGTGTATAGAATCCAGATCGAGTTGGTTTTTATTCTGGGCTTTTCTTGATGTATTTGTTGGTCTTGGATGCATCTACTTCGCGTGTTGGAGCTCCGACCCGAATCGAATTGCAAAAATACTCCCCATGATGGTGTGGAGTTTTCTGTTTTGCTCTTAGATCCTTCGGTCTTACATTCAGGTCCTTCTCCCTTGCATCTTAGTCCCCAGGTCTCACAATTAAGTCATTTTTCCCTGTCTTTGGGTCCTTTCATGCTTGATCTCTTCAAACCTATTTATTTTTGAAATTCAAACATAAAACGCGTCACGTAGCATTGCTTAGGTGTAAGATAATGGATATAATATACAAATATAAGCATGAAATGATGTCAATCAACTAGTTATTGGACAAAACTTTATGATTTTTTTGTTCAATTTCCAGTCCTTATCAATGAAATGTGCGGTCAAGCACATGTAGTTTATTCTTTGGTTGCTAGTCCACGTATCCGTGGTCACAGAAACTCTATGACATGAGACCTCTAATTTTTTTCTCAATTTAAGTTTTTCATCCAAATACAATTGGTAAGAGTCACGAGCAATCGTCCAACGAGAAGGCATCTTAAATTTTGGACAAGCAACTATCATTAAATTCTTGAACCCAGGATTCTCTACAAACCGAAACGGTAACTCGTCCACCACTATCATTTTAACCACAACCTTTCGGATTTCACTTGCATCAAAGGTGTGTGCTCTAAGCCTACCCTCCCCCTGAGAAGACTCTAAGTTACTATCAAACACCAACTCAGATTGTTTAGTTTTGTTCTTGGTGTCATTTGCAGGATTTGCTGGACAACGATCCCAATGCGTCTTAACATTTTTAGAGCCATTCAAAGTACTATCACATGCAAATGTTTTGTTTTCACAATAAATCCATTCATCTCATGTTTTACCTGCTTCTAAATACTCCCATAAATGACTCCAATAAGCAGCTCTTCTCTTCTTGTTCCCGTTGACCTTACTTTCTTTTCCTAGGCAACATAGTAGCTTTCACTTCAGTAGTGGAAGTAGCACCAGTAGAGTGTTGCGAACTTCCAATGGTTGCTGGGGAATCGGTTTGTGAGTTCGTCATTTCACAACTGCATAGTTAGAAGACAATTGAAATAAAAAATATTTCTTAGTTGAAGTCCTTAGTCCTCAAACCAATTGCATAGCAATTAACAAAGCTCACAAAGTCACCATTAAACACCACAGGAATAATTAAGAAAAGGCTACATCCTATGCCACACAAAACCAACGATTACAGTGGCAAACTGCTGTCTAAATCCAAATTCATATACTACTACCTCAGACATTGTTAGAAAATATGATCCCTGATCTTCCAATACATGGTTGATCTCATGGTGAGCTGGGAAGCAACAATATCATCATGGATAACAATCACAAAAAATCAAGCAATAAATCTTAGTGATTCTAGAGTTGAAAGAACCTTCTTGTAAACAACTTCATTATTTTCATAGTCAGCTGAAATAAAATTAATGAGACCCCAGATATTGTTGCTACAACTCTCTGAACTACCAACACATGGAAGATCTCCTAATTAGCTGGGACTCAAATTCATATCATCATTGATTTAGCAACTCAGAATTACATCAAGTTGAAATAGAGTCAAAACATAGCCATAAATCATCATTGTATTAGCAATCGTAACAAAACATAATGTTTGAGAAAAGAGAAGAGAACTTAGAAAGGAAACACCAACAATGAAGGAAATCGAACCTTTTTTCCTGAAGGTGACGATCTTGTCGTGAACGGAGAACTCGACAACAAATTGATCCACGAAAATATTCTGAAAATACGAAAGGAATAAAAGGAAGAAAAATATTCTGAAAATCCACGAAATATTCTGAAATCTTGTCCAAACTTACGAGAAAGGGAAGAAAAAGAAGAAAAAATTGGGTGTAACAGAACTCACGCACCAGAATGACCAGATGGAGGAGGTCGGGGCGAGATTGTCGAAGGAACGAGGAAGACCGGAGGAGGGGATCGTAGGTGGAGGGGATCTCTGGGGAGGATATTGTCGTGCGAAGGGGATCACTGGAGGAGGATATCGTCAGGAGAGGAGATCGTGGCGGAAGACGGAGGAGGCCGGAGGGGATCACGGGAGTCGGAGGAAAGGGAAGGAATGGAGATGGCTGAGGAGGAGATCGTCGGGGGAGGGGATCTTTGGAGGAGGCCGGAGATCGTCGGGGAGGAGAGGATCGTCGGGGATGGAAGCTTCGGGGAAAGGGGAGAGGATCTCTGCGGGTGGGGGTGGGTTGTGGCTAGGGGGTAACAAGTTGATTTTAGGGTTATATGTCTGCATTGTGAACAGTGTCCAGTCCGGTCCGGTCTTTGTCGGGTTTTCTCGGGTTCGGTACAGACCGGAACCCAAATTTCTTTTAACCCATGACCCGAAGTCCGGACCGATTGGCATTTGATCCGGTCCGGTCTGGTCCAAAAACCCGGACCGGACCTATTTCTGCACACCCCTAAATACAACTATAAATGTAGCATTTTGTTTTCATTCTTTGACATGTCCTTGGTTTCATTTCTTATTGTTGGGTTGATTTTCAATAGTCGTTGGTGTGTAGACTTGTTGGAGAATGTGCGCATTTTGGTTTGTAACTTATGTGTTTGGTGAAATGGCTATAAAGTATTAAAGTAAGGATTTTGTTGTATCTCATTTTCAATTTTGTAGCTTATGTGTTTGATGAAATACCTACAAAGTACAACAAAGTAAGGTTTTTGTTGTATCTAGTTTTAGTTTTGAGGCTTATGTCTTTGATGAAATGCCTAGTATGTCGTAATTAGTAGCATATCAGACATTGCATTCATGTTATATATGATTTACTTTATCTTATATTTGTGTTACATTGGTTGTTGATTGACATCATATCATGCATATATTCATGTCTTATATCCTTTATTTTAAACCTAAGTAATGCTACGTAACGAGTTTTATGTTTACGTTTCAAGAATAAACATGTTTGAGAAGAAGAAACACAAAAATGACCTGAATGCAATAACAAACTTGTTTATGCTCATATTAATCAATTAGGTTAGTGAATTGGACGATAGGTCTTGTCATTAGGTACTTCCTATGCATAGCAACACTACATACACTTGTGCTCTATTGAATGCATTCATCACCACTTATTTCATGTGTACACACACTCCATCCCCTAGGGGTTTCTCTTCCTGAATTCCAGCTTGCTTTATTAGTTAGTTTAGTTTCATTGTTGTTTGTTTTCGTTGTCTTTGTTTGTTTCTTACTAGTGTAGCGTAGCATAGTTTAGTTTAGTGTAATCACTTCTTTTTACCCTCCTTTCCCACTTACCTTTGAAAGAACCATAGTCGACACACCTCCATGTGGATCGACCCGTACTTTTCTGTCTTCACCGACGGTCGTGCACTTGCGGTTAAATTTAAATATTCACATTAGTTGTGTTTGATATTTCATGGTTTAGGTAGTAAAGAAGAGAAATGAAGTAATAATGACCAAAATGCAAGAAGAAAGTTCTGATTTGGAAGCTTTTTGACGTGTTTCTAATGATCAAGGACTTGATTGTAAACCCCGGAGGGACCTAATTGTGAAGCATATGTCTTGGTTGAAAAATGCCCATTATCTCAGGAGTTTGTGGAGAAATTCTACATTTCAGTCCAACTCGACTCATGTCAATGGACTATGGCTTCACCCCCACGTGCTTCAAACAAAACTTAACCCGCTGGAGAAATCTCAAACGGATCAGACCTATCGGATCTGCCACTGACGGATATTTATCCGCGATTGGCGGATAATTAAATCCGTTTAGCATCTAATTTTTGCCAGTGGGTCGGGTATTCGAGTATATTATTATAAGGAAGTTGTTGAAGGTATGGACCATTAAACTCTTATTGTGAAACATTAAGTGTAAGTTCTTAATTAACTTGCACAAATGGTTCCCTAGTCTATGTATGTGGCCAGAATATATATAGTCGGCATGTAGGATTACCATACCTAGTGATCGACAACAGTATGTTCATCGAGTCGTGTTGTTAGATTGAATAATGCATCAATATTCGGATTTTGTGGGTATATCCACTAAAAACCCTCAGGAGACACCACTCTTTCTCTTTGGCAATAAGGGAGATTAACGGCTTGTTACACGTGATAAGTGAAATCGTGATTCTTACTAAAGTGAGTTAGGATTTTCCATTTATTTTTCTTGTATCCCTTCCATTCTTCTTATTCTTCCTCTTTTGCCTCATTATGTAAGGTTTATTTTCTTTCTTAGTAGAGTAGTGGAGGAGAGGAGAGGAGAAGACACCCAACTTGTAACCTTCTTTCATTAATCAAAGTTTTGGTTTGGTTATTTACATTCTTGTCTTGATTAGATTTAGTCTTCTTTACATCTTCATGTGTTACTTTTACTTTGTTGTTTTCTCTGTGAATGAATTGATTAGTGAGTAATTCTTCCCTTTGGGTGTGGAGGATGATGTGAAGTGAGGATATAGTTAGATTTGTGTGTATTTTAATCTTAATCTTGGAGCTTTAAATGATTTTCATAGTCATTTTAATGTGTGTTTCACTCATGCCTTTGATGTGTTAGAAGTCATAATGGATACTTAGCACATACTTTGATTAGTGGGCCCACTTAATGGGGAGTGATGGGGTAAGGATAAGATTTGACTGGATAAAGAGATAAAATTGACATGTAAAATGTGGTTATCTTTGGCCTTATCTTGAGTAGTATTTGGTATGTTTTAATGATGCTGATAAATTTTAATCCATGTAGAGACACACTTACAATCGTGGTGATTATAAGACGTCCATGTCATGCATGTCATTAGCGTTTAATTATACACACATGCATCACACATCTACACTTTTCCAGGCATTCTCCACCTCCTATGGGACTAGTCATATTAGGTTTTCTTTGTCGATTCGGGTAGCATTAGTTAGTTTTATACACACAATCTTCATTTTCTTCTCCGACTCGAGTATGGTCGACGACGATCCGCACTCGTTTCTTCGTTGACACGACCCATACTTGTCGCCGCTTCAAAGCGGCCATGCACTTGTTGTTTTGAACTTTGAATCCTAAACATGTCGATTTTGATTTTTAATGTATGCAACAGTACGAGATCTTGGAGTGGTTTGACAACAAATGCCATTACTCGGCCACAAACATTGCTACTAAGATGGAAGAGATTCAGAATGTGGTCGACGAGAAGTTCGAGCGTGTTGTTGTTTTTTAGTAGCTTTGGACGTGTTTGTTGTAGTTCATTTGTGGGTGTTTGTTGTTATTTGTACATCAACTTAATCAAGTTATTTAAGTGTTACATTATTGTCTTATTTTATGATGTTGTGATTGTTTGATTTCTTGTGCGATTGGTGTGGTTCGATTGGGCGGTAATGTTGGTTTCTTGTTTCGTGTTTGTGGTGATGATCATGTGAATATGTTGGTTTCTTGTTTCATGTTTGAATATGTGCTTGACATTCAGCTTGAATAGACCTTCAATATTCAGGTTGTTAATTAATGTTACATTCATCTTCACTTCAGACTAAATTCAACTTCAACTCTGTTAGCTTATAACGATCTACAGGTTCAGGAGTACCTTCTTGGAGAGAACCTGTGGCAGCGGAATGGATCGGCGATCACCTCACGGAATCCTCTGGAGCACCAGTTGGTCTTCTACTCTCTTGGAGAAGAAGCACGAGTCCACAACCCAAGATTCCACGGATTGACTTGGTGGAGGTGGAGGGAGAATGGGAGAGAGAGGGAGAGGTGGCGGCTAGGGTTTGGTGGGGCTAGGGTTTGCACACATGAACATCCATCCAATGTGAGGCTCCCCTCCTTATATAGATGGCCCCACGCTAAACCCTAAATGTGTAGTCCAATGGGGACGCGCCATGTGTCAATGTTTTGGGCAAATATCTTATTAATCCTAGATTAATCAAATATCTCCCACTTGCACAATAGCACGATAACAACATGTCATCTGCTTTTGTGTCCCTGACACATATGCATACATCCCTGATACATACAATCACACAATGGCAATATATCACCTCTCTATGTGTCCCCGACACACATGTATACATCCCTGATATATACAATTATTCCTCTCTCCAAGAACGCATCCACAACACGCAAGTCTCTGATCATGTATCCCCGATACAAGATCATCTGTGTCCCTGACACATGCACTCTTCCGATCATACGGACAAATGGGTCGTGCGACCGGTGATGCACCTGCAATTAGGAGTCTCAAACTAGAAACCTTACTTGATGGCCAGAATGACAACATCCTCACAAAAATAATAATTAAGCAGTCAAATGCACATCACTGTTCCCCAGGTTTACTCAGAAACTCACTTGACATGAACGTTATCTCGATCCCTCGGAGAGAATACCTTCTTGTCCTCAAGGTACTTGCTACTGTATCCAATACAGTTGGGCCCAGCAAATACTTTCAGTGCAGTCGAGTCAAACCTTTCCCTTCGCACCAGACCACCATTACACTCAGAGTTGACTCCTTTCCCGAAAATGCCTCTTTAGACCGAATCTCTCATGGTCATAGATAACATCCCAAAGTAGCCACATCAACTCTTTGCTTTATGGTGTCCTCGAAGGTCACTGAGGTAACTAATGATCGCTTAGCACATGTTGTATGATAAACATGTTATGGTGGATCATACTGCACACAACTGTATGTCTGTCTCTCAACACCATACAAGTCTTAGTCCAGTCTCACCCCCTCTGCGCCTGACCCGAGCTTCATCATTATCGCCTTAACACCATACAAGTGCCACCTGGCGCCACATGTGATGCTCGCACTTGGATTCTATAGGTCACATGAATCGTGGGAACATTCATGTCAATCCTCACCAACATAGAGGATCTCATCTTGATTCCTAATCATGGCGACTGTCCTATCATGAACTGTTCTGGATCCATCATACAAGATCTCTTCATGATCAGTCCCATCTCTGCTCGCTATCAAAAGCGCCAGAGGCGAATGCTCGTGTGAGTGAGCATTCTTCAGCCTATTGACAGAATAATATTTTATGCTAGAACAACTACATCAACCAAACAGATATAGTCGAAAGGAAAAATGCCCCCAAATCAAGTTGGATTAATGTCGCCAATTCCTAAGTTGATGTAGATTGAATAAAGCAAAGGTTCGCAGATGCCCCCAAATCAAGTAAAGCTTAGTGGAAAGGCACGTTACCAATGACATAAGAAATGGTCAAACAGCCAGGGTCCTTGTATTTTGCTTACGCAGGTTGTGTCAGAATCAAGCCTACATTGACAGCCAAGAAGACTTTATTTGAGAGATTAGTTCACCCCTCATAGGTGCATAGATTGTTGGGGGTATATGGTGGTATTTGTTGAACAATGTCCAACAACAGAATATTCACATTGACCTGTCGTAGTACCTCAACAATCTTATCCCAGTGCTCATCATTTTTCTTTCCCAGCCTATGTGGATATAGTGCTTTGGAACATATAAATGTGAAGATTGAGTATCAGAATGTGTTCTTTGGGAGGCTCATGACTCTTTTCTTGCGAGTCGCTTAAAAGTTCAGACATAGGCATTTCCAGATTGTCCACAATCCTACCCGATCTCAATGTATGAACAACATTTGCATGTTGGGGAAGATGACTTTCCACGTTGTTGGCATGATACCTGCCTTGAGAAAGTTTACACCTACAGTTGACTTATGGTTGACTTGGTAATTGACCATTCTCACACTCACTCAGTTGTTGAGTCAATTGCCTCACTTGTACTTCCAATGTTTTGACCTAAGTATTGGTGGTCGTAACCATGGTATGGGTGCTCTACAAGAACATGTGAAGGGTTCACTCTAGAATGGAGACCTTTGGGTCAACCTGTTGTGATTATGGAGTTTGGTTAGAATAGTCAAAAGATGAGGCTTGGTTTTCAAATTGAGTGTGTGACTGAGACCGTTGATGTGGAGGTTGGTAGGGGACTGTTGATCGTGGATGGTGAACTGTTGGTTTTTTTTGGCCTTAATCCATGTTTTGATGATTTAACTAACATAATCTTAATCACAATCAAATGTAGTACAACACACATTATGAATAAAATATATATTGTATTGTGCTAACATCTACAGGTGATCAAGACTCAAGGAAGAATAGAATGTAGTCAAGACATGTAATCAAGCTAATTTAAGACACGTAATTTTTCTTTTATTTGAGTATTAGGAATCTATGTGAAATTGAGCATACAATAGTTGTAAGCTATTCACAAACACATTATGTTTCTTGTAGAAGTCACACACCAAATTTCACATCTTCGACTTCAATAGATCATCTATACCTAACTCAGAAAATCACACAAACAAAACCTAACATGTCTGTGCAGAACGATCGACCGAAACGAGTTTTCCGTTTGACTGTTTCTACCAGTTAATCGATACACCAAAAGTGATTTTACCCAATTCCACCGACCTATTTTTACTTTTTCGGTCGACCGGTAAATCGTATTTTCATATGACCATTATTCTTGTCGTATACTACAATGGTCGTATGTGTATAATTTCACATAACCCCTATTTTGTTTTTGGCCACCGGTCGAACGTTGCCAAGTAAACGGTTGCCCGGATGTAGGCAAACTTGTGCACCCAAAGTCCCTGTTATTTTTGGTCGGAGAAATTCTATTCTTGTGTTCGACCGATTAACCTTTTACCTAGCCAAAACCCTCAGAACGGTCGACCGTCCCTGGTCTTAGTTTGGCAGTTAACTTAAGTTGTAGTCTTAGTGTTCGACCGGTTTGTACTCTAGTTCGAACGTTTTCTTATTTTTAAGGAAACGGTAGACCACCTTACCCGTACTGGTCAACCGTTGGTGTCATGATTCGCTGAACTTTAGTTTTCAATTTTGTGTATCTTACACAAATCTATACTTAATCTACGCCAACGGTTATATTTCTCTGGGAGCTTATAAATAGAGGTCCACACACCTTATACAACTCTCCAACTTCTATTTGTCTCCTACATTAGAGAGAATCCTCACATTCCAAGAATCTCATTCCACACACTCAAGAGCTTAAACTTTCACACTTTAGATCACAAATCTTATCCTACTAAAGTATGCTCAGAGTTAGAATGTTGATACTCTTGTTCCTTTTGTTGTCAAAGTGAGCATCCCTCTCAGGTTGTGAGAGGAAGAAACGAAGCTTGGTGAGAGTGTTCGCGAGCTTTCTTTGTAAAGGCATAATTTCCCAGACCGGAACGGGGAGAGGATAGTGAAGATGTGAGCGAAGCTTGCAATAGAGGACTTAGGACCCAGGTGGGGTGTCGAACCTCTATAAAAATCACTTAGTCTTCTTGTGGTATGCTTGTCTTTTCTCTACCTATTTTTTAATTATTGTTTCCACTGCATCATATGAAATTAGCTAGAGATTAAGGAGTTGATTAGATATAATTAGGACATACATGATCCTACATTAACTTGCAGAGATTGAGATTGAGTGTGTGAGCTCTGACCTTGACCTACATTACCCTTCGTCTCCTACCACCACCACCACCTAAGAGAAGTTAGGGTGGTTACGTCATTTTAGTTTATAAATGTTGTTGTATGGGTCATTACGAGGTCGTTGTTCATACAAAACATTTGAATGCTCAACCTTGTGGGAATTGTATGCACACTCCATGTCCACGTGTCCCGTCAGACCACACTTACTACATAAGGGGTTGGCAACTTGTGCTACAGGAGCCTGGTCCACCTCTAAACTTTCTAACCTATGAATGACAGTAGTCATTTTTGCATCAGATGCATTAGTTGAATCTACTTGGTATGATCCGACTGGACCAACAACTCTGGCCTGATGGTTCTCTCATGGTGTCTCACTCAAGTGTTCATTCAACCATACTTTCAAAGATTGTCATACTTCATAAATTGGCTTCATTTGAAAGTCACATTAATACATTGACTCCAACAATGTGCAGGTATTATATTTAGATCCTAATAAACAATCTGGCATAATTGCCAGAGCTCACGTCCATGATGAGGGCATTGTTGGAGGAGATCTTTAAATTTCTTGAAGAATGAATGAACGATTCAGTCTCAATCTGATATGACTAGAGTATCTAATGCCATAATTGTTGAGTCTTCATCTAAGTAAAGAGTCTCTTCAAAAAAATGGTCACAAATTCCTCCTAAGACCGAATCAGGATCGGCGGAAGGATGTACATCAATTTCTGTTGTAAAAGAAATCATCCTCAATTGCACTGAATCATCAACAAGTTGTTGCAACCTAAACAAGAAGTATACTTCCTCGACTTCCCGTATAAAGATATACGGATCCTTCTTATTGGGAGTGAAGGCAGAAAGCATATTCACATACTGAGGAAACAACTATGCAAGAAGGTTGTGCAAACCACACCGGATAGGTCCACTCCCACAGCGTCATCGATCGCTCCTGTCTAGGTATTGGTGCTGGTACACCACTACCTCTAATTCCAGACCTAAGCCTTCTGCCTCCCAAGTCCTAGGAGGAGGTGGTAGAGTAAACTCCATGAGAGGGGGACCGAACCGACTAGGTCCTGGCATCCCGAAAGAAGAAACCTCGTGCTCGATCGAAGCTCGAGGTGAGGATGGAGGATCCGCCTGATCGTCCATTTCAAAAGAAGGATCGACTCTCTCAAAGCAACCACCCTCTTCTGTGTGAGTCCAACATCGCATACAATAGCTTTACTCAACCCTAAACAACACTAACAGAAGGTGTAGGAGAGGAGGAGACTAAATGATAGAAGTAGATGAGAAGATGACTCAGGTGAGAAGAGAAGAAGCCTTAAAAACTAGCGTGGGTAGTAGGGTTAGGTAGAAGCCTAAACCAGCAAACATGGCTCAACAAACCTATGGTCGACTATAGGTCATTAGGCTAGACGCCGCCTAACCACAAGGTTCAAACAAACATAAGGTTGACTATAAAGTGTTGAAGCGGTGGCAATTATTGCTTCTGTCCACGAGGAGCGAGTGCGGGTCGTCATCGACCATACTCAAGTGGGGGAAGAAAGTGAAAACTGAGTGTATTGAAACTAACAAACTAATACGAAAGGTTGAGTGTATTGAAACTAACAAACCAATACAAAGTGACTCGACCAAAGAAACCTAATATGACTAGTCCGATGGTAGGCATGCAAAAATGTAGATGTATGATACATGTGTGTACAATTAAGTGCTAATGACATGAATTAATGTGGAAATCCATCATGGTAATAATCCTAAGTGTCTCTATGTGGATTAAGATTTAACATCATCATTAAAACATAAAAAATACTACTCAAGTTAAGAACAAAGATAACCACAAGCTTATATGTCAGTCTTATCTTTTTATCCACTCAAATCTTATGCTCACCTCATCATTCCCCATTAAGTGGGTCCACTAACTAAAGCTTGTGCTAAGCATTCATTATGATCATTAACACATTATAGGAAAGAGTGAGAAAACTCATCAAAATGACTATCGAAATCATTTGAATTTCCAAGATTAAGATTAAAACACACATAAATCTATATATATTCAGTTAACATCATCCTCCACACCCCTAGTGGGGGTGGATTACTCACTGATAATCTCATTCACATAGAAAACAACAAAGTAAAAACAACACACGAATAAGTAAAGAAAACTAAATTTAATCAAGACCAAATTGCAAATAACACAAACCTAAACTTGATTAATGAAAGATACTTACAAATGGTGGTCTTTTCCTCTTCTCCACTACTCAACTAAGAAAGAAATAAACCAAACCTAATGAGGAGAAAAGGAGGATGAAGCACCAAAATGAAAAGGCTACAAGTGTATTTATAGAAGATTAAAATGTCTGTATTAATCTGGGAGCAATCGGAGGACTACAAATCGTATTTGGATGCTCCGAAGTGCTCCGATCCGAATACCCAACCCACAACAGAAATTTGGACGTCCGTCTTGTAACTGGATTCTCCAATGGTGGATATAGATCCATTATTGGCGGAGGTTTTTGAAGGATTTTGTGTCCCTATGTATGTGTATATTTTAAAAATTTTAAACAAGCATACATGATCGATTTCATATTTTCGGCAATTTTATGTACATGCTTTTCTGTTTATTCTAATAAGGATCATACCCAAAGGTTCTCTAATATCCGGAGTTGTGTTGCTTGTTGAATCGTCTACCGATCCGCTTTCAAGTGTTCACCAAACTCTAAACAAGATTAGACAGAAATGAGCTAGTCAATCAATCTCTAATTAAGCTTAGAATCTAGCTAATAACCCCTCTAAAGTTCCACGAGATTTAATCTCCAAAATCTTTAAACAATTAAGAGAAATTCGAATGAATTAGTGGAGAGGTTAGGGAGAGAGACAGAGAGAGAATTTTTGCATTAATATTTAGAACAAGTAGGTGAGAGGACTTATTTATAACCTCTCAAATCACCCACACCATGAACTATTCTCTAGCCACGATCCCTTGCTATTCTCTCCCTTAAACCAATCACAATTTGCCACATAATCATCCTAAAAAATGTTTGATCATGGCAGGAATTAATCCAGTCCACGATCTGAATTATTCTCTTAATAATTCTGGCAAAACCGTACCTAACGGTCGACCGAAACCAACTAACCGGTCGACCGATTATTAGTAAAACGTGATTTCGGTTTGACCACGAAATCCTTCGGTCGACCCATCACTCCCAAAGCTACCGTGATTTTCCGGTCGAACAGAACACACAAACGGTCGACCTATTCAACACGAGAATCAGCTACTGGAAGTTTTAAATCGAACTGAGTCACAAGTCGGTCGATTGATTACCACCAAGAAAAATTCCGTGGAAGTTCCTAGAAGATTTCGACCAAACCACTACTCGTTATTTGTCGACTGATTTATCTAGGAAAACGCTCCTGGAGTATTTTGGTCGACCAACACGTCCTATCTAGTCGACCGTTCACGTACGTAAGATCTATTGTGGAATTTCGGTCGACCGGTCTCTGAAAAACGTTCCACCGTTTTGTCGAACTTTTGCCTTTATCAAATTTTGGATTTATCTCCAACAAAATCAGATCCTTTGGGGTTTTAGCAAATTCATATCTTATGTAATATATTATCCTATGTAATGTTAAATCAATTACACCCCATAATATATACACCTTATATGAATTTACTCATGATTCTAATTATGTCATTTTCGTTACATACTGATTTTATTGATTCACAACATGTGTTCTTTTTCACATGAAACCTGACTCATTATATAAACTCAAAATCAAGCTTCTTATTTTCGAGTTTTGTGGTGTGACCTGTAGGAGGATCTAAGCTAAATTGGCAGTTATATAAAACACTCAATATCTCAAACTATAAGTAGTATCTAGCTACACAATACAGTTACCCAATTAGAATAGATGTCTTGTTCCACTCAAACTAAAACACGATCCATTTAGTGATGTAAGTGCACCACTTGTGTCTATCCCTTGCCTCATGATATTAAGAATATATAAATAGTAGAAATGTGTCACCTTTGTATTATATATTCATTTCTTGATCTCTTAAGCCAATTATAAATATGTAACTTAACTCAACTCACATTGTGCACATTATAATTTTGCTTTATCAAGGGGTCCACTAATATCATCACTCAATCAAGAGGGGGTACTGATAATCTTTTGACTAACTATCTTTTCCAGTATAAGTCATGTTCAACCAATTATTGTATTTATCACTATACTCATTGATAACTTTTGACAATAATCAAATTAAACACTTCTTATGTGAAAAGATATAAGTCTCATATCTTAGGATTCAAGACACAGTGAAAGCATTAATCACACATAACACATTTCCATAATGTTTCATTTGCTAGGTCTATTCTATATATAAAAGTATGCATTTTCCTCTTTTATAAACTCGTGTCGTCAAATATTTGTAGAGCTACAATAATTGATTACAAACACGACAATCTTATCTCGGTAATTAATGTTCCATGTTAATTACCATGATTGTGAATAACTTGATTTATGTAAACCATTATCTTTTAGAGATCTACGGTTAAGGAACAAGAGCCTCTTCCTCAACACTTCCAAAAGACGAATACAATAATCAATGAACAAAATGCTTGCACATTCGATTCATAACAATTGACATAAAAAAAGTAAACCTTTTATCCTTTCAGTTTTGGGTCGGATATGCCCCATATTTCAATGGGAGGTTACGTTCACCCATTGCGCACGTGGGGTCACCATGATCTGTTGGGTCGAGCCTGTTTGTCCTGAATTGTAGAATTTCTCCCCAAACTCTTGAGATTATGGACTTTTTGTAACCAATATATTTTCATTACAAACCGGGCCCTCTGGGTTTGTAGTAGGGTTGTCAAATTCGTGTTTCATGTCGTGTTCGTGTTGACACGATTTGTTTTGCTCAACACGAACACAAAATATAAAAAAAATATCGACCCGAACACAAAATTCTACACCTAAACACGAACACGAAATTAGTAACCTGAATACGACCCTAAGTGATACGAATTCCATTTCATGTTTGTCCAATTTGTGTTTCGGGTTGTGTTCGTGTCATCACCAATTGACACGAATTCTTTGTGACGAAGTTAAAGTCATTCAAAGTGTAAGATCACATGGTATTTCACTAACAAAACATCAACAACCTAGCTTATATTAAATAATTACAATGCAAGAAAAGTGAATCTTAAAATCGCTAAACAAAACTGAATTGGTATTCGTCGCCAGAAAAATACTTAAATCGCCCGTACAAATTACCGTTTTGCCTTTCTCTCTTTTCTACTTATATATTTCTTCATTTCACTTTCCTATCACCACTCTCTCTTCATCTTCCTCTCCTAATCATCAAGAAGAATGTTTCGGAGGCCAGGAAAGGAGCCAGCAGACGCCCCGGTGTACTCGAATATGGTAAAATGTCACATTTAAATTAAAATTTTTAAAAATATAAAAAATAAAATTAAGGTGGGCGTCCTCGGGAGCCGTCCTCCCAATAGGCGGGCGCCCGTGGACGCCCACCCCTTCGAGGGGGCGTATCCGAAAGACGCCCACCCATTACGGGGCACCCACGGGAGCCACCCTACCAGGGGGAAGCATCTCCCACAGACGCCCCTCCTTTTTTTAATACATATTTTTTAATCAATAATTAGTATTAATTGATAATTTGTTAAAAATAATTAATAAATTTGTTAATTTAGATGCTTAAATCCATTTAACAACATTTTATTTCTAAAATTTAATTAATTCATAGGGTAACCGTGGAGGAAGAGGAAAATCCATACCTTTACGCGTTGTACATGCTTACGAAGAGGATTCAGCACCTCGTCATCTACGTAGATGGGGTATATCTGCTTCGATTAGGAGGGAGAGGGATAGTTACATCGTCATCAGACACATAAATATTGTTTCGACGAAGAGGAGGATTCAGATGAGGTGGAGAGTGACGACGAGAGTGACGATGGGGTCGGTATGGTTTGGAGCGGCAGGAGGAGGTGAGGCAGCAGTGTGGTAGAGGACGGGGGCGACATGATAGTTCTTCAGCTGCGTGGGACATTCAGAAGTGTAGAGGTGGTATGTTTGTCACCAGTGATTCGAGTTCGTCTACTGCAGATTCCCGAGATCAGAAAAAGAAGAGGGTCGAGGACGATTCTTTGATGGTGACTGGTGTGATGTCTGGTGGCCCTTTGGATGGTGCGTCATTCCAAGTTTCGGAGGCCACATCACTAGACGCATTTGGAAGGGTGTGGATCGGAAGGTTCTAAAGTGTCATAATCGGCACAGAGCTTGTACTACATTGCATGGGTGGCGTTACGTTTTGAGCGATGATATCATGGGGGTCATTGCTGATAACGGATTAGGTCACTTGCCTTACAGCATGTTCCCCTGCCTGGACATGTCGTTGATTTCTGCGTTTGTGGAGCAGTGGCAGCCTGACACCAACTCTTTCCACTTGCCTTTCGAAGAGATGACGACATGTTGCATGATGTCTTCCAGATTCTGCACATTCCTATTGAGGGTCGTATGGTCAGTGCTCATGCATCGACACCTGAGCTAAAGAGTTATGTATCAGAGTTGCTCGAGGTGAGCGTCGATGGTCTTGAGAGGGATAGCCCATTTTGGAGTGGCGGTGGTGTTAGCATCGACGTTGTTGACGACTTCTGCAGACGGGGACGACCACCGTGGACTGAGGATACGCAGTTCAGTTCCTACATGTTCTTACTACTTGGATGCGTCTTGTTTGCCGACAATAGCGGTTGTAGAATCAGACTACGCGACTTATTGGAGGCTAGAGACCCAGATACCACTCATGGGGGTCGGCGACGTTGGCATACGTTGATTGTTCTGGTATTGTGGGTTGTCTTACGTTGTTGCATGCTTGGATATATGACTACTTTCCTCAATTCCGCCCTCATCGGGAGCGAAAAATCCTTGAGCAGGGCCATCCTTGTTCGCATATGTGGGTTGTCCTGACCCAGGATAGGAGCGAGGGGCGACTCCATTCCATTTGTAAACGACTAGATCAGATGACCGCATCGCAGGTATAAAACTCTATACCATTCACATTTATTTAAATTTTATTTTTATTATTATTAACGTGTAAACGTTTAGGTGGAGTGGTTGCCCTTTGGTCCTGAGCATGTTGTGGCTGTGCCGAGGACTTTATTGATGGTCGTTATTCGTTATCGGGATATCATGGAGCCTTATTTTCCTGATCGCGTCTTGCGTCAGTTAGGGAACATTCAGGTTATCCTGGTTGACATCCTGATGCCAGAGCATGCAGTCCGTTGTGCAATTACGACGACATACGACGTTAGGTACAGTGCTGCGATGGCGGAATCGATTTGGAGGGCATTTCCGAGAGGAAGCCGACTTCACCTTGGCAATCTCACAGTAGCCCCGACCCCTCCGCTTCTCACGTAGATTATTTGGATTGGTTTGGTAGGTGCTCACATCCTATTGTCGTGCGCGGTACCACCCTGAGACCTGAGAGACCACTGGATAGGAACTGTGGCGATGCGGTAAGTTTTTTTAAATTATTTTTAATTTGTAATGTATATTTTGTTATTATTGTTAATGTACACTAATTTTTATGTTATATACAGTGGATAAGTAGAGTGATACGGGTTGTGAAGTCGTTCATGACTCACAGGGACCTGATGCCGAACGAGGCCACGAGATCTGCATGTGTAGATTGGGATGACCTCGTACATGAGTGGAACAAACAGTTAGGCATTTCTGGGCATGATTCTGATGATGAGTTGTAGTGGGCTTTTACATTATTTATTTTATTTTATGTTGAACTATTACAACATGTATTGGTATTTGCTTATCTGTTGTACTCTTATTATTTATTTCTGAACAACATATCTTCTCCCTACTCGTTTATCTGTTGTACTATTATTATTTATTTCTCACGAGCATATTTTGCTCCAGTTTGGTATATGTGATGTAATTTAAACTTAAAATACACAATATAATCACGAACATATTATAAATTAAAAATACAAAAAAATAACAAATACATTACAAATTACAATCAAAATGTACCACGTAACCGGTCACAATACGCCCTCCTACTTTCATACTCTACCTCCCATCCAGCAACACTCTCATCTCGCATTTGAAACCACAGGGTCGTTATAGGAGGTACTGAGAATCCTCAGCTAATTCTAAGCGAATGAAATGTTTGTAACTCCCTAAATGATCAATGATCAACTCTCTGCATGGCTTCGTCATGGTAGACAGACTCTCCCAATGTAGCACTATAATACATGGGGACAACGAACCATCCATTCCCACTGAGAAATACATAACTGCATACTTGTAAATATTGGCAATCGGGAACAAGTCGCACCAAATCTCCATATAGTGATCCTCACCACAAGGTCCTCCGCCCCAATCAATTCGCTGACGAGCTTGTACCACACCGTCATAATAAACGTGCTTATAAATTGGATGTACCCCTCTCTCATTAGAAATTGCACGACGGGCGTAAAACCAATTGTCTTGACGACCACAGAAAACATCGACAACACATTGAAATCCACAGTTGTCATTAGCACTACATCATTCCACCTCTCCAGAAATGGTAAGATGATTCCTGACAGTCTATCAAAATATGGGAAGTTATTGACGTCAATCCATACGAACACTAAAAGATGAAAAAAAAAACGCAAAGTTATATATAATAACTGCAAGAACATGTTTACTGAAGAAAACAAACAATGAAGTAATAATAATAACAGCAAACATATCGTCATACCAGATCATGTACTCATATTTACAGACGATCGAGATGAACTAGAAGACCGACCACGACCCCTACTCCGACTAATAGAAGATCGACCACGACTTCGCTCAGCATACTCAAAGGCACTCGGGTCCCGACGTGTTGACTTTCCCCTTGGTCGGCCTCGTACCTTAGTATTTTCTGAGGGCTCTACATAATTCGACTGATCGAGGTGTAACTGCGCGTATAAAATTGAGAGGCACTACAAATTACTACAGGGGTGCTCCCCGAAATCTCATTAACGACGTTCCAAAAATACTCGACGTCTTGTGATGACTGATCCACAAACTCTGACATCTTGACTCCTTCTCCAATGACAAGTGTTTTCCAAAATGGATGAATCTTTTCCAAATAAATTCCTTTGGCTGACTCAATACAACCGTGCATGGTACATGCACAAGGAATCCTATGTGATGTCAGAAAAGCGCACCCACAACGATATTCAACTTTATTGCTTAAGCCCTGCATTCTCTGCAACTCCTCACACAATAATGACAAGTAGTGATGCGAAATTCGGCCATTTATATGCCGATACAAAGCATTTTTGTAGTTAGTCAAATTTCGACGTCTCGACTTTTCAAGAAAGTTTCGAATATTCATCTGCTGCATTTCAATAGCCGTGTCCAAGCGGCCGAAAAGAGTGTCCAGAGTTGCAGTCGATGTAGTGATCTACTCTTTCAGAGCCGAATGAGTCGTTTCGACCCTACAGTTTGTAGTGTTGCCGAAATGAAAGAGTTTGTTTATACAATTCAACACAAACTTTCTTTATGCACTAATCACGTGTCTTCCAAATACTCCGTGATAGCTGACCAATAATGAAAAGAATCTTTCAGATTACGGACAGTTCTATCGTACTTGGTTTCTGAAGTAGAAAACATGACTTTCCTCCACTTTCCACACTTCAAATTCTCTGCAAATTGCTTGTTCTTGCCAAATACGTGGTATGCGTAGTTCTATACATATTTGTTGATATGCCAGGTGCAAAGTAAATGAGCAGAGTCAAGAAAAACCTCTCTCACTGGTCGCATAAGTCGTAACTCCTAGTATGTTATTATTGCAGTCGGGCTGACAGATATCGCAACTTCTCCAACACCCACCAGTAACTAGACTCTGTCTCATCTTTCATAATTGCATAGCCGACAAGAAAGTTCATATTTGTTGGTCACCCCAACCATCTCGAACAAAAGGCATCTTATACTTGTTCGTTTTATACGTCGAATACATGAAGATTACGAAAGGATATGTGTGCAACAACTGAACTGACGTCGGATGTGCCAAAAATACGTTAGTGATAACATTAGTTTCTTCATCTGCCATATTCCAATGTAAGTACTGATACTACACTATCTGGTGCAGAAACTTCTAAGCGGGATTCTTGTCTTCAGATTTCGTCCTCATTGTGTACTCTCTGAAGTTATAAATGTGTCTCTGATTGGGATTATCCTCCGGGAATTTCTCCTTTATCGCCAATAAGATGTTACGTGGTTTCGCTTGTGCCTCAGTTATATCACGAACCATTTTCTTGGCTCTAGGACTAAGACCGCTGATCTGTCGGTGAACCTCTGGATAAACTGCAAGTATGTGGTTGTGTTGACCATGAGTACTATTAGAAACTACAACCATCCTCCACGGTCCCGTCGCTCGGCCACCTTTATCAAAAAATGACAACCGCAATCATTTCTTTTCGTGTTATTCCGTACTGCAATATCTATATCCCGATCCATTTTCATTTCTACGATCGCATCTCAGATAACAATCCATCTGATTATTTGCATGTGATTTATAGGATGATATTACCAAAAAAACCCAGCTCCGATAACAACTTGTTTCGCCCATTTATTCGCATCGTCGATTGTTGGAAATACTTGTGTACTTACAAAAAGCTCATTGTAATCTACTTCATCACCACCAAATTCTTGCAACGGAACCTAAAATAATTTAAAATAACACAACATTAAAAAAGGTGTCTGGCTATGACCCCCCCCCCCCCCATCAGGGAGGCGTCCTAGACAGACGCCCCCACCACAGGGGCGGCGGCTTACGCAGACGCCTGACACGAAAAAAATTTATTTTGTTGGGCTTACTTCACCGGATCCAGACGCTTCGCCAGACATTTTCGTGGTGTTGGTACTGGTAAAGTGAGGAAAACGTAGGCAGAATCCTTAGTTTAAGAGACGGGACGAAATGGGTATTAAATGAATTGTGAAGGGAAAATGATAATTGGACGGATGATTTAAGTAGTTTTGGGGCGACGAATAGTAGTTCCCTCCCTTTTACAAGAAATCAAATATTTTAATTAAACTTGAAAAAACAACCCGAAAGGTTTGTAAATAAAATCGAACTTACAAGCTTGTATAGTACAATACCATGGTATTACAAGTTAATGTGCAGCAAAATATAGTGAAAGAACAAAAATTTGAAAATAATAATACATACATACGTGAAACCCATTGCAGCAAGTGAATGATAACAAATCTTCTGATTTCGACTACATCAGAATAAGAATCAAAATTAACATTTCCAAATAAGGGACAAAAATACAACACTTGAGCAACGTACAGGTTCAACATGTTCTTTTTTTCTTCATCATGCTTTTTCTGCAGAGGAGTGGGTGGTTTTAGAGAGGGTGGTGGTTGTGGGTTAAGAGGGTGGTGTAAGTGGCTATGGAAAGGGTGGTAGTGGAGTCTACGGGTGGTGGTTATGGGTGAAGAGGGTGGTGTAGGTGGCAGGGGTTGGTGGTCATGAAGCGGTCGAACCTGAAGGGGACGACGAACGGAGAGAGGAGAGAGCGAGGATGGCGATGACCGGCGATGGGGTGGCGAGGATGGCGACCGGGTACAAATTTGGAGGATTTGGATTTTGGAGGCTTAGTGTTGGTCACTTGGTCTGTTGGAGACGGTTGGATGACTTTTTTAGTTAGGGTTAGATTTTTATTTTTCTATTTCAAATTCGGGTAATTCGTGTCAACCCGAATTACACGAAACCTGAAATATATCTGACCCGAATTACAATTCGTGTTGTTCGCGTCGACCCGAATTCGACACGAACCCGAAATTTTGTGTCGTGTTCGGGTTCGAATTCTGTGTCGTGACACGAATTGACAGCCCTAGTTTGTAGTTAGGTCCTTGGCCATTACAAACAAGTCCAAAAACCTTCCAAATCAGTCATTTCTTCTTGCATTTGTGTCTTTTTGCTTCCTTTCTTTTCGTTATTACCTAGACCTTGAAATACATGAAACGCAACCTGAGTAGCATAAATATGAGGTAAAATAAATCATATATAACATGAATACATTTTGTATGATATACTATTAATCAATGACTATCATTGCAAAGTTGAAAAGTTCAAAGTATGATATGCAACTGTGTAGTCGCGGTTTGAGAATTTGGGGTCAGACCTTAAAAGCATTCATGAAACAAGATACTGACGCATGACGGTAATGCATCAACCATGTAGATTGCAGTATGACATGCTTGATATTATTCTCACACTTCCACAACAAATGTTCAAGTTGAAGACTTGGTTTCACTTAGTTCCTGCGGGGGGTAATGTTGAAGAACTCATGTAGTGGCTTAAACCCGAATGGTATCATCGTTGAAAGCATTAGGCCAAAAGGTTTGGTCGCTTAGATTAACAATAGATTTGTGAGGTATTGTTGTACTATTGAATATTAGGGTTAAACCATTTAATATTAAATTGGAAATCCAATGTTCAGTCGTAAATTGGATAATGAAATTCCCTCCCTTACTTTAGTTCCAAATTGGGAAATTTCGGAAGTGAATAGAGTTATATATATATATATATATATATGTATATATATATGTATATATATGAATATATAGTCAAGTTTTAGTGAGTTCAGGGTTCATCTTATTTAATTTAAGTCTCATACAATCTCATCATTGGATTTCATTTACGGTTAATCTCACATTTAATTAGCATAACCGTTTTCCTTATAATCTACCTTACAATTTCAGATGTGTGGTGGATATGGTGGAGACTTAAAATTAAAAATTACGTCTCAAACTCACTAGATAATTCTTGTATACATACAGAGAAAGACTTTTCATACCCTTTTGAGGAGTAGATAGATTGAGAGGAGGAGAATTGGAACACACACAACCCACTACAGTGGGCCTTGCTTCAACAAAAGTCAGCTTCTCACGGAAGCAATTACCTCGGAGTGAACCTACTATTAATTCACTTGCAATACCCGAAAGTTTGTTTTTGAATTTTTTTAAAAAAAAGTTTCCTCGTGAAAGATGAACGCAACATGCATGGACATACAATGGTACAATATCACTTTTATTCTTCATCTCATGTTCTTTTTATGTCTTAAGGTCTTTATATTTTTTGTACGGATGTCTCGTGGCCTGTTGAATTTGCACATGGTATAATTAATTTGCATGCAGGCTGCGTTTTAGGTCCACCCATTTTTGGGGATATTTATCGATGAAACCTCCAAATGAAATTACGTGAATGTGTTTTGACTCGTGATTTGAGTTGATTTGTCTAGCAATAATATCAGTTATTGTCCATGGAATAACTCAATAGTTAAGTTAAGGAGTTCTGGCCGAAACTCTTAACTGGATTATGCATTTTTAGTTATTTTTGTATTAATATCTATCATGATAATGTTTTTTAATGTTTTCATATAAAAATGCATGATGTTTTCATGTTATTTATAAACCAATTGAGATACAATGGTCATGTGGTTGTTCTCATACATACATATCACAAGCAAAAACCACCACTTGATTAATACAACACAACGTGCTTGATAATACAACGTAGTAACCATAGAAGACTTCATAATACAACATAGACTTCAAAATAATCACATAATAACATTATCAATTAACACAATTCCAAATTCACATCAACCATTGAAAGAAACGTTCAAAATTATCCCCACCACAAGCCCATTGCAAAGGAAATCAATTCCTTTTTCCGAAGAAATGCCTTCGACGACCGTTTATGAGCCTAATGGGGTGGAAGTTGCCTGCTTTCCAACGTGGTTGACAGCTGAATGAGTTAGGAATTGGGTTTTTGTAGGAAATGAGGAGGAAAATGAAGAGTACAAGATGAGAAGTCAGAGAAGAGAGAAGTCCTCTATTAGAAGAGAGAGAATACGTAGAGGAGGTTGGGAGGTTTTTGATGGGTTGCTTTGGTTTGGTTTGGGAGAATTAAGAATGTAGGGTTTAGGGATTTGTGGAGACTGGTATAGTTGTGGTATGGAAGTGTCGGGATTAGGAGTTGGTTAATTGGATTTGGGTTAGTTTAATTAAACAAATCCAATTTGTTGTGAGGGTAATTTTGGGGGAAATGTTGATTAAGTTAAATTTTAGATGTTTGTTGCCAATGTACAAAGAATAAAGGGTAACTGCCTAGTTTCAAAGCTGATGTCAATATCTGCAGCAAAATGATAAAAAATGTTGTATTCTCTCACAGTCTAATCCTGCGTACAGAAATGCGGCCCGATGAGGGTGGGATGCGTATAGCATAGTAAGGATGTTTTAACTCTGTTTTGTTTAATATTGACTTATTTATGTTAAAAAATTAATTTTTTACTTAAATTTTTAATTACATATATATAATTTATAATTAATATAAATATATTGTATTATTTAATTATTAAATCGTAAATCACATTTACAACGCTAACAGAAGTCAAGTTAAGCCGGAAATAAAATTCATTAATTCGACATCCAATACCTTACCCATCCCATTCTCTTGTTTCACTGAACCCACCAAAGTCATCACTTTGAGTCAACTCACCTTACCACAAACTTAGATCCATCACTTTCCATTTGATTAATGTTTTCCATTAAAGCCCTCATGTGATCTGCAACAAATGACAGCTTTACAAGAATAAACAAGTCGGTGTTAGATTAAAAATAAAAAAGATCATGCCTGGAAGCATTTGCAACTCTGGAATCTAGGTGCGTTGCTTTCACTAGTTTGGACTTTGGACCACATCTATTATATTATTTTTGATATTTTTCGACTGATTCAAGACACGAACATTGACTAGATTTGTTAGAATTAGTTTAAGTTATCTGTCTAATAATGCTTATGGTCATGCGGACCAAACCTGTCTCTCACCATTTTAATAAGGAAAAATTTTTAAAATAATATTTTTTTTAAAAAAATTATCAAAATAAACCTCCATTAAAACTATTTCTCAAACTATACCCGCTGCCACCACGTGGTGACACGTGGCGGCGGCGGGTTTTGTTTTTTTGTGCATAGAGAACTCGACATCATCAGTGCCGAGTTCATATTTTGCGAACTCGGCACTGGTGATGTCAAGTTCAACTTTGGTATAACTCGGCATGGGTGATGCCGAGTTCTACTTGATTTTTTATTGGCCAACACTTGACATTTTTTACTGAGGTGATTCAAATAGAACTCGGCACTGAGAGTGCTGAGTTCTATTTAAGAAATTGTTCTCCTGGCGCTCAGATCGTGCATGAGACGATTGACGCGCCAGGAGAACAATTACTTAAATAGAACTACGTGCTCAGATCGTGCACTCTCAGTGTCGAGTTCTAAAGGAAGAACTCGGCGTTAGTAACGCCGAGTTCACTTAAAAAAAGTGAACTCGGCGTTACCAACACCGAGTTCCGTCGGGCTATAAAAACAGCCCGACGCCCCCCCTCTCCCCATCCGCCGAGTTTCCGAGTTTTTAAGGTTAGGGTTTCGATTTTTTTCATTTTCCACCATTTTCTTGTTTTTTTATGTATTAGGATGATATACATTGTTGTTTTATGTATGATTGTAGTGTTTTTGTTGATTTAGGAACCCGTTTTGGTGCAAACTCGAATTCGATTTTGGGTTTTTAGGCAAAACGTTTTATTTCTTGTTTGATAGTTGATTATTGAATTTAGTTTTGTTGATTATAGGTCTACGGTAGTCATCTTAAAAATAGTTGAATTTAAGTATGATTATTGTGATTAAAATTAGATTTTTTGTTGTTATTTAGGTTTGAATGTATGTTAATTTGAATGAATGTAAACTTAAAAGTGATTTATTTGAGTTTAAATGTATGTGAGTTTGAATGTATGTTAGAATTGAATTTTGTAGTATTGTTAGTTTGTTCTACCGTGCAGGTTTAAATTTACAAATTTGAAAAATATAGGAGAGGTTATGTCAAAAAATTAAAAAAAAATTCTGACATGATTCGTAATGTTGTTTATTGTAGTTGGTTTTATTGGAGAGATTGTTCGACGTTTACAGTCGTTTGCTACTACACTCGATTGAGATAATTTCTAAAACATTAGAGTATTCTCAACTTTTAAGTAGTTAGTAATGAAGAACAACCATCTCACTTGTTAACGTGTTATGTACAGATGAAGTTTGGTGGTTCTAGTACTGGTTCAGTTAGAGGTAGCTACGCTTCACAGGGTCTGGTAGACAGATTAGTGTTGGTTTTGCAGGCCAACCACAAGTCTGACTTGTTCAAAGATTTTGTAAGTATTTTACGTTTTCAAGTTAAATATTTGCACGTGAGTTTCAATATTCTGACATTTCTCTAAATTTATGCAGAAGGATGTTGATGTTGTAAAATGCGTTGAGCATGAATCGAAGCTCAACGAATGGCAGATCACTGATGAGAGGATGTTGTTTCTACTAGATATGGCAGGGTTTGACACAGTCACTCGGTTGGGCCGAGTTCAGTTGGATCATACCTTGCTGGGGGCAATGGTCGAGCGTTGGAGACCGGAGACTCATTCAATTCACCTGCAACATGGTGAGATCACGTGCACCTTGCGTGACATCTCGATGATTACCGGCTTGCGCGTAGATGGTTTGCTGGTGTGTGAGTCTCAGGAGTACGTTTGGTCAGAGTTGTGCATGGATTTATTGGGTCAGGTCCCCGATGACTTGGGTCGTAAGGGTTCCGTAACTCTGGGTTCATTGCAAGCTCAGTTTCAGCAATTTCCTTTTGATGCTGACGAGGAGACAGTTACACGACACACCAGAGCCTTCATTCTGTTCCAGCTGGGATGTAGTATTTTGGCAGATAAGAGTGGTACGATGGTTCACTTGAAGTACCTGTCTTTGCTCGGAGATTTGACAGTCGCATCGGAGTACAGTTGGGGTAGTGCGGCTCTGGCCCACTTATATCACATGTTAGACGAAGCCTCACTGATTCCGACAAAACATTTGTGTGGTTTTCTTACGTTCCTACAGTTGTGGTGCTGGGAACATCTACACATTGGGAGACCTTTGAAGAGCAGACCATTACTATACCCGGAGGACGAGAGGGCACCATTAGGGTCCCATTGGAGACGACCAAGAAGATTCAAGGGTAGTGCGAAGACGACGACACTTGATATTTATCGGAATGAGCTGGACGTGCAGGAATTCGATCAAGTGATCTGGGAGCCTTATGCAAATTTGGATCTTAGTCAGTTACCACCACTATGTACGGAAGGTTCAAAGATCTGGACGAGCCGTACTTGGCTTATAAATTTTGGTGAGGTGGTTATGCATTATCCAGACCGAGTGATGAGACAGTTCGGTCTACAGCAGCACATTCCAGAGCCGATGGAGAGACATGTAGTGAAATCGGCTCAGGGAAGGTCGGATGTTAATTGGTTGGCGGAAAATCACCAATTCATTCAGCATTGGTCGCACAGAAGAGATCATCTACAGTTTGAGCGACCACTCCTAGGTGTCACTCCTGAAGAGAGCACATGACTATATATGGAATGGTACTGGAGCATCACCGTGCGTTGAATAGTTCATCACCCCTTGGCTCCGAATAATAACTTATACAGACCTCGAGCGGGTAGAGAGCGAGAGATGGTAAAATTTAAACATTTATTTAAATAATTACCACGTTTTAAAATTTGTTTAATGTTTCATTAAATTTTAATTATCTGTAGGTGCACGGAGTTTATGAGTTCCACGAAGAACTCCATCAAATTCACGAGGTGATCAAAGATCACAAGACAGGTTCTTCGATGGTTGGAAAATTGAAAGAAAAAATGAAGGCTTGGCTTATGTGTTTTGGTGCTGAAGAACCAACATTACATTTGAGTCAGGATCGCGTCGTTGAAGAAGATTCACACTCTCAAGAAGATGCTGGTGGTCTGACTCAGGATAATGAGAATGCAGCACGAGGAGGGGGACGCGACAGGGGGAGAGGACATGCTCAAGCATGTCCTAAAAGGAAGAAGAGATTGAGAGGTCACTTAGGATAGATATTTAGTTGTGAACTTATTTGGTTGTTTTTATATGGTACTTTTGGATGTATGTTAAAATGTTGAACTTCATATTCCACTCGTAGTTGTATTGTGTTTTATCGTACTTGTTTGTGTGTCGTGGTCGAATTGTGTTTTCGTTGATTGTGTGTCGTGGTTGAATTGTATTTTCGTTGATTGTGTCGTGGTTGAATTGTCTTTGTTGTGAAACAGGAAATGAAAAAAAAACTCGAGTTCTTAAATCAATGAACTCTACAAGAGAACTCGGCACTGAGGATGTCGAGTTCTCTAGTTGTGAACACGACATCACCAGTGACGAGTTCACACCAATAGAACTCGGCATCTTCCGTGCCGAGTTCTATGTTCGTTTGGGTTTTTTATTGCCCCACTTGATATTCCACTCGACTTGTTCCAAAAGGCTGCAAATATTTTCAAGTTAAAACATACGACGCCGAGCACACTTGTTCCAATCCGATATTGCTAGACGACAACAAACAATGCAGTGCTAATTTTGTATGCGACTTGATAATGCCATCTATTAGAACTAAGTTCACCATTACTCCTGCTGAAATAATGGAAAGGGTGAAGACCAAATACTCACTTGAAATCGGTTACGCTAAAGCATGACATGCTAGGCAAAAAGCGTTGAGCCGAATATATGGTGCCGAAGAAGACAGTTTTAAAGATTTGCGAAGCTTCGTCAAAGTTCTCTGTCAGAACAACGAAGGATATGTTGTCAAAACAGAGTCTGTCCAGGTAAATTCAGACGAGGAGATGTTTAACCGTGTGTTTCCACCTTCGGAGGGCCATGTACATCGATTCTGTCTTCGACACATGAAAGCAAATCTTGCTAAACATCGAAATTGCAAGGAAAGATTGGGACAAATCAAGTTTTACGAAGCGGGTAAAACTCATTCATTTATGAAATTTGAAGAGTTAATGAAGGCTATTGCAGAGGAACATAAACCGAAATACGAGTGGATTCAACATCAAGGTCCTTTGGAAAGATGGACTTGTTGTCACGACGGGGTCGACGTTTCGGATGTATGACAACAAACATGTCAGAAAGCTTCAACAATGTCTTACGAGGGGCACGCGGTATGCCAATTACAACCATGATTTTGATGACCTTTCTCCGCTTGAACAAATTCTTTGTTAAAAGAAAGGAAGTCACCGAGTCGTGGAATGAAACATATGTACCGACAATCCACACCATGGTGATGGCAAACAATAATCTGGCCAGAACACATACAGAAAACATATGTACCAGGTTCAAGCCAATGACCAGAAAAAATACCTCGTGAAATTTGAAGAAGGAGTTATTACTTGCACTTGTGGATACATAATTGCAATGCACGTCCCATGTTCACATGTACTAGCAGTTTGCAGTGGCAGACATGCAAATGTCAACACTTCACATTTGGTGTCCCCGTATTATGAGGTTCAAATGTACAGGGAGGCGTACAAACCGATATTTATCCCAATTCCTGATGTGAGGTATTGGCCAGATCAAGGTAACATCACAATGAAGCCTCCCCAAAACAAAAGACCTCCCGGTCGGCCTAAATCAACACGAATCCGAAACGAGATGGACGAACACTCTGGAAGAAGAGTAAGGTGTGGGAGATGCGGCGGTATAGGGCATAACTGAAAGCGATGCAAGGAACCTATATAGCAAAATATTTTGTTTGTGAGACGAATGAATGTAAGAGTTGATTAATTGTAAGACTTGTAATGTATTTGTAATGTATTTTGTTATGACTTGAATGAATGTACGACTTAAATCCTTTTTAAGAGTTGATTAATTGTAAGACGAATGAATGTAATGTATTTTTTAGGACCGCAAATTTGCCTACTTCAGCCTATTAAACTCGACTTATGCCTATTAAACTCGGTATTATAGATGTCGAGTTCTATTGTAGACCTGGCCGTCCACCCATTTCACACATGATTTGAGTGCCAGGAGAACAGGTCCAAATAGAACTCGGCATTGAGGATGCCGAGTTCTATCTGTCACCTCTCCTAGCAACCGTCGAGTGAAATATGAAGTGGTGGGCGATACTCCCAGATAGAACTCGGCACTGGTGATGCCGAGTTTTGTTTGGTACAACTCGGCATCAACAGTATCGAGTTCTACCAAGTGTCACCTCCTAAGTGAAAATTTCAACTGTTGGCCAATAAAAAACCAAAGTTGAACTCGGCATCACCAGTGCCGAGTTCTCAAAAGATGAACTCGGCACTGATTATTCCGAGTTCTCTATGCACAAAAAAAACCCGCCGCCACCACGTGTCACCACGTGGTGACAGCGGGTCTAGTTTGAGAAATAGTTTTAATGGAGGTTTATTTTGGCAAATTTAAAAAAAAATATTATTTTGAAAAAAATTCCTTTTAATAATTCCATTGATCTACTCTCTTTTCCTATAATCTTCGTAGAGTACAAACTCGTAACTACATTGATAGATTATATTCTAGCTTATTTAATTGTGTATCCAAAAATTACACTTACAATATGTCTTGGCGTTGTAGGGTGTGTTTGAATGTGTCATTTATCAAATATCAAAGTATGACATTTGAAATTCCAACTTACTATATATAAAAATTGTCAAAACAAACTTTCACGTTCAGATGGAAAAATTCGAAAATCCACACGACCTATTCTAGCTTTCGGCAAGGTAAATCAAAAAGTGCATTTTGGTGGAATGTTGAGTTGCTTTGGGGGTTTTTTGCATGTGTTGCATGCGTTTTGTGTCAGAACTAGGGGTGAGCATCGGTCTGTATCGGATTTTTAAGGGAAAAAAATAGATTTTTGACCGGACCGAAAACCGAATTTGTCTCGGGATCCAGGCCGAAACCCGAACCAGGTGGATTCGGTCTGGACTGATCGGTCCGGTCCGGTCCAAAAAACCGGACTGAAAGTTGCACAGCCCTAGTGAGAACTCATGTTGTTGTTTAGAATAATTTTAGTAGATTAGTCGTTAGACTGTAGAGTTTTGATGACTTTTTACCAAAACGACCATCAACAATTGCATATCTATTACAATACAAGAATTAATGTGGTATGTTAAAATACAAGAAATTAACTAAGTTGTGAATGAAATACAAAAAACAATGTCGTAAGAAAAATATATAAGAATTAATGTAGTTAGTAGAAAATAAAAAAAATTATGAGTAAATGTAACAATTAGTAGCTAACCTATGGTAACTAATCAAGGATACGAGATGTCGTTACATTTACTGAATTGCTAAATATCTTCCCAAAATTACTTAAATCGTCTGTGCGAATTACCGTTTTACCCTTCTCACATTCGTATTTATATATCTCTTCATTTTACTCTCCTACGACCACTCTCTCTTCATCATCCTCTCATAATCATCAAAAAATGTTTCGGATGTCAAGAAAGGAATCAGCGGACGCCCCGGTACACTCGAATCTGGTAAAAAGCCCAATTTTTTTTAGTAAAAAAATAAAAAGAATTCGGGGGCACCTAGCTTAGACGCCCCCCCTTGGGGAGAGCATTTTTTGCAGACACCTCCCCCATGGGGTGGCATCTGGCTTAGACGCTCCTATTTTTTTAATAAAAATTCTTAAAATTATATGGTGTGTTATCTCAAATTATTTAAGGTTCCGTTCCAAGTTTTTGGGTATTAATGGGTGGGATTACAGTGAGTTTTTTTTAAGTCATGAAGTTTTACCAAATACCACATTGACAGGTCGGTCAGGGGTCCTAGTGAGCGAGCAGGAATTTTTGGATCTTGAAATTTTTAGATCTGAAATTTTTAAAATTTTCAAAAAAACTCATTACAATCCAATCCGTTACCACCGAAATCTTGCAACGAAACCTCAAATAAATTGAGGTAATACACCCTATAAATTTAAGAGTTTTAAAATAAAAATATTTGGACGGGCGTCTGGGTAAATTTAGTGAATTAATAGATTTCGGGTTACCTTGGAGGAAAAGTGAAATCAATTCTCTTACGCGTTGTACATAGTTTAGTAGATTAGTTAGGTCCCCGTCATCCACGTAGACGGGGTATTTCTGCTTCAGTTAGGAGGGAGACAGATTTTACGCCATCGTCAGATACATGAGGATTTTTTCGACGACGAGGATGATTCAGATGAGGTAGGGAGTCACGACGAAAGTGACGATGGGGGTCGGTATGACTTGGAGCTGCAGGAGGAGGCGAGGCAGGAGTATGGTCGATGACGGGGCGACATTGTAGTCCTTTGGCTGAGTGGGTCATTAGGAAGGGTCGAGGTGGCCGGTTTGTGACCGGTGATTCGAGTTCGTGCACTGCAGACGTCGGAGCTTAGAAGAAGAAGAAGGTTGATGACGATTCTTTGATCGTGACGGGTATGATGTCCGGTGGTCCTCCAGATGGCATTGTCATTCCAAGTTTCGGAGACCACATCGCTAGACGCATTTGGGAGGGCGAGGATCGGAAGGTTCTGAAGTGCCATAATCGACACATAGCCTGTACGACATTACAAGCTTGGCGTTCAGTGATGACTGATGATTTGACAGTGACCATTAGTGATAGTGGACTGGGTCACTTGTCGTACAACATGTTCTCCTGCCTTGATATGCCATTGATTTCTGTTGGCTTTTTGGCCCTTTAATCTTAATTTTGATGATTAACAAACTACTATTATGCATAACTTCAATTACAACATCACACACATCATATTATCAAATTGCATAGATATTGTGTATTCCTAACAATGTAGGTGATCAAACCAAGGGACTAATCAACTTCAAGATCAAGGCTCAAGACTTGTAATCAAAGCTCAAGGACTTCATATGTAATTTTCCATTTATTTGAGTTATAGGATCAAATGTACACTTGATGCATAGAAGGATAAACCCGTCTATCTCGTTCGACTGTTACCTTATCGGATTACCGAACCAGATTCACAACGGATAACCGAGTGTCTCTCGGTGAACCGTTCCCTATAGAGCCAGTAAACTCTTATCTCCTGGAACCTTTGTTTCGGTGTACCGCAACATAGTCGGTCAACCGTCTCCTAGAGTCAGTAGAAAACTTGATCTCCTGGAATCCTTGTTTCGGAGTACCGAACCTTATCCGGTCGACCGTGTCCCCATTCCTAGTAGCTTCGAATAATTCCCTGGACATCTCTATTCGGTCTTCCGAAGAGTAATCGGTCATCCGAACTTCTATGTGTCTTTTGGCCTAAAACGACTTCATCTTATTGGCCAACGTGGCACAACTAACTCTACCAGACCTATATTTTGTCGTTTAGCCATATCCTTGAAACTTCCATACCGGACTACCGATAGATCTTCAGATTACCGAAGCATTGGTATATGTATGATCATAACGGCTATTTTTCCACGTAATATTTCGACCCTTATCGATAAACCAATTTCCCATACAATGTCAGCCGAAAACCCGCACATGTATCGGTCAACCGAACATATCACGGTCTACCCAACATGATCACCGAGTCACACCAAATCTTTACTGTCCACTCTTGAACGGTGCACCGAAGTGATCTCGGTCAACCGAAATCAATTATCCGATATTAGGAAAAAACTACTGGAAGTTGGTAAACGGTTATCCGACCTATATTCGGTTAACCGCGTTGTTGTTTCTGACCACTACTTCGGAATACCGTGTTTCCAACGGTCGACCGAACCTGTCTCGATTTCTGCCCGAGCTTAAGTCACATCTTGTTTTCACTTGGTCCAATCCTCACCAACTCACCGTAACGGCTCTATTTGTTTTGAAGGCTATATAAGCTTCACTTAAGAGACACATTCACCACCTTACTTGCAAAATATCAATCTTATTCTTGTGCTCTCAATCTTCAAGCCTTCAAAGCTCCACCAACTCTCATACTTCCACTAAATTCACTCCAAGCTTAAATCATATCCTTGAGTGCATTCAAGTTAGAGTTCAACAAACACTTTCAATTTCCATTGTGTTGTAAAGCTTCGAGGAAGCACCCTCTCGGGTTGTGAGAGGAGATCCGAGCAAGGCGAGGGTGTTCGCAAGGCGCCGATTGTAAGAGGGTTTATCTTCGACCCGGAACGAAGATAATAGTGAATTCTCGAGTAGGGATCGGAGGATCGATCGGAACTTGAGGAGAGGACTAGATCACGGTGGTGTGACCGAACCTCTATAAATCTCCGGAGTCATCTTGTGGTTAGCATTCTTTCCCTTATTGTTTTAATTGTGCAATAGTTTAAGAAAATTAGGAGATAATATATTCACCCCCCTCTAGATTAGTGACCGATTAACTTACATTTGGTATCAGAGCATAGGTTTACTCATCTAATCCATTTAGCCATGGAGAGTAGCACTAATCAACTTAGAGAAGGATTATCTACCACTAGACCCCCTTTGCTTACCGGAAATAATTATGCACATTGGAAGATTAGAATGAGAATCTACATCCAATCAATTTCCTTAAAAATGTGGATATTCCTTGGTAGTAAATATGTTCCACCCACTAGTGAACAATTAGCAACATTAACCGATGATATAATTGCTAATGCCGAAATGAATGCAAAACTCATGAACATATTTGCTTGTGGAGTAGATACTCAAGAATATGGTAGGATTAGCGGATGTGATACCACTTATGAGATATGGAAATTACTTGAATCTCATCATGAAGGATCATCTAGAATGAAAGAAACTAGGGTTGATATATTTGTGCGTAAATATGAATTATTCTCTATGCAACCTGGTGAAAGTATAAGCGAGATGAACACTCGCTTCACCGAGATTACTAACAATTTGAAAAATCTTGGTAAGAAGGTAAATGAAGGTGACAAGGTGAGAAAAATTCTTCGATCTCTCTTAAACGATTGGGAGAAAAAGACAACCGCCATTGAGGAAGCTCAAGATCTCAACACATTGTCGATGGAGGATCTCATCGGAAGCCTTATGGCTTATGAGATTCAAATGAATGGGAGAAAAGAGATGGAGAGCTCGAAAAAGAAAGAAAAAGTCATTGCTCTTAAGGCTAACCTTGAATCCGAAAAATCGGATGACGATGAGAGTGATGAAGAGCTTGCAATGATGGTTAAGAGATTCAAGAAGCGATGGATAAAAGACAAATTTCAAAGAAAGAGAAGGGATGATGGAGAAAGCTCAAAAGGTCCTATTTGTTATGGATGTGATAAAATTGGACATATAAAGAAAGATTGTCCCTTGATCCAATCCAAGGAAAGGAAAGAGAAAAAAAGAAGAGAGAATGAAGAAAAAGAAAGGAGATTCAAAAGAAGAGAGAAGAAGTATAAGGAGAATAAAAAGGCCCTCAAGGCAACTTGGGATGGATCATCCGAGTCATCCTCTGGTTCTTCAAGTGAGTCGGAAAATGAAGAAGCTCATCTATGTCTCTACACTCAAGAAGAAATCGATGGAGAATTAGATGGTGCATCTTCGTCAAGCGAGCAAGACGAACCCAATATTTGCAATGTCGCCAAAGATGGAGAAAATGAGGTAATCTCAACTCATGAATCAAACTCATATGATGAATTACTAGATGCTTTTCATGAATTGCTTGAAAAATGTGACATACTAAGGCACAAAAGTAAATTATCTAGGAAAGCTAATCATGATCTAGTTTGTATAAATGAATCGTTGTCAAATGAAGTTGATAAGCTTGTGTTAGAAAATAAAAGCTTAACAGAACTCAATGTTGAATCTCATGCTAAAGAAATACATGATCTTAGAGAATGCAATAAGCAATTAAGATTTGATCTTGAGAAATTTACCAAAGGGAAGAAGATGCTAGACATGTTACTTGGTAGTCAAATTCAATCTTTAGAAAAGCATGGCTTAGGATACATGAATAAAAATAAAAACTCTACGAGTTATTTTGTGCATGCTTCAAATGGTGTAGTGAAAAAGAATTTCTCTTCAAATGTTTGGGTACCTAGAACCAAACAAGTTTGGGTACCTAAAGCTAACCCCAAAGGACCCAAACAAATATGGGTACCAAAGTTATCTTCTTCTTCTTTGAATGTAGGTGAAAAAGAAGGGGAAGTGGATCGTAGATAGCGGATGTTCGACACATGACAGGAGACCACTCTATGTTCAAAACATTGAAATCAAAGAAAGGTGGAACCGTCACATTTGGGGATAATTCTAAAGGTCACATTATTGGCATCGGCGATGTTGGTAATGATTCTACTACTCAAATTCAAAATGTGCTTCTTGTTGATGGTTTAAAACATAATTTACTTAGTGTTAGTCAATTAACCGATAAAGAATTCTTAGTTGTCTTTGATCAACATATTGTATACATCATTTCTAAAGCTACTTTGAAAACCACATTTAAAGGTTATAGATACGGAAATGTTTATGTTGTGCATGTCGATAGCATTGACTCATTTTCTAAGGAAGCATGCTTAGTTGCTTCAAATGACGAATCTTGGTTATGACATAAGAGGTTAGGCCACATTAGTATGTGCCAACTTCATAAACTTGCTAAATTTGACTTGGTAAGAGGACTGCCCAAATTGGATTTCAATAAAAATAAACTTTGCAATGCTTGTGAATTTGGAAAACAATTTAAAAGTTCTTTCAAGTCCATTAACATGGTTTCTACTTGAAAACCTTTGGAACTCTTGCATATGGATCTTTTTGGTCCATCTAGAACCTTAAGTCTAGGTGGCAAGAGATATGCATTTGTCATCATTGACGATTTTACTCGATTTACTTGGGTTTTATTTCTTACTAATAAGAATGAAGCTTTCAAGCAATTTGAAAAATTTACAAAACGAATTCAAAGAGAAAAAGGGTCTTTGATTTTGAAAATTCGTAGTGATCATGGTGGTGAATTTGAAAATGAAGGTTTTGAGGAATTTTGTAATTCTAATGGTATTGAACATACTTTTTCTTTCCCAAGAACTCCTCAACAAAATGGGGTAGTTGAAAGGAAGAATAGAACTCTTCAAGAAATGTCAAGAACAATGCTTTGTGAAAATGACTTACCAAAGTATTTTTGGTGTGAAGCGGTTAACACGGCTTGTTACATTCTTAACCGTGTTTTGATTCGACCAAATTTAAACAAAACTCCATTTGAACTTTGGTTTGGAAAACCCCCAAAAATTTCATATTTTAAAGCTTTTGGTTCTAAATGTTTTGTTCTCAATACCAAAGATAATTTAGACAAATTTGATGCCAAATCCGATGAAGCAATATTTTTAGGATATTCAAGTAGGAGTAAAGCATATCGAGTTTATAACAAGAGAACTAGTTGTGTAGAAGAATCCATGCATGTTCACTTTCAAGAAGAACCATGTAAGGATAATTCTAACCTTGATTATGAACTTATTGACCATATTCGTGATATAACAACTCAAGAACAACCAAATGAAACATCTCAAGAAAAACAAGAGTTTCCAAAAGTTTGGCAATATAAGAAGGATCATCCTAAGGATCTCGTAATTGGTGATGTATCAAAAGGAATTGTTACTAGGTCTAATGCTCTTGTTATATGTGACTCATATGCATTTATATCTCAACTTGAACCTAAGAAAATAGAAGATGCATGTGATGATGAATTTTGGTTAATTGCTATGCATGAAGAGTTAAACCAATTCATTCGTAATGATGTTTGGGAGCTTGTTCCGAGACCCAAAGATCAAACGGTAATTGGCACCAAGTGGGTTTTTCGAAACAAACTTGATGAATCCGGGCAAGTGGTTAGAAACAAAGCTCGATTGGTCGCTCAAGGTTACAACCAAGAGGAAGGCATCGACTTTGATGAAACCTATGCTCCGGTAGCTCGATTAGAAGCAATTAGAATGTTATTAGCATATGCATCATACATGGATTTTAAACTCTTTCAAATGGATGTTAAAAGTGCATTTTTAAACGGTTTTATTATGGAAGAAGTTTATGTTAAACAACCACCCGGTTTTGTGAATGAAACATACCCGGATTATGTTTTCAATCTTAAGAATGCTCTTTATGGGCTTAAGCAAGCTCCTCGAGCTTGGTATGAAAGGTTGAAGACCTTTTTGCTTGAAAACGGATTCATTATGGGAAAAGTTGACACCACATTATTTAGTAAGACCAAAGATAAAGATTTATTAATCGTACAAATATACGTTGACGACATTATCTTTGGTTCTACTAATGATTGTCTATGTCAAGAGTTTTCTAAGTCTATGCAAGGTGAATTTGAAATGAGCTTGATGGGTGAACTCAACTTCTTTCTTGGACTCCAAATCAAGCAAACCTCGGAGGGAAACTTCATCAACCAAACCAAATACACAAAAGAATTACTCAAACGATTTGGATATGAAGATAGCAAACCTCACAATACTCCCATGAGCACAAGCTTGAAATTGGATAAAGATGAAGAAGGCAAAGAAGTTGACATTAAAAAATATCGAGGTATGATCGGTTCACTTCTTATTTAACCGCTAGTAGACCCGATATTATGTTTAGTGTTTGTCTTTGTTCTCGTTTTCAGTCTTGTCCTAAAGAATCTCATATGCATGCATTGAAAAGAATTTTTCGATATTTGAAAGCTACTTGTGATTTTGGATTGTTTTATCCCAAGACTCGATCTTTTGATCTCATTGCCTATAGTGATGCCGATTATGCCGGATGCAAATCCGATCGGAAAAGTACTAGTGGGACATGTCAATTCTTGGGAAAATCTTTAGTTTCTGGGTTTAGTAAGAAACAAAATAGTGTTGCACTCTCAACAACCGAAGCCGAGTATGTGGCCGCCGGATGTTGTTGTGCGCAAATCCTTTGGATGAGGCTAACCCTCAAGGATTTGAGACTTGAGTTTCAAACTATAACTATTTTTTGTGATAATACTAGTGCTATAAACTTATCTAAAAATCCAATTCTTCATTCAAGAACCAAGCATATAGATGTTCGCCATCACTTTCTTAGAGATCATGCTCTTAAAGGTGATATTGAATTACAATTTATTTCAACACATGATCAATTAGCGGATATATTTACTAAACCATAAAATGTTGATCAATTTGATAAAATTAGACAAGAACTAGGGATGTGTAGTGCTAAAGAATTATCATAATTCATCTCATTTGCTCACAATTTATTGCATTGTTTAATTTGTTGGTCTGTCCGCGAAAAACGGCTGACCGAACATGGTTCGGTGAACCGGATTGTGTCTGGACAGGGATTCAGACTTGGTCTGGATTCACTGTTTCGGTACACCTTGTTGTACACGGTCGACCGTTAGTTTTGCTGTGCTTAAATTAGAATTCTTCCCTGTTCCGAATCCACCGGTTATCTGAACCCAGTTCGGACGACCGCGACTGTTTGGTGTTTTTTTTGAATTCTTCGTTGACCCCTTTTAAACGAATCTTTTTTTTGAATTCTTGGTATCCGATTTTTAATCGGATGACCGTTGTGGAAAGTTTGCACTTCATTATTTCCCCCTCCACGGACGACCGAATACGCTTCGGTCTTCCGGGATCCAGTTCCAGTAAAGTTCTTTACTTACTGTTGTTTTCGCAACGGTATACCGAAGCCCTTTCGGTCGACCGAAGCGCGGCATTTTCTAGCCGTTGGAACTGGTCCAACGGTCTTCCGAGACAATTATGAATGACCGTTGGACACGTTTTTTCATGTTTGCAAACACCTTCATTCTCCCATCTACTATATATTTGGCTCCCCTCTTCCATTTCTATCATCCCAAAAAAAAAAGTCTTCCAAAGCACACTTTTGCTCCCTCTCTTTTCTCACTTCAACTCTTTCATCACTTCCTCCATTCCTCTTATTGGGTCCAAGAAAAATTTGTTGTTCCAAGAAGGCGGTGGAACCACCGACGAAACCAACAACTAGGAGAGGAAAGAAACCCGCTCCACCGGCAAAGAAGACAAGACTCAACCCCGACATACCTTCTTCTTCTACAAATCCGGCAAGCGAACCCGTCGACGAGTATCTTCGGCCTTTTAAAAATGGGATCTTCTACAATCTTAAGGCGGAGGACCACTACTACACTATTAGTGGTGCAAATCAAATTCCGGAGCGGAAGATCATCCTCAAAGATTTCGAGTCGATTGGTCTCTCCACCTATTTCATGGTCGATCATCTTGGCATCTTCTTTCATGACAAACTTCCGGTCCCTTTCTCCGCGGAAGCTTGTCGTCAATTTTATGCAAATCTCCGGGAGACTACCACTCTTGATGGTACTCAAGCGACGCTAACAACCCAAGTCGATTCCATGACGTCTTCTAGATTTTGCGCATGTTGAACATGTTGCATGAACATGTTGCATTTCAAAGAGATGATGAACATGTTGCATGACGTCTTCTAGATTTTGCGCATTCCTGTTGAGGGTCGTATGGTCAGTGCTCAGGCACCGACGTTTGAGCTGAAGATGTATGTATCAGAGTTGCTCAGGGTCAGTCTTGATGGTCTTGGGCGGGGTAGCTCAGTGTGGAGTGGTGGTGATGTTAGCATCGACGTTGTGGACGACTATTGCAGACGGGGACGACCACTACAGACTGAGGATACGTAGATGACTGCCTACCACTTCTTACTGCTAGGCTGCGTCTTGTCTGTCGACAAGAGCGGTTGTATAGTCAGACCACGCGACCTATTGAAGGCGAGAGAGCCAGATACCATTGCTCAGTACTCAAGGGGTCGGCGACGTTGGCATATCTTTATCGCCAGTTGGGGATAACGAGTCCTGCTGATTGTTCTGACATTACTGGTTGTCTTACGTTGCTACAGGCTTGGATATATGAGTATTTTCTTGCTTTGATCCCGCATCGAGAGCGGAAAATTATTGAGGATGGTCATCCTCATCCGCATATGTGGGTTGTCCGGACCGAGGATAAGAGCGAGGGACGACTCCTTTCCATTCGTAGACGGCTAGATCAGATAACTGTATCGTAGGTATAAAATTTATATATCATTCACGTTTATTTAAAATTCAAGTTTATTCTTATTAACGTATAAACGTTTAGGTGGAGTGGTTGCCGTATGGTCCTTAGCCTGTTGTATCTGAGGACTACATTTATGGGCGTTATTCGTTATCGGAATATCACAGAGCCTAATTTACCTGATCGCGTCTTGCTTCAGTTAGGGTACGTTCAGGTGATTCCGGTTGACATCCCGACACCAGAGCATGCAGTACGGTCTGCGATTGCGACGACGTACGACGTCAGGTACAACGCTTCGAGCGCGAAATCGGTTTGGAGGACATTTCCGAGAGTAGGACGACTTGACCTAGACGATCTGAGACGTAGTCGCGACCCCTACACTTGTGATGCAGATTATTTGCAGTGCTTCGGTAGGTGCTCACATCCAGTTATCGTTCGTGGGACCATACCGAGACCGGAGACACCACTAGATAGGACATGTGGCGATGCGGTAAATTTATCTAATTTAATTTTTATTTGTAATGTATACTTTGTTTTTATTGTTAATGTACGCTAATTTTTATGTTACTTACAATGGATGAGTAGGACGATACTGTATACGCAACCGTTCTTGTAGCACAGGGACCAGATGCCAAATGAGGAGACGAGAGCTGCACGTACAAATTGGGATGACCTCATTGAGGAGTGGAACAATCAGTTGGACATCTCAGACCAGATTTAGGATGATGAATTGTAGTTGGCTGACCACTTATTTATTTTATTATATGTTGAATTGTTACTACATTTGTTGGTATTTGCTTATCTGTTGTACTCTTATTATTTATTTCTGGCGAACATATTTTCTCCTTGTTTGTTTATCTGTTGTACTTTTCTTATTTATTTCTCACAAGCATATCGTAGACCTGTTTGGTATATGTAATGTAATTTAAATTTAAAATATGATAAACAACAACACGATATAAGTACAAATTCACGATATATTATACATTACAAATGCATTACAAATCACAATCAAAATGTACTACGTAACCGGTCCCAGTACGCTCTTCTACTTTCGTACGGGGCCTCCCATCCAGCAACACTCTCATCTCGCATTTGATACCACATGGTCGCTATCATAGGAGGTACTTGGAATCCGTCGGTTAATTCCAAGCGAATAAAATGTATGTAACTCCCTAAATAAGCAATGATCAACTCTCTGGCTGACATCATCATGGCAGACGGGTTCTCCCAAGGTAGCACAGTAAGACACGGGTACAACGAACAATTCGTTCCCACTGAGAAATACATAACTGCACATTTGTAAAAATTTACAATCGGGAACAAGTCGGACCAAACCTCCATGTGATGATCCTCGCCATAAGGTCCACCGCCCCAATCAATTCGTTGACGAGCATGCACCACACTGCCGTAATAAACGTTCTCATAAATAGGATGCGCAACTATCTCATTAGAAATCTCACGACGGACGTACAATCAATTGTCTTGACCACCATGGAAGACATCGACAACACATCGAAATCCACAGTTGTCATCAACACGTACGTCATTCCACCTCTTTAGAAATGGTAAATGTTTCATTGCAGTCTATCAACATATGGGAAGTTATCCACGACAATTCATCCGGACACTATAAGATGAAAAAATAGCAATTCAGTATATATATTAATAACAACAAACAACTAAGTAATAATAGTAACTGTTTGGTGGAGACACTAGACCATCCGTAACCATGACCAGGTTCAACCCGGTCATAAGTTTTCGCTCTCTTCCACATCAGCTTTCTTTCTTGTCCACATCAGCTTTCTCTCTCATCAACCCACTTTCTTCTCTTTCTAGCATTATTCACCTCTTAAGCACAACTCACCACAAACCATCTCTCGTTCACATCATTTCGAGGTCGATCATGGAAAAAAATAAAAATTTAAAAAATCGAAACAATTAAAAAATATATTTTTAAAAAAAATATTTTAAAAAAGTAAAATTAAATTTAAAAAAAACAAAAAAACAAACAAAAACACGTTTCCGTGCGATGACCAGGTTGACCCGTTAGGAGGGGGTGGGTCGGTCGCTGGATGACCCACGAACCCGTCACGGGTGGTCTAAGTAGCCAGGGGTTGGAACACGACGAAATAGTGCTTCACCCATCAAATCCAACTGGAATTAGTTGGATGTTAGGATGTTCCATCACAGCTATCAAATCTCCGACCCTATATTATTAGGATCTACTCGTTTCGTACCATTGCTTGCTGGACAACGTGCCATGCAAAATCTTCCACCATGATAGCGACCTCATGCTTTCCAGACTATAATCACGTGGACTTCTGGTCACAACCTAACAGTCTCCTAATTACGGTTTGGTACCGCGACTTTTGTAATTTGTAATTAAAAATGTTACCGATATTTTCCCAACACAAACAAGATAAATCGAACAGACCTGGACATCACCACATGCGATTCGCAACACTAGAAAAGGACCAGACGGTAATAAATGAAAGGGAGCGGTGAATATCACATCGAATGCCGTGCAAGTATTTAACGTGGCCATAACGGTTCTCTGTAATCGATTAATTTACACGGTATTGTTCTAACTTCAATTAAAGAAGGCCACCAAAAAAAACACAACATAAATGATTTTGGGTTTCTTGGTTCAACTTTGATATCCTCTCACTCACGACTTCTGAACTATTTTATAATCTACGGTAAATTGTAATTTGTCTTCCTAATATTTGATCTAGATGTTTTTTACACTCATGACTTTTGAAAATAAACACTTAACTCTTTTGACATTTGTTATTTAGTAGTTTGTTCCACTCTTTATTTTTTTATTTCAAAAATATCCTTAATTTTAAAAGGTAAGATTTTTTTTCATTAATTTATTTTTTCTTTTTCTTTCTAAAAAAGAATAGTAACGAATCAAATGAAAATGTTTAAGAAAGAAAATAAATAAATAAAATAACGAAGAATACAACATTATCTTACAATATTAAGAGTAAATTGGGAAGAAAAATTAGAGAAATGGCAAAGTGCCATGGTGGAGGTAAGTGATTGTACTCACAACAACAAGTTACAAAATAAATATGGAATTAAATCTCAAGATTTCCTGCAGAATTGCACCATGCCTAAATGGGCTAATAGTTTAAAATTTTATATTATATTCGCGTGACATAGATTGCGGTTGAGAAAATCTACATGCTCCACTTTCGTAAATAAGATTAGAAATATAGTTTGATTTCTAATGATTTAAACGTTTCCAGTTTGCGTGGGGAAATACGAGAAAGCAAACAAAAACAATTTTAAATAAGGAAATCGAGTTTTAGAAAAAAGTTAACTACTGAAATCATTCTTTTTTATAAGCACTCAAATACTATTCTCACACTAAATTCTTACTTCATGGCACCTTTAGGATTATTTTTAACTTTATAATATGCTTAAATGGGGAAACGAGTAACAAATTTGATTTAGCATCAAATAAACAATTAAGGACATCGGCAATTTTTGACACACGATACCTTTTCGTAAACCCAACTTAGAAAATGTAAATTTGGAATTTAAAGGTGTAGATCCCTTAAATTAATTTGTTATGCTAATTAAATACGATTGTATTTTTAATGCTTTCAATACTCGAATCCCGAACTTTTAAAATCATAATCCGATATTACATCTTTCCTACAATTAGCAAAAGTGGATTATCCATTAACAATTAGATACCTGTTATTTCTGAATCCAAAGCATTAACACAATATTTCCAACAATATCAAATCAATTGTTTACTCTTTTAGTTCCAGAGAAAGGTTAAACGAGACGAAATAAAAAAAAAAGAAATTTGTCTTTTCTTTGTTAGTGAGGGAAAATCCCTTTTCTAATCCGCAAAAGAGCGTGTGACGACTTAGCAAAATCCCGATCACTGCAAAAGATTAAGTTAAGTTTCTAACCTAAAACCCAAAATCAAACAGCCCTTCCAAGGTGGACATCATGTTTGTTTCATCACATTAAATTACTAAGAACGGCTCAAATATAATTTTAGATTTGTGCTACACAACTGCATAAGAAACAAATAGTGTGTGTCTAAAGTCCAAACCTAAACCTGTGATCTGTTCACCATGCACTGGCCATGTGCGGGGCGCCGCTTTGAAGGGATCCATTCCTAATAATATATTCTGAAGGGTCGAAAGTAAAATATTTCCCTCATTGTCCTCAGACAACGTGCCCCTCCTATCCGCCACTCACGTTCTGATAGAACGGTGGCACAAGAATGTAAATAAGGATGATTTCCCCTGCCATGGGTTATCATGTACCATGTATATATAGATGAAAGGAGTTTGTTACAGATACATTAGAAAGTGACATGTGGCAAACTGAATATAACAACTTCTAACCAAATACATTTCTACTCTCTAACACACCCCCGCAAACTTATGGGGGAGGTTCACCCACCATAAGTTTGGCGCGACATATCTGAAATTGTTTCTTTGGAATTGGCTTGGTTAAAATGTCGGCGACTTGATCAGAGGACGAAATGTATCGCACACATAGATCCTTGCGAGTCACCTTCTCACGAACAAAGTGATAATCGATCTCCACGTGCTTCATCCTAGAATGGAAAATAGGATTGGCTGTTAAATAGATAGCACTCATGTTATCACACCAAACTATAGGAACACGAGGAAGCGATACGCCCAGCTCATGCAACAAGGATTGAAGCCAAGATAATTCTGCCACCGTATTCGCTAACGCTCGATATTCTGCCTCGGTCGAGGATCGGGAAATGGAGGTTTGCTTCTTTGCAGTCCAGGAAATGAGATGGGGACCGAAGAAAGTTGCAAACCCGGTTGTGGAGCGTCGATCTGTCGGACAACCAGCCCAGTCTGAATCAGTGTAGGCAGTGAGGTCCGTGGAGGTGGTGTGAGCGAAGAAGAGGCCATGTTGGATGGTACCTTTGAGGTACCGAAGTAGTCTTTTGAGAGCAATCCAATGTTCCTCTGTTGGACATTGCATCATTTGGCACAATCGGTTCACCGCAAACCCAATGTCAGGCCTTGTGAGCGAGAGATACTGAAGGGAACCAAGGATGCGACGATAAAGAGTGGGATCAGTAAATGGTTTACCATCTTTAATCAGTCGACTAGACGAGGCCATTGGCGTAGAGAATGGTTTGGAGTTCTCAAGCTTGACTTCTCGTAGTATGTTCAGAAGATATCGTTGTTGAGACAGGTGAAGCCCTTGAGAGGATCGATGAACCTCGATGCCCAAGAAGTAGCTTGGAAAGCCCAAATTGCGCACCGGAAATGTGCTGCACAAATCGTGAAACACCTTGGGAGCACCCTCTGAGCGATTGCATGCCACAATGATATCATCAACATATACCAAAAAATACATCAGCAAGCTCCCTTGTTTCAAGATGAACAGAGAACTATCAGATTTCGAAGCCACAAACCCATGATCTAGAAGAAAGGCACTGAGGCGTCGAAACCAAGCCCGCGGTGCTTGTTTGAGGCCATATAAGGAGCGATGGAGACGACAAACATGAGTTGGGCGAGTAGGATCCACAAAGCCTGATGGCTGCTCCATATAGATTTCATCATCGAGGAGTCCATGTAAGAATGCATTTTGAATGTCAAGTTGTCGTAGATCCCAACCGCTACGAGTAGCAAGGGAGAGGATAAGGCGAACAGAGGCCGGTTTAACCACCGGGCTGAAGGTGTCGCTGAAATCAAGTCCGACTCGTTGATGAAAGCCCTTCGCGACTAAACGAGCTTTGAAACGGTCGATGCTCCCATCAGCTCGCCGTTTAATAGTGAAAACCCACTTGTTTCCGATGACATTTTGATTGGACGCTGGTAAGACGAGAGACCAAGTGCCATTTGAGATGAGTGCATGAATTTCTTCTCCCATCGCAGCGCGCCACCTGGGATCACGATTGGCTTCAGAATAACTCGACGGGGTAGATTCATCACACTCTAAACTGAGAACCTCAGGAAGCGGATATTTGGTGGTTAAGAGAACCTTGGTCTTGCTAATGCCATTCATACTTCGTGTGATCATTGAGTGTGTGCGTGGAGGTGATGAGTTGTCGGCTTCCAATGGTGGATCCTCTGGTGTAGTAGCAATAGGTACACCCGGTGGAACCTCCACCACTGGAACTGCAGTAGAAGATGCAGTGGTATCATCAACGAGTACTGGATCTTCAGAGATAGATGGGGTGGATTGAGGTGGTAATAGAATAGGGTCTGGAGTCTGTCCATTAGCAACAGTGTGGGAGTGGGCCTGCTGAAGAGAAATGGGCATAGGTGGAATAGGGCCAACATTAGGGGTGATAGATGGAGTTGTTCTAGTGGGCTTTAGAAGAGGAAAAATTTCTTCATCAAATTGGATATGCCTAGCAAGGACAATCTTGTTAGTTTGAACATTTAAGCATTTATAACAAGAGTGAAAAGTGCTGAATCCCAAATTAACATGAATATCACTCCGAAATTGTAATTTGTGCTTGTTGTAAGGTCGCGTGTATGGAAAACAAGCACACCCAAAGACTTTAAGCATAGAGTAGTCCGGACACCGCTTGTAGAGTTAACTCAAATGGAGTGATGTCACCGGTCGTTGGTGAGGGAAGCAAGTTGATGGTGTGGACAGCCGTGAGGAAAGCGTTTGGCCAATAACGCATTGGAACACCACTTTGAGCGAGCAAGGCATGCCCCGCTTCTGTGACATGACGATTCTTACGTTCGGCCACCCCATTTTGCTCGGGTGTGTAGGGAGCGGAGATGCGATGCACAATGCCAACATCTTTAAAGAATTGGTGAAGACGACGATACTCTCCACCCCAGTCTGTGTGAATCGCTTTGAGATCTACCCCAAATTGATTCTTCACAAAGGCACGAAATTGAAGAAAAATAGAAAACACATCGGATTTATTTGAAATAGGAAATAACCACACATATTTTGAGCAATCGTCAATGAAGGAAACATAATACTTGAATCCATCACTAGATACAATTGGAGAGCTCCAAACATCGGAGTGCACAATATCAAACACATGTGAACTCACTGTGTTTGTTGGTTTGAGACAGAGGCGATGAGACTTTGCCTTCATGCATGCAACACACTTAGATGTCGGGCCTTTATTTGCACTAAATGAAATTTTGCTCCTGTTGAGGGTCTTGCGAATAGTTTGAAGGTTGGCATGAGAGAGTCGTCGATGCCAAGTCGCAAGGGGAACTACTGCAGCAGCATACAACGCCTTGGAGGCTTTATTCGTGCGCCTAGAAAGGGAAACCGGTTGACATGGAAGGTAGTAGAGTTCATCCTTAATAGTGCCGTCCAGGAGGACCGCCTTGGTTGTTCGATCCTTAACACAAAAGGAGTCAGGATGCAACTCAAAGAAAGCATTGTTATCACTAGCAAAACGTCGAACAGATAATAGGCGTTTAGCTAAAGAGGGAACACGAAGAATCTTCTGAAGATGAAAATAGGAGTTGTTATGGCGTAAGACAGAACTACCAACATGAGAGATAGGAATTCCAGTACCATTTGCTGTCTTGACTTCGTCACCACCTGAATAAGGAGAGGCATTGTCCAATTGTTGCAAGGAGTTGGTGGCATGGTGGGTGGCGCCGGAATCCACGTACCATCCTTCATCTGCATAGGTGGAATTCTCAGCAAGATTCATCTCCGGACTCGATTGTGCATGATCGTAACGCTGGTAGCAAGTTGCAGCTGAATGATTGAGTTTATGGCATATTTGACATTCCACACCAGCTACTGATGGTTTGCGATCAGTTCGACCTCCTCTTTGACTACCGCGGAAAGATCGACCACCCCCACGTCCACTATTGCGACCTTTTGATCGATTGTTCCTGTTGTTGGTGTTGTCTCGTTGAGCAAGATTTGCCGAGATCTCAACCAGTGGAGTGTTGCGCAGGAGGCGTTGCTCATGGTTGAGCAGGAGTCCAACAACTTGATCGTATGAGATGACCTGTGGTTGGCTCGTCACACTCGAGACAACAGAGTCATACTCGGCTGGAAGACTATTCAGGAGTGATGTCACTAGATCATCATCATCCAAGGGCTTACCTGAGGTAGCCAAGCTAGCAGCAATCATCTTGGCCTTTTGAGTGAGGTCAGTTATGGTTAGATCTCCCTTCTTGAGGTTGCTTAGTTCACTTTTATAGTAAAAGATCTTGGATCTTGATTGCATCGCCGAGTAGTTCTCCAAAAATTTCCATACCTTCGCTGCCGTGTCTAGGTGCACGATCTGGGCTCCGACCGCTTCAGAGAGGGAGGAGACGAGCCAGCTAAGAACCAATTGATCCTTGTGAAACCACTTGGTGTAGGCCGGATTGACCGAAATAGCACCATTAGAGTCCGTGATCGTGGATGACGGCGTCGGAGTCGTTCCATCGACAATCTCCATCAGATCGTACGCACGAAGAAGAGGAACGATCTGTGACTTCCACAAGGGGTAGTTGGAGGATGTGAGTTTGCACGATACACTCTGGTGAATTGTCGCCGGTGGTGCCGGCAATCCAGAGGTTGCTCCCATCGACTCCATGAAGAAAGAAACGAAATAGGGAAAGAGATGACAAATTTGGGGAAAACTCTAGGCTCTTGATACCATGATAGAACGGTGGCACAAGAATGTAAATAAGGATGATTTCCCCTGCCATGGGTTATCATGTACCATGTATATATAGATGAAAGGAGTTTGTTACAGATACATTAGAAAGTGACATGTGGCAAACTGAATATAACAACTTCTAACCAAATACATTTCTACTCTCTAACACGTTCTTTCCTTTCTCTTTTGTGCTCTTTATTTCCAGTATAAATTCGTCCGCGCTCTTCTCCACCCATTCACGTACCTCAACGCCGTTTTGGGTTTCTCTTGTTAGGTTTGTTTCTGATCTTGCTGGTTTCTTAGATCCTTTTCCTTTGGTTTTCTGTGGTTTTATTTTTTGGATTTGTTGTTGGAGTTTTTTAAGGTTTGTTGTGCAATCATGTTAAAGGTCGGACTTTCGAGGATTTTCTAGTTTGTTTCATGGATTTGTAAAGATTTGGGCTTTTTGATATTTCTGTGGTTTTTATGCTTTTGAAGTTTTGGATTTGTGGTTTTGAATCTTTTTTTTCTTTCCTTTTTTTAAGTTGAAGAACATAGATTTGACCCTGTTTTTGTCCCAAAAAAAACATCTTCAGCACATATTCTGCTGATTTTTCCGTGGTGACATGTTGGTTTTGCGAAATAGTTCATGTTGTTGCTAAACTTTCCATCTTCTTGCTCTTCTGATGTGAAAAACATGTTTTTTTTTCAGACATGTCTGATTCGTGTTTTTTTTCCTTGCAGGGGTTTTCTGTAAAAAATATATATTTGTTTGAAAGAAAAGAAAAGAAAAGAAGATGAATCACTACGCTGTTCAACACAATGGTTTCCCAGTTTTTTGCCCCCAACCACGCCGTCTTACCCAACTCAATCCCACCACGGTGTCCAGATCTGTACATATGAGGTGATAATTTCTTGCCAACTCCAAACCATCTTCCTGAAACTACAATTTTCTTATAATTTTTTTCTTGGGTGTTAAATAGTTTCATGTTTTGGAATTTTACTAATAGATTTTATGCTAATTTTGCTTTCAGGAATCAGATAGATCTGTGTGATTCAGCGGGCGTAGATCTTCTGGATATAATCCTAGCTAATGTAAGCTGCTGTTCTATGTTGTCTTAAGTATTTTTTTTCTGGGTCAGTCTTAATTTTATATCAAAGTTTATTTTTTTAAGAGGGCTTGTTCATAATGTAACCCTGTCTTTTTCTCTAAGACACGCAACATAAACTATTCTTGTACAAAATCAGTGTAATCATTTAAGTTTATGCAGTGATTTAAATTTTAAATAGTGGTGCTGTTGTTATGAAGATATATGTTTGAGGTACTCAAGTAGATATGTTATGTGGTACAGGACACATATGGTGATATGGATCAGCAGTGGGAAGAGAGTGATTTTGATTCTTCATTTTTCTGCGGATCCCCTCCCAGCAGAGCCTCTAACCCTTTAATTCACGATGCCCAATTTCTCGAAGAGAAATCATCCAACACACCGTTAACACCCCTCCCATTCATGTCATCAAACCCCCCCGCCACAGGTGCAACAAGAGGAGATTTCTTCCGGAGCACCGCCAGTTTTGGGCCTAGTCCAGTGGCAGTCAGAATCGAGGGATTCAACTGCCTCAGCCGCGATAACCGTGGCTGCAGTAGCATTCCTGCATTTGCTTGAACGCAGTAACCCTTCACATACAAATACCAGAACACAGTTGCTCTCTTTTGATGGAGCACACTGCTTAAAATCTGATATAGTTTTGAAGTTAATAGTCAGACCCGCAACAATGAGGAGTTTGGAATCATGAAGTGTGACATCATACTCGTCCTTGGTTCTGTTTATGTATATTTTGTCTCAGTTGAGTTGTTGAGATGTAAATTTGTAATTAGTAGAGTTGTTTTAAGTAGTTGGAGTTGTTCTCCAGTTGAGCCTAAGAAGTGAAAGTCTTTGAAATAGTTGTTTGAGTTTTAGCATAGGCAGGTTTATAGGATGGGTCTTGCAATCTTTCCATCAAATTTTCCACTTTTTATCTTCGTCAGTTGGCATTCTTATGTATCTTTCTATGTTCTTCAGCACTGTAAATACAAGTTTGCTGCAATTTATCATCATTGAGTAAAATCTGTGCCTCTGTTCTTGTTCTGTTTCTTTACACGATCTTATTTTAGCACATAAAAATATTTTCTATATGCTTCCCTAATCAAGTTCAGTTCACAAAAGAAAGACAATGACCGTCTTTAATAAGCTTCACGTTTTGAAAAGCTGTATTAGACAGCCGGCATGTAATAAATAATTAAAGATTGTATACAAACCACAAAAAATTAAGGGTTAATTACAGTCAGTTATCTCCTCTGAATTTTAATTTTGTAACATTTTTCCCACTTGAACTTCCAAAACTCATTATTTAACACACATTCGACAATTTTTTTTCCTAATTTTTGTTGTTGTTGTATCTCTAATACACTCATAAACCTATATTTACATGAAAATTTGGATCCAATCGAGGTCGGATATGGTTGAAATTTGGTTCGGATTGAGTGTCAAACGGACCAAAATTCCAACCATATCCGACCTCCGTTTGGATCCAAACTTTCACGTAAATATAAGTTTAGGAGTGTATTAGGGATACAATAAAAAAATTAGGAAAAAAACGTCGAATGTGTGTCAAATAATAAGTTTTGGAAGTTCAAGGGGACAAAGTGTTACAAAATTAAAGTTCAGGGGAGGTAACTGTTAAGTTTGAAACTTCAGGGAGACAAAGTGATACCAAGATATAATTCAGGGAGTAAACTGTAATTAACCCAAAAATTAACGCAAGTCTGAGTAGTAATGATATAGATAGGTAAGTTGGCCTTTGGGAAATCAAAGAAACGATATCTTCTGGGGAATGCATACGGTCAAATATCTTTAGTTTTGGAGCATGCACTGTGATAAAATATGATTTTGCAGGAAATATGCGTAGGATGTGAGTCAGATGTGGCCCATAGAAAGGGAGTTTATTGAGGTATGGTGGTCCTTTTTCTGTATGGCATGCTAAACTCCTAATTCCCTTCATGACAGTGTCACAGGATGGGCCACTCATGCCCATAGTTTGGTTTATTTGCATCGATACTAGAATGTCTTCATAACACGACAATTTCATAATAAATATCTACTTTTTATTTTTATTTTTAGTGAAAATCCGTAAGTTTGCATGAAGTAAATTTTGGCAGGAGCCGCATGACTATTCAACCACAACCTTACCATTTAAAATAAGGAAAATGATTAATGGACGCGTGCGTCTGGGACGCGCGCTGACGTGGTCAGTCCAGTCAACAACAACAGTCTAGTTATCAAAAGTCAAATGTCTTTTCCTTTCTGAAATTAATTGAATAATAGATTTATTTTGTATCACGTGCAACTTATACTCTCCCAATGCAACATTACGTTTCCCAATGCAACATTTCGTTTCCTATGTAACATTTATTTTCCCAATGTAACTTTTGATTCCCCCACGGAAAAACCCACAACATAAAATGGACAAACAAACACCTTATTCTATCCAGAATAAGTATTGTGATTGTCCAGAATACGTTGTATGACTGTCCAGAATAAGTTCTGTTTGTTGTCCATAATAAGTTCAAAGTCTGTCCAGAATAGATTATGTGTCTGTCCAGAATAAGTTCAAAGTCTGCCCAAAATAGGTTGTGTGTCTTTCCATAATAAGTTCAAAGTCTGTCCAGAATAAGTTCAAAGTTTGTTCATAATAAGTTCTGTGTTTGTCCATAATAAGTTCAAAGTCAGTCCAGAATAAGTTTAAAATCTGTCCATAATAAGTTCTGTGTTTGTCCAGAATAAGTTCAAAGTTTGTCCAGAATAAGTTCTGCGTGTGTCCATAATAAGTGCAAAGTCTGTCCAGAATAAGTTCAAAGTCTGTCCAGAATAAGTTCAAAGTTTGTCCAGAATAAGTTGCGTGTCTGTCCATAATAGATTGTGTGTTTGTCCATAATAAGTTCAAAGTTTGTCCATAATAAGTTCAAAGTTTGTCCAGAATATGTTGTGTGTCTGTCCAGAATAGGTTGTGTGTTTGTTCATAATAAGTCAAAGTTTGTCCATAATAAGTTCTATGTTGTACATAATAAGTTCAAAGTCTGTCCATAATAGGTTGTATGTCTGTCCATAACAAGTTCAAAGTTTGTCCAGAATAAGTTGTGTGTCTGTCCACAATAAGTTCAAAGTGTGTCTATAATAAGTTTTGTGTTTGTCCATAATGTGTGTCTGTCCACAATAAGTTCAAAGTGTGTCTATAATAAGTTTTGTGTTTGTCCATAATAAGTTCAAAGTCTGTCCAGAATAAGTTCAAAGTCTGTCCATAATAAGTTCGGTGTTTGTTCAGAATAAGTTCAAAGTCTGTCCAGAATAAGTTCTGTGTGTGTGTCCATAATAAGTTCAAAGTTTGTCCATAATAAGTTCAAAGTTTGTTCAGAATAAGTTCTGTGTGTGTTCAGAATAAGTTCAAAATTTGTCCAGAATAAGTTCAAAGTTCGTCCAGAATAAGTTGTGTGTCTGTCCAGAATAAGTTTTGTGTCTGTCCAGATTAAATTGTGTCTGTTCAGAAAAAATTACGTTGGGAAAATATTGCATGTGGAAACGAAATGTTGCATTAGGAATAGAAATGTTGTATCGGGAAAGTAAAAAATGCATGTGATACAAAATAAATATCCTACTTAGTTAAGTTCAAAAAGTAAAAGACATTTGAATTTTGCTGACTAGACTGCTGACTGTACTGACCATGTCAGCACGCGTCACGAACGCCCACGTCCGTGTGCAAGGTTCCTTAAATTAATACGAGCTAATTTCTTTGGTGTAAAGTAGCGTAGTCTTTATTATTATAGCAATCCTTACCTTAATACCTAGCATGACCAGAACCTATAAGCCTCATGTTTTGAGTTCTCAGTGCCCGTCTCGAGGAACTCTCATGTTTTAATCCTTACCATTTGGTGCTCTTCTATAATTCCGACACTTAAGTACTTCCTCATCTTCCCAAGCAGTCGTGTTTTATCTCTCGTCTGATGGGAGACAAGGATTAAATGTCGATTTTGGCCTTGGCAGTGTAAACTCTAGAGGCAAATACGATAGCATTTGATAAAATTGACTCTTTAATTGATACCCTTCTTAAATTAACTCTTTAATTTTGCTATTATTTGACGGTCACTTTGAGCCAGATTGTCCAACGCCCATTTTTTGTAATATGGGGATCATAAATCCTATAGTTACACTTTTTTTCTTCCGATGGAGTCGAAGCCTCATTGCGTTCATTAATAAAGTTTGTTACAAAGAACAAACTCAAACATACACTTAACTGAGCTCTTCTCAGCAACTCCGCAACTGCGTAAACATAAGTTTGTCGTGAGATAACTAACTTGGAAACTGCAAGTTGAAAATAACATTTCTGCTGTGCGAACACGTGGAGCCCATTGACTAGTTCACTAAGAGGTGGAGATCCCATGCGAAGAAAAACTGAATAGCATTCAAAGGTATAAGCTGCCACCACTAGGGCTGAGCATCGGTCCGGTCCGGACCGGACCGGAAAAAAATTTTAGGTCCGGACCGAAAATCGGACCGGACCGGAAAAAATTCGGATAGGTGGACCGAAGATCGGACCGGACCGGACCGGTTTGGTCCGGTCCGGTCCAAAAATCCGATTTTTTACCTTAAATTTAAAAAAAAAAATTGGACCGGACCGGACCGGACCGGAAAATTTAAAATTTGCCGGACCGAAACCCGGGCCGGACCGGATTTTTTCAAAAATTTCCGGACCGAACCCGGACCGACCGGTCCGGTCCGGTTGACCGGTTTGACCCGGTCAATGCACAACCCTAGCCACCACCACCACAAGAGGAGACACGACGAAAAGGCCGGCGAAGCGAGAGCTAACAAAGAACAAGAACAACATGCCTGGTAACAACTAAGATTTGAAGAGAAACAACTACATGCGGAGCCTCATTGGTTGGTGAGAGAAGAGGTATTAAAGGCGAGGAGGTGGGTGGAAGGTACTGGACGAGGGGCCAAATCTGCTTGGGAGTTTTGGGGGACGGACATGGCGGGAAGCTAATAAAAGTAGGGTCGTTATACACGGATGCGACGTCGTGGATGCACCTGACGTATTCAGTTCAGTCAGTAAAAGTCAAATGTCTTTTTTTTTCTGAAATTAATTAAATAATATTTTTGTGTAAAATGTAACATTTAGTTTCCCAATACAACATTATTTTTCCAATGTAACAGTTGATTTCTCCATACAACCTTTACTTTCCCAACGCAACATTTGATTTCTCAATACAACCTTCGGATATACTGGTAAAATGAAGAGTTTATGTAAAACGAAGAAACCTTACAACATGCGTTTTGTTCTTTTAAACATATAAGTTTGTTCTTTTTAACATCTACGTTTGTCATTTTTAATGTATGAGTTTGTCCTTTTTAAGTAATGATTTTTACTTTTTACGTATGATTTTGTCATTTTTAGTGTAGGTTTGTCATTTTTAAGTATGGTTTTGTCATTTTTAACAGTTGGGTCGATCCTTCTTATATTGATGGGTTGTCCTTTTTATGTTGACTTTTTCTCATTTTAAGTAATATTTTGTCATTTTTAAATAGTGGTTTGTCCTTTTTAAGTATGAGTTTATCCTTTTTATCATATGAGTTTTTCCTTTTTAACAACCCAAGTTGAAATTGGCAAATAAGAACACGAAATCAAACCTAATTCCGTGAAAACAAATCAAAAACCCTCAAAAAACTAATATCAAAGACAAATCAATTTTAGACAAGAACACCACAAACCAAAATCAAAGAAAAAGAACCAAACTTTCAAAACAAACACCAACAACCCAAAAAAATATATTCATCACCACAACACCTCAAATGAGCTATAAAGAATCAAACTTTCCTCGTCAACACCACACAAAAAACCAAGACAACTACAAAGAACAAAAACTATAAAGAAACAAACTTTTCAAAATAACATCAAAAAATCAAGATCGATTCATCACAGAAAAAACCAAAAAATCAAATCAGCTTCAAAGAACCAAACTTTTTCCTATAAACTCTACAAAAAAAATCTAAATCAGCTACAAAGAACCACACTTCTAAAAAACCAAAACCGATCCATCACAGAACAAAACCAAAAATTTCAAATCATCCCCCAAAACCAAACTTTCCCCCAAAAACGCCACACAAAAAACCCAAATCAGCTACAAAGAACCATATTTCCTCCTCCTCACTGACTACTTCCTAACATTGTGAGATCTAACACGGTACTCGGCTTCGGGACGGGCTCCAACGCCGACTACTTCCTCCTCCTCACCGACCAACTTCACTGCGACGTCCTAACCAACGTTGTCGGCCTCCACCTCCATCAAGACCCACTCCCGCATCGTCTCCATCGACATCCCTCTACTGATCTCTCCTTCCACCTCGTCAAAGGCCGCGACGAGTCTTTGCCACGGGAGAAAATGATAGAGAATGAAAGGTTTTGGGGGATAATGGATGGTTTTGAGAAGATATGTGTAGGAATCGATGACCCCTAATCACTATTAAGCTTAATTTCTACTGAATTGAACAATCGAAGATGCAGCGGAATAAACAAGCATCCAAGTAGAGAAAAACAATGCAAACACAATGACACCGGAAGTTTTTTATAGAGATTAAGTCTTTACACCACAAGTTTTGCGAACAATCATCGTTGAGCTTGATTTCTTCCTCTTACAACCTGAGAGGGAATACTTCGGGCTTTCACCGAAATCTTTGCTTCTTGACAGACAATTGTTGAGTGGAACAATCACTCTCTAACTTGAGCACACTTAGAGTATGATTGAAATTGATCTAAAATGTGGAAAGTTTGGTTTGGAGAGTATGATTGGGGATTCAAGGTTTGGGAGCTTTCTCTTAGATGTGTATGATAATATAGAGTGTAAGAGATGTTAAATTGTGTCTGGGTAACATCTATTTATAAGCTCTTAAGGGGTTATAGCTGTTGTGATTAATAAGGTAAAAATTTGTGTAAGAACCACAAAATAAAAATCACATGGCACAGTTCTGGGTAATTTCTGTCAACCGGAGTCTGTCCAGACATGGAGTCTAGAACAGTCCAGAAATAACGGTCGACCAAACAAGGGGCAGTCGAACGAACAAGGCTATAACTTCAGTGAACGGTCGAACGAAAAGAGGGACGGTTGACCGATTAGGCAGTCCAAAATTATTGTCGACGAAAGTCCATAGACAAACGATCGAACAAAATGGTTGTTTCGGTTGACTGACCAAAACTGGCACTACGGGGTGGACAAGACGTTTATGTTTGGTCGACCGAAATTAAGTCCACGGTCGACCGATGGTCACTTGTATTTTTGGGTTATGGATAAAAATATGAATATGACCGTTGGTATAATACGACTAGTGTAACGGTCAAATGACACGTGTAGACGGTCGAACAAAATGCTGAAAACGGTCGACTGGTTTAACACTATTGGCTAACAAATTAACTGATCTAATCGGTCGAATAGAGAACTCTTTCGGTGATCGATTTTGCTCAAACAGTTCAGGTTTAGGTTTAAGTGTTTTCTGATCTAAGTTTGGGTGACATATTGAAGTCCAAATGATCTGAGATTTTGTGTGTGACTTCTACAAGGAATCTAGTGTGTATGTGATTAGTTATTTACTCTAGTACGCTCAAGTATACACAAGTTCCTAAGACTCAAAAGAAATACATAATTACATGTCTTCAAAAATCTTAATAACATGTCTTGACTTGGATTCCTTTCTTCCTTGAGTCTTGATTAGCTGTGATGTTAGCACAATACAATATGTATGTCATGCATAATGTGTGCTACACTACATTTGATTGTTATTAAGATTAGGTTGATTAAATCATCAAAACATAGATTAATGTCGAAAAATAACAATATGTATTAGGGGTGCACATGAGTTGGGTTCAACCCGAAACCCAACCCGAACCCGACTGGTCGGGTCGGGTTGGGTCGGGTTGGGGAGGGGTTCGGGTCGGGTCGGGTTGGGAAAATCAAAAACCCAAATTTTCGGGTCGGGTTCGGGTTGAGGGGGTCGGGTTGACCCAACCCAACCCGAACCCGATTTTTTATTTTTTTATTTTTTTTAAAAAATTTTAATTTTTTTTATTTTTTCCCAAATAAACCGGTCGACCGAACATCACTCGGTCGACCGAACATCACTCGGTCGACCGTTTCCAACCCGAAAATTTCGAGTTTTCAAGCCACCGGTCGACCGTTTAAGCACCGGTCGACCGAACTCGACCAAGTTTGGGAGAAAATTTCCGAATTCGGGTTCAACCCGATCCAACCCGACCCAACCCGAACATTTCGGGTCGGGTTGGGTTGAACCCAAACCGGTTCGGGTTCGGGTTGGGTTGGGTTTTTTCCTAACCCGAAAATTTCGGGTTGGGTCGGGTTGAGGCCGAAACCCGACCCAACCCGACCCATGTGCACCCCTAATATGTATGGTGGAAACCAAATGTCGTATAGTTTAACGTGCACATGATGTGACACAAAATAAATAAATAAATAATATGTGATTTAATTAATCTTTGATAATAAAAAATATGTGATTTTTGATGACTGGATTGACCATATCAAACGACGTCTGGGACGCACCGCGTCAACAATTCATTTTCCATAAAAATAAGTCCTATAAAAATTTATTACAAACACTTGCAAAAAATAATTAAGTTCAATATTTTCGCCCTACATGGCTATCAATTTCATCATATAAAAAGGCCATAGGGTACCCGAACCTTCAATTTGTTTTCAATTTTATATAAGCGCACCAACCATTCCTCAAATGACCATATTCTATTGGAAATTTGTAGGTCATAAAGTGAGTTATTATTCGGCTCCCATTTTCGGAAAATAATAGAGCTTACAAGTTTGCCAAACCTGGAAGCCGAAATGGCTTGCATGAAGTCCGACAACCAGTGGCGGCCCATTCCAAAAACAAATGGGTCATTGAAACATTTGATTGAGTTTTACAAACAAAATATGTGGTGCACAAAAGGGAAAGGCGGCATTAGGTGGAAAACATCATAAATATTTTACTGAATTGCTATTCATCGTTGGAAAACTACTTAAATCGTCTGTGCGAATTATCATTTTGTCATTCTCTCATTTCTACTTATATAACTCATTTACTCTCCTTTCGTCACTCTCTCTTCACCTTCCTCTCATAATCATCGAAAAGAATGTCTCGGAGGCCAGGAAATGAGTTAGTGGACACCCCGACGCACTCAAATCTAGTAAATGTCTCATTTATTTTAAGTTTTAATTTTTTTTGGGTAGGGCGTCCACCGGAGCCGCCCCACCCAAGGGGCAGGCGCCCGCGGGAGATGCTCCCCCAAGGGAGGCGTCCTAGCCAGACGACCCCACCTTGGGGTAGGCGACTTAAAAAGATGCCCGGGATGAAATCCCCCCCGGTTTATCTGACCGGATCCAGGCGTTTCGTCAGACATTTTCATGGTGTTGGTACTTGGAAAGTGAAGAAAACTCAGGGAGAAACCTTATTTAACGAGACGAGATGAAATTAGTATTAAATGAATTGTAAAGGGTAAAATGGTAATTGTTGATGCGATTTAAGTAGTTTTCCGACGATGAATAGTAATTCCCATATTTTACCATGTACTCTAATTATTAAGGGGGAAAGAAAAGTTAAACATGCTACTTTTCCTTGGAAGTAACTGTAGGATCTAGTAGCCCCTAAACTTAGTCTGAAGGGGGTGAATAAACTAATTAAGGTTTTTAAAAGAACTATGCCAAATTAAAAGATAAGACAAATAAATATGAAAGAGAGAACAACAAACCACAACTCCAGATGTATAGAGGTTTGGATCCAACCACCGGATCCTAGTCCTCTCTTACGAATTGCTCTTACTCGAGCAACTTCGCGTCCTCCACTAATTCGATCTCCGTTGCAGGCCGAGATCACGCCTTTACACCACAAGCTTTGCGAACACCCTCGCCTTGCTTGGACCACCTTCTCACAATCCGAGAAGAGCTTCACTCCGGAAGCTTTGTACAACTCTTGAAGACTAATCTTCAGCACTTGAAATGAATGATGCAATCAAGGGATGGTGATTTCAAGTGAGAAGATGTGAGCACAAGTGTTTAGAGCAAATTGAGAGTAGTAATGAGATTTGAGCTTGGAGAAAGATTGGGTGACCTTGTATGAGTGTTCTCAACTTTATTTATAAGCTCTAATCTGGTTCTAGCCATTGGGATTGAAATGGTGAAAAGAAGATGTGCAAGAAAACACAATTCAGAAAGTGACATAACACATTTCTGGAGACGAACGGTCGAACGGATCGTGTAACACGGTCGACCGGAATTAAACAGTGCGAGGTTCGGTCGAGCGAATACGCAAACGGTTGATCCAATTTGGCTAGAACTTAAGTGATTGGTCGAACGGTTTGGAATACCAGTTCGACCGAAAATGAACAGTAGGTCTGGATCTGGAAAAGATATAAGTATCGATCGACCGAGAGTAGAGTTTCGGTCGACCGGTTGACATGTTGGATTTTAGACAGGATTAAAATAAGTGTAATCGGTCGAACAGAATGAGTTGATGGTTCGACCGAAAATGCCCTGTAAGAATGAGTCTGGGAAGAATCAAGATGCGGTCGGCTGTTAAGGAGCATTCGGTCGACCGGAAGACCAAATCCAAAATATGGTTAGTTGAGAAAATGTGTATGCGACCGTTGGAGTATACGACAAGTATAACAATCATATTTAATACAAATACAGAAATACAATCGGTCGAACATATACGAAGTTTCGGTCGACCGAAGGTCTCACTAACTGGACACGTGTCGACAACTGATAGGCTGAAAGATTTGTATAGGATAAACTAATTCCTATCACTCGACAAGGTGCGACGGTCGAACCAAATAAGGGTTTCGGTCGACCGATTTCAGACAGGCAATGAGGTTTGAAGAAACGGTCGAACGTGAATTGTGTGTTGGTCGACCGTTTAGGACAGATTAAGTTTTCTGGGAAGGTCTGTTGAAATTCGGTCGAACCAAATGGATCTACCGGTCGACCGTTTTAGTGCAGATTTCTTGTTCTATGAGTCTAACGAGTTTCAATGATTTTCTATTGAAGTCTAGGATAGTTGGAATGTAGTGTGAGACTTCTATAGGTATTCTAAGTGTTATGCAATGTAATGAGTCAAAGATTTCAAGTGCCAAGTTACATTTGTAACCTAAATACATGGAATTTAATCCTAGCTACGCTTCAATGTTCATATTTAATTCAACTCAAACTTGATTCCTGAAACGTTAGATAATACACGTATATGCAAGCAATGATTTTTTTAATTGATACATGTTTTTAGTGATATGTTGATTAATTATCAAAACGGATTAACGATTATTAGCCAAAAAACCAACAATCTCCTTTTTTTTGATGATGACAACTTATCAATCTAAATACATGTTTAAATTTAATTTTTATCATTAACAATCAATATCTAAAGCCCCCCCTATCTATAAGCATGTATTTATTTCTCCCCCTATGGCATAATCAAAAAGTCTCATGAGACAATATGATAATCGATTTAAGCATAGTCATGAGATAAAATAACGGAAGCGAAAATATGAAGCCAAAAAAAGGATAGACAACAATAAACCATGCATTCAACTTAGAATCCAAAACAAACATCACAGGCAACTTCGAATGCAAATAGTAGAATTGGTTCAAAGCAAAATACAACAATAAGCAAATGTTTGAAACAACAACATCATAATCCGAACTTCAAAGAAAACGACACACATGCTCCACAAAACCAACACTAAATCACCCAAGGCTTTGATCACGCAGCAGCGAGGAGAGAGAATCAAGAGAAGCTTCAATACGGCCGAGCTGAGCAGATGTGGAGGCCTCAAGCGCATCTATACGAGCAGTAGACGACGCCTCAAGTGCATCAAATCGAGCAGAAGTGGAGGCCTCGAAAGCATGAACCTGATCAGATAGTTGCTGAAATCGATGGAGATCAATGGAAGTGGAAGAGGACCACTACCCTTGAGACCATGCAACAGAGTCTCCCGCACCCCACCAAGAGCTAGAATCGCGAGGGACAGAACGAGGCATCCACCTCGGATCTTCAGATACCTCTTCTTCTTCTTCTTCGGAATTGTCAGAAGAGTCCTCAGCAGAGGAATGAGGTGGCGAAGGAAGAGGAATAGATTTCATTTTGGAAAGAGTGGTCTTACAGAAAAGAAATTTGTAGACCAAAGAGGGAAAAGAATCGACATCGATATTCCATTTTTCAAATAGCACAGTAAGCCACATTGGGTAGGGAAGATACGATCCGCTACGATGGCACATGTGCGAGATCATGAAACTAGGCCAATCCACCAAAACTTTCTTATAAATGCAATAAATGCACATAAGAGCCAAATTAGATACCTCATTACGGTGACCAAATTTTGGATAGAGGTTGTAAGATACGATTTGGGCAAGAATCCTGGGTAGAGGGTGTAAAAGAGAAGCATTGTGTTTGAAACGACCATTTACCCGAGGAGGAGGAATGACATATAACTCATCAACAATTTTCTCTATATTGGTACCAGGGAGAGCACATTGAGGAAAGTCACGATAAATATTTATTCCCCTCAACTCAAAACCTAGAGTTACAGACAACAATTCGGGTGTGATCCTATATTCAATCCCATTGATTAAGGTAGTTAAGACATGCCCATGTGGGACTTTTCTAAGATTGCAATAAAATTGTTGCGCAAGAATAGTGTGAGAGAAAGTGAGTTTGTTTGCATCTAAAAAGTATTGTAAAGACAAGTTTTCAAAGTCGGCTACCTCAACCTTGCGACACGGGATGAAGTTAGCAACCGAGAAGACTTCATCCCACACCTTTTTAGCGTCATCATCAACCGGAAAGAAATGAAGCAAATGTTGAACCGGACACCTCTGGAGTAGTATGTTTGTTGAATATCGACCGAAAGAGGAGTTTCAAAAACCGTGGAAGCACTGTTGCTTTTCGGCCGGACGTAAAAGAGGCCGTCGGTCGACCGAAGCAAGAGAGTGACACAAGGAAAGCTGCTGGGTGATTTTCGGTTGGACAAAAACACACTAACGGTCGACCGAGACAACACCACGGTCGACCGACACTCAAAAATTGTTCGACCGGACACCTAAGTGAACTTAAGTTAGATCGACCAAAAGAGAAATGGTCGAACGGAGTAGTTAACACCGGTCGACCAAAAGACACCAGGGAAAACCAAAATCAACACAACAAGCGAACCGGTCGACCAAACACAATAATGGGGTCGAGCGATGGAGTTTTTTTTTAAAACTTACTTGCGGAAATAGTAATCCGGTCGAACGAAACTTCATTTCGGTTCGACCGAATAAAGTCTGAAAATGTACAATTTTGAAAAACACTCAAAAAATTCTTAAACACTTTGAAAGAAACCTCAACCAAGTACCAAAATTCGAAAAAGAAGCATGATATTGCCAAGTTATACATCATTTAAATTGCGCAAGCCTAAATTTAGCCTTATATGAAAAAATTGATCAACGTTTAAAGATTTTGTGAAGATATCCGCAAGTTGATCATTAGTGGGAACAAATATAAGCTTAATGTCTTCCTTTGTTGCATGATCTCTAAGAAAATGATGTCTAACCTCAATGTGTTTAGTTCGAGAATGCAATATGAGATTTTTCGAAGGATTTATTACACTAGTATTATCCCAAAGTATAGGAGTAGTTTGAAACTCAAGTTTCAAGTCTTTGAGGGTTTGCCTCATCCACAAGACTTGTGCACATGCACAACCGTCGGCAATGTATTCGGCCTCGGTTGTCGACAATGCAACACTATTTTGTTTCTTACTAAACTAAGAGACAAGCAATTTTACCAAGAATTGACAAGTTCCACTAGTACTTTTACAATCTAAAATGCAATCGGCATAGTCGGCGTCACTATAGGCAACAAGATCAAAAGCCTTAGTCTTGGGGTAAAACAAACCAAAATCTTGAGATCCTTTGAGATAGATAAAAATACGTTTTAAAGCATTGAAATGAGATTCTTTAGGACAAGCTTGAAATCGAGCACATAAACACATGGAAAACATAATATCTGGACGACTAGCGGTAAGATAAAGCAAGGATCCGATTATACCTCGATATTTCTTGATATCCACCTCCTTGCCATTTTCATCTTTGTCTAACTTAGTGCTAGTGCTCATTGGAGTGTTGTGTGGCTTGCTATCTTCAAGACCAAAGCGTTTTAAGAGTTCTCTTGTGTACTTTGCTTGGTGTATGAAGTTCCCATCTTTAGTTTGCTTAATTTGGAGTCCGAGAAAGAAGTTTAGTTCACCAATTAAGCTCATCTCGAACTCCCCCTGCATGGACTTGGAAAATTCTTTGCAAAGACGCGGGTTACTTGCACTAAATATGATATCATCAACATAGATTTGTACCACTAGTAAATCATGATCATAAGTTTTAACAAAAAGAGTGGTATCCACTTTACCCACACAAAAACTTTTGTCGATTAAGAAGTTCTTCAACCGCTCATACCAAGCTCTAGGAACTTGTTTGAGGCCATAAAGAGCCTTCTTAAGTTTAAACACATGGTTTGGGTAAGTTTCATTTACAAATACGGGGGGTTGTGCAACATAAACTTCTTCATTTATAAAGTCATTTAGGAAAGCACTTTTAACATCCATTTGAAATAATTTTATGTCCATGTAAGATGAATATGCTAATAACATGCGAATGCCTTCCATCCGAGCAGCGGGGGCATAAGTTTCATCAAAGTCTATACCCTCCTATTGGCGATAGCCTTGAGCAACAAGTCTAGCTTTGTTTCTAATTACATTCCCATCTTCGTCAAGTTTGTTTCGAAAGATTCATTTAGTTCCAATTACCATTTGGTTAGAAGGTTTTTCAACAAGTTCCCATACATCATTTCGAACAAATTGATTTAGCTCTTCATGCATAGCTATTAGCCAAAATTCATCATTACATGCTTGTTCTACTTTCTTAGGTTCTAATGTAGAGATAAATGCATAAGAATCACAAACTACATGTGCTTTAGACCATGTTGTCACACCTTGAGAGACATCTCGAATCACAAAGTCCTTCAGATGATCCTTTCTATAGGTCCAATCCTTAGGAAGATCCTCCATGTCCTCTTGTGGAAAACTTGGAGGCTCTTGATGAGACTCAAGAGGAACATCTTGTGATGATACATGTCTAATGATATCCATGCAATCATCATCAAGAGAGGAGTTATCTACACAAGCTAACTCGTCAAAGTTAACGTGTAGAGATTCCTCAACACAACTTGTTCATTTATTATAGATTCTATATGCTTTACTCCTATCGGAATACCGTAAAAAGACGGCCTCATCAGATTTTGTATCAAATTTATGCAAGTTGTCTTTAGTATTGAGGACAAAATATTTTGAGACAAAAGCTTTAAAGTATGAAATTTTAGGAGTCCGGTCATGCCAAAGTTCAAAAGGAGTTTTTTTTAAAATAGGTCTAATGAGAACACGATTCAACACATAGCAAGAAGTATTAACGGCTTCGCACCAAAATATTTTGGAAGTCATTTTTCCACAAGCATTGTTCTTGCCATTTCTTGAAGAGTTCTATTTTTCCTCTCAATTACCCGATTTTGTTGAGGAGTGCGAGGAAAAGAAAAATTATGCTCAATTCCATATTTTCACAAAACTTTTGAAATGATTCATTTTCAAATTCTTCTCCATGATCACTACGAATAGTGATTATGTTAGAATCTTTTTCCCTTTGAACACGTTTGTAAAAACTTTTAAATCTTTCAAAAGCGTCATACTTGTTAGCTAAAAAACAAAACCCAAGTGAATCTCAAAAAATCCTCAACTATCAAAAATGCATATCTTTTCCCTCCTAGACTTACGGTCCTTGAGGGTCCAAAAAGATCTAAGTGTAAAAGATCGAGGGGTTTTGAAGTTGACACCACATTTAGAGATTTAAAAGAAGAATTAAATTGTGTTCCAAATTGGCATGCATCACAAAGTTTGTCCTTTTTGAAATCAATTTTCGTTTGTCCTCTAACCAATTCAAGTTTGGATAATTTGTGCAACTGTGACATACTAATATGTCCCAAACGGTTATGCCATAACCAAGCTTCGTCATGTGAGGCAACTAAGCACGTTTCAATACTTCAGTTTCTAAGATTATCAACATGCACAATGTAGATGTTATTTGATCTATATCCATTAAAAACAAATTTTTATATCATGTTTAGAGATGATATGACAAGTGTGTTTGTCAAATACAACTAGAAAATTCTTATCGGTTAATTGAGTAACACTAAGCAAGCTATGTTTCAACCCATCTACTAATAAAACTTTTTCAATATTAGGAGTAGTAGAATTACCAACATTGCCAATGCCGACAATGTGTCCTTTAGCATTATCTCCAAATGTGACGGTTCCTCCCTTCTTAGGCTTTAAGTTTGATAGAACTTGGGAGTCTCCCATCATGTGCCTTGAGCATCCGCTATCGAGAATTCACTTCCCCTTTCTCCTTGCTTTTATCTACAAACAAAGAAACAAGTGAAGACTTTGGTACCCAAATTTGTTTGGGTCCTTGAGGGTTAGCTTTTGGTACCCAAACTTGAGTAGTCTTAGGTACCCAAACATTTGAATAAATGGTTTTCTTAACAAGAGAGTTATTCATTTTAACAAAGTAGGAAGTTGGTTTCTTTTGTTTACCTCCCTTGTAGCCTAGACCATGTTTTGTTAGAGATTGGGTTTGTGTTCCAAGAAGCATGTCAAGCATCTTTCTACCTAAAGTGAATTTCTCTAAATCTTTCGTGAGTTGCATATTCTTGGTAATGAGATCTTCATTTAGATGATTATCTTTTGTAGATTTCAGAATTGTTATCTCATCATTTAGAGTCTCAATTTCTTTGGTTAGCATATCACATTTGATAGATTAATCTAGATTCACTTTTCTAGCTAATTTGTTTTTATGACAAATCATTTCATAACGTTCGGAAAGTTCATGAAATGCATCTAACAAATCATCATAAGGAGGTGTTTCGTTTAGGAATACCTCATCGTCGTCGATCTCCACCACGTGAGGTTGATCACTCGTCTTTGGTGATGGAGGAGGGATCGAGTCGGAATCAACATTAGATTCCAAAAACACATGTGTGCTTCTTCTTCTTGGGAGTATTCGGAGTCCTTTGAGGAACTCGAGTCATCCCAAGTAGCTTTGAGAGCCTTTTTCCCATCCTTTTCGCGACGATCCCTTCTCTTGTAATCGTTACGTCTTTTAGGTCTCTCTTCTTTTTCTTTTCGGGATGACCTTTCATCTCTATCTCTTCTTGGTCTCTCATTTCTTTCTCTTCTAGGAGGAATTTTCCTTTCTTCTCTTCGTTCACGATCCCTAGGCCTAAGCAATGGGCAATCCTTCTTCATGTGGGCGGTTTTGTTACACTCATAGCAAGTGAATGTCCGAGAGGATTCTCCTCTTCCTTTTGCAAATTTTCTCTTGGAGAGGAACTTCTTGAAGTTGCGGGTTAGGAAAGCAACATCTTCATCGGTGTCCTCATCTTCGATTCCGTCCGAATCCGAGGTTGCTTTTAAAGCAATTTGTTTTTCTTTTCGTCTATATCCTTCCCGTTCCTTCTCCTTCTCTCTTCTTTCTTCCATTTGAATCTCATACGCCATGAGACTGCCAATGAGATCCTCCATCTTCAACTTAGAGAGATATTTGGCTTCTTCAATTGCCGTATTCTTTTTCTCCCAATCCAAAGTCAAGGACCTATACGCCATGAGACTGCCAATGAGATCCTCCATCTTCAACTTAGAGAGATATTTGGCTTCTTCAATTGCCGTATTCTTTTTCTCCCAATCCAAAGTCAAGGACCTAAGAAACTTTCGTACCCTATCACTTTCAACCACAACCTTACCAAGGTTCTTCAAAGAGTTAGTAATAAGAGTAAAGCGAGTATGCATCTCGCTAATGGATTCATTCGGTTTCATAGCAAACATTTCATACTTTTGCATAAATGAATCTATTCTAGTTTCCTTAATGGATGATCAACCTTCAAAGTGACTTTCTAACATATGTCAAACTTCAAATGCGGAATCACATGCATTAATTCTACTATATTGTTCTTCGCTCAAACCACACATGATTATGTTCATGAGTTTAGCATTCATTTGAATCATGACTAATTCATCATCATCCATACGTTCTAATGGTTTGTTTTGTGTATATGGTATTTGAAAGAACACCCATAATTTAACATCATAAGATTGTATGAACGTGATCATACATTTTATTCCAATAAGCATAGTTCGTTCCATCAAATAAAGGAGGTCTTCCGGTGTGAAATCCCTCTCTTTGTTGAGCCATTGCTACAAATGTGAATTTGTCTAAATGCAATTAACAAGGCTCTGATACCAAATGTAGGATCTACTAGCCCCAAAACTTAGTCTAAAGGGGGGTGAATAGACTAATTAAGGTTTTTAAAAGAACTATGCCAAATTAAAAGATAAGACAATAAATATGAAAGAGAGAACAACAAACCACAACTCCGGATGTATAGAAGTTTGGATCCAACCACCGGATCCTAGTCCTCTCTTACGAATTGCTCTTACTCGAGCAACTTCGCGTCCTCCACTAATCCGATCTCCGTTGCGGGCTGAGATCACGCCTTTACACCACAAGCTTTGTGAACACCCTCGCCTAGCTTGGACCACCTTCTCACAATCCGAGAAGAGCTTCACTCCGGAAGCTTTGTACAACTCTTGAAGACTAATACTTCAGCAATTAATCTTGAGCACTTGAAATGAATGATGCAATCAAGGGATGGTGATTTCAAGTGAGAAGATGTGAGCACAAGTGTTTAGATCAAATTGAAGTAGTAATGAGATTTGAGCTTGGAGAAAGATTGGGTGACCTTGTATGAGTGGTCTCAGCTCTATTTATAAGCTCTAAACTGGTTCTAGCCGTTGAGATTGAAATGGTGAAAAGATGTGCAAGAAAACACAATTCAGAAAGTGACAAGACACATTTCTGGAGACGAACGGTTGACCGGATCGTGTAACACGTTCGACCGGAATTAAACAGTGCGAGGTTCGGTCGAGCGAAGACGCAAACGGTCGATCCAATTTGGCTAGAACTTAAGTGGTCGGTCGAACGGTTTGGAGTACCAGTTCGACCGAAAATGAACAGTAGGACTGGATCTGGAAAAGATATAAGTATCGATCGACCGTGAGTAGAGTTTCGGTCGACCGGTTGACATGTTGGATTTTAGACAAGATTAAAACAAGTGTAATCGGTCGAACAGAATGAGTTGATGGTTCGACCGAAAATGCCCAGTAAGAATGAGTTTTGGAAGAATCAAGACGCGGTCGACAATTAAGGAGCATTCGGTCGACCGAAAGACCAAATCCAAAATATGGTTAGTTGAGAAAATGTGTATACGATCGTTGGAGTATACGACAAGTATAACGGTCATATTTAATACAAATACAGAAATACAATCGGTCGAACATATACGAAGTTTGGTCGACCGAAGGTCTCACTAACTGGACACGTGTCGACAACAGATAGACTGAAAGATTTGTATAGGATAAACTAATTCCTATCACTCGACAAGGTGCGACGGTCGAACCAAACAAGGGTTTCGGTCGACCGATTTCAGACAGGCAAAGAGGTTTGAAGAAACGGTCGAACGTGAATTGTATGTTGGTCGACCGTTTAGGACAGATTAAGTTTCCTGGGAAGGTCTGTTGAAATTCTGTCGAACCAAATGGTTCTACCGGTCGACCGTTTTAGTGCAGATTTCTTGTTCTATGATTCTAATGAGTTTCAATGATTTTCTATTGAAGTCTAGGATAGTTGGAATGTAGTGTGAGAGTTCTATAGGTATTCTAAGTGTTATGCAATGCAATGAGTCAAAGATTTCAAGTGCCAAGTTACATTTGTAACCTAAATACATGAAATTTAAACCTAGCAACGCTTCAATCTTCATCTTTAATTCAACTCAAACTTAATTCCTGAAACGTTAGATAATACACGTATATGCAAGCAATGATCTTTTAATTGATACATGTTTTTATTGATATGTTGATTAATTATCAAAACGGATTAATGATTATTAGCCAAAAAGGCAACAATAACAAGGTAAAAATTAATAGTTTTCTCTCATTTATTATTTTGTGTAAAATGTGGTTGTCATTTCTTTAGGGTTATCGATCGTGTCGTGTATTAATCGTGTCGAGTATACTTGTATGTATAAGCATCACATGTGAATTCGTATCAGACTTATTTAAAAATTGTGTTGTTGGGCCCTTACCCATACCCGACACATTTATAATCATGTATAATTCATATTTACACGTTCATACATGATTACTAAACATGTCATGTTGTGCACACCCTAACAAACTACACATTTACACATTTAGTGCCGATTAAGGGTGCAATATTATTTCCTATACAGTGCATAATTTTTACTTGTTTAATATATAATTTTTATCTATTTATTACATAATTAAACAACATAAATGGTAAATCTATCAATATAAAGCTAATACGCAATTAGTCGTGTGTATCCGTGAGGTAATCGCATATTATTTGTATTTGTGTATTGAAGAATCCGATTAGTTTTTATGCATCTATCTTTATTGTTTATAACATATTAATGGTGTTTGATTTTTAAATCCATATCTGACTTATTCATTAATAATTTTATTGTACCCATTAATTATAACATGATAATCGTATCGTGTGATTGTGTTTCGTGAGAAAAAAAAATAGAAGTTGCGTTAGAACCTGTGTGCCTAGATTTGTTATTTGTTACGTTTTCCTTACTATCATGTTTCCAAGTTTCAAACAAATTTTCTTCACACTTTAATAAGTTCCTATACTCGTTTGCTCAAAGTGACTTTTCCAATAAAACAAAGGTAAAAAAATAGGGTGTATTGGAAGCAGCTGCAGGTCCAGAAAAAATCTTTAAAGTATGCACAATTGAACTAATACCGATTAAGAAGATGATGCTATAAGAAAAATGATATTTTCAAAGTTTAAATTAATTTGAGTTATTGTACTTTTTAGTGGTAATAGTCTTCGATGGAATTTCAAATATCTGAAACAAGAAATGAGTTATACAAGCACAAAAATCTTAGACAAAACAATAAAATCACTTTACCCATGCATTTTTCAGATAAAAAAACAATAAAAAAAGAAAGGTTATCGATAGGAGTCGAACCATGGGCATAAAATAAAATACTATAAAATTCTTACGTACTACTTATAATAATCTATCAAACCCAAATCAAACCAACAAGCTACTCTTGAAACTGTTACTTTCTCGATAGAAGTTATAGATATACATTTGCATGGTTACTAATCTAAACAATTAAGAAGGGACATTTGCTTGGTTAAACCACAAAAAGTGAATAATAACTGAAATATACTGCATTTTCACTATCCACATAGGTGCACCTATATTTTAAACATTATTGCTTGCATACCATTGAGTCGTTCGTGGGACCCACTTCGTTAATTTTTCTGTTAAAATATTTGCAAAATGCACCCTCTAAAATTGAATTCTCCTTGATATTAACTAAGAAAACCCAAACAAAAATGTCTTTTACAGACAACACCCTCTCTCGCTTTTGTTCTCTCTCTTCTCCTTCCCTCTCTCTCTCTCTCTCATGTTCTCTCTTCCCCTTTCACTCTTGTTCTCTCGTCCCCCTCTCTTTCCTGTTCTCTCTTCTCTCTTCTCCCCCTCTCTCTCCTCTCTCTCTCTTGTTCTCTCTTCTCCCTCTCTTTCTCTTCTCCCTCTCTCTCCTATCAATACATGCTTCTTCAAGTTAGAAACTAGAGCTTTAGGAGCAATTAATTCACGATGATGAAGTCTAGCAAAACTATCCATCTAAGCCACCTTTATTCGAAGAACATCACGTAAAAAACCTTATCTCCCTCTGGAGTTGCAACTGGAAATCCTATCGACCATCCGGTTCGAAACCGTTCTTCGCCTCCGACGCGTCTGCAGGGTCTCAAACTCCCTAACGCAACACCACACCTTCGTGTGCTCCAACCTCTTGTGCACCTTTTGTACTGCTTGTTGTTTATCGTCGTCATCGTTGACTTCCCAAGTGAAGGTGTTGGGATCTGATTGGAGGGCGTGAAGCTGGAGGTGAAGCCTCTCGAGGCGGTTGGAGGAGAAGGATCTCTTGGAAGAAGAGGAATCGTCGTCGACAACGTTGGCGTCAGGAGCAGATGAATCCAGAAGGGCATCGATGGCAGAGTGGGCTTTGGCTTCGATGGAGATGGGGAGATCTCGGATCACACAGACGACGACCTCGCGGATGGCTTCGGTCTCCTTCTTGAAGCCGGATTCAAACTCCTCGAGATTGCGCCGATAGGTCTGGATGACAGACTCTAATGTGGTGGCCAAGATCTTCATGAAACCCATGAAGATTGTTGGTTGGTCATGGTTGGGGTTCGTGGCAGTATCTATCACCTCTTCCCGCTCGCTGGATTCTGGCTCTAGGTCGGGAGTGAAGACGGACTTGAAGAAATCCATACTTGAATTTGGTTGGGAAGTCCATGGTTGAATTTGGAGGAGAGAGAGGAATGGAGGAGAGAGAGAGAAAAATGAGAGAGAAAAATGAGAAAACGAGAGGGAGAAGAGAGTGTTTGTAAAAGACATTTTTGTTTGGATTATCTTATTTAATATTAACGACAATTCAATTTTAGATGATGCATTTTCCAAATATTTTAACAGAAAAGTTAAAGAAGTGAGCCACACAAACAACTTAGAGGTATGCAAGTAATAATGTTTGAAATATATATACATCTAAGTGAATAGTGGAAATAATAGTGAAAATATTTGCACGTTGCACATGCAAACTACCCAATTAAGAAATATTCACGCGGATGGGGTTCTGGGCATTTGTGCACCAGTGTCTCTACGTAGATGCGCCACTCATTGCAAGATAAAAGGGGAAAAAATCAAATTCTTAAGCACAATTTCTGGTTAATTGCTATTCCATCCTTTCTGAGAATCTTTACCTTCTGTTTTCTACAGATCTAATTGCACGGCAAATAAATAATTTGCAAGAGCAAAAACTAAAACATTTCAGTACAACACCAACACTTCAGCACCAATTCCAGCTAACAAAACGCAATCTAAACATGTTTTAAAATCTCAAAACCCCAAATACAATTTATTATCAAACAAACTTTATCCGAAATCACACGTACTGCCTCATAATCCTCACCCCCAAAGGACCTCCGCTTCGGGTTCAGCGTTCAGGTCGATCCGACCTCTCCCGACGTCACCGGACTCCACCTTCGTCCGACCGCCGAAGTCCTCCGCCAGGAACGCCGGGACCCACTCCGGTGGCGCCGTCTTGGCCTTCTTCCTGGCGGCGTGGAGGCGGCGGATGATGGCGAAGAACTCCTCAACCTCCTCGTCGGACGCCGGGCGGTGGTCTTCGGGGCGGGCGCGCTTGACGGAGGTGTCGCCGGAGGGGCGTGGAGACGATGGTTTGGGGTCGGCCATTTAGGATATGGGAGAGGATATTGGGTTTGGTTTAAAGAAGACTTGTGACTTCTGAGATGGAGAAGTTACATTGGGTATTGGATTCGGTTCCAAACATGTTCGGTTCGGCTCTTAAAAGCAAATCCCGTTCGGTTGTTGTTGTTTCAGTGGAACCCGGTCCGGATGAGTGTGTTGCATTTTACTGGTGATGGAAAGAGCGTGTCGGATGATTGGAAAGGTTGTGGTCAACCTTGATGGCTGCAACCAAAATGCATCCATATCCAGGGGAGAGCATTGGTCGGGATCGGATTGGATGCTTTCTGGGGTCCGGGCTGAATATCGAACCGGTCAGATTCGGTCCGGACCGGATCCGGATCGGACCGAGTCCGGATCGGACCAGAATTTTAGGGGGAAAATTGGGTTTTAGACCGGATTTGGATTCGGTCCGGACCGAACTCGGACCAATTGGTCCGATCCAGTCCAAAAAACTAGACCGAACCGGTTCATGCTCTCTCCTATCCATATCTATTTAAAATTTAGATACAAACAAGAATACATATCATATGTGGATATAAAAAATGTGTATCTATATCCATCCAAAATGTATACGGATTAGATAAAAACCATCCGAATACGGACAAACTTGGATAAAGTTTCGATAGAAAATAAATGTCAATTTCGTTAACGATATATGATAATACATTAAAGTCATATGTTAAAAAAAAAAAAAATATAAGTTGTTACAAAATAATAAAGAAAATCACCAAATGCATTTTTAATAAACAAATTGATAAGATGTATGTTTTGGGTTTAGGACTAACATGTAAATATGGTTGGTCTTGTATTCTAAAACTTTTAGATAAACTATCATTTTTAATAAATATGTGATGCTTGTATATTATATGGTTACTAAACATATATTAATATATGTAATTTAGTATATAATATTAGAAAGTATAACTTTAATTATGATCTACTTGAAACCAGTAGAGGTGATACATATACTGATTATATATATAGTTATATTTATATCCATAAGTCGGATTTGGCTACGAATAAGGATCATCTATGGATACAAAAGTCATATATGCATATCCATGTCCATTTTCTAATATGGATTTGGATACAAATACAAATAATCTACGGATACAAAATACATATTCATATTTAAAACGAATACGTATATTAATTTTTTTAATTCATATCCTAAAATTTCAAATTGGATATGTATACGGACCGGATAAGCCGTATCCATTTCCACCCTAGCTGTGATTTAGAACTAATTCATCAAGGGATGTGCAACGGTCTGAACCCAGACTGGACGGATCCAAGTTTGGACTGGACCGGTCATGGTTGAACCGAAGATCGGATCGAACCGATCAGTTCGGTCCGGTCCAAAATTGGGTTTGTTTGTATTGAAAATTTGGGAATGGTCCAGGTTTGGACCGGACCGGCCGGATCCACTTTGGACCGGAACCCGAACCGACTACGGATCCGGTCCAAAAACCCGGACCGGACCAGTTTGTGCTCTCCCCTTAGTTCATCTCACCTGAAATCAGTTCTGAACCGGTCTCGGTATATGCCTAAAGAGTGAGTTGCTGTTTGGATTTGTATGTTTACAAATTGTCTTTTAAAAATAAAAGAATTACGTTTGCAAATCAATTGATTAGATTAATGTAAAACAACACGACTCTTTAGAAAATAAACATGATTTTCTAACAAATAAACATGATTTTTAAGACACATGATTATTTTTTAACAAATAGACATGATTTTTCAAATCAACAATCAAGATAAATTTACTAATTAAATAGATAAAATTAATGAATATATAAAATATGTAATATTACGACGGGTTTTCAGTTTGGGAAAATGAATTTTTTAACCATTGTTTCCCTATGCATTCTTAAATGTATAGGAATTTTTTCCTTTTCTCTCGGGTTGTTTTCTGGAAACAAAGCAAAATGCAATAAAGTTAAGAATTACGTATACACCTATCCAATAATTTAACAATTGTATACATTACATACAACCTTTGATGGTAAAAGTAACGAAACTAACTTTTGAAAGGGTTTTATCGTGATATATCTTAGCTAGACCCGGAGTCTACGACTGGTGAACCTAGGATGAGGTGGATTACTATCCATGGGTGATTGTGTTGGTTTTTTGGTCTTAATCATTGTTTTGATGATTTAACCAACCTAATTTTAATCACAATCAAATATAGTATAACACACATAATGCATAGAAGATATATTGTATTGTGCTAACATCTACATGTGATCAAGACTAAAGAAAAATGAAATTGAAGTCAATACATGTAATCAAGCTTATTGAAAACATGTATTTTTGCCTTTATTTTCAGTCTTAGGATTTTATGTAAACTTGAGCATACGTGAGTTAAAATCCATTCACATGGACTCTAGGGAACCTTTAGAAGTCACATACCAATTTCCATATCAATCCGACTTGAATATGTACCCTAATTCTATAGGGAAACCAAGCTTAGTAGAACTATCTGCACCAAGATCGATTTCCATATTTTTGACGATTTTATGTACATTATTTTATATTTATTATAATATCATTTAATTCACATATATATTAAAATAAATAGAAGGAGATCATACCCAAAGGTTCTCTAAAACCATTATGAAGATCCGGAGTTGCATTGCTCGATGAATCGTTCGCCGATTCTCCTCCAAGTGTTCACCAATCTCTAAACAAGATAAGAGAGAAATAAGCTAGCCAATTCAATCTCTAAATTAAACTTAGAATCAAGATAATAACCCATTTATGCTCCATGAGAATTTAATCTCCAAAAGCTTGAAATAATTAATGAATTTTTGGATGGATTAATATTGTGGTTAGGGCGAGAGAAATTTTTGCATTAATTAAAACAAAGAGGGAGAGAAGACCTATTTATAAGGTCTCACAACACTCACATCATGAACTAACCACTAACCCATGATCTCTTGTTTTTCTCTCCATAAAATCAATCACAATTTGACACATAATCATCCACATCCACGTTTAACCATAATTGGAATAATTACAATTAAGGATTAATAATAATTCCGTATTAATTCAGGAAAAACCGTATTAACCGTTTTTTGCCTTTTACCAAATTTTTGATTTATATCCAACAAATTTGATCTTTGGGGTTTTTAGCAAATTCATATATCATGTAATATATTATCCTATGTAATGTTAAATTATTACACCCCATAATATATACATCTTATATGAATTTATTCATGATTCTAATTATGTCCATTTTCGTTATATATTCATTTTATTGATTTACCACATGTGTCACTTTTCTTATGAAACCTGACACATCATATGAACTCAAAAATCAAGCTTATTGTTTCCCAGTTTTCTTGTGTGACCTATAGGAGGATATGAGATAAATTGACAGTAATATTAAACATTCAATATCTTAAACTATAAACGGTATCTAGCTACACATTATAGTTACCCAATTAGCATAGATGTCTTGTTCCACTCGAACTAAATTCATTTAGTGATGTAAGAACATCACTTGTGTCTATCATTTGCCTCATAATATTAAGAATATTATTCAAAGTAAAAATGTGTCACCTTTGTATTATATATTCATTTTCTTGATCTCTTAAGCAAATTATAAATATGTAACAACATAAGTTACATTGTGCACATTATAATTTTTCTTTATTAAGGGACCCTACTAATATCATCACTCAGGTAAAGAGGGGCAATGCTAATCCTTTAAATAACTATCTTTTCCAGCACAAGTTGTGTTCAACCAACTATTGCATTTATCACTATACTCATTGATAACTTTTGACAATAATCAAATCAAACACTTCCTATGTGAAAAGACATAAGTCTCCTACCTTAGGATTCAAGACACAATAAAAACATTAATGACACATAACACGATTCCATAATGTTTGACTCCAAGCTCTTCAAGAACTTCTTAATCCACACTCATTCCTTGCTCGCTTCAGCGGCAACCATAACTTCGGAAGTGGTGGTTGAGTCAGCTGTGGTGCTTTGCTTCCAACTACGCCAACTCACGACTCCACCATTCAGAAGGAAGACATATCCTTATTGCCACCTCCTATCGTCGAGATCACTCATGAAACTCGCATCCGAATAGCCCCCGGCTATTAACTCCCTTTGTCCTCCATAAACAAGAAACTTATCTTTGGTCCGGTTAAGGTACCTCAGAATATTCTTGACCACAGTCCAATGCTCAGGACCTGCGTTGGATTGGTGACTACTTGTCTCGCTTAGAGCATACGAGACATCGGGTCTTGTGCAAGTCATCGCGTACATGATCGATCCTATTGCCGAAGCATAAGGGATATCTTTCATGTACTACAAGTCTTTACGTGATTCAGCACGTTGAGACTTCTTGAGTTGCACACCCATACTCATTGGCACATTGCCCTTTTTGGAGTTGTTCATGCTGAACCTTTCCAAGACCTTGTCAATGTATGTACGTTGACTTAGGCCAATGAGTCTACGAGATCTATCTCTATATATCTTGATTCCCAAGATGTATTGAGCATCACCCATATCTTTCATCGAAAATGCAGATTTCAATGAACTTCTCGTTTGCTCAAGCAAAGGTATATGATTTCCCATGAGGAGTATGTCATCGACATATAAGATCAAGAACACTATGTGGCTCCCACTAACCTTCTTGTATATAGAAGTCTCTTCCTTACTTTGGACGAAGTGAATCTTCTTGACTTCCTCGCCAAAACATTTGTTCCAACTCCTCGATGCTTGCTTCAATCCATAAATGGATCGTTGAAGCTTGCATACTTTCTCACTATTCTTTGGATTTTCAAAACCTTGAGGTTGTACCATGTACTCATCCTCCTCTAAGTTCCCATGAAGGAACACTATTTTGACATCCATTTGCCATATTTCATAATCATAAAATGCGGCAATAGCGAACATAATCCGAATAGACTTGAACATGGCAACCAGTGAAAATGTTTCTTCATAATCAATTCCTTGAATTTAAGTGAAACCCATTGCTACAAGCCTCGCTGATTGACATCATTTCATGCTCATATTTGTATCTTATATCCATTATCTTACACCTAAGCAATGCTACGTGACGAGTTTTATGTTTAGTTTTCAGGAATAAAGAGGTTTGAAGAGAAGAGCCATGAAAGGACCCAAAAGCTGGGAAAAAGGACTGAATGGTGAGATCTAGGGACCAAGATGCAAGGGAGAAGGACCTGAATGTAAGACAGAAGGACCTAAGAGCAAAACAGAATACTCCACACCATCATGGGGAGTATTTTACCAATTCTATTCGGGTCGGAGCTCCAACAAGTCGAGTAACCGCATCAAAGACCAACAATACCAGAAAGCAAAGCCCACAACAAATTCCAACACGATCCGACAATTTTGGACCGCCAATTGGCGGTCTTGGACCGCTAATTGGCGGTCCATATTGCTCAGGATCCGTCGAAATTTCTCCTGGACTTGTATTAATGTTCGTTTAGGCTATTTTTGGTATTGGTTTAGTCCCACATCGGGGGATTGTCCCCGATTAGCTTTTTCCATGCTTATAAATAGAACTCTTCACCTTCCATTGTAATTACCCATTGTTTGGTGGCATTCTCTCTACTAAGGAGTGAGCCTTGAAGCAATAACTCAAGGTGGAGAATAATGCTACCTTCAATGTGAGTCATTGTTAATAAAAGTTCATTTGTTTCTTTTAATCTTGTCTTGTTATGTTGCTTGTTTTGTATGGGTTGCTTTACTTTGTTTAATTTCTTGTTTAGTAATTTTAGTATCTTAGTTAAATGTTTTCTTTACTTAGTCTAATCAGTAGTGTAATGAGTAGTGAGTAGTTCCATCCCCATTTGGGGGGTGGAGAAATATGTGATATAATCATGTAGTGTATTAAGTGTGTGTTATTTTTATCCCTTGAGCTTTATATGATTTCCATAACCATCTAATGGGTTTTCACTCTTATCTTTGATATGCTAATGCTCTTGAATGAAGCTTAGCTTATGCTTTGATTAGTGGACCTATTTTATGGGGAATGATAAGGTTAGGATATGGATGTAGTTTATAATTTCATGCACTACATGTTGTGAGGAGCTTAATGAACACACACACACACACACACTTCTTTATGTTCACATTATTTCTCTACCCCCTATGGGGCTTAGTTTTATTGCTTATCTTCATTTCCTTTTTGCATCTTAGTGTAGTTTAGTGTAACCAACCTTTCTTCCCTTTCTTCACCTCTCGCCTTCGAACAAACCAAGTGTCGACACACCTCCCAGTGGACGACCCGTATTTGCCACCGCTTCAACGCGGCCGTGCACTTGCGGTTAAATATAAAATGAGATCAATCAAGTTTTTGGCGCCGTTGCCGGGGAGGTGCTCTGTCCAGACCTTGGTTTGGACGATTCGAGGGGTTTTTAATTTTTTGTTTCCAGTTTGTCTTAGTTTCAGGGAACCAGCAGATCAAGGGGAGCCTACTGGACAAGTTTGAAGGAGAGAAGCTTCAACTTGACCGCCAATTAGCGGTTTGGAAACGCCAACTGGCGGCCTGGTGAGGTCATCTTGCCTTGAAATTTTTTCTGGTAGTTGTTTTCTTCTATTTGGTTATCTGGGAGCTCTATTTTGCATGCTTTGACTTCTGGTTTGCTCCCAGATCATTAATAACTCCCCCATTAATCAACTTGGCCCTAAAATCCAAAGCAAAAGACTAGACGTTCTTATTTGTTTAGGTCACGCATCATGTATTGACTTGAGCATATAGTTGTCTTTTCTTTTAGCTTTAATTTCAGTTGTTGAGTGCTGGCGTAAGGTACGCATTTCCTACACTCATTCACGCATCTCGTATGCCCATGCATTAGTTAGTAGGATTTGCATCAGGACAAGAGTGAGAGAGCGTTTGATTGGAGCGATTGATTGCTAGATCTAGGATCAAAACGCTACTAAGGAGGGGCTGTCCCATAAAAGATAAGGTGGGGGATTTCATCACCCTTTCCTTGGCCCCAAAAACCACTCTTAATAAAGCCTTAACTAAAAGCAAGTAGACATTGGCCCTAGGATTGCGGGCGCACTAGGAGAGTAATCTAGTTGAGACCGTCATGACCTGATCGGCGTTGCCTACCTTGTCGATAGTAGGAGGTACTGGATCTCCGGATGCGGTATCACTTGCTGGGCATTGTGGTCCTCGTTGTAGGGAGGTGAGGCGTGTCGAGGCTAGTGACCTCGAAGTTAGGCGTCGTCTAGCCTAAGGACCCATTGCCTTACATTGTTTGAGCCGTGCTTGCTAGTTAGGCTTCTACCTTCACCCTGTACCCTCGCTAGCTCTAGGGATTCTTCCCTTCTCCTCTGAGTCATCTTCTTCTCACCTTATTCTACGTTATAGTCTCCTCCCCTTTACACTCTCTGTAGCGTTTTAGGGTCGAGTCGAGCACTTTTTGCGAGCTTGGCCTCGTGGTGGTGAGAGTGATCGACTTGAGAGTTCTCTGTTGAGATGGATGGTTACATGGGCGACCATCCATATCATTGTTGGGACCAGGACGATTCTCCCTGGTACTCCGGACCCATGCAACCTGGGGTGGCTCAGACGAACACCCCGTATGGTTGGGATAATCGCAATTGTGTGACTGAGCAATCTTCATATTGGGGTAATATGAGAGAGGCACCGACTACTAGACCACCATCTAGTTACGTCGGATCATATGTTGGTCATCAATCTGAGACATTACAAGAACCTTTGGCCTCTTTCATGCATGTGGTAGATGACATGGGTGCACCGGTGGCTCCAGTAGCCGTACCGTGTCACTATTGTGGGTTGAGTGGTCATGATTTCGGGGAATGTCCTAATGTTCCCCCAGAGCCTGAGTATGAGCACACATTTTCCCAAAATGCTCATTATGACCATTACGCATCCGCGTACAATCCGAGAGTGATGGATTCGTGGGGAGACAATTCGTATTCAAATTCTTATACTTCATTTCCACCACAATATCCTCCTCCCGAATACCCAGAATTCTACCAACACCCCACTCCAAATCATTGGACTCATTCTCAGCCAATCACACCCAACCTCAAAATTTCCCAAGATCTGACTTGGACCTCCTCGTTGACCGCATACAAAATCTGACACTTCAAGTGAGTCAACTGACGCAACAATTAAGTGAGGAGAGTAACTTTTCGTGTCAACATGAGGGTTTATCTTCTGAAATCGAACCACCACCACATCCACAAATTCAAAGCACAATCTTTCAAAGTCAAACTCCTAGTCAGTCTGAGGGACTTGGGGTTTCAATTCACGATCACTTAGTGGAGGATTCGATTCAAACTGAGAATAACTTGGACCAGTTCTATTATGAGTCGGCACAGGATTGTGCCTTACCTTTTTGTCCCGTGGCCCTTGAGCCACATGATCTTATTGTTGTACCTCCTAAGGACTCACCTCTGGTGGAGCAAGAGCTCCCTAGTACCCTCAACTTCAAACAACCTGATGAGAGTTTGCCTCTCACTTTTGTTCCTGATCATCTTGGAAATGATGGAACATCAAACAACCACATTGCTCATGAGGGTATTAGGAGTTCCTTGGAGGATACCTTGGGTATGAGACCCACTTCCTGTTCCCCTGGTGAGTTGGACATGCATAACGAGGTGCTTGACCTCGTTCCGACCCACCAGCCTGTTGGTTGGAGAGTTTGGATTGACGATCATAACTTCAGCAGCGCAACGGGAGAAACTCTTCTTCCGGTGCCCCTCATTTCCCAAACTCTTGAGAGGTTCAAGCTCTTTCAGTTTGATCCTTTGAATGAGACGCCTTTGCGTCCAATTCACGAACCTCTCATTTCATCTGGTGCTCTTTGTGAAGGGGGCCCACACATGCGTATTCTGGCCCCACGTGGTGTCATGTTCCCTTTCCAAGTGCATTGACCCACTCTTGAGGTTCCCATTTGATGTCTTTTGACAAATGAAGATGGGAATTTATGTTTGTACATAGTTATATAAAAAAAGAAAAAAAAGAGAAAAAAAAGAAGAGAAAAAAAAAGAAAAAAAAAAGTTCAATAAAAGACTCCTTCAGTGAGCATCGATTGTTGTGAGCCCCAACCCTTGTGTATTTGGGCTCCATTTCTTTCACGTATTTGTACCCTTTCTTTAGCATCTCACAGGTTTTGAGGGAATTTGGGTTGTGTCCATCAACATAGCCATACACTTCCCTTTATACTTCACGTTGGTGAGATCTCTCCTTTTTCATGCATAAACCCATGTAGTATCTTGCTTGCATTCATTGAGGACAATTCATGAAGTAGGTGTGGGGGGGTGTTTTACGTGTGTACATAGTTGAGTCTTTTTCCTTTGATTTTGTTTTCTTTTGTTTGCATTGTTAGGGTCATGATAGTGTGCTGCATTTAATATCGATATATCTGCTTGCCATGATCCTTGGGTGACTTGTCTTCTTTTGCTTGCCTAGTGCTTCAAAATTTTCACATTTCTTTCAAAATCTTCATGTGTTTTCGAAAGAAAATGTTTTGTGGGTTTTGCGTGTGTTTAGCATGTGCAAAACCGTTGAGAGGCAAAGTAAAAAGAAAGCTCCCAAAATTGTCTTGAACTTGATGCATTAGGATATCTAGTACGTGGCTTTAGGATTTATCGAGTCGTTAGGATGCACCCCAGTTTTCCCTTGGGGGTGAGTAATCATAGGGTTTCAGTGCTCAAACATTTAATGAAGTCCACCCTGAACCTAGTGAGTCAATAATTCGTGTCTGTTAACTTAAGGAAGTTTGTTGTAGTCAAGGACCCTCTAAATCCTGTTGTGAGACATTAGTGTAGGGGTTTTGGTTCATGTGTAGATAACAAAATATGTGAGTAGGTGTTCTCTCTTCTAGCACGGCTCCTATCACTCGGGAAAGTAGGTCTGAGGGGACTTTGTGCCTGGTGCTTTCGAGTCATCTGACTTGGGATGCGCCGACTGAACTCTCGTTACACGGGTGGTAGGGATTGCCCTATGTGGAGATGTGGGGAAAGGTGTACGTGATAGTGTAAGTCCTCATGGGCAATGATGCACGGAACCTGACCCTGGGAGAATGAAGCTCCAACTAATAAAAAGTAAAAGAAAAAAAATGTGAAAAGAAACAAAAAGAAAAAAATATGATAATGCAAATAAGAACCTTAATGGACTTTACACTTTGTAGCACTTGAGGATGTTGAGGTTGTCCATGTCTTTCACATAATTCCTTATTTAACTTGCACGAATGGTTCATTAGGGTAGAGGTGTGGACTGATCACCTATATAGAGTCGGCCCGTAGCATTACCGCGTCCATTGATCGACAAAATATTTCCAACGAGTCGAGGTCTAGATTGAATAATGCATCTTGTTCGGATTTTGTGGGTATATCCGCTGAAAACCCTCAGGAGACAACACTCCTCCTCCTTGGCAAAAAAGAGGTTTAACGGCTTGTTGCACGTGCTAAGTGCAACCGTGATTCCTACGAAAGTGAGTTAGGATTTCTTGTTTCTCGTTTGTTTTTTTCTTTCGTTGTTTTGCTCGAGACTAGCAAAAACTTAGGTGTGGGGGTATTTGATTGACATCATTTCATGCTCATATTTGTATCTTATATCCATTATCTTACACCTAAGCAATGCTACGTGACGAGTTTTATGTTTAGTTTTCAGGAATAAAGAGGTTTGAAGAGAAGAGCCATGAAAGGACCCAAAAGCTGGGAAAAAGGACTGAATGGTGAGATCTAGGGACCAAGATGCAAGGGAGAAGGACCTGAATGTAAGACAGAAGGACCTAAGAGCAAAACAGAATACTCCACACCATCATGGGGAGTATTTTACCAATTCTATTCGGGTCGGAGCTCCAACAAGTCGAGTAACCGCATCAAAGACCAACAATACCAGAAAGCAAAACCCACAACAAATTCCAACACGATCGGACAATTTTGGACCGCCAATTGGCGGTCTTGGACCGCTAATTGGCGGTCCATATTGCTCAGGATCCGTCGAAATTTCTCCTGGACTTGTATTAATGTTCGTTTAGGCTATTTTTGGTATTGGTTTAGTCCCACATCGGGGGATTGTCCCCGATTAGCTTTTTCCATGCTTATAAATAGAACTCTTCACCTTCCATTGTAATTACCCATTGTTTGGTGGCATTCTCTCTAGCTTTTTCCATGCTTATAAATAGAACTCTTCACCTTCCATTGTAATTACCCATTGTTTGGTGGCATTCTCTCTACTAAGGAGTGAGCCTTGAAGCAATAACTCAAGGTGGAGAAGAATGCTACCTTCAATGTGAGTCATTGTTAATAAAAGTTTATTTGTTTCTTTTAATCTTGTCTTGTTATGTTGCTTGTTTTGTATGGGTTGCTTTACTTTGTTTAATTTCTTGTTTAGTAATTTTAGTATCTTAGTTAAATGTTTTCTTTACTTAGTCTAATCAGTAGTGTAATGAGTAGTGAGTAGTTCCATCCCCATTTGGGGGGTGGAGAAATATGTGATATAATCATGTAGTGTATTAAGTGTGTGTTATTTTTATCCCTTGAGCTTTATATGATTTCCATAACCATCTAATGGGTTTTCACTCTTATCTTTGATATGCTAATGCTCTTGAATGAAGCTTAGCTTATGCTTTGATTAGTGGACCTATTTTATGGGGAATGATAAGGTTAGGATATGGATGTAGTTTATGATTTCATGCACTACATGTTGTGAGGAGCTTAATGAACACACACACACACACTTCTTTATGTTCACATTATTTCTCTACCCCCTATGGGGCTTAGTTTTATTGCTTATCTTCATTTCCTTTTTGCATCTTAGTGTAGTTTAGTGTAACCAACCTTTCTTCCCCTTCTTCACCTCTCGCCTTCGAACAAACCAAGTGTCGACACACCTCCCAGTGGACGACCCGTATTTGCCACCGCTTCAACGCGGCCGTGCACTTGCGGTTAAATATAAAACGAGATCAATCACTCGCTTTGTAGGATTTGAAGCATGTCCATATTCCTATTAAAGACCCATTTATTTTGGACAACTTTCTTTTTCCTTGAGGAAGGTCAATCAAGTTCTACACTTAATTGTCATACATCGATTCTATTTCGGATTCCATGGCTTTAAACCATAGTTTGTAGTCCTCTCTTTCCATTGCTTCTTCAAAGGTAGAGGGGTCATTGGTATCAAGTACTATGATCTCGTGAAGTCCCAAATACTTATCGGGTTTCTTCCTTTCCCTCGTAGACATTCTAAGTTCTTTTAGTTCTACGTGTACTTCTCGAACTTCTTCCACAATTTCTTGCGGAATTGGTTCGTGTTCGATTCTCGAACGTACACTAGGTGGGGATGACTGAGTTTCTCTCACATTTGCTTGCGAGGGTCTCTCACTCACGCTCCCACTAACCAAATGATCCTCGGTTGAGCCTTCATGATCTTGAATGTTATCATTCATATCATGATTTTGTAGAATATCTTGATTTTCCTCAAACACAATTCTTCTCCCACTACTTTTATTCTTTCGAGAAACTCTTTTTCTAAGAATATGGCATCTCTCTCAACAATCACTCAACTAGAGGTTTTATGCCAAAAGTAGTATTCTCTTGTCTCATGAGGATAGCCTATAAAGAAGTGCTTATCCATTTTTGGTTGAAGTTTAGTCGACATCAATCTTTTGACGTAGGCCTCACAACCCCAAATCTTGAGAAAATTGGGCTTAGGTGTTTTACCACTCTATAGCTCATAAAAAGTTTTCTCCACGGATTTGGATGGAACATTATTTAGTGTGTAAGCTGCAACTTCTAGTGCACAACTCCAAAAGTAAAGTGACAATTCAGCTTGACTCATCATTGATCGAACCATATTGAGCAACGTCCTATTTCTCCTTTCGGATACCCCATTCCACTGAGGTGTACTGAGCAGAGTGAGTTGTGGTACAATACCACACTCCTTTAGGAACGAATCAAATTTGGTACTCAAGTACTCACCTCCATGATCGGTTCGTAGAGACTTGGTTTTCTTGTGACTGAAATTACAATGTGCACAATGTGACCGAAACCATGATTAATTGTCAATCGGTCGACCGGTTGGTTAATTTCGGTCGACCGGTGGACAAGATTTTGCCAGAATTATTAAGAGAATAATGCTGATCATGGGCTGAATTTTTCCAATTATGGTAAAACGTTTTTAAGGATAATTATGTGTCAATTTGTGATTGGTTTAATGGAGAGAAAAACAATAGATTATGGGTTAGTGCATAGCCCTTGATTTGAGTGTTTGGGGAGCCTATAAATAGGTCTCCTCACCCTACTTATTTAAAATTAATGCAAAATTCTCTATCCCTAATCTCTTCACTAATCCATCCAAACTTTCTCTTAATTATTTTGAGTTTTTGGGAGATTAAATCTCAAGGAGCTTTAGAGGGGTTATTAGCTAGATTCTAAGCTTAATTAGAGATTGATTAACTAGCTCCTTTCTCTCTAATATTGTTTAGAGTTTGGTGAACACTTGGAGGCGAATCAACCGACGATTTGACGTACGACGCAACTCCGGATCTGCATAAAGATTTTAGAGAACATTTTGGTATGATCTTATGACATTTGTTTTAATATGTATGTGAATAATATAGTATTAGAATAAATGTGAAACAATGTACATGAAACTATTGAAAATATGAAAATCGATCATGTATGCATGTATAATTTGTAAAAAATACATACATACATAGGGGAACGAGATCCAACAGGGGTATCAGAGCATTTAGTCCATATTTTCAGTGATTAGACTATATAACTAATTTTAGTTTGACATGCAGTCGAAACAATTCATGTGTAACGTCTTCTTGAAGTTTTCCGACAGTTTTGTTGATATAATTCTAATTAATTCTTTTGATAGTTTTAAATGTTTAAAACATGTCATCTGAATGTTAGAATTAATATTTAGACTTGTGTCTAATATGTAAAAATTTTGTTTTTAATTAAATGATTATTTTACAAGGAATCAATGAAACGAAAGAGACAAATAAGTTTATTTAAAGTTTTTCTTTTGGGAATTTAAATAAACTGCGGTTGAAATGTTTTGTATTTTGAACTATGTATGCATAGATCATTTTAATGGATTTAAAATGATTTTAGAATGGTTTGATTAAGAAATGAAGGATAAACTAAACCGTGTAATATATAGTATATGTACATGCGTTGCACTTGTTCTCGTATGTTGGAACTAGTGAGTTTGTTTGTTCCGATGAAGCCATGTGTGAATCAATGATGTGAATGTTATTGTTATTATTCAATCACAAGGACTTATGTATGTAAAAGTCAATTATCTTTGTCTATGTATATGCATGCATATGAGATGATTTTTACATAGGATTTCCACTAGACAATTTTCAAAAATTTGAGATACATGTTTATATTTTGCAATATTTACATCCGTGGTGCAAGAGGAAGTCATAGAGAAGACTCAAAGGTCAAGGACGCGGGAACATATAAACTCACACCAATGTGTGTCTGAATGGATAGATTTATGTTTGTGTGCTTGACATATATGTGATTGTATGAATGAATGTTAGGATGTGTATAGATATAAATATGCATGATCACCTAAATTCTAAAATCACATATAAATGTTTAATTGTCCAACCAAAAATTAAGAGTATTTTTATTTATTTTATTTTATCGATGGATATTCGGCTCGCCCTTAGCCGGAGATAACTTCCTCCATCTTTGGGAATATTGGGAGATATAAAGTTATCTATTGTTGTGCCATAAATATATACACGAGGTTTGATTCACCCTTAGTGGACACGTGTTTTTATTTGTGAATAAAATGGATAAACATATCTCGTATCAAATGAAATAAGTTTTCTTAACAAGACCCGTAATTAAAACGACAAGAGTCATAAGAGCTTGAAAATGCAGAAGTTTGCAAATTTTTCGAAATGGTTATGATTAGAAAAAGTTTTCTTACCTTGATTTTATAATATATCTGATAACCCTTAGCTAGTTTATATTATAATTGATAGGATCTTGAATTACTGCATTTATGGACATATTTATTTATTTGCGGTATTGATTTTCAAACATAAATTGACATTAAATCTCATATAAATTTATTTTGTAGAAATGTCGAATATTCGACCTATTGTGCGATATGTGATTGAAAGCATCCTTTGCCAAATGATGGCTCCAACTTCATAAGCTGGCAACACAAGCTCAACATCATGTTGAAGTTTGAGAAGCTATCTCATATTTTAGATGGTACCTATGTTGAGAAGGAGGCTAAAGACAAGTGGAAAGACCAAGAGAACCAACTTCACGGTCTAATGTTGACCTCCATGGGTGACTCGCTTCAAGCGAAATACTTGTATTCAAAACCCAAGAAGACCATGGAAGATTTAACAAAGATGTTCATGGATAGTGCTAGAAAAGAGCGTTATAAGACCACCATAGCACTCACAAGGTGCCACATGGCAGATGGAACATCAGTATCCATGCATTGTATTATTATGCAAGGATACATTGAGAAGTTGGTGAAACTCTCTTCCCAGATGCCCAATGACATTGCGGAAGATTTGAATCTTGTCTCTCTAGCCCCGTCCTACAAGGACTTCGTTATGCACTATCATGTACGTGAGAAAGTGGTGAATCTTGAGGAGCTTCACATTGCTCTCAAAATGGTTGTAGTTGACATGGGCAAGGGTCGGGACAAGAACGTCCTATCCGTCCATGGTGGGAGAAAAAAGATCACCAAAGGTAAATGCAAAAACAAATTGGCCAAAAGGGCGTTTAAGGGAATTGGAGTAGGAGGGGCTCGTGCGAGTACATCGAGTCGGAATTCTTTGAAATCTCCGACTCCTAATACGAAGTGTTATCACTGCGGTGGAAAAGGACACATCTGCCCGAATTGCCCCAAGTACAAGGAGGATCTTGACAATGGGGTGATTGAGTGAAAATACCCAAAAGGCTAAATGTATATTGTTATTGAAATAAATTTAGCCACCTCTATCCATGATTGGGTAATTGATACCGGATCTTGTGCTCACATAATCTCTAATGTGCAACTACTAAATGATAGGAAGGAACTCACAAAAAACGAGATGATTTTGAAGGTTAGAAATGGTGCAAACGTCACTGCGATTGCACAAGGCTCCGTGAATCTTCAATTATCTAGTGGTTTAAATTTATGTTTAAAAAACTTCTATTATGTGCCTTCGATTAGCAAGAATATTATTTCTGTATCGTGTTTGTATATGGATAATTTTAATATAAATATTTCAAACTTTTGCTTGTCTATAACGAAGAATGAAATTTTCTATGCAAATGCTTTCATAAGAAATAGACTCCATTTGCTTGAATTAAATAATAGACAAATTTTAAACATCAATAACAAGAGGCTTAAAACTATTAACATGAATAATATGCTCTTGTGACACTATCGTCTTTGTCACACAAGTGAAAAACGCATCAAGAAATTTTAATAAGCTAACCTTCTTGATCAAATTGATTTTAAATCATTGGAGACATGTGAACCTTGCCTAATGGGCAAAATGAACAACCTCACCCTACTTGTTTAAAATTAATGCTAAATTCTCTCTCTCCCTAACCTCTCCACTAATCCATCCGAATTTCTATTAATTATTTCGAGCTTTTGGAGATTAAATCTTAGGGAGCTTTACAGGGGTTATTAGCTAGATTCTAAGATTAATTTGAGATTGATTGTCTAGCTCATTTCTCTTTAATCTTGTTTAGAATTTGGTGAACACTTGGAGGCGAATCAACCGGTCATTCGACGTGCGACGCAACTCCAGATTTGCATAAATATTTTAGAGAACCTTTGGGTATATCCTCTTACATTTGTTTTAATATTTACGTGAATAATATGATATTAGAATAAATGTAAAACAATGAACATGAAATTATTGAAAATATGGAAATCGATCATGTATGCATGTATAATATTTTTCAAATATATACATATATAGGGGCACAAAATCCAACACCGGGACCATGACCAATCGTAAACCACACGAGGGCGACCCAGATTTTGGATCCACACCACCTTCTGGTCTAGAAGGTGGGGTCCACAATCTCATCGATTGGTTCCCATCCCCTTCCTTGATCGATGCTACCCCAGTCGTACTGCTCTACCTTCATGCATCTATTTCCAGAGACGAATGAGAACCACTTTGAGGTTAAGCTTCAGTTTATCTCCATGCTCCCTCACTTCACTGGGAAGGGTGACCCTTATATCTTTCTCAGGGAATTTGAGGAGGTCTGTGCGATGTTCAAGCTGCAACAACTTAGCACAGACTCCATCCACCTTAGGTTTGTTTCCTTTGCACTAAAGGATGGTGCAAATAAGTGGTTGTATAGCAACCAGACGAATGCTTTTAGAACTTGGGATGAATTTCAGTCTGCATTCCTTAAGAAGTATTTTCTAAATGATCGGACTCAAAAACTGAGGAACGAAATCAATTCGTTTTATCAACATGAGACTGAATCATTCCATGCATACTTAGAGAGGTTCAATACTATCCTCATGCCCTCACCATGGCATCGAGTTGTGGCACCTATGTCAGATTGTGTACGAGGGTCTTCACATCCCGTCCCGAACGCTCCTTGAGTCCATGTGTGAATGAGTGTTCTTAGGAAACGATGAAAGGGAGGCATGAGCTTTCTTAGAAGATCTCGCTGAGAAAACCAAGCAATGAGAGTGTGAGGGAACCATCACTATCATCTAGAATAATAATGAGGATTGCAAATACAAACTTAACTAGATCGGGTGCCGTATTTGTTGTCAATACCACTATGGCCACCGAGACACGCATGGCAACCTTAATGCACCGTATGGATTCGATTGAGATCCAAAACTAGCAAGGTGTGTCTGCATCTGTCTGGTTCCTTGTTATTTAGGTGGTCGGATAGGTCATATGGGAGACGAGTGTGCATCCATTCCTCCTGAGATGGAGCCGGTCAATGCCATCTATGATATACCCAGGGATGACCTATATTCATCATCATATAACCCTAGATGGAGGAACCACCCTAACTTTTCCTATAACCAAAATAATATCCATGGTACTAACCACACCAACCTCCCCTACATTCACAATCTTATCAGTCACCCCAAGCGCAACTCGCTAACCCACAAGGTTTCCCAAACTCCAACAATATGGAAACCCGATTTAATTCGTTTGAGACATTGACTCGTAGACTTGAGAACTCAATAAAAAACTTCATGTCGTCCACAAGTCAAGTTCTCACTTCAAGTCAGTAGACCATTAAATCTCTAGAGCTTCAGATGGGCCAATTGACTCAGTTTATACATGAGAGACATATAGAGGGATATTGCCGAGCCAATTTGAGGCTAACCCCCACATGTACCAGGAACAAAACACGCAAAAGAAGAGTTTGGTACCTCGGGGCGGCAAGTGAACCATGTGGAAGAACCTGTACACCATGTCAATATCATTGCAACCTTAAGGAATGGGAAGCAGGTTGACAATCACATTTCTATGCCACAACCACCATATGTGCAGCTTGTGCAGCCCCTCGATGAGAATGGTGTTGAGAAAGAGACTGAGGATGAGGGTAATACATCAATACTTCCTTCTTAGGTACCGTAGAAAACCTACCTGCCAAAATCTCCCTATCCTAGTAGGTTAACCAAAAAGTAGATTGACACAATGGATAATATATTAGATGTCTTCAAACAAGTGAAGGTTAACATCCCCATGTTGGATGTCATCCAACAAATACCTCAATATGCCAAAGTGTTGAAGGATCTCTGCACAACAAAGAGGAAGACCAATGTTCCTAAGAAAGCATTCTTAGCTGCGAGTGTGAGCTCACTTTTGTTCAATCCCACATACACAAAGTACAAGGACCCCGGGTGTCCTAGTATCAGTGTATAATATGAGACATTAGCATAAGTAACATATTACTTGATTTAGGATCAACGGTGAACCTCCTCCCATCTTCTATTTATCAACAGTTGAACTTGGGAGAATTGAAACCAACTAAGATCACCATCCAATTGGTGGAGAGATCCATTATTATCCCAAAGGGGATTATTGACGATGTGCTCATCAAAGTTCGAGATTTTATATTTCCAGTAGATTTTGTCGTCATCGATACCAATCCTGTTGCGAACACCCACTCTCAAATACCATTGATTTTGGGTAGACCATTTCTGGAAACCTCCAATGCCTTGATTAATTGTAGAAATGGACTCATGAAGCTCTCATTCGGTAACACGAGTGCCGAGTTTCATGTGTTCAACTCTGGTAGGCAACAAGAGCCCTTGGACGAACCTTTAAATCTCAACCTCATCCGCCACTTGAAGAAAGCATCACAAAACCAAAAACACCAACGCAACCCGTTGAGAATGTTTGTGTACCCAACGAAAACTCATTGCCTTTCTTCGCAATGACACAGAGTGAGCTGACATCAAACATGAATACACAACGGGAGTGTTTGTTGGATTATTCAGTTGAGACTTTTAGTGAGGGGGACACATGTCATCATATGCCCATACCAGAATGTGTCTTTACCCCATATCTCGTGGTCGTCGAGCCTCATGAGCTTCATCTTGACTCCAACAAGGACCCACCAGCGACCGAGCTTTGGTTTGATAATATAAAGGAGGTTGGGTGGTCCTTGCTGGACCACATGGGGAGAAACCTCATACTTAGTGCGACAAGTGTGTCACATCACACGAATGAGCCTGAGGAACTCATTCTGATGCACCCACCTATTTGGTTGCAGGGTTTTGTTTGACGAGAAACTAAACCCTAGTGAGGCAACACAACTCCACTCATTCACATTGCCTACACCCAACCAATATCATGAGGGGTTTGAGCCTTTCAGTTTTGACATTTCACCCTTCATAATACCTCAGAGTACCAATGAAGCGGGTCCATCATGACAGATCTCTAGTCTGCCTGACTCGATGTTCTCATTTGATGTTCCTTGACCAAATGATTATGAGAATATCTTTGTTGATGTATATATCTTGTTTATAACAAAAAAGAGGAAATAAACAAAAGAAAAAAAGAAGAACAAAGAAAAAAAGAACAAAAGACACCAGAAGTGAGCATTGATTGTTGTTTGCCCCAACCCTAGTGTATTTAGGCCCCATTTGTTTCACATATTTGTCTCCCTTCTTAAGTATCTCACAGGTTTTTGGGAATTTGGGTATACGTCCTTCCACATAACCATGAACTTCCTTTTACGCTTCACGTTGGTGAGATCGTCACTTTTTCATGCATAGATACATCTACCATCTAGTTGCATTCATTGAGGACAATGCTTGAAGTAAATGTGGGGTTGCTTCATGTTTGTATATATGTGGAGTCGAGTCTTTTTCATTTTGTTTTTCATTTTGTTTTTCATTTTTTTGTTTGTATTGTTAGTGTCAAGATAGTGTTCTGCATTTAATATTGATATATCTGCTATGCCATGATCATTGGGTGACTTGTATTCTTTTATTTACCTTAGTGATGTCATTTTCCATTTCTCTAAAAAATTTAACGAGTTTGCGAAAGAAAATATTTTGTGGGGTTTGTGTATGTGTTTAACGTATGCAAAACCGTTTTGAGGCAGTCAAAAGAGAAGCTCCCAAAATTGACTTGAACATAATACATTAGGATATCTAGTACACCAGCTTTAGGTCTTATCTAGTCGTAAGGATGCACCTAGGTTTTCCCTCGGGGGTGAGTAATCATGGGGTTTCAGTACTAAAACAAATAAAGAAGTCCACCCTGAACCTAGTGAGTTGAATAATTCGTGTATGTTAGTATAAGGAAATTTATTGTAGTCAGGGACCCTTAAACACCGGTTCTGAAACCTTAAGTGTCGGGGTTTTGGTTCCCATGTAGATAAAGAAATAAGTTAGCATGATGTTCTCTCTTCATGCACGACTCCTATTACTCGGGAAATTAGGTTCGAGGTGGCTTAGTACTTGGTGCTTTCGAGTCATTTGACTTGGGATTCACCGACCGAACTCCTGTTACACGGGTAGTAAGGATTGTCCAATGTGGAGATATGTGGAAATGTGTACGTGATAGTATGTCCTCATAGGCAATCATTCACGAAACCTGACCCTGACAGAATTTTCCACCAACTAGTAAAAAAAGAAAAAAATGGTAATACAAATAAGAATGTTAATGGACTTTACACAAAGTATCAATTGAGGAAGTTAAGGTTGTCCATGTCTTTCACTTAAGTCAAAAAGGACCTGAACGCGTGAAAATGACTGATCGGTGAGACATATGGACCTATTTGCATGAGGGAAGGAGACAGATGTAAGCCAAAAGGACCAATTAGAAAATCGAGAAACTCCACACTATCATGAGGAGTATTTTGGCAACTAGATTTGGGTACAGACCCCAATAACCAATCTGAGTGCACCCCACGTGAAGAATTGAAGCACTAAAGAAGATATCCGAAAATGGGTCCGATCCGACAAAAAGTGACCGCTGATTGAATTTAAGTTTAACCACTAGTGCACGACCGCGTTGAAGTGGTGGCAAATATGTGTTGATACACATGGAGGTGTGTCGACTCTGGTTTGTTCGAAGGCAAGTGGGAAAAGAGGGGAAGATTTTGTGATTACACTAAACTAGTAAGCAACAAAGAAGGAAATGAAAGCACGAGAGGAACTAAAACTAAAGTAAGCAACTACTAATAAGAGAGATGAAATTCAGGAATGGAAACCCCTAAGTGGTGGAGTGTGTGTACACATGAAATAAGAGGTGATGAATGCATTCAATAGAGCACAAGTGTAGGTAGTGTTGCTATGCATAAGAAGTACCTCATGGCAAACCTTATCATCCAAATCACTAATTGTAATATCCTAAACTCTTTCTTTACACTAATCTTGTTTTGGGCTTGATTAGGGGCTGTTTAGGGAGGTTTAAGAGTTGGTGAGATGGACGACTGAGATTGATTGGAGAATTTGTATATAAAGGTTGGTTTCTCTCTCTCACACGTTCTCAACTCTCACTCTCTCTCTCTTTCTCTCTCATTCGCCGCCCTCCCTCTCAGCTCCCTGGTGCATGGTCGTCGGCGAGGTAGAGCTCGAACGTTCTCCAGAGCGGAGAAGATCGTGACGTGGTTGGTTGTCGCCGGAGGTCGGGTTCGTCAGGGAAAGCTCGTCGTTGGGTCTTCGAAGGGTTCTTCAAGTCTTCAAGGTATGTCAAGCTTTACTTTGATGCTCACTTATGCTTTCGTGAGTGTTGGAGTGGTCGACGGTAGGCCGGATGGCTCGTCGGACCTGTGCAGCAGTTTCTGCACTGGTAACGGTCGACCGGTGGCATGGTTCGGTCGACCAGTCGTAGTGTAAATTGGGTGAAATCTCTCGTACCGGTCGAACGATACCTTGGAGGTGGTCGACCGGTAGTTCATATTGAGCGAGAGTTGGGGACTCTGTGTGTTTTCAGTCGAACGGGACCCCTTTGCCGGTCGACCGAAAGCACTGTAGTAGGTCGGTTAGGGCGTTGACCATCCAAACGGTCGACCGCCTAGTTGACTCGTTCGACTGCCGATTTAAATAACTTAAAGTTTGTTCGACCACGTGAGTATGGGGCCAACTCAAGATGGCAACGGGTGTCCGGCCCTAGAGGGGCAACGGTACAGACATTGCCGCCCTGAGAGTGGTCTTCTGGACCAGCTCGAGATGGCATCGGGTGTCCGGCCCTAGAGGGGCAATTGTACAAACATTACCGACCTGAGAGTGATCCAGCGTGTGTTGTAGCCGAGGATGTTTCCGGCTGTGGTACCTGGGGCACGTGTGAGGGTTGGGCTAGAGGACCCACGAGACCCGTTACTCTTTGGTGTCTAGTGTGGTAGGGGGAGAGTTCCCGGGGGCCCAGTGAGATGTTGATTGTTTATTTCATTTCATTTCACACATGCTTATTGTTGTCTAGTTCATTTATTGTGTTAGAGGTTTGACATACGGGGTTTCCTCATGGGAAACTCAGGCATATTCATGTTTTATGTCAGGCCGTGAGTGGCGCTAGGAGGTGGTGACTGAGGAGGAGCACGTTCGGGGCCAGATCCTGCTTTCCCTGTTTTGAGGTCCGAGTGATTACATGTATATTTTCCCTATCTTTGTTGTAATCACACTTTTGAAACTCTCAGATACATATATTGTATATATGTTGGTGCACCAGTTGTTTATTTTCTTCGGTAATATCCTCGTGTTGTGTTTTATAAAAAAATTAAATTTCTTCCACTTCGAGGATGTTACACTAACCTAAGTGATTAATATGAGCATGTTCAAGTTTATTATTAAGAACCTAAACAAGTATGGAATGTACCTAAAGATTATGGTAGAAACCATCAAGTATTATCTTCAATTCAAACAAGCATACTAACATTTCTCACATACAACAATATTTAGCATTCATTCCATTCTACATGACATGTATAAACATCAACTCCACCCCCAAAGCGGGATGAAACTACTTACTACTGATTAAAAGAAGACAATTTTTTATGGTAATTAAGATAGGAAATGGAGACATGATAATTACTTCTACTAAGATTAAGACAAACAAAACAAGCTAAACAAACATGCATTAAAACAAAGACAACGTTAACACAAACTATGAAGAATTTTTTTATTTGCATGACTCACATTACAAGTAGCATTCTTCTCCACCTTGAGTTTTGCTCCAAGGCTTACTTCAAGTAGAGATATTGCCACCAAGCAATGGATAAATACAAAGGAGAATGAAGAGTTCTACTTATAGTCATAGAAAAAGGCAATCGGGGACATTCCCCAATGTAGGACTAATGCACTACTAAAAATAGATACATGATCCGCCAAAATCTTATCGGATCCGGAGAAAAACCGACCGCCAATCAACGATCTTGGACCGCTAATTAGTGTTCTATGTGCTTCGGATCGGGTATGGATTTGGAGTGTGGTTGTCTGACTTGATTTCGTCTCCTGTAGTGCACCCTAATCGGTTGTGTGAGTTGCGACCCGAACCCAATTGCCAAAATACTCATCATGATGGCGTGGAGTGCTTGATTTTTCTAATTAGTCCTTTTGGATTTACATCCGGGTCCTTCTCTCTTGCATCTTACTTTATAAGTCTTGCAACTTAGTCATTTTCCTTGCTTTTAAGTCCTTTTTAGTCTTTTCTTCTCAAACTTGTTTATTACTAAATCTTAAACATAAAACTCGTTACGTAGCATTGTTTAGGTTAAAGATAATTGATATAAGAAAGAAATATATACATGATATTATCAAATACCCCCACACCTTACTTTTGCTAGTCCCGAGCTAAATAAAGAAAGAGAAAAGTGAAAGAAAGGAAAAAACAAACGAAAAATAGGGAAATCCTAACTCACTTTCGTAGGAATCATAGTTGCACTTAGCACGTGCAACAAGCCGTTAAACCTCATTGTTGCCAAGCAGGAGGAGTGTTGTCTCCTGAGGGTTTTCAGCGGATACACCCACAAAAGCCGAACATAGATGCATTATTCAACCTAGCAAGATGACTCGATGTACCCATTTTTGTCGATCATAGGATACGGTAATTCTACTGGCCGACTCTATATATGTAATCAGTCCACACACCTAGCCTAATGAACCATTCGTACAAGTTAGTTAAGTACTTAAGTGAAAGACATGGACAACCTTAACATACTCAAGTGATAAAAAGTGTAAAGTCCATTAATGTTCTTATTTGCATTACCAATTTTCTTCTTCTTTTTGTTCTTTTTTTATACTAGTTGGTCTGCAATTATCCCTGGGTCAGGTTTCGTGTATCATTACCTATGAGGACTTACACTATCACGTACACCTTTCCCCACATCTCAACATAGGGCAATCCCTACCACCAGTGTAACGGGAGTTTGGTCAGTTCATCCCAAGTCAGATGACTCGAAAGCACCGGGCACAAAGTCCACTTGGATCTAATTTCCCAAGTGACAGTAGTCGTGCAAGAAGAGAGAACACATACTCACTTATTTCTTATCTACATATGAAGAGAGAACACCATGCTAACTTATTTCTTTATCTACATGGGAACCAAAACCCCGACACTTAAGGTTTCACAACAGGAGTTTAAGGGTCCCTGACTACAATAAACTTCTTTATACTAACATACACGAATTATTCAACTCACTAGGTTCATGGTGGACTTCTTTAATTGTTTGAGTACTGAAACTCTATGATTACACACCCCCCGAGGGAAGACCGGGGTGCATCCTTATGACTATTTAAGACCTAAAGCCGGTATACTAGATAATCCTAATGCATCATGTTCAAGACAACTTTAGGAGCTTTCTTTTTTACTTTATCTTTCACCAGTTTTGCACATGCTAAACACACGCAAAATCCACAAAATATTTTCTTTCGCAAACACATGAAGATTTTGAAAGAAATGCGAAAATTTAAAGGACAAGGCAAGCAAAAGAAGACAAGTCACCCAAGGATCATGGCAAGCAGATATAACGATATTGAATGCAGCGCACTAACATGACCCAAACAATGCACATAAAAGAGAACAAAATCAAAAGAAAAGACTCGACTATGTACATACGTAAAACAACCCCCTACACTTACTTCATGCATTGTCCTCAATGAATGTGAGCATGACACTACATGGATTTTATGCATGAAAAAGAAAAGATCTCGCCAACGTGAAGCACAAAGGGAAGTTCATGGTTATGTTGATGGACACAACCCAAATTCCCTTTAAAAGCTATGAAATACTAAAGAAGTTATACAAATACGTGAAAGAAATTGGCCTAAATACACAAGAGTTGGGGCCCACAACAACCTATGCTCACTCATGGAGTCTTTTATTGTAATTTGTTTTCTTTTTTTGAAATATAACTATGTACAAAAATAAATTCCTATCTTCATTTGTCAAAGGACATCAAATAGGAACCTCAAAAGTGGGTCAATGCACTTGGAATAGGAATATGACACCACGCGGAGCCAGAATACTCATGTGTGGCCCCCCTCATAAAGAGCACAAGATGAAAGGAGAGGTTCATGAATTAGACGCAAAGGCGTCTCATTCAAAGGATCAAACTGAAAGAGCTTGAACCTCTCAAGAGTTTGGGACATAATGTGCAACGGAGGAAGAGTTTATCTCGTTGTAGAATTGAAGTTATAATCGTCAATCCAAACTCTCCAACCAACATGCTGGTAGGTCGGAACGAGGTCAAGAACCTTGTTATGCATGTCAAACTCACCAGACGAACAGAAGGTGGGTCTCTTACCGAAGATATCCTCTAAGTAACTCCCAATACCCCCATTGGCGATGTAATTGTTTAATGTCTCATCATTTCCAAGATGATCAGGAACAATAGTGAGAGGCAAACTCTCATGAGGTCGTATGAAATTAAGGGTACTAGGGAACTCTTGCTCCACCATAGGTGAGTCCTTAAGAGGTACGACAACAAGATTATGTGGCTCAAAGGCCACAAGATAAAAAGGTAAGGCACAATCCTGTGCCGACTCATAATGAAACTGGTCCATGCTATTTTCAATCAAATTCTCCACCAAATGATCGTGAATTGAAACCCCAAGTCCCTCAAACTGATTAGGAGTTTGACTTTGAAAAATTGTGCTTGGAATTTGTGGATGTAGGGGGTGGGTCGATATCAGAAGATAAATCCTAATGTTGACAAGAAAAGTTACCCTCCTCACGTTGACGTAATTGCTGTGTCATTTGACTCACTTGCATTGCCATATTTTGTATAGACTGTTGAGTTGTTTCCATGAACGTAAGGAAAATTTGTTTCAAGGAATCAGGTATGTGGTCAACTATGAGGTCCAATTCTGAATTTTGGAGATTTTGGGGTTGGGTGTTTTTGGGCTGAGAATGAGTCCAATGATTGGTCATGGGTGACTGTTGGTAGAATTCTGAGTATTCGGGAGGAGGATAATGGGGGTGGGCATGATGTACAAAAATTTGAATAAGTATTGTGTCCCCATGAATCCATCCCTCTCGGGTTGTATGCGGATGCGTAATGGTCACATTGAGCATTTTGGGAAAATGTATGCTACTAAGGCTCTAGGGGGACATAAGGACATTCTCCGATAACATGACCACTCAACCCACAACAGTTACACAGTACGACTACTAGAGCCACCAGTGCACTCATATCGTCTACCGCACGCAAGAAAGAGGCCAAAGTTTGTTGTAATGTCTCAGTTTGTTGACCAGCATATGATCCGACATAACTAGATGGTGGTCTAGCCATTGGTGACTCTCTCATATTATCCCAAACAGAAGATTGCTCTGCCACACAATTAAGATTGTCCCAACCATACGAGGTGTTTGTCTGAGGTACCCCCAGATGCAACAATGATATGGATGGTTGCCTATGTAACCATTCATCTTGCCAAAGAACTCTTGAGTCGACCACTCTCACCACCACGAGGCCAAACTCGCAAAAATTGCTCAACTTGACCCTAAAACGCTAACAGAGATTGTAAAGGGGAGGGGACTAGAATTTAGAAGTAGGTGAGAAGAAGATGACTCAGAGGAGAAGGGAAGAATCCTTAAAGCTAGCGTGGGTAAAAGGTGAGGGTAAAAGTCTAGTCTAGCAAACATGGCTCAAGCAGCCTACTGTCACTATAGGTACTTACAGCTAGACGACGCCTAACTGCGAGGTCACACGGCCTCAACACGCCTCACCTCCCTACGACGAAGACCACAGAGCCCAACAAGTGAGCCAAGATCCCGAGATCTCGTCTCTCCTACTTTTGACAAAGTGGGTGACGCCGATCAGGCCATGAAGGTCGTGACCGTATCACTTTCGTAATGCGTTTGAGTCCTAGGGCCAATGTCTACTTGATTTTAGATTAAGGCTTTACTTGAGTGTGCTTTTTGGGGATAAAGGAGGGGTGATGAAATCCCCCACATTATCTTTGAAGACCATAGGTGATACCCCTTAAAGATGTTTTAAAATCTTAGGCTAGCAAGCAACTCACCAAAGAAGCACTCGTCACTCTTGTCACAATGCACCTTACTAACTAATGCATGCTCTAACCATGCATGAATGAGAGAATGGGTGCACGTACCTCACACTATCAATCGACAACAGGAATTTAAAGCAATTGAAAGACAATGTGCATTCGAGGTCTATAAGTGAGGCATGACCTAGATGGAAATTAGTCTAATCTTTTGCTTTGACTTTTATGGTCCAATTGTCTTAAAAATGGCAATTGATTGATCTTGGAGCAAACTACAGGTCACAACAAGCATAATTGAGCTCCTAGACCATTAGATTGAAATAAAAAATAATCAGAAGAAAATTTGGAGCAAAAGAAACTCACCAGGCTGCCAATAAACAGTCTCAGACCGCTGATTGGCAGTCCAAATAGCTGCTCTCTTCTCCAAATTTCTCCTGGTGCCTCCCCTCGATGCCGATATATCACAGAAACAAGCAAAAACTAAAAACAAAAGATTAAACCCACTCAAACCATCCAAACCAGGGTCTGGACAGATTACCTCTCTGACATGGTGCCAAAAACTTGATTGAATTTAAGTTCAACAGCAAGTGCACGATCGCGTTGAAGCGGTGGAAAATACGGGTCAATCCACAGGGAGGTGTGTCGACTCTAGTTTGTTCGAAGGCAAGTGGGAAAAGAGGAGAAGAAGTTGTGATTACACTAAACTAGTAAGCACCAAAGAAGGAAATGAAGCACGAGAGGAACTAAAATTAAACTAAGCAACTACTAATAAGAGAGATGAAATTCAGGAATGGAAACCCCTAAGTGGTGGAGTGTGTGTACACATGAAATAAGAGGTGATGAATGCATTCAATAGAGCACAAGTGTAGGTAGTGTTGCTATGCATAAGAAGTACCTCATGGCAAGCCCTATCATCCAAATCACTAACCTAAGTGATTAATATGAGCATGTACAAGTTTATTATTAAGCACCTAAACAAGTATGGAATGTACCTAAAGATTATGGCAGAAACCATTAAGTTAAGTATTCTATTCAATTCAAACAAGCATACTAACATTTCTCACATACAATAATATTTAGCATTCATTCCAATCTACATGACATGTATAAACATCAACTCCACCCCCAAAGGGGGATGAAACTACTCACTACTCATTAAAAGAAGACAAAACAAAATTAATGTAATTAAGATAGGAAATAGACACATGCTAATTACTTAATACTAAGATTAAGACAAACAAAACAAGCTAAATAAGCAAGCATTAAAACAAAGACAACATTAACACAAACTATGAAGATTTTTTTATTTGCATGACTCACATTACAACTAGCATTCTTCTCCACCTTGAGTTTTGATCCAAGGCTTACTCCATGTAGAGAGAATGCCACCAAGCAATGGGTAAATATAAAGGAGAAGGAAGAGTTCTATTTATAGTCATAGAAAAAGGCAATCGGGGACAATCCTTCGATGTGGGACTAATGCACTACTAAAAATAGACATAAAATACTCTAATACATGACCCGCCTAAATCTTATCGGATCCGGAGAAAAACCGACCGCCAATCAACGATCTTGGACCCTTAATTAGTGTTCCATATACTTCGAATCGGGTATGGATTTGGAGTGTGGTTGTCTGGCTTGATTTTGTATCCTATAGTGCACCCTAATCAGTTGTGTGAGTTGTGACCCGAATCCAATTGCCAAAATACTCCTCATGATGGTGTAGAGTGCTTGATTTTGCTAATTAGTCCTTTTGGATTTACATCCGGGTACTCTCTTGCATCTTACTCCATAAGTCTTGCAACTTAGTCATTTTCCTTGCTTTTAAAACCTTTTTTAGTCTCTTCTTCTCAAACTTGTTTATTCCTAAAAGTTAAACATAAAACTCGTTACATAGCATAGTTTAGGTTCAAGATAATGGATATAAGAAACAAATATATGCATGATATGATGTCAATCAACCGCCAATTGGCCGTCCAAGATTGCCAATTAGCGGTCTTTTTTCTTAGAATCCGACCTGGTTTCTCGTGGATATGGGTTATATATATATATATTTCGGAAATATTTCATTAGCCCCACATCAGGGGATTGTCCAAAGTTTCTTTTTTTCATGCCTATAAATAGATCTCTTCTTCTTCCTTTGTAATCAACTCCTTGATTGGTGACAATTCTCTCTACTTGGAGTAAAACCTTGGAGCAAAAACTCAAGTGGATAGATGCTACTTGTCATGTGAGTCTTGAATAAAATAAATCTTTGTTAGTTTCATGTTGTCTCTTTTAATTCTTGTATGTTTAGCTTAATTGTTTTTAAGTAATCTTAGTATAATTAGAGTGTTTTCTCTTCTTGATATGAATATTAGCATAATGAGTAGTGAGTAGTTCCATCCCCTTTGGGGGGGTGGAGATGATGTACATTTATGTTTTGATGTTTGAAAATTTTTGATTTTTTATTGTCTACAAATTTTGATGATTGTTAGACATGAATGTTTGTTTGTTCATCGGGTTTGTTTTAATCGTCTACATGTTGGGTGATTTTTTATGAGTTTTGCCATAAGATTTAGACACTTCCCTGCTTGGTTTCCTCATGTTTATTGGCTGAAATTTATTGTTGGATATGCTACATATTAGTCGTGTGTTTGTATTAGTTTTACTTGCTTGCTTGATTGAAGAAACTTGTTTTGATGGGGTTTGCCATGAGTTTTTGATGAGTCTTGCCATAATTTTAGACACTTCTCATGCCCTCATCTTGTGATAATCAAGTATTAATTGCTAATATGTTGTGTAAATGGATTGATAGGTCTTTCCAATTCTTTAGGCACATCTTATGCATGAAGACACACACACACACACATACTTGTTTTCACGTGTCATTCACCACTTCTCTCTCCTCAAATGTGCACACACTCCACCCCTCAGGGGTTCATCCATATTTCATTCTGTATCATTTTCTGAATTTCTCTAGTTTTCATTTGCATCATAATCTAGTTTGTTTTGTGTTCATAGTATAATCGTCGTTTAACAGTAGCGTAATGATCTCTTCTTCCATTGTTATTCCCACTTGATTTCGTTCACTCAAAGGATGGCAAGGCTCCCCATGGATCGACTCATACTTGCCCCATCTTCACTGACAGTCGTGCACTTGCGGTTATTTAGTAAAATGTTTGACAGTAACCTAGTCACAAACACACTAGGTTTATGGTAGAAGTCACATACTACTTTTCACATCATTTGGATTTGAATAAATCACCCAAACTTAAGTTGGAAAATCACTCAAACTAAACATGAACCTGTCTGTGCATAACGGTCAACCGAAATGAGTTTTCTGTTCCACCATTTCTTCCACTTAACCGGTACACCAAAAATGATTTTACATAGTTCAACCGGTCGACCGTTTTACCTGTATTTTTAGGATGATTGTTATACTTGTCGTATTCTCCAACGATCGTATTTGTATATATTCACCTAACTCCTATTTTGTTTTTGGCCACAGATCGAACGTTTCCAAGCAAACGATCAACCCAATGAAGACAAACTTCTGGCCCAAAGTCCTTGTTATTTTCGGTCGAACGGACTTCCTTTTGCGTCAGACCATTAAACCTTTATCCTGGCCAAAACCTTCAGAACGGTCGACCGTCGCTAGTTTTAGTTCGATCGTTAACTTAAGTTGTAGCCATTTGGTTCGACCATATTTTATGTTGGTTCGAACGTTTCCTTATTTTCATGGAAACGGTTGACCGTTCATCCCATATCGGTCAACCGGTGTGGAACAGATTTGTTGAACTTCAAAGTCTGATTTGTGTATCTTACACACAACTCTACCAAATCTTTCCCAACAACTATAACACTTTTGGAGCTTATAAATAGAGGTTTTCAAACATTATTTATAGATCTCTCATACTTCCAAATTGCTCCATTGCTAGGGAGAAACTCTCCCATTCCAAGAATCTTAATTCCCACACTCCAAGCTTAAACTTCACCACTTGTGCCAAAAATCCCATCCACTCAAGTGTGCTTAAGTTAGAGTGTTTGTTACTCATCTTTATTTGTTGTCAAAGGTTGTAAGGCTTTGGTGGAAGCTTCCCTCTCATGTTGTGAGAGGAAGACATCAAGCTTAGGGAGGGTGTTTGCAAGCTTGCATTGTAGGAAAGCTTGATCTCGGTCCGGAATGGAAATCAAATTAGTGAAGACGCAAGCGGATCTCGTGGTGCTCGAGCGGGGCTTGCAATAGAGGATTAGGACCCGATTGGGTTGCCAAACCTCTATAAATATCACTGCCTCCATTGTGGTTTGCGTATCTTCCCCCCTACTTGCTCTATTCGTTTTTCCGCTGCATTTATTCTTAGTTTAGAGGATTTAGTTATTAGATTGATTAGGCCATAGCGATCCAACAAATACAAGGTTGGTCGACTCCTCCTTTCATCTCGAAGTTGGATATTTTACTTGTCAATCAAGATACTCTCACTGAGTGGATGATGATAGTTTCGACAAAGAGTGGGAAAGAAGCACTCTCTAGCGGAAGACAAAAATGGGAACCCAAGAAACAAGAGCAGAGGAGTTTCCAACAATGGGGAGCACACCAATCACGAGAAAGGAGCAGACAAAGAAGAGCCTTAAATGCTACAAGTGTGGCAAAAGAAGTCACTTTGCAAGGTACTGATGGTCGAAGAGAAGTTAGACAAAGAAAATACTGCAACACAAAGTCACAAAGAGTGTGATAGTGAAGAAGAATGAGACGTGCAAATATCTATGGCGTCAGTAGAGGAGTGATTGATCGTTTTATATTTAACCGCAAGTGCACGACCGCGTTGAAGCGGTGGCAAATACGGGTCGTCCACTGGGAGGTGTGTCGACACTTGGTTTGTGCGAAGGCGAGAGGTAAAGAAAGGGAAGAAAGGTTGGTTACACTAAACTACACTAATGTGCAAATGGAAATGGAAGAAAAGCAAGAAAACTAAACCCCAAAGGGGGTAGAGAAATAATGTGAACATAACGAAGTGTGTGTGTGTTCATTAAGCTCCTCACAACATGTAGTGCATGAAATCATAAAACTACATCCAACTTTGCCTCTACATGAATTAAGATAAGACTACATCATTAAAACATACAAGACAATAATTGGAATGAAGCTAAATGAACTCAAGTATAAAGACTATACCCTACTATGCCTCCACATGAATTAAGATTTCACTACATCATTAAAACATACAAGACATTAGCTAAGGTAAAGACAACAAGAGCTCATACACTACAACTTGTGTTTCCAATATTAGCTTCATCCATATCCTAACCTTATCATTCCCCATAAAATAGGTCCACTAATCAAAGCATAAGCTAAGCTTCATTCAAGAGCATTAGCATATCAAAGATAAGAGTGGAGACCCATTAGATGGTTATGGAAATCATATAAAGCTCAAGGGATAAAAATAACACACACTTAATACACTACATAATTATATCACATATTTCTCCACCCCCCAAATGGGGATGGAACTACTCACTACTCATTACACTACTGATTAGACTAAGTAAAGAAAACATTTAACTAAGATACTAAAATTACTAAACAAGAGATTAAACAAAGTAAAGCAACCCACACAAAACAAGCAACATAACAAAACAAGATTAAAAGAAACAAATAAACTTTTATTAACAATGACTCACATTGAAGGTAGCATTCTTCTCCACCTTGAGTTATTGCTTCAAGGCTCACTCCTTAGTAGAGAGAATGCCACCAAGCAATGGGTAATTACAATGGAAGGTGAAGAGTTCTATTTATAAGCATGGAAAAAGCTAATCGGGGACAATCCCCCGATGTGGGACTAAACCAATACCAAAAATAGCCTAAACGAACATTAATACAAGTCTAGGAGAAATTTCGACGGATCCTGAGCAATATGGACCGCCAATTAGCGGTCCAAGACCGCCAATTAACGGTCCAAAATCTTCAGATCGTGTTGGAATTTGTTGTGGGCTTTTCTTTCTGGTATTGTTGGTCTTGGATGCGGTTACTTGACTTGTTGGAGCTTCGACCCGACTCGAATTGGTAAAATACTCCCCATGATGGTGTGGAGTATTCTGTTTTGCTCTTATGTCCTTCGGTCTTACGATCATGTCCTTCTCCCTTGCATCTTAGTCCCCAGGTCTCACAATTAAATCCTTTTTCCTGCTTTTGGGTCCTTTCATGGCTCTTCTCTTCAAACCTCTTTATTTCTGAAAACTAAACATAAAACTCGTCACGTAGCATTGCTTAGGTGTAAGATAATGGATATAAGATACAAATATAAGCATGAAATGATGTCAATCAAATACCCCCACACCTAAGTTTTTGCTAGTCCCGAGCAAAACAAAGAAAGAGAAAAGCAAACGAGAAACAAGAAATCCTAACTCACTTTCGTAGGAATCACGGTTGCACTTAGCACGTGCAACAAGCCGTTAAACCTCTTTGTTTCCAAGGAGGAGGAGTGTTGTCTCCTGAGGGTTTTCAGCAGATATACCCACAAAATCCGAACAAGATGCATTATTCAATCTAGACCTCGACTCGTTGGAAATATTTTGTCGATCAATGGACGCGGTAATCCTACGGGCCGACTCTATATAGGTAATCAGTCCACACCTAGCCTAATAAACCATTCGTGCAAGTTAAATAAGGAATTAAGTGAAAGACATGGACAACCTCAAGATCCTCAAGTGATACAAAGTGTAAGGTCCATTAAGGTTCTTATTTGCATTAACATTTTTTTTCTTTTTGTTTCTTTTCACACATTTTTTTTCTTTTTTCTTTTTATTAGTTGGAGCTTCATTCTCCCAGGGTCAGGTTTCGTGCATCATTGCCCATGAGGACTTACACTATCACGTACACCTTTCCCCAAATCTCCACATAGGGCAATCCCTACCACCCGTGTAACGGGAGTTCGGTCGGCGCATCCCAAGTCAGATGACTCGAAAGCACCAGGCACAAAGTCCCCTCAGACCTACTTTCCCGAGTGATAGGAGCCGTATGAGAAGAGAGAACATCTACTCACTTATTTCTTATCTACACATGAACCAAAACCCCTACACTAATGTCTCACAACAAGATTAAGAGGGTCATTGACTACAACAAACTTCCTAAATTAACAAACACGAATTATTGATTCACTAGGTTCAGGGTGGACTTCTTTGAATGTTTGAGCACTGAAACCCTATGATTACTCACCCCCAAAGGAAAACTGGGGTGCATCCTAACGACTCGATAAATCCTAAAGCCACGTACTAGATATCCTAATGCATCAAGTTCAAGACAATTTTGGGAGCTTTCTTTTTACTTTGCCTCTCAACGGTTTTGCACATGCTAAACACACGCAAAACCCACAAAACATTTTCTTTCGAAAAGACATGAAGATTTTGAAAGAAATGTGAAAATTTTGAAGCACTAGGCAAGCAAAAGAAGACAAGTCACCCAAGGATCATGGCAAGCAGATATATCGATATTAAATGCAGCACACTATCATGACCATAACAATGCAAACAAAAGAAAACAAAATCAAAGGAAAAAGACTCAACTATGTACACACGTAAAACACCCCCCCACACCTACTTCATGCATTGTCCTCAATGAATGCAAGCAAGATACTACATGGATTTATGCATGAAAAAGGAGAGATCTCACCAACGTGAAGTACAAAGGGAAGTGTATGGCTATGTTGATGGACACAACCCAAATTCCCTCAAAACCTGTGAGATGCTAAAGAAATGGTACAAATACGTGAAAGAAATGGAGCCCAAATACACAGGGGTTGGGGCTCACAACAATCGATGCTCACTGAAGGAGTCTTTTATTGAACTCTTTTTTTTCTTTTTTTTCTTTTTTTTTCTTTTTTTTATATAACTATGTACAAACATAAGTTCTCATCTTCATTTGTCAAAAGTCATCAAATGGGAACCTCAAGAGTGGGTCAATGCACTTGGAAAGGGAACAAGACACCACGCGGGGCCAGAATACGCATGCGTGGGCCCCCTTCACAAAGAGCACCAGATGAAATGAGAGGTTCATGAATTGGACGCAAAGGCGTCTCATTCAAAGGATCAAACTGAAAGAGCTTGAACCTCTCGAGAGTTTGGGAAGTAAGAGGCAACGGAAGAAGAATCTCTCCCGTTGCGGAACTAAAGTTATGATCATCAATCCAAACTCTCCAACCAACAGGCTGGTGGGTTGGAACGAGGTCAAGCACCTCGTTATGCATGTCCAACTCACCAAGAGAACAGGAAGTGGGTCTCATACCCAAGGTATCCTCCAAGGAAATCCTAATACCCTCATGAGCAATGTAGTTGTTTGATGTTCCATCATTTCCAAGATGATCAGGAACAATAGTGAGAGGCAAACTCTCATCAGGTTGTTTGAAATTGAGGGTACTAGGGAGCTCTTGCTCCCCCAGAGGTGAGTCCTTAAGAGGCACAACATGAAGATCATGTGGCTCAAGGGCCACGGGACAAAAAGATAAGGCACAATCCTGTGCCGACTCATAATGAAGCTGGTCCAAGTTATTCTCAATTTGAATCGAAGCCCCCACTAAGTGATCGTGAATTGAAACCCCAAGTCCCTCAGACTGACTAGGAGTTTGACTTTGAAAGATTGTGCTTTGAATTTGTGGATGTGGTGGTGGTTCGATTTTAGAAGATAAATCCTCAAGTTGACAAGAAAGGTTACTCTCCTCACTTAATTGTTGCGTCAGTTGACTCACTTGAAGTGTCAGATTTTGTATGCGGTCAACGAGGAGGTCCAAGTCAGATCTTGGGAAATTTTGGGGTTGGGTGTTGATGGCCTGAGAATGAGTCCAATGATTTGAAGTGGGGTGTTGGTAGAATTCTGGGTATTCGGGAGGAGGATATTGGGGTGGAAATGATGTATAAGAATTTGAATACGAATTGTCTCCCCACGAATCCATCCCTCTCGGGTTGTACGCGGATGCGTAATGGTCATAATGAGCATTTTGGGAAAATGTGTGCTCATACTCAGGCTCTGGGGGAACATAAGGACATTCCCCGAAATCATGACCACTCAACCCACAATAGTGACACGGTACGGCTACTGGAGCCACCGGTGCACCCATATCATCTACCACATGCATGAAAGAGGCCAAAGGTTCTTGTAATGTCTCAGATTGATGACCAACATATGATCCGACGTAACTAGATGGTGGTCTAGTAGTCGGTGCCTCTCTCATATTACCCAAATATGAAGATTGCTCAGTCACACAATTGCGATTATCCCAACCATACGGGGTATTCGTCTGAGCCACCCCAGGTTGCATGGGTCCGGAATACCAGGGAGAATCATCCTGGTCCCAACAATGATATGAATGGTCGCCCATATAACCATCCATCTCAACAAACAACTCTCGAGTCGCCCACTCTCACCACCACGAGACTAAGCTCGCAAAAAGTGCTTGACTCGACCCTAAAACGCTACCAGAGAGTGTAAAGGGGAGGAGACTATAACGTAGAAGAAGGTGAGAAGAAGATGACTCAGAGGAGAAGGGAAGAATCCCTAGAGCTAGCGAGGGTACAGGGTGAAGGTAGAAGCCTAACTAGCAAGCATGGCTCAAACAATGTAAGGCAATGGGTCCTTAGGCTAGACGACGCCTAACTTCGAGGTCACTAGCCTCGATACGCCTCACCTCCCTACAACGAGGACCACAATGCCCAGCAAGTGATACCAGATCCGGAGATCCAGTACCTCCTACTATCGACAAGGTAGGCAATGCCGATCAGGTTATGGCGGTCTCAACTAGATTACTCTCCTAGTGCGTCCAAAATCCTAGGGCCAATGTCTACTTGCTTTTAGTTAAGGCTTTACTTGAGTGTGCTTTTTGGGGCTAAGGGAGGGGTGATGAAATCCCCCACCTTATCTTTGAAGACTATAGGTGATGCCCCTTAAAGATGTTTTGAAATCTTAGGCTAGCAAGCAACTCACCAAACAAGCACTCACCTCACTCTTGTTTCGATGCAAACCTTACTCACTAATGAATGTCCTAATGCGTGAATGAGTGATAAGGAATGCGTACCTCGCTCCAGCAATCAACGACAAAATGTAAAGCAAAGGAAAGAAAGATGCATGCAAGGTCTACATATGATGCATGACCTAGATGGCAAAGAGTCTAATCTTTTGCTTTGAGTTTTATGGTCCAAGTTGATTAAAGGGGGAGTGATTAATGATCTGGGAACAAACACGAAGTCACAGCATGCAAAATTGGGCTCCCAGATAACTAAAGTAAAGTAATAAACCACCAGAAGAAATTTGAGAGCGGGAAGCCCTTACCTGGCCGCCAATTGGCGGTCTCCAACCGCTGATTGGCGGTCTCTTTGTGGCTTCTGTTGCTCAAACTTTCCCAGTAGCCTCCCCTTGATGTTCTGGTTCCCTGAAACTAGATAATTCACATCAAAAAATTAGTTTCAAGTCAAACTCAAACAAATTGAAACTTAGCCGAACTTGACGTGATGAGCTCAAGTTAACTTGATTAAATTAGAAGTTCTAGTTTCACCTACCTACGTCTTTTATTTCGCCTATATTCACATGACAAGCCAAATAAACTTTTTGCTTAGCATAACCACGTCTAATTTAAGAGTATCAACATCCATAAATGTGGCCAAAACAAAATGTTGTGATGCAATATAACGCAATTACATTGGTGATATGGTTCTAAATCGATGCTATATTTAAAAATATGGTTTGAATATAAAGATGTTGATTACATTAGCTCAAGATCAGGAGAGTATTGATGCAAGTAAATCATAATCAGGAGAGTATTAGCTCAAGATCAGGAGAGTATTGATGCAAGAAAACCAAAATGTCAAGTTTAACTCCAAATCACGAAAATACGAATATATTCAAGATTAAAACCAAAAAATCAAAATGTTGCATTCACCAACAATAAACGAGAGGAGAAATTTACTAACATAGAAAAGAATCGTTACTACAAGAAAAATCCAAAAATAAACCAACAAAAACGAACTTAACACTTACATTGGTTACGATGTGGAGGAAGACGGAGGAAGAAGGAGAAGAGGGCCGGAGAAGGGGAGGAGAGGTTGGGACATCGCTGTGGTGCCAGAGACAGTGCAAATCGGTCGGAGATCGGTCGCGGAGAAGGGTTCGGTCGCGGGATGGCTAGGGTTTGGGTGGGTTTTTGTCTGAAATGAATGACAGAAAATGCGTCTGTTCAATTTCTTTAAGACCTATAGACGTCGGATGTTATAGACAACCGACGTCTATATGCATGGGGTATAACCGTCGGCTGTCTATAACATCCGACGTCTATAGGTCGATGTCTATACCCTATAGACGTTGGATGCACATGGTATTCCAACAACCGACGTCTATGGGTCGACGTCTATACCCTATAGACGTCGGATAAATGTGGTATTTCAATAGCCGACGTCTATAGTACAACATAGACGTCGGCCATGGTAACGACCGATGTCTATGTTATCTTCTCCATACTAGACGTCGGCCTGTATAACGGCCGACGTCTATTTGGCGACGAGTAAAGCATATTCTGCACTAGTGAGACAAGAAAACCCCGCTACCGGCCCCTTGGGATGGGTTATATGGGTTATGCTTTGACCTTTTAGATTTTGTTCTAATAAAAATAAAAAAAATTAGATCTTATCTTACTTAATATTTGCAAAAAGAAAAAAATAAAAAAGTAGCAAAATAAAAGAAAGAACAAACAACTCAAGACAACATTGTAAATGCTCGTGAACACAAAAAAACTTTCAAATCACGTTTTAATTTATAATAAAATTTCAGGCCGTTATTTCACATAACAAATGCCAACAAACAACATGCCTTGGTAAGGTTTAGTGTAAGACTGTGAGTGGTTGTGGGTTTGGTCGGGCTTTGGAAAGGGTAGACGAGTTTTGTGGGATATCAGGTAGATGGGTTGTCGGGTTAGGCGGGTTTTGCGAGAAAACCACAACCCGCCTTGCTTATTAGGCAGGTTATGCAGGTGGCAGGTTGATTTTTTTGTCCACTACTCGCATTACACGGAACAACATGTCGAACTCACCCCGTTTACAACCCTACTGTCCTGCAAAAGCAGTCCTCTTTTTCACAATTCTGTTTCATGTTAATTTTCGAAATTAGCTTTAAGGGAGGGAAGAGGGGCAGTCAGTAGGGTTGCTGGAGATTGGAAATGTGGTGGAGGCGGCGAATGTTGCTGTGTGTGTTGAAGGGCATCGGCTCTCCGACGAAGGCTTGAAGGCCATTTTGTGTTAGTTTTCAACTCTAACATTTTTCAGAAACCAATCCAAAGAAAACAACTAGATGTAATGAATCAGACGACCAATCCAAACACAAATCAATCCAATCCAGGACAAAATCATCATCATCACGATCATGATCTACATACTAAATCTCATTAACATGAAGGCCTTTACGACGGACTTCCCTTTGCCATGCCCATAGGCGACGAACCTCATCCCATCACCGGACCACTTGAGATGATACACTCTCCCACTCAACACCCTAAACTCATTCTTCAACGCCAGATCACCTCTCCTTCCCAAGATCTGGACGGTCCCGGACATGTCGGTGGACGCGACCCATTCACCGTTGGGGGATAACTTGGCGACCATATACGGTCAGGTAGGCATGGTCAGGCTTTGGAGGCACAGGGAGGAGAGGTGGTTACGTGGGTGGGCGCCTGTGGTGTGGGCGAGGTGAGCGATGTTGGGTGGTCAAAGGAGAGGTGGTGGCGTGGGGATTTAGGGTTCAAAGGCGGAGGAGAGGTGGTGTGTCGTGATTTGGGGTTTAGGCCATCCAACCGCCCGACACATCAGTGGCAAAAAATACGACATCCACCGCCTGAGCGGAAAAGGGGCGGGGATGGGGGTGGGGCACGTGGCCCCTCCTCATTTGTTATTTTTATTTTTTAATAATTAAAAAATGTTATAAAATATTTTTAAAACTATTTTAACTTATTTTTTCAATTTGTTTCTTCTGAAAAAATGTTTTTTATTTGTTTATATTATTTTATTTTTTAAACAAAATTTATCCTGGATTTATCCCCAAATGACGTGGAGGAGAAAGAAAACTAGACGCCTGGAAAATTTCGGGCACGGTTAAAGATGCTCCACGGTTACACAATAATAAAAGAAATAAGGGGTCTCCACGGTTACCCAACGGGGCCTTTGCTGACGGATGAATCTTTGTCGGCAATTGTATCAAATTTATTAAGGAATGTGCAGTGGCGATGGGAATTCCATCGGGAATAATTTGTCAGCGTTACGAGCGTCAGCAATAGTTTTGCTGGTAATTTTTGGCATCATTTTTTTGGTGCCAAATTCCCCCACTTTTGTAGACGGATAGCACAAATAGATCCAACACATAATTAGCATTCAATATCAAATTTAATATGAAATATCATTCCAAGATCAATCACAAAAAAATGCAACATTCATATTCATACTTATTTGAATTATTTTCTTCGTCAGCACTAATCTCTGAATTCGATTGCTTGAGCTGAAGTGAAATAATTGAATGTTATTTAGAAAGTTAGAAGTAAATCAGTAATTTTCAACTTTAGTAACATGGGAAACTCATTTGCAGACGGTGCCAGATATAATGACATCTAACTGGAAGTAAGTCTTCTCGATTTGCAAGATCCACAAATAGATAAGCCAGAAGTAGCAACAAGCAATCGATCATAAAAACTTATACAGGGGTGGGCGAAGAAAAAGAATTGTTACAAGTGAAGCACATCAGTGAAAACGATCATTTGATGCTATGCAGCCAGACAGAATGACTCACAGTTTTGCATAGACAGAAAGCAGTCAGCTGAAAGAAATACTCCTAACAGATGTAGTAAAAATCATATTAGCTAACTTTATATCTAATCAGATGGTAATACAAGACGATAAACTGAATAAATTCACAAGACAGAATTTCCTAGATCACATGCATGAGCATCCAAAATTATTGTACTACCATGTAACTCCTTGGCCCTTGCAAAATCAAATTAAGCGACTTCATGACCTCAGGAAACAAAACAAGCATGAAAAAAAGAATCACAATATCAACAAAAAAATCTTGAATCCACAAAAAAAATCAACAAATCAAGCAACCAATTTATCTCCTAAATCCACATGCCATAAACTCATAAGCATCAAGATATAGCAAACACCACCAAATATCTCTTCTCAAGTCTCAATCTACTACATTATTCCCCAAACCCACATGGCAATATCATCGAAGCATAATAATACCCACTGCCAACTCTTTGAGAAACAAACATCATCAATAACAACGATAACAAGCCATCTATCCCAAACTAGTTAGTGTACAGAAAATAATAAAAAACCAACTTTGTCGACAAAAAATGTGCGAGTGGCAACACCTAGTGAAACAAAAATCTCACATTAAACTCAACTTATATCAAATGGAGAAAGTTATATCACGAGTCTGGCCCAAAAATAGATAGAGAATACATGTATTCCTGCTTTCATCTCAGTTAGTCTTACTGACTAAAGGACAATAGAACCATAGAAAATATATATTTAATCTTACCGCAGTAGTTTGGTCAAAATGAAAAACAGGAAATTTAGGGAAAAACATCCCAGCAGAGGCGACCTTTCCTGATTTCACACTATCGTCCTGCATTAAGATATGAGCAAGCTTAGAGAAAAAAGTATTGGCATAATCATTTTCATTTAGAAGTAAAAGACAGGATCTAAATAACCCACTGGACATGCATATTGTAAAATTCTTATAAGCAAGTCGCATACAAAATTAGAAAATCAGAGGTTCTACGTATCCTGATGAGTGCTGAACACAGGGAGCAATGCTCTAAAATGTGAAGTTTCTTGAACTCTAGTTTCTCATCGATAGCATCATATGTAGTGCTAATGAGAAACAACATGGAAGATTTCATAACATGAAGATGGCATTACTAGACAGGGACGACAGAGGATCAAACATTAAGCTGAGCAATATGCAATAGAAGATCAATGGGAAAGATATCAGATGTGCAAACACATAAGATACAAAAGCACAGAAAAATTAGGGTTGCCACAAGATCCAAGCCATGTATACGATACAAAATGCACATTTTTTGTCGGTAAATTTGAATTAAAATCTATTATATCAGAGATTTTCCATAAAACAACAAAAAATGAACACAAAAACAAATCGAAATTGAATACCAAACCAAAATAAGCACATACCACATCAAAATCGAAACCAAAGCAAAAGTACCTCTTGCACAATTTCGTCGTCTGTTCATCGGGGAGGCGGCTGTTACATACGCCCGTCTAAAAAAAATTAAAAAAAATCTTAAATTTATACAGTGTGTTATCTCAAATTATTTGAGTTTGAAGATTTTGGTGATAACGAGTTGGATTACAATAAGTTTTTTGTAAGTAATGAATATCCCAAAAATTCTAGATCCAACAGTTTCAAGATCCAAATTTTTTCATCAAATTCAAAGCGACATGTTAATGTGGTATTTGGTAAAATTTCCCGACTTACAAAAAAACTTACTGTAATCCACCATTTAATACCAAAAAACTTGGAACGAAACCTATAATTTGAGATAACACCGTATAATTTTTAGATTTTTTATTAAAAAAATAGGTGTGTCTAAGCTAGACGCCACCCTCACGTGGCAGGTGTCTAAGCCAGACGGGGATGGCGTCTGCAAAAAAATGCCCTCCCTATGGGGGAGGCAACTGGCTTAGACGCCTCTCCCATGAGAGGGGGAGGCTCCGGCGGACGCCCCTTAATTTTTTTATTTTTTTATTATTTTTTACTAAAAAGAAGTTGGACATTTTACCATATTTGAGTACACCGGGACGTCCGTTGACTCCTTTCCTAATTTCCAAACATTTTTTTGATGATTATGAGAGAAAAACAATGAAGAGAGAGTGATGGTAGGAGAGTAAAATGAAGAGATATATAAGTATAAATGAAGAGAAGTGCAAAACGGTAATTCACACGGACGATTTAAGTAGTTTTCCGGTGACGAATAACAATTCAGTAACTTAAATTGGAATATTTTAGTGATTTTTTTTATTTGCGAGAAATGTTTGATTCGATTAGATTTACCTACGTTATTCATGTTATAAGTTTTTCCCCTTCTCATTGATAAGCATTACTCCCATTTGTTGCTCTCCTATGAGGTTTCTCTCTCACAATTTTACATTGACTCTTTTATATATAAAAAATTAACGTTGTAAGGTTTTTAAAGTACTCATGCTTTTATATTCGTTTTTTACACATCGTCATTAGACTTTTAGAGTTGTTGTAGCAAAATTTTGAACCATTAGACTTTTAATCAAGTTTTTGGAACTAAAACAACCTTTTTCCAAAGAAATTGGGAAGACTCGGAAAGTTCTATATGCCCTTTGTGTAACTGAACTTTCCTTTGAGAGAAATGTTTCCATTATAACCATGTTTGGTGATAAGAGCTGCTCATCATATGTTTGATGAAATTCCAAACTAACCATGTTTTGTTTGGCATTATGGGTTGGGAAGAGAAGTACAGTGAACAAGTATGTACGATGATTTTATTAATTATTGATTAGATATGTTGGATACTTTTTTCTTAACACGGCTTAGGAAGAGAGGATTAAGTAAGAACTATAAACAACTATATTATTTATTAAAATCCATGCTACCTAAAATCCGTCCAGGTTGTGATTTTGATGGTTATTTAATATTGAATTTAAAAATTATGGTGTGATTTGAAATTGCATCTCTTTACTTATGTAAATTTTCTTCTTTGGGGTGAGTGTTGAAATAATTATTGATGAGAAAGACATGCCATTTGGTATCCATTGGAAATATGGTTATATAGTTGCCATGACGAGCTGTTGTAGTTGTTGGTCAGATTTAGATTTGTTTTTCTAATGGGAAATTACGGAATTGGGAATAGCACCCGGGTGCAGAGTCTTTGCAACCGTCCCATTTAACAATTTGATCAGGTATATGATATATAGTTTTGTGACAATGTATAGAAATTCAAAAGTGTGCATTGCAAAAATATGGTTAGATATTGGATTAGAAAGATGGGTATGTCTTATTGGCAGGGCATTTGAATTAATCTTCTTTAAATATAGGATTATGAGGAGTTGTTATTTTCTCTAAGTTACTGATTTGTGTTTAGCTATATTTTCTACATAATGATTTGTGACCTACAGCCCTCTTTCTAATTATAAGTTTTAATGTAGCTTCAAATCTTATTGTATTCGCCCTTTCTTTTGCAGTTGTTTTTATACTTTGGCTTACTCTACATTTCATCTTCTTACTTGAGTTATAGATGACATTTAGAAAGTTAAAAACATTTGCATGGAGACTAAGTTTGTTGTGACTTTCACTGAAATCGTCATGATATATAATATGCTAACATAGCATATGTGATATGTTAATAAGTCTCAATTTTTGTAACAAAACTTTGCTCTATGTTTGGTTGATTTTTCCTTTCTAATGACCACAATTAATTCCCTATTATCGTCGTTAGGTGAATACTCAAGTCTGATTTAATGGATGACGCTTGACATTCATTGTCGTCAACAGATGAAATCTCCCACATGGTATTCCATTTTTAGCCGTGGTTCTTCACCGAGCCTTAACATTCATGCGATCACCAGTGAGTTCTCTTATCCATCTACCATGTGTTGTTTGAGTTCAAGTGGGTTCTAGGATTTTAGGGATGTGATTTTCAGTGTAAAACTCTTCTTCACTTGGGACTTTCCATTAGTTGGGGTTCCACCTAATGGCACAATTCTCTTACTTATCTTCCCTGTCAACATGGCTTTATAGAATGTTAAGAAAATATCAATTTCTATGTTTGAGAAATAATTACAATAGTTTTTCGCTTAGAGCATTTCTTTTCTTATTTTTGATTTTTTCTCAGTACCATGTTTAAGGATATTTTTCTTTACAATGACCACAACTCCAGATTTTCAAGCATTCAAGCTTAAACATTCTGCTTGAGATTGTTCGGTTTAAATTACTATTCCCAAACCACATTATTCCAATCCTATAACTGTTTAAATTTTATCTGGGTTTGATTCATTTCATACAATGTCAGTAATTTACTCTAATTTCCTGCTTCATCCCCATCTATTTTCCCCTTCAAATATTTTGATTTTTTAATTCACTTATGCATATTTTGAACCGGAAATTTCGTATTTCCATAAACTTTCATGATAATAAACAACATTATTCATATTTTTCTGAAGAGTTTGCTTTGTTGAAGTATTACTATTCTCAGACATCACTATTACCATTATAAAGTTTTTTAATTTTTTGAAATTTCTATTCTTCCCAACCATGAAAAGTTATTTATCTTACCATCCTTCTTATTACCATTCGGTTATATGGAAGATTCACAACGCCAACCAAAAAAATGAAAAATTCATAGAAGATGAATTTCATTGGACTGTTATGGCGCTTTAAGGTAATTTCTATTTATATCTTTTAGTTCCGCTATAGCGATTTTGAGATTCTATGTGGATTGATTTTCTGAAAGATTCTATTTTATGGTAGATTTTCCTGTAGCTACAATTGTTTCAACTTTTTTTAAAACATAAATAAATACAATACAAGAAACAACAAGTTGATGTTAAAAGCTTAAAATTATCCTCCAAACCCAACCTATGCTGTGAATCACATGGATTGGCTAATGCGTGTGTTCTTTTTAGTTCAGTACATTGTTATATTGGTTTTGTTGTCTTAAGTAATACTTCTGATTTGAGAGTGTGAGATCGTAGAAATGTAAGAAATTTAAGGACAACAAGAAGAGATGAATAGGAAATTAATTAAGGATGCATCACGTCAAGCGAATTTTGATGATAACAAAATCATTTTGAGTTTTAAGCCCCAGCATTTGATGTTCTTTTTTATTCTGTTGAAGTTTTTTGCTGTAGGAATTGTCGGGGGTTTGAAGCGCAGTAATGAATTCAGAATTGAAGCTTGCAGCAGACGTCCAATGCAACAAGTTCCACATAAGTGTTACTGTAATATCCTGAATTTTTTAGTTGAGGTAATAATCAAATATCTTAATAGACTAATTACGATTATTGGATGATTGTGTGGTTTTAGGAGAAGATGGAATTTTGAGAAGAATATAAAGAAGAAAAAGATGGAGATTTTGAGGCAAGTACTGATTCGTTATTCTTCAGTTTCATATCATGTCTGTCTCTCTTGATATTCGTAGTTGCATGCATGCTGAGTATCGATGTTGATTTCATTGATATGCATATTATTGCATGGTGGTGTTTCGGTTGACATGTCCTGTGACTGTATGTATATTTCTGGCTGGGCCACTTAGGAAAGAGCTGCCTAACGGACAACGTGGAGCCACCCGAGAGAGGAAAGGACTGTCTGTCGTTAGTGTGGAGCTACGAGGTGTGCGTCTGACTAATTGATAGATTTCAGAAGCACAGGATGTGGTCGAATCTGAATGGGGTTCCAGATTGTTATGCATGTATTTTATTTGTGATGCATGTCTCTTGATTGTGCTTATTTACTGAATGTCATATTCCGTATTATTTTCCACATGATTATGATTCTGATTGATTGATGGTTAGAACTTGCGGGTGTCGAGCTCACAATTTGTTGATTATATTTTTCAGATTAATTATGGGTCTATCAGATGGATTTAAATATCAGAGTGCGCAGCGGTCAGGATCGTGGATCGTATCTTAACGCACCAGGTTCGGGCGGGTGAGCAGTTGTCCGGGCTCGGGGCGTTACAAATGGTATCAGAGCAATACGATTCTCGGAATTAGTCGGGATTTGGATTTGAAATAAAAATTTGATTGAATTGGAATTTGAGAAATTGGATTTAGAAGTATTGACTATTGATTTAAATTTGAATTTTGACTTAGTTGGATTTGCTACCAAATTATTAATAAATAATGAAAGATGAATTTAGAGATATTTGGACTTGAGTTTAAATGTGAATTTGGATTTGGTTGGATTGATTATCTAAATTATGAGCGATAAGTGGTGTTGGGTTTTTAGATTTGATAAATAATGAGTTGAAAATTTTGTATTGATTTGTTCGGATTGAGACAGTATTGAGATCAAATTTCGAGGACGAAATTTCTTTTAAGGAGGGTAGAATGTAATATCCTGAATTTTTTAGTTGAGGTAATAATCAAATATCTTAATAGACTAATTAAGATTATTGGATGATTGTGTGGTTTTAGGAGAAGATGGAATTTTGAGAAGAATATAAAGAAGAAAAAGATGGAGATTTGAGGCAAATACTGATTCGTTATTCTTCAGTTTCATATCATGTCTGTCTCTCTTGATATTCGTAGTTGCATGCATGCTGAGTATCGATGTTGATTTCATTGATATGCATATTATTGCATGGTGGTGTTTCGGTTGACATGTCCTGTGACTGTATGTATATTTTTGGCTGGGCCACTTAGGAAAGAGCTGCCTAACGGACAGCGTGGAGCCACCCGAGAGAGGAAAGGATTGTCTGTCGTTAGTGTGGAGCTATCAGGTGTGCGTCTGACTGATTGATAGATTTCAGAAGCACAGGATGTGGTCGAATCCGAATGGGGGTTCCAGATTGTTATGCATGTATTTTATTTGTGATGCATGTCTCTTGATTGTGCTTATTGACTGAATGTCATATTCCATATTATTTTCCACATGATTATGATTCTGATTGATTGACAGTTGGAACTTGCGGGCTGTCGAGCTCACAATTTGTTGATTATATTTTTCAGATTAATTATGGGTCTATCAGATGGATTTAAATATCATAGTGCGCAGCGGTCAAGATCGTGGATCGTATCTTAACGCACCGGGTTCGGGCGGGTGAGCAGTTGTCCGGGCTCGGAGCAGTTACAGTAAGTTAAGATTAAAAGAAATTGGTTTTTTGTCAATCTCTCGGTTCATTATTGACTTAACATTGCAGCAAATAGTTTCTTAAGGACCACAAAAAGTCTTTGAGGAATTGTTATAATTACGTAAATATTGACTTTTGCCTATTGTTAATGTTATTCTAGCTTAAATATGCCTCTTGCAAAATTTTGGAGAACATTTGAGCAATTGGTTTAGGAATTATGATGCAGTTTGGTACGTATAAAATGAGGACCGGATGAAATTATGGTTTTCTCCTCAATTCCATTCACGTGATTCTCTCCTCAGTTCTATTCATGTGTCTGTTTGTAGTTGTTTGGACGCAAAGGGGATTCCATTAGAATGCTTGTTCATGTTGTTGGAATCCCAATTCCGCTACATGCTGTTGCAAGTTTGTTGTTGGTTTTTTAATTTCAACTTTATCCTTTCTATTTGTATATTTTTTTGCATTTGTATTAGTTTTTAAATATATTTATTATATATTTTAATAATATTACATATTGTCTATTGACTTGGTATTTCAAAATTACATATGTTATTATTCAAATCAATAATACATAATATGATCCATATTTAAAGGAACATAATGAAACTTTCTATTTGGTGATTGAATTGTTTGGTTGAATGCATTTTCTGTATAGTCGATGGACTTGGTACTATTTTTTACGGTGGAATGCTTTGGTGAACAATTTTGGCTCATTTTTGACATTTGGTTATAACTGAAGCATTATTTCATTTTGCGAATAGAGGAAAGTTGCAAAATAAACTTTTGGAAGTACACCAACACAAAGCAAATTGCTTATTGAGTGATATACTAATGCATCGGTCAATGGTTGTGCATTAGATTTCTACTCCATTACTTTCTTTAACGTGACAAGGTATAAATTTTCTAAAAAGACTTAAGAAGTGATCATAAACAGTAGAAAATGTAGTTAAAAGATTAGGAATACAAAGTTGCAACATGTATAGTTGCAATATAAGTCATTTCTTACTAACATTCAATTAAGCGAAGTCGGTATAAATTTGCAGAAAGAATTTCTTACATGGGCGTCTGTATGTAGCAATCTCAAGAGCAATATCATGAGCAACGTTGAAAATATTACTACCTCACAATACCAATAATAGTTCAGCCCACACACGCATGGAAGTGTTAACTGAGGTGAAAATAGTGAACATAATTCAAATCAGTAAGTGCTACTGAATTTAATTACCAATTAACATAAATCTTAAAATTTAGCTTCACAAAAGGGCACCTTTTGAAGTGAAAGTTATTTGGTTGTTCTATTTTTTTTAAGATTATAACTTTGAACTAAACACAAAAAAGAGGCATACCGCAACACGATAATGATTTTTTTCTTCCTAATTTACTCATATTTAAATATTAACTACTCAAACAACTAATCGAGACTACGACATCAGCAACGATGACCAAGAATAAGTCATTTCCGCACTAATAATTGGGTTCGAGAAGGTGAAGTGTATATTCCTATGAAGTCCATCAATGACATTATGTAATTTTTTAAATTTTACGGAAAAATAGTTAACTGACTCATCTTATCCTTATTGTTGAACATTTATTTGGATTAACATCAAAGGTTCAAGTATATCATATTGCTTTTACGGTTTTCTAACCTAACTCATGGTTTGTTCTAATTTCCATGTAAATGGTTCATAACTTTGTTCATATGTAGTTTATATGGAGAATAATATCTACTATGTTATGATTTGCAATCTTCACTCCAAGTCAGTAATTTTGATATCTAAAATGGATGTAGTCTTCCTTGGTTCAGAAAATAATAAAATATAAAGTTTTTGCTACCATGAAAATGTGGTGATCAAAATTCGCAATTGAATGTTATTATGGTAACAAATCAGACAGGTGCTTTCAATTTGTGCATTACAATGTCATTTTTCATCGTTTCTGACTATATATATATTGTCATATAAAATTTCAAATTTACAATCTTACATCCTTCGGAGCTAAATTAAGGATGAATAAGTGAATCTGTTTTTACTCTGCTACAATTGTGTCATCTTCAAGCATCAACTATCTCATATGAAATAATCAATATTTAAGAAGCAATTGTTGCACGGGTCTAATGCTAGTTACAGAGGTACTACGTCGGTTTTCTTGAATATGACTTGGTAAGTGAGATACACGTTAGTTTGGTTTTTTTGTAAACCAATGTAGGAGACCCTTAACACAATATTGGTTTTATAAAACTGACGTGGTAAGAGAGATGTAATAGGCCAATTTTGCAATAGCAAAGATCTAACACCAACTCAAGCCCAAAAATTTATATTCCTTAAGCTAATTATTGGTCCAAACCATTAAGTCAAATTTTTAGAGAATTGATACTCTAGATTCCTCTCTTATCCAACACTTGGAAACTTCCTATAAGTTTCAAAGTCTAGAAACTTTAACCCTTCCACAAGTTTCCATCCACACCTATAATTAAAGGTATAATTTCTCAATCCAAACAATCCAAGTAAAGTTTGTTCTCCACAATACAAGAGTGAGTCTTGTGCAAGGTTCATAAATGTGGGATGCAGATTGGATGTGGCAAGACATCGCATCTTGCATATGCGAGGTGCAGATGCGATGTAGGAGCATATGCGGTCTACAATTTAATAATTAAATAATATAATATAGATATCTTAATTATAAATTATATATATGTAACTAAAAATTTAGTTAAAAATAAATTCTAAAATCAATAATTCAATACTAAACAAATCAGACTAAAAAACTAAACAAAGTTGAAACAATGTTGTTTGGAAATGCGCCGTTGCCGGGGAGGAGTGAGTTTCGTTGTCGCGTTTACCATTTCGGTGGGTTTTTTGTTTTGTTTTTGTTTGGAAATTTAGGCTGGGAATCAGAGCTCCTAGGGGACACAAATAAGGGAGCACTTAGGACAAAAACACACACGAAGCAGATTCATCCTCCAGTAGCGGATTTTACTCCGCTAGTGGCGGACCAGGTGTGCGATATATCTCTCATTTTTCAGTTGTGGTTTTCTTTTGTTCTTCCCTACTATTTACTTCCTGTGGAGTCAATACATGCTACATACTCATGTCTAAACCCATTAAATGTGCATGAATCTACTTTAAGACAACTTGGACTCTAAAACTCAAAGCAAAAATTAGATTGATTGTCATCTAGGTCATCATCATCATTAAACATACAAGACATTAATCAAGATGATGCCAACAAAGCACATACTCCCACATGTTATCCTTATCTCTTTACCCACTCCAATCTTATTCTCACATCATCATTCAAAATAAAGTGGGTCCACTAGCCAAAGCATGTACTAAGTATCAACTAAGACCATTAACACATCCAAGGCAAGAGTAAGGAACCCAACAAAATGGTTATGGAAATCATGTGAAACTCCAACATTAAGATTAAAAATCACACTACTCTCACAATATTCACACTTCACATTATTCTCCACCCCAAATGGGGATGGATTGCTCACTAATGAACATGTTGTAGCATTTTGTGCCCTATACTTGTGTATAATCTTAAAAAAATAATAAGAATTTAAGATCGATTTTCATATTTTTCAACAATTTTATGTACAAAATTCCTAATAGTATTTCAATATATGTAATTAACTATCTAATATTGAAATACATAGATTGGATCATAACTAGTGGATTATTAAATCCCTCTTACCAATCGAAAGTCGAGTTGCACATCGGATCGCCTCGGATTTACCTCCAAGTGTTCACCAAACTCCAAACAAGATTAGAGAGATTAAAACTAGTCAATCAATCTCTAATACGAGGTTAGAATCTAGCTAATAACTCCTTCTATGCTCCAAAGAAATTAATCTCTAGCATACAATTAAAACTAAGAGAATTTTGAATGGAATGATGGAAAAATTAGAGAGAGAAGAATTTTGCATTGGTATTAACAAGGAAGGGAGGAAAGACTTATTTATAGGACTTTGGGGTTTTAGCAAATTCATATGTTATAATGTTGCAAATCATATTATATCATGTAATATATTATCATATATAATGTCAAAACATTATACCCCATAATACATATACATCTCATACAAATTTATTTATTATTCTAACAATGTCGTTTTTACGACATATTGATTTTATTATTTTACCACATGTATATTATTTCATAAAACATGAAACTTAATAGATCATATAAAATATAAAATCATAATTCTTGTTTTCCAGTTTTGTGGTGTGACCTATAAGAGGATCTAAGTTATGTTAGCAATGATATAAAACACATTATATCATAAACTATAAGCAGTATCTAGCTACACATTATAGTTACCCAAATAACAAAGATGTTTTGCTCACTCGAACTAACACGATCCACTTAGTGATATGTAAAATATCACTTGTGTGTATCTCTTGCCTCATGATATTGAGAATATTATACAAAGTAGAAATATGTCATCTTTGTAACTAATTATAAATATGTAACTATACACAAGTTACATTGTGCACATTATAATTTCGCTTTATCAAGAAGCCCAGCAATATCATAACTCAAGTCAAGAGAAGCAATGATAACTTTTGACATATCATCTTTTCCGGTACAAGTCATGTATAACCAACTAATACCTTTATCACTATACTCATTAATAGCTTTTGATAATAATCAAATCATACACTCCTAATGTGAAAAGATATAGGTCTCATATCTTATGATTCAAAGACACAATGAAATATTAATGACACAAACACAATTTCATAATGTTTCATTTGTTAGGTCAATTCAATATATGAAAGAAACATTTTCCATTTCATATACTCATGTTGTTGAATATTTGTAAAGCTACAATATCTCTCTTAACCAACATGACAATCTTATCTCGGTGATTAATGTTATATGTTAATCACCATGATTGTGAACTACTTTTGATTTATGTAAACCATTATCTTTTAGAGTTCTACAGTTATGGACCAAGAGTCTCTTCCAAAAGACGAATACATTAATTAAGGAACAAAATGTTCAATATATTCAATTCATAATAAAAGACATATAAAAGTAAACCTTTAAAAACACATTCCTTTCACGTGTAAACAAAAATACAACAAAATAAAAACAACAAATAAGCAACTAAAGAAAACTAGATCTAACCAAAGCAATGGAAAAAAATTGCATCAAATGAAAGACAAGAACATAAAGAACAAGAAACTAAAACTTGATTAAGAAAGAAAGATTACAAAATGTTGTTCCTCTTCTTCTCCACTACGCTACTAACTAAGAAATAAAACCTACTACTGAGAAAGGAATAAAACCTACTATACTAAGAAAAAAATAAAACCTACTCTATTAAACAAGAAATAGAGCCAACCAAAGGAGGAGAGGAAGGAAGAAGAAGACGGGAAATATTACAAGTATATTTATAGAAGATCAGATGGTTTGGATTAATCTGGGCGCAAATGGATAGTTGTAAATCAGATCTGGATGTTCTGTACTTCTTGGAACCGACTACTTGACCCACTTGAGAAATTTGGGCAAAATGTACCAGAATGATCCGCCACTGATGGATCTTTTTCCTCCGTTCTGCCCCAAATTTGACCAGAAGCTTTAACTGATCAATTTAACACGTGGAGTGCACCCGAAATTGTTGGTTCGAGCATGTTTGGTTTTATTTGTTGAATTACTTCTTAGGTTCATGAAATTATGGAGTGTTGCATCCAACATTTTTTATATGATCAGGTCCATCTAGGATTCACCAAGGTCCTTCCTTACCTGCAATCTGGTCTTTGAGAATTATAAACAGCTCCAGAAGGCATGCAAATCAGTCTTTTCTTCTTGCATTTAGGTCATTTTCGCTTCATTTCTCTTATTTATTACCTAATCCATGAAATATATAAAACATATACCCAAGTAGCACAAATATGAGGTGAAATAATATATATATAGCATGAATACCCCCACACTTATCTTTTACTAGTCCCGAGCAAAACAAAGAAATAAAAACATAAGAAATGGGAAATACTAACTCACTTTTGTAGCAATCACGGTGACACTAAGCACATGCAACAAGCCGTTAAATCTTTTTGTCACCGAGGAGGAGGCATGGTGTCTCTTAAGGATTTTCAGGGGATATACCCACAAAATCCAAACATTGATGCATTATTCAACTTAGCAACACGACTCGATGAACCTACTTTTGTTGATCATTGAACACGGTAATCCTACGGGCCGACTCTATATATGTATCTAGTCCACACACCTAGCCTATGGAACCATTCGTGCAAGTTAATTAAAAACTCAAGTAAAAGACATGGCCAACCTTAACATCCTCAAGTGATACATCGTGTAAAGTCCATTAATGTTCTTATTTGTATTTTTTAACAAGAAATTAAAACTTGTTGGTGTTTCATTCTTCTAGGGTCCGATTTCGTGCATCATTGCATGTGGGGACTTACACTATAATGTACACCTTCCCCAACTCTCCACTTAGCGCGATCCCTACCACCCGTGTAATAGGAATTCGGTCAGTGCGTCCCAAGTCAGATGTCTCGAAAGCACCAGATACTAAGTCTCATTGGACCTAATTTCTTGAGTGACAGGAGCCGTGCGAGAAGAGAGAACATCATAATAAATTATTTCTTATCTACATTGGAACAAAAACCCCCACTTAAGTTTCAAAACAGGAGTTTAAGAGTCCATAACTTCAACAAACTTCCTTATACTAACAGACACGAATTATTCGACTAACTAGTACAAACTGAGGTGCATCCTTATGACCAGTTTGGGACAACCCCTTCTTAGTAGCGTTTTGAGTCTTAAATCTAGCAATTAAGTCTCCAAACAAACACTCACCTCACACTTGTCTCGATGCACCTTACTACCTAATGCATGCTTTAACAATGCATACATAAGAGAAGAATGCACGTACCTCGCGCAACCAATCGACAACAGAATGTAAAAAAAAAGACGAATGCATGCAAGGTCGACAAATGATGCATGGTCTAGATGAAATTCAATCTAATCGTTTTCTTTGAGTTTTAGAGTCCAAGTTGTCTTAGAGGGGTTTCATGCACATTTAATGGATTTAGACATCAGTATGTACCATGTAGTAGGGAAGAACAGAAGAAAACCACAATTGAAAAATGAAAGATATAGTGCACACCTGGTCTTCCACTGACGGATTAAAATCCGCTATTGGTGGATGAATCTGCTTCATTGGTGTTGTGGTTTGTGCTAAGTGCTCCCTTGGTCATTTATATGCCCTAGGCACCCTAATTCCCAACATCCACTTTGAAATTTTAAAAAAAAACAAACAAAAATGAAACAAAAAACCCATCGAAATGGTAAACACGACAATGAAACTCATTCCGCGGCAACTAGGGGTGAGCTTCGGTCCAGGACCGGACCGAACCGGACCGGACCGAAACCCGAATTTTCGGGAAGTCCGGACCGAAGACCGGACCGAATAGGTTCGGTTCGGTCCGGTCCGGTCCGGGTCGGTCCAAAACCCGAATTTTCCCCTTAAATTTTCGGTCCGGTCCGGACCGAAGACCGAATTTCCAAAATTTTGTGGACCGAAGACCGGACCGAAAAAATTCGGTCCAGTTCGGTCCGGACCGAAAAATTCGGTTCGGTCCGGGTGCCCGGACCGGACCGAATTTTGCTCACCCCTAGCGGCAACGCCGTTCATTTACGTAATTTTTGCTTTCTTTCTCTTCTTTATTACCTAAAACCTGAAATGTATGAAACAGATACCCGAGTAGCACAAATATGGGGTGAAATAAAGGATATATAGCATGAAATCATTATATGATATACTACTAATCAGCGCCACATATGTGGGCAATGACACAGACTGCATCGAGATCACGCATTCTTCCTATGCGATGGGATCTCACTCGCATCCGCATATGTTGTCGCGTCTTCCCGCATTTCTGAACAGAAGTCTTGTGTCTGTGCAGTTTAACCTTATAGTAGTGAAAGTGTGTGAGTCTTGTATGAAGAAATGTGTAAGTGTGTCTTGTCTTATTATAACATTAGTTTAGCAATATAAGTGTTATATAATAACATTAGCTCATGTTATTATCAATCAGAAAATAATAAAAGTTTGAATAAGGATGGTGTGAGTGCTATTATCAAATACAAAAATAATAAAAGTTTGAATAGGGTTGGTATGAGCTTTCGTTAACTAATTTCGTGAAATTTGGTTGGTCAACTATTTCCAAAATCTCAAACACTTAGGGGGTTTATACACACGAGAAATTAAGGAAAAGAAACAAAGTTTCAATTTTATGAGAACTTTTCTAGGCGTTTCTGCTAGTTCCAAACATATAGGAAATATTTTCCCTTTGTTTCTCATGTACACAATGTTAGTTTTGTGTTCGAAGTTATCTTTTATTGATTACTTTTACATGTTATGTTTATGAATTAAAAGTTATATATATACACACCTTTTGTTCCATGAGTTTGATGTTTTATAGAAGTGTTAAGGAAGATGCCCTTGGTCTTGAACCGTAGAACTTTATATGATAACAAACATCAAAAATCTAAAGTATTAACAATCTTGGTAATTAGCATGGAAAACCATTATATCATAAAAGATTATCGTATCAATTAAAATACGTTGTAGTTCTACAAAAGTTGATAACATATTATCATTTAATAACATGAGTGTATGAAATATTTCATACATTGAACATGACCTAACAAGTGAAAACCTTATATAGATTGTGTTTGTGTCATTAATGTTTTCACTTTGTCTACGAATTCTAAGATATGAGATTGTATCTTTTCACATGAGAAATGTATAACATAATTACTATTAAAAGTTGCTTATTACAAGTGATGATAAAAGTAGTAGTTCTTTATTTATGGATTGTGTGGGAAAGAATTATAGGTCAACAATATCATTGTCCATCATTTATAATGAGTAGTGATGTCACTAGGCCCCTTGGTAGAGTAGAATTGTAAATGCATGTAATATAGCTGAAGTGATACCAATATATATTTATAATTTACTCAAGAGAGACCATGAAACGAATATAATGCAAAGGTGACACAACCCTACTTTGCATGTTATTCATGAAATCATGAGGCAATGAACATACACAAGTAATGTTATTTATAATATTTCTACATGATCATGTTTTGTAAAATGGGTACATTTCATCTGTGTTGAATGAGTGACTATAATGTATACCTAGAATACCGCTTATAGTTTATGGCAACAAAATGTTTTGTGTCACTACCAATCCAACCTGGATCCTCGATAAAGGTCACACCAACTAAACGAGAAACAAGAGAAGTATTTTACATGTTTTATATGATGTGTTATATTTTATATGATATGAAATTAAATGCATGGGATAAGATGGTAAAATAAAGTGTTACATGTTACATATATGTAAATTTTAGTATGAGTTTATGAGATATGTGCATAATATTATTTGGAGAAGTGTAATGTACATTACATAACATAATATTTATGGAACATAAATATGATAATGGGTGTCACATTGTCAGGACATGAATTTATAAAAGCTAAACCCTTTAATCAATCAATTAGAAATGAAATATGCAACTAATGGGTCATGGGCCCATTAGGCCCATTATGGTTAGAGTTTGTCCTAACTTGCACCTATAAAAGGAGAAGAGAAATGTAACTTGAAAAACAAGTTTTCTTTTTCAGTTACCTTTCATCTCTCTCAAGTTTTGTGGGTGCATGTTCCTCATTTTAGAGTGATTGTCAAAGGAAAGACTAGTAGCTAGATCTCTAGCAAGATCTTGAACTAGTCATTGTTTTGTTCAAGGTGAACTTTAGAGGCAAAGATGTGAAGATTTTTCAAGAGTTCTAGTGAAATTTGTTTTCACCAGGCAAAGGTATGAAATATAAATCCTGAATCTCGATTTAGATGTATTTGCATAAGTGTAGATTAGGTTTTTAATTTTGTATGGAAATGCTTGATTTATTATTTGTTTAAAGTTAGAAATAGAGACAATCCATTTTGACGATTAAAGGAGACGGAAAATAATTTCTTTTACCTCTATAATCCTCATGAAATCCCAACACACAAATGCACCATAAATTACTCAATATAATTTATACTAGACTTATTATTATCTTGCATAAATCTTTGTCAAATAATTAAATCTTTAATTTTTCCAACAGCTTTCAATAACATGCACGAACAACAGAAACATTGTCAAACATTATTTTTACATTGATTCTCAGAATCCGTTTTCTGGCCTTTAGGGTGAAGGATATATTAGATTCAACATTGTTATAGAGTACTTTTCACATGCCTTCCATTTAGGGTCTAATTGGTTTACAAGAAGGGAGCCTGGAAGGGTGAGAAGTGAGTTCCAGATGAGGCTATTTTCTGAATGGACTTCGACTTCCTCGTTACTTCCCTAATATAAATTGCAAGAGTTCCCCCACTTCCACTCCCCAACCAAGGGAACACACCACTTGAGGCTCTTCATCTCCTTTCTCGTGGACTTGAAAGTTCTGGAGGTTTCAATCATTTTCTCCATTTTCGTTCCTATTTTTTCTTATTTGTGTAGTGACAAGTGTAGGATCGTTATGAGTCACTAATTCTATTCACTTTTAAGCTTGAATCTCTACCTAAACAATCAAAGATGCAGCGGAAACAATTTAAACAAAGGTAGAGAGAAACAAGCAAACCACAATGGACACGGGTGTTTTTATAGAGGTTCAGCCTCCCGTCTACTTCCTCTCTTGCAAGCTCCACTCGACTCCACGAGCTTCGCTCACGACTTCACGAGCTTCGCTCACGACTTCACTATCTGCTCCCCATTCCAGACCGAGAGACAATGCCTTTACAAAAGAAGCTCCGCGAACAACCTCGCGAACTTGGTTTCCTCCTCTCACAATCTGAGAGGGATGCTTCGGGCTTTCACCGAAACCTTTACTTCTTCTGGCAACAAGATTGAGTGGAACAACACTCTCTAAATTGAGCACACTTTAAGTGAATTAGGAATTGATGAGTAAAGTGTGAAGTTTACGCTTGGAGAGTATAGATTAGGGGAATTGAAGGCTTAAGAGTTTCTCTTAGATGTATATGACAATATGTAGTGTAAGAGTTGCTGAATTGTGTCTTGGTAACACATATTTATTAGTTCTAAGGGGGTGTTTGGTTGGGATATTTGATGCATTGCATACATTGCATCATATGTCTTTCATTTAGATTAATTTTATATCAATAAATGCTACTAAGGTATGTGTTTAGTCTTATTTACAGAATATAGGGACCTGAATGCAAATTACTCATATCCCGAGCATAAACGCGTGCAAGAGACTCATTTCTGTCATAAAGACCAAGTTCAAGATTATCGGGATTCAAATGGAAGTCCATCCAAGCATAAAAGCATTTAAAGGCCTAATTACAAAAAGGCCAATGATTTAAGCACAAAAGTAGCCAGGACCTAATTGCAAAAGCCAAGGACGCGACTACAAATTAAAGTACCAAAATATTTTTTTGGAGAAGTTCTAAAGAAAAATCAATTTGGATCTCCAAATATATGAAGAAATAAATTCGGAGCTCAAAAGAAAGGAAAGAAATCAATCCAGACACTCAAAGGACATTTAAATCATACCATAAACACACAGGAAAAATCCGGATCGAATCTGAGCCGAAAAGGTGGCGATTCCGCCGCACCCAATGTACAAAATGCGGCGGATTAGCCGCACAAAAGGCGATCCGTGCACTCAAATTTTTACCAATGCTGTATTGACACGTGTACTTTTCGTTTATGTATTGAGATCCCCGGTTGAGGCTATAAATAAGGCCGAATCATGTATTGAAATGACCGTTAGTTGTTTTATTTCATTCTTTAGCAATAAAATTCTGTTGGTTTATTTCTTGTTTTTAGTTTTCTTTTGTAATTTCTCTAGGATCCATTCTCCTTCCCTCCATCCATGAGTTTCTAACTCTCTCCAAAGGGTGGGGGTGACGGATTTAGGGTGATGAGAAGAAGAATGATGTTATTATTTTAATTTCATGTTAGTATATTTTGATTACTTGAGTTTATGTTGAATCATTTATCATGCAATACTTTATAACTAATGTGATTTATTATAAGTTTCAGATTTCTCTAAACAAACCCCGACATCTAAACCTTCACCCGCTGGACTCTCATCCATCTTTGCTTTATTTTTAATTTGTTTTTGTTGTTCTTGCTTTAGATAATTAAAAACCAAAAATCTCAAACCAAACTTATTTCTCTCTCTTTCTTTCCTAAATCGAAAATCACAAAAATAACACTATCTCTCCCTCCTTGTGTTCAACCCGTACTTGCCACGTCTTCATTGACGCTGTGCACTTGCGGTATAAATAAAATTCTCATCAGACGTCCAAGAACAAAATGGTTGACCGAACAGGGGTCGGTCAAACGAACAAGTCTATAACTTAGGTTCACTTAATTGAACGGTTTAACTAAATGTGAGACGATCGACCGTTTAGGCAGTCCAGAATAATTGTCCAGGAAAGTCCATGGACAAACAGTCGACCGGAAACAACTAGCCACTATGGGGTTGTCAAAATGTTTATGTTCGGTCGACCAAAACAGGGTCCACAGTCGACCGTTGGTCACTTGTATTTTTGGGGTATGGATGAAAATGTGAATATGTCCGTTGGTATAATACGTCAAGTCTAACGGTCAAATGACACGTGTAGACGGTCAAACAAAATGTACAAAATGGTCGATCGGTTTAACACTATTGGCTAACAGATTAGCTGATCCAATTGGTCGAACAGAGAACTCGTTCAGTCGACTGATTTTGCTGAGACAGTTCAGGTTTAGGTTTTAGTGTTTTTCGGTCTAAGTTTGGGTGACATATTGAAGTCCAAAAGATCTGGGATTTTGTGTGTGACTTCTATAAGGAACCTAGTATTTATGTGAATTTAACTCTTGTATGCTCAAGATTACATAGATTCCTAAGACTCAAAAGAAATATAAATTACGTGTCTTCAAAAGCTTGATTACATGTCTTGACTTGAATTCCTTTCTTCCTTGAGTCTTGATCACCTGTAGATGTTAGCACAAAGCAATATATATGTTATGCAATATGTGTTCTACACTACATTTGATTGTGATTAAGATTAGGTTGATTAAATCATCAAAACATAAATTAAGGCCGAAAAGCCAACAATAGTTGTTAGGGGTGCACACGGGTCGGGTTGGGAAGGGGTTCGGGTTGGGAAAATATGAAGGGTCGGGTTGACGCAACACGAACCTAAACCCGAAGAAGTTGTTTTAATTTGGGTCGGGTCGTCCCCTTAATCTAAAGCACAATGCCTCCTACGTTCCTAAATACTAACCCTAACAAAACCCGGCGGCTTATCTCCCCCTCTCGTCCCTCGTGGTCATCCCCAAATCTCCCCCTCTCCCTCTCCTCCTTCGTGGTAGCCCCAAATCCCCACCCCCACTCCTCCCTTGCGGCCTCGCCCTCTCTCCTCGCGAGTCGTGGCCTCGGCACCTTGCCTCCTCTCTGTCGATCCAGTGATCTTTGTGAAGGAACTCGAAGAGCTAAAGTGATTGATCCTCCTGGAGGAATTTGATGCTTTGTTTAGAAGGAATGATGATGAGGTTCACACAAATTATATCATTATAGCAATTTTGATATTTATGATAGTAGTGGCGTGCCGAATTGGGTTATCTTATGTTCCCCACGGTGGCACTCATCTGATTGGTTGATTTTATTTACTTACTATAGAAATGATAAATTTCGGCTATTGGAGCCAATGAGTCATTGAATTTCTTTTGTTGTGGTTGAAAGAGATGGATCGATCATGGCATGTGTTGCCCTTTTTTCCTTTTCATGATGAAAAAGGTGGGGAAGTTGCTGCTTTTGTTCTCTCCTGAATTGCCCAAATAAGTTTTTTTTGATGTTTTGACAAATTTATATTAGACCTTTATTTTTTAGAACAATTAATACTATTAATTGACTATTAAAATATTCCTACATGCATGCAACAATTAATATGAATTAAGAACAAGTTGAGAAAAAGAGATCACATAGTGTAACGCCCCCGATCGCGCGGGTACTGACACTGGGAATAATACAAGTGTCGCGATCAGAGACCTCCACGACGACCGAAGGGGTTATAAAAACAGTCCAAAATAGAGAATTCGACAATTACATAAAAGGCATACATGGATAGACGAAATATAAAATAATTGAGACAATAGATTATCCATATATGAAAATGATTCAACACAATACTTGAGTTTCAAAGGAAATACAATAACATAAAGCAGAAGCAAAGATAAACTGAGGACTCTCGTCGACTTGTCTAGTAATCCCTGTTGGAACCTAAGTACCTGATGCAAAACATACCATCAAATGGACTAAGTGCCTCACAGAAAGCCTATCAATGGCCCATGAGATTTCCTAACATGTTCCATCTTTGTTAAGGATGACAACACTCATGTTAACCCCAATCGCTTAACTAGGGCGGAATAAAATGAGAAGGAAGTTCGCTTAATTTTTCGTGGGACTTTAATTTAGATGTGACAGTTATATGGTAGGTCATGCAAACTTATATCCACAACTATCCTAAAAGCATCATCATCGTGAGTTTGTATGTCTCTTGCGTCGTCTTCATCCTTCACTTGCATCTTCTTGCACCATTGGATGATTCATATAAAATAAATATGCAATCCTCAATTCCTACTTATTTGATTCTTATCTCAAAATAATTAAGTAAGCTAATGCAAGAAGTAAATGTACCCCTCACAACCTCACAATGCTAAATGATGGCTTATTAAATCACATTAATAACACCAAGAAACATTACAAGCATACATTCATTCACATACAAATTACATCACACATGACATTGGTGAGAGACATACAAACCCACTTTCCTGCGAAACAAAAATAGAGTAGAAATATATTGGACATGCACATTTTAAACCTTTCTAATTAATTCATTCATATCAAGTATATATGATTCACTAAATCATTTAAATCCTCAGAAAATGATTTATAATTATTAGTTATTAAATAACTAATTGCATGATTTATTAAGCAATTAAAATAAACCGTTACGGTGAATTTCACATGTTTTCCTTAGTCAATTCATAAAAGAAGAATCATTTATCAACTAAACGACATTTTTAAAATTTTAGATGCAGATCTAAACTGTTTCTAATATTTATATGGGCCATTTCAATCATTTAAAATTCATATAAACTATTTAGAAACTGTAATTGGGTTAATTAAAATTCTAATAATCAAAAAAATACAAATTTAATTTTCCAACAACAGTACATCATCTTAAGCTGATATAATTAATTAGAAATAGTAAATACACCTTGACATGGGTAACCCATGTGCAGAAGCCAAGGCGGATTGTTCGCAGTCCGTGTTGTTCTGCGTGTAAAAACAAATTCACAATGTTTTTGTGAAGCGAAATTATACTTTCTGGACTGAAAGACCTTTCATTTGATATAAAGAGCAAAAATTTGGATTAACCAAACTCTGGGAATCTTATTTTCAATATTTGAAAATCTGGACTGCTGGCTGGAAATTCCAGTAACGTATTCATTTTTCATTAATTTTTGTACAGCAATATAAATCTGAATAAAACCATAGATTTTATATTTTCCCGTCCAAAACATCTTATATAACATATAGCATTTTAGAATGACAAAAATCGCCAATTAAAATTCAGTTTGAAATTTTTGGAACCATAGAATCAAAAAAACATACAAAAACTTTGAACCATATGACAATAAATTGATTAATTGGGCTTTTATGGATAAATTCACATAATTCAAATGCCCTAATTAGTATAATAAATGACTTCAAGCTCTGATACCACTGTGAAGATTTACATATGCGTAATACGGTATAATATTGAAATTTTACCATCTTAAAACACAATAAAGGATCTAGTTTATCATTTAATCTACGCATACATCACATATCTACTTAATTAAATGAGATTTTAGGGATACTTTCGCTAAAATCTGAATTCACGAAACATCCAATATTTGCAAGCCTCAAAAGATTAAGGCCTCTACGTAGTCTATCAAGAGTTTTAATTGAAAGATCGAAATTCTTTTTGCTACAAAGTACTAAATTGATCTGTTCATTAAACGTAGAACGAAAATCTTCAATCAATATATTTCATTGGGTTCTCAACTCATGAGAATTTAGAAAGATCAAAAGAAAATTCACCAACAAGTTTCTTCTCTTTGATCTGAAGAATATCTATATATTTTGTTCAACAAAATGTTGTATTTATACTTGTATATGGTAGGAGAAAAAAGTGAGAAATGAGCCACCATGTTTTGAACATGGGTGAGAAGTGGCCCACTACTTTTGACCAAAAACCAACCACATTTTTTCCATCTTTTGTTGTTGTCATATACATTCGTATCTTATGTGTAGATCTCTTTATTTGGTCATTCATAATCTACCAAGTGTCACCATTTGATTTGTGTACAATTAAAGTAATGTCAAATGTCTCAACTAGATTGGCCAAATGAGCCTATTTAATATATATATATATATATATATATATATATATATATATATATATATATATATATATGAACAACCACATGTGTATGTATAGAAATAGTAAATCTCAATTCTCATTTAATTGCCTTAATTAATTTAATTATAAAATCTAATTAATTAATTCTCATTCCATATTTAGTAATTCCAATTAACCATTCCCTTTTGGTGTGACCTTGTATGAATCTATGTTAACTCGTAATAGAATTAAAAACATTTTATTTCTATAAATCATAATTATGTCTATCAAACATATTATGATTACCCAACTAACACATATGTATTGTAACGAAATTAAAAACACACGATCCTATTAATGTCATGATTAAATAGCATTATTTGTATCTATTCCTTGCCTCATGGTATTGTGAATAATATACAAAGTAATTTTTGTGTCATCTCTGTTTTATTTATTCGTTTCTTGGTCTCTCAAAGTTAATTATAAATATATAACTAAATCTTAGTTATATTGCATGCATTATAATTTCACTTTACCAAGGGGGCCGATAATATCATCACTTGATCTTTACAAACGAGGGGCAATGATACTATTGATATATTCCTCTTTTTGCACAAGTAGTATATAGGAAAATATTAGTTTATTACAGTTACGTTGGTAATTAAATAAATAAATAACAATATGTCTCATGTGGAAAAGAAATATGTCTAATATCTAGGAATACGTGATACTATGAAAATACTAATGACACAAACACATTACTTTATAGTATTTCCATATTAGGTCTGTTCAATATATGAAGTCCATATCTTCTTCATATACTCATGTTATTAAATGACTACCATCTGTCCACATTTATAGAACTACAATATACTAATTACTTAACATGACTAACTTATATAGGTCAATTAGTGTTCCATGCTACTTACCAAGTTTGTGAACATTTAGAGATTCGTGTTTTTGGTCATTTAGAGTTCTATGGTTCCAGGACCAAGTGTCTCTTCCCAAACTCTTCTAAAGACAAACATAATATCTCAAGGAACAAAATGCACATAACATTCAATTCATAAACATAACAATGTAAAAGTTAGTAATAAGATAACTTTTAGAACACAAGAACTAACACATGAGCATTCACAATAAGAAGTCAATAACACATGCTATTCGATCTTTACAACTAACAACTCTCACAAAAATGATTCTGAAATGTTAGAAGAATTTATCTACAAGATTCAATCACATGTAGTGAGCAATCATCGTACATGCAACAATTAATATGCATTAAGAACAAGTAGAGAAAAAAAGATCACATAGAGTTATGTTTAACACAAGGTGGTGAGGAAGTACATCAAAATTTCAACACTAGTTTCATCATAACCTTGGCATGGAAAATTAGCTACTCATGTTTGTGGGTAAACAAACACCACAAAATAAGAAGTGAAACATGACTTCAAATCCAAGAAGAGAGAGACAAAACGTTGGTGTTGCTTGGAGAACAATTCAGGACGACAACAACTCCTTCCAATTCCAACACTCCATGAAGCAAACAATTTTCCTCTCAACATCCCCCTTTCTTCTACTTTAAATAGCCCAAAGGACACTTCAAATTGCTCCCATTGATGGGGGTTGGGTTATGGAAGAGGTTGGGAGGCTAAGGTTAGCCTTTTCTTTTTCTTGATCGGTGTTCTCTTGGGGGCTTTTAGGTGACGATTTGAGGGATAATTTTCCATTTTTATTTCATCAAGGAATGTGGAAATAATTTTGGAAGGTTTTGTGGTGTCATCGGGATCATAATTGGTAACTTTTCCTTTCTTGTCTTTTAATCAAAATCTTTCTTTTATTTTTTGTAAAAAATTACAATCATCTACAAAAAAAGACAAAAAAGTAATATTTAGAGTATGTAATATCCAAAATATTTCTCAATCCATGATTATTTCCATAAATATGCTTATGATTATGGTAATAATTATGTACTAAATGTGATGCTATCATGTATATGGAAATTTCTTCATTTTTTGAACGTGAATAATGCTTGAACTATTGAAATCCTATCTTCATCATTTTTCTTTGTTCGATGGTGTAATGTGAGTATTTCACAAAAACAAGGAAAGCTTACATGATTTACTGTGGATGGTGTTTCATTTTGTGAAGAATGGTGGAAAAGTTCACAAAGAGAAATTAATCATGCTTGAATAGGGTTGTAACCCATTCGATAGTGTACATGTTTGGTGGTAATATGATGCATAGAAATCCAGAAATTATTTCTTCTCCAAAAAGAGTAGACAAGTAATGGGACTAGAAATTATTTATTAGTTTTTAGTACTTTGTGGATATCATGTTCAAAGTTACATTCATGGACCACACCTCCTTTTTTTTCTTGCTGCTCTATATTTTTTTTTGGCGTATTGGTGGTATATGAAGTTGATATTTACATTTTACCAAGATGACAAGTGGAAAATGTGTTTCTGTCACATAAATCCATCAAAATTTGATATTAATTTTTGTCAGTATTGGATATAAGTTATAACATAAATATATCAAATTTGACATTAATGTTTGTAAGTAATGGTCAAATGTTATAGAGGTCAAGTTAAAAGATTGACCAACTTGTATATAGTATCAAGTTTACAAAACAATTCTCATAAAACATACAACCAATGTTAATCAAATGAAAATTTTAATGTTAGTGCTCTAATGGTTTGTTTTCCATAACATACGTTTCAACAAACCAATCAGTAATAACTCGAGTTCACAGAAAATACTTGATTGTACCAATCACCAAAAAGTGAGCTGCAGTTCTGAGAGCCTCGTAGTATTATTTGAGTATGGAGAAGAAAACAATGAACATAATAGTAGAGTTGAAGGCGTAAAGGAATAATTATTTTAAAGGTTTTATTAGCCCTTACTCCGCAATGTTTGTAAATGAGTTTAATGACAAACTACCCCAAGATATAGGAGACGCTCGAACACAATATCTACCAATAACTTTGAGTTCCATAACACACAAATTTGTAGTTTTTTAGAGTATTTACAGGGAGAGACACGCCATCATTCTCATCTTTGTAACCACCACACAAATGTAACCACCGACATATTTGTAACCGTCACATAATTGTAACCACTCACATATTTGTAACCGCTACATATAGGTAACCGACACAAATGGATGTGATGCAATACATTTAGTACATAAATATGTATCAACATAAATATTAAGGATATATATATAGAGTCAAGCTCTAGTGAGTACAAGACTCATCAAATTTAGTTTAAGTCCCCTACAATCACACCATTGAATCTTATTTACAGTTAATCTCGTCATTCATTAACATAATCGTTTTTTTCTTAATCTACCTTACAATTTGAAATGAGTGGTGGATATTGTGGGCTTAATTTAGAAAAATTAACCCCTGGGCTTAAACTAAATTTGATGAGCCTTGTACTCACTAGAGCTTGACCTTATATATAGGTATACGCATATATACCTATATGTATATATATGTATATACATATACACACAGTCACACAAACACAATATATACACATAAATGATAAAGTGAGCCCTGAGCTCATTTAGCTTAACTGAGCTCCCTCATGATCCACCATCTGTTTTACATCATATGGTAGATGTAAATCTATGTTATTTTTAGATAGAAAATGATAAAATTAGAGAACTAAGATTCTCACCTCTCCTCCCTCTCAAGATTCTCACCCAAAACCCACACATTCGTGAATGCAAACTCTAATTTGGTTCCTATTTCTTGTCTCAATCTTCTCCACATCTTCAGAGTACCCATCTTATATCGTCGAAGATTTTTCTCTTCTCGTCGGGGTTCTCCGCTCTCCTCTCTAGAGATTTGATTTCCAAGATCTGTCTTGTGGAGCACATTCTTGGTAACTTTGACAAATCAATTGAGATATTATCACACCTCAATGGAGACGGCAACACCAGGTGAATGATTATCGACTGAAACTTTAGTATTGATTTTAACTTTAGATTTAAAATTGATTAATTTTTATGAGCACACTGATTTTAATTCTCTTTTTGCACAAGCACCTAGTCCTATTGTTTCGTGGGATGTTATTTTGCAACAAAATGTATCTTGTTATTGCTAATGAGATAATGTTAAGTTCGTCTTATATTATTACAATCAGCAGTTATGTATTTTTGGACTTAATTATTCTAGACATACATATTGTATTATTGGTGATATATGGTGGGTTTTCTTCTAGTTCGTTTTTATATAATGTTCACAAAATTATATACTTCTAGTTTGTATATTTACACAAAGATATTTGTGTATTGGAGTTTTCGGATGCATGAAAAGCTTTATATTGCACGCAAAATACGAGCAATATTATGGTTAGAAAAATGATATTCACACTGATGGAGAGTTTGATTTCTCACTATAGGCTGGATTAATGTCACCGAAGAGTTGAAAGAAGCTCCGTGTCATTTTTGTTGTATTTTCTCAAACCATTGCAATGTAGTTCGATTTTGATAAAATGTATTTGTCGACATCATTGATTTGGATTACACTTTCAAGTTTTGCTAACCAAGATTGCATGAGTTGTACACTTGTTTTTGCTTTGAATTTTATGCATATTTAACTGTATTTACATTTCTTGAATTTTATTCTCTAATAAGAGGGTCAGTGTTGTAATTGTAACATTAAATTGTTATTGTGAACGTGATATAATTATATTACGACTAACAGCATCATGTTACTTTTATTTCTTTAGTGTTACAGTTTTGTTATATACACACAATGTGCTATAGTTTTATTTGGTTGTTGTAGTTTTGTATATTTGGTACATTCACAATTCTACTTTGTTATGACATTTGATAACTACATTTTGATTAAATATATGACATGTATGGTTATATGAGCACATCATTTCTGTTATAGTATCTAAAGTTTTGTTTTTCAACTTTCAGCTTAAGCGTTGATCAAATATTGCAAGATAATGTGGTTGATTAAACGGATACTACAACTGCAATTTCTTCAGAACATACCGACAATGTAGATCAGCAGTTTGATCTGTCAAACTCAGTAGTTGTTGCAGTAGCATTTATTTAACAAATGTTGATGAAAATGTATAAATTTGATTTGTATATTTCATTACACGTGGTTATTGTGTGTATTGAAGTTTTTTAATGTAATAAATTTTAATAGTGTCCATGAAAACGAATAATATAACAGTTAGAAGAAAGATATCACAGGTTTACCGATAATATCATGTAAGCGCAATCATTATTATGGCTATTGTTTAGTAGTGGAACGATTTTTGGATCATGAGAATGGAATAATATTACTTCCAAAAATATGATATTATTATTGAACCATTATTGTAGCTATTTTCTAATATTGAAAATTTTAAAGGACTTTCTAATATACATTAAATAAAATAAAAAAAATACAATATCTGTGTTTTTAACAACGTTGATCATGAGAATGAAATACTATTACTGATAGAAATAAGATAATTCACTAATAATATCACTTCAAAACAACATTTACTAACTAGAACAATTGTACAATATCACAAGTTTTCAAATAAATAATCTATAAAGCAAAAAAATATTTATCCACTGAGGAAAAATAGTTAACCATGGGAAGGATAACTTTGAAGCTAAAAATGATATTAAAAATCACCAATAATTTCATGTGAGTACAATTGATATTAAAGTATATAGGTTGTATTTGTCTCTTCGAGTATCTAATTTTGGGTTGTTAGAGTTTTGATGCATGGGGCTGGTATTTGAGTTTGTGTCGTGGAGGGTTGGATGAGATGTGACGGAAATTGAGTTTCTACTACCACCAAAGCTTGGATCTATGGATTCGGAAGTCAAATTTGGGTATCAAGGGTTTGATGTGATTAGTCACCATCAAACATTGGATGTGTGTCGTTGATGATCTTCTTTTTTTTCCATCAGAGCTTGGATTTCCACGCTTGTAGCTTCGATGTCGTCAACGAAGAGTTGATTTGAAGAATCAAATGATGAGTTCATACAGGTTACACATGTTGCAGTCATCCACCATTATTTGAGGAATATTATTAAATATAATTACATTATATTACTGTTAACGATATCATATTACAGCTAACAACTTTATATTACGGCTACAAACATTGATACATGTTACTATAATTTACATTTTTTTACTTTCATTTAGATAGGTTCGAAAGGAGTTTTAGACACTAATACCACATGCTATTCTAAATTAAAAAACAACAAAGAACTTCAAAACATCACCTCAGAAATTGATAAATTTGAATGTGTACTTTACTTGTCCAAAAAATAGGACAAATCCTCACATATTCAAAACATTAAATTCGAGTCACAATAGATGCATTTGTCTCTCCAAGGATTTGATTTAGGCTGCTACAGTTTGGATGCATGAGGTTGGTGGTGGAGGGGGAGTAGGTCGGAGGAGAGAAGGAGTTTGAAGGAGCTGGAGTCCCCAACGGAGGCGTCGCAGTGGAGGGCGTTGGAAGAGTTGGAGGGGAGGTCAACATGGAGGGTGGGGTGGGAAAAGAGGAAGGCGAAGACGGAGCTGAAAGGTGGAAGAGTGGAAATTTGGGAAGAAAGGATTTGGGTTTTGTGGATGAAAATGGAGAAGAAGATGATTTGGAGAGATTTGTAAAATTACTTGAATACCCTTAGTTAAAGTAAATGACTCACCACCCTTTAGATTGAGATCAACAATTTGATCATTGGAGGCTCATTTAAACAAAAGTGAGCTCATGGCTCATTCTATCCTTCTTATAACAAGCGCTTATATATATATAGGTTAACACTTTATTGATATTCATCATATTTTTAAAATTTGAACCCTTAATGACAAATCTAAATCATTAATCTTGTTTGTAATTCATGTTAAACATACATGCTAAATTTCGTTAAGTTTGGAGCTCATTTGCATATCAAAATAGTATATATGATATAGCCCCTAATTTTGATCCCTCTACTCATTCTTATTCTTACATATGTATCGTCCTAAACGTAGTGTTTTCTCGTGGTCCTTTTTTGTTGTCCCACTGCTACCGAAGAACCGTTAGATTATATCAACCATTTGATCTTATGCAAATTATACGATCCCTTGGATCTTTTGTAACTGACAAGAATGAACAGATGTTTGATTTGGGAAAGGGTGCTAATGGTTAGGATTTAGCACCTATAAATATGTGTAGAAGGGGGAAAAGTTAGAGAAAATGGCTCTCAAGATTGTTGAGACAAGTGAGAAAGATAGACTACTGGAAGTTGGAGAGAAGGTGGCATAAAGTATTTTTGCTTGGTGCTAACGGGCCATCGAGAGAGAAGTGTAGGAAGAAGTGTGCAATGACGTCTACATCTCCGGTTTCTCGACGACAACAATTGTGATTCGTTTCCATGGTGTCTATGACTTTTATGACTTTATCAACAAGCGCTTCCAACATTTCAAGGTAGGACAATAAGCACGGGCAAAGCAAATTAACAACCTTCTTATTGTTGGGGATTAATATCGTGCGACTGTTGTGGGTTGAGTGGTCATGTTATCGGGGAATGTCCTTATGTTCCCCCAGAGCCTGAGTATGAGCATACATTTTCCCAAAATGCTCAATATGACCATTACGCATCCGCGTACAACCCGAGAGTGATGGATTCGTGGGGAAACAATTCTTATTCAAATTCTTATACTTCATTTTCACCCCAGTATCCTCCTCTCGAATACCCAGAATTCTACCAAAACCCCACTTCAAATCATTGGACTCATTCTCAGCCCATCAACACACAACCCCAAAATTTCCCACATTCTAACATGAACCTTCTGCCCTGCAAGAACTGCCTTTCCGTCTTCTACGTGCTCACTGTTGACCCCAAACTTGATTCCTTAAAACAAACCCTCCAAACGTTCATGGAAACCACTCAAACTTTATTGAAGTCCAACTTGAATTCCTTGCAATCTATGGAAATGCAAGTGAGTCAAATGACACAACAATTCCGTGAACGTAAGGAGGGTAACCTTTCTTGTCAACATGAGGATTCATCTTTTGATATCGAACCACCACCACATCCACAAATTCAAAGCACAATCTTTCAAAGTCAAACTCCTAGTCAGTCTGAGGGAGTTGGGGTTTCAATTCACGATCACTTGGTGGAGGATTCGATACCAACTGAGAATAGCATGGACCAGTTCTATTATGAGTCGGCACAGGATTGTGCCTTACCTTTTTGTCCTGTGCCCTTGAGCCACATGATCTTATTTTTGTACCTCCTAAGGACTCACCTTTGGTGGAGCAAGAGCTCCCTAGTACCCTTAATCTCATACGACCCGATGAGAGTTTGCGTCTCACTATTGTTCCTGATCACCTTGGAAATGATGGAACATCAAACAACTACATTGCTCATGAGGGTATTAGGAGTTCCTTGGAGGATACCTTGGGTATGAGACCCACTTTTTGTTCATCTGGTGTGTAAGACATGCCTAACGAGGTTCTTGACCTCGTTCCGATGCACCAGCCTGTTCGTTGGAGAGTTTGGATTGACGATCACAACTTCAGCTCCGCAATGGGAGAAACTATTCTTCCGTTGCCCCATATTTCCCAAACTCTTGAGAGGTTCAAGCTCTTTCAATTTGATCCTTTGAATGAGACGCCTTTGCGTCCAATTCATGAACCTCTACTGTCATCTTGTGCTCTTTGTGAGGGGGCCCAAACATTAGTATTCTGGCCCCGCGTGGTGTCATGTTCCCTTTACAAGTGCATTGACCCACTCTTGAGGTTCCCATTTGATGTCTTTTGACAAATGAAGATGGGAACTTATGTTTGTACATAGTTATAAAAGAAAACGAAAAAAAGTACAATAAAAGACTCTTTCAGTGAGCATCGATTGTTGTGGGCTCCAACCCTTGTGTATTTGGGCTCCATTTCTTTCACGTATTTGTATCCCTTCTTTAGCATCTCACAGGTTTTGAGGGAATTCGGGTTTGTGTCCATCAACATGACCTTGAACTTCCCTTTGTACTTAATGTTGGTGAGATCTCTCCTTTATCATGCATAAATCCATGTAGTATCTTGCTCGCATTCAATGAGGACAATGCATGAACTAGGTGTGGGGGGGGGGTGTTTTACGTGTGTACATAGTTGAGTCTTTTCCTTTGATTTTTATTTTCTTTTGTGTGTATTGATAGGGTCATGTTAGTGTGCTGCATTTAATATCGATATATCTTCTTGCCATGATCCTTGGGTGACTTGTCTTCTTTTACTTGCCTAGTGTTTCAAAATTTTCACATTTCTTTCAAAATCTTCATGTGTTTGCGAAAGAAAATGTTTTGTGGGTTTTGTGTGTGTTTAGCATGTGCAAAACCATTGAGAGACAAAGTAAAAAGAAAGCTCCCAAAATTGTCTTGAACTACATGTATTAGGATATCTAGTACAGTGGCTTTAGGATTTATCTAGTCATTAGGATGCACCCCAGTTTTACCTCGGGGGTGAGTAATCAAAGGGTTTCAGTGCTCAAACATTTAAAGAAGTCCACCCTGAACCTAGTGAGTCAATAATTCGTGTCTGTTAAATTAAGGGAGTTTGTTGTAGTCTAGGACCCTTTAAATCTTGTTGTGAGACATTAAGTGTAGGGGTTTTGGTTCATGTGTAGATAACAAATAAGTGAGTAGGTGTTCTCTCTTCTCGCACGACTCCTATCACTCGGGAAAGTAGGTCTGAGGGGACTTTGTACCTGGTGCTTTCGAGTCATCTGACTTGCGATGCACCGACCGAACTCCCGTTACACAGGTGGTAGGGATTGCCCTATGTGGAGATTTGGGGAAAGGTGTACGTGATAGTGTAAGTCCTCATGGGCAATGATGCACGAAACCTGAACATGGGAGAATGAAGCTCAAACTAATAAAAAGAAAAGAAAAAAATGAGAAAAGAAACAAAAAGAAAAAATAAATGCAAATAAGAACCTTAATGGACCTTACACTTTGTATCACTTAAGGATGTTGAGGTTGTCCATGTCTTTCACTTAATTCCTTATTTAACTTGCACGAATGGTTCATTAGGTTAGGTACGTGGACTGATTACGTATATAGAGTCGGCCAGTAGGATTACCGCGTCCAATGATCGACAACATATGTCCAAGAGTCGAGTGTCTAGATTGAATAATGCATCTTGTTCGGATTTTGTGGGTATATCCGCTGAAAACTCTCAGGAGACACTCCTCCTCCTCCTTGGCAACAAGGAGGTTTAACGGCTTGTTGCACGTGCTAAGTGTAACCGTGATTCCTACGAAAGTGAGTTAGGATTTCTTGATCTCGTTTGTTTTTCCCTTTTTTGTTTTGCTCGGGACTAGCAAAAACTTAGGTGTGGGGGTATTTGATTGATATCATTTCATGCTTATATTTGTATCTTATATCCATTATCTTACACCTAAGCAATGCTACGTGACGAGTTTTATGTTGGAATTTCAAAAATAAATAGGTTTGAAGAGATGAAGCATGAAAGGACCCAAAAGCAGGGAAAAAAGACTTAATTGTGAGACCTGGGGACTAAGATGCAAGGGAGAAGGACCTGAACGTAAGTCCGAAGGACCTAAGAGCAAAACAGAATACTCCACACCATCATGGGGAGTATTTTAGCAATTCGATTCGGGTCGGAGCTCCAACAAGCCAAGTAAATGCATCCAAGACCAGAAAATATACCAAGAAAAGCCCACAACAAATTGGAGCGCGATCCGGATCCTGTAGACCGCCAATTGGCGGTCTGGAACCGCCAATTGGCGGTCCGGATCTTCCCGGATCCGCTGAGTTTTCTGGAGCATGTGTATTAGTGTTTGTTTAGGCTATTTTTGGTATCGGCTTAGTCCCACATCGGGGGATTGTCCCGGATTGCTTTTTTCTTTGGCTATAAATAGAACTCTTCACCTTCTATTGTAAACTACCCATTGCTTGGTGGCATTCTCTCTACTAAGGAGTAAGCCTTGAAGCAAAACTCAAGGTGGAGAAGAATGCTACCTTCAATGTGAGTCATTGTTAATAAAATAATTGTTCTAGTTTCTTTTAATCTTGTCTTTTAATTTGTGCATGCTTGTTTAGTATTTCCTTTCCTTTTAAGTTTCTTTAATACTCCTTTCTTGCTTAGTTAGATTTCCTTTCAGTATAATGTTTTATTTTGTTAATGTAGGTAGTGTAATGATTAGTGAGTAGTTCCATACCCATTTGGGGGGTGGAGAAATATGTGATATGATTATGTAATGTAGTAGTGTGTGTTATCTTAATACTTTGAGCCTTATATGATTTCCATAACCATCTAAGGGGATTTCACTCTTGTCTTTGATATGTTAATGCTCTTGAATGAAGCTTAGCATATGCTTAGACTAGTGGACCTATTTTATGGGGAATGATGAGGTAAGGATAAGGATGGAATTAATATAGAAAACATGACTTTTAGTGTACATGCTCTTGTTGCCTTGGCCTTGTTTAATGCCTTGTATGTTTTAATGATATAGTCTTATCTTAATTCATGTGGAGGCATAGTAGGGTCTAGTCTTTATACATGAGTTCATTTAGCTTCATTCCAGTTATTGTCTTGTATGTTTTAATGATGTAGTCTTATCTTATTTCATGTGGAGGCAAAGTTGGATTTAGTTTTATGATTTCATGCACTACATGTTGTGAGGAGCATAATTGAACACACACACACACACATCTTTATATTCACATTATTTCTCTACCCCCTATGGCGTTTAGTTTTATTGCTTATCTTCATTTACTTTTGCATCTTAGTGTAGTTTAGTGTAACCAACCTTTCTCTCCTTTCTTTACCACTTGCCTTCGAACAAACCAAAAGTCGACACACCTCCCTGTGGATCGACCCCGTATTTGCCACCGCTTCAACACGGCCGTGCACTTGCGGTTTAATATAAAACGAATCAATCACATAGTAATAAAAAAAATCCTGTGGGAAAAAACACAAACAAACCACAACTATATAACAAAAAACTTCAATACAACCATTCCCACACAAACACTAGACTATACATATATTTGCACAATCAATTCAATTTTGTATTTATTCAACATGGACCATTTGAAGTCGTGAACATCACATATAAAAAGTACAATGCATGGTAAAATGTAAGATTTTGCGACACAAAATTTTATAGTATGGATCCATATCTGTTCAGATGGTATGTTTAAGAATGTATCACACAAAATTACCACGCTCACACCAACCAAACATTTTACTCTACCAGTTCCACTCTCTCTCTAATTATTATCTCGCAAACTAATTAACTACCCTTTTCCCCCACACACCACAACTTTTACCAATAGTTTTAGGAAACAAAAAGGCACAAAAGAACCACATTAAAGGATGTATTACCACATTAAAGCATCTCAAGATTCAAGTTGTCTCATGAAAACTCACTCTCTTTTCATGCGTTAGCAATGAAAACAGAAGTACTAATACAAATGCAATCTACACGAGTACTCTAACAAAAACACATTTTCTATGTTTTCATAATCCTAGACCATTTTGTCGTGTTTTATTCCTTCTAAAACTGGAACTACTATTTTTATTTAAGTGGGTACATTAGCAACATAATACTTTGATTAACTATTTTTCAAAGTAATACTTTTTATACTTAAGTAAAAACCACACGAAACACTTTAGAAACTGTGAATGAGTAACAATGTGGTTGTTTGTACAATCAAATATATTTTCAACGTAAATTCAAACCTAAATCATGTAATTCGAGATTAGTTTTGACCAAGGAAGATAAACTATTACATGTGGTTAAAGGGTATGTTAAAGGATGTATTACCAAATACATCACCTTCAAAGGGTTACCTTGCACTTTGAGGTTGGAGGTGTGGAGGTCGGCGGAGCACGGTGGAGGAGTTGAGGTCAGAGGAGCTCGATGAGTTTTTGGTGACCGAAGGAGTTGGGTTGGATCAGAGGTGGATCGGCGTGGGGAGGCGGCTTGGGTTGTGTGGATCGGAGTTTGATCGGAGGTGGTGCGGCTTGGGTCGAGGTCGTGGTGGCTTGGGTCGGGTCGGAGTGGGATGTGTTTGGGGTTTTGTAGTTTGGCTTTAGGTGGAGGAAACCAAACTAGGGTGGAGGTAACGAAAGCGAAAATGTGGTAAATTAAAGATGAGTTTTGTTTGTGTTCGGCGCCAAAAACATGATTGAATTAGTTCTAATACTGCAAGTGCACGACCACGCTGATGTGGTGGCAAGCACGGGTGGATCCAAAGGGAGTGTGTGCTAGTCAGATTCACGATACTCGAGTTGGGAAAGAAAATGAGATTAATGTCGAAACTACACTACGACGCGAAAGAAATCGGAAAATAAGTAATAAAACTAAATGCCCTAGGGGTAGAGAGAGAAAGTGAATGCAAAAATATGTGTATGTGTGCATGTTCAAATGTGCTCATCAAAATATGTCATACATGAAATCCATAAAACTCAACTCCAAATTTGCCTCCACATGAAATAAGATAAAACCTTATCATTAAAACATACATGACAATAATTGAAATGAAGCTAATATGTTCACATGCATCATGACTCAAATCCAACTATGTCTCCACATGAAATAAGATTTATCACAATCATTAAAACACAGAAGACATTAATTTGGATAAAGCCAACATGAGCACATGCATTCACATGTCTCGTTCCCTTTTTCCACTCCATCATTATCCTTACTTCATCATTCCCCATAAAATAGGCTCACTAATCTAAGCATGTGCTAAGCTTCACTCAAGAGTATTAGACATCAAAGATAAGAGTGAAATCTCATTAGATGATTACGCAAATCATGTAAGGCTCAAAGGATTAAGTTTAACACACACTAATTCATCACATGATCAAATCACCTTCCTCTCCACCCCCAATGGAGATGGACTACTCTCTACTCATATCTAAAATAAAGAAAGCATAAAAACAACAAAAACCCATGATGTAAATGAAGAAAAACAAGATTAAGCAAACAACAACATAAAAGAAATTGCATCGAAGTAAAGACATTAATGTAAAGAACAAGAAATGACTAGATTAAAAAATCAAAATACAAAGTTTGCTCCTCTCCAACCCACTTATTTACACTACTAAAACAAGAAACTAAATCCTACTCTAATGGGGGAGGGAGGAAGAAGAGGAAAGGAGGCATTACAAGTGTATTTATAGAAGTTTAGAGGGTTTGGATGGATATGGGCATAATCAGACGGTTGTAAATCAGATATGGAGGTCCTGGAATGCTCTGACCCGACAACCTAACCCGCGGCCAAAATTTGAGAGCCAAACTCTTAACCGGATCCGCCAGTGGCGGATCAATTTTCTCTAATTGACTCCAAATTTTAACCATGGCTTTAGTTCACATGATAAACATGTGGGTGTGCGCCCGGAGCTGTTGGTTCAAACCCGTTTGGTTTTAATTGTAGAATTACTCCTCAGGTTCAGGAGATTCTGGACTTTTGCAAGAAACATATTTTTCTTTGCACTTAAGTACCTCTGGGTTTTCACTTGAGTCCTTCCTGAGTTACAATCCAGTCCTTGGGCATTACAAACACGTCAAGAACTTTTCAAATCAGTCCATTCTTCTTGTGTTTAGGTCCTTTTCTCTTCCGTTTTCTTTGTTATTGCCTAAACCCTGAAACACATCAAACAAACACTCGAGTAACACAAATATGGGGTAAAATAAATGATATATAGCATGAATGCAATGTATGATATGCTACTAATCAAATACCCCCACACTTACTTTTTGCTAGTCCCGAGCAAAACAAAGAAAGAGAAGAATTAAAGAAAGTAAAACATACAAAAAATGGGGAAATCCTAACTCACTTTCGTAGGAATCATGGAATCACAGGTCGGAGTGGGATGTGTTTGGGTTGTGTGGTTTAGCTTTGGGAGGAGGAAACACAAACTAGAGCAGAGGAAACGAAAGAGATAATGTGGTAAAATAAAGATGAGTTCTGTTTGTGTTCGGGTGGAGAAAACGAGGAGAACAAACACCAAACACGTCGGTTTTGGTGTAAACCAACGTGATACCTAGTTTCATTTTTTTAAAATAAAATAAAATGCAACATATCATGTCGATTGTTGTTTAACCGACGTGACACGTATACTAAAACACGTTGGTTAAACACAAATCGATGTGATATGGATCGCGTGATATGGTACATGTCACGTCAGTTTTGTGACAACCGACATGAGAAGGTTGTTTTCACGCAAGTACAAAATACCCAACGTGCCATGGGGACATTATTAGGTGTTTTTTCCAGCAGTGGTAACTCTTTCATATCACCCATCAAGCCACTCTACATGGTTCTTCAAACCCATGGACTCGAAATGCATTTCCCTTTTGGCTTGAGATAAGAGTTTGGTGAATGGATTAGTTGTGTTGTTGTTTGTGTCCACCCATAATAAATTTATTTTGCATTCGTCGATGAAATCACGAGTGACAAAGCACTTGTGATCCATGTACTTCACCTTGTGATGGGATTTAGGATCCTTGATTTACGAGATAGATGCATTATGATCGCAAAATAGCTCTATAGGTAATTCGCTCTTCAAGGAACTTCTTAATCCATACTCCTTCCTTGTTTGCTTTAGTGACAACCATTACTTCTGAAGCGGTCGTTTAATCGACCGAAGTGGTATATTTCCAACTATGCCAACTCACGACTCCACCATTCAGAAGAAAGACATATCCTGATTGAGACCTCCTATCGTCTGGATCACTCATGAAACTCACATCCGTGTAGCCCTCGACTACTAGCTCATTTTGTCGTCCATAAACAAGAAACTTGTCTTTGGTCTGGTTAAGGTTCCTTAAAATATTTTTGACATGATCGGGTATTGTGCAAGTCATCGCGTACATGATCGGTCCTATTGCTGAAGCATAAGGAATGTCTTTCATGTACTTTAAGTCTTTACGTGATGTTGCATGTTGAGACTTCTTGAGTTGCACACCCATACCAATACTTCACGAGTATGCCCGTCCAGAGTGACGGCTCTAGCGCATGTGGCGTTGCATAATGAATGAGTAGCTGATGTGACCGTCCCATAGTTGGGCGATCATATCCGTCGGAATAATCGTCGGTTGGTCATCTCCACCGCCACAAAGGTCGGACAGTCATCTCGCTCCGTGGAGCTGCGTAACAATGTAATACATTGGGATCCACGATCCTTCAGGTCTACTACATATGGTGACTCCATGAAATGCAACATGCTATACTAAAGCTCATAAATATAAAGGTGGAATGTGTACCAAATGTGGATACTCTTTTGCCCGGCGGCCGCTGGGTAAACGTGCTCACCGCACCCACCGTCAACTCTCGGCACACGCTCGAGGTGAGGACACGGGTTTTCAAGGAAATAGTACGACACTCAACAAAGGCAAGAATTCAGTTCTGGATACGAACAGTCGACTAAAATCAGCAAAGTGGTCGATTGTTACCTTATGAATAGGAAAACATTTGAACATAAGCACAAGTTGGTCAAACACTAGAGCTAAAACTTAAGTGAATGGTGGAACCAAGGTCTATAGGTGGTCAACCGTTTAGAAGGTGTTAGCCAGAATGAAAACTAAACATTGTGGAACGGTCGGACAAAAAAGGGAAATCGTCTGACCGAAAATATCAGGGACTTCACAAGTCCTTATTTAACTACATTCGGTCAACCTCCAACAAGGCATTGGTGTTGAAAGAAATGTGTTCTAAAAGTTTAACTTTTATATGTCAATTGTTACGAATTGAATGTGTAAGCATTTTGTTCTTTGATTATTGCATTCGTCTTTTGGAAGTGTTAAGGAAGAGACTCTTGGTCCTTAACCGTAGAGCTCTAAAAGATAATAGTTTACATAAATCAACAGTTATTCACAATCATGGTAATTAACATGGAACATTAATTACCGAGATAAGATTTTCGTGTTGGTCATCGATTATTGTAGCTCTACAAATATTTGACGACACGAGTATATGTGCAACAAGCCGTTAAACCCCTTATCGCCAAAGATGAGTGTTGTCTAATGAGGGTTTTCAGCGGATACACTCACAACACTATGTGAGCATGGCTGCATTTAGTCAACCTAACAACACTATTAAAGAGACCTAATTTTTTTGCTCATTAGATAATAGCAATCCTCAAGGCCAACTCTACTCCTTTAACGTCTACAAACCAAGGCTAGTGAGCCATTTTGATATGGTAGTTAAGAACTTAAGTGAAAGTAATGGTGCGCCTAACCTCTCACGAGTAACCTAATCCCTCTTCGATATATCATACTCCACTAACTCCCAAGGTAAAGGTAGGTACGTGGTGGTGGTTGCTTCGCCTCAAGACAGGGATCATTACAACATTTGACTTTGCAACTTATCAACTTTGCTTCTTTTTTTTCTTTTTGGTCTTTGACTTGGATAAGACATTTTACCTTGACTTCTAAAGTTCCTTTATTCATTACATATATTACTTTGCCTTCCTTTGGTGTTTATAATCAACCACACACCACCTATTGGATGGACTCCCCTTCAGATATACTCCATGGACATAAACCCAACCTATCTACCCTTTAGGTTAATACCTAAGATGCTAATGAGATCAAATATATAGATACTCCATTTGTACAAATACAAACTTCCTTCTACTATCAAACACGAAACTCCACAAAGAGGGAGACTCATTAGGTTCACGGTGGACTTCATTTTCCATTTTGAGTGCTAAAACACTATGATGTCTCACCCTCGAGGGAAAATGAGGGTACATCCTCACGACTCGAGATAGGCTCTAAAGTAGGAATAATAGATATCCTAATTCATCTTGTTCAAGTCAGTTTTTGAGCTTCTTCTTTTACATTGCTTGAAAATAGTTTTCCAATGCCAAAAACATACGCAAACCTATAGAAATTTTCTTCCTTAAACATATGAAGTTTTTAAGAAATGAAGAAACTAAAGCACTAAGGCAAGCACGAAGAGATAAGTCACTAAGGGATAATGACATGACAAATATATCAATATTAAATACAACACACTTACATGAATCTAAAAACGCAAACAAAAGAAAACAAAAACCAAAGAAAAAGCTTGACTCCAATGTATATATGATGGTAAAGCACCCCTACACTTCATTCATTGTTCTCAATGTATGCGAGCATGATATTATGTTGGGTTTTTGTATGAAAAAGGAAAACAATTTGCCAAACTTTGAAGCATAAGATGAAAGTTCATCGTCACGTTGATGGACACAAACACAAATTCCCAAAACCTGTGAGATATTTAAGAAAGGGGAATAAGGACGTTACACAAAATAAGGTCCAAATACTCAGGGGTTGTGGCCCCCAACAACCAATGTGCGCCCACCTATGGAGTCATTTCTTCCTTCTTTTGATACCTTTTCCAACAACAATTTTTTTTCACTTTTTTATCTTTTTTTCTAAAATATAACTTTGTATAACATTGGGCTTCCATCTTCATTTGTCAAATGACATCGAATGGGAACTCAGAAATAGGTTAGTGCACCTACAATGGGAAGATATATAGCACCACGCGAGGCCAAAATACTCATGGGTGAACCCTCTCACGAAACACACAAGGTATAAGGAGATGTTCATAAACTGGACGTGAAGGTTCCTGATTCACAGAATCAAATATGTCGAATCTCTTGAGAGTTAGGAAAAAGTTATGCAATGAAAGAGTAGTTTCTTCTGTTGCAACACTAAGGTCATGGTCATCAATCCAAACTCTCCAACCAACAAGTTTGTTCTTCAGAACGAGGTCAACGACCTTATTACCCTGCTCGACACACCAAGAGAATAAAAAGTGGGTCTCTCACCCAAGATATGCTCTAAAGACTTCCCAGTAACCTTATCAATAGAGAAGTCGTTTGGTGCCCCTTAAATCTCAAGATAAGTAGTAGTAATCAGGGATTTAAACAGATCGGTTTCGTTCCGAATATTGGGAGAAACAGAACCGGATCCATTTTTTAGTTGGGTACCCATAACTGAACCGGATATGTTTCCAACTTCGGTACCTAGAACCAAATCTGGTGGATCACACGTACCCAGAACCAACTCTGTTAAAACCGGATATGGTACCAAATCTGTAAAAGTTTCAATTTTTACCTCAAAAACTATTTTTTTCATTATTTTACAATAACTTTTTTGGATTAATTTTTTTATTTTAATAATACCCCGATTCCAGATCAAGTTCCAGGTTCTAGAATCGGAACTGGATCGGTTTTGAAATTGGGTAACCATATCCGACCATATGCGTTTTACCCTGGTTCGGTTTAAATAGTTCCGGATACCCTTGCAATCGCTAGTAGTATTAGTGAGAGACAATGTCATATCAGGTTGTATGAAAGTAAGGGTTTGAGAGAGTTGTTGTTCCACCAGAGGTGGATCGTTAAGAGGCAAAATACTAAGATCATGTGGGTCAAGGGCCAGAAGACAAAATGATAAGGTACAATCCTATGCTAACTCAAAATTAAAATGGTCCAAGGTATTCTCAATATGGACCGAAACTTCCACCCTCAGGTCTCGCAGACTGACTAGGAGTTCGACTTTGAAAAATTATGCTTTGAATTCTCGTATGTAGTGGGGGTTCGATCTAACAAGGACAATCCTCACGTTGACAAAAAAAAGTCACCCTCCTCAAGTTCACTTAATTGTTGTGCCAACTGATTCACTTGCATTCCCAAGGTTTGCAAGAAAATGATTGGTAGAATTGAAGCAACATATTTTTCTCTTTCGTCGATGACTTACTACTCTTAGGGTAATTTTAATCAACATTTTATAAGAAAACTTTAGACTTTTGAATTAAATAATTTGTAGTTAAGTCATGAAACACTTAGCAATTATGTTAGTAATAATCATATTGTAATTATTAAAACCAAAGAAGTTTTTCCTAACACCATGTGCACCGACAACCCCTATAAACTTGTTGGGCGGAGAAATAAAATCAACTTGGTTGTTGTCATAGAGGAGGACATGGAAAGGGGAAGCTTGGTGAAGAAAGGGATAACAACTACCATGAAGGGTGATTCATAGCCAATACAATTGAATTAACAAGAAAGTGGAGGATGGTAAATTTTGGGGGAAATGGGTCATCTGGAGTGGCAAATAGTATCAACGCAACCAAACACCTCTGCCTCTCAAGTATTAAAGATGGGAAAGGGGACATGACTGGACTTGGAGTTGTTTGAGCTTCCAAGAAGAAGATGTGAATATAATAAGGCATTGATTGCAACCTTAACCATTAGGGTGTAATTAGTACGCAAGAAGTGAAGGTGTAACGTCGCGAAACACAACGGAAAAATTTAAAATTTTAAAACACAATCATCACAAGGATTAAGACCTAAAGAGAGCAGGAACCCTACTCATAAAATAGTCAAGAGGTGCACCATATTACATAAAAGTTGTCAAAATGTATGACTACATCAGAGTACGAGAATAACAAATACAAGTAGTGATACTACCTAGGAAAATACAGAAAGAGGATCCAATCCCAGAGTGCCATCATCCTCGGTCACCACCCGTCAGAACCTACTGCGGTCTTGAAATGCGAACATGAAATAATGCCTAAGTTTCCATAAGGAAACCTGATGAGAATTAAATTTATACCGCAAGTGCACGACGTCAATGAAGACGTGGCAAATACGGGTCGAACACAAGGAGGGAGAGATATGTTATTAGTGTGATTTCGATTGGGGGAAAGAAGGAGAGAAGAATAAATTGGGTTTTTGAGATTTTTGGTTTTTATTATCTAAGGCAAGAAACAAGAACAAATAAAACTAAAAACAAGAACAAAGAGGTGAATTCCGTTGGGTGGAGGTTTAGATTTAGGGTTTAGATTGAAGAATTCAGAAACTTATAATAAATCATGTTAGTTATGAAGCATTACATGATAAATGATTTAACATAAACTCAAGTAATCAAAATATACTAATCACGAAATTAAAATAATAACATTTATTCATCTTCTCTTCACCCTAAATCCGTCACCTCCACCATTTGGAAAGAGTTAGAAACTCATGGATGGGAGGAAGGAGAAGGGGTCCTAGAGGAATTACAAAAGAAAATTAAAAACAAACAAGAAATAAAAGACAGAATTTTATTACTAAAACTAAGGAACAAAAATAAGAACAACCACCAAGGACCAAGGACCCTTTTTACATCGTTCTCGGGGCTATTTATAGTTGCTACAAGGGACCTAAGTATAAAATTGGAAAGTACACGTGTCCAGACACGACTGGACAAAATTGGAGCACACGGATCGACTCTGGTGCGGCGGAAACGCCGCATGGTATGTGTGATTTGCGGCGGAATCACCGCCAATCATGCTCTGATTAGGTCCAGATTTTTGTCGAATGTTTATGGTATGATTTGATCCTCCTTGGCGCGTCTGGATTGATTCTTTCCATTCTTTTGAGCTCCGGATTAATTCCTTTATATATTTGGAGATCTACATTGATTTTTCTTTAGATTTTCTGCATAATAACTCGTGAATTGCAATTAGGTCCTTGGCTTCTTGCAATTATGTCCCCGGCTACTTTTGTGCTTAAGTCCTTGTTCTTTTTGTAATTAGATCTTGAATGCTTTTATGCTTGGATACATTTCCATTTGTAACCCGATAATCTTGAGCTTGGTCTTTATGACAGAATTGAGTCTTTTGCATGCGTTTATGCTCAGGATGTGGGACATTTGCATTCAGGTCCCTGTATTCTGTAAATAGGACTAAACACATACCTTAGTAGCATTTATTGATATAAAATCAATCTAAATGAAAGACATATGATGCAATGTATGCAATGCATCAAATACCCTCACACCTAGATTTTGCTAGTCCCCAGCAAAACAAAATATAACAAAAATAAAAACAGGGAAATCCTAACTCACTTTCGTAGGAATCACGGTTGCACTTAGCATGTGCAACAAGCCTTTAAACCTCCAAGTTTCCTTAGAGGACGAGTTTTGTCTCGTGAGGGTTTTCAGTTGACACACCCACAAAGTCCTAATTGAACATTCCATTAATAGCTTTCAATATCCCTACCTGAACCTTATACATCTTACTTAGAATTCTTGCATGCTTATTATATAAATCTAACTTATAAAAAGTCTGACTTGGTCTTTGTTCCTCATGTTCACACCACTAACCCTTCTACACATGTTATCACTTAAATTATCTTGCACGCCTCTTCTGGTGGTGAAGTATCATTCGGATCAACCATGGCATGGATCATTCTTTTAGCTTTGGGCCTTGAGTATATATTTTTCTTTTTCCGTGATTCAACACATTTGCTTTTTCTGACACTTTTACCCTTTTTGCATTCGTGTAGCGAGTTTGGTCGATAATCCCGAGCTGACAGACTCAAGTTACCGGGTTTCAAGATACCCCTACGGACCAGTGACTCAAAGGCTTGGGCTTTTGTAATCATTTTGCAAAATGTGTTTTTCTCACTTTATTCCTTTATTTTTACTTTTATTTTCCTCAAGGCTTAATTCTTATTAGAAGTCCACACTTCCCGGTATGTTTTCTTCAACCTCTGCTTTTTATCAACCACTTCAAAGATTTGATTCATCCAATTTAAGTGCATACATGTCTTAAAGGGTAATGAGTTATTTCTTTGGAACTTAGATTTATGTCATAGTTTCTACAAGCAGAACTATATAATAAGGAACAAAAAAATCAATGCAATTTGTACACGGTTTTGGTAGTTAAATCTTAAGCTATGTCATGGAACATTGAATTTTTTTAAATAATAAAAGACAGAAAAATAACATAGATAGATAGATAGATATATACATAAACAACCCCCCCCCCCCCCACACCTAAATCATGCATTGTCCTCAATGAATGTAAATATAAAGCAAATGCACTTATTACCTGGGTGAACTGCGGTGGAAGGATGGAATTTGCTCAAAGTCAACCATAGTCAGAACTGGATTGAATGACACCATATTGGTGCATGTATCCAGTTGAATTGTTCCACATGTTGCACTGAGAATCCTGAGGCACAGATTGCACACCCCTCACATGTATTGATTCTCTTATTTGTTCGAGTGATGGTGGGTGTGTCGCAGAATTACTCCTCCTTTTGTCACTTCCTTTTTGATTTTGTGATGATTTATTTGATTCAGAAATCTTATAAATACGTGATCTCATCACAACATCACTTTGATTGCATACTATTTCTGGCTCATTATCAACATGAACGATATTAAATTCAGCTTTTAAGTTTCCAAAAGATAGTTGCATGAGCTCATTTTGGCAATTTATCAAAGCTTCAGAAGTGGCTAAAAAGGGTCTGCCTAGTATTACAGGGATTTGTCTCTTAGGATCGACAACAGGTTCAGTGTCTAGAACGACAAAATCCACTGGGTAAATGAAGTCACCAACCTTAATCAAAACATCCTCTACTATACCTCTTGATTTCTTAATAGAGCAGTCAGCAAATTGAAGAGTTGTCTTAGAGGGTTTTAGGGGACCAAGGTTGAGTTGCTCGTAGGCAGAGAACGAGAGTAGGTTAACACTAGCACCAAGGTCTAGAATGGCTTTGTTGATAAAAGTATCTCCTATTGCACATGAAATTGTGGGACACCCAGGATCCTTATACTTTATAGGAGATGAGTTGGACAGAATAGAGCTTATGTTTGCAGTTAAGAAAGCCTTCTTTGGTACGTTGGTTTTTCTCTTTTTAGTGCACAAATCTTTTAAGAATTTAGCATAAGCAGGTATTTGTTAAATCATATCTAAGAGTGGAATATTCACCTTAACTTGCTTAAATACTTCCAAGATTTTCTCCATTTGTGCACTTGAGTTCTTTTTGAGTCTATTGGGGAACGGAGCTTTAGGAACATAGACTCGCTCAGGTTGAGCTATGGGTTCAGGTTGAGTAGGTGGGTTGGGCGTTTCAGATTGGACGTCAGGTTCAATGGTTAAGTCATATGTGGTTGCTTGATGGCTAGATTGATTAGACGTTCTAGGATTTACCACATTGTTATCAACTTGTCTTCCGGACCGTAATGATACTACTGCATTTATTTGTTGGAACGGTCCTTCCTCATGAACCATTTGAACCGGTCTAGGGTTGTTATTTCCTGAAGGTGGTTGATAGTGCTGATATGAATTATTAGATATTGGATTCACCTCAGGTTGACTTGGAAACCGACCCTTTTCTCTTTCACCTACTACTTGTGCTAGTTGACTGACTTGTGTCTCTAGCCTTTGGAAGGTCTGGTTGGTTGTTTGTATAAAGGTTTTCATCAAATTTTCCAAGCTTGTCAACCTAACCTCATGATCGCCATTGTTACTAAATCTAGATGATGTATTATTTTGGTTATACGGGTTTGGTTGTTGTCTAGGAGGTTGACCTTGTTGGCTTGATGAGAAATTGGAATTATGACGCCAACCCGAGTTATAGGTTGATGTGTATGGGTCATTTCTAGCATGGTTATACATGGCATTAACTTGTTCCCAGCCCGCACAATCCTCCATTACATGACCAGTCTGACCACATCTAGAGCAAGGGATAGACGAGGCTTGATTCACTCGGGTTTGGGTTTGTAGCTCTAAACTTTCCATTCTGCGCATAAGGGTAGCTAGTTTTGCTTCAGCCGCTATGTTGGCATCTACAGCTAAGACACCTGGTTTGGGTTGACTTGTTATTCTAGATCCAATACTCGGGTTAAGCGGTGTTCTAGCATTGTCCCATTGCATATTGTTTTCAGCTAAATCCTCAAGAAAAGTCCAGGCATCATTTTCATTTTTCGACATGAAGTTCCCTTGGCTTACGGATTCTACCATAACCCTACATGTAGGTGTCAATCCCTCATAAATAATTTGGCATAATTACCATCTTGGAATTCCATGATGAGGGCATTGGGTCAGTACGCTTTTAAATCTTTCTAGATAGGAATAGAACGGCTCGCTCTCAGACTGAACGAATGCAACAATTTCATTCCTAATCCTCATAGTCTTATGGTTGGGGAATTTTTTTTTCAGGAATATTTGAACAAACTCATCCCAACTCCTAATAGATCTTTCGGCTACACTATATAGCCATTTCTTAGCGTCGTCCTTTAGTGCTAGAGGCACAAATTTCAGACGCACTGTCTCCTCAGGGATATGCTGGTATTGCATAAGAGAGCAGATTTCCTCAAATTCTCTAAGGAAGAGATATGGGTCTTCCCTAGAGGTGAACTTAGGCAACATACTCATGTATTGTGCCTTAAGTTCGAAGTCGCGACCCGGTATTGTGCCTTAAGTTCGAAGTCCCTCAGAGTTATAGGTTGTGCAACAAGTGGGTCCACTACGTTCTCACCCATTGGATCCGGGTGAGGTGGTGCAGCAGATGGATTGGGGCTAAGCTCTAGACTGGAATCTAGATGAACTCGTGAGAGTCGATTACTCAAGTCTCGAATCCAAATCTGAGTGCACCGGGTTGAATCAATTTTTGAATTCAAATTCGAAATTTAAATCCCAAATTTAATTTCAAGAATTAATTACAAAAAAAAATTCGTTTTTTTTAATATATTTTTTTTATGTTTTTTTAAAAGGGAAACAAACACTAGAATGGGGAAAGATGAGAAAGGAATCTTAATCTAGAGAATTGAGGTGAGAAGAGAAAGAAGACTCAGATGAGAAGGGAAACTTAACTCTAAAGATAGAAAGAGGGTTGGTCAGAAAATTCCTAAGAAAACATGGTTCAAACAATCCTAGACCTAGTGTCACTTAGATCTAGACGACTCCTAACTGGTTGAGTCGAATTGATTTGCTTGATTCACCTCCCTCACTAATCAAACCAAATTGGCCAGGCAGTGTATAGCTAGTGGGGGCACTTCCGAAAGAGTCGGTGCCAATTAGACAACCACTTCGCTTGGAAGACTTACGTCGACACAAAAACATTTTCTAGACACCAACTTAAATTCGATCGGCTTCAGGTCATAGCAAGTCAAACCAATTCTTCTCCTTAAATGAGTCCGAGTCCTTAGGGGTCAATGTCTAGTTGATTTTAATTTAAGGCTTGGGTGACACTTTAGGATTGTGATTTGTGGGCTACAGAAGGGTGATGAAATCCCCACCGTATCTTTTCCTACGGAGTTGCCCTTAAGATAGTTTAAATTAGATCTAGCGAAGATAGTCAAACAATGGTCTTTAGAGGGGGCAATTGCAAGGTTGTATGCAAACTAAATTATATGCTTAGATGCAATCGATGAAAATTACGATACGTACCTTGACTCCAGCACTCTTCAACAGAAATTGATTTGCAAGAATTTAGCAAGAATAATGCATACAAAACACTAGATGATGCATGCACTAAGGCCTTTCTAATTTTGCCAATTTTAGGTCAGAGTTGAATTATTGCCAATTATGGAATTTTTGCCCTAACAAGTGCAATTCTAATAAAAGGAAATTTTCTGAAAATAGAAATTACGAGGAAAAGAGACAACAAAGGTTACCTATGCAATGCTCAGTCGGGTTCACCGCCCACTATCAAAATTGCAGTAGCTTCACGCGTCCACCCAGAGATGAGTCGCGTCCCAGAAAAGTTTGAAGCCCAGAAGCTCCAAGTGTGCGGCGGATTCGCCGCAAATTACTCTATAGGTGCGGCGATTTCGCCGCTCGTTTAGCTCAGAATGTTCTCGGATTTCGCCGTGCACGCTATTGTCTCCTGAAACACAAATCCAAATACTTAGATCGCGCACAAGATAAACAGGATAAAATCGAAATCAACAAAAAAAAATATGCGTCGCCTCCCCGGCAACGGCGCCAAAAACTTGATGAGAATTAAATTTATACCGCAAGTGCACGGCGTCAATGAAGACGTGGCAAATACGGGTCGAACACAAGGAGGGAGAGATCTTGTTATTTGTGTGATTTTCGATTAAGGGGAAGAAGGAGAGAAGAAATAAATTGGGTTTTGAGATTTTTGATTTTTAATTTCCTAAAGCATGAAACATGAACAAATAAAACTAAAGCAAGAACAAAGATGGTGAATTCCGTTGGGTGGAGGTTTAGGTATTGGGTTTAGATTAGAGAATTCAGAAACTTATAATAAATCATGTTAGTTATGAAGCATTACATGATAAATGATTTTAGGTAAACTCAAGTAATCAAAATATATTAATCACGAAATTAAAATAATAACATTTATTCATCTTCTCTTCACCCTAAATCCGTCACCTCCACCCTTTGGAAAGACTTAGAAACTCATGGATGGGAGGAAGGAGAAGGGGTCCTAGTGGAATTACAAAAGAAAATTAAAAACAAACAAGAAATAAAAGACAGAATTTTATTACTAAAACTAAGGAACAAAAATAAGAACAACCACCAAGGACCAAGGACCCTTTTTACATCGTTCTCGGGGCTATTTATAGTTGCTACAAGGGACCTAAGTATAAAATTGGAAAGTACACGTGTCCAGACACGACTGGACAAAATTGGAGCACACGGATCGACTCTGGTGCGGCGGAAACGCCGCATAGTATGTGTGATTTGCGGCGGAATCGCCGCCAATCATGCTCTGATTAGGTCCAGATTTTGGTCGAATGTTTATGGTATGATTTGATCCTCCTTGGCGCGTCTGGATTGATTCTTTCCATTCTTTTGAGCTCCGGATTAATTCCTTTATATATTTGGAGATCTACATTGATTTTTCTTTAAATTTTCTGCATAATAACTCGTGAATTGCAATTAGGTCATTGGCTTCTTGCAATTATGTCCCCGACTACTTTTGTGCTTAAGTCCTTGTTCTTTTTGTAATTAGATCTTGAATGCTTTTATGCTTGGATACATTTCCATTTGTAACCCGATAATCTTGAGCTTGGTCTTTATGACAGAATTGAGTGTTTTGCATGCGTTTATGCTCGGGATGTGGGTAATTTGCATTCAGGTCCCTGTATTCTGTAAATTGGACTAAACACGTACCTTAGTAGCATTTATTGATATAAAATCAATCTAAATGAAAGACATATGATGCAATGTATGCAATGCATCAAAACCCTATATACCAAACTCACCTATATGCATGCTCAAGATAGAGAAATGAACTTATCATACTAATAGAAGGCAATATAAAATGCAAACTGTAAACATCACCCTAGAAGGGTCAACACCACACCGACGGAGCCATCTCTCAGGTCGGTTCACCTCACTTAGTTGTGCCACAACCAAACTACATGTCGGAAAATGTCGTCCGTCAGTACACCTGCCGGAACAACATCGGTTCGGGTCAAACACGTCCGTCGCCAATAAGGTCGGCCAATCGACTCATCCGGACCAAAGCCCGCAGGATCATCTCGCTCTGTGGACCGTGCAACATCGTGCAATGGAATCCGTGATTCCACAGGTCTACTACTCTAGCATGAGTCAAGTAAAGCATATACTACGCCAAAGTCTATAACAAGAGGTGACACGTCCCAAGTATCCACACCTTTCAACTCGACGGTCCTTGGGCAGACATTATCAATGCACCCATCGTCACCTCCCAGATCACACGTTAGGCAAGGACACGGGTTTCCATGTACAGAGTTGATACTCCACAAGGACCATGGTTCAGTTCTGGGCCCAAACGGTGGACCGAAAAAGGCAACCCGGCCGACCGCTCCCCAAGGGATCAGTCGAACAGATGTCCGCAATCGGTCGAACTCAGGGCTCAAAACTTAAACCCAATGGTCGAACAAAAGATGAAAATCAGTCGAGTGCTACATGGTCAAAATCCGGACTAAGTCTAAGTCAAAATCAAGGTAACGGTCGAACGGATCAGGTGTCCCGTTCGACCGGAAAAAAAGGCTCTCCTACATCGCTATCGGTTGAACCATACATCAAACGGTTGATCAAACATTAAGTGAACTTAAGTCCTTGGTCGGACCATAGTCTAGAGCGGTCGATCGTCTAGATGGTCAATGCTCGGTCCAAAAAACACACCAAGCCACGGTGGAACAGCTCAGGGTCCCGTTCGACCGAAAACAGCAGGAACTCTCCGAACCCAACAAAAAAAATGCTCAACTGGTCGACCACCGTAAGACATCGTTCGACCAGTGCTGGGCAAAATCAGAGATTTACACTAAGACCGGTCGACCGCAGACATCGGTCGACTGTTAACTGGCATCAACCTAGCCTTGCCAAGTATAACATGATGCCCTCGTCGTCGGCGAGGTCTCCGACCTCCGACGACGAGCCAAACCCACGCACACACATGTGCGTGCAACCTCTAATACAAGTACTTGGCATAGCTTTATTCTCGCGGTTGTCGATGATCGTCAGATCTCACTTGCAAGCTCTTCTGGTTAGCTTCGCGTCTACCAACCTGCTACATCGTCACTACCACGTCCGGCTCCAGCTCCCGCCGCCACCGCCGGACCGACACCTTGGAGGAGGAAGGAGATGAGTACGAGAAGAGAAATGTGAGAGAGAGAAGAAATGTGAGGTTTTGCATCCATCCTCCTTAAAAGGACCAACATCCTCACCCTCACCATCCTCCCACACCCACACGCACACCCCCTCCATACCCCCATCACCTCACCATCTCATCAGCATCACCTCTACACCCAAACCTGGACTGGCCCTTATTCTAGGTTTCAGATTTCAAAGAAGGAATATCTAAAACTCCATATTTTAGATATTTAGTTCCCTGAATTCTAGTTCTTACTTCTTAGAAATTCTATTTTGATAATGTTTTAGAAATGTGTACTTTCTAGTGAAGTAAAAAATCATTCTTTTTTCTAACATAACTAAACAGTATTTTTAAGATAAATATAAGCAACAAAACCTCTTTTGATTTTTAATTGGAAGTGAGAGAACATCTTTCGAGTACTATTTTATGAGACAAGAAACTTTTGCAGAACTGTAAATTTTCTACAAATCAATCACCCGTAAGGATTATTATCCCATTAGTCAAGTTTTTTCTCTACCTTATTTTCAGAAACCAGTCACACTCTCGAAGGAATCAATATGCATCTAAGTGGGGTTAAACTCCTAGGTAGTGTTTGGATGAGCAGTCGTGGGGCTTAATTTTGAAAACTTATAATGGTGAAGTTGATTCAGCAATCCAAACAGATTGTGGCATTGTACTATAGAAAAGATTCTCCAAAGTGTAGATTTCACTTGGAAAACACCATTTCACATCTCTGTCATCACAATTTTATTTTTTTGCCCGATTTAGAAAGTGATTTCTATTGAAGTACTTTGTGTGAAGATCAGAACTTCCAAGAATTAATTAATTGTAGGAAAAAATCCGATGCCAAGCACATGTTGGTGATTGGTAGGACTAGGTCTCAATTGTTTGTGTAGCAGCTTAATTATAATTTGCGTTAGGAATCAATTTTACTTAAAATCGCTTCTTCAGTTTTGATTGTGTTTACACCGGTAAAGTTGGGTGTGAAAGTTTTCTTATTGAAGGAAAAATCGGAGCGAATATGTGTTCGATTTTGAGTTTACCTCTACTTTCCTGAATTGCTAAACATCGCCCCAAAATCACTTAAATTGCCTCTTGAAATTACCATTTTGCCTTTCTCTCATTTCTACTGCTATAACACGACATTTTACCCTCCTATCACACATCTCTCTTCATCTTCCTCTTATAATCATAAAAAAAATGTTTTGGAGGTCAGTAATGAGCCAACGGACGCCCTAGTGTACTCGAATCTGGTAAAATATCTAACATCTTTTTAATAAAAAATAATAAAACATAATAAAAAATTACGGACGTCCGACGGAGCCGCCCCACGTAGGAGGGGAACGTCTGGGTAAGACGCCTCCCCCATAGGGGAGGCGTTTTACCAGGACGCCCTGCCTATGGGGGAGACGTCTTACCCAGACGCACCGCCCATTGGGGAGGCGTTTTACCCAGACACCCCGCCAATGGGAAGGGCGTCTGTGTAAGACGCCTCCCCCATGGGAGAGACGTCTTACCTGGACGCCCCCTCCTACGTGGGGCGGCTTCGTCGGACACCCGTAATTTTTTATTATTTTTTATTAATTTTTTAAAAAGATAATTGATTATAAATTTAGATAATTGTTAAATTAATTAATTAATAAGTTAATAATTACTATATTCGGATGACCGATACCCCTTCGGTACACCGAAAATTCAAAAATTTCCAGATCCAAATTTGTAAGTCAGGATGTTTTACGGCCTGAGGATTTTGGATCTTAAAAAATGTTGGATCTGGAAATTTTTTGAATCTTCATCACTTGCAAAAAACTCATTGTAATCTGACCGGTTACCACCGAAAACTTGCAAAGAAACGTCAAATAATTTGAGATAACACACCGTATAATTTTAATTTGACAAAAAAACAAAAAAAAACGGGACGTCTGGCTAAGACGCCTGTACCATCGTGGAGGCGTCTGGCTAAGACGCCTCAACCATGGTGGAGGCGTCTTAGCCAGACGCCCGAGTCGGAAAAAAAATCCGCCTCCGTTACTTCGCCTGATCTAGGTGTTTCGCCAGACATTTTCGTGGTGTTGGTATTAGGAATGTTAGTAAAACTGAGTCAAAAACATTATTTAAAGATACGAGACGATATGAGTATTAAATATATTGTTAAGGGCAAAAATGTCATTTCAATGGGTGATTTAAGTAGTTTTGGGACGACGTTCGCTAGTTTCCCTACTTTCTAATTGCAAACCCTATTAAATTAATATAAATTAATAAATCCCACCTAGTAAGTAATTCCATATAATATTGAATGACCAGTAATAGTTGGATTGCCCCACTTTTTGAACGTTTGCTTAATAACCTTCAATTTCAAAACACCGCACCAACAGCCAACAGGAAAAGGACAGGCGGCTATTCTCATACAATTTGGAAATTTTGTTTCGAAGTCCAACACTTTTTCCCCGAAAAAGAAACAATTTTCCAAACAAAACACATCTCTGCTGACATCACCACCTAAATACACCAATCTGCCAAGCATCTGCGTATCTTTGCTGACGTAATCATTTTGACGTCACAACTTGTTGACTAAAAACTCCCAAGATACTAACTCCAACATCCAAAATCCGCCAACCTCTCCGAGGGTAAAATCGTCATTTCATCCCCCAATACGGTTGACGTCTTCTTTGGACGACAGCAGAACTAGGAGTTTTCGGAAAACAAACGTGCAAGTTGTGCAACACGTATTTTTTATTTTTTGCTATAAATAAGAGACAACCAAACACGTCTCAATATCTTCCCTTCTCTTCTTCGCAAAAAAAAGAAAAAGAAAAGAAAAGAAAAGAAGAAAAATGGACGGGAAGAAAGCAATAGCGAAGAGAGATGACGCCGAGGAAGACGAAGGAGAAGAGGAGAGAATTGAGAAGTTCTTCGAGCTTCTAAGAAACATAAGGAAGATGAAAAAGGAAATGAAGAGGAAGACAGCATCCAAGAAGAGGCCGAGGGTTGAGCCCATGTGGACTCCTAAGTTTGAATGGGAGGATTTCGAAGGAAAAGAAGAGAAGTTGAGTTCCGAGGTTGGTTCGAGGTGTTGTGAAGGTAGCAAGAGAGAAAAGATGGTCGTGGGAAGCGATGGAGACAATGGTTTTGACAAGAAAGTGTCTGTAAGTTTGGATCTCAAACTTGGGTTATAGTTAGGAGTTGACAATGTCATGATCCATTTTTAGATTGCATGTAAAATTTGAAATGACTGTGGTTTGAAATTTAGTTTCTTTTTGGTCAATACCTCTCTTGATTCCGAGATTGTATGAAAGGTACAATCGATCTTGTCTTGGGTTAGGCTTGCATGTGAGTTTTCCTAATTTCATACTTAATTGGTGGGTTTCACCATGGCACGCGACATTTGTTTCCTTGTAATCAGTATTTAGGTGTGAATAAATAAAATAAAAACAAAAATGATTGTCGCATTCCCGAAATTAGAATGGAATTGATTAAATTAATGAAAAGAAGATCTGGACTTTCTACATTTGCAATTTAAACATTGTTTTCTACGTACCACCCAACTCGACCTCCAACATTATGGAATGCACGACCACTTGATGTTTAGAAACATTTATTATGGAATATTCATATAAATATAAAAAAAAGAAATACTATATAAAAAAGCATTTATCATCTAATGTTCATGACAATCTGCTTTGCACACGCTTTAGAGGTATTCATCAATAGGTTAGATGACATGTGTACATTAAATAAGGGGTGTAGGATTGCAAACTTCTGACAGAAAAAAGAGTGAAACATAATTAATTTCATAGAGAATTTAATATATGTAACCTCTTGTGTTTATTGATAGATCCAATTGTGAACTACGAGGAGCACCACTCACAAAGTAATGTAGCATATCCATTTAAGTTATTTGACTCCTTTCATGCAATTATTATAGAGGTAACTTAGGGGCAGGATTATTAAAAAAAACCCTTAGGAGCTTGACACCCACCCTATTAAGGTGTATGGGGGCGCTGTTTTGATATTCGCCGGATGCGGCACTGGACCGCACCACATACAAATAATGCAAACTTGCTTATGTGGACCGCACATGGGACCCACATACAAATAATACAAATAATGCAAACTTGTTTGCGTTACATTCCATAATAGTCCATTTTAATTTTTAAAGTCTTGGTTTTTTTAAATTTTTCTCAATCATTCTCTAGGAAATTAATATATTATTACTTGTATATTTGTACTATCATCTTTTTTGTTTAATATTTACGTTAGGAATGATTCGATGTTTTTTACCTAAATTTTTATGCATACATATATATAATTTATAATTAATATGTATATTATTAATATTATTTAACTATTAAATTACAAACCGCATATGCATCTGCATTACATTCTCATCCTGCATATGCGGGATGTGGTGCCTTACCGCTTCGAATCCACATCCCACAAAAGATTAAACATATATATAGAGAACTAATATAGCTATAATCATATAGGCATCCTCATAAAATATGAATATGAACACAGATAAAAATACAGATATGGGTTACCTATATTTAACTATGAAAAGTGCATGAATATCATATAAGTATCCCATATTTGGAGCGGATGATATAAATCCACCTACGGTGAAAATATATAAGCCAGTAAAAAAATCCATTTCAGATATTTGTATCTACGAAAATTTTACTTTTTTGCAGTCATAGTAAAACTTTACTCCGTGTGAAAAAGATAATCACATTAAATGTAAGATAAATAACACGATTTGATATTTAAGATATGTAATATGTGATATATAATGGTAAATAGGTCTGATTTGAATCGTATTATCAAATAATAATAGAAGTAAAAATAAATTGCAGAAAATATAGATGAGTTTACATATCCGTATTATATAATATTACGAACATAAATACATATTCAAATTCATAATAAGGATATTCTATCGCAAAGTACTACTTATTATTTGAATTGAATATACCAATACTTTATGACTATATCTGCGTTAGTTGTTCACAAATATATAGACCCGGATAAGAATCTGGTTGTGAGCCAATCAAAGACTCCTTATATATTTAGAGAAAATGGAATATATATCGGGAATCATATTGTAGGAAATGTTGCCATGAGCTAGCTTCGGTGCCAAATGGAAAGGGGAAGAAGTCTTGCGTATTCTGCAAACACCACACCACCCAGAAGAGGAGAAGAAGGCAATGACTGCGGGAGGTGATACTTACCACTTCGTTATGACGTCGAGTAGAACCGCCCATGTTCGAGGATCTTGAACAGAAAATCGATCGAAGCGAGGCTAAAAAAAACCCGTTATTATCTAACGCAAACTTTCGAGCAGATAAGAGACAATTAGGCAACGATGGAATATGCAATAGATGGAGTCCAAAACAAGATTTTATGGTGAACGCAGGAATTCTAAGTATAGGCTACAGGGATACATTTACCATTGGCGACATGGACTTCACCACCACCAAAATAGGAGGGGTTCACATCCAAATTCTTAACGGAGTTTGTGAGAGGGTGAGGGGCGATTGGGTCCAGAAGCGGTCATTGTCTTGGTATGTGGAGTTCTCAACCGTATGAGTTTCAGGAGAAGGTTATCATTGACATTGTAGGGCTGATAACACGTCAATAACGAGTTATTTAGTCTTTCGTAAATCTATCATTGAATGCCAACCACCGAGTATACCCCCGTTAAATCCTCTCCAGCCACGACGGGGACCCCCTTGTCCATGCCCATTTTGAGAGCCTGGACTACTAGATTTGGGCTTGCCTTTCCCACTAGGTTTTTTTCCCTTTAGTTTTGACATTGGCAGATATTCACTACTAGATTACTACAGGTCAAATGTTTCAAATTTGAAGCTCCTTCGGGCCATCAAAAACCATGCCCGGGCAACTCTTGGACCTCGTGGTTTTCTCTCTCACACGTCAGCTTTTTTTTGCTAGTCCCCCTCCCCCCCCCCCCCAAATTTCTCTAGCTTAACCATCCCCTGAAACTCCCAAAACTCCTTACATTCTCTTTCCTCCACATCATTTGTTTTCCTTTTAAATTTTTTCACAACAATCAACAACTTACATTAACTAATTATTATTGTAATTACTATATTTAATTAATTAAATCAAAAATAATTATTACTTATATTAAATCACGAAAAAATTATTTAAAATTAAGATACCACAATACATATTACATTAATTGGAATCCGATTGAATTAAAAAATACAAGAAGACATTGTCAATCTGTATTTCCTCCATATTGTTGTCATGTATTCTCGATTAAATCAGATTTGAGACTCAAATGTGTCACGCACTCAATCTCTATTGGCCAAATAATTAAATGTTAATATCTACGAAATGATCGGTGGAATATTGTAGCATTTCCTCCACAGAACTTCCACGCTGTTCTTCGATAAATTCGTTTAAATCTCCAAAATTAGCGTAACAGACGCGTTCATCATCCACTATCATATTATGCATTATGATGCATTATGATGCAATGTGTCATTATTTTGTTAAGTATGTCCTTACTCCATGCAAGAGATTACCTTTTGACAATCACGAACCTCGCTTGTAGCACACTGAATGCACGTTCCACATCTTTACGCGTTGTCACCTGTCGTTGGGCAAAAACTTATGGACTGAGATGCAAGAGAGAAAGACCCAGATGTAAAACCAAAGGGACCAATGAGCAAATCAAGAAGCTCCACACAATCATGATGAGTATTTTGGAAATTAGATCTGGGTCTAAGCACCAACAACCGTTTTGGGTGCACCAAACATGAAGAAATCGATCCACAAAAGTCTCCACCAAAGCACAACCTGATCAGCCCAACCCAGACTGCCAATTGGCTGTCCTAAACTGCCAATTGGCGGTCTATTTGGATCCAAACCCGATAAGCCTCAGGGGGGTGGTGTATTAGTGTGTATTTAGTCCATTTATGATATGTGTTTAGTCTCATACCGGGAGATTGTTCTCGGTTACCTTTTTCTATGACTATAAATAGAATTTTTCCTCCTCCTTTGTATTTTCTCATTGCTTGGTGGCATTCTCTATATTTGGAGTAAAGCCTTGAAGCAAAACTCAAGTGGAGAAGAATGCTAGTTGTAATGTGAGTCATGTAAATAAAATATTTTTTTAATTTGTTTTAATGTTGTCTAGCTTAATATTGTTTTATCTTAGTAGAAGTAATTAGAATGTTTCATTTTCTTAATGTAGTTTGTAGTTTAATGAGTAGTGAGTAGTTCCATCCCCGTTTGGGGTGGAGTTGAAGTTTATACATGTCATGTAGAATGGAATGAATGTTATATGTTCTTTTATGTGAGAAATGTGAGTATGCTTGTTTGAATTAAAGAGAATACTTAAGTTGATGGTTTCTGTCATAATCTTCAGGTACATTCCATGCTTGTTTAGGTTCTTAATAACAAATTTGTTCATGCTCATATTAAACACTTAGGCTAGTGATTTGGATGATAGATCTTGTCATGAGGTACTTCTTATGCATAGCAACACTACCTACACTTGTGCTCTATTGAATGCATTCATCACCACTTATTTCATGTGTACACACTCCACCCCTTAGGGGTTTGTCTTCCTGAATTCCATCTTTCTTTAAGAGTTAGTTTAGTTTCATTGTTGCTTGCTTTCATCGTCTTTGTTTGTTGCTTACTAGTGTAGCATAGCATAGTTTAGTTTAGTTTAGTTTAGTGTAATCAATTCCTTCTCTCATCTTTTCCTACGCGATTTCTGAAGAACCAAAGTTGACACACCACCTCGTTGACACGACCCATATTTGTCACGTCTTCACCGACGATGATCCTAGTGCAGTAGGGTTGCTGCAGGTTAACGGTCGACCGACGGGTGTTTCGGTCGACTGCTCATAGTATAATTGTGAGTTTCTATCTCAGACCAGTTGAACAATGTCGTTGGGCGGTTGACCGGTTGTGCCTGTTTTGGCGAGAGAAGAAGACTTTGTTATGTTTGGTCGAACAGGTCCCCTTTGACGTTCGACCGGTTGCACTGTAGGTAAGTCGGTTGGGGGCATAGACCATCCAAACGGTCGATCACCTTGTGACATGTTCGATCGATTGTACTTGTAGCGAAGTCAGTTGGGACCTAGACCATCTAAACGGTCGACCGCCCTATGATCTGTTCGACCGATGACTTAAGTGAACTTAATTGTTGTGCGACTGAGGTGTGCTGGTTCGACCAGAGGTTTGTGTGCCAAACAGTCGACCTATCAGTGACTTTGTTCGACCAGTAGAAGTCGAATTTGAGAGTTGAAGACTCCGTTATTTTCGGTCGACCAGGTCCCCTTTGTTGTTCGATCGGTTGGTAGTTAAGTTCGTTGGATCCGGGCTATGACCATCTAAACGGTCGACCTCTCATGACCTTTGGTTCGACCGTTATGTTGGATGTGTTCGACCGACTGTGTTGTGGTTGAACCCATGCCAGTTCCTAGAGGGAATCGGTCGACCACTATGCCTTGTTCGGTCGACCGTTGTTGCCATGTTTTGTGCATTCATGGTTGTTGGTTGGTGTGTGATCGGCTTTGAAGGCAATGAATCTAGCCGGCCTTGATAGGCGACGGACAAGACATTGTCGGTCTGATAGCAATCTCCGTACTTTTACTTTGTTGGGTTGGGGCAGATGTCCTTGTCACCCAGTTGGAGAGTTGTGGTTGGGGCAGATGTCCTTGGTATCTAGTTGTGTCTTGTGTGCACGTGTGATGTATGGGTTGGAGTGGATGTCCTTGGTGCTCATTGTGGTTGTGGCAGATGTCCTTGGTGTCTAGTGTGGTTGGGTCAGATGTTCTTGGTGCCCAGCATGGAGTTGAGATTTGCATATTGCTGTAGTTTTGTATGCTATGTTATACTTGTATGTTTGTCGTTATTCATGCATGTTAGAGAAGTTTTGGCATACGGAGTTTCCTTATGGAAACTTAGGCAACATTTCATGTTTGCATTTCAGGTCGTGAGCGGTAGTAGAGGTGGGGACTGAGGAGGAGCGCTCAAGGGATCAAATCCTCTGATTTTTCCTTTTTGTGGTCGATATGATTACGTGTATATGTTTACTTTATCTTTTGATGTGATCATACTTTTGAAAACTTTGTATTATACGGTACACCACTTGATGTATATATGGTTCGTAGCGTTCCCTCGTGCTTTAATGTCTTTGAAATATCTTTTAAAGTTTAAAATTTTCTACTGTTTCGGGAACATTACAGTGCCCCCATGCAAAGGGTGCCCTAGCGGGAGTCGGGTGGATTTCCGCTCGAAAAATCATCCGGGCAAGAACCTGGAGACGCCCCCCGCTAAGGAGGGCCGCCTGGGGTCCACACTGGGGGCCTGAGCATGGGGCACCCGTTAAGGGCGTCATCAGAGGATTTCGTGAACACAAGATTTACAAGACTCGAGGGTGTTATCTCAATCCTTAGGTTTGCAGTTCTTGATCATAGCAAGAAGCAGTGACGAAGGCCGATGCTCAAAATACGTTTTGATTATAAGTCAATAGGTTGTGGTTCGATTAAGGCACAAACAAGGAAGCATGCAGAAAGGGATCAAGAAGAAAGCTACTGAAAAACTCATGTATTTGGTACCAGTATAGAATCGATGTAACAGAGTAAATGAGATTGTTTTCATTTGTCTTTCAAAAGGGAACAACTAATATATATCTAGAAGGATCAGTTTTACAGGGGATCACAACGGTTGTCAAGGAGATTACACGTCATAGCAATACTAAACCACTCTTACAACCTAACAAATGAATCATAAAGACTAGGAATCCTATATTCTAACACGATTGGATTGGTGAAGTGTGGTCAGCATGATTTAATTTCGAAATACATATTGAACTGGTTCCAAATTAGAAGGATAAATTTATACTAATAAGACATTGACTTCCTTTCTAAATTTTCTATTTGCACGTGCATCCTCATGCTTCTCACATTTGTCCTTATTTTTTGTAATCCGATTGTAACGAAGGACAAGTTTTCCAAAATGTATAGCGTTCGTGAACAAACACATGATCATATTTGAGCTAAACAAAGAACAACATTATGTTTTTATGGAGGAATGCATTCTTGATAACAAGTGTGATTTGCTTGCAGAAAAGCTTGAAGCTGTTACTGATATGCAGAAGCAATGGAAAATCTAAAACTCTAGTTCAAGAATACTAGGCCCCAAATGTTCAATTTTAAAACACCAAGTCTGGTGATTTGTACAAGTTTTATTTTAGGTATGAAAATAATTCATTCGTATATCATAATTAGAAAAGGAAGCTTTTTAAGGAGAATATAGGTGATTGGAATTTGGAGTGGAATTGGAGAAAATCCTATCAAGAATCAAGAACAACTTCTAGTAGTTATGGAGCTCCAGCACCGGAGTGTTTTATTTCCCTTCCAGGAGTCACCCTAAAATCATTTTTAGAACTCAAATTTACAACTATCTTAAGGTTTTATCACGTCCTAAAAGAAGTGGATAATGGAGCTCCTAAAATGAGTTTTGTTAGATTGATTCTTGGAAAAACTTAAATTCTTTGAACTTTTGTTTTACAATAGTTCCATGATTTAATATATTTTTCTGAGTATGATTAATTTCCATCACTTTTACTCGAAATTAAGGAAAAATAAATTATTCCCCCACTTCGTGCAAACTAACCAATCTAAACCGATAAACACTTCAACTGGCACTGCAATAGTGACGGTAACTCATATATGTGTGTTCATTCGATAACCGAAAAGAAAATTCCTAGATAATCAACATTTTTTTGTTTATTAAACCCGTGTCAACTTGTTGATCTTTGTGTGATGCAAGGTTTGAGTCGAGCTTTGGTACGCGACCTGTGTCATGTTAGATCCTAACCTAATTATTTGGGGTTAACCCTTTTTAATTGGAGGCGAGATTTTGGGTTAAGGGGGCATTTGACCTTGTGTGCGTGGGAGGTAAGGTGGGTACGGGGGTGGGTGAGGAGGTGGTCCTGAAGCACAAGGAGATTTTACTCGTTGGTGCCAATTAGGTGGCTTGTGGTCTTTTGTTGCTCTTCATGGTGCTTTTGGGCTTGCTTTTCTTTCATATTTTTGATGAACTAGCGTTTATATAGAGATGTGAGAGTATTCGTTTATAATATGCGCATTCTTTTGTGCAAAATCTAGAAATTTATTAACTTCGTACTCATACTCATCACTCAATCGACTTGCAAAAATTCAATTACGATTCATTGTTATCTACATAACAACACAAACAATCATAATATAAAATGAACCAAATATACTAAATTTTCAAAAATTCGGCAGGATCTCCCCTTAAATTTAATAGTTATAAAAAAAATCCTGTGGGAAGAAACATAAACATATACAACTATATAAAATGTTTCACCTTCCGCGTGATAGTCTTATTGCCACAACTAGCTAAACAAACTCGTATCTACTAATTCAGATAGTCTATATCGAGGCATACATGAGCTCTAAATTTTTTCAGATTGTATCATATCTAATTTTAATTTCAGACCATCAATTAGCATGTTGGAAATATTCAAAGTAGCTAAAATATAAGTCATAAAAAGAACTAAGAGACTGAATTGGAAAAGACTTAATAATGGAAGTGAAATACCTGTAAAGGCAAATGCCACTAGATATATATTTCTTCATTTTATTTTATAAATTCGAAAATATTAAAGAAAAACACAACTTATATATTATGAATACTAAAGAAAATATTAAAGAAAAATACTAAGAGACTTAATATCATTCATGCAATCATGCGTTCCATTTTTCTATAAAAAAAGATAATATGATAGAAAGATAACATGAAGAAGAAGAAAAAGACCAAAATTACAAACTACTCAAGTATTATCCGAAAGTAAACAAAGTTAACATATGTGTTATTCGTCGACAATTAACATCTTCATAGTTCTACAATTTCTTATCGAACTTAACATAATCAAAACCCAAGTGAACTTTACACCGCATAGATACCATCAAAACTAAATCCAAACAACCATTCTAGGAATTCAATTTTAAAAATCTTCGAAGGAATCCATTTACAACCAAGTAACCAAAAGTTCCTCCATACAAGCACTAGTACTACAACTTCGATTTTTGAGCCAAAATTTAACCAAAGCAGTCGAGGAATGAGTATTTGTAAACACAAGATACGGTCATAAATATACAAATAACCTTCACACTAAGCTTGCAATATGCAAGAGTACAAAACACGATGAGAACTAAAATCACAATTTCGTGGGGGAACTCACTCTCCAATGTTGACGAACTGCTCACTGCCTCGGTCGATCAGAGCTTCTTGGCGTCCAGAGGAGACGGTGGAAAGTCGTCGGGAGGAAAGACAATTTCAGGGATCAGAAGGAGGAGATGGTGGGGAGGAGGAGAAGCTTGCGGGGTTATTTAGTTGGGAGGGGAAGGGAGGAGCTTTGCGTGGGGTGGTTAGAGGTCGGACAGGGCGCGTGGGTTGGGTCGTGTGGGAGAGGGCGGTTAGGGTTGTGTTTGGGTCGTGATTATTTTGGGTTGTAGTGGGTTATTAAGTCGGGAAAACACGTCGGGCTATAATACACTGACATGAAATTGTGTTATATCACATCGGTTAAAGAAAAACGAGTGAAAAACCGAGTGACATTGTAGGCAAAACACGTCGGATTACCAAACCCAACGTGACATTGTAGCCAAACACGTTGGATTACCAAAACCGACATTGCATTGTAGCCATATCACGTCATTTTTTTGTAATCCGACATGTTTTATTAACAAATGACGTCGGTTTCTTTTAAACCGATGTAACATAATGGAGTGTCACGTCGGTTTATGTTAAATGGACGTGAGCAATACTTGTCACGTCGGGTGCTCAATACCCGACGTGACAGGTCGATATCATAACCCGTTTTCCAACAGTGCGTGCGAGATGAAAGTCTCGTGCATAGTTTTGAATGAGAGAAAGAAGTGAGGAATCCGTTTGAAGAGAGTTATCACGATGTAGCAGGGAGATCATGCACTCTTCTTTTCTTTCTCTCAACCTCTCCCTCTCCCTCACCAGCTCCTTCTTCTCTATCTTGTTTTCCGGTGACCTGGCCTACCAGAGCTCGGGCAAGTGACAGAGGTGACGACATAAGACACTTACGTAGTTAAGCGGAGTGAAGGTGCTTGTGAAGTCGGAGCGGAGAAGGCAGCACAAGGAGGCGATCAGAGCTCTGGTGAAGTTCGGCAATCTCGAAGAAGGTATGCCAAGTTCAATTAGAATGTTCACACAAGATGTGTGATGGGTTTTGCTCATCGCTGAAGGCTGGAAGCCTGGCCAGTGACGAGGGGCAGTTAGTCATCTGCCGAGAAATGGTTGACCGATGTCGTTGGAGGTCGACCGGTTGTAGTTTAGTTGCTAGAAAAAGCCCAACACCGGTCAAACGATATTTGTCGATGGTAGACCGGTTGTGAATAAATGTTGGGCATGAAAGAGTCTGTTATTTTTGGTGGGACGGGACCACTTTGCCGTTCGACCGTTGCACTGTTGTTTAGTTTACTTCGGGGCAACACCATCTAAACGGTCGACTGCTTTAGACCTAGTTCGACCGTTAATTTATGTGTACTGCCCTAGTGTTCGACCGACTTGTGCCCTAGGTCGACCGAATGCAGTAGTTTGGGGTTTGATAAGCCCTTGTTATTTTTGGTCAGACGAGACCCCTTTGTCGTTCCACTGTTTGCTTGTTGATTTGTTGAACCCTAGCATAGACCTCCTAAACGGTCGACCGCCCATTGACCTTTGTGTTCGACCGGTTGTGCCTGTTCAAAATGCTTCATAATGAAACGATCAACACCTTCCCCTTTTCGATCGACTGTTGGTGCCCAGTATTGAGTTTCAGGTTTTCTTAGATAGTGTCACCTTTGTCCACGAAAACCCGTGTCCTCGCTTCGTGCGTGTGCCGGGAGGGGACACTAGGTGCGATGATCGCGTCTGCCTAGGGATCACCGGGTGGAAGGGTATGGGTAGTTGGTGCACGTGTCCCATCGTATTTTACGCCGTGTATGACTTGTTGTATTTCTTGGAGCGTGTTGGCCGTCGGGACTGTGTGGCGGTGGTGATGACAGCCTGGACTCCTTCCTGGTGGGAATGTTTCAGCTTATGTGAGCAACCGATGTTTCAACTTGTGTTAGCAACCTAGGTATCAGCTTGTGTGAGCAAACAATGTTTTAGCTTGTGTGAGCATACCTTCGTAAAACCGCGTGTGCTGCGGTAGGTACCCTTGGGGGACTCAATGTTGTTGGTAGGATTGATGTTCTTGAGTACCCTTGGAAGGGGAAGACTTTACTTTTGCCTAGTATGATATGTTCATTGATGAAAGAGAAAAATGAAAGAAAGGAAAAACATACGAAAAACACGGAAATCCTAACTCACTTTCATAGGAATTAATCACGGTTGCACTCAGTATGTGCAACAAGCCGTTAAACATCCTTGTCGCCAAATAGAAGTGATGTCTCCTAAGGGTTAAAGCGTAAATACCCACAAATCCGAACGTTGATGCATTATTCAACCTAGAAGCATGACTCAATGGACCTACCTTTGTCGATCATTGGACATGGTAATCCTACGAGCCAACTATCTATATGTATCCAGTCCACACACCTAGCCTAATGAAAATTGGGGCCGACACTCTATTTGTATCCAGTCTAAAGGGGATGAAACTAATCACTACATATTAAGTTAACAATTATACTAAGGAAGAGAAATATTATAACTAATTATACTAAGATTAAGTAAACAAAACTAAGCTAAATATGCAAGCATTAAAAGAGATATCATTAAAACAAAACAAAGAAAATATTTTATTTACATGACTCACATTACAAGTGGTATTCTTCTCCACTTGAGTTTTGCTCCAAGGCTTTACTCCAAGTACAGAGAATGACCTCCAAGTAATGAGTGATTACAAAGGAGGAAGAAAAGTTCTATTTATAGACATAAAAAATACAACTCGAGATAATCTCCCGGTGTGGGACTAATGAAACATTCACAAAATAGACATAAACATATAACCAATATCCATGTGAAATTGGGTTGCATTCTCACCAAAATGGACCGCCATTTGGCGGTCTTGGGCGGCTAATTGGTGGTCACTTTTTCTTGGATCTGATATTTTTTTAAGTGCTTCAATTCGTCATGTGGGGTGCACTCGGATCGGTTATTGGAGTCTGAGCCTGAATCTAATTGTTAAAATACTCCTCATGATGGTGTGGAATTTCTCGATTTGCTATTTGGTCATTCCGGGCTTACATCTAGGTCATTCTCTATTGCAGATGAGTCCTTGTGCATGACAGAAATGTCAATTTTGATTCATTTAAGTCATTTCTTCTTACGTTTCAGTCTTTTTTCTCTTCTTTTCTCTTTTTTATTACCTAATACCTGAAATATAACAACAAACACTTGAGTAGCACAATTTTGTGGTAAAATTTAGGATATATAGCATGAATATGATGCATGATATGCTACTAAGCAGTACCCTGGGGGACTCAATGTTGTTGGTAGGATTGATGTTCTTCAGTACACTTTTAAGGGGAAGACTTTACTGTTGCATTCATTATGTCATGTGATACTACAATGATAGGTTTATTGTACTGTACTTTCATACGCATGTAATAATGCAATCATACTTTTGAAAACTCTCGTGTCATGGTGCGCATTAACTACTTATTCGGACCACTTTGATCCCATCTAAAAAATATTGTGAGCATTGTGAGCCCGACTGTTCTATGTGATGTATATATTAGTTAAACTTATTGTTATCAGTCTGTGTTAGTCTGCTCGTGCTTGATTTACGTCTCCCTGCGTTATGTTGATTTATAACACCTAGGTAAATGTGTTCGTATTCATAGTCGAATTTGGACTTGATAGCTTAGGCCCACTATTTCAAAGGATATATCTTTCTAACATAACTTTGAGCTACAAATGCAATTGTAGACTGTAGGTTGAAAACAAATCTCAACAAACAAAACGATTCTTTCTTGTATACACTCTCTGAAGACATATTAATATAATGTAGACTTTTCTAAATCACTTTAATAAAAACAGATCTATGATTGATGCATCGTCTTTAAATGTTCTATTAATATCCTTCATGGGAAATTATGAATATTGATATCTGTGTCGATCAAATGAGACGGAAAAAATAGACAGAAACAAAGTAAAGGTCTCAATTCTTTTTTTTTCTTTTTTTTAAAGCTTTAGCGATTTTATTATTTAAAGTGAATGTAATGTAAAGCCACATTCGTTTCAGATCTAGAAGTGCACAAGTTCGGTGCGTTTTGTTTACTGTAAAGAAAAGTACATCAAAATTAGTAAAACTATAAGCCAATGATCTAAGATGATATTAGATCCAGTAAAGGTCTCGATTTTTAACAAAATTGGTTTAAAAAATTAATAAAAGAAGATCATTAATACAACATCTTGCTGAAACACATGAAATCTACTAAATACTGTCAAATTTCATCATCTAGATACCTTCGCATGGAGTTCCAAATGATACTTGGGTCCTACACTCCAACCTTCGCATGAAGCTCCAGAAGATGCATACCGTAAGTTGTCCCTTTCCATTTGAGTCATCTAGTCTTCCAGGTAAAACAACTTCAGCTAACGTACAAGACTTCCTTTTTCCTACAATATTCTTGTTCCGTCAAAAAGCGTACAACTTTGCCGGCGGCAATGGAAAAAGACAAGTCATCAAGTTTGACCCGATTACTTAAATGGTGTTATCATTGTTTTTAGTTTTACGAAAAAGTAGGCATGCCATGCCCAGATGCCTACATGACTGAAACATTTGTAGTATATATTCGTTGGGAAAATGTTTAGCGACCGGACGCGGTGAGGGACGCTTCTGAGTTGGACAAATCCAGTTCAACCAAAGTTTTAATATTTTTTATGCAGAGGGGACAACCACATTTAATGCATCTCAAATCAGACGTGCTTCCAAATCATATCATTCCTTTTGGTGCTCCCACCTGCTCGATACCTTTTTTTGACGAACATGCACGGAATGGTCACCGTCACTTCTTCCTTTCTTTTTCGTTCATATCTCTTCGTTTTGAGAGAAATATTCACTCAAATGGAAATGCAGTTAAAGGGTCCTAAGGAGAAGATGATTTTCCCCTCTTTCGAAGGAGCAAGAGCCTTTTACAATGACTATGCTGATGCTTGTGGTTTTGGGGTTAAGCTACGACATACTCATTACGACGCTGATGTTGTTACCCGGGCTACTCTTACTTGTTCCAAGGAGGGTAAGGCACCAATAGACCAAGGTCAATGCATAATGAAGCCACGTTTATCTAGTAGAGTTCAGTGCACGGCTCGCATCAGGGTTTCTGGAAACCCAGCAAGGGGTTACCAGATTAACTTTGTCGATCTCAATCATAACCATGAAATGCTTCAGGAGCACCAGATGCGTTTTCTAAGACAAAAACGATTTGTACCTGAGGCCGTCATAGCACGAATAGTGTGCAATGATGCTTCTGGGATCTCTACTGCCAAGACCATGCAATCGTTTGTTGTTGAGGTTGGGGGCCATGACAAACTTACTTTTAACGATAGAGACCTAAGGTTTGAATTTTTTTGTACGTTATTTTGTTTGTAGAAATCTGCGGCCTTAATATTTTTTGTGTGTGCAGGAATGTTATAACCGAAGTAAGGAATTTGAAAATGGGACCCGGCGATGCACAAGCTGTTCAGAACTATTTCATTAAGATGCAGAAGATTGATGCAATGTTTTTCTATGTCATGGATGTGGATGAGGAGGGAAGACTAAGGAACATTTTCTGGGCCGACTGCCATTCCAGGGCTGCATATTCATACTTTGGGGATGCTATATGTTTCGACACTACGTACCTCACAAACAAATATGACATGCCCTTTCCACCATTTGTGGGAGTTAATCACAATTTCGAGTATGTGTTGCTCGGTTGCGCTTTGTTGTCTTCCGAGACCAGTGAAAACTACATATGGCTCTTTCAGACGTGGCTTTCGTGTATGGGAGGTACGTTTGTAGAGTTTGTACTCGCTTTGATTGGGTTGTCCTTTATGAATTTTGAGTGTAGTATGTTCCTTTTTAAGTGTAGTTTGTTCCTTTTTAAGTGATGTGTGTTCCTTTGTATGTTTTGTTTGTTCTTTTTTAAGTTTTGTCTGTTCCTTTTTAACTTCTTCTAAAACCTTTTGAGTTACTGTTTTTTCTTTTTAAGTGATGTCTGTTCTTTTTAAGTTTTGTTTCTTCCCTTTTAACTTCTTCTAAAACCTTTTGAGTGACTGTTTATCATTTTTAAGTGATGTTTGTTCCTTTTTAACTGATGTATGTTCCTTTTTAAGTGTTTGTTTCTTTTTTAGTGTTGTCTGTTCCTTTTCAAGTGATGTCTGTCCCTTTTTAAGTGATGTCTGTTCCTTTTTAACTTCTTAAACCTTTTGAGTTACTGTTTGTCCTTTTTAAGTGTTGTATGTTCCTTTTTAAGTGATCTCTCTTCCTTTTTAAGTTTTGTTTCTTCCCTTTTAACTTCTTCTAAAACCATTTGAGTGACTGTTTGTCCTTTTTAAGTGAAGTCTGTCCCTTTTCAAGTGATGTGTGTTCCTTTTTAAGTGATGTGTGTTCCTTTTTAAGTGATGTCTGTTCCTTTTTTAGTGAGATGTGTTCCTTTTTAAGTGACGTGTGTTCCTTTTTAAGTGATGTCTGTTACTTTTTAATTGATGTCTGTTCCTTTTTAACTTCTTTTAAAACCTACTCTGTTTCTTTCTTTTTCACCTCTTCTAAAACCTTGTCTGTTCCTTTTCAATTGATGTATGTTCCTTTTTAAGTGATGTGTGTTCCTTTTCAATTGATGTATGTTCCTTTTTAAGTGATGTCTTTTACTTTTTAAGTGATGTATGTTACTTTTTAAGTTTTTTTAAAACCTTTTGAGTTACTGTTTGTCCTTTTTATGCGATGTCTGTTCCTTTTTAAGTGATGTCTGTTCCTCTTTAAGTTTTGTTTCTTTCTTTTTAACTTCTTCTAAAACATTGTCTGTTCCTTTTCAATTGATGTCTGTTCCTTTTTAAGTTACCTCGTCTCCTTTATAGCGATTTTTTCTTTTTCCTTGCAGATATCCCTCCACCAGCTATCATAACAGACCAATGTGGGGCCATTACTGCTGCTGTAAGGAATGTCTTCCCAAATGCTAGACACCGATTTTGCATTTGGCACATAATTAACAAAGCTCCCGTGAAGTTCCCGACGAAGTATCAACAACACATATTATTTGATCTAATTTGATTGTCTACGACTCAAAAACCCAGCTGAATTTGAGCGGGAATTGACACGGTTTCCTGGTTGATTTTTGTTGGCTTTTTTTGCCTTAATCTATGTTTTGATGATTTAATCAACCTAATCTTAATTATGATCATGTAGAGTAGCACACATGTTGCATCGCATATATATTGCTTTGTGCTAACATCTACAGGTGATCAAGATTGAAGGAAGAAAGGAATATCAAGTCAAGACATGTAATCAAGCTCTTTTGAAGACATGTATTTTGTATTCTCTTTGAGTCTTAGGAACTTGTGTAAATTGAGCATACTTGAGCTAAACTCAACTCAAACACACACTAGGTTCCTTATAGAAGTCACACACGAAATTTCACATAATTTGGACTTCAATAGATCACCCAAACTTAGACCGGAAAACACTTAACCTGAACCCTAACAGTCTGCCCACATTCGGTCGACCGTAACAGGCCGTTCGATCGACCGAGTGATCAATCATCCTCTTTGTGTTTTCACTGCCCAGTTTTGGTCGACCGTGTATACACTTTCGGTCGATCGTGTGAACTTATATTTCCGACCGTTTGTTTTGTCGTATATACCCAACGGTCGTACTCGTACTAAACCAATAACACCCCAAAGACACTTCAAGTATCGGTCGACCGAGAACCTTGATTGATCGACCGGATATTCGTCTCTTGACAAACCCAAACCTCCTGGTGGAAATCGGTCGACCGCTAGACCTTGTTTCGGTAAACCAAATAGATCATTGTTTGTCAAGCCCAGAGTGCCTGGTGCAAATCGGTCGACCGAACCTTATTCGGTGTTCGACCGATCACTTAAGTGTACCTGAGTCTTAGCGTTGGGCGGTCAATCGTTACCTAATCGATCGACCGAACTGAGTTCAAAACTGCCAAACTGTCGACCGTTCATCCCGATCCAGTCCACCGAATTAACTCAGTATTTGGTCCTACGAGTTTCTGTTTTGTGTATCCTACACAACCACTCACCCAATCAACCCCAACGGCTCTATTCTCTCTAATGCCTATATAAAGAGTTGTAAAACACATGTTAACACAACTCTCCCACTACATACTTGTCCAAAACATTAGAGAGAATCCCAAACACTCCAAGCCTCAAATTTCCACACTTAAGATCAATTCCAATCCTTCTCAAGTGTGCTCAAGTTTAGAGAGTCATTGTCCCACTCAAGTTTGTTGCTGTCAAAGAAGAGTAAAGGTTTCGGTGAAAGCCCGAACCATCCCTCTCGGATTGTGAGAGGAGGAGCCAAGCTTGGCGAGGGTTGTTCGCGAGTTTGAATATTGTAAAGGCGTTCTCTCCCGGGCCGGAACGGGAAGTGGTTAGTGAAGTCGTGAGCGGAGCTTGCAAGAGAGGACTACGACCCGGGTGGGGTGTCGAACCTCTATAAAAATCCCCTGTCTCATTGTGGTTTGCTTATTCCTTTCCTACTTACTTGTTTAGTTTAATTTCCGCTGCACATATCTTTGTTTGTTAAACGAGTAGGTAATAGCGTAAAATTGATTAGTATTGTAGACCCTCACGATCCAACAATTTTGACCTTCAAGAACATAGTTGGCTCCAAACAATTTACGGTATCCGTGAGTCTTGGGTACCTGCTTACTTGTGTGATTGTTTTTTCGCTGGAATGACTTCTACCCAAAGAAACAAAAGTATGAACTCCTTCTTCAACAAGTACTTATCTTCTAGAACCACCCTGAAGCAGTTCGTTCAACAATACGAACTTGCTCTCCGTCACAAGTACGAGAAGGAAGCTCAATCGGATTTCGATTGCTTGCATAAGAAACCCCAAATGGTTTCAATATATCCCTTTGAGAGTCAAATGAGCGAGTTGTATACCGTAGGGGTTTTCAAGAAAGTACAATTACAAATTGGTAAGATGATGAACTGCGACCTAATCGAGGAGTTGCAATCAGCCGACGCGTTTCATTACAAGGTGACTGAACGTGTACGGGTCGGTGAGCAACTATTATCGAAACGTTTCCTTGTACAGAGGACAAGTCTGAATTTCACATGCGATTGCAAGTTGTTTAAGCGTGTTGGTATTCTTTGCTGCCACATCCTGGTCGTATTTGCACGGCTAGATCCTAACGCATTACTCCCGCCGTCTTACATCACTGATCGATGGCGGAAGGATATTCGTCGGAGCTATGGAGACCCGATGTACCAAGACGATGGCGTATTGGAGAAGGATGGGCTGAGTCGTCACGCCGACATAATGGGTCGCGCTCTTTGGTTTGCACAGGAAGCATTCATTTCTCATGAAAGGTATCTTATGGTCGTGAAGTGTATGGAGTGGCTCAGGTCTCGTATTCACATTCCCACGCCCCTCTCATAGTTGATGAAGTTGTGCCCGACGGTACCTCTTTACGCAATCCAGACAAAGTAGCCCATCCAGGAAGACCGCCTACTAGACGTCGGCTTTCCTTAGCCGAGAAAATTCTTGAAAGAAGCCAAAAAAGGCCTCATAGCAGAAAAGAGCAAGTATCGAAGGAAGGGCAAATCACCTATGCATCAGGTCACACCTAGACCAGGTGATCCATATTTTGACGATTGGGACATGAAGTTGTATTATGACCAACTTGCTCCTTAATTATGTACCAAGGCTTGGTCTTTGAATTTTGTACACATTTGTAAGACAACATATTATTCTTAAGTGTAAAGTTGTTCCCTTTTAATTGTGAGTTGTAGCTTTTAAAGTGTTAAGTTTTCCTTTTAAGTGTAGTTGTTCCTTTTTAAGCTTACGGTTCTCCTTTTTAACTATGAGTTGTACATTTTTTAGTGCAGTTGGTTCATTTTTAAGAATTGCTTGTTCCTTTTTATGTTTGCGGTCCTCCTTTTAACTGTGAGTTGTACCTTCCTAATTGTAGTATGTTCCTTTTTATGAATTGCTTGTTCCTTTTTAAGTTTGCGGTCCTCCTTTTTAACTGTGTGATGAGAATTTTAATTTATACCGCAAGTGCACGGCGTCAATGAAGACGTGGCAAATACGGGTCGAACACAAGGAGGGAGAGATTTGTTATTTTTGTGATTTTCGATTAGGGGGAAGAAGGAGAGAAGAATAAATTTGGTTTTTGGGATTTTTGGTTTTTATCATCTAAAGCAAGAAACAAGAACAAATAAAACTAAAACAAGAACAAAGAGGTGAATTCCGTCGGGTGGAGGTTTAGACATAGGATTTAGATTAGAGAATTCAGAAACTTATAATAAATCATGTTAGTTATGAAGCATTACATGATTTATTATAAGTTTCTGAATTCTCTAATCTAAATCCTATGTCTAAACCTCCACCCGACGGAATTCACCTCTTTGTTCTTGTTTTAGTTTTATTTGTTCTTGTTTCTTGCTTTAGATGATAAAAACCAAAAATCCCAAAAACCAAATTTATTCTTCTCTCCTTCTTCTCCCTAATCGAAAATCACAAAAATAACTGATTGACATCATTTCATGCTTATATTTGTACCTTATATCCATTATCTTACACCTAAGCAATGCTACGTGATGAGTTTTATGTTTAGTTTTCAGGAATAAAGAGGTTTGAAGAGAAGAGCCATGAAAGGACCCAAAAGCAGGAAAAACGACTTAATTGTGAGACCTGAGGACCAAGATGCAATGGAGAAGGACCTGATCGTAAGACCGAAGGACCTAAGAGCAAAACAGGAAACTTCACACCATCATGAGGAGTATTTTGGCAATTCGATTCGGGTCGGAGCTCCAATAAACAAAGTAAATGCATCAAAGACCAACAAAAACCACCAGGAAAGCCCACAACCAAAACCAACTCGATCTGGATCATATAGACCGCCAATTGGCGGTCTTGGACCGCTAATTGGCGGTCCATATGTCTCCGGATCCGCTAAGATTTGTGCTGGGCTTGTATTAGTGTATTCTTAGTCTATTTTTGGTATTGGTTTAGTCCCACACCGGGGGATTGTCCCGGATTAGCTTTTTCCATGCCTATAAATAGAACTCTTCACCTTCCATTGTAATCACCCATTGCTTGGTGGCATTCTCTCTACTAAGGAGTGAGCCTTGAAGCAAAAACTCAAGGTGGAGAATAATGCTACCTTCAATGTGAGTCATTTGTTAATAAAATAATTCTTCTAGTTTCTTTTAATCTTGTCTTTTAATTTATGCATGTTTGTTTAGTCTTTCCTTTCCTTTTAAGCTTCTTTAATATTTCTTGCTTTCTTAGTTAAGTTTCATTTCAGTATTAGGCTTGCTTTTGTTAATATAGTTAGTGTAATGAGTAGTGAGTAGTTCCATCCCCATTTGGGGGGTGGAGAAATATGTGATATAATCATGTAGTGTATTAAGTGTGTGTAATCTTAATCCCTTGAGCTTTAAATGATTTCCACAACCATCTAATGGGTCTCCACTCTTATCTTTGATATGCTAATGCTCTTGAATGAAGCTTAGCTTATGCTTTGATTAGTGGACCTATTTTATGGGGAATGATAAGGTTGGGATATGGATGAAGTTAATATTGGAAACACAATTTGTAGTGTATGTGCTCTTGTTGCCTTTACCTTAGCTAATGTCTTGTATGTTTTAATGATGTAGTGAAATCTTAATTCATGTGGAGGCATAGTAGGGTACAGTCTTTATACTTGAGTTCATGTAGCTTCATTCCAATTATTGTCTTGTATGTTTTAATGATGTAGTGAAATCTTAATTCATGTGGAGGCAAAGTTGGATGTAGTTTTATGATTTCATGCACTACATGTTGTGAGGAGCTTAATGAACACACACACACACTTCTTTATGTTCACATTATTTCTCTACCCCCTTTGGGGTTTAGTTTTCTTGCTTTTCTTCCATTTCCTTTTTGGATCTTAGTGTAGTTTAGTGTAACCATCCTTTCTCTCCTTCTTTTACCTCTCGCCTTCGAACAAACCAAGTGTCGACACACCTCCCAGTGGACGACCCGTATTTGCCACCGCTTCAACGCGGCCGTGCACTTGCGGTTAAATATAAAACGATCAATCAAGTTTTTGGCGCCGTTGCCGGGGAGGTGCTCTGTCCAGACATTGGTTTGGACGATTCGAGGGGTTTTTAATTTTTTGTTTCCAGTGTTTCTTAGTTTCAGGGAACCAGCACATCAAGGGGAGGCTACTGAAGAAGTTTGAGGAAGAGAAACCACAAAAGGACCGCCAATCAGCGGTTGGAGACCGCCAATTGGCGGCCTGGTAAGGGTTTCCTGCTTCCAAATTTTTTGTGTGGGAGTTAGTTATGTAATTGGTGTTATCTGGGAGTCCAATTTTGCATGCTGAGACTTCGTGTTTGCTCCCAGATCATTAATCACTCCCCCTTTAATCAACTTGGACCATAAAACTCAAAGCAAAAGATTAGACTCTTTGCCATCTAGGTCATGCATCATATGTAGACCTTGCATGCATCTTTCTTTTCTTTGCTTTACATTTTGTCGTTGATTGCTGGAGCGAGGTACGCATTCCTTATCACTCATTCACGCATTAGGACATTCATTAGTGAGTAAGGTTTGCATCGAAACAAGAGTGAGGTGAGTGCTTGTTTGGTGAGTTGCTTGCTAGCCTAAGATTTCAAAACATCTTTAAGGGGCATCACCTATAGTTCTCAAAGATAAGGTGGGGGATTTCATCACCCCTCCCTTAGCCCCAAAAAGCACACTCAAGTAAAGCCTTAACTAAAAGCAAGTAGACATTGGCCATAGGATTTTGGACGCACTAGGAGAGTAATCTAGTTGAGACCGCCATGACCTGATCGGCGTTGCCTACCTTGTCGATAGTAGGAGGTACTGGATCTCCGGATCTGGTATCACTTGCTGGGCATTGTGGTCCTCGTTGTAGGGAGGTGAGGCGTGTCGAGGCTAGTGACCTCGAAGTTAGGCGTCGTCTAGCCTAAGGACCCATTGCCTTACATTGTTTGAGCCATGCTTGCTAGTTAGGCTTCTACCTTCACCCTGTACCCTCGCTAGCTCTAGGGATTCTTCCCTTCTCCTCTGAGTCATCTTCTTCTCACCTTCTTCTACGTTATAGTCTCCTCCCCTTTACACTCTCTGGTAGCGTTTTAGGGTCGAGTCGAGCACTTTTTGCGAGCTTAGTCTCGTGGTGGTGAGAGTGGTCGACTCGAGAGTTGTTTGTTGAGATGGATGGTTACATGGGCGACCATTCATATCATTGTTGGGACCAGGATGATTCTCCCTGGTATTCCGGACCCATGCAACCTGGGGTGGCTCAGACGAACACCCCGTACGGTTGGGATGATCTTCATTATGTGACTGAGCAATCTTCATATAGGGGTGATATGAGAGAGGCACCGACGGCTAGATCTCCATCTAGTTATGTTGGATCATACTCTGGGCAACAAACTTTGGCCTCTTTCATGCATGCGGTAGACGACATGAGTGCACCAGTGGCTCTAGTAGCCATACCGTGCGATTGTTGTGGGTTGAGTGGTCATAATATCGGGGAATGTCTTTATGTTCCCCCAGAGCCTGAGTATGAGCATACATTTTCCCAAAATGCTCAATATGACCATTACGCATCCGCGTACATCCCGAGAGTGATGGATTCATGGGAAATAATTCTTATTCAAATTCTTATACTTCATATTCACCCCAGTATCCTCCTCCCGAATACCCAGAATTCTACCAGCACCCCACTCCAAATCATTGGACTCATTCTCAGCCCATCAACACCCTACCCCAAAATTTCCCAAGCTCTGACTTGGACCCCATCGTTGACCGCATACCTGATTCCTTGAAACAAACTCTCCAAACATTCATGGAAACCACACAAAACTTATTGAAGTCCAACTTGAATTCCTTGCAAACCATGGAAATGCAAGTGAGCCAGATGACACAACAATTCCATGAACGTGAGGAGGGTAACTTTTCTTGTCAACATGAGGATTCATCTTTTGATATCGAACCACCACCACATCCACAAATTCAAAGCACAATCTTTCAAAGTCAAACTCCTAGTCAGTCTGAGGGACTTGGGGTTTCAATTCACGATCACTTAGTGGAGGATTCGATTCAAATTGAGAATAACTTGGACCAGTTTCATTATGAGTCGGCACAAGATTGTGCCTTATCTTTTTGTCCCGTGGCCCTTGAGCCACATGATCTTCATATTGTGCCTCTTAAGGACTCACCTCTAGTGGAGCAAGAGCTCCCTAGTACCCTCAATTTCAATCAACCCGATGAGAGTTTGCCTCTCACTATTGTTCCTGATCATCTTGGAAATGATGGAACATCAAACAACTACATTGCTCATGAGGGTATTAGGAGTTCCTTGGAGGATACTTTGGGTATGAGACCCACTTCCTGTTCTCCTGGTGAGTTGGACATGCATAACGAGGTGCTTGACCTCGTTCCGACCCACCAGCCTGTTCGTTGGAGAGTTTGGATTGATGATCATAACTTCAGTTCCGTAACGGGAGATATTTTTCTTCCGTTGCCCCTTATTTCCCAAACTCTCGAGAGGTTCAATCTCTTTCAGTTTGATCCTTTGAGTGAGACGCCTTTGCGTCCAATTCATGAACCTCTTATTTCATCTGGTGCTCTTTGTGAAGGGGGCCCACGCATGCGTATTCTGGCCCCGCGTGGTGTCATGTTCCCTTTCCAAGTGCATTGACCCACTCTTGAGGTTCCCATTTGATGTCTTTTGACAAATGAAGATGGGAACTTATGTTTGTACATAGTTATATAAAAAAGAAAAAAAGAGAACAAAAAAAAGTACAATAAAAGACTCCTTCAGTGAGCATTGATTGTTGTGAGCCTCAACCCTTGTGTATTTGGGCTCCATTTCTTTCACGTATTTGTATCCCTTCTTTAGCATCTCACAGGTTTTGAGGGAATTCGGGTTATGTCCATCAACATGACCTTGCACTTCCCTTTGTACTTCATGTTGGTGAGATCTCTCCTTTTTATGCATCAATCAATGTAGTATCTTGCTTGCATTCATTGAGGACAATGCATGAAGTAGGTGTGGGGGGTGTTTTACGTGTGTACATAGTTGAGTCTTTTCTTTTGATTTTGTTTTCTTTTGTTTGCATTGTTAGGGTCATGTTAGTGTGCTGCATTTAATATCGATATATCTGCTTGCCATGATCCTTGGGTGACTTGTCTTCTTTTGCTTGCCTAGTGCTTCAAAATTTTCACATTTCTTTCAAAATCTTCATGTGTTTGCGAAAGAAAATGTTTTGTGGGTTTTGCGTGTGTTTAGCATGTGCAAAACCGTTGAGAGGCAAAGTAAAAAGAAATCCCCCAAAATTGTCTTGAACTTGATGCATTAGGATATCTAGTACAGTGACTTTAGGATTTATCGAGTCGTTAGGATGCACCCTAGTTTTCCCTTGGGGGTGAGTAATCATAGGGTTTCAGTGCTCAAACATTTAATGAAGTCCACCCTGAACCTAGTGAGTCAATAATTTGTGTCTGTTAACTTAAGGAAGTTTGTTGTAGTCAAAGACCCTCTAAATCCTGTTGTGAGACATTAGTGTAGGGGTTTTGGTTCATGTGTAGATAAGAAATAAGTGAGCAGGTGTTCTCTCTTCTCGCACGGCTCCTATCACTCGGGAAAGTAGGTCTGAGGGGACTTTGTGCCTGGTGCTTTCGAGTCATCTGACTTGGGATGCGCCGACCGAACTCCCGTTACACGGGTGGTAGGGATTGCCCTATCTGGAGATTTGAAGAAAGGTGTACGTGATAGTGTAAGTCCTCATGGGCAATGATGCACGAAACCTGACCCTAGGAGAATGAAGCTCCAACTAATAAAAAGAAAAAGAAAAAAAATGTGAAAAGAAACAAAAAGAAAAAAAATATGGTAATGCAAATAAGAACCCTAATGGACCTTACACTTTGTATCACTTGAGGATGTTGAGGTTGTCCATGTCTTTCACTTAATTCCTTATTTAACTTGCACGAATGGTTCATTAGGCTAGGTGTGGACTGATCACTTATATAGAGTCGGCCCGTAGCATTACCACGTCCATTGATCGACAAAATTTGTCCAACGAGTCGAGGTCTAGATTGAATAATGCATCTTGTTCGGATTTTGTGGGTATATCCGCTGAACTCCTTGGCAACAAAGAGGTTTAACGGCTTGTTGCACGTGCTAAGTGCAACCGTGATTCCTACGAAAGTGAGTTAGGATTTATTGTTTTTCGTTTGCTTTTCTCTTTCTTTGTTTTGCTCGGGACTAGCAAAAACTTAGGTGTGGGGGTATTTGATTGACATCATTTCATGCTTATATTTGTACCTTATATCCATTATCTTACACCTAAGCAATGATACGTGACGCGTTTTATGTTTAGTTTTCAGGAATAAAGAGGTTTGAAGAGAAGAGCCATGAAAGGACCCAAAAGCAGGAAAAAAGACTTAATTGTGAGACCTGAGGACCAAGATGCAATGGAGAAGGACCTGATCGTAAGACCGAAGGACCTAAGAGCAAAACAAGAAACTTCACACCATCATGAGGAGTATTTTGGCAATTCGATTCGGGTCGGAGCTCCAATAAACAAAGTAGATGCATCAAAGACCAACAAAGACCACCAGGAAAGCCCACAACCAAAACCAACTCGATCTGGATCATATAGACCGCCAATTGGCGGTCCATATGTCTCCAGATCCGCTAAGATTTGTGCTGGGCTTGTATTAGTGTATTCTTAGTCTATTTTTGGTATTGGTTTAGTCCCACATCGGGGGATTGTCCCGGATTAGCTTTTTCCATGCCTATAAATAGAATTCTTCACCTTCCATTGTAATCACCCATTGCTTGGTGGCATTCTCTCTACTAAGGAGTGAGCCTTGAAGCAAAAACTCAAGGTGGAGAATAATGCTACCTTCAATGTGAGTCATTTGTTAATAAAATAATTCTTCTAGTTTCTTTTAATCTTGTCTTTTAATTTGTGCATGTTTGTTTAGTCTTTCCTTTCCTTTTAAGCTTCTTTAATACTTCTTGCTTTCTTAGTTAACTTTCATTTCAGTATTAGGCTTGCTTTTGTTAATATAGTTAGTGTAATGAGTAGTGAGTAGTTCCATCCCCATTTGGGGGGTGGAGAAATATGTGATATAATCATGTAGTGTATTAAGTGTGTGTAATCTTAATCCCTTGAGCTTTAAATGATTTCCACAACCATCTAATGGGTCTCCACTCTTATCTTTGATATGCTAATGCTCTTGAATGAAGCTTAGCTTATGCTTTGATTAGTGGACCTATTTTATGGGGAATGATAAGGTTAGGATATGGATGAAGTTAATATTGGAAACACAATTTGTAGTGTATGTGCTCTTGTTGCCTTTACCTTAGCTAATGTCTTGTATGTTTTAATGATGTAGTGAAATCTTAATTCATGTGGAGGCATAGTAGGGTATAGTCTTTATACTTGAGTTCATGTAGTTTCATTCCAATTATTGTCTTGTATGTTTTAATGATGTAGTGAAATCTTAATTCATGTGGAGGCAAAGTTGGATGTAGTTTTATGATTTCATGCACTACATGTTGTGAGGAGCTTAATGAACACACACACACTTCTTTATGTTCACATTATTTCTCTACCCCCTTTGGGGTTTAGTTTTCTTGCTTTTCTTCAATTTTCTTTTTGCATCTTAGTGTAGTTTAGTGTAACCATCCTTTCTCTCCTTCTTTTACCTCTCGCCTTCGAACAAACCAAGTGTCGACACACCTCCCAGTGGACGACCTGTATTTGCCACCGCTTCAACGCGGTCGTGCACTTGCGGTTAAATATAAAACGATCAATCAATAACAAATCTCTCCCTCCTTGTGTTCGACCCGTATTTGCCACGTCTTCATTGACGTCGTGCACTTGCGGTATAAATTAAAATTCTCATCAAGTTTTTGGCGCCGTTGCCGGGGAGGCGACACAGATTTTGTTTATTTTTGTTGATTTCAATTTTATTCTGTTTATCTTGTGCGCGATCTTAGTATTTGGATTTGTGTTTCAGGAGACAACAGAGTGCGTGGAAAAATCCGGGCACATTCTGAGCTTAACGAGCGGCGGAATCACCGCATACCAAGAACAACCTGCGGCGGAATCGCCGCATATTTGAAGTATCTGGGCTTCAAAGTTTTCTGGGACGCGACTCATCTCTGGGTGGAGGCGTGAAGCTACTGAAATTTCGAGAGCGGGCGGTGAACCCGACTGAGCATTGCTTAGGTAACTTATGTTGCATCTTTCCTCGTAATTTCTAGTAAAAAAAATCCTTTTATTAGAATTGCACGTGTTAGGGCAAAATCCCATAATTGGCAATAATTCAATTCTGACCTAAAATTGGCAAAATTAGAAAGGCTTTAGTGCATGCATCATTTAGTGTTTTGTATGCATTATTCTTGCTAAATTCATGTAAATTAATTTTTGTTGAAGAGTGCTGGAGTCAAGGTACGTATCGTGGTTTTCATCGCTTGCATTTAAGCATATAATCTAATTTGCATACAACCTTGCAATTGCCCCCAACTAAAGACCAATCTTTGAGTATCTTTGTGTTGATGAAAGTCTTCCAAGCGAAGTGGTTGTTTAATTGGCACCGACTCTGTAGGAAGCGCCCCCACTAGCTATACACTGCCTGACCAATTTGGTTTGATTAGTGAGGGAGGTGAACCAAGCAAATCAATTCGACTCAACCAGTTAGGAGTCGTCTAGATCTAAGCGACACTAGGTCTAGGATTGCTTGAACCGTGCTTGTTTAGGAAACCTCTGACCGACCCTCTTTTCTATCTTTAGAGTTAAGTCTCTTCTGAGTCATCTTCTTCTCACCTACTTATACGTTCTAGTCTCCTCCCCTTTACATTCTCTATTAGCATTTTAGGGTCGAGTCGAGAACTTGTGCTTGCTTAGCCTCATAAGGGTAAGAGTACTTGACTCAAGAGTGTTTTGATGGATGGTTACACGAGCAACCATCCATATCATTGTTGGGACCAGGACAATGCTTCCTGGTATTCTAAAACCATGCAGCCTGGGGTGGCTCAGACTAACACCCCATATAGTTGGGACAATCCTAATTGCATGACTGAGCAATCTTCATATTGGGGTAACATGAGAGAGGCACCGACTGCAAGACCACAATCTAGTTATGTTGGATCATATGCTGGTCAACGAACTGACACATTACAACAAACTTTTGCCTCCTTCATGCGTTGGGCTGACAACATGAGTGCACTTGTGGCTCCAGTAGCCGTACCGTGCGACTGTTGCGGGTTGAGTGGTCATGTTATCAGGGAATGTCCTTATGTTCCCCCAGAGCCTGCGTATGAGCATACCTTTTCTCAGAATGCTCGATTTGACTGTTACACATCCGCATATAACCCAAGAGTGATGGATTCGTGGGGAAACAATTCATATCCAAATTCTTATACGTCATTTTTGCCCCAATATCCTTCTCCCGAATACTCAGAACTCTACCAACAACCCACTTCAAATCATTGGACTTATCCTCAGTCTACCAACACCCAACCTAAAAATGTCCCGAGTTCTGACTCGAACCTCATAGTTGACCACATACCTGATACCTTGGAACAAGCTTTCCATACGTTCATGACAACTACTCAACAGTCCGTAGACAATATGGTATTGCAATTGAGTCAAATGTCGCAGCAATTAAGTGAGGAAAGTAACTTTTCGTGTCAACACGAGGACTCATCTTTTAGTATCGAACCACCACCACATACACAAATTCAAAGCAAAATCTTTCAAAGTCAAATTCCTAGTCGGTCTGAGGGACTTGGGATTTCAATTCACGATCACTTAGTGGAGGATTCGATTTATATTGAGAAAAACATGGACCAATTTCATTATGAGTCGGCACAGGATTGTCCTATCTTCTTGTCCCGTGGCCCTTGAGCCACATGATCTTCATGTTGGATCTCTTAAGGACTCAGCTCTGGTGGAGCAAGATCTCCCTAGTACCCTCAATTTCAAACAACCTGATGAGAGTCTGCCTCTCACCATTGTTCCTGAACATCTTGGAAATGACGGAACATCAAACAACTACATAGCTCATGAGGGTATTAGAAGTTCCTTAGAAGATACCTTGGGTATGAGACCCACTTTTTGTTCGCCTGGTGTGTCAGACATGCCTAACGAGGTTTTGGACCTCGTTCCGACGCACCAGCCAGTTGGTTGGAGAGTTTGGATTGACGATCATAACTTCAACACCGCAACGGGAGAAACTCCTCTTCTGTTGCCCCTTTATTCCCAAACTCTCGAGAGGTTCAAGCTCTTTCAGTTTGATCCTTTGAATGAGACGCCTTTGCGTCCAATTCATGAACCTCTCATTTCATGTAGCGCTTTTTGTGAAGGCGGCCCACACATGCATTTTCTGGCCCCACGTGGTGTCATGTTCCCTTTTCAGGTGCACTGACCCACTCTTGAGGTTTCCATTTGATGTCTCTTGACAAATGAAGATGGGAACTTATGTTTGTACATAGTTATACATGTATAACAAAAAAAAATCATCTATTGTATTTAGCCCTTCTTTAGCATCTCACAGGTTTTTGAGGGAATTCGGGTTTTTGTCCATCAACAGAGCAATGAACTTTCCTTTGTACTTCACGTTGGTGAGATCTTTCCTTTTTCATGCATAAATCTATGTAGTATCTTGCTTACATTCATTGAGGACAATGCATGATTTAGGTGTGGGGGGGTGTTTATGTATATATCTATCTATATATACCTGTCTTTTATTTTAAAAAAAACTCAATGTTTCATAACATAGCTTAAGATTGAACTACAAAAACCCGAGTACAAATTACATTGAATTTTTGTTCCTTATTATATAGTTCTGCTTGTAGAAACTATGACATAAATCTAAGTTCCAAAGAAATAGCCCATTACCCTTTAAGACATGTATGCACTTAATTGGATGAATCAAATCTTTGAAGTGGTTGATAAAAAACAGAGTTTGAGGAAAATATACCGGGAAGTGTGGAATTCTAATAGCAATTAAGCATTGAGGAAAATAAAAGTAAAAATAAAGGAATAAAGTGAGGAAAACACATTTTGCAAGATTACAAAAGCCCAAGCCTTCGAGTCACTGGTCCGTAGGGGTATCTTAAAACCCGATAACTTGAGTCTGCCAGCTCGGGATTATCGACCAAACTCGCTACACGAATGCAAAAAGGGTAAAAGTGTCAGAAAAAGCAAATGTGTTGAATCACGGAAAAAGAAAACTTGATGAGAATTTTAATTTATACCGCAAGTGCACGACGGTATAAACTTGATGAGAATTAAATTTATACCGCAAGTGCACGGCGTCAATGAAGACGTGGCAAATACGGGTCGAACACAAGGAGGGAGAGATCTTGTTATTTTTGTGATTTTCGATTAAGGGAAGGAAGAGAGAGAAATAAGTTGGTTTTGAGATTTTTGGGTTTTAATTATCTAAAGCAAGAAACATGAACAATTAAAACTAAAATAAGAACAAGTATGGTGAATTCCGTTGGGTGGAGGTTTAGACATAGGATTTAGATTAGAGAATTCAGAAACTTATAATAAATCATATTAGTTATAAAGTATTACATGATAAATGATTTAACATAAACTCAAGTAATCAAAATATACTAATCACGAAATTAAAATAATAACTTTATTCTCTTCTCATCATCCTAAATCCGTCACCTCCACCCTTTGGAAAGAGTTAGAAACTCATAGAAGGAGGAAGAAGGGGTCCTAGAGGAATTACAAAAGAAAACTAAAACAAGAAATAAAAGACAGAATTTTATTACTAAAAAGAAGAATACAAAACTAAGACTAAGAATTAAAAACTACAAGCTAGGACTAGGTCTAAGACTAAGAACCAAGACCAAGACCCTTTTAACATCGTTCTCGGGGCTATTTATAGTTGCTACAAGGGACCTAAGTATAAAATTGGAAAGTAAACGTGTCCAGACACGACTGGACAAAATTTGGAGGCGCGGATCGACTAGGGGGCGGCGTTTCCGCCGCACAATGTATGCAATATGCGGCGATTTTGCCGCACAATCTCCTCTGATGTAATCCGGATTTTTGCTGTGTGTTTATGGTATGATTTAATCCTCCTTTGCGCGTTTGGATTGATTCTTTCCATTCTTTTGAGCTCCGGATTAATTCCTTTATATATTTGGAGATCTACATTGATTTTTCTTTAGATTTTCTCCATAATAACTCGTGAATTGCAATTAGGTCCTTGGCTTCTTGCAATTATGTCCCCGGCTACTTTTGTGCTTAAGTCCTTGTTCTTTTTGTAATTAGATCTTGAATGCTTTTATGCTTGGATACATTTCCATTTGTAACCCGATAATCTTGAGCTTGGTCTTTATGATAGAAATGAATCTTTTGCATGCGTTTATGCTCGGGATGTGGGTAATTTGCATTTAGGTCCCTGTATTCTGTAAATAGGATTAAACACGTACCTTAGTAGCATTTATTGATATAAAATCAATCTAAATGAAAGACATTTGATGCAATGTATGCAATGCATCACTGTGAGTTGTACCTTTTTAATGTAGTATGTTCCTTTTTAAGTGAGTTTACTTTTTTAAGTGTGAAGTTTTCCTTTCTAGTGTTTTTTGTTCCTTTTTAAGTTTGCGGTTCTCCTTTTTAACTGTGAGTTGTACCTTTTTTAGTGCAGTTGGTTCCTTTTTAATAATTGTTTGTTCTTTTTTATGTTTGCGGTTTGTCTTTTTAAATGAGCGTTGTGCCTTTTAAGTGTGAAGTTTTCCTTTTTAATGTTTTTTGTTTCTTTTTAAGTTTGCGGTCCTCTTTTTTAAATGAGTGTTGTATCTTTTTAAGTGTAGTCTGTTCCTTTTTAAGTCAGTGTACCTTTTTAAGTGTGAAGTTTTCCTTTTTAGTGTTTTGTGTTCCTTTTTAAGTTTGTTTGTTCCTTTTTAAGTTTGCGGTTCTCCTTTTTTAACTATGAGTCTGTTCCTTTTGAAGTGTTGTCTGTTCCTTTTTAAGTTTGCGGTTCTCCTTTTTAACTGTGAGTTGTACCTTTTTAATAATTGTTTGTTCTTTTTTATGTTTGCGGTTCGTCTTTTTAAATGAGCGTTGTACCTTTTTAAGTGTGAAGTTTCCTTTTTAGTGTTTTTTGTCCCTTTTTAAGTTTGCGGTCCTTTTGTTTTAAATGAGCGTTGTATCTTTTTACGTGTATTATGGTTCTTTTTAAGTCACTGTACCTTTTTAAGTGTGAAGTTTTCCTTTTTAGTGTTTTGTGTTCCTTTTTAAGTTTGCTATTTAGGCTATTACTTTGGAGTGTGGAAAAGTTTTAATTACAACAATGATAAAATGTATTTGTTAATTTACAAACCACTACTTTAATTCGACACAACAGCGGGAGTCTGATTGACATTATTTCATGCTTATATTGGTATCTTATATCCATTATCTTTCACCTAAACAATGCTATGTAACGAGTTTTATGTTTAGTTTTGAGGAATAAATAGGTTTGAAGAGATGAAGCATTAAAGGACCCAAAAGCTAAGAAAAAGGACTGAATTGTGAGATCTGGGGACCAAGATGCAAGGGAGAAGGACCTGAACGTAAGAGAGAAGGACCTAAGAGCAAAACAGAAAACTCCACACCATCATGGGGAGTATTTTGACAATTCTATTCGGGTCGGAGCTCCAATAAACGAAGTAGATGCATCAAAGATCACCAAAGACATCTAGAAAAGCCCAGAAGAAAACTTAGCGGGATCCGAACCATATAGACCGCCAATTGGCGGTCCAAGACTGCTAATTGGCGGTCTCTTTTGGCCCAAATATGCTAAGGTTTTGGTAGGTCGCGTATTAGTGTGTATTTAGTCCATTTCTGTTATTTGTTTAGTCCCACATCAGGGGATTGTCCCCGATTACCTTTTTTATGGCTATAAATAAAACTCTTCACCTTCTATTGTAATCACTCCATATTTTAAGTGGGTATTCTTCCTACAAGAAGTGAGGTTTTGAAGCACACACTAAAGTAGGATGATGCTACTTGAAATGTGAGTCACTTTAATAAAAGTTTCTTTATTATGTTGTTTGTTTTATGTTTCTTGTTTTACTTTGTTTAATTTCATTAGTTTTAGTATCTTAGTTAATAAGTTTTTCTTGCTTAGTGTAATAGTTAGTTTAATGTTTAGTGAGTAGTTCTATCCCCTTTGGGGGGTGGAGTAGATGTTCATACATGCATTAGAGAATGGAATGAATGCTTTATTTCCAATTTGTTGATAAAACATGAATGTATGCTTGCTTGTTTAGGATAGAACTTATAACTTGATGAGTTTTGCCAAAATGATTAGACACCTCTCATGCTTGTTTAGGTTCTGAAATAAACAACTTGCATATGTAAATATTAATCAACTAGTTTGGTGAATGGATTTATAGGTTTTGCCATAACATTTAGACACTTCCTATGCATGATAACACCACCTTCATTTGTGCTTAAAGAATGTGTTCAACACCCACCTCTTTGCATGTGTGCACTAACTCCACCCCATAGGGGTTTTCCCATTCCTGGATTCCAGCATTTCGTTCTTAGCTGTTGGTATTTCATCGTTTGTTTCTTTCTTTCGCATTTCGTACTTCTTAGTGTAGTGTAGCGTAGAGTAACATAATCAAACTCTCTTCCCTATTTTCGCCACTTGATTTCGTGCAAACGAGAGGCTGCTCAACTCTCTGAGGACGACCTGTATTTGCCACCGCTTCAACGCGTTCGTGCACTTGCGGTTTAAATAAAAACGTTCAACAAGTTTTTGGCGCCGTTGCCGGGGAGGTGCCAGTCCAGACTCTTGTTTGGACGATTCGAGTGGATTTAATTTGTATTTTGTAGGTTTTCTTTATTTCAGGAGACTGGGAATAGCAAGGGGAGGTGATTGACATCATTTCATGCTTATATTTGTATCTTATATCCATTATCTTTCACCTAAACAATGCTATCTAACGAGTTTTATGTTTAGTTTTCAGGAATAAATAGGTTTGAAGAGATGAAGCATAAAAGGACCCAAAAGCTGGGAAAAATGACTGAATTGTGAGATCTGGGGACCAAGATGCATGGGAGAAGGGCCCGAACGCAAGAGAGAAGGACCTAAGAGAAAAACCGAAAACTCCACACCATCATGCGGAGTATTTTGACAATTCTATTTGGGTAGGAGCTCCAATAAACGAAGTAGATGCATCCAAGACCACCAAATACACTAAGCAAAGCCCAACATAAATTCCAAATGGATCCGGATCTTATAGACCGCCAATTGGCGGTCTGGACCTTCCCAGATCCGCTAAGATTTTTCCTGGACATGTATTAGTGTTTGTTTAGGCTATTTTTGGTATTGGTTTAGTCCCACATCGGGGAATTGTCCCGGAGTACCTTTTTCTATGGCTATAAATAGAACTCTCCACCTTCTAATGTAATCACTCCATATTTTAAGTGGCTATTCTTCCTACGAGAAGTGAGGCCTTGAAGCACACACTAAAGTAGGAGGATGCTACTTGAAATGTGAGTCACTTTAATAAAAGTTTCTTTATTATGTTGTTTGTTTTATGTTTCTTGTTTTACTTTGTTTAATTTCATTTCATTAGTTTTAGTAGCTTAGTTAATATGCTTTCCTTGCTTAGTGTAATAGTTAGTTTAATGTTTAGTGAGTAGTTCCATCCCCTTTGGGGGGTGGACTAGAAGTTCATACATGCAAATGAGAATGGAATGAATGCTTTATTTACAATGTGTTGATCATGAATGTATGCTTGCTTGTTTAGGATAGAATTTATAACTTGATGAGTTTTGCCAAAATGATTAGACACCTCTCATGCTTGTTTAGGTTCTGAAATAAACAACTTGTATATGTAAAAGTTAATCAACTTGGATGGTGAATGGATTGATAGGTTTTGCCATAACATTTAGACACTTCCTATGCATGATAACACCACCTCTATTTGTGCTTAAAGAATGTGTTCGACACCCACCTCTTTGCATGTGTGCACTCACTCCACCCCTTAGGGGTTTTCCATTTCTGATTTCCAGCACTCTTCTTTCGTTCTTAGTTAAGTTTTTAGTTAATCGTTTGTTGCTTTCTTTTGCATTTCATACTTCGTAGTGTAGTGTAGCGTAGCGTAGCATAATACACTCTCTTCCATATTTTTCGCCACTTGATTTCGTTCAAACGAGAGGCTGCTCACCTCCCTGAGGACGACCCGTATTTGCCACCGCTTCAACGCGGCCGTGCACTTGCGGTTCAAATTAATACGTTCAAAAAGTTTTTGACGTCGTTGTCGGGGAGGTGTCAATCCAGACTCTTGTTTGGACGATTTGAGACTGGGAATCCTTTAATTTGTGTTTTGTAGTTTTTATTTATATCAGGAGACTGGGAATAGCAAGGGGAGGCTACTAGAGAAATTTCAAAACGAACTGGGCACGTCAAACCGCCAATCACCGGTCTGAGACCGCCAATCAGCGGTCTAGTGAGCTATGTTCATCTTCTATTTTCTTTGTGTTGTTGTTGTAATTGATCTAGTAATCTGGGACTCAATTTTGCATGTTCTGGCTCTTCTCCCAGATTAATAATTAACTTCCCTTAAGCAACTTGGACCCTAAAACTCAAAGCAAAAGATTAGGCATTCTTTTTATTTAGGTCATGCATCATGTATGTGACCTAGGCAAATAGATTGTCTTTCATTTTAACTTTATTTTCAGTTGTTGAGTGCTGGCGTGAGGTACGCACCTTCTACTCTCATTCATGCATTTCGTATGAACATGCATTAGTTAGTAGGAAGTGCATTGAAACAAGTGTGAGTTGAGCGTTTGTTTCGACAGTTGATTGCTAGATTAGGACTCCAAAACGCTACTAAGGAGGGGTTGTCCCATAAAAGATAAGGTGGGGGATTTCATCACCCTTTCCTTCGCCCCACAAACCACACTAATCAAGAGCCTAATTCTTAAAATCAAGTAGACATTGGCCCTAAGGATTTCGGGCGCATTATGAGTGTGATCCGGTCCCGACCGTCATGACCCGATCGACGTTGCCCACTGTTGAACGTTTTAATTAAACCGCAAGTGCACGACCGCGATGAAGCGGTGGCAAGTACGGGTCGTCCTCAGGGAGGTGAGTAGCCTCTTGCTTGTACGAAATCAAGTGGCAAAATAGGGAAGAGAAAGATTGATTATGCTAATCTAGACTACGCTACACTAAAAAGTATGAAATGCGAACGAAACAAACAAACGATGGAATAACAACTAAACTAAGAACAAAACAAGAATGCTGGAATATAGAAATGGGAAAACCCCTAAGGGGTGGAGTGAGTGCACACATGCAAAGAGGTGGGTGTAGAATACATTCTTTAAGCACATGAAGGTGGTGTTTATCAAGCATAGGAAGTGTCTAAATGTGTGGCAAAACCTATCAATCTATTCACCAACTTAGTTGATTAACATTTACATATGCAAGGTGTTTATTTCAGAACCTAAACAAGCATGAGAGGTGTCTAATCATTTTGGCAAAACTCATCAAGTTATAAATTCTATCCTAAACAAGCAAGCATACATTCATGTTTAATCAACACATTGAAATTAAAGCATTCATCCCATTCTCTAATGCATGTATGTACATCTACTCCACCCCCCAAAGGGGATGGAACTACTCACTAAACATTACACTAATTATTAAACTAAGCAAAGAAAGCATATTAAAACTAAGCTAGAAATAAAAGACGATTAAACTAAAACATGCACAAACAATAAAAAGAAGCATAAACAAACAATGAAAGAAACACAAAACTTTATTGATAAAAATGACTCACATTAAAAGTAGCATCCTCCTACTTTAGTGTGTGCTTCAAGGCCTCACTTCTAGTAGGAAGAATAGCCACTTAAAATATGGAGTGATTACAAAAGGAGGTGAAGAGTTCTATTTATAGGCATGGAAAAAGCTAATCCGGGACAATCCCCCGATGTGGGACTAAACAGATACCACACATAGCCTAAACATCATCTAATACATGTGCTGGAGAAATTTGAGCGCATTTGGGCCCAAAGTGACCGCCAATTAGCGGTCTTGGACCGCTAATTAGCGGTCTACAGTGTCCGGATCGCTCTGGAATTTCTTGTGGGCTTTTCTGGAAGGCTTTGTTGGTATTTGATGCATCTAGTTCGTTTGTTGGAGCTCCGACCCGAATCCAATTGCTAAAATACTCCCCATAATGGTGTGAAGTATTCTGTTTTACTCTTAGGTCCCTCTGTCTTGCAATCAGGTCCTTCTCCCTTGCATCTTGGTCCCAAGATCTCACAATCCAGTCCTTTTTCCCAGCTTTTGGGTCCTTTTATGCTTCATCTCTTCAAACCTAATTATTCCTGAAAACTAAACATAAAACTCGTAACATAGCATTATTTAGGTGAAAGATAATGGATATAAGATACAAATATGAGCATGAAATGATGTCAATCACCCACTTTGTTGATAGTAGGAGAGACGAGATTTCCGGATCTTGGCTCACTTGCTGGGCTTTGTGGTCCTCATCGTAGGGAGGTGAGGCGTGTTGAGGCCGTGTGACCTCGTAGTTAGGCGTCGTCTAGCTGTAAGGACCTATAGCGACCTTAGGATTTCTTGAGCCTTGTTTGCTTGTGTGCTTCTACCTGTACCCATCCGCCGTAGCATAAGGACTTCTTCCCTTCTCTTCTGACTCATTCTTTTCTCCTGTGTTCCCCCGTCTTCTCCTCTATGCACATTCTTTGTTTCAAAAAAAGTATTGGTTTGTGTGTGTGCACCTTTGTGCATTCTTTCGTGGGCACGAGACGAGAGTGGTCGTTTGACGAGGCGCGTTGTCAACCCGACTTCGGTGGTCGATTTCTCAATAACTTCCTCCTCTCGTGTCACACACAGACCGGGTTCAATGGCTGCTCATTTCCGTGAGGAGGAGCAGTTGCTGGACCCACCTGTTCGACCTGTTCTTCCAGTTATCGTTCCCATACCTCTCTGTGATCGATACTACAGAGCCATACAACTCTACCCTCATGCATGGTATTTCCAGAGGTTAATGGGAACCATTTTGAGGTTAAGGAGCTACTTTCCTCATGCCCTCACCATGGCATTTCATGCATATCTAGAGGGTTCAAGGAGCTACATTCCTCATGCCCTCACCATGGCATTGAGTTGTGACGTCTTTGTCAGATTGTTTACGAGGGTCTTCACATCTCGTCCCGAACGCTCCTTGAGTCCATGTGTCAAGGAGAGTTCTTGGGAAAGGATGAAAGGGAGGCATGGACTTTCCCAGAAGACCTTGCTGAGAAAACAATGCAATGGGAGAGTGTAAGGGAACCACCGGCATCATCCAGTATAGGAGCGAGAATCGCGAATGCAAACTCGACTAGATCGGGTACCGCATTTGCTATCGATACCACTACGGCCACCGAGGCACGCATGGCGGACTTAATGTGCCGTGTGGATTCGATTGAGCTCCAAAATCAATAAAGTGCACCTCACATGTCCACATCTGGTCGAGTTCCCTGTCATTCATGTGGTAGGATAGGTCATGTAGAAAGCGAGTGTGCGTCCATTCCTCCTGAGATGGAATGTGTCAACGCCATCTATGACAGAGCTAGGAATGACCCATACTCATCATCTTATAATCCTGAATGGAGGAACCACTCCAATTTTTCATGGAACCAAAATATTGCCCCGGGTGGTCCTTCAACCTCCTCTCGACCACCTAATCAACCACACAAACCTCCCATGCATGCTCATTCATATCAGCAACCCGAAGTTCCAAGCACCAACCAACCAGGTTTCCAAAATTCTAACAACTTTGAAACCAGGTTTAATTCGCTTGAGAACTTGATTCGTGGACTTGAGAACTCTGTAAAAAATTTTATGTCATCCACAAGTCAAGTTCTCACTCCAAATCAGTAGACCATCAAATATCTAGAGCTTCAGATGGGCCAATTGGCTCAGTCTGTACATGAAAGAGAGAGAGGGTCTTTTCCTAGCCAGCCTGAGGCTAGCCCCCGCATGTACCCGCAACAACACATGCAAAATGAGAATGTGGTACCTCGGGGGAGGCAAGTGAACAATGTGGACGAACCTGTGCACCATGTCAATTCCATTGTGACCTTAAGGAATGGAAAGCAGGTTCACAATCACATTTCCTTGCCACACCCACCACCGTCTATGCAGCCCCTTTTTGGGAATGGTGGTGAAGAAGAGGCTGAAGGTGAGGGTAATACACCAACGCCTCCTTCTCAGGCACTGCAGAAAACCTACCTGCCAAAAGCTCCCTATCCCAGTAGGTTAACCAAAAAGCAGAGTGACACAATGGACAAGATATTAGAGGTGTTTAAGCAAGTTAAGGTTAACATCCCCTTGTTGGATTTCATCCAACAAATACCTCAATATGCCAAAGTGTTGAAGGATCTCTGCACAACCAAGAGGAAGACCAATGTTCCTAAGAAATCATTCTTGGCTGCAAATGTAAGCTCACTTTTGTCCTATCCCGCCTACACAAAATACAAGGACCCTGGGTGTCCTACTATTCAGTGTACGATAGGGGACACTAGCATGAGTAATGTTTTTCTTGATTTAGAATCAGCGGTCAACCTCCTCCCATTTTCTGTTTATCAACAGTTAAATTTGGGAGAATTGAAACCAACTAACATCACCCTCCAATTGGCGGATAGATCCATTCGTATTCCAAAGGGCATTATCGAGGACGTGCTTATCAAATTTGGAGATTTTATATTTCCAGTCGATTTTGTTGTCCTCGATATCAATCCTGTTGCAAACACCCACTCTCAAATACCTTTGATTTTGGGTAGACCATTTCTGGCAACTTCCAACGCCTTAATTAATTGTAGAAATGGTCTCATGAAGCTCTCATTCGGTAACATGAGTGCCGAGTTTCATGTGTTCAACTCTGGTAGGCAACAGGAGCCCATGGATCAACCTTTAAATCTAAATCTCATCCGCCAATTGGAGAAAGCACCGCCAAATCAACGAACACCCCTAACACCAATGCAACCCATGGAGAATGTTTGTGGGCCCAGAAAAAAAAACTCATTGCCTGTTTTTGCAATGCAACAAAGTGAGCTGACATCAAACATAAATGTCCAAAAGGAGTGTTCGTTGCATGATTCAGTTGAGAGTACTAGTGAGAGTGAGACACCTCATCATATGCCTTCTTCTGTCTCTACCTCATGTCCCACGGCCATTGAGCCATTTGAGCTTCATCTTGACTCCAACAAGGACCTACCTACAACCGAGCTTATGCTTGATGATATAAATGATGGTGGGAGGTCGTTGTTGGATAACTTGGGGAGAAGCCCCATTCTTAGTGATACAGGTCTGCTGCATCCATCGAATGAGCTTGAGCAACTCATTACGATGCACCCACCTATTGGTTGGAGGGTTTTGTTCGATGAGAAACTAAACCCTAGTGAGGCAACACAACTTCATTCTTTGTTGCCCACACCCAACCAATATCATGAGGGGTTTGAGCCTTTCAGCTTTGACCTTTCACCCCTCATGACACCTCAGAGTACCAGTGAAGTTTGCCCATCTCGGCAAGTCTCTGGTCCTCATAACTCGATGTTTTCATTTGATGTTCCTTGACCAAATGATTATGAGAATATCTTTGTTGATGTATATATCTTGTACAAAAAAAACAAAAAAAAAACAAAAAAAATTACAATAAAAGACTCCATGAGCGAGCATTGATTGTTGTGGGCCCCAACCCTTGTGTACTTGGGCCCCATTTCTTCACGTATTTGTCTTCCTTCTACAGTATCTCACATGTTTTGAGGGAATTTGGGTTTGTGTCCATCGACATAACCACGAACTTCCTTTTGCGCTTTATGTTGCTGTGATCTTTCATTTTTCATGCGTAAATCCATGTAGTATCTTGTTCACATTCATTGAGGACAATGCATGAAGTAGGTGTAGGGGGGGGGGGTCTTTACGTGTGTACATAGTCGAGTCTTTTCTTTTGATTTTTGTTTTCTTTTGTGTGCATTGTTAGGGTCATGTTAGTGTGCCGCATTTAATATCGATATATCAGCTTGCCATGATCCTTGGGTGACTTGTCTTCTTTTGCTAGCCTAGTGCTTTAAAATTTTCACATTTCCGTCAAAATCTTCATGTGTTTGCGAAAGAAAATGTTTTTGTCGTTTTTATGTGTGTTTAGCATGTGCAAAAACCATTGAGAGGCAAAGTAAAAAGAAAGCTCCCAAAATTGTCTTGAACTTGATGCATTAGGATATCTAGTTTACTGGGTTTAGGTCTTATCGAGTCATTAGGATGCACACCGGTTTTCCCTCGGGGGGCGTGTAATCATAGGGTTTCAGTACTCAAACATTTAAAGAAGTCCACACTGAACCTTGTGAGTCAAATAATTCGTGTCTGTTAGTATAATGAGGTTTGTCGTAGTCAAGGGCCCTTAATCTCTTTTTGTGAAACTTATGTGTAGGGGTTTTGGTTCCCATGTAGATAAATAAATAAGTGGTGTTCTCTCTTCTCGCATGACTCCTATCACTTGGGAAAGTAGGTCTGAGGGGACTTTGTGCCTGGTGCTTTCGAGTCATGTGACTTGGGATGCACCGACCGAACTCCTGTTACACGGGTGGTAGGGATCGCCCTATGTGGAGATTCAGGGGAAGGTGTACGTGATAGTGTAAGCCCTCATAGGCAATGATGCACGAAACCGAACCCTGGGAGAATCAAACACCAACCAATAAACTGCTCCAAAAAGAAAGAAAAAAAAAGAAAAAGAAAAAAAGTCAAATAAGAACCAAAATGGACTTTACACATTGTATCACATTCAAAAGTTAAGGTTGCCCATGTCTTTCACTTAAGTCCTTAACTAACTTTCACGAATGGTTCATTAGGCTAGGTGTGTGGACTGATTACCCATATAGAGTCGACCGTAGTATTACCGCGTCCCATGATCGACAAAATAAGTCCAACGAGTCGTGTAGCTAGATTGACTAATGCATCTTGTTCGGATTTTGTGGGTATATCCGCGGAAAACCCTCAGGAGACAACACTCCTCCTCCTTGGCAACTAGGAGGTTTAACGGCTTGTTGCACGTGCTAAGTGCAACCGTGATTCCTACGAAAGTGAGTTAGGATTTCTTGTTTTTTTCGTATGCTTTTCTCTTTCTTTGTTTTGCTCGGGACTAGCAAAAGTTAGGTGTGGGGGTATTTGATTGACATCATTTCATGCTTATATTTGTATCTTATATCCACTATATTTCACCAAAACAATGCTATGTAACGAGTTTTATGTTTAGTTTTCAGGAATAAATAGGTTTGAAGAGTTGAAGCATAAAAGGACCCAAAAGTTGGGAAAAATGACTGAATTGTGAGATCTGGGGACCAAGATGCAAGGGAGAAGGACCTGAACGCAAGAGAAAAGGACCTAAGAGCAAAACAGAAAACTCCACACCATCATGGGGAGTATTTTGGCAATTCTATTTGGGTCGGAGCTCCAATAAACGAAGTAGATGCATCCAAGACCACCAAATATACTAAGCAAAGCCCAGCACAAATTCCAGATGCATCCGGATCTTATAGACCGCCAATTGGCGTTCTGGACCTTCCCGGATACGCTAAGATTTTTCCTGGACATGTATTAGTGTTTGTTTAGGCTATTTTTGGTATTGGTTTAGTCCCACATCGGGGAATTGTCCCGGAGTGCCTTTTTCTATGGCTATAAATAGAACTCTTCACCTTCTAATGTAATCACTTCATATTTTAAGTGACTATTCTTCCTACTAAAAGTGAGGCCTTGAAGCACACACTAAAGTAGGAGGATGCTACTTGAAATGTGAGTCACTTTAATAAAAGTTTCTTTATTATGTTGTTTGTTTTATGTTTCTTGTTTAATTTTGTTTAATTTCATTTTATTAGTTTTAGTATCTTAGTTAATATGCTTTCCTTGCTTAGTGTAATAGTTAGTTTAATGTTTAGTGAGTAGTTCCATCCCCTTTGGGGGGTGGAGTAGAAGTTCATACATGCAAATGAGAATGGAATGAATGCTTTATTTACAATGTGTTGATAAAACATGAATGCATGCTTGCTTGTGTAGGATAAAATTTATAACTTGATGAGTTTTGCCAAAATGATTAGACACCTCTCATGCTTGTTTAGGTTCTGAAATAAACAACTTGTATATGTAAATGTTAATCAACTTGGATGGTGAATGGATTGATAGGTTTTGCCATAACATTTAGAAACTTCCTATGCATGATAACACCACCTTTATTTGTGCTTAAAGAATGTGTTCAACACCCACCTCTTTGCATGTGTGCACTCACTCCACCCCTTAGGGGTTTTCCATTTCTGAATTCCAGCACTCTTCTTTCGTTCTTAGTTAAGTTTTTAGTTAATCGTTTGTTGCTTTCTTTCGCATTTCATACTTTGTAGTATAGTGTAGCGTAGCGTAGCATAATACAATCTCTTCCATATTTTTCGCCACTTGATTTCGTGCAAACTAGAGACTGCTCACCTCCCTGAGGACGACCCATATTTGTCACTGCTTCAACGCGGCCGTGCACTTGCAGTTTAAATTATAACGTTCAACAGGAGGCTACTGGAGAAATTTCAAGATGAACTGGGCACATCAGACCGCCAATCAGCGGTCTAGTGAGCTCCGTTCATCTTCTATTTTCTTTGTGTTGTTGCTCTAATTGATCTAGTAATCTGGGACTCAATTTGCATGTTCTGAGTCTTAGATTGCTCCCAGATTAATAATCAACTTCCCTTAAGCAACTTGGACCCTAAAACTCAAAGCAAAAGATTAGGCATTTTTTTGTTTAGGTCATGCATCATGTATGTGACTTGGGCATATAGATTGTCTTTCATTTTAGCTTTATTTTCAGTTACTGAGTGATGGCATGAGGTATTCACCTTCTACTATCATTCATGCATTTCGTATGCACATGCATTAGTTAGTAGGAAGTGCATTGAAACAAGTGTGAGTTGAGCGTTTGTTGGGAGAGTTGATTGCTAGATTAGGACTCCAAAACGCTACTAAGGAGGGGTTGTCCCATAAAAGATGAGGTGGTGGATTTCATCACCTTTCCTTCGCCCCACAAACCACACTAATCAATAACCTAGTTTTAAAATCAAGTAGACATTGGCCCTAAGGACTTCGGGCGCATTAGGAGAGTGAGCTGGTCCCTACCGTCATGACCTGATCGGCGTTACGCACTTTGTCGATAGTAGGAGAGACGAGATCTCCGGATCTTGGCTCCCTTGCTGGGCTTTGTGGTCCTCGTCGTAGGGAGGTGAGGCGTGTTGAGGCCGTGTGACCTCGTAGTTAGGCGTCGTCTAGCTGTAAGGACCTATAGCGACCTTAGGATTGCTTGAGCCTTGTTTGCTTGTGTGCTTCTACCTGTACCCATCCGTCGTAGCATAAGGACTTCTTCCCTTCTCTCCTGAGTCATTCCTTCTCTCTTGTGTTCCCCCGCCTTCTCCTCTACGCACATTCTTTGTTAAAAAAAGAAAAAAAAAGATTTGTTTTGTGTGTGTGCACCTTTGTGCATGCTTTCGTGGGCACGAGACGAGAGTGGTCGTTTGACGAGGCACGTTGTCAACCCGACTTCGGTGGTCGATTTCTCGATGCCTTCCTCCTCTCGTGTCACACACAGTCCGGGTTCAATGGCTGCTCATTTCCGTGAGGAGGAGCAGTTGCTGGACCCACCTGTTCGACCTGTTCTTCCAGTTATCGTTCCCATACCTCTCCGTGATCGATGCTACCCGAGCCATACAGCTCTACCCTCATGCATTGTATTGCCAGAGGTTAATGGGAACCATTTTGAGGTTAAGCCTCAGTTTATCTCCATGCTCCCTCATTTCACTGGGAAAGGTGACCCCTATATCTTTCTCAGGGAATTTGAGGAGGTCTGTGCTATGTTCAAGCTGCAATAACTTAGCACATACTCCATCCATCTTAGACTTGTCCCCTTTGCGATGAAGGATGATGCCAAGAAGTGGTTGTACAACAACCAGGTGAATTCCTTTAGGACTTGGGATGAGTTTCAATCTACATTCCTGAAGAAATACTTTCCAAATCATCGGACCTAAAAATTGAGGAATGAAATCAATTCGTTCTATCAACTTGAGACCGAGACATTTCATGCATATCTAGAGGGTTCAATGAGCTACTTTCCTCATGCCCTCACCATGGCATTAAGTTGTGGCATCTTTGTCATATTATTTACGAGGGTCTTCACATCCCGTCCCGAACGCTCCTTGAGTCCATGTGTCAAGGAGAGTTCTTGGGAAAGGATGAAAGGGAGGCATGAGCTTTCCTAGAAGACCTTGCTGAGAAAACAATGCAATGGGAGAGTGTAAGGGAACCACCTGCATCATCCAGTATAGGAGCGAGGATCGCGAATGCGAACTCGACTAGATCGGGTACCGCATTTGGTATCGATACCACTACAGCCACCGAGGCACGCATGGCGGCCTTAATACGCCGTATGGATTCGATTGAGCTCCAAAACCAACAAAGTGCACCTCACATGTCCACATCTGGTCGAGTTCCCTGTCATTCATGTGGTAGGATATGTCATGTAGAAAGCGAGTGTGCGTCCATTCCTCCTGAGATGGAATGTGTCAACGCCATCTATGACAGAGCTAGGAATGACCCATACTCATCATCTTATAATCCTGGATGGAGGAACCTCTCCAATTTTTCATTGAACCAAAATAATGCCCCGGGTGATCCTTCAACCTCCTCTCGACCACCTAATCAACCACACCAACCTCCCATGCATGCTCATTCATATCAGGAACCCCAACTTCCAAGCACCAACCAGCCAGGTTTCCCAAATTCTAGCAACTTTGAAACCCGGTTTAATTCGCTTGAGAACTTGACTCGTGGACTTGAGAACTCTGTAAAAAAATTATGTCATCCACAAGTCAAGTTCTCACTTCAAATCAGCAGACCATCAAATATCTAGAGCTTCAGATAGGCCAATTGGCTCATTTTGTACATGAAAGAGAGAGAGAGTCTTTTCCTAGCCAGCCTGAGGCTAACCCTGCATGTACCAGCAACAACACGTGCAAAATGAGAATGTGGTACCTCGGGGGAGGCAAGTGAACCATGTGGAGGAACCTGTTCACCATGTCAATTCCATTGTGACCTTAAGGAATGAAAAACAGGTTGACAATCACATTTCCTTGCCACACCCACCACCATCTACGCAGCCCCTTTGGGGGAATGGTGGTGAAGAAGAGGTTGAGGGTGAGGGTAATACACCAACGCCTCCTTCTCAGGCACTGCAGAAAACCAACCTGCCAAAAGCTCCTTATCCAAGTAGGTTAACCAAAAAACAGAGTGACACAATGGACAAGATATTAGAGGTGTTTAAGCAAGTTAAGGTTAACATCCCCTTGTTGGATGTCATCCAACAAATACCTCAATATGCCAAAGTGTTGAAGGATCTCTGCACAACCAAGAGGAAGACCAATGTTCCTAAGAAAGCATTCTTGGCTGCAAATGTAAGCTCACTTTTGTCCAATCCCGCCTACACAAAATACAAGGACCCTGGGTGTCCTACTATTCAGTGTACGATAGGGGACACTAGCATGAGTAATGTTTTGCTTGATTTAGGATCAGTGGTCAACCTCCTCCCATTTTTTGTTTATCAACTGTTAAATTTGGGAGAATTGAAACCAACTAACATCACCCTCCAATTGGCGGATAGATCCATTCGTATTCCAAAGGGCATTATCGAGGACGTGCTTATCAAAGTTGGAAATTTTATATTTCCAGTCGATTTTGTTGTCCTCGATACCAATCCTGTTGCGAACACCCACTCTCAAATACCTTTGATTTTGGGTAGACCATTTCTGGCAACTTCCAACGCCTTAATTAATTGTAGAAATGGTCTCATGAAGCTCTCATTCGGTAACATGAGTGCCGAGTTTCGTGTGTTCAACTCTGGTAGGCAACAGGAGCCCATGGATCAACCTTTAAATCTAAATCTCATCCGCCAATTGGAGAAAGCACCACCAAGTCAACGACCACCCAAACACCAAGGCAACCTGTTGAACATTTTAATTTAAACCGCAAGTGCACGGCCGCGATGAAGCGGTGGCCAGTACGGGTCGTCCTCAGGGAGGTGAGCAGCCTCTTGTTTGCACGAAATCAAGTGGCGAAAATAATGGAAAAGAGAGTTGGTTACGCTACTCTACACTAAACTACGCTAAGAAGTACGAAATGCGAAACAAAGAAATAAACGATCAAATAAAAACTAAGCTAAGAACAAAATAGAAGTGCTGGAATTTCAGGAATGGAAAACCCCTAAGGGGTGGAGTGAGTGCACACAAGCAAAGAGGTGGGTGTAGAATACATTCTTTAAGCACATGAAGGTGGTGTTTATCAAGCATAGGAAGCGTCTAAATGTTATGGCAAAACCTATCAATCTATTCACCAACTTGGTTGATTAACATTTACATATGCAAGTTGTTTATTTCAGAACCTAAACAAGCATGAGAGGTGTCTAATCATTTTGGCAAAACTCATCAAGTTATAAATTCTATCCTAAACAAGCAAGCATACATTCATGTTTAATCAACACATTGAAATTAAAGCATTCATCCCATTCTCTAATGCATGTATGTACATCTACTCCACCCCCCAAAGGGGATGGAACTACTCACTAAACATTACACTAATTATTAAACTATGGAAAGAAAGCATATTAAAACTAAGCTAGAATTAAAAGACGATTAAACTAAAACATGCACAAACAATAAAAGGAGCATAAAACAAACAATGAAAGAAACACAAAACTTTATTCATAAAATGACTCACATTAAAAGTAGCATCCTCCTACCTTAGTGTGTGCTTCAAGGCCTCACTTCTAGTAGGAAGAATAGCCAATTAAAATATGGAGTGATTACATTGGAAGGTGAAGAGTTCTATTTATAGCCATGGAAAAAGGCAAACCGGGACAATCCCCCGATGTGGGACTAAACAGATACCAAATATAGCCTAAACATCCTCTAATACATGTGCTGGAGAAATTTGAGCGGATTTGGGCCAAAATGGACCTCCAATTGGCGGTCTATATGGTTTCTCTTCAGTATGTAGATTACTGATTAGAATGTCTTATCTACAAATGTGATAGGTCATTTGCCAAACTCTCTAAATTTGTTTTGTTTTTAGATTGTGTTTGGAATATGTGGCAAAATTCGGCGAGCTAGAGAACAATTGGGTCAATTGGTTAGACCGCTAATATAGGTTTGGAATACCAGTTCCAGGAAATGACATGTTCTATTGGTTGGCATACCCACTAGGTTAGCATATCAATGAAACCTATAGGTTCCAACCTATAGTTATGAAACCTATAGATATTATAGGTACTTTAGTATATTGGCATTCCAACCTATAGGTTTGCGGGTATTCCAACCTATATTAGCAACCTATACAATTGGTTATTTGGTCCTGCTCATTTTTGTTGTGGGCTTTTCTTTCTGGTATTGTTGGTCTTTGATGCGGTTACTTGACTTGTTGGAGCTCCGACCCGAATCGAATTGGTAAAATACTCCTATCGTACACTGAATAGTAGGACACCCAGGGTCCTTGTATTTTGTGTAGGTGGGATTGTACAAAAGTGAGCTGATATTTGCAGCCAAGAATGCTTTCTTAGGAACATTGGTCTTCCTCTTGGTTGTGCAGAGATCCTTCAACACTTTGGCATATTGAGGTATTTGTTGGATGACTTCCAACAAGGGGATGTTAACCTTCACTTGCTTAAACACCTCTAATATCTTGTCCATGTTGTCACTCTGCTTTTTGTTTAACCTACTTGGATAGGGAGCTTTTGGCAGGTAGGTTTTCTGCTGTGCCTGAGAAGAAAGCTTTGGTGTATTACCCTCACCCTCAGCTTCTTCTTCACCACCATTCCCACTGAGGGGCTGCATAGATGGTGGTGGGTGTGGCAAGGAAATGTGATTGTCAACCTGTTTTCCATTCCTTAAGGTCACAATGGAATTGACATGGTGAACAGGTTCCTCCACATGGTTCACTTGCCTCCCCCGAGGGACCACATTCTCATTTTGCATGTGTTGTTGCTGGTACACACGGGGGTTAGCCTCAGGCTGGCTAGGAAAAGACCCTCTCTCTCTTTCATGTACAGATTGAGCCAATTGGCCCATCTGAAGCTCTAGAGATTTCATGGTCTGCTGATTTGAAGTGAGAACTTGACTTGTGGTAGACATAAAATTTTTCATTGAGTTTTCAAGTCCACGAGTCAAGGTCTCAAGCGAATTGAATCGGGTTTCCATATTATTGGAATTTGGGAAACCCGATGGATTGGTGGTTTGCGCTTGGGGTGGATGATAGGAATGTGCATGCATGGGAGGTTGGTGTGATTGGTAAGGTGGTCTAGAGGAGTTTGAAGGACCACCCGGGGCATTATTTTGGTTCCATGAAAAATTGGGGTGGTTCCTCCATCCAGGGTTATAAGATGATGAGTATGGGTCATTCCTAGCTCTGTCATAGATGGCGTTGACACGCTTCATCTCAGGAGGAATGGACTCACACTCGCTCTCTACATGACCTATCCTACCACATGAATGACAAGGAACTGGACCAGATGTGGACATGTGAGGTGCACTTTGTCGATTTTGGAGCTCAATCGAATCCATACGGCGCATTAAGGCCGCCATGCGTGCCTCGGTGGCCGTAGTGGTATCGATAGCAAATGCGGCACCCGATCTAGTCGAGTTTGCATTCGCGATCCTCGCTCCTATACTAGATGATGCAGGTGGTTCCCTCACACTCTCCCACTGCATGGTTTTCTCAGCGAGGTCTTCTAGGAAGGCCCATGCCTCCCTTTCATCCTTTCCCAATAACTCTCCTTGACACATGGACTCAAGGAGCGTTCTGGACGAGATGTGAAGACCCTCATACACAATCTGACAAAGACGCCACAACTCAATGCCATGGTGAGGGCACGAGGATAGTAGCTCTTTGAACCTCTCAAGATATGCATGAAATGGTTCGGTCTCATGTTGATAGAACGAATTGATTTCCTTCGTCAATTTTTGAGTCCGATGATTAGGAAAGTACTTCTTGAGGAATGCAGATTGAAACTCATCCCAAGTCCTAAAGGAATTCGCCTGGTTGCTGTACAACCACTTCTTGGCATCATCCTTCAGCGCAAAGGGGACAAGCCTAAGATGGATGGAGTCTGTGCTAAGTTGTTGCAGCTTGAACATTGCACAGACCTCCTCAAATTCCCTGAGAAAGATATAGGGGTCACCTTTCCCAGTGAAATGAGGGAGCATGGAAATGAATTAAGGCTTAACCTCAAAATGGTTCCCATTAGCCTCTGGTAATACGATGCATGAGGGTAGAGCGGTACGGCTCGGGTAGCATCGATCACGAAGAGGTATGGGAACGACAACTGGAAGCACAGGTGGAATAGGTGGGTCCAGCAACTGCTCCTCCTCACGGAAATTAGCAGCCATTGGACCCGAACTACGTGCGACACGAGAGGAGGAAGGTGTCGAGAAATCGATGACCGAAGCCGGATTGACAACGCTCCTCGTCAAACGACCACTCTCGTCTTGTGTCCACGAAAGCATGCACAACGGTGCACACACACAAACTTTTTTTTAAACAAAGAATGTACGTAGGGGAGAAGACGGGGGAACACAGGAGAGAAAAAATGACTCAGGAGAGAAAGGAAGAAGTCCTTAAGCTACGGCGGATGGGTACAGGTAGAAGCACACAAGCAAACAAGGATCAAGCAATCCTAAGGTCGCTATAGGTCCTTACAGCTAGACGACGCCTAACTGCGAGGTCACACGGCCTCAACACGCCTCACCTCCCTACAACGAGGACCAAAAAGCCCAGCAAGTGAGCCAAGATCCGGGGATCTCGTCTCTCCTACTATCGACAAAGTGGGCAACGCCGATCAGGTCATGACGGTCGGGACCGGATCACTCTCCTAATGCGTCCAAGATCCTTAGGGCCAATGTCTACTTGATTTTAAAATTAGGCTCTTGATTAGTGTGGTTTTTGGGGCGAAGGAAAGGGTGATGAAATCCCTCACCTTATCTTTTACGGGACAGCCCCTCCTTAGTAGCGTTTTGGAGTCCTAAATCTAGCAATCAACACTCCAAACAACGCTCAAGTCACACTTGTTGCAATGCACTTCCTACTAACTAATGCATGTTCATACGAAATGCATGAATGAGAGTAGAAGGTGCGTACCTCACGCCAGCTCTCAGCAACAGAAAATAAAGCTAAGATAAAAGACAATCTAAGTGCCTAAGTCACATACATGATGCATGGCCTAAACAAAAAGAATGCCTAATCTTTTGCTTTGAGTTTTAGGGTCCAAGTTGCTTAAAGGAGGTTTGATTATTGATCTGGGAACGAACTATAAGTCAAAACATGCCAAATTGAGTCCCAGATTACTAGATCAATTAGAGCAACAATACAAAGAAATTAGAAGATGAGAAGAGCTCACCAGACCGCTGATTGGCGGTCTCCGACCGCTGATTGGCGGTTTGAAGTGCTCAGATCGTCTTGAAATTTCTCCAGTAGCCTCCACTTGCTATTCCCAATCTCCTGAAACAAAGACAAACTACAAAAAACAAATTAAATCCACTCGAATAGTCCAAACAAGAGTCTGGACTGGCACCTCCCCGGCAACGACGCCAAAAACTTGTTGAACGTTTTAATTTAAACCGCAAGTGCATGGCCACGATGAAGCGGTGGCAAGTACGGGTCGTCCTCAGGGAGGTGAGCAACCTCTTATTTGCACGAAATCAAGTGGCGAAAATAATGGAGAAGAGAGTTGGTTACGCTACTCTACACTAAACTACGCTAAGAAGTACGAAATGCGAAACAAAGAAATAAACGATCAAATAAAAACTAAGCTAAGAACAAAATAGAAGTGCTGGAATTTCAGGAATGGAAAACCCCTAAGGGGTGGAGTGAGTGCACACAAGCAAAGAGGTGGGTGTAGAATACATTCTTTAAGCACATGAAGGTGGTGTTTATCAAGCATAGGAAGCGTCTAAATGTTATGGCAAAACCTATCAATCTATTCACCAACTTGGTTGATTAACATTTACATATGCAAGTTGTTTATTTCAGAACCTAAACAAGCATGAGAGGTGTCTAATCATTTTGGCAAAACTCATCAAGTTATAAATTCTATCCTAAACAAGCAAGCATACATTCATGTTTAATCAACACATTGAAATTAAAGCATTCATCCCATTCTCTAATGCATGTATGTACATCTACTCCACCCCCCAAAGGGGATGGAACTACTCACTAAACATTACACTAATTATTAAACTATGGAAAGAAAGCATATTAAAACTAAGCTAGAATTAAAAGACGATTAAACTAAAACATGCACAAACAATAAAAGGAGCATAAAACAAACAATGAAAGAAACACAAAACTTTATTGATAAAATGACTCACATTAAAAGTAGCATCCTCCTACTTTAGTGTGTGCTTCAAAGCCTCACTTCTAGTAGGAAGAATAGCCACTTAAAATATGGAGTGATTACAATGGATGGTGAATAGTTCTATTTATAGCCATGGAAAAAGGCAAACCGGGACAATCCCCCGATGTGGGACTAAACAGATACCAAAAATAGCCTAAACATCCTCTAATACATGTGCTGGAGAAATTTGAGCGGATTTGGGCCAAAATGGACCGCCAATTAGCGGTCTTGGACCGCCAATTGGCGGTCTATATGGTTCAGATCCTACTCATTTTTGTTGTGGGCTTTTCTTTCTAGTATTGTTGGTCTTTGATGCGGTTACTTGACTTGTTGGAGCTCCGACCCGAATCGAATTGGTAAAATACTCCCCATGATGGTGTGGAGTATTCGGTTTTGCTCTTAGGTCCTTCTGTCTTGCAATCAGGTCCTTCTTCCTTGCATCTTGGTCCCTAGATCTCACAATTCAGTCCTTTTTCCCAGCTTTTGGGTCCTTTTATGCTTCATCTCTTCAAACCTATTTATTCCTGAAAACTAAACATAAAACTCGTGACATAGCATTGTTTAGGTAAAAGATAATGGATATAAGATACAAATATGAGCATGAAATGATGTCAATCACAACCCATTGAGAATGTTTGTGGGCCCAGCGAAAACTCATTGCCTGTCTTTGCAATGCAACAGAGTGAGCTGGCATCAAACATAAATGTCCAAAAGGAGTGTTCGTTGCATGATTCAGTTGAGAGTACTAGTGAGAGTGAGACACCTCATCATATGCCTATACCAGAAGGCGTCTCTACCTCATGTCTCATGGCCATTGAGCCATTTGAGCTTCATATTGACTCCAACAAGGACCCACCTATGACCGAGCTTATGTTTGATGATCTAAATGATGGTGGGAGGTCCTTGTTGGATGACTTGGGGAGAAACCCCATTCTTAGTGATGCAGTTCTGCTGCATCCATCGAATGAGCTTGAGGAACTCATTCCGATGCACCCACCTATTGGTAGGAGGGTTTTGTTCGATGAGCAACTAAACCCTAGTGAGGCAACACAACTTCACTCATTCATGTTGCCTACACCCAACCAATATCATGAGGGGTTCGAGCCTTTCAGCTTTGACCTTTCACCCCTCATGACACCTCAGAGTACCATTGAAGTTTGCCCATCTCGGCAAGTCTCTGGTCCTGATGACTTGATGTTCTCATTTGACGTTCCTTGACCAAATGATTATGAGAATATCGTTGTTGCTGTATATATCATGGAAAAAAAGAAAAAAATGAAGTGTGTAATAAAAGACTCCATGAGCGAGCATTGATTGTTGTGGGCCCCAACCCTTGTGTACTTCGGCCCCAGTTCTTCACGTATTTGTCTCACTTCTTCAGTATCTCACATGTTTTGAGGGAATTCGGGTTTGTATCCATCAACATGACCATGAACTTTCCTTGTACTTCATGTTGGTGAGATCTATTCTTTTCCATGCATAAATCCTTGTAGTATCTTGTGCACATTCATTGAGGACAATGCATGAAGTAGGTGTGGGGGGTGCTTTACGTGTGTACATAGTCGAGTCTTTGCTTTTGATTTTTGTTTTCTTTTGTGTGCATTGTTAGGGTCATGTTAGTGTGCCGCATTTAACATTGATATACCTGCTTACCGTGATCCTTGGGTGACTTGTCTTCTTTTGCTTGCCTAGTGCTTTAAAATTTTCACATTTCCTTCAAAATCTTCATGTGTTTGCGAAAGAAAATGTTTTTGTAGGTTTTGCGTGTGTATAGCATGTGCAAAACCGTTGAGAGGCAAAGTAAAAAGAAAGCTCCCAAAATTGTCTTGAACTTGATGCATTAAGATATCTAGTTTACTGTCTTTAGGTCTTATCAAGTCGTTAGGATGCACCCCGGTTTCCCTCGGGGGGCGTGTAATGATAGGGTTTCAGCACTCGAACATTTATAGAAGTCCACCCTGAACCTAGTGAGTCAAATAATTCGTTTCTGTTAGTATAAGGAAGTTTGTCGTAGTCAAGGGCCCCTAATCTCTTTTTGTGAAACTTAAGTGTAGGGGTTTTGGTTCCCATGTAGATAAATGAATAAGTGGTGTTCTCTCTTCTTGCACGGCTCCTATCACTCAGGAAAGTAAGTCTGAGAGGACTTTGTGCCTGATACTTTCGAGTAATCTGACTTGGGTTGCATCGACCGAACTCCCGTTACACGGGTGGTAGGGATCGCCATATGTGGAGATTTGGGGGAAGGTGTACGTGATAGTGTAATCCTCATAGGCAATGATGCACGAAACCTGACCCTGGGAGAATCAAACACCAACCAATAAAATGCTCCAAAGAAAAAGAAAACAAAAAAAAAGAAAAAAAAGTGTCAAATAAGAACCAAAATGGACTTTACACATTGTATCACATTCAGAAGTTAAGGTTGCCCATGTCTTTCACATAAGTCCTTAACTAACTCTCACGAATGGTTCATTAGGCTAGGTGTGTGGACTGATTACCCATATAGAGTCGACCCGTAGTATTACCGTGTCCCATGATCTACAAAATAAGTCCAATGAGTCGTGTAGCTAGATTGACTAATGCATCTTGTTCGGATTTTGTAGGTATATCCGCTCAAAACCCTCAGGAGACAACACTCCTCCTCCTTGTCAACAAGGAGGTTTAATGGCTTCATGTGCTAAGTGCAACCGTGATTCCTACGAAAGTGAGTTAGGATTTCTTGTTTTTTTCGTATGCTTTTCTATTTCTTTGTTTTGCTCGGGACTAGCAAAAGTTAGGTGTGGGGGTATTTGATTGACATCATTTCATGCTTATATTTGTATTTATATCCATTATCTTTCACCTAAACAATGCTATGTAACGAATTTTATGTTTAGTTTTCAGGAATAAATAGGTTTGAAGAGATGAAGCATAAAAGGACCCAAAAGCTGGGAAAAAGGACTGAATTGTGAGATCTGGGGACTAAGATGCAAGGGAGAAGGACCTGAACGTAAGACCAAAGGACCAAAGAGCAAAACAAAATACTCCACACCATCATGGGGAGTATTTTGGCAATTCTATTCGGGTCGGAGCTCCAACAAGCAAAGTAGATGCATCAAAGATCACCAAAGACATCTAGAAAAGCCCCGAAGAAATCTTAGCGGGATCCAAACCATATAGACCGCCAATTGGCGGTCCAAGACTGCTAATTGGCAGTCTATTTTGGCCTAAATCCGCTAAGATTTTGGTGGATCGCGTTTTAGTGTGTATTTAGTCCATTTCTGGTATTTGTTTAGTCCCACATCGGGGGATTGTCCCGAATTACCTTTTTCTATGGCTATAAATAGAACTCTTCCCCTTCTATTGTAATTACTCCATATTTTGAGTGAGTATTCTTCCTACTAGAAGTGAGGCCTTGAAGCACACACTAAAGTAGGATGATGCTACTTGAAATGTGAGTCACTTTAATAAAAGTTTCTTTATTATGTTGTTTGTTTTATGTTTCTTGTTTTACTTTGTTTAACTTCATTTCATTAGTTTTAGTATCTTAGTTAATATGTTTTTCTTGCTTAGTGTAATAGTTAGTTTAATGTTTAGTGAGTAGTTCCATCCCCTTAAGGGGGTGGAGTAGATGTTCATACATGCATTAGAGAATGGAATGAATGCTTTATTTCCAATGTGTTGATAAAACATGAATGTATGCTTTCTTGTTTAGGATAGAATTTATAACTTGATGAGTTTTGTCAAAATGATTAGACACCTCTCATGCTTGTTTAGGTTCTGAAATAAACAACTTGCATATGTAAATGTTAATCAACTAGGTTGGTGAATGGATTGATAGGTTTTGCCATAACATTTAGACACTTCCTATGCATGATAACACCACCTTCATTTGTGCTTAAATAATGTGTTCAACAGCCACCTCTTTGCATGTGTGCACTCACTCCACCCCTTAGGGGTTTTCCCATTCCTAAATTCCAGCATTTCGTTCTTAGCTTAGTTGGTATTTCATTGTTTGTTTCTTTCATTCGCATTTCGTACTTCTTAGTGTAGTGTAGCATAGAGTAGCATAATAAAACTCTCTTCCCTATTTTCGCCACTTTATTTCGTGCAAACGAGAGGCTGCTCACCTCCCTGAGGACGATCCGTATTTGCCACCGCTTCAACGCGGTCGTGCAGTTGCGGTTTAAATTAAAACGTTCAACAAGCCTCTCAATAAAGTAATGGCCATTTCACCCCTGATCGAGTGAAGTGTCTTGGGGTTTTTCTGTTCCGTTGGGTTGCCTTTCGCATGAGACATTTGATCCAGTAGTATAGAAAAACACCGCAGTCGTTGCTTCCCGACATTTGTCTGTGGCATGTTTCCCTCAGGTATCTCACTGGCCAGTTCACTTTAAGACGGTTTCTCCAGAATTCACCTACATCTTTGGCCGAACATTCATGTACCCCTACCGCATTGTCAGGACCCTCATCTGGGACCAACTCCCTAGAGCAACTGTTGTAATGCAGGATCTCATTGTCTATGCCATTAACAACTACCAGGGTCCAGTGTTCTGATAGCAGCAATGGTTGTGCAATGACGATGCTTCCTGATTCATGGCCTTGTAGTTTGGGCGTCAGCCACTCTTCAATCATGGTATTCCCTTGATCGATCATAATTCTTTCCGAATAGAAGCTTCGAATACAAATTACCTCTTGGGGGTAGTTTTCTGTTTTTTGGCGCTCTTCAAGTACACAAAGCATACTGTCGATCGCCTCGTTGGTCAAATCCATCCCATTCGTCATTAGCTCCTTGAGGTCGGAACGTGTGAAGAAACAGGAATCACCTCCCTTTGGTTATGTGTAGGTGCGGTCACCTTCAGTACAATGTTCAGCTCATCGAGGCTCAACGTGGCCAATGCATCCATGTCAACGTCTGGCCTAGTCTCTCTCCCGTGATGAGCCAACTTGAAATCGTCATTCCCATCCCACTTTCTTTTTTTGTTCATGCTCCTCTGGAGCCTTCTTTCTCCCCCTTTCTGTTCCTCTTGTTTTTTCTTCCTTTCTTTCACATCATCTTCTTGTTTTTTGGTCGTTGAGCGTGATCCTTTGGCCCCCCAGTCTGCCCTCATGGGTTTTTCTTTTCCCTCATCCTCCTTTTTCTCCTTCTGCTTATCCCCCTCTCTTCTCGTCTCTACTCGTTTCTCTTCTTTCTCCCACTCATTCTCTTTCTCATTTTCCTCCTCTGCCCTCTTTCTTTCTACCTCTTCCCTCAACCTCTTCTTTGAAGCTTCAGCCTCCCTCCTTTTATCATCGGCTTTTCTCTTCTCTCTTCTCTCCCTGTCTCTCTTCTCGTCTTCTTCCTCTCTCTTTCCTCTTCCTCCCTCATCTTTTCCTCTTCTATTCTCTACTATTCTCTCTCCCTCTTTTTTTCTTCCCCTTTCCTCTTATCTTCTCTTTCCCTGTCCTCTCTCCTTTTATCCTCCTCTATTCTCTTCTATTCTCTCTCCCTCTTTTTTTCCTCCTCTTTCCTCTTCTCTTTCCCTCTCCTCTCTCATTTTCTCCTCCTCTATTCTCTTCTGTTCTCTCTCCCTCTGTTTTTCCTCCTCTTTCCTCTTCTCTTCTCTTTCCCTCTCCTCTCTCCCTTTCTCCTCCTCTTGCCTCTTCTGTTCTCTCTCCCTCTCTTTCCTCCTCTTTCCTATTCTCTTTTATTTCTCTCTCCTTTTCTTTCTTTTTTTCCTCCTCTTTCCTCTTCTCTTCTCTTTCCCTCTCCTCTCTCTTTTTCTCCTCTCTCCTGTTCTCTTCTTTTCTCTTTCACTTTCCCTCTCAATCTCAGTCTCTCTTTCCCTCCTATTCTCCTCCTCTCTTTCCTTCTCTTCATCCCTCCTTTCATCCTCTCTTCCTTCTTGTCCACCTTCTATACAATATCCTCGAAGAGATGCATTCTCTTCCCTTAGGGTCTTATTTTCCTCCCGGGACTTCCTAAGTTCCTCATTCAACCTCTAAACCTCTTCATTTGCCTCATTCAGGGCAACTTCTGATTGAAGCCATCTTGTCTTCAACCCTGCAAACTCCAATTCTTCCCACAGTGGGTCCCGAGGGATGCTGCAGTCCCTCAATTGCAGCCTTGGTTCGGTGCTTGTTGACTGACAATCACTATTGGTTCGTAGGGTTGGCTGACTTTTTTCAGCAAGACCAATGATTTCCCTCTCTTTCTGCGTAAGGGTCGTCGGCTGAGTCTGATTGAAGTCGCCGTCGTAAATTTTTGAAAGGGTGATGCCCCTTTCCTCCCATTTCTTCAGGATGAGCCGTTTTCCAAACATGCTCGACCAACGATTCCACCTAGGATGACCTCCCATTTTAGGTTCTGCCAGGTTGAACTTCTCGCACAACCATACCTAAGAAGGAGATACCGATTAAGTCATAAAAAAGAACAAACGTTTCCCTAAAAAGGGACAAACATAAAAAGGAACAAACGTTTTCTTAAAAAGGAACAAGTACAACATATAAAAGAACAAACGTTTTCCTAAAAAGGAACAAACAACAACTTAAAAAAGAACAAACAAAACTTAAAAAGGACAATATAACATAAAAAGGAAGAAGCATAACTTAAAAAGGAACAAGTATAACATAAAAAGGAACAAACGAAATTTAAAAAGGAACAACTATAACTTAAAAAGGAACAAACGAAACTTAAAAATGAACAAGCATAACATAAAAAGGAACCAACCTAACTTAAAAAGGAACAAGTATAACATAGAAAGGAACAAACGAAACTTGAAAAGGAACAAGTATAACATAAAAAGGAAGAAGCATAACTGAATAAGAAACAAATATAACATAAAAGGAAGAAGCATACGTTACCTAAAAAGGAACAAACAACATCTTCAAAAGGAAAAAAACGAAACATAAAAACGAACAAACAAACATAAAAAGGAACAAGTATAACTTCAAAACGTCAAACAGACAATTAAAAAGGAGCAAACGCTACTTAAAAAGGACAAGTATAACATAAAAAGGAAGAGAACATAACTTAAAAAGGAACAAGTATAACATAAAAAAGAACAAACAAAACTTAAAAAGGAACAACTATAACTTAAAAAGGAACAAACGAAACTTAAAATAGAACAAGCGTAACATAAAAAGGAACAAACGTTACCTAAAAAGGAACAAACAACAACTTAAAATGGAACAAACGAAATATAAAATGAACAAACAAACTTAAAAAGGAACAAGTACAACTTCAAAACGTCAAACAATCAATTAAAAAGGAACAACTTTAACATAAAAAAGGAACAAACGAAACTTAAAAAGGAACAAGCATAACATAAAAAGGAACAAACGAACCTTAAAAAGGAACAAATAGAAACTTAAAAATGAACTAACGTAACGTAAAAAGGAACAAGTATAACATAAAAAGGAACAAGTATAACATAAAAAGGAAGAAGAATAACTTAAAAAGGTCAAACAACAACTTAGATAGGGAAGAACCATTACCTGTAGTACAGCAACACACCCCTCGACGTATCCCCTTCTTAAAATAGAACAACCGGTAGATCTTCTAGCGCGTAGATCCGGATTCGCCTTCTCTAGGCCCGTCACAAGTGCCTCGTGAATAGCCTCGGCCCACGCGTACTTGTGTAGCCTAGTCAAGTTGGCCAAGTGGTCGAGGAACCAAATTTTAGTTCAATGGGTGCCATCGCAGAACAAAAAATGGCTGAAGATGTAACAAATGAGTAGCCGGGCGTACCCCTCCTCCTCATCAACCAAATATCTTGTAGCCATCATCTGGGCAGATAGTTGGGTGTTGTTCAGAATCTCCCCCTATCGGGTTGCGACTTCCTTCGGATGCATCCTGACAGCCTTCCCATGTAATCTGAGCCCCAAAATTAGGGCAACGTCTTCGACGGTGAAGTGTACTACCCCAGAGCCGATCCTCAACCCCACCTCCTCGGGGTCATAGTGTTCCACGAACCTGTCGATAATGTCATTATCGACAGGAACGTTGGAGAGGGTGATGAAGTGACCGAACGGAGTAGCCCGGAATGCATCTTTCTCTGCGTCTCTCAACTTCCCAAAGACCTTCTCTATTGGGGTCCACGAACATTTGGAGAGCTAGAAGTAATGCATACAAGCCTAAGAAGACACCAACCGTATGAGAATGGTCATTTTTATACTATCACAATTCAATGTTACGGTAAAAACGACAAACCTGATGCACCACAACCCCCAAAAAAGAAGCTTGAAGTGGAGAATCCATGTCGTCGAAGGATATCTAGGGTTACCAAAAAGAACTGGGTGATGAATCAGAGAAAAGTTGAGAAAGGGAATGTGAGAAAGATCAGAAACGTTTTTTGTTTTCTTTCGCAACTCGGGATGTGAACATGCGCGTCTGGTGTCCCTTCCCGGTCTTTTCAATGCGTCAGAGAGGGAACCGTCGCACGAAATCCACAGGGGTTTTTCCATTTTTGGAAAAAATGCACGCTTTACTTTTGGCTGACTGGACAGCTGACTAGATGCCACGTCAGCGGCGTCCTGGATGCGCGCGGTCGTGTATAAGGACTATTCGTTGCGTCAAAATATTTTCATATGTTTGCAATCATGATTGCAAACCACAATGATATGCTCACGTGGGATCACATTATGCAGATAGGGTTTCAAATCATGTTTGGTTAGTTTTATTAGTTTTATCTTTCATGTAAATCACGTGACCTTATGTTTTTCTTTGGTCTTAATTAAAAAATCATTAGTTATTGTTTATTGATTATGTTAATGTGTTTAATGAATTAATTAAATACTAATCAAGTATAATTTTTACTTACACTATCCAACTCAAAATCAATTGACAATAAATAAAGAAATCAGAAATACTCTAAATTCTCAAATGCAGAACTATTCTCTAACAAATACCAACACTATAACACATGACCCATCTAAATATATACACCAGTGCAACACAAAGAAATAACCAAACTAGTGTTGCAATAAAAAAAACTAGAGAAGACATGTCACATACTACCGACGGTGGTATGTCATTAGAGAGTCACATTCTAGTTACATCACTACTACAATACAAGAATACACCGACGGTATTTATCTGTCGGTGGATGTCATCTTCCATTGGATGTTTGTCTACATTGACTGATATATGTCCGTTGGAGTTACATACGTCGATGTTGTTCGACTCCGATGGATGTAACGATGGATAAATGTCGTCTGTGTTAATTTTGGCGCGAACTTTCGCATTGTTTCGTGGCATTAAAAAATACTAACGGATAATCACCGATGGATGTTCCGTCTCTGTTAGTCACAGAAGGATGTATCTGTCAGTGTCTATTACACCGACTAATATATATACTTCAACGAGCGTACACAACCACCGACAGATTTGTCATCGGTGTTAAATAGCAGTAAGTTACACCGACTAATACGTACCATAAGGGTACGTCTACCGACAAACGTTAATACCTTCTCCAAATAGCAGTAAGTGTATACTGACCACTTGACCTTCACCGATAGATATATTTTGTCGGTGAAGGTCTTGTCCAGTACCCAAAAAAGAGCCTATTTGCTCTTTCTGGATTTTGATTTTCCCTGATCAAGAAAAACTATCATCACCATTCATTCCTCATTTACCAAACATTCACAATTCATTCACCATTCACAAAACATTCATACATTACAACTCAAGCATTTAAACCGAAGAAGTTAGATATATATTGATTCATCTCAAAACAATTCAAAAGTAAAAGTTGTAATTTCATTGAAGTTAATGTTAACATTGACAACAAACAGAAAACACAAACACTAAGACCCCGTTTGGATGTCAGAAATTCAGCTCCCCCATGCAGGCTGACACTGCTACAGTGCATATGCACATCCAAACAACAAGCTCATCACAAGAATTTGGGATTCTGGCACGCAAAATAAGGTAGCATTTACACTGCCTTGGAGAAGCTGGGGTGGATGAGTTTCTCTGTCCTTTGTATTTCTGGTTTTGTTTGGACCAATTTACCCCCACATCATTTGGAGATCAATCCAGGATTTAAAAAAATTGATTTTTTTTAAAATTATAAACAAATAAAAAATATATTTTCAGAAAAAAATGGAAAAAGCATTTCAAACGAATTTAAAATGAATTTTTATTTAATCAAAGTATGTGGGCAATTTAGGAATTTACTTTGACAAGACATCACCCACTACTAGAAGTCTTCTGCCTATCCAAACAACTCACAATCCAGAAGTAGAAGTTGTTCCTACATCCACATTCCCAGAAGCTGGCTTTCTATCAAAGGCTGACATTTGGCACATGCATCCAAACTCACCCTTAGTTGTCAAACCTCAAGTGCATGCTCCGCCCGATGGACCATCATCGTTATCTCGACTTCGTGGCGGAGGTCGTGTGCAAATGGATGTTATATTAAAATTTTGCACAATTTAAACATTATACATTAAGTTTATAATGCATATAAACTAACTTAGTAAATGTAAAACATCTTATTAAATTACAAATGGAATACCTCAATATTTCGTCATCAAAATCTCGACCATCGACTGCGTGTTAGCAAGCATTTTTCCGTCTCCATTATCTCGCTTTCCGTTTCCATTAACTCACTTTACATCTTCTTCTTCTCCTTATCTTTCTCAACTTGCACTCTGACGTTATTCTTTGCTTGAGATGGCGTCCCGCGTGGTCTGTACATGTCGGTCGTAGTGACGAGACTGGAGTACATCCTCACAAGTTTGTGCCCATCGAGCTGCAAAATTGATAGAGCCCTGAGAGCTTGTCTCACCTGGTCCTCGTAGAACCTCTAATTTTTTCTAAAAGAAGAAATTATAATAAATTCACAAATAAATATATTAAACAACATTAACTAATTGAAAACTAACAATAATATTAAACTTACAATAACGGCCGAAACTTGGGGGGTTTCATGTCATGAAGCCGGATGTACATATCAGTAAGATTTGGCCCATGAGCTTCTGAATTTTCTGCAATCTGCAATACCGTTGAAAATAACAATTGTTTTAGTTTATTGTAAAAATAATCATGAATCTATAAGAATTTAAAAATATATAAATCATATCTCACCATTTTCTCCATCGATTTAGTACCACACTCGTGTGGTATGACTAAATTCACCATGTTTTTCTTATTTGTCTCACTCTCTTTTGTATTACCAAAATAACCAAATTGTTTGTTTTTCGGTCATTGATTATAATTTAACTAAAATTATTATAAAGTTACCTTAAACATCCTGGACCAATAGTCCAGGAGAGTAGACCAATCCTCCGCGAAAATATGAGGCAGTCTTGCCGCCAATCTTGTCTCTCTAGACTCCACCCGCCACCTGAAGGTATATCTGGTACTTATTTTATTTCCATTTGGTGTTCAAAGACTTCAAAATTTTCACTCTAAACCTGGCTGGAACGACCCAATAAAAATAAAATTAATTTTCAATTATAATCAATACTATTATTACTTAAGTACGTATGTAATATTACGGTTAATTGTTGTATGGCCACATCCATATCTTTCTTTGGCACAAATCTTCAGTCTGAATAACAGGGAGGCAATACTTGTGTCCTCCTGGCTATCGTCCCAATAAATTTCTGCACGTGTTTGACGTGCTTTCCTTCTCGGTACACATTCCAGTGTAAACTCTTATCTCATTTTGAATTGTAGAGCTCAATTCTCCAGAAATTGTGTGGATCCACGAGCGCTGCTCGTACTCGCAACACCACATGCTGAAGTTCTGGGCACGTCCCTGGTATCTACTGCATCATCGACTACCTGTTGGGTATCCTTGACCTAACACAGTTATTCGACCCTTACCTAGTGGTCTTTCACCTACGTCTTTCCTCGAAGGCCTATAAAATAGTCTCTACACTCTTCAAATATCTAGAGAAGAAAGTCGTATACTCCTCCGCCAGAATACTTTCAGCAATTGATCCTTTAGGTTTATTTATATTTCTAACAAAAGATTTCAACTTATTCATATATCTTTCGAAAGGGTACATCCAGCGACAGTGCACTGGACCTGACAATCGTGCCTCCCAAGCAAGGTGAACTGGCAGAAGCAACATAACGTCAAAAAAAGTCGGTGGGAATATCATCTCTAGCCGGCATAAAAGAATAATGATGCTCCTTTCCAAGCGACTAAAATCATCAGTGGTGTTTACTTTTGAACATAATGTGTGCGAAAGCTAACTCAGGTGAATGACTGCTTCCCACATCTCTTTTACTCTGTGACTTTTTCTTATGGCTAGGGATAACAACTCTTGCATCAATATGTGATAGGCATGACTCTTTAATGAGTTTATCTTGCTTTTTTTGGTGTTAACATAACACGATATGTTTGATGAATACCTATCTGGAACTTGAACTGATTGAAGAACGTTACAAAAAAACTTCTATTCCGTGCTCATCCAAAAACTACAGGCCGATACACTGTCTTGCCGTCATCAATACTACCCAAATTCAGGTCCCTTATTCTGATACCCATTTCCACTAAGTCACATCTTGATTTGTGATTATATTTGTTTTCTTTTGGTGTCAATATAGTATTCAACAAATTATCCCATACATTCTGCTTAGTGTGCATCACATCAATGTTGTGCCGAACTAAGAGATCTTTCTAGTTTGATTACTGGAAAAATATACTTCTTTTGCTCCAATTATTCCCAACACCTAGAGAAAAATTTTGAAAATATTTAAGAGAGATGTTTGTTATCCAACTCAGCCCAACATTCAGAATCAATGGGATGACGTAATTTCTCATCTTTTTGTCGATCCTTCGCATGCCATCTAATCGACTTGGCAATATCAGTAGTAAGATATAACTTGCAGATTCTTCGCTTTTGTGGGAAGCAACATAAGAGTACCACAGGAATTCTTTTGCTTTTTTGGGCCCCAACATTTTTAATTTCTACTTTATCTCCCCCTGAACGGTTCCCCAACGAGATTCGTCGCACACGGTACATGAATCGACATTCTCAGTTTCTTTCCAATACAATGTGCAATGATTCATGAAAATATGGATATTTTCATAATGACACCCAAAGATGGCAACCAATTTTTTCGTCTTACATGTTTCCTTTGGCAAACAAGCTCCCTCTAGAAATAATTCTGCTTGATACACTAACCACTCATCAAACGTCGTTTCCATCCATCTACTTGTGCACTTCATGTGAAACACTTTGATAACGAAAGATAATTTCGTCGATTCCAGTTTCCACCCAGGATACAACTGTTGATCTGCATCCTCAATATAGACAAGAAACTTCTGAGCATAATTTCTAATCCCTGGTCTCGACGAATCGGATGTGACGTTACCACATTCGACCACATCTTGGATCATCCTCCCTATGTCGTCGTCAACGTCATCGTGTTCTGACTCAATCTCGGTTGGTCGTGTTGTCGTTGTCGTGACAACTTGAGCACTCGAACTTGTAATACTTTCCCATGAAAATCTCACTCCTCATAATTACCAGCAATGTCATTTATGACGATATCATCGACGATGTCACCTCTAGTTGTCCACTTGGTACAACATTTCTTGCATGGGCATAAGATTTTCCCATCACGAATATATTGATTGTGAGAACTGAAGTCAAGGTTTAGGAATGACTTCAGATTATTCGTGAATGTCATAGTAATTCTCTTGCCAAACATCCATCTCTTTGTTTGACACCATGCTTCTATTCATCTGAAACAAAACATGTTAAACATAACATGTTAAAAATTCCTATTAATCTAAGTAAATCTAATTTACACATCCAACTCATCCAAATCAATCTAACTAAACCAATTAACCAATCTAGCAATCAACAAACCCATCCAACTCAATATAACTAAACCCCAAATACATTTAAATTTAATTGAAATTTTAACTAAATTTCGGTAGAATCTCCCCTATATTTTCGATATCGAAACCTGTATTGACAATAAAAAATAACCACTTTTCGACGACGAGCATCACAATGTTGTTAATTCATCAAACTTAAATCATACAAAATCCATACAACATTAACATATATCTTGTTATTTAGCTTCCACACATGCAATGATACACACAAATTCTCATCTCTTCACACTCATATGAGCCTTCTATCCAACTCTTGAGTTCATACAACAAACAACTCATTTTTTTCTTTCAGTCTCATCCTCTATTCTTGTTCCTCTCCACCTCCGTTCCCAACATCTCCTATTTATCAATTTAATTAAACATACAATCCAATCATAAATCCAAAATCCAAAATCAAATCCAAAATCTCCAAAATACTAATTTTCTTTAATCATACAATCCAATCCTAAATCATTACTCCTAAATCCAAAATCCAATCCTAAATCCTAAATTACTAATATAATTTAACTAACAAATCCAACTAACATGTCCAAATCAAATCTTACATCCAAGTCTACTTAATCCACTTCAAATCCAATATCGACACCTATCATATTTCACATTCATCGTCACTGATAACACAAACTCACAAAGAAATCCAATATCTTTAAATAAAGACCATTTGTGCTAATTCACTTAATTAATCTAATAAATCTAACTAAATATAAAAAAATAAGTTAATCATACAAACTAAACATACAAAATCCCTACAACATAAACGAACTAAGATAATTAATACAATCCAATCCTAATTAATCTAATTAATCATACAATCCAATCCTAAATACAATTCAATCCAATTCTAAATCCAATGCAATTCTAAATCCAATCAAATCCTAAATCCTAATTAGTACATTCCAATCCTAATTAATCTAATTAAACGTACTAATCTTTAAGAAAACTATTTATCAATCTAACCAATCATACAATCCAATCTTAAATACCACATGCATCAAATTTGAACATAATAGTCACTAGAAAAAAACTCACAAATCCAATATCTGTAAATAAAGACTATTTATGCTAATTAACTTAATTAATAAAATGAAAGATCCTAGAGTTTGCACAAAAGAATGCGCATTTTAGAAACGAATGAAAGATATTCTGTTTGTGTAGGAAGTGTCTTAACATGTTCTTAAGAGATGTAAAAGAAATCAAGGCTCATATGTTTGAGAAAGGTTTTGATGAAGGTTATACGCGTTTGATATGGCATGGTGAGAATGAAATACATAAAGAAAGTAACAGTCCTTCACAGAAAGATGTTAATGATGATGATCGGTTAGAAGATATGATTTCAAGATGTTGCCAAAAAGTTTGATGATAAACCACAAATACTTAGTAATTTGTTGTCAAATAATGAAAAACCTTTGTATCCATGTTGCAACGATTTCAGTAGATTGTCTGCAGTGTTACGGTTATATACCTTGAAAGCCTCGAACAGTTGGAGTGATGTCAGTTTTACTGGCTTGCTTAAGTTGTTAAAAGATTTTTTTCCAGAAAACAACGAACTTCCAGACTGTACATATGAGGTACAAAAATATTGTGTCCAATGGGTATGCAGTATAGGAAAATACATGCATGCCTTAATAATTGCAAATTATATAGGGCCCAATATGAAAATCTACATTGTTGTCCGGTGTGTAACGCGTCAAGGTATAAAAACAAGAAAAAAGTGAGTAGTGATATACCAGTACAAGGGCCTCCTGCGAAGGTGTTGTGGTATCTTCCCATCATTCCAAGGTCGAAACGTTTGTTTGCCTGCCCCTTTGATTCAAAGAATCTGACATGGCACGCAAATCGTGATAAAGCGAATGATCATATGTTTCGACATCCTGTAGATTCTCCGCAGTGGAAAAAGATTGATTCGGATTTTCCTGTGTTCGGTCAAGAATCAAGAAATCTAAGACTTGGTATGTGTACTGATGGAATGAATCCTTACGGGAGTTTAAGTAGCCTTCAAAGTTCGTGGCCTATTATACTAGTGATGTACAATCTACCTCCTTGGTTAAGAATGAAACATAGATACATGATGTTGTCTTTAATGATATCTGGTCCAAAACAACCAGGCAATGACAAAGATGTGTATTTGGCTCTCCTGATTGATTACTTGAAAAAAATATGGAATGATGGTGAGCAAGTATGGGATGCCCACCGCCAACAGTCATTTACAATGCGTGCGATGATATTTTGCACAATTAATGACTTCCTTGCATATAGAAATCTATCTGGTTATTCTGTGAAAGGGCACAAAATGTGTCCTATTAGTGAAGAAAATACGTGTTCTTTGCAGCTTGTGCATGGCAGTAAAACATTGTATCTTGGTCATCGCAAATTCTTCCTATGAGTCATCTGTATCGTAAAATGAAAAGGGCATTTAACGGGAAGCAGGAATTCAAAAAACCTTCAACAGAAATCAGTGTAAAACAAGTCCTTCAGCGGGTGAAGAACATCGAATGTAAGAGTAGTTGGAAGAAAAAATACATTTTTTACCTTCCTTATTGGGAGACTTTAGAAGTCAGACATTATATTGATGTCATGCATGTCAAAAAAATATTTGTGATAGCTTGTTAGGAACTCTTATTAACATACCGGGTAAGACTAAAGATGGATATAATGCCAGACTTCATTTACTTGAACTTGGTATTCGAGCAAAACTAGCACCAGAGAGTAAGTGTACTCGTAAGTAGTTACCACCAGTTTTTTATACTTTGGACATAAAGGAAAATTTAGCTTTGTTTAAGTGTCTACATGGTGTCCAAGTGCCGCAAGAGTATTCTTCAAATATTAGCAGTCTTGTATCAATTAAAGATTTGAAACTAATTGGTTTGAGGTCTCATGATTGTCATGTGTTGATGCAACATTACATGTTGCTATTAGATCGATATTGCCGAAACATGTTAGACATGCTATTATCAAATTGTGTTTGTTCTTCAACAATATTTGCAGCAAAGTAATTGATCCAAAGTATTTGGATAAGTTGCAGAATGTAGTTGTTACGATATGTCAGTTGGAGATGTACTTTCCGTCATCTTTTTTTGACATGATGGTTCATTTGGTGATTCATCTTGTTAGAGAAGTTAAGCTACTCGGTCTGGTATTTTTCAGGTGGGTGTATTCTTTCGAGCGTTACATGGGTGAGTTGAAAGATTATTGTAAGAATCAACGAAGGTCAGATGCGAGCATCGTTGAAGGTTACATAGCTCAAGAAGTAATTGAGTTTTGTAATGAGTACTTGGCTCATACTAAGAGTGTGGGACTTCCTCAGAATAGACATTAACATAGGATTGAAGGTAAAGGTACGCATGACCCAAAGATGATAAGTCCAAAATGTGAGAATATTTTAAAAGCTTATTTCTATGTGTTGTGCAATTCTGATGAAGTCCAACATTATTTGGATGAGCACATGACCAGAGTGAGGGAAAAGCGTCCTTCTTGGACTGATCAACAAGTAATTAATGCTCACAATAAGGCTTTCGTTGATGGGTTCAGGAATACTGTATACAGGCGTAATGTTTCTGAAAAATTGAAGTGGTTGGCATATAGACCAAATCCTATAGTAACATCTTATAATGGCTATGACATCAATGATTTTTCTTTCTATACCAAAATGGAGGACGAGCAAAGCACAAAGCACAATGCAGAATAGTGGGGTCACTTTGGTAGCTGAATCGTTACACATCTCTAATTCGAAAGATAGAAATCCAATATATGCTAATGTCTTATTATTGTTAAATTGAAGAATATGGGAGCTGAATTTTACTAAATTCGGTATTGCAGTATTTAAATACAAGTGGGTGGACAATAAGAACGGTCTTCAAGTCGATGATTTAGGGTTTACTTTGGTAAACCTTAAAAAAGAAGGTTTTAAGGAAGATCCTTTCATTCTAGCATCTCAAGCAAAACATATAATTTATGTAATAGACTCGTGTGCTAATGAATGGTCAGTAGTTTTAGAAGGAAAATGCGGCTCTAGCGTTCGTGACCTACACTCGGCCTCGTCTGTGAACAAGCAAGGGAATCAAGTGAGGGCTTCGGCTATTATAAAGTTCCACCTAACCTACGTTCTCCACCCTCATTCGAGTCAGTTGGTTTTTGGGGAGAACTAAGGAACCCAAAAAATCCATTGGAGCTCGGGGGGGGGGGGGCATAAAGCACTAACCAAACCCCTAGAGACTCAGTACAAATTCTTTCCCTCTTCGGCCTTGGTGGTAAGTGACGAAACAGGAGCACCGTCGGGCTACCTAGCTGAAACATCTCAGTAACTACCGACAGATCAAGTGGAAGGCCAGGGGAGGATCCTTCTTACACCTGGTGTACGGGTAGGCCATCTGAAATGTGTGAACCTGCACTTTAGCGAAGCCAGTCTATGAAGATTCTTCTTTTTCATATGTGCAATTCCCCTTTTTCGGTAAGCATCTACTATCTCCTCAAATGAAGATTTCTCTAAGCTGGTACTCTTGCTTATACGCCCTTCCTCAGTTCCTTCCAGGATCCAACGAATAGCTAAGCTTTGTTGACGATGGGTTTGATTCCCACTCCATGTTCTGAGAAATATTTACCAGCCGGAAAGACGAAAAAACAGTCTTTGTGTACAAGAAGGTGGACGAGATGTTAGAGTGATTCTTGCAAAAGAATAACAAATGTTATACTATCACTCACTTGCTTCGAATGAGTGATTCTTGTAAAAGAACTTATTATTCTTTTTCGCTGAACTTCGTAGTGATCATGTAGCATACGCAGCCAAATACTCGAAATGTGGCTGAAGAAGATGTTAATAAGATTGGAGAAATTCCCCCATTTGCACAAGTACCTGAACTTAAATCGATCGATGACGACAGAACTGTTGACAACTTAATTATCCGAGATGATCATCATGAAGGAATATGGATCTTAGATCCTATGAGCAAAAAACGAAAACATCAAAACTAAAGTTTCATTGTATGTTGTATTATTAACTAGATGCAATTGTATGTTGAATTGAATGTTGTACATTTGATAGATATGATTGTTGTTATTGTTGGACTGAATATGAATGTTGTGAGAATTAATTACTTGCTTGATAGATATGAATGTTGTGAATTGCTTGATTGAATATGAACTGCAGGGTTTGAGTCTGATATACAAGTATCAAACAAATAGAAAGTAAAAAAAAATATATATATATCCTACAACGTCGGACTCATAACATAACTGACGTTCTGGACAATCTAGCACGTTGGTAGTCAATACCACCAACGTTGTATGATATTTCTGTTTTTATTATTATTAAATAACATATCACGTCGGTTGTCAATACCATCGACGCTCTAGGATATTTCAGTTATTTTTTTATTTTTATTAAATAACCTATCACGTCAGTCATACGTTCCACCGACATTGTAGGATATTTCGGTTATTTTCTTATTTTTATTAAAAATCCTACCACGTTAGTTGTAAAAAAGTGCCGACGCAATATGGTCCATACTACCACGTCAGATATATAAAAAAGCCGACGTGGTAGGATATTGAGGAGCCTTTTATAACGTCTTGCACTTCCCTTTACCACGTCGGTCTTAGTTAAAACTAGGACCAACGTTATAGATGCTCCTACCATGTTGGGTATTACAACCGACGTGAAAGGGTACCCCTTTATAATGTCTCCCTCGTACACGTCGGTAATGGAAGGCGGTCAACCCAAAGTTGTACCCATTAATATCCGACGTGGTAACCCTTTTTTTTTTGTAGTAGTGTGCCCCAACTCAATCTCATTCAGCAGTAAAGGAGTGCTGGAGTTCATTAACCACATCAACAACAACAAAAAAATTGATGTGGGACTAAACTACAACACCTACAATAGGCGTCAGCTATATAGGGTGACCGACGTCTATATCTTTAAATAATAATAAAAATACATTACGGCGTATAGACTTCAGCTACCCTATAAAACTGACGTCTATACGTTTAAATAATAATAATAAATACATTACGACCTATAGACGTATATACCTTTAAATAATTCAAAACAAATTCATTGAATATTTCTAAGTACATCCCCAACCATCTTAAGTCCAAGTTGCCTAAGTGTCATTCTTTTGATCATTAAATATATATATATATTTCACTTGCCTATTGTAGTATAGAATTAAAGAAGTGCTGAAGTACATCAACCAAAAATCTTTCTCCAATGTGGGACTAAACTTCAACACATATGGGATAGTTACATTGATGTAACTATTTTTAAATCAATCCAAATAATTCAACTTACTTTCTAAAAAGTATAAATTACATAATCTTCTCTCAAAAATTTTAACCCATCCCAAAACTGAATAAAACTATAAATCCACATAAATAACTACGAAAAAGAAAAATATTATGTAAAGAAAGAAAATCAATCTAACAGAAAATAAACTACTTGGTAACAATTACCTTTTATACCTCAAGTTGTAAAAGAATTGCACGATATAAATATTGAACAAAAATTATCTTCAAGAGCACAATCTAACAAAAATATACGACCTTTTAAACAAATACCGCACAGAGGAAAGAGAAATCCACCAAAAAGAGAAAAAACCCCTTTGACTACATTGCAAAATTTACAAAGCATCAATAAAACAAATTCTTATACGAAATAAATCACAAAAAATATATAAAAATAAAATTCTTATATTATGTCAATAAATGATTAAGGAGGTATAGACGTCAGTTATACTACAAAAACCGGCATTTATACAAAACCTATAAACGTCGGCTATACAACAACCGACATCTATATACCCTATAGGTGTCAGTTACAGTAATACTTGACGTCTATAATATTAGGCGTCAGTCGTTTAGGGATCCGACATATATATCGTAACGCTTATTCCCTATTCTGCATTATTGTGTGTTCATGTTTAGACTTTAGATTGCATTTTTGCCATTTTGTTCAATGTTTCCAGTTTATGGTTACGGTTCGTACTTTAGATTACACGATCCATGTTCAATGTTTGCACTTTAAAGTTAGGGTTTAGACTTTAGATTACATCATCCATGTTCTATGTTTATCGTTTCGTTCAATCTTTGCAGTTTAAGGTTAGGGTTTAGACTTTAGATTACATGATCCATGTTCTATGTTTGCACTTTCAAGTTAAGGTTTATACTTTAGATTACATGATCCATATTCTATGGTTGCCGTTTTGTTCAAAATTGCAAGTTTAAATTAGGATTTATTTGGTTATAAATCTTCATAATCGACCAAAATATATGAAATTAATGAAAGTAGTGACCTATGTTAATAATCATTTAAACTGGAATTAGAACTACTAGTTGGCCTAGACCCTAGATTATACTAGTTAATAACCAATTTAAGTGCAATTATAAGTAAGAGTTGGCCTGGATTGTAGCCATTTTATTATGGAAATCTTGATATGTGGATTTGTACTTTTTAATTAACATGTGTTACACATCAAATTTCCATATCTATTAAAATTAAAACCTTTGATTAAAGTACCATATCTGTCAATTTAATTTGTTTTGTTTATGTTTTTTTGGCTTTGCATGTCTATTGTCGAAGTAGTGTTTTTGATTTGGGAGGTAGTGTGAGAATTAGGTTGCATTGTGCTGGTCGATGGGTTACGTGCAAGGGTAAGGATAGGGTTGTGGGTTTTGAAGATGTGGTATTATTGGTTGTGGTAGAGGAATGGACATTTGAGTTGGTAAAGGAATTAGATATGCATTGTAATGTAGTGGTCATCCACTGAAATTGTTGTGCATATGCATTATATGATTCCAAGCAAGGTTAGGAAAGACTTTAGACCTTTCGATACAAGTGAAGACATAGAGGAGACACTTAAATTCCTCAATCACCAGAGTGAGTTGCAGATCTATGCTACCCATGAGAGGCAACTTCTCTACTAGTTGAGAATCAAATAGAGCCTTTTGTAGAGAAGGAAACAGAGAGACAAGATGTTGAACCTACTATAGAAGCAGGTGATCAAGTGCCTAGTGTGGTGGGGGAGAGTAGGGTGATGCATTGCATACATTGCATCATATGTCTTTCATTTAGATTAATTTTATATCAATAAATGCTACTAAGGTATGTGTTTAGTCTTATTTACAGAATACAGGGACCTGAATGCAAATTACCCATATCCCGAGCATAAATGCGTGCAAGAGACTCATTCCTGTCATAAAGACCAAGTTCAAGATTATCGAGATTCAAATGGAAGTCCATCCAAGCATAAAAACATTCAAAGACCTAATTACAAAAAGGCCAAGGACTTAAGCACAAAAGTAGCCAGGGACTTAATTGCAAAAGGCCAAGGACCCGACTGCAAGAACCAAAATATTATTTTGGAGAAGTTCTAAAAAAAATCAATTTGGATCTCCAAATATACAAAGAATTAATTCGGAGCTCAAAAGAAAGGAAAGAAATCATCTGGATGCGCAAAGGACATTTAAATCATACTATAAACACGCAGGAAAAATCCGGATCGAATCAGACACATTCTTGAGGCGAATCCGCCGCACATCACATGTAATGTGCGGTGGAAACGCCGCCCCCTTGTGGATCCGTGGCTTCGGATTTTTCCCAGTCGTGTCTCGTCACGTGTACTTTCCTATTTTATACATAGGTCCCTTGTATCGGCTATAAATAGCCCCGAAACGATGTTGTAGAGGATGTTCTTATTTTTTCCATAATTTAGTAGTAAAGTTTTGTTGTTTTATCTTGTGTTTTTAGTTTCTTTTGTAATTTTTCTAGGACCCTTTCTCCTTCCCTCCATCCATGAGTTTCTAACTCTCTCCAAAGGGTGGGGGTGACGGATTTAGGGTGATGAGAAGAAGAATGAGGTTATTATTCTAATTTCGTGCTAGGATATTTTGATTACTTGAGTTTGTGTTAAATCATTTATCATGTAATGCTTTATAACTAATATGATTTATTATAAGTTTCTGATTTCTCTAAACAAAACCCGACATTTAAACCTCCACCTGCTGGACTCTCACCCTTCTTTGCTTTATTCTTAATTTGTTTTTGTTGTTCTTGCCTTAGAAAAAAAAACCAAAAATCTCAAACCAAAATTATGTTTTCTCTCTATTTCTTCCCTTAACTCGAAAATCACACAAATAACAATATCTCTCCCTCCTTGTGTTCGACCCGTACTTGCCACGTCTTCATTGACGCCGTGCACTTGCGGTATAAATTAAATTCTCATCAAGTTTTTGGTGTCGTTGTCGGGGAGGCGACGCAGATTATGTTTATTGTTGTGTTCTCGATTCTATTCTGTTTATCTTGTGCGCGATCTAAGTATTTGGATTTGTGTTTCAGGAGACAACAAAGTGCGCAGTGAAATCTGAACGCAGTCGGAGCAAGCATGGCGGCGAAATCGCCGCATATCAAGCACAAGCTACGGCGGATTCGCCGCACAACAGAGGCTTCTAGACTTCAAATTTTTCTGGGGTTAGCGCCATCTCTAGGTGGACGCGTGGAGCTACTGAAATTTTGAGAGCGGGCGGTGAACCCGACTCAGCATTGCATAGGTAACCTTTGTTGCCTCTTTCCTCGCAATTTCTAGTTTCGGAAAATTTATTTTTATAGAACTGCACGTGTTAAGCTTAAAATCCATAATTGGCAATAATTCAACTCTGACCTAAAAATTGGCAAAACTAGAAGAACTTAGTGCATGCATCATATAATGTTTTGTTTGCATTATTCTTGCTAAATTCTTGCAAATTAATTCGTGTTGAAGAGTGCTGGAGGCAAGGTACGTATCGCGGTTTTTATCGATTGCATTTAAGCATATAATCTAATTTGCATACAACCTTGCAATTGCCCCGCACTAAAGACCATTGTTTGACTATCTTTGCTAGATTTAAGTTAAACTATCTTAAGGGCAACTCCGTAGGAAAAGATACGGTGGGGATTTCATCACCTTTCTGTGGCTCACAAATCACAATCCTAAAGTGTCACCCAAGCTTTAAAATTAAAATCAATTAGACATTGGCCCCTAAGGACTAGGACTCAATTAAGGAGGAGATTGGTTTGACTTGCTATGACTTGAAGCTGATCGAATTTAATTTGGTGTCTAGAAAGTGTTTTTGTGTTGACGTAAGTCTTCCAAGCGAAGTGGTTGTCAAATTGGCACCGACTCTGTCGGAAGCGCCCCACTAACTATATACTGCCTGGCCAAGTTGGTTTGATTAGTGAGGGAGGTGAATCAAGCAAATCAATTCGACTCAACCAGTTAGGAGTCGTCTAGATTTAAGCGACACTTGGTCTAGGATTGTTTGAACCGTGCTTGTTCAGGAAACTTCAGACCAACCCCAGAACCTATCTTTGAGAGTTAAGTTTCCTTTCTCATCTTTCTTCTTTCTATGAGTGTTTCCCTTTTGAAAAATATATATATAAAAAAAACGAAAAAAATAAATTGTAATTAAATCTTGAAATTGAATTTGGAATTTAAATTTCAAATTTGAATTCAAAAAATTAATTCAAACCGGTGCACTCATATTTGGGTTCGGGACTTAAGCAATCGACTCTCACGAGTTCATCTAGATTCCAGTCTATAGCTTAGCCCCAATCCATCTGCTGCACCACCTCACCCGGATCTAATGGGTGAGAATGTTGTGAACCCGCCCATAACTCTGAGGGATCGATGCTACCCAGCGATGGTTGCTCAGCCATCGTGCATCGTTATGCCCACCATACAGGGTCGCGACTTCGAACTTAAGGCACAATACATGAGTATGTTCCTTAAGTTCACCTCTAGGGAAGACCCATATCTCTTCCTTAGAGAATTTGAGGAAATCTGCTCTCTTATGCAATACCAACATATCTCTAAGGAGGCAGTGCGTCTGAAATTTGTGCCTCTAGCACTGAAGGACGATGCTAAGAAATGGCTATATAGTCTAGCCGAAAAATCCATTAAAAGTTGGGCTGAGTTTGTTCAACTATTCCTAAAAAATATTTCCCCAACCATAAGACTATGAGGAGTAGGAATAAAATTGTTGCATTCGTTCAATCTGAGAGTGAGCCGTTCTATTCCTATCTAGAAAGATTTAAAAGTGTGCTGACTCAATGCCCTCATCACGGAATTCCAAGATGGCAACTGTGCCAAATTATTTATGAGGGATTGACACCCACATCTAGGGTTATGGTAGAATCCGTAAGCCAAGGGAACTTCATGTAAAAAAATGAAAATGATGCCTGGACTTTTCTTGAGGATTTAGCTGAAAACAGTATGCAATGGGACAATGCCAGAGCACCGCTTAACCCGAGTATTGGACCTAGAATAGCAAGTCAACCCAAACCAGGTGTCTTAGCTGTAGATGCCAATGTAGCGGCTGAAGCAAAACTAGCTACCCTTATGCGCAGAATGGAAAGTCTAGAGTTACAAACCCGACCCCGAGTGAATCAAGCCTCGTCTATCCCTTGCTCTAGATGTGGTCAGACTGGTCATTTAATGGAGGATTGTGCGGACTGGGAACAAGTTAATGCCACGTTTAACTATGCTAGAAATGACCCACACGCATCAACCTATTACTCGGGTTGGCGTAATAATTCCAATTTCTCATCAAGCCAACAAGGTCAACCTCCTAGACAACAATCAAACCCCTATAACCAAAATAATACATCATCTGGGTTTAGTAACAATGGAGATTATGATGTTAGGTTGACAAGCTTGGAAAATTTGATGAAGACTTTTGTACAAACAACCAACCAGTCCTTCAAAAGGCTAGAGACACAAGTCAGCCAACTCGCACAAATTGTAGGTGCAAGAGAAAAGGGTCAGTTTCCAAGTCAACCTGAGGTGAATCCAAGATCTAATAATCAATATCAGCCCTATCAACCATCTCTAGGAAGTAACAACTCGAGACCAGTTCAAATGGTTAATGAGGAAGGACCGTTCCAACAAATAAATGCAGTAGTATCATTACGGTCCGGAAGACAAGTTGATAACAATGTGGTAAATCCTAGAACGTCTAATCAATCTAGCCATCAAGCAACCACATATGACCTAACCATTGAACCTGACGTCCAATCTGAACGCCCAACCCACCTACTCAACCTGAACCCATAGCTCAACCTGAGCGAGTCTATGTTCCTAAAGCTCCATTCACCAATAGACTTAAGAAGAACTCAAGTGCGCAAATGGAGAAAATCCTGGAAGTATTTAAGCAAGTTAAGGTGAATATTCCACTCTTGGATATGATTCAACAAATACCTGCTTATGCTAAATTCTTAAAAGATCTGTGCACTAAAACGAGAAAAACAAACGTACCAAAGAAGACTTTCTTAACTGCAAACATAAGCTCTATTCTGTCCAACTCATCGCCTATAAAATATAAGGACCCTGGGTGTCCCACAATTTCATGTGCAATAGGAGATACTTTTATCAACAAAGCCCTTCTAGACCTTGGTGCTAGTGTTAACCTACTCCCGTTCTCTGTCTACGAGCAACTCAACCTTGGTCCACTAAAACCCTCTAAGACAACTCTTCAATTTGCTGACTGCTCTATTAAGAAACCAAGAGGTGTAGTCGAGGACGTTTTGATCAAGGTGGGTGACTTCATTTACCCAGTGCAATTTGTCGTACTAGATACTGCACCTGTTGTAAATCCTAATAGACAAATCCCTGTAATACTAGGCAGACCCTTTTTAGCCACTTCTGAAGCATTGATAAACTGTCGAAATGGGCTCATGCAATTATCTTTTGGGAACTTAAAAGCTGAATTTAATATCTTTCATGTTGAGAGTGAGCCAGAAATAATATGCAATCAAAGTGATGTTGTGATGAGAGCACGTATCTATAAGATTTCTGAATCAAATAAATCATCATAAAATCAAAAAGAAAGTGCAAAAAATGGGAGTAAGTCATCTACCCAACCACCATCACTCGAACAAACAAGAGAATCAATACATGTGAGAGGTGTGAAACCTTTACCTCAGGGCAACATGGGGAACAATTCAACTGGATACATGCACCAACACGGTGACATTCAATCCGGTTCTGATTATGGTTGACTCTGAACAAATTCCATCCCTCCACCGCAGTTCACCCAGGAAATAAGTGCATTTGCTTTATATTTGCATACATTGAGGACAATGCATGATGTAGGTGTGGGGGGGGTGTTTATCTATATATTCTATTAGTTCTGTTGTTTAAAAAAAATTAATGTTTCATGACATAGCTTAAGATTGAACTGCCAAAACTCGTGTACAAATTGCATTCAGTTTGTGTCCTTATTATATAGTTCTGCTTGTAGAAATTATGACAGAAATCTAAGTTCCAAACAAATAACTCATTACCCTTTAAGACATGTATGCACTTAAACTGAATGAATCAAATCTTTGAAGTGGTTGATAAAAAGCAGAGGTTGAGGAAAATATACCGGGAAGTGTGGACTTTTAATAGCAATTAAGCATTGAGGAAAATAAAAGTAAAAAAAATAAATAAAGGACTAAAGTGAGGAAAGCACATTTTGCAAAATGATTACAAAACCCAAGCTTTTGAGTCACTGGTCCATAGGGGTATCTTAAACCCCGGTAACTTGAGTCTGCCAGCTCGGGATTATCGACCAAACTTGCTACACGAATGCAAAAAGGGTAAAAGTGTCAAAAAGCGAATGTACTAAATCACGGGGAAAATATATGTATATATATATATATATATATACTTTAAGATGCTCAAGGCCCAAAGTTAGAAGAATGTTACATGCCATGGTTGATCCGAATGATACTTCACCACCAGAGGAGGCGTGCAAAATAATTTAAGTGATAACACGTGTAGAAGGGTTAGTGGTGTGAATGTTGGAGGAACAAAGACCAAGTCAGAATTTTCATAAGTTAGATTCATATAATGAGCATACAAGAATTCGAAGTGAGATGTATAAGCCTAAGGCAGGGATATTGAGAGTTATTAATGAGTGTTGAATTAAGACTTTGTGGGTGTGTCAACTGAAAACCCTCACGAGACAAAACTCGTTCTATAAGGCAACTTAGGGGTTTAAAGGTTTGTTGCACAGGCTAAGTGCAACCGTGATTCCTACGAAAGTGAGTTAGGATTTCCCCATTTTCATTTTCCTTATATTCTGTTTTGCTAGGGACTAGTAAAATCTAGGTGTGGGGGTATTTGATGCATTGCATACATTGCATCATATGTCTTTCATTTAGATTAATTTTATATCAATAAATGCTACTAAGGTATGTGTTTGGTCTTATTTACAGAATACAGGGACCTGAATGCAAATTACCCATATCCCGAGCATAAATGCGTGCAAGAGACTCATTCCTGTCATAAAGACCAAGTTCAAGATTATCGGGATTCAAATGGAAGTCCATCCAAGCATAAATGCATTCAAAGACCTAATTACAAAAAGGCCACAGACTTAAGCACAAAAGTAGCCAGAGACTTAATTGCAAAATGCCAAGGACCCGACTGCAAGAACCAAAATATTATTTTGGAGAAGTTCTAAAAAAAATCAATTTGGATCTCCAAATATACAAAAAATTAATTCGGAGCTCAAAAGAAAGGAAAGAATTCATCTGGATGCGCAAAGGACATTTAATTCATACTATAAACACGCAGGAAAAATCCGGATCAAATCAGACACATTCTTGAGGCGAATCCGCTGCACATCACATGTGATGTGCAGCGGAAACGCCGCCCCCTTGTGGATCCGTGGCTTCAGATTTTTCCCAGTCGTGTCTCGCCACGTGTACTTTCCTATTTTATACATAGGTCCCTTGTATCGGCTATAAATAGCCCCGAAACGATGTTGTAGAGGATGTTCTTATTTTTTCCATAATTTAGTAGTAAAGTTTTGTTGTTTTATCTTGTGTTTTTAGTTTCTTTTGTAATTTTTCTAGGACCCTTTCTCCTTCCCTCCATCCATGAGTTTCTAACTCTCTCCAAAGGGTGGGGGTGACGGATTTAGGGTGATGAGAAGAAGAATGAGGTTATTATTCTAATTTCGTGCTAGGATATTTTGATTACTTGAGTTTGTGTTAAATCATTTATCATGTAATGCTTTATAACTAATATGATTTATTATAAGTTTCTGATTTCTCTAAACAAAACCCGACATCTAAACCTCCACCTGCTGGACTCTCACCCTTCTTTGCTTTATTCTTAATTTGTTTTTGTTGTTCTTGCCTTAGAAATCAAAAAAATCAAAAATCTCAAACCAAAATTATGTTTTCTCTCTATTTCTTCCCTTAACTCGAAAATCACACAAATAACAATATCTCTCCCTCATTGTGTTCGACCCGTACTTGCCACGTCTTCATTGACGCCGTGCACTTGCGGTATAAATTAAATTCTCATCAAGTTTTTGGCGCCGTTGCCGGGGAGGCGACGCAGATTTTGTTAATTGTTGTATTCTCGATTCTATTCTGTTTATCTTGTGCGCGATCTAAGTATTTTGATTTGTGTTTCAGGAGACAACAGAGTGCGCGGTGAAATCTGAACGCAACCGGGGCAAGCAGGGCGGCGAAATCGCTGCATATCAAGTACAAGCTGCGGCGGATCCGCCACACAACAGAGGCTTCTGGGCTTCAAATTTTTCTAGGGTTAGCGCCATCTCTGGGTGGACGCGTGGAGCTACTGAAATTTCGAGAGCGGGCGGTGAAGCCGACTGAGCATTGCATAGGTAACCTTTGTTGCCTCTTTCCTCGAAATTTTTAGTTTCGGAAAATTTCCTTTTATAGAACTGCGCGTGTTAAGCTTAAATTCCATAATTAGCAATAATTAAACTCTGACCTAAAAATTGGCAAAACTAGAAGTCGGTTATACTACAAAAACCGGCATTTATACAAAACTTATAAATGATTAAGGAGGTATAGACGTCGGTTATACTACAAAAACCGGCATTTATACAAAACCTATAAACGTCGGCTATACAACAACCGACGTCTATATACCCTATCAGTTACAGTAATACTTGACGTCTATAATATTACGCGTCAATCGTTTAGGGATCCGACATATATATCGTAACGCTTATTCCCTATTCTGCATTATTGTGTGTTCATGTTTAGACTTTAGATTGCATTTTTGCCATTTTGTTCAATGTTTCTAGTTTATGGTTACGGTTCGTACTTTAGATTACACGATCCATGTTTAATGTTTGCACTTTAAAGTTAGGGTTTAGACTTTAGATTACATCATCCATGTTCTATGTTTGTCGTTTTGTTCAATCTTTGCAGTTTAAGGTTAGGGTTTAGACTTTAGATTACATGATCCATGTTCTATGTTTGCACTTTCAAGTTAAGGTTTATACTTTAGATTACATGATCCATATTCTATGGTTGCCGTTTTGTTCAAAATTGCGATTACAAGTTTAAATTAGGATTTATTTGGTTATAAATCTTCATAATCGACCAAAATATATGAAATTAATGAAACTAGTGACCTATGTTAATAATCATTTAAACTGGAATTAGAACTACTAGTTGGCCTAGACCATAGATTATACTAGTTAATAACCAATTTAAGTGCAATTATAAGTAAGAGTTGGCCTGGATTGTAGCCATTTTATTATGGAAATCTTGATATGTGGATTTGTACTTTTTAATTAACATGTGTTACACATCAAATTTCCATATCTATTAAAATTAAAACCTTTGATTAAAGTACCATATATGTCAATTTAATTTGTTTTGTTTATGTTTTTTGGCTTTGCATGTCTATTGTCGAAGTAGTGTGTCTGATTTGGGAGGTAGTGTGAGAATTAGGTTGCATTGTGTTGGTCGATGGGTTAAGTGCAAGGGTAAGGATAGGGTTGTGGGTTTTGAAGATGTGGTATTATTGGTTGTGGTAGAGGAATGGACATTTGAGTTGGTAAAGGAATTAGATATACATTGTAATGTAGTGGTCATCCACTGAAATTGTTGTGCATATGCATTATATGATTCCAAGCAAGGTTAGGAAAGACTTTAGACCTTTCGATACCAGTGAAGACATAGAGGAGACGCTTAAATTCCTCAATCACCAGAGTGAGTTGCAGATCTATGCTACCCATGAGAGGCAACTTCTCTAGTAGTTGAGAATCAAATAGAGCCTTTTGTAGAGAAGGAAATAGAGAGACAAGATGTTGAACCTACTATAGAAGCAGGTGATCGAGTGCCTAGTGTGGTGGGGGATAGTAGGATTACAACCTTTATCTGGAACCTGTGAACCCCCTTGTTCCAGCTGCTTGTGAACATCAGCCTACTAGATAGTCTAGGGGAAGAAAAGGAAAGTTCACCACCTAGGCTGGAAATTATCAACTTTTTTTCTGTCGCATTTGCTGTAGTTAAATCAGAGAACATAGCAGTTGGGTCTGGTTTCTAGATCATCTCAAACAAACAGTGGGTCACTAGGATGATTTGGTTGTTATTAGTGACAAATGCAAAGGTTTAGAAGGGGGTAAGAGAAGTATTTGGTGAGTGTGAGCACAGAGCTTGTGCAAGCCATCTTTACCAAAACTTCCAAAAGAAATTCAAAGTGTTATTCGCATCTGCATATACAACCATTGATTTGGCAAAAATAATGCAGTCTATTAGGGAGATTAATGAGGTTGCACATGATTGGTTAGTCAAGGTGGACAACAATGAAAGAATTTGGTCGAGTTAATTTGGGTCTGAGGCTAAGTTTGATTATGTCACCAACAACCTAAGTGAGTCTTTCGACAACTACATCAGAGAAGTTAGACATCTACCTATTGTAACTATGGCGGACAATTTTAGATAGAAATTGATGGAGACCATATTTAAAAGGCAAGAAGATAGCAGAAAGTTGACAGATGTGCTAGCACCAAAAGCCACAACATGGTTAAATGAAATGTTCAGACAATTAGGCAACTTCACTATCATAAGATGTCCTAACTCCAAGGCAAAAATATCTTCAGGAAACATAAGATGCATTGTTAACTTACTTGAGAAGTCGTGCACCTGCAGAATTTGGCAACTGACAGGGCTCCCATGTTAGCATGCCTCTGCATTCATTGGGACAATAAGAGGAGTTGTGTTGGAGGATTATGTTAGTTCATGGTATACCAACGTAGTGTATGATGAAGCTTATGAGGTGGATATTAATCCAATGGCAGATAAGTCGGAGTGTCAACATATACAAGAGTTTACAGTATCAACTCCAACAGTGAAGAGACAAGCCGGAAGGCTGAGGCAAATAAGATACAAAAGAACAATGGACCCAACTTGCAGTAGGAAGTAGAAGAAATGCACTATATGTGATCTACTTGGTCACCATGTTGGAGATGCAATGAGCCAATTGGTTCCAAAAGTGAAGATCAGGGCACAACTAGGTTCACTACATACCAACATTGAATTTTAATTTAATAACTTTCATATATGAATATTCATGCATTAATGTATTTGTGATTCGTACATTTTCAAGGATAGAAGAGGTGGGAACTCTGTTCTGAAATGCGGTCAGATGCGGCCGCATATGCGGATGCGGCCACGATGCGGGGGAGAGACGCATCGCATCTCCCCAGTGCGGCCCTCCGGATGCGGCCCGCATCTTGACCCGCATATGCGGGTAGATGCGGCCGCATTTCAGAACACCCACTTTTTTGTTTTTTTTGTTGTTATTTTTTGGGTTTTTAATTTTTTTTGTTTAATATTAACTTGTTTATCTTAGAAATTATTAAAAAATTTACCTAAATCTTTAGTTACATATATATAATTTATAATTAATATATCTATATTATATTATTTAATTATTAAATCGCAAACCGCATATGCACCCGCATCGCATCTGCATACCGCATATGTCGGATGCGGTGCCTCGCCGCATCGCATCCGCATCCCGCATTTCTGAACCTTGGGTGGGAAGAGGAGGAGAACAATGAAGGAGGATGTGAGTGTACCTGCCCCCTAGTCACTCCATTCAGGTAGTCAAATAACAACCTCTACTAGCACTGGTCCAGAGAGCACCCAAAGTACCTATGGATCTATGTTGGACCTCCTTCAATCAGTTGGAGGAGCGCAAGGAAGATTAAAAGATTCGCAACAGCCAACATTCATATGATAGCTTGCCTCCTATTCTTGTATGTGTGTGATAATTGTAACTTAATGTATTACTTTAGCTGAGCACATAGAATTGTACGTTTGTGTGTTACTTAAATTTGAAATTGAGGTGTTACTTTAGGTGCTTAATTGCTGCAAGTTGAACTACGTGCTTAATTGTAAGTTTGTGTTGCTTGAAATTTAATATCATGAATGAAATTTAATATCATGAAGTTTGTGTCAATGATGGAAAAAAGGGCATTCACGTCAGTTTTTTAATCATATCACGTCGGGTTTACTGGTCCAATATACTGACGTGGTAATTGGGAGACGTAATAGGGAAGAAGATACCATGTCGGTCGAAAAACCAACGTGATATCCCCTGTTTTACAAAAAAAAATACATTTAAATGTTGTCATTCTAATGTATCAAGGTGACCTTGTTTGCAACTTTAATTGGACATTGATGCACATGTAACAGGTTCACTCAGCCATGTATTGGTAATGATGCCTGACTAAATAAAGGATCAATAGATCCGAATGAGTATCTTGTAAATCAGAAAAAATAAAATTTGAAATGCAAAATAGCCGAGTGAGTATCTTGTAGTTTGATTCTTTAAGTAAACAAAGAAACATATCATTATAATAAAAAAAACATTGAATGATGACTAAATCGATTTCCAATAACATGTGCAACTTTTCAGATAAGTCAGAGAAGGCACTACAGCCATATCATGCAATTTAGTGGCCTTACTTGTACAGAACAGCTCGACGGATAAGCTCGCTATAGTGTTAGGAATAGTGTTTTTTCTTTCTCCGCTCATGCCAGAATGACGCGAAGTCAAGAATTGGAGTCTTTTAGGAGCTCCTCAAGATTTGGCATAGCAAGTGCAACCCTGAAACTGTGAATCAGAAGAGAAAAAAGGTTGTCAGTAATCAAGAAATTTTGTTCAACTTTGGGATTATAACGCACAAAGAACTTCAAACATGTGCAAAGTGGCACGTCTAATTCGAGTAATCGACTATGATATTGAGCCATATCTGTAAAATTACTGCATATAATATACAACATATATGAGATTTGTCCAGGAATACAAGAAAAATGGAAATTATGTGCATACAAACATTTCATAAGAAAGTGTCAAAGAAAAAAGTGGAAAACAGCTTTACTGACATAATCTCCAGCGATTGAAAGGACCTAAAAAAATAGTTGTAATAAGACATCAAGATAAAATGCGTGAAAGAAAATTAGCTCATTTCCTGGAAATGTAAAATAACTTTTTCCTGGTTATATGTCAGACTACTGACTAGCTCCAGGATTGCAAGTTAGCACCGCATGTATGCAAGTGAGACTGATAAACTAAATATCAACCATACCACTTCAAAAATAAATCAAGCCCAATGTGGTGCAAATTGTGTCTATTAAATCAGAAAACAAATTAACATACAATAACATCGAACAACATTTGTAATACCCATCCTTGGCGAAGTCATGGAAGAAATCAAGCTCCATCGTCTCGGTGAACACAACAATACAAGCATCCTTATGATGACGAAACAAACTCTCCAAGCCCCTCTGATGCCTTACCCCATAGGACCAGGACGGGCTATTCCACGTCAGAATGAACATGCTGCTCCTTGAACCTACTACTCCTATCGTGACTCCCATCACTCTCGCCCTTCACTTCAGAATTCAAAGATCTCCTCTCCACCCTCTTCTTGACCTCTTAGAATGTAACCTTCTCAATTTCCTTTCACATCGCCTTCCTCATAAACCTATCGCCTCGAGTGAGCCCAGCCGCACCAGCAACGTCGGGTCCTGCAGTAGCGGGTGGTTCATCGGATTCAAAGCCTCCAAACTCCTCCCGAACATCTTGTCCTACATCAGAAACCGCCCTTTCAACTCGAACCACTTGCCAACCCGTCTCTCAGCTTAGAACTACTAACCAACAGAGCCTCCTCCACTCCGCGAATCGACCCCAACCCAACCCTAATCTCCTCGTCAACGGGCAAGTCGTCCGACGAAAAAGCCACCTCACCTCCTCTATTCTCGACCCCAAAATCCCAATCCCAGACCTTCTTACCTCCGAAATCTCGTCTCTTCACCCCCAAAACGATGAAGAGGTCCGACGTTGGCGGCGGAGAGGTCCGAGGTTGGCTCGTGTGGGAGTGGGTGGCTAAGGTTGTGTTTGGGTTGTGATGATTTTGGGTTGTTTGTGGGGCTATTTAGTTGGGAGAAAATAATTAAAAAATGAAAATAGGAAAAAGACGCCGGTTTCCTAAAAATCGATGTGAAATTGTGAACTTTTCACGTTGGTTTTCACAAAATCACGTGAAATGGTAGACTTTTAAGGGTTTTCACGTCGATTTCCTAGAAACCATTGTATTTTCTCAACATATGACGTCGGTTTTTATGAAGCTGACGTAACATATACGTTCCACGTCGGTTTCTTGATGACCAACATGATATACCGACGTTAAACCTTATTTTTCCAGTTTTGTGTGCTATGTGTTTGCTCCATTTAGTTTGGTTGGAAAATGATAGCTTAACAAATTACCTTTTATAGGTTCGTGAAGAACGTACCGCAGCAACCAAATCAAAAGCAACCTCAATCACAAGATATACAACTAAAGCCACTTAATCAACTTAAATCACAACCAAACCAACCGCAACAACCAAATCAACTTAAATCACAACAACATAAACAACTAAAGCAATTTAACCAACCTAAAGTTCAATAACTTTACAGAACACGTCAACTTAGTTCAACAACACAACTAACACCAACACATAACACATTTCTTCACCATAGACCACCAAAACAACATCTTTACACAAAAGATTTCTCGCCCAAAACATGAATCACTCACAAAAGATTTCTTCACCACAAAATATCTTCACCCCCATCACCTAGATCAACCACTTCAGAATCAGCCCAATCACCACAAATGCACAAATGTGGATGACCATGTCCACTTTGTTCATGAAAATCTTCGATTCACCTACAAATTGCTTCAGGACACGAACGACGGTCCTTATCTCTAGCAGCAGAAGATGGTTCTCTCCTACAATATTCTTCAACTCCTCCACCTTCCTGTTTATTTCTTGATACTTCTCCAAGATCATGTCCTGGAATCTCTCCACATGCATCCGAACATTAGCAGCCTCATTGCCATCTATCCACTCAAAATAGGTACACTTTTGTTGTTCTGGCTCCTTCACATTTCATCAAACACTTAGTGGGGAACACACACAACATGAAGGGACACAAAATCAAGCAAAAGAATACTTTCCACTAATTGGGCAATGAAACAATTGACGACCGTACGACCACCCCTTCAACGTGTACCCACATCCCCATGTTGGTATGACTGGCCCAGACAAGACGGATCGATAGGGGGTATCTGATGGGTCTGTGGGAGTTATGGAGCTGGAGCTTGAGAAGAGATCAACCAACTGGAGCTTCGTCGGACTGGTATCGGTGGGGTGGTAGCTACTGGTGGTGTTGGTTTTCAAAGTGTTGGAGCTGGAGCTTGAGAAGAGATCAACCAACTGGATTTGGCTGTGCTTCCTATCCGGAGTTAACAAACCACCACCAGCCATATCGAGGGCGTATAAGATGGAAGATGGGACGACCGGAGGGAAGATGAGAAGGTTGTGCTACCTTTGGTTTATATGTAGAAGACAAGAAATGGAGAGGAAGATTAGTTAGGGGTAGGAAAAGATAACATATAGAGTTGGATGGCCGTTAATTGCATCCTCGTGTCATCACTCAAGTGTGGAACCCAGAAGCGGCACGGGTGTATTTGAGCAAAGAAGATCGACTTGTAGGTGCACCTACGACAATACCAAAAACTCAGGTACATATTACCAATTAGGTCACCTGGAAGGTATACAGTAGCAAAAAAACCTAAACATGAAATGGTCTTTCTACGTCGTCCCTCTCAAAACATACAGATTTGGTTATCCTAGTCATCCCTATACAAGTTGCACTCTATCCACGACATCATCTCCTCTTCGTTACGTCCACCTTTCGTATCATGCCTCCACCAGAAGCATTCACACTACTCCTTTTGTGCTCTTCATCACGATTCTACCTTTAGACGAACATCTTTTATTCTTTCTGCACCCCTTTGCACAGGTCTCCTCTTATTCATGTACTCTAACACCCTAATCAAGACTCAAGACACAGCAGTCAAACACAAACTATAAACAAGCGAAAAAAGGACATTAACAAAAATAGTCAATGCCTCAATTAAAAACATAATGTCAATATTAAGGTAAAGCGGAAGGGAAATACAAAAACTCTGAAATCCTACTACATCACTACTAAAAGATGAAAGGATCACATTAAATGAGCTCACTTATCCAGTCCTCGCGTCCCAAGCCCAAGTCACCTTCAGCCACCTACTGCGTCCCACCAGCACATGCACAAGCCACACCTGAGTCTCAAATCAAGACTTTATACACCACCCTTACCGGGCACCATACTAGACCACACCGACCATACAACTCACACTGGTCTCGTGTCCCTAGGTGACTACGCGTTCCAACTAGACCGAGTGTGCACCTGGACCCAACCGCACATCTAATCTACAAGACAACACTAAACCAACTCTCACGGCAAAACTGTCACACATCCCAAGGGGACCACACATCCCAATCAAGCTAGGTGTGCACCCTTGACAAAATTGCACATCTGATCCACATGCAACGCCTTATTCCATCCTTCTGCTCGAGCCTGTGAGCGACGCTCCCTAACAACCACTCATCACAAAGCGGGTGAGCTGACAAGATTTACATCCGGCTTCGAGAGTTGACCACACGCCCGAGTCCATGAGCAACACTCCTAATTATCCACTCGAAACAACGTTGGTGGACCCTCCAAAACCACCACAAGACAGGGGAAACCGTACCATCTAGTAATACGTGCCTCACACATCATCTTGTAATATGTGCATATTACCAATTACGTCACTACACGCCCGAGCCCGTGAGGCCAGCTCCAACAACCACTCTTCATGTCGTAGGTGGAGAACCGGTTCCACGAATCTCTCACAAATCACACATGGCAAGGGGTAAACGCAATTTACCCAAAAACTACGGGTGAACGACCACAACAATTCATATCTCATAACATCATAAGTTCCACTAAAGCAACAACAAATCGTAGAGATACATAATCTCAGGGGAAAATAGTAAATTTCCCAATTAATAAACTTTACTACGAAATCTGGAAATCCAACGGAAAACGGGTAATTTTCCTTAAATTAAGTTATTTCCTACAATTCTGCAAAGTCCGGGGTTTTTCCAATAATTATCCCAATTATTCATAATTTATACAAAACACAGAAGTCCAAGGTTTTTCCCGTAATATTTCCAGTTAAATACTTTCCATATATATAGTAAAGAAACCAAGGGCCTTATTGCAAAAATCACAACCCAACCGTAATTGGCATTGCCGGTGCTGCTGGTGCCCCGACAATCCATGGATGGTCGGCCCGGCTGGCAACTGGCCAGCCGCACTCGTGGCTTCTTCCGCTCGATCTTCCCCAACCCCTCCCAGTCGCAACTCCGGCCAACCTCTCCTTCCTCTAACACCCCTAACTCCCCTCCCACCGATAGAACTGAAACAAATAGGGTAGGTGGCATACCTTTCGCGAGAGATCACCGGATCACATAACCGCCACTATAAATCACATCAATGTAACTACCACAGGGAAGTGTCAGGATGGGCACGGTCATCGACTGCTTCTTCAACTCCTAGAAGTTGCCTTCGCACTTCTGCGACTAGACAAACTTCACACCCTTCTTTGTCAAGGCTGTCAACGGAGAAGCGATTTTCAAAAAGTCCTGGATAAATTGCGATCTTTTGACCCCTCTGACCCTAATGTGGGTGCCTTCTATTGTGTCTCTGCGTCAATCTTCTCTCAGACCACCAATTTTTTTTCCTTTGACATGATGTGCCACACGAATGTCATGCTATCAAGCCAAACTCACACATTAACTACTTGGCATACAATTGTTGTTCTCTTAGTACCTGTAGTGATGTCTGCAGATGTTGTATGTGTGTCTCATGATCCGGTGAGTAGACCAGGATATCATCCATGAATACTATCACAAACTGATCCAAGAACAACATAAAAGCCATGTCCCTCAAATCCATGAAGTTGCAGGTGTGTTTGTCAGTCCGAAGGACAACTCTAGAAACTCATAAAGTCCATATCACGTGTGAAATGCTGTCTTTGGCACATCCTCATTTCTGATCTTCAACTGATAATATCAGGATCTCAAGTCAGTCTTCGAGAAGACCTTCGTAGTCTTTAACTGATCAAACAGGTCATCAATCCTCGGCAAAGGGTAACGGTTCCTGACAGTCACCTTGTTCAACATCCGATAATCGATACACATCCTCAAGGAGCCGTCTTTGTTCTTCACACATAGGACCGAGGCACCCTAGGGTGAAACACTTAGCTGAATGAATCCCTTGTCCAACAACAATCCTGCAACTGAACCTTTAGGTTAAACAACTAAACAGGGGTCATCCGATACGACGCCTTAGGTTGAGGTATAGTACCAGGAAGCAAGTTGATAGAAAACTCAATCTCTCGATGCAGAGACAATCCTACAAGGTCCTCTAGAAACACATTGGCAATATCCCAGATTGTCTCCACATCCTCCAGGTTGGTCTCTAACTCTCAGTCAACACTGCGCTCGCCAGAAATGCTGCACACCATCGACTCAACCGTTTCTTTGCCTTTAGTGCAGAAATGATGATGCGACCCTCCCTGCTGCGCACGCCACAGATTACCAAACACTGCCCCACTACCCTCAGAATCAAAATCTTCCACTCCCGACAATGAACTTGCACGTCATAATGATATAACCAGTCCATTTTGAGTATCCCGTCAAAGTCCACCACCAGTAACAACACAAGATCAACTGGGAAGCTCTCGTCACCCGACACAATCGACACGCCAACTAGAAACTTCCTGAGCACAAGCCTCTCTCCTATATGGGTGCAGACCTCGAGACGGGTGGTCAAGGGGGCGAAGGTCCACAAGACTCAATGATTGACATCATATCTTGCATATATTTGTGCCTTATATCCTCTATTTTGAACCTAAGCATTGATACATAAGGGGTTTAATGTTTAAGTTTCAGGATTAAACAAGGTTGAGAAGATGAGACACAAAAAGGACCTGAATGCAAGAAAAAGGATTGAGTGATGATACTTATGGACTGACATGCCAGAGGGAAGGACCCGAATGTAAACCAAAAAGACCTAGAAGAAAATTGATCAGTAGCACATCATACATTGAATTCATGCTATATATCCTTTATTTTACCCCATATTTGTGCTACTCGAGTGTTTGTTTGACGTGTTTCAGGGTTTAGGCAATAACAAAGAGAACAGAAGAGAAAATGACCTAATCACAAGAAGAATGGACTGATTTGGAAGGTTCTGGACCTGTTTGTAAAGCCCAAGGACTAGATTGTAACTCAAGAAGGACTCAAGTGCAAACCCGGAGGGACTTAAGTGTAAAGAAAAATATGTCAGTTGCAAAAGTCCAGAATCTCCTGAACTTGAGGAGTAATTCGACAATTAAAATCAAACGGGCTCGAACTAACAGCTCCGGGATTACCTCACGTGTTTATTATGTGAACTAAAGCCGTGGTTAAAATTTGGAGTCAATCAGAGAAAATTGATCCGCTAGTGACGGATTAAATTCCACCATTGGCGGATCCGATTAAGAGTTTGGCTCTCAAATTTTGGTCGTGGGTCAGGTTGTCGGTTCAGAGCATTCCAGAACCTCCAGATCTGATCTACAATCATCTGATTATGCCCAGATCCATTCAAACCCTCTAAACTTCTATAAATACACTTGTAATGCCTCCTTTCCTCTTCTTTCTCCCACCCCTATTAGAGTAGGTTTTAGTTTCCTGTTGTAGCAGTGTAAGTAAGGGGGTTGGAGAGGAGCAAACATTGTATTTTTATTTCTTAATCTAGTTTAGTTCTTGTTCTTCACATTAATGTTTACTTTGATGCAATTTCTTTTATGTTGTTGTTTGCTTAATCTTGTTTTTTCTTCATTTACATTATTGGTTTATGTTGTTTTCATGCTTTCTTTAGTTTAGATATGAGTAGAGAGTAGTTCATTGCCATTGAGGGGTGGAGCAGAAGGTGATGTAATTATGTGATGTATTAGGCGTGTGTCAATCCTACCTTTGAAACTCACATGATTTCCTTAACCATCTAATGAGATTTCACTCTTATCTTTGATGTGTGATGAGAAATTTTATTTATACCGCAAGTGCACGGCGTCAATGAAGACGTGGCAAGTACGGGTCGAACACAAGGAGGGAGAGATTTCGTTGTTAGTGTGATTTCGATTGAGGGGAAGAAGGGAGAGAAGAATTAATTTGGGTTTTTGGTTTAATTAACTAAAGTACGAAACAAAAGCAATTAAAATTAAAACAAGAACAAAGAGAGAAATCCGTGGGGTGGAGGTTTAGACTTAGGTTTAGAGTAGAGAATTACTGAAACTTATTGTAAATCATGCTCCTTGAATGCTTTTATGCTTGAATGCTTTTGTGATTAGCTCCTTGAATGCTTTTATGCTTGGATGCATTTCCAATGGAAACCCGATAAACTTGAATTCGGTCTTTATGATAGAAGTGAATCTTTTGCACACGTTTATGCTCGGAATGTTGGTAAATTGCATTCAGGTCCCTGTATTCTGTAAATAAGACTAAACACATACCTTAGTAGCATTTATTGATGTAAAAGTAATCTAAATGAAAGACATATGATGCAATGTATACAATGCATCAAATACCCCCACACCTAGATTTTGCTAGTCCCTAGCAAAACAGAATATAAGAAAAATAAAAACAGGGAAATCCTAACTCACTTTCGTAGGAATCACGGTTGCACTTAGCATGTGCAACAAGCCTTTAAACCTCCTTGTTGCCAAGGGGGAGGAGTGTTGTCTCCTGAGGGTTTTCAGCAGATATACCCACAAAGTCTTAATTCAACATTCCATTAATAGCTCTTAATATTTCTGCCTTCACCTTATACATCTCACTTAAAGTTCTCGCATGCTCATTATATAAATCTAGCTCAAAAAATATGACTTGGTCTTTGTTCCTCCAACATTCACACCACTAACCCTTCTATACATGTTTATCACTTGAATTATTTTGCACGCCTCCTCTGGTGGTGAAGTATCATTCGGATCAACCATGGCATGGATCATTCTTTTAGCTTTGGGCCTTGAGTATTATTATTTTTTTCTTTTCTTCCGTGATTCAACACATTTGCTTTTTGACACTTTTACCCTTTTGGCATTTGTGTAGCGAGTTTGGTCGATAATCCCGAACTGGTAGACTCAAGTTACCGGGTTTCAAGATACCCCTACGGACCAGTGACTCAAAGGCTTGGGTTTTTGTAATCATTTTGCAAAATGTGTTTTCTTCACTTTATTCCTTTATTTTTATTTTTATTTTCCTCAAGGCTTAATTGCTATTAGAAGTCCACACTTCCCGGTATATTTTCCTCAACCTCTGCTTTTTATCAACCACTTCAAAGATTTGATTCATCCAATTTAAGTGCATACATGTCTTAAAGCGTAATGGGTTATTTCTTTGGAACTTAGATTTATGCCATAATTTCTACAAGCAGAACCATATAATAAGGAACAAGAACTCAATGCAATTTGTACTCGGGTTTTGGCAGTTCAATCTTAAGCTATGTCATAGAATATTGATTATTTTTTTTTCTTTCTTTTTTTTAAAATAAAGCAGAACAGAAAATCAAATAGATAGATATGTACATATATAAACACCCCCCACACCTAAATCATGCATTGTCCTCAATGTATGCATAGATACAATAAATGCACTTATTACCTGCGTCGGCTTGCGGTAGAGGGGTTGAGTTTGCTCAAAGTCAACCATAATCAGAACTGGACTGAATGACACCATGTTGGTGCATGTATCCAGTTGAATTGTTCCCCATGTTGACTTGAGGAAAAGATTCCACTCTTCTCACTTGAATTGGTTCGCTTGTTTGCTCGAGTGATGGTGGTTGAGTAAATGAATCACTCCCTTTTTTCTTACTTCCTTTTTGCTTATGTGATGATTTATTTGATTCAGAATTCTGATAAATACGTGCTCTCATCACAACATCACTTGGGTTGCATATTATTTCTGGCTCATTATCAATATGGAAGATATTAAATTCTGCTTTTAAGTTCCCGAAAGATAATTGCATGAGTCCGTTTCGACAGTTTATTAATGCTTCCGAAGTGGCTAAAAAGGGTCTACCTAGAATTACAGGGATTTGTCGATTAGGATTTACAACAGGTTCAGTATCAAGTACGACAAAATCCACTGGATAAATGAAGTCCCCAACCTTAATCAAAACGTCCTCTACTATACCTCTTGGTTTCTTAACAGAACAATCAGCGAATTGGAGGGTTGTCCTAGAGGGTTTCAGTGGACCAAGGTTGAGTTGCTCGTAGACAGAAAATGGGAGCAAGTTAACGCTTGCACCAAGGTCTAGAAGGGCTTTATTGATAAATGTATCTCCTATTGAACATGAAATTGTGGGACACCCCGGGTCCTTATATTTTATAGGAGATGTGTTGGAAAGAATTGAGCATATGTTTGCAGTTAAGAATGCCTTCTTTGGTACATTTGTTTTTCTCTTTTTAGTGCACAAATCTTTCAAGAATTTAGCATAAGCAGGTATTTGTTGAATCATATCTAAGAGTGGAATATTCACCTTAACTTGCTTAAATACTTCCAGGATTTTCTCTATTTGTGCACTAGAGTTCTTTTTGAGTCTATTGGGAAATGGGGCTTTAGGCACATAGACTCGCTCAGGTTCAGGTTGAGCTACAGGTTCAGGTTGGGTAGGTGGATTGGGCTTTTCAATTTGGACGTCGGGTTCAATGGTCAAGTCATATGTGGGTGCTTGATGGCTAGATTGATTAGTCATTCTAGGGTTTACCACATTATTGTCAATTTGTCTTCCGGACCGTAATGATACTACAGCATTGATTTGTTGGAACGGTCCTTCCTCATTAACCATTTGAACCGGTCTAGGGTTGTTATTTCCTGAAGGTGGTTGATAAGGTTGATATTGATTATTAGTTCTGGGGTTCACCTCAGGTTGGCTTGGAAATTGGCCCTTTTCTCTTTCACCTATTATCTGTGCTAATTGGCTGACCTGTGTCTCTAGCCTTTGGAATGATTGGTTGGTTGTTTGTATAAAAGTTGTCATTAAAGTTTCTAATTTTGTCAACCTAACCTCATGATTTCCATTGTTATTACCCCCAGATGATGTATTATTTTGGTTATATGGGGTTTGTTGTTGTCTAGGAGGTTGTCCTTGTTGGGTCCACGAAAAATTGGGATGATTACGCCAACCTGGGTTATAGGTCGATGCGTAAGGATCATTTCTAGAATTGTTGTATGTGGCATTAACATGTTCCAGGTTCACACAATCCTCCATTAAATGACCAGTCTGACCACATCTAGAGCAAGGGGTAGGGGATGCTTGTCGGGTTTGGTTTTGCAGTTCTAGACTTTCCATTCTACGCATTAGGGTAGCTAGTTTTGCCTCGGCCGCTATGTTGGAGTCTATAGCTAAGACACCTGGTCGGGTTTGACTCGCTATTCTAGATCCAATACTCGGGTTGATGGGTGTTCTAGCATTGTCCCATTGCATACTATTTTCAGCTAAATCCTCAAGAAAAGTCCAGGCATCATTTTCATTTTTGGACATAAAGTTCCCTTGGCTCACAGATTCTAGCATAACCCTAGATGTGGGTGTCAATCCCTCATAAATAATTTGGCATAATTGCCACTTCGGAATTCCGTGGTGAGGGCATTGGGTCAAGACACTTTTAAATCTTTCAAGATAGGAATAGAACGGCTCGCTCTCAGACTGAACGAATGCAACAATTTCATTCCTAATCTTCTTGGGAAATATTTTTTTAGAAACACTTGAACAAACTCAGCCCAACTCCTAATAGATCTTTCGGCTAGACTATATAGCCATTTCTTAGCGTCGTCCTTCAGTGCTAGAGGCACGAATTTCAGACGCACTGTCTCCTCAGGGATATGCTGGTATTGCATAAGAGAGCAGATTTCTTCAAATTCTCTAAGGAAGAGATATGGGTCTTCCCTAGAGGTGAACTTAGGCAACATACTCATGTATTGTGCCTTAAGTTCGAAGTCGCGACCTGGGATGGTGGGCATAACGATGCACGATGGCTGAGCAGCCATCGTTGGGTAGCACCGATCCCTCAAAGTTATAGGTTGCGCAACAGGCGGGTCCACTACGTTCTCACCCATTAGATCCGAGTGAGGTGGTGCAACAGGTGGGTTGGGGTTAAGTTCCAGACTGGAATCTAGATGAACTCGTGAGAGTCGATTACTCAAGTCCCGAATCCAAATCTGAGTGCACTGGGTTGAATCAATTTTTGAATTCAAATTAGAAATTTAAATTCCAAATTTAATTTCAAGAATTAATTACTCTTTTTTTTCGTTTTTTTTTCTTTTATTTTTTTTTTTTTTTTTTTTGAAATTTTTTTTTTATTTTTTTTTTTATTTTTTAAAGGAAACAAACAAAAGAAAGGTAAGGATGAGAAGGGAAAGAAGACTCAGACGAGAAGGGAAACTTAACTCTAAAGGATAAAAATTAGGGTTGGTCAGAAATTTCCTAAACAAGCACGGTCAAAACAATCCTAGACCTAGTGTCACTTAGATCTAGACGACTCCTAACTGGTTGAGTCGAATTGATTCGCTTGATTCACCTCCCTCACCAATCAAACCAAGTTGGCCAGTTAGTGTATAGCTAGTGGGGGCGCTTCCGACAGAGTCGGTGCCAATTAGACAACCACGTCGCTTGGAAGACTTTCGTCGACACAAAAACACTTTCTAGACACCAAATTGAGTTCAATTAGCTTCAGGTCATAGCAAGTCAAACCAATCTCCTCCTTAATTGAGTCCGAGTCCTTAGGGGCCAATGTCTAATTGATTTTAAATTTTAGGCTTAGGCGACACTTCAGGATTGTGGTTTGTGGGCTACGGGAGGGTGATGAAATCCCCACCGTATCTTTTCCTACGGAGTTGCCCTTAAGATAGTTTAACTTAAATCTAGCAAAGATAGTCAAACAAAGGTCCTTTTAATGGGGGCAATTGCAAGGTTGTATGCAGCTAAATTATATGCTCTAATGCAATCGATAAAAACCTCGATACGTACCTTGCCTCCAGCAATCTTCAACAAGTATTAATTTGCAAGAATTTAGCAAGAATAATGCAAGCAAAACATTATATGATGCATGCACTAAGGTCTTTCTAATTTTGCCAATTTTAGGTCAGAGTTGAATTATTGCCAATTATGGAATTGTAACCCTAACACGTGCAATTCTACGAAAGGAAACTTTTCAACTATTCAGATTTTACGAGAAGGGCAAGAAACGTTACCTCCGCAATGCTCAGTCGGGTTCGCCGCCCGCTCTCGGAGATTCCAGTAGCTCAATGCGACCACCCAGAGATGCCGACGATGCCCCAGAAATTTGAAGACCAGATCCCTCGCTTGTGCGGCGATTCCGCCGCAAGTCCTCTTGAAGATGCGGCGATTCCGCCGCCCAAGTGTCTCAGAACGCTCCCGGATTTCGCCGCGCGCTCTGTTGTCTCCTGCTACACAAATTCAAATACTTAGATCGCGCATAAGGTAGACAGGATAAAATCGAAAACACAAAAACACAAAATCTGCGTCGCCTCCCCGGCAACGGCGCCAAAAACTTGATGAGAAATTTTATTTATACCGCAAGTGCACGGCGTCAATGAAGACGTGGCAAGTACGGGTCGAACACAAGGAGGGAGAGATTTCGTTGTTAGTGTGATTTCGATTGAGGGGAAGAAGGGAGAGAAGAATTAATTTGGGTTTTTGGTTTAATTAACTAAAGTACGAAACAAAAGCAATTAAAATTAAAACAAGAACAAAGAGAGAAATCCGTGGGGTGGAGGTTTAGACTTAGGTTTAGAGTAGAGAATTACTGAAACTTATTGTAAATCATGCTCCTTGAATGCTTTTATGCTTGAATGCATTTCCAATGGATGCAATGCATCAATGTGCTAATGCTTTTGAGTGATGATTAGCACATGCTTATATTAGTGGGCCTATTTTTGGGGAATGATGATATGAGGATAAGGATGGAGTGGAAGAAGGGAACATGATATGTGCTTGCATGTGCTCATGTTGATTTTATCTTAATTAATGTCTTGTATGTTTTAATGATTGTGATAAATATTAGTTCATGTGGAGACATAGTTGGATTTGAGTCATGATGCATGAGAACATATTAGTTTCATTTCAATTATTGTCTTGTATGTTTTAATGATAAAGTTTTATCTTATTTCCTGTGGAGGAAAAGTTGGAGTTGAGTTTTATGGATTTCATGTATGACATGTTTTGATGAGCACATTTGAACAAACACACACATATTTTCGCACTTACTTTCTCTCTCTACCCCCTTAAGGGGTTTAGTTTTATTGCTTCTTTTCCGATTTCTTTCGCATTGTAGTATAGTGTAGTTGATTTTAATCGGCCACTGGTGGCTCTGGTGCGTGATTTTTTAAATCTGTTTCAACTGGAGCTTTGTTTTCCTATTTAAAGTTTTTTTCCTGTCACTGTTGATGCTATGCATGCTCTGTTTCAGTGTTAAAAATTAATTTGGCGTGCATGACCCCTTGTTAAGACAACTTCGACCATAAAACTCAAAGCAAAATATTAGACTTATTGTCATCTAGGTCATGCATCATTTGTAGACCTTACACGTATTTGTCTTTTTTTCTTTACATTCTTGTTGTCGATTTCTGGCGTGAGGTACGTTCACCCGATCTCTCATTAACGCATGTTTAGATCATGCATTTGTTAGTAAGGTGCATTGTAACAAGAGTGATGTGAGCGCTTGTTTGATGAGTTGCTTGGTAGCTTAAGATTTCAAAATATCTTTAAGGGACACCACTTATAGTTTTCAAGATAAGGTGGGGGATTTCATCACCCCTTCGTTAGCCCCAAAAACCACACTTAAGTGAAGCCTTAATCTAAAATCAAGTAAACATTGGCCATTAGGACTCAGGCGCATTAGGAGTGTGATCCGATCAAAACCGTGATAGCCTGATCGGCGTTGCCCACTTTGTCGATAGTAGGAGAGACGAGAACTCCAGATCTTGGCTCACTTGTTGGGCTATGTGGTCTTCGTCGTATGGAGGTGAGGCGTGTTGAGGCCGCGTGAGGTCGAAGTTAGGCGTCGTCTAGCTTAAGGACTCATAGTCAGCCTAAGCTTGTTTGAGCCGTGTTTGCTAGACTAGGCTTCTACCCTCACCCTCTACCCACGCTAGTTTTAGGATTCTTCCCTTCTCCTCTGAGTCATCTTCTTCTCACCTACTCATACGTTCTAGTGTCCTCCCCTTTACACTCTCTGTTAGCGTTTTAGGGTCGAGTCGAGCACCTTTTGCGAGCTTGCCTCGTGGTGGTGAGAGTGGTCAACTCGAGAGTTCTTTGTCGAGATGGGTGGTTACATGGGAGACCATCCATTTCATTGTTGGGACCATGAATATTCTCCCCGGTATTTGGGACCCATGCATCTGAAAGGAATGTGTTCTAAAAGTTTTACTTTTAAATGTCAATTATTATGAATTGAATGAGAAATCATTTTGTTCCTTGTTTATGTTATTCGTCTTTTAGAAGTGTTAAGGAAGAGGCTCTTGGTCCTTAACCGTAGAGCTCTAAAAGATATTGGTTTACATAAAACAAAAGATATTCACAATCATGGTAATTAACATGGGACATTAATTACCGAGTTAAGATTGTCGTGTTGGTCATAGATCATTGTAGCTCTACAAGTGAGTGACAACACGGGTACGTAAAAGAGGAAAATACTACTTCTGTATACCGAATTGACCTAATAAGCAAAATATTATAGAAGTGTGTTTCTGTGTCATTAATATTTTACTGTGTCATTGGTCCTTTGATATGATACTTATATCCGATCACTTAAGGAGTGCTTAATTAGACTAGTGTCTTAAGCTATCAATGAGTGTAGTGCAAAGGCATTAGTTGGTTAAGTATGACTTTTGATGGAGAAAATAGTTAGTCAAAAGATTATCATTGCCCCTCTTAATTGAGTGATGATATTAGTGGGTCCCTTGATAAAGTAAAGTTATAATGTGCACAATGTGATTTGAGTTAAGTCACATATTTATAACTAGCTTAAAGAGATCAAGAAATGAATACTAATACAAAGATGACACAATACTACTTTGTGTGTATTCATAATATCATGATGAAAGGGACGGACACAAGTGGTGCACTCCATCACTAAATGGATCGGGTTTTGGTTCGAGTGGAATTAAGACATCTAACTAATTGGGAGCTATAATGTGTAGCTAGATACCACTTATAGCTTGTGATATTAAGCTCTTAATATCACTGCCAACTTAGTCTAGATCCTCCTATAGGTCACACCGCAAAAACCGGGAAACAAGAAGTTTGATTTTTGGTTCATATGATGTGTCGGGTGTCTTATAGAAATAAGACACATGTGGTGAACAAGTAAAATCCATTATGTTGTGATATATAACATAATTAGAATCATAATAAATTCATACGAGATGCATATATTATGGGGTGCAATAATTTATTGTTGCATAGGATAATATATTGCATAAGTTGTGAATTTGCTAAAACCCCCTAAAGTTTAAATTTTGTTGGAAATAAATCCAAAATTTGAAAAGGCAAAATCGGGTAAAAGTTCGGTAATCCGTTAATGGTTCGGTCAATCGAAGGTTTTGTGGATCGATCAACCGAACGTGGAACGGATGGTCAAAATTGATTGACCGAACTTGACCAAAGTGCCTCGAGTTCTGGTTCGGTATACCGAACCAGGAACAGTCGATCGAACAATGTCCAGTTTTGATATTTTTGGTTAACCGAATCGCACTCGGTTTTAGACGTGGGTTCGTCCGATCGGTGAAGGAGAATTTTTCTCCTTAAGAATCGGTCATCCGTCTAATGCACGGTAAACCAAACGTGACATATTCAGTTAACCGAGTGTGACTCGGTAAACCGAACCCCGATCGATTTTCTGCCTTTGATAATTAAGAGATTAATTTGATTGATGGTTGGATTAGCTCCAAACTTGGTCAAACGTTTTGTGGATGCATGTAATGCATTATGGAATTAGTTTGTGAGAGAAAATGTCAAGAGAACATGACTTAAGAATAACCATGATTGAGAGTAAGATTAGAGCCTATAAATAGGTCCTTATTCTCCTTAATTATGTTAGATGTTTTTGCTAATTATTTTCTCTCCTAATTCACCACAAAAAGCCACGAAAATTCTCTTAGTTTTCTAAGTCTTTGGAAGGAGAAATCTCAGAGATTAAGGAAGGGGTTTGTAGCTAGATTCTAAGCTAGTTTGGAGATTGATTGGCTAGCTTCTTTCTCTCCAACCTTGTTTAGGGTTTTGGTGAACACTCGGAGGCATCCGGTGCAACGAGAAGCGACGATCGTCTTCCTTAACGTCTCTGGAATATCAAGAAGTTTTAGAGAACTTCTAGGTATGAATTTCGGAGCCCCTTGTGTTTGTTTTAATAAAGTTTTGAAACTAGTTATTGAAACAAACTGATGCATGCATGAAACAAATCATAGAAAATTGTAATTGATCCTTATTGTGCATACAAATTTCGAAAATATATATGTGCAGTTAAACTAGAAATCTCATCATGGTTGGGAGAATTTTAATGTTTAGCTGAGCAATTTTCAAATTGGGGTAATATGAGAGAGTCACCGACTGCTAGACCACCATCTTGTTATGTCAGATCATATGTCGGTCAACAAATTGAGACATTACAAGAACATTTCACCTCTTTCATGCATGTAGTGACGACATGAGTGCACCGGTGGCTCCAGTAGCCCTACCATGTGACTATTGTGGGTTGAGTGGTCATGTTATCGGGGAATATCATTATGTTCCTCCAGAGTCTGAGTATGAGCATACCTTTTGCCAAAATGCTCTATGTGACCTTTACGCATCCGCCTACAACCCAAGAGGGATGGTTTCATGGCGAGACAATATTGATTCAAATTTTTATACATCATACCCACCCCCTTCATTCTCCTCCTGAATACCCATATCCCCACCAGCCACCACCCATGACCAATCATTGGACTCATTCTCATCTCATAAACACTCAACCCCAAAATTTCCAAAATTCGGAATTGGACCTCACAGTTGACCACATATATGATTCCTTGAAACAAACTCTCCTTACGTTCATGGAAATTGGTCAACATTCCATGCAAAATCTGGCAATGCAAGTGAGTCAGATCACGCAACATTTACGTGAACATGAGGAGGGTAACCTTTCTTGTCAACCTGAGGATTTATCTTTTGATATCGAATCACCACCACATCCAAAAATTCAAAGCACAATCTTTCAAAGTGAAACTCCTAGTCAGGATGAGAGACTTGGGGTTTCAATTCACGATCACTTGGTGGAGGATTCGATTCCAATTGAGAATAACATGGACCAGCTTCGTTATGAGTCGGCAAAGGATTGTGGCTTATCTTTTTGTCTCGTGACTCTTGAGCCACATGATCTTATTGTTGTGCCTCTTAAGGAGTCTCCTATGGTTGAGCAAGAGCTCTCTAGTACCATTAATTTCATACAACCTGATGAGAGTTTTCCTCTCATTATTGTTCCAGATCATCTTGGAAATGAAGGAACATCAAACAACTACATCGTCAATTAGGGTAGTGGGAGTTCCTTAGAGGATACCTTGGGTAAGAGGTCCACTTTCTGTTTGCCTGGGGAGTTGGATATGCATAACAAGGTTCTTGACTTCGTTCCGACCTACCAGCCTGTTGGTTGGAGAGTTTGGATTGACGATCATAATTTTAGTACCGCAACGGGAGAAACTCTTCTTCTGTTGCACAATTTTTCCCAAACTCTTGAGTGGTTCAAGCTCTCTCAGTTTGATCCTTTGAATGAGACAGCTTTGTGTCTAATTCACTAACCTCTCCTTGCATTTTGTGCACTTTGTGAGGGGGCCCACGCATGAGTATTTTGGCCCCACGTGGTGTCATGTTCTCATTCCAAGTGCATTGACCCACTTTTGAGGTTCCCATTGTGGGATCGTGAGGGTCTCTAATTCTAATCACTATTAGGGTAATTACCTACTTGTTTAATTAATCAAGAATATGCGGTGGAATTTAAACAAATAAGCAAGCAAGCAAGGTATATAAGCAATCCACAATTAAGACAGGGGGATTTATATAGAGGTTCAACACCCCATCGGCGTCCTAGTCCTATCTTGCAAGCTCTGCTCGGATCACCGAGCTCCGCTCATGACTTCAGTAACCACTCCCCGTTCCGGGCCAAGAGAAAATGCCTTTACACCACAAGCTCCGCGAACATCCTCGCAAGCTTGACTTTCTTCTCTCACAATCCGAGAGGAACACTTCAGGCTTCAACCGAAGTCCTTGCTTCTTTACAACTGAGAAGTTGAGTGGAACACACTCTCTAACTTGAGCACACTTAGCTTAGGATGTGGAATTGATGCTAAAGTGTGGAAGTTTAGGCCTAGAGAGTAGATTTGGGGATTGGGAGACTTGGGAGTTTCTCTTAGGTGTATATGACAATAGGAACTGTAAGAGTTGTGTAATTGTGTCATAGGAACACCTATTTATAAGCTCCTAAGTGAGTTATAGTCGTTGGGACAAGTTTGTGGAAGAAACACAAAATAGCAAATTGTAGGACCCAAAACCGAGTGAGTTCGGTCGACCGGCTTGGGCAGTTCGGTCGACCGTTAGGCAAATTTGAACTCGGTTCGGTTAACTGATAAATGTGCGGTCGACTAGATCAGGCTGGAGTTCAGCAGTGTAGGAGTGCTGGAGTTCATTAACCACATCAACAACAACAAAAAAATTGATGTGGGACTAAACTACAACACCTACAATAGGCGTCAGCTATATAGGGTGACCGACGTCTATATCTTTAAATAATAATAAAAATACATTACGGCGTATAGACTTCAGCTACCCTATAAAACTGACGTCTATACGTTTAAATAATAATAATAAATACATTACGACCTATAGACGTCTATACCTTTAAATAATTCAAAACAAATTCATTGAATATTTCTAAGTACATCCCCAACCATCTTAAGTCCAAGTTGCCTAAGTGTCATTCTTTTGATCATTAAATATATATATATATATATTTCACTTGCCTATTGTAGTATAGAATTAAAGAAGTGCTGAAGTACATCAACCAAAAATCTTTCTCCAATGTGGGACTAAACTTCAACACATATGGGATAGTTACATTGATGTAACTATTTTTAAATCAATCCAAATAATTCAACTTACTTTCTAAAAAGTATAAATTACATAATCTTCTCTCAAAAAATTTAACCCATCCCAAAACTGAATAAAACTATAAATCCACATAAATAACTACGAAAAAGAAAAATATTATGTAAGGAAAGAAAATCAATCTAACAGAAAATAAACTACTTGGTAACAATTACCTTTTATACCTCAAGTTGTAAAAAAATTGCACGATATAAATATTGAACAAAAATTATCTTCAAGAGCATCATCTAACAAAAATATACGACCTTTTAAACAAATACCGCACAGAGGAAAGAGAAATCCACCAAAAAGAGAAAAAAACCCTTTGACTACATTGCAAAATTTACAAAGCATCAATAAAACAAATTCTTATACGAAATAAATCACAAAAAAATATATAAAAATAAAATTCTTATATTATGTCAATAAATGATTAAGGAGGTATAGACGTCAGTTATACTACAAAAACCGGCATTTATACAAAACCTATAAACGTCGGCTATACAACAACCGACATCTATATACCCTATAGGTGTCAGTTACAGTAATACTTGACGTCTATAATATTAGGCGTCAGTCGTTTAGGGATCCGACATATATATCGTAACGCTTATTCCCTATTCTGCATTATTGTGTGTTCATGTTTAGACTTTAGATTGCATTTTTGCCATTTTGTTCAATGTTTCCAGTTTATGGTTACGGTTCGTACTTTAGATTACACGATCCATGTTCAATGTTTGCACTTTAAAGTTAGGGTTTAGACTTTAGATTACATCATCCATGTTCTATGTTTATCGTTTCGTTCAATCTTTGCAGTTTAAGGTTAGGGTTTAGACTTTAGATTACATGATCCATGTTCTATGTTTGCACTTTCAAGTTAAGGTTTATACTTTAGATTACATGATCCATATTCTATGGTTGCCGTTTTGTTCAAAATTGCAAGTTTAAATTAGGATTTATTTGGTTATAAATCTTCATAATCGACCAAAATATATGAAATTAATGAAAGTAGTGACCTATGTTAATAATCATTTAAACTGGAATTAGAACTACTAGTTGGCCTAGACCCTAGATTATACTAGTTAATAACCAATTTAAGTGCAATTATAAGTAAGAGTTGGCCTGGATTGTAGCCATTTTATTATGGAAATCTTGATATGTGGATTTGTACTTTTTAATTAACATGTGTTACACATCAAATTTCCATATCTATTAAAATTAAAACCTTTGATTAAAGTACCATATCTGTCAATTTAATTTGTTTTGTTTATGTTTTTTTGGCTTTGCATGTCTATTGTCGAAGTAGTGTTTTTGATTTGGGAGGTAGTGTGAGAATTAGGTTGCATTGTGCTGGTCGATGGGTTACGTGCAAGGGTAAGGATAGGGTTGTGGGTTTTGAAGATGTGGTATTATTGGTTGTGGTAGAGGAATGGACATTTGAGTTGGTAAAGGAATTAGATATGCATTGTAATGTAGTGGTCATCCACTGAAATTGTTGTGCATATGCATTATATGATTCCAAGCAAGGTTAGGAAAGACTTTAGACCTTTCGATACAAGTGAAGACATAGAGGAGACACTTAAATTCCTCAATCACCAGAGTGAGTTGCAGATCTATGCTACCCATGAGAGGCAACTTCTCTACTAGTTGAGAATCAAATAGAGCCTTTTGTAGAGAAGGAAACAGAGAGACAAGATGTTGAACCTACTATAGAAGCAGGTGATCAAGTGCCTAGTGTGGTGGGGGAGAGTAGGGTGATGCATTGCATACATTGCATCATATGTCTTTCATTTAGATTAATTTTATATCAATAAATGCTACTAAGGTATGTGTTTAGTCTTATTTACAGAATACAGGGACCTGAATGCAAATTACCCATATCCCGAGCATAAATGCGTGCAAGAGACTCATTCCTGTCATAAAGACCAAGTTCAAGATTATCGAGATTCAAATGGAAGTCCATCCAAGCATAAAAACATTCAAAGACCTAATTACAAAAAGGCCAAGGACTTAAGCACAAAAGTAGCCAGGGACTTAATTGCAAAAGGCCAAGGACCCGACTGCAAGAACCAAAATATTATTTTGGAGAAGTTCTAAAAAAAATCAATTTGGATCTCCAAATATACAAAGAATTAATTCGGAGCTCAAAAGAAAGGAAAGAAATCATCTGGATGCGCAAAGGACATTTAAATCATACTATAAACACGCAGGAAAAATCCGGATCGAATCAGACACATTCTTGAGGCGAATCCGCCGCACATCACATGTAATGTGCGGCGGAAACGCCGCCCCCTTGTGGATCCGTGGCTTCGGATTTTTCCCAGTCGTGTCTCGTCACGTGTACTTTCCTATTTTATACATAGGTCCCTTGTATCGGCTATAAATAGCCCCGAAACGATGTTGTAGAGGATGTTCTTATTTTTTCCATAATTTAGTAGTAAAGTTTTGTTGTTTTATCTTGTGTTTTTAGTTTCTTTTGTAATTTTTCTAGGACCCTTTCTCCTTCCCTCCATCCATGAGTTTCTAACTCTCTCCAAAGGGTGGGGGTGACGGATTTAGGGTGATGAGAAGAAGAATGAGGTTATTATTCTAATTTCGTGCTAGGATATTTTGATTACTTGAGTTTGTGTTAAATCATTTATCATGTAATGCTTTATAACTAATATGATTTATTATAAGTTTCTGATTTCTCTAAACAAAACCCGACATCTAAACCTCCACCTGCTGGACTCTCACCCTTCTTTGCTTTATTCTTAATTTGTTTTTGTTGTTCTTGCCTTAGAAAAAAAAACCAAAAATCTCAAACCAAACTTATGTTTTCTCTCTATTTCTTCCCTTAACTCGAAAATCACACAAATAACAATATCTCTCCCTCCTTGTGTTCGACCCGTACTTGCCACGTCTTCATTGACGCCGTGCACTTGCGGTATAAATTAAATTCTCATCAAGTTTTTGGTGTCGTTGTCGGGGAGGCGACGCAGATTATGTTTATTGTTGTGTTCTCGATTCTATTCTGTTTATCTTGTGCGCGATCTAAGTATTTGGATTTGTGTTTCAGGAGACAACAGAGTGCGCAGTGAAATCTGAACGTAGTCGGAGCAAGCATGGCGGTGAAATCGCCGCATATCAAGCACAAGCTACGGCGGATTCGCCGCACAACAGAGGCTTCTAGACTTCAAATTTTTCTGGGGTTAGCGCCATCTCTAGGTGGACGCGTGGAGCTACTGAAATTTTGAGAGCGGGCGGTGAACCCGACTCAGCATTGCATAGGTAACCTTTGTTGCCTCTTTCCTCGCAATTTCTAGTTTCGGAAAATTTATTTTTATAGAACTGCACGTGTTAAGCTTAAAATCCATAATTGGCAATAATTCAACTCTGACCTAAAAATTGGCAAAACTAGAAGAACTTAGTGCATGCATCATATAATGTTTTGTTTGCATTATTCTTGCTAAATTCTTGCAAATTAATTCGTGTTGAAGAGTGCTGGAGGCAAGGTACGTATCGCGGTTTTTATCGATTGCATTTAAGCATATAATCTAATTTGCATACAACCTTGCAATTGCCCCGCACTAAAGACCATTGTTTGACTATCTTTGCTAGATTTAAGTTAAACTATCTTAAGGGCAACTCCGTAGGAAAAGATACGGTGGGGATTTCATCACCTTTCTGTGGCTCACAAATCACAATCCTAAAGTGTCACCCAAGCTTTAAAATTAAAATCAATTAGACATTGACCCCTAAGGACTAGGACTCAATTAAGGAGGAGATTGGTTTGACTTGCTATGACTTGAAGCTGATCGAATTTAATTTGGTGTCTAGAAAGTGTTTTTGTGTTGACGTAAGTCTTCCAAGCGAAGTGGTTGTCTAATTGGCACCGACTCTGTCGGAAGCGCCCCACTAACTATATACTGCCTGGCCAAGTTGGTTTGATTAGTGAGGGAGGTGAATCAAGCAAATCAATTCGACTCAACCAGTTAGGAGTCGTCTAGATTTAAGCGACACTTGGTCTAGGATTGTTTGAACCGTGCTTGTTCAGGAAACTTCAGACCAACCCCAGAACCTATCTTTGAGAGTTAAGTTTCCTTTCTCATCTTTCTTCTTTCTATGAGTGTTTCCCTTTTGAAAAATATATATATAAAAAAAACGAAAAAAATAAATTGTAATTAAATCTTGAAATTGAATTTGGAATTTAAATTTCAAATTTGAATTCAAAAAAATTAATTCAAACCGGTGCACTCATATTTGGGTTCGGGACTTAAGCAATCGACTCTCACGAGTTCATCTAGATTCCAGTCTATAGCTTAGCCCCAATCCATCTGCTGCACCACCTCACCCGGATCTAATGGGTGAGAATGTTGTGAACCCGCCCATAACTCTGAGGGATCGATGCTACCCAGCGATGGTTGCTCAGCCATCGTGCATCGTTATGCCCACCATACAGGGTCGCGACTTCGAACTTAAGGCACAATACATGAGTATGTTCCTTAAGTTCACCTCTAGGGAAGACCCATATCTCTTCCTTAGAGAATTTGAGGAAATCTGCTCTCTTATGCAATACCAACATATCTCTAAGGAGGCAGTGCGTCTGAAATTTGTGCCTCTAGCACTGAAGGACGATGCTAAGAAATGGCTATATAGTCTAGCCGAAAAATCCATTAAAAGTTGGGCTGAGTTTGTTCAACTATTCCTAAAAAATATTTCCCCAACCATAAGACTATGAGGAGTAGGAATGAAATTGTTGCATTCGTTCAATCTGAGAGTGAGCCGTTCTATTCCTATCTAGAAAGATTTAAAAGTGTGCTGACTCAATGCCCTCATCACGGAATTCCAAGATGGCAACTGTGCCAAATTATTTATGAGGGATTGACACCCACATCTAGGGTTATGGTAGAATCCGTAAGCCAAGGGAACTTCATGTAAAAAAATGAAAATGATGCCTGGACTTTTCTTGAGGATTTAGCTGAAAACAGTATGCAATGGGACAATGCCAGAGCACCGCTTAACCCGAGTATTGGACCTAGAATAGCAAGTCAACCCAAACCAGGTGTCTTAGCTGTAGATGCCAATGTAGCGGCTGAAGCAAAACTAGCTACCCTTATGCGCAGAATGGAAAGTCTAGAGTTACAAACCCGACCCCGAGTGAATCAAGCCTCGTCTATCCCTTGCTCTAGATGTGGTCAGACTGGTCATTTAATGGAGGATTGTGCGGACTGGGAACAAGTTAATGCCACGTTTAACTATGCTAGAAATGACCCACACGCATCAACCTATTACTCGGGTTGGCGTAATAATTCCAATTTCTCATCAAGCCAACAAGGTCAACCTCCTAGACAACAATCAAACCCCTATAACCAAAATAATACATCATCTGGGTTTAGTAACAATGGAGATTATGATGTTAGGTTGACAAGCTTGGAAAATTTGATGAAGACTTTTGTACAAACAACCAACCAGTCCTTCAAAAGGCTAGAGACACAAGTCAGCCAACTCGCACAAATTGTAGGTGCAAGAGAAAAGGGTCAGTTTCCAAGTCAACCTGAGGTGAATCCAAGATCTAATAATCAATATCAGCCCTATCAACCATCTCTAGGAAGTAACAACTCGAGACCAGTTCAAATGGTTAATGAGGAAGGACCGTTCCAACAAATAAATGCAGTAGTATCATTACGGTCCGGAAGACAAGTTGATAACAATGTGGTAAATCCTAAAACGTCTAATCAATCTATCCATCAAGCAACCACATATGACCTAACCATTGAACCTGACGTCCAATCTGAACGCCCAACCCACCTACTCAACCTGAACCCATAGCTCAACCTGAGCGAGTCTATGTTCCTAAAGCTCCATTCCCCAATAGACTTAAGAAGAACTCAAGTGCGCAAATGGAGAAAATCCTGGAAGTATTTAAGCAAGTTAAGGTGAATATTCCACTCTTGGATATGATTCAACAAATACCTGCTTATGCTAAATTCTTAAAAGATCTGTGCACTAAAAAGAGAAAAACAAACGTACCAAAGAAGACTTTCTTAACTGCAAACATAAGCTCTATTCTGTCCAACTCATCGCCTATAAAATATAAGGACCCTGGGTGTCCCACAATTTCATGTGCAATAGGAGATACTTTTATCAACAAAGCCCTTCTAGACCTTGGTGCTAGTGTTAACCTACTCCCGTTCTCTGTCTACGAGCAACTCAACCTTGGTCCACTAAAACCCTCTAAGACAACTCTTCAATTTGCTGACTGCTCTATTAAGAAACCAAGAGGTGTAGTCGAGGACGTTTTGATCAAGGTGGGTGACTTCATTTACCCAGTGCAATTTGTCGTACTAGATACTGCACCTGTTGTAAATCCTAATAGACAAATCCCTGTAATACTAGGCAGACCCTTTTTAGCCACTTCTGAAGCATTGATAAACTGTCGAAATGGGCTCATGCAATTATCTTTTGGGAACTTAAAAGCTGAATTTAATATCTTTCATGTTGAGAGTGAGCCAGAAATAATATGCAATCAAAGTGATGTTGTGATGAGAGCACGTATCTATAAGATTTCTGAATCAAATAAATCATCATAAAATCAAAAAGAAAGTGCAAAAAATGGGAGTAAGTCATCTACCCAACCACCATCACTCGAACAAACAAGAGAATCAATACATGTGAGAGGTGTGAAACCTTTACCTCAGGGCAACATGGGGAACAATTCAACTGGATACATGCACCAACACGGTGACATTCAATCCGGTTCTGATTATGGTTGACTCTGAACAAATTCCATCCCTCCACCGCAGTTCACCCAGGAAATAAGTGCATTTGCTTTATATTTGCATACATTGAGGACAATGCATGATGTAGGTGTGGGGGGGGGGGGGGTGTTTATCTATATATCTATATATTCTATTAGTTCTGTTGTTTAAAAAAAATTAATGTTTCATGACAGCTTAAGATTGAACTGCCAAAACTCGTGTACAAATTGCATTGAGTTTGTGTCCTTATTATATAGTTCTGCTTGTAGAAATTATGACATAAATCTAAGTTCCAAACAAATAACTCATTACCCTTTAAGACATGTATGCACTTAAACTGAATGAATCAAATCTTTGAAGTGGTTGATAAAAAGCAGAGGTTGAGGAAAATATACCGGGAAGTGTGGACTTTTAATAGCAATTAAGCATTGAGGAAAATAAAAGTAAAAAAAATAAATAAAGGACTAAAGTGAGGAAAGCACATTTTGCAAAATGATTACAAAACCCAAGCTTTTGAGTCACTGGTCCATAGGGGTATCTTAAACCCCGGTAACTTGAGTCTGCCAGCTCGGGATTATCGACCAAACTTGCTACACGAATGCAAAAAGGGTAAAAGTGTCAAAAAGCGAATGTACTAAATCACGGGGAAAATATATGTATATATATATACTTTAAGATACTCAAGACCCAAAGTTAGAAGAATGTTACATGTCATGGTTGATCCGAATGATACTTCACCACCAGAGGAGGCGTGCAAAATAATTTAAGTGATAACACGTGTAGAAGGGTTAGTAGTGTGAATGTTGGAGGAACAAAGACCAAGTCAGAATTTTCATAAGTTAGATTCATATAATGAGCATACAAGAATTCGAAGTGAGATGTATAAGCCTAAGGCAGGGATATTGAGAGTTATTAATGAGTGTTGAATTAAGACTTTGTGGGTGTGTCAACTGAAAACCCTCACGAGACAAAACTCGTTCTATAAGGCAACTTAGGGGTTTAAAGGCTTGTTGCACAGGCTAAGTGCAACCGTGATTCCTACGAAAGTGAGTTAGGATTTCCCCATTTTCATTTTCCTTATATTCTGTTTTGCTAGGGACTAGTAAAATCTAGGTGTGAGGGTATTTGATGCATTGCATACATTGCATCATATGTCTTTCATTTAGATTAATTTTATATCAATAAATGCTACTAAGGTATGTGTTTGGTCTTATTTACAGAATACAGGGACCTGAATGCAAATTACCCATATCCCGAGCATAAATGCGTGCAAGAGACTCATTCCTGTCATAACGACCAAGTTCAAGATTATCGGGATTCAAATGGAAGTCCATCCAAGCATAAATGCATTCAAAGACCTAATTACAAAAAGGCCACGGACTTAAGCACAAAAGTAGCGAGAGACTTAATTGCAAAATGCCAAGGACCCGACTGCAAGAACCAAAATATTATTTTGGAGAAGTTCTAAAAAAAATCAATTTGGATCTCCAAATATACAAAAAATTAATTCGGAGCTCAAAAGAAAGGAAAGAATTCATCTGGATGCGCAAAGGACATTTAATTCATACTATAAACACGCAGGAAAAATCCGGATCAAATCAGACACATTCTTGAGGCGAATCCGCTGCACATCACATGTAATGTGCGGCGGAAACGCCGCCCCCTTGTGGATCCGTGGCTTCAGATTTTTCCCAGTCGTGTCTCGCCACGTGTACTTTCCTATTTTATACATAGGTCCCTTGTATCGGCTATAAATAGCCCCGAAACGATGTTGTAGAGGATGTTCTTATTTTTTCCATAATTTAGTAGTAAAGTTTTGTTGTTTTATCTTGTGTTTTTAGTTTCTTTTGTAATTTTTCTAGGACCCTTTCTCCTTCCCTCCATCCATGAGTTTCTAACTCTCTCCAAAGGGTGGGGGTGACGGATTTAGGGTGATGAGAAGAAGAATGAGGTTATTATTCTAATTTCGTGCTAGGATATTTTGATTACTTGAGTTTGTGTTAAATCATTTATCATGTAATGCTTTATAACTAATATGATTTATTATAAGTTTCTGATTTCTCTAAACAAAACCCGACATCTAAACCTCCACCTGCTGGACTCTCACCCTTCTTTGCTTTATTCTTAATTTGTTTTTGTTGTTCTTGCCTTAGAAATCAAAAAAATCAAAAATCTCAAACCAAAATTATGTTTTCTCTCTATTTCTTCCCTTAACTCGAAAATCACACAAATAACAATATCTCTCCCTCATTGTGTTCGACCCGTACTTGCCACGTCTTCATTGACGCCGTGCACTTGCGGTATAAATTAAATTCTCATCAAGTTTTTGGCGCCGTTGCCGGGGAGGCGACGCAGATTTTGTTAATTGTTGTATTCTCGATTCTATTCTGTTTATCTTGTGCGCGATCTAAGTATTTTGATTTGTGTTTCAGGAGACAACAGAGTGCGCGGTGAAATCTGAACGCAGCCGGGGCAAGCAGGGCGGCGAAATCGCTGCATATCAAGTACAAGCTGCGGCGGATCCGCCGCACAACAGAGGCTTCTGGGCTTCAAATTTTTCTAGGGTTAGCGCCATCTCTGGGTGGACGCGTGGAGCTACTGAAATTTCGAGAGCGGGCGGTGAAGCCGACTGAGCATTGCATAGGTAACCTTTGTTGCCTCTTTCCTCGTAATTTTTAGTTTCGGAAAATTTCCTTTTATAGAACTGCACGTGTTAAGCTTAAATTCCATAATTGGCAATAATTAAACTCTGACCTAAAAATTGGCAAAACTAGAAGTCGGTTATACTACAAAAACCGGCATTTATACAAAACCTATAAATGATTAAGGAGGTATAGACGTCGGTTATACTACAAAAACCGGCATTTATACAAAACCTATAAACGTCGGCTATACAACAACCGACATCTATATACCCTATCAGTTACAGTAATACTTGACGTCTATAATATTACGCGTCAGTCGTTTAGGGATCCGACATATATATCGTAACGCTTATTCCCTATTCTGCATTATTGTGTGTTCATGTTTAGACTTTAGATTGCATTTTTGCCATTTTGTTCAATGTTTCTAGTTTATGGTTACGGTTCGTACTTTAGATTACACGATCCATGTTTAATGTTTGCACTTTAAAGTTAGGGTTTAGACTTTAGATTACATCATCCATGTTCTATGTTTGTCGTTTTGTTCAATCTTTGCAGTTTAAGGTTAGGGTTTAGACTTTAGATTACATGATCCATGTTCTATGTTTGCACTTTCAAGTTAAGGTTTATACTTTAGATTACATGATCCATATTCTATGGTTGCCGTTTTGTTCAAAATTGCGATTACAAGTTTAAATTAGGATTTATTTGGTTATAAATCTTCATAATCGACCAAAATATATGAAATTAATGAAACTAGTGACCTATGTTAATAATCATTTAAACTGGAATTAGAACTACTAGTTGGCCTAGACCATAGATTATACTAGTTAATAACCAATTTAAGTGCAATTATAAGTAAGAGTTGGCCTGGATTGTAGCCATTTTATTATGGAAATCTTGATATGTGGATTTGTACTTTTTAATTAACATGTGTTACACATCAAATTTCCATATCTATTAAAATTAAAACCTTTGATTAAAGTACCATATATGTCAATTTAATTTGTTTTGTTTATGTTTTTTGGCTTTGCATGTCTATTGTCGAAGTAGTGTGTCTGATTTGGGAGGTAGTGTGAGAATTAGGTTGCATTGTGTTGGTCGATGGGTTAAGTGCAAGGGTACGGATAGGGTTGTGGGTTTTGAAGATGTGGTATTATTGGTTGTGGTAGAGGAATGGACATTTGAGTTGGTAAAGGAATTAGATATACATTGTAATGTAGTGGTCATCCACTGAAATTGTTGTGCATATGCATTATATGATTCCAAGCAAGGTTAGGAAAGACTTTAGACCTTTCGATACCAGTGAAGACATAGAGGAGACGCTTAAATTCCTCAATCACCAGAGTGAGTTGCAGATCTATGCTACCCATGAGAGGCAACTTCTCTAGTAGTTGAGAATCAAATAGAGCCTTTTGTAGAGAAGGAAATAGAGAGACAAGATGTTGAACCTACTATAGAAGCAGGTGATCGAGTGCCTAGTGTGGTGGGGGATAGTAGGGTTACAACCTTTATCTGGAACCTGTGAACCCCCTTGTTCCAGCTGCTTGTGAACATCAGCCTACTAGATAGTCTAGGGGAAGAAAAGGAAAGTTCACCACCTAGGCTGGAAATTATCAACTTTTTTTCTGTCGCATTTGCTGTAGTTAAATCAGAGAACATAGCAGTTGGGTCTGGTTTCTAGATCATCTCAAACAAACAGTGGGTCACTAGGATGATTTGGCTGTTATTAGTGACAAATGCAAAGGTTTAGAAGGGGGTAAGAGAAGTATTTGGTGAGTGTGAGCACAGAGCTTGTGCAAGCCATCTTTACCAAAACTTCCAAAAGAAATTCAAAGTGTTATTCGCATCTGCATATACAACCATTGATTTGGCAAAAATAATGCAGTCTATTAGGGAGATTAATGAGGTTGCACATGATTGGTTAGTCAAGGTGGACAACAATGAAAGAATTTGGTCGAGTTAATTTGGGTCTGAGGCTAAGTTTGATTATGTCACCAACAACCTAAGTGAGTCTTTCGACAACTACATCAGAGAAGTTAGACATCTACCTATTGTAACTATGGCGGACAATTTAAGATAGAAATTGATGGAGACCATATTTAAAAGGCAAGAAGATAGCAGAAAGTTGACAGATGTGCTAGCACCAAAAGCCACAACATGGTTAAATGAAATGTTCAGACAATTAGGCAACTTCACTATCATAAGATGTCCTAACTCCAAGGCAAAAATGTCTTCAGGAAACATAAGATGCATTGTTAACTTACTTGAGAAGTCGTGCACCTGCAGAATTTGGCAACTGACAGGGCTCCCATGTTAGCATGCCTCTGCATTCATTGGGACAATAAGAGGAGTTGTGTTGGAGGATTATGTTAGTTCATGGTATACCAACGTAGTGTATGATGAAGCTTATGAGGTGGATATTAATCCAATGGCAGATAAGTCGGAGTGTCAACATATACAAGAGTTTACAGTATCAACTCCAACAGTGAAGAGACAAGCCGGAAGGCTGAGGCAAATAAGATACAAAAGAACAATGGACCCAACTTGCAGTAGGAAGTAGAAGAAATGCACTATATGTGATCTACTTGGTCACCATGTTGGAGATGCAATGAGCCAATTGGTTCCAAAAGTGAAGATCAGGGCACAACTAGGTTCACTACATACCAACATTGAATTTTAATTTAATAACTTTCATATATGAATATTCATGCATTAATGTATTTGTGATTCGTACATTTTCAAGGATAGAAGAGGTGGGAACTCTGTTCTGAAATGCGGTCAGATGCGGCCGCATATGCGGATGCGGCCACGATGCGGGGGAGAGACGCATCGCATCTCCCCAGTGCGGCCCTCCGGATGCGGCCCGCATCTTGACCCGCATATGCGGGTAGATGCGGCCGCATTTCAGAACACCCACTTTTTTGTTTTTTTTGTTGTTATTTTTTGGGTTTTTAATTTTTTTTGTTTAATATTAACTTGTTTATCTTAGAAATTATTAAAAAATTTACCTAAATTTTTAGTTACATATATATAATTTATAATTAATATATCTATATTATATTATTTAATTATTAAATCGCAAACCGCATATGCACCCGCATCGCATCTGCATACCGCATATGTCGGATGCGGTGCCTCGCCGCATCGCATCCGCATCCCGCATTTCTGAACCTTGGGTGGGAAGAGGAGGAGAACAATGAAGGAGGATGTGAGTGTACCTGCCCCCTAGTCACTCCATTCAGGTAGTCAAATAACAACCTCTACTAGCACTGGTCCAGAGAGCACCCAAAGTACCTATGGATCTATGTTGGACCTCCTTCAATCAGTTGGAGGAGCGCAAGGAAGATTAAAAGATTCGCAACAGCCAACATTCATATGATAGCTTGCCTCCTATTCTTGTATGTGTGTGATAATTGTAACTTAATGTATTACTTTAGCTGAGCACATAGAATTGTACGTTTGTGTGTTACTTAAATTTGAAATTGAGGTGTTACTTTAGGTGCTTAATTGCTGCAAGTTGAACTACGTGCTTAATTGTAAGTTTGTGTTGCTTGAAATTTAATATCATGAATGAAATTTAATATCATGAAGTTTGTGTCAATGATGGAAAAAAGGGCATTCACGTCAGTTTTTTAATCATATCACGTCGGGTTTACTGGTCCAATATACTGACGTGGTAATTGGGAGACGTAATAGGGAAGAAGATACCATGTCGGTCGAAAAACCAACGTGATATCCCCTGTTTTACAAAAAAAAATACATTTAAATGTTGTCATTCTAATGTATCAAGGTGACCTTGTTTGCAACTTTAATTGGACATTGATGCACATGTAACAGGTTCACTCAGCCATGTATTGGTAATGATGCCTGACTAAATAAAGGATCAATAGATCCGAATGAGTATCTTGTAAATCAGAAAAAATAAAATTTGAAATGCAAAATAGCCGAGTGAGTATCTTGTAGTTTGATTCTTTAAGTAAACAAAGAAACATATCATTATAATAAAAAAAACATTGAATGATGACTAAATCGATTTCCAATAACATGTGCAACTTTTCAGATAAGTCAGAGAAGGCACTACAGCCATATCATGCAATTTAGTGGCCTTACTTGTACAGAACAGCTCGACGGATAAGCTCGCTATAGTGTTAGGAATAGTGTTTTTTCTTTCTCCGCTCATGCCAGAATGACGCGAAGTCAAGAATTGGAGTCTTTTAGGAGCTCCTCAAGATTTGGCATAGCAAGTGCAACCCTGAAACTGTGAATCAGAAGAGAAAAAAGGTTGTCAGTAATCAAGAAATTTTGTTCAACTTTGGGATTATAACGCACAAAGAACTTCAAACATGTGCAAAGTGGCACGTCTAATTCGAGTAATCGACTATGATATTGAGCCATATCTGTAAAATTACTGCATATAATATACAACATATATGAGATTTGTCCAGGAATACAAGAAAAATGGAAATTATGTGCATACAAACATTTCATAAGAAAGTGTCAAAGAAAAAAGTGGAAAACAGCTTTACTGACATAATCTCCAGCGATTGAAAGGACCTAAAAAAATAGTTGTAATAAGACATCAAGATAAAATGCGTGAAAGAAAATTAGCTCATTTCCTGGAAATGTAAAATAACTTTTTCCTGGTTATATGTCAGACTACTGACTAGCTCCAGGATTGCAAGTTAGCACCGCATGTATGCAAGTGAGACTGATAAACTAAATATCAACCATACCACTTCAAAAATAAATCAAGCCCAATGTGGTGCAAATTGTGTCTATTAAATCAGAAAACAAATTAACATACAATAACATCGAACAACATTTGTAATACCCATCCTTGGCGAAGTCATGGAAGAAATCAAGCTCCATCGTCTCGGTGAACACAACAATACAAGCATCCTTATGATGACGAAACAAACTCTCCAAGCCCCTCTGATGCCTTACCCCATAGGACCAGGACGGGCTATTCCACGTCAGAATGAACATGCTGCTCCTTGAACCTACTACTCCTATCGTGACTCCCATCACTCTCGCCCTTCACTTCAGAATTCAAAGATCTCCTCTCCACCCTCTTCTTGACCTCTTAGAATGTAACCTTCTCAATTTCCTTTCACATCGCCTTCCTCATAAACCTATCGCCTCGAGTGAGCCCAGCCGCACCAGCAACGTCGGGTCCTGCAGTAGCGGGTGGTTCATCGGATTCAAAGCCTCCAAACTCCTCCCGAACATCTTGTCCTACATCAGAAACCGCCCTTTCAACTCGAACCACTTGCCAACCCGTCTCTCAGCTTAGAACTACTAACCAACAGAGCCTCCTCCACTCCGCGAATCGACCCCAACCCAACCCTAATCTCCTCGTCAACGGGCAAGTCGTCCGACGAAAAAGCCACCTCACCTCCTCTATTCTCGACCCCAAAATCCCAATCCCAGACCTTCTTACCTCCGAAATCTCGTCTCTTCACCCCCAAAACGATGAAGAGGTCCGACGTTGGCGGCGGAGAGGTCCGAGGTTGGCTCGTGTGGGAGTGGGTGGCTAAGGTTGTGTTTGGGTTGTGATGATTTTGGGTTGTTTGTGGGGCTATTTAGTTGGGAGAAAATAATTAAAAAATGAAAATAGGAAAAAGACGCCGGTTTCCTAAAAATCGATGTGAAATTGTGAACTTTTCACGTTGGTTTTCACAAAATCACGTGAAATGGTAGACTTTTAAGGGTTTTCACGTCGATTTCCTAGAAACCATTGTATTTTCTCAACATATGACGTCGGTTTTTATGAAGCTGACGTAACATATACGTTCCACGTCGGTTTCTTGATGACCAACATGATATACCGACGTTAAACCTTATTTTTCCAGTTTTGTGTGCTATTTGTTTGCTCCATTTAGTTTGGTTGGAAAATGATAGCTTAACAAATTACCTTTTATAGGTTCGTGAAGAACGTACCGCAGCAACCAAATCAAAAGCAACCTCAATCACAAGATATACAACTAAAGCCACTTAATCAACTTAAATCACAACCAAACCAACCGCAACAACCAAATCAACTTAAATCACAACAACATAAACAACTAAAGCAATTTAACCAACCTAAAGTTCAATAACTTTACAGAACACGTCAACTTAGTTCAACAACACAACTAACACCAACACATAACACATTTCTTCACCATAGACCACCAAAACAACATCTTTACACAAAAGATTTCTCGCCCAAAACATGAATCACTCACAAAAGATTTCTTCACCACAAAATATCTTCACCCCCATCACCTAGATCAACCACTTCAGAATCAGCCCAATCACCACAAATGCACAAATGTGGATGACCATGTCCACTTTGTTCATGAAAATCTTCGATTCACCTACAAATTGCTTCAGGACACGAACGACGGTCCTTATCTCTAGCAGCAGAAGATGGTTCTCTCCTACAATATTCTTCAACTCCTCCACCTTCCTGTTTATTTCTTGATACTTCTCCAAGATCATGTCCTGGAATCTCTCCACATGCATCCGAACATTAGCAGCCTCATTGCCATCTATCCACTCAAAATAGGTACACTTTTGTTGTTCTGGCTCCTTCACATTTCATCAAACACTTAGTGGGGAACACACACAACATGAAGGGACACAAAATCAAGCAAAAGAATACTTTCCACTAATTGGGCAATGAAACAATTGACGACCGTACGACCACCCCTTCAACGTGTACCCACATCCCCATGTTGGTATGACTGGCCCAGACAAGACGGATCGATAGGGGGTATCTGATGGGTCTGTGGGAGTTATGGAGCTGGAGCTTGAGAAGAGATCAACCAACTGGAGCTTCGTCGGACTGGTATCGGTGGGGTGGTAGCTACTGGTGGTGTTGGTTTTCAAAGTGTTGGAGCTGGAGCTTGAGAAGAGATCAACCAACTGGATTTGGCTGTGCTTCCTATCCGGAGTTAACAAACCACCACCAGCCATATCGAGGGCGTATAAGATGGAAGATGGGACGACCGGAGGGAAGATGAGAAGGTTGTGCTACCTTTGGTTTATATGTAGAAGACAAGAAATGGAGAGGAAGATTAGTTAGGGGTAGGAAAAGATAACATATAGAGTTGGATGGCCGTTAATTGCATCCTCGCGTCATCACTCAAGTGTGGAACCCAGAAGCGGCACGGGTGTATTTGAGCAAAGAAGATCGACTTGTAGGTGCACCTACGACAATACCAAAAACTCAGGTACATATTACCAATTAGGTCACCTGGAAGGTATACAGTAGCAAAAAAACCTAAACATGAAATGGTCTTTCTACGTCGTCCCTCTCAAAACATACAGATTTGGTTATCCTAGTCATCCCTATACAAGTTGCACTCTATCCACGACATCATCTCCTCTTCGTTACGTCCACCTTTCGTATCATGCCTCCACCAGAAGCATTCACACTACTCCTTTTGTGCTCTTCATCACGATTCTACCTTTAGACGAACATCTTTTATTCTTTCTGCACCCCTTTGCACAGGTCTCCTCTTATTCATGTACTCTAACACCCTAATCAAGACTCAAGACACAGCAGTCAAACACAAACTATAAACAAGCGAAAAAAGGACATTAACAAAAATAGTCAATGCCTCAATTAAAAACATAATGTCAATATTAAGGTAAAGCGGAAGGGAAATACAAAAACTCTGAAATCCTACTACATCACTACTAAAAGATGAAAGGATCACATTAAATGAGCTCACTTATCCAGTCCTCGCGTCCCAAGCCCAAGTCACCTTCAGCCACCTACTGCGTCCCACCAGCACATGCACAAGCCACACCTGAGTCTCAAATCAAGACTTTATACACCACCCTTACCGGGCACCATACTAGACCACACCGACCATACAACTCACACTGGTCTCGTGTCCCTAGGTGACTACGCGTTCCAACTAGACCGAGTGTGCACCTGGACCCAACCGCACATCTAATCTACAAGACAACACTAAACCAACTCTCACGGCAAAACTGTCACACATCCCAAGGGGACCACACATCCCAATCAAGCTAGGTGTGCACCCTTGACAAAATTGCACATCTGATCCACATGCAACGCCTTATTCCATCCTTCTGCTCGAGCCTGTGAGCGACGCTCCCTAACAACCACTCATCACAAAGCGGGTGAGCTGACAAGATTTACATCCGGCTTCGAGAGTTGACCACACGCCCGAGTCCATGAGCAACACTCCTAATTATCCACTCGAAACAACGTTGGTGGACCCTCCAAAACCACCACAAGACAGGGGAAACCGTACCATCTAGTAATACGTGCCTCACACATCATCTTGTAATATGTGCATATTACCAATTACGTCACTACACGCCCGAGCCCGTGAGGCCAGCTCCAACAACCACTCTTCATGTCGTAGGTGGAGAACCGGTTCCACGAATCTCTCACAAATCACACATGGCAAGGGGTAAACGCAATTTACCCAAAAACTACGGGTGAACGACCACAACAATTCATATCTCATAACATCATAAGTTCCACTAAAGCAACAACAAATCGTAGAGATACATAATCTCAGGGGAAAATAGTAAATTTCCCAATTAATAAACTTTACTACGAAATCTGGAAATCCAACGGAAAACGGGTAATTTTCCTTAAATTAAGTTATTTCCTACAATTCTGCAAAGTCCGGGGTTTTTCCAATAATTATCCCAATTATTCATAATTTATACAAAACACAGAAGTCCAAGGTTTTTCCCGTAATATTTCCAGTTAAATACTTTCCATATATATAGTAAAGAAACCAAGGGCCTTATTGCAAAAATCACAACCCAACCATAATTGGCATTGCCGGTGCTGCTGGTGCCCCGACAATCCATGGATGGTCGGCCCGGCTGGCAACTGGCCAGCCGCACTCGTGGCTTCTTCCGCTCGATCTTCCCCAACCCCTCCCAGTCGCAACTCCGGCCAACCTCTCCTTCCTCTAACACCCCTAACTCCCCTCCCACCGATAGAACTGAAACAAATAGGGTAGGTGGCATACCTTTCGCGAGAGATCACCGGATCACATAACCGCCACTATAAATCACATCAATGTAACTACCACAGGGAAGTGTCAGGATGGGCACGGTCATCGACTGCTTCTTCAACTCCTAGAAGTTGCCTTCGCACTTCTGCGACTAGACAAACTTCACACCCTTCTTTGTCAAGGCTGTCAACGGAGAAGCGATTTTCAAAAAGTCCTGGATAAATTGCGATCTTTTGACCCCTCTGACCCTAATGTGACTTGATTGATCGTTTTAAATTTAACCGCAAGTGCACGGCCGCGTTGAAGCGGTGGCAAATACGGGTCGTCCACTGGGAGGTGTGTCGACACTTGGTTCGTGCGAAGGCAAGGGGTAAAGAAAGGAGAAAAGGATTGGTTACACTAAACTACACTAAGATGCAAATGGAAATGGAGATAAGCAATAAACTAAGCCCCAAAGGGGGTAGAGAAATAATGTGAACATAAAGAAGTGTGTGTGTGTTCATTAAGCTCCTCACAACATGTGGTGCATGAAATCATAAAACTACATCCAACTTTGCCTCTACATGAATTAAGATTTCACTACATCATTAAAACATACAAGACATTAATTGGAATGAAGCTACATGAACTCAAGTATAAAGACTATACCCTACTATGCCTCTACATGAATTAAGATTTCACTACATCATTAAAACATACAAGACATTAGCTAAGGTAAAGGCAACAAGAGCACATACATTACAAATTGTGTCTCCAATATTAACTTCATCCATATCCTAACCTTATCATTCCCCATAAAATAGGTCCACTAATCAAAGCATAAGCTAAGCTTCATTCAAGAGCATTAACATATCAAAGATAAGAGTGGAGACCCATTAGATGGTTATGGAAATCATATAAAGCTCAATGGATAAAAATAACACACACTTAATACACTACATGATTATATCACATATTTCTCCACCCCCCAAATGGGGATGGAACTACTCACTACTCATTACACTACTGATTAGACTAAGCAAAGAAAGCATAATACTGAAATGAAAGTTAACTAAGAAGGCAAGAAGCATTAAAGAAACATAAAAGGAAAGGAAAGACTAAACAAACATGCACAAATTAAAAGACAAGATTTAAAGAAACTAGAAGAATTATTTTATTAACAAAATGACTCACATTGAAGGTAGCATTCTTCTCCACCTTGAGTTTTTGCTTCAAGGCTCACTCCTTAGTAGAGAGAATGCCACCAAGCAATGGGTGATTACAATGGAAGGTGAAGAGTTCTATTTATAGGCATGGAAAGAGCTAATCCGGGACAATCCCCCGATGTGGGACTAAACCAATACCAAAAATACACTAAGCATACACTAATACACGTGCTACAGAAAACTAAACGGATTCTGGGCCATCTGGACCGCCAATTGGCGGTCTATATGGTTTAGATCCGTTTGGTTTTCTTTGTGGGCTTTGCTTGAAGTGTTTGTTGGTCTTGGATGCATCTGGTTGGTTTGTTGGAGGTCCGACCCGAATCCAATTGCTAAAATACTCCCCATGATGGTGTGAAGTATTCTGTTTTGCTCTTAGGTCCTTCTGTCTTGCATTCAGGTCCTTCTCCCTTGCATCTTGGTCCCCAGATCTCACAATTCAGTCCTTTTTCCCAGCTTTTGGGTCCTTTTATGCTTCATCTCTTCAAACCTATTTATTCCTGAAAACTAAACATAAAACTCGTCACGTAGCATTGCTTAGGTGTAAGATAATGGATATAAGGTACAAATATAAGCATGAAATGATGTCAATCAAATACCCCCACACCTAAGTTTTTGCTAGTCTCGAGCAAAACAAAGAAAGGGAAAACAAACGAGAAACAAGAAATCCTAACTCACTTTCGTAGGAATCACGGTTGCACTTAGCACGTGCAACAAGCCGTTAAACCTCTTTGTTGCCAAGGAGGAGGAGTGTTGTCTCCTGAGGGTTTTCAGCGGATATACCCACAAAATCCGAACAAGATGCATTATTCAATCTAGACCTCGACTCGTTGGAAATATTTTTGTCGATCAATGGACGCGGTAATGCTACGGGCCGACTCTATATAGGTGATCAGTCCACACTTCTACCCTAATGAACCATTCGTGCAAGTTAAATAAGGAATTATGTGAAAGACATGGACAACCTCAACATCCTCAAGTGCTACAAAGTGTAAAGTCCATTAAGGTTCTTATTTGCATTATCATATTTTTTTTCTTTTTGTTTCTTTTCACATTTTTTTTTCTTTTACTTTTTATTAGTTGGAGCTTCATTCTCCCAGGGTCAGGTTCCGTGCATCATTGCCCATGAGGACTTACACTATCACGTACACCTTTCCCCACATCTCCACATAGGGCAATCCCTACCACCCGTGTAACGGGAGTTCAGTCGGCGCATCCCAAGTCAGATGACTCGAAAGCACCAGGCACAAAGTCCCCTCAGACCTACTTTCCCGAGTGATAGGAGCCGTGCGAGAAGAGAGAACACCTACTCACTTATTTCTTATCTACACATGAACCAAAACCCCTACACTAATGTCTCACAACAGGATTTAGAGGGTCCTTGACTACAACAAACTTCCTTAAGTTAATAGACACGAATTATTGACTCACTAGGTTCAGGGTGGACTTCATTAAATGTTTGAGCACTGAAACCCTATGATTACTCACCCCCAAGGGAAAACTGGGGTGCATCCTAACGACTCGATAAATCCTAAAGCCACGTACTAGATATCCTAATGCATCAAGTTCAAGACAATTTTGGGAGCTTTCTTTTTACTTTGCCTCTCAACGGTTTTGCACATGCTAAACACACGCAAAACCCACAAAACATTTTCTTTCGAAAACACATGAAGATTTTGAAAGAAATGTGAAAATTTTGAAGCACTAGGCAAGCAAAAGAAGACAAGTCACCCAAGGATCATGGCAAGCAGATATATCGATATTAAATGCAGCACACGAACATGACCCTAAAAATGCAAACAAAAGAAAACAAAATCAAAAGAAAAGACTCGACTATGTACACACGTAAAACACCCCCCACACCTACTTCATGCATTGTCCTCAATGAATGCAAGCAAGATACTACATGGATTGCTGCATAAAAAGGAGAGATCTCACCACCATGAAGTACAAAGGGAAGTGCAAGGTCATGTTGATGGACATAACCCGAATTCCCTCAAAACCTGTGAGATGCTAAAGAAGGGATACAAATACGTCAAAGAATTGGGGCCCAAATACTCAAGGGTTGGGGCCCACAACAATCGATGCTCACTGAAGGAGTCTTTTATTGTACTTCTTCTTTTTTTCTTTTCTTTTCTCTTTTTTTTTGTTTTTTTTTTTTGTTTTTTTTATATAACTATGTACAAACATAAGTTCCCATCTTCATTTGTCAAAAGACATCAAATGGGAACCACAAGAGTGGGTCAATGCACTTTAAAAGGGAACTTGACACCACGCGGGGCCAGAATACTCATGTGTGGGCCCCCTTCACAAAGAGCACCAGATGAAATGAGAGGTTCATGAATTGGACGCAAAGGCGTCTCATTCAAAGGATCAAACTGAAAGAGCTTGAACCTGTCGAGAGTTTGGGAAATAAGGGGCAACGGAAGAAAAATATCTCCCGTTGCGGAACTGAAGTTATGATCATCAATCCAAACTCTCCAACCAACAGGCTGGTGGGTCGGAACGAGGTCAAGTACCTCGTTATGCATGTCCAACTCACCAGGAGAACAAGAAGTGGGTCTCATACCCAAAGTATCCTCCAAGGAACTCCTAATACCCTCATGAGCAATGTAGTTGTTTGATGTTCCATTATTTCCAAGATGATCAGGAACAATAGTGAGAGGCAAACTCTCATCAGGTTGTTTGAAATTGAGGGTACTAGGGAGCTCTTGCTCCACCAGAGGTGGGTCCTTAAGAGGATCAAAATGAAGATCATGTGGCTCAAGGGCCACGGGACAAAAAGATAAGGCACAATCTTGTGCCGACTCATAATGAAGCTGGTCCAAGTTATTCTCAATTTGAATCGAATCCTCCACTAAGTGATCGTGAATTGAAACCCCAAGTCCCTCAGACTGACTAGGAGTTTGACTTTGAAAGGTTGTGCTTTGAATTTGTGGATATGGTGGTGGTTCGATATCAAAAGAAGAATCCTCATGTTGACATGAAATGTCACTCTCCTCACGTTCACGTAATTGCTGCGACATTTGACTCACTTGCAGTGCCATATTTTGTATGGACTGTTGAGTGGTTTCCATGAACGTAAGGAAAGTTTGTTTCAAGGAATCAGGTATGTGGTCAACGATGAGGTCCAAGTCAGAGCTTGGGAAATTTTGAGGTTGGGTGTTGATTGGCTGAGAATGAGTCCAATGATTTGGAGTGGGGTGTTGGTAGAATTCTGGGTATTCGGGAGGAGGATACTGTGGTGGAAATGAAGTATTAGAATTTGAATACGAATTGTCTCCCCACGAATCCATCACTCTCGGATTGTACGCGGATGCGTAATGGTCATAATGAGCATTTTGGGAAAATGTATTCTCATACTCAGGCTCTGGGGGAACATAAGGACATTCCCCGATATTATGACCACTCAACCCACAACAATCGCACGGTATGGCTATTGGAGCCACTGGTGCACTCATGTCGTCTACCGCATGCATGAAAGAGGCCAAAGTTTGTTGCCCAGAGTATGATCCAACATAACTAGATGGAGATCTAGCCGTCGGTGCCTCTCTCATATCACCCCTATATGAAGATTGCTCAGTCACATAATGAAGATCATCCCAACCGTACGGGGTGTTAGTCTGAGCCACCCCAGGTTGCATGGGTCCGGAGTACCAGGGAGAATCGTCCTGGTCCCAACAATGATATGGATGGTCGCCCATGTAACCATCCATCTCAAGAAAAACTCTCGAGTCGATCACTCTCACCACCACGAGGCTAAGCTCGCAAAAAGTGCTCGACTCGACCCTAAAACGCTAACAGAGAGTGTAAAGGGGAGGAGACTATAACGTAGAAGAAGGTGAGAAGAAGATGACTCAGAGGAGAAGGGAAGAATCCCTAGAGCTAGCGAGGGTACAGGGTGAAGGTAGAAGCCTAACTAGCAAGCATGGCTCAAACAATGTAAGGCAATGGGTCCTTAGGCTAGACGACGCCTAACTTCAAGGTCACTAGCCTCGACACGCCTCACCTCCCTACAACGAGGACCACAATGCCCAGCAAGTGATACCAGATCCGGAGATCCAGTACCTCCTACTATCGACAAGGTAGGCAACGCCGATCAGGTCATGGCGGTCTCAACTAGATTACTCTCCTAGTGCGTCCGAATTCCTAGGGCCAATGTCTACTTGCTTTTAGTTAAGGCTTTACTTGAGTGTGCTTTTTGGGGCTAAGGGAGGGGTGATGAAATCCCCCACCTTATCTTTGAAGTCTATAGGTGATGCCCCTTAAAGATGTTTTGAAATCTTAGGCTAGAAAGCAACTCACCAAACAAGCACTCACCTCACTCTTGTTTCGATGCAAACCTTACTCACTAATGAATGTCCTAATGCATGAATGAGTGATAAGGAATGCGTACCTCGCTCCAGCAATCAACGACAAAATGTAAAGCAAAGAAAAGAAAGATGCACGCAAGGTCTACATATGATGCATGACCTAGATGGCAAGAAGTCTAATCTTTTGCTTTGAGTTTTATGGTCCAAGTTGATTAAAGGGGATTGAAATTAAATCTGGGAGCAAACTAAAGATCACAACATGCAAAATTGGGCTCCCAGATAACTAAAGTGAACAACATAACAACTGGAACAAATTTGAGAGCAATTGAGGCTCACCAGGCCGCCAATTGGCGGTCCCAGACCGCTGATTGGCGGTCACTTTGGGGTCTTTTGCTCTCCAATTACTCCAGTCGCTTCCCCTTGATCCTCAGGTTCCCTGCCACTAAGAAAAACTGAAAACAAAAAATTAAAAACCCCTCGAATCGTCCAAACCAAGGTCTGGACAGAGCACCTCCCTGGCAACGGCGCCAAAAACTTGATTGATCATTTTAAATTTAACCGCAAGTGCACGGCCGCGTTGAAGCGGTGGCAAATACGGGTCGTCCACTGGGAGGTGTGTCGACACTTGGTTCGTGCGAAGGCAAGGGGTAAAGAAAGGAGAAAAGGATTGGTTACACTAAACTACACTAAGATGCAAATGGAAATGGAGATAAGCAATAAACTAAGCCCCAAAGGGGGTAGAGAAATAATGTGAACATAAAGAAGTGTGTGTGTGTTCATTAAGCTCCTCACAACATGTGGTGCATGAAATCATAAAACTACATCCAACTTTGCCTCTACATGAATTAAGATTTCACTACATCATTAAAACATACAAGACATTAATTGGAATGAAGCTACATGAACTCAAGTATAAAGACTATACCCTACTATGCCTCTACATGAATTAAGATTTCACTACATCATTAAAACATACAAGACATTAGCTAAGGTAAAGGCAACAAGAGCACATACATTACAAATTGTGTCTCCAATATTAACTTCATCCATATCCTAACCTTATCATTCCCCATAAAATAGGTCCACTAATCAAAGCATAAGCTAAGCTTCATTCAAGAGCATTAGCATATCAAAGATAAGAGTGGAGACCCATTAGATGGTTATGGAAATCATATAAAGCTCAATGGATAAAAATAACACACACTTAATACACTACATGATTATATCACATATTTCTCCACCCCCCAAATGGGGATGGAACTACTCACTACTCATTACACTACTGATTAGACTAAGCAAAGAAAGCATAATACTGAAATGAAAGTTAACTAAGAAGGCAAGAAGCATTAAAGAAACATAAAAGGAAAGGAAAGACTAAACAAACATGCACAAATTAAAAGACAAGATTTAAAGAAACTAGAAGAATTATTTTATTAACAAAATGACTCACATTGAAGGTAGCATTCTTCTCCACCTTGAGTTTTTGCTTCAAGGCTCACTCCTTAGTAGAGAGAATGCCACCAAGCAATGGGTGATTACAATGGAAGGTGAAGAGTTCTATTTATAGGCATGGAAAGAGCTAATCCGGGACAATCCCCCGATGTGGGACTAAACCAATACCAAAAATACACTAAGCATACACTAATACACGTGCTACAGAAAACTAAACGGATTCTGGGCCATCTGGACCGCCAATTGGCGGTTCCAGACCGCCAATTGGCGGTCTATATGGTTTAGATCCGTTTGGTTTTCTTTGTGGGCTTTGCTTGAAGTGTTTGTTGGTCTTGGATGCATCTGGTTGGTTTGTTGGAGGTCCGACCCGAATCCAATTGCTAAAATACTCCCCATGATGGTGTGAAGTATTCTGTTTTGCTCTTAGGTCCTTCTGTCTTGCATTCAGGTCCTTCTCCCTTGCATCTTGGTCCCCAGATCTCACAATTCAGTCCTTTTTCCCAGCTTTTGGGTCCTTTTATGCTTCATCTCTTCAAACCTATTTATTCCTGAAAACTAAACATAAAACTCATCACGTAGCATTGCTTAGGTGTAAGATAATGGATATAAGGTACAAATATAAGCATGAAATGATGTCAATCAGTGCCTTCTATTGTGTCTCTGCGTCAATCTTCTCTCAGACCACCAATTTTTTTTCCTTTGACATGATGTGCCACACGAATGTCATGCTATCAAGCCAAACTCACACATTAAGTACTTGGCATACAATTGTTGTTCTCTTAGTACCTGTAGTGATGTCTGCAGATGTTGTATGTGTGTCTCATGATCCGGTGAGTAGACCAGGATATCATCCATGAATACTATCACAAACTGATCCAAGAACAACATAAAAGCCATGTCCCTCAAATCCATGAAGTTGCAGGTGTGTTTGTCAGTCCGAAGGACAACTCTAGAAACTCATAAAGTCCATATCACGTGTGAAATGCTGTCTTTGGCACATCCTCATTTCTGATCTTCAACTGATAATATCAGGATCTCAAGTCAGTCTTCGAGAAGACCTTCGTAGTCTTTAACTGATCAAACAGGTCATCAATCCTCGGCAAAGGGTAACGGTTCCTGACAGTCACCTTGTTCAACATCCGATAATCGATACACATCCTCAAGGAGCCGTCTTTGTTCTTCACACATAGGACCGAGGCACCCTAGGGTGAAACACTTAGCTGAATGAATCCCTTGTCCAACAACAATCCTGCAACTGAACCTTTAGGTTAAACAACTAAACAGGGGTCATCCGATACGACGCCTTAGGTTGAGGTATAGTACCAGGAAGCAAGTTGATAGAAAACTCAATCTCTCGATGCAGAGACAATCCTACAAGGTCCTCTAGAAACACATTGGCAATATCCCAGATTGTCTCCACATCCTCCAGGTTGGTCTCTAACTCTCAGTCAACACTGCGCTCGCCAGAAATGCTGCACACCATCGACTCAACCGTTTCTTTGCCTTTAGTGCAGAAATGATGATGCGACCCTCCCTGCTGCGCACGCCACAGATTACCAAACACTGCCCCACTACCCTCAGAATCAAAATCTTCCACTCCCAACAATGAACTTGCACGTCATAATGATATAACCAGTCCATTTTGAGTATCCCGTCAAAGTCCACCACCAGTAACAACACAAGATCAACTGGGAAGCTCTCGTCACCCGACACAATCGACACGCCAACTAGAAACTTCCTGAGCACAAGCCTCTCTCCTATATGGGTGCAGACCTCGAGACGGGTGGTCAAGGGGGCGAAGGTCCACAAGACTCAATGATTGACATCATATCTTGCATATATTTGTGCCTTATATCCTCTATTTTGAACCTAAGCATTGATACATAAGGGGTTTAATGTTTAAGTTTCAGGATTAAACAAGGTTGAGAAGATGAGACACAAAAAGGACCTGAATGCAAGAAAAAGGATTGAGTGATGATACTTATGGACTGACATGCCAGAGGGAAGGACCCGAATGTAAACCAAAAAGACCTAGAAGAAAATTGATCAGTAGCACATCATACATTGAATTCATGCTATATATCCTTTATTTTACCCCATATTTGTGCTACTCGAGTGTTTGTTTGACGTGTTTCAGGGTTTAGGCAATAACAAAGAGAACAGAAGAGAAAATGACCTAATCACAAGAAGAATGGACTGATTTGGAAGGTTCTGGACCTGTTTGTAAAGCCCAAGGACTAGATTGTAACTCAAGAAGGACTCAAGTGCAAACCCAGAGGGACTTAAGTGTAAAGAAAAATATGTCAGTTGCAAAAGTCCAGAATCTCCTGAACTTGAGGAGTAATTCGACAATTAAAATCAAACGGGCTCGAACTAACAGCTCCGGGATCACCTCACGTGTTTATTATGTGAACTAAAGCCGTGGTTAAAATTTGGAGTCAATCAGAGAAAATTGATCCGCTAGTGACGGATTAAATTCCACCATTGGCGGATCCGATTAAGAGTTTGGCTCTCAAATTTTGGTCGTGGGTCAGGTTGTCGGTTCAGAGCATTCCAGAACCTCCAGATCTGATCTACAATCATCTGATTATGCCCAGATCCATTCAAACCCTCTAAACTTCTATAAATACACTTGTAATGCCTCCTTTCCTCTTCTTTCTCCCACCCCTATTAGAGTAGGTTTTAGTTTCCTGTTGTAGCAGTGTAAGTAAGGGGGTTGGATAGGAGCAAACATTGTATTTTTATTTCTTAATCTAGTTTAGTTCTTGTTCTTCACATTAATGTTTACTTTGATGCAATTTCTTTTATGTTGTTGTTTGCTTAATCTTGTTTTTTCTTCATTTACATTATTGGTTTATGTTGTTTTCATGCTTTCTTTAGTTTAGATATGAGTAGAGAGTAGTTCATTGCCATTGAGGGGTGGAGCAGAAGGTGGTGTAATTATGTGATGTATTAGGCGTGTGTCAATCCTACCTTTGAAACTCACATGATTTCCTTAACCATCTAATGAGATTTCACTCTTATCTTTGATGTGCTAATGCTTTTGAGTGATGCTTAGCACATGCTTATATTAGTGGGCCTATTTTTGGGGAATGATGATATGAGGATAAGGATGGAGTGGAAGAAGGGAACATGATATGTGCTTGCATGTGCTCATGTTGATTTTATCTTAATTAATGTCTTGTATGTTTTAATGATTGTGATAAATATTAGTTCATGTGGAGACATAGTTGGATTTGAGTCATGATGCATGAGAACATATTAGTTTCATTTCAATTATTGTCTTGTATGTTTTAATGATAAAGTTTTATCTTATTTCATGTGGAGGAAAAGTTGGAGTTGAGTTTTATGGATTTCATGTATGACATGTTTTGATGAGCACATTTGAACAAACACACACATATTTTCGCACTTACTTTCTCTCTCTACCCCTTAAGGGGTTTAGTTTTATTGCTTCTTTTCCGATTTCTTTCGCATTGTAGTATAGTGTAGTTGATTTTAATCGGCCACTGGTGGCTCTGGTGCGTGATTTTTTAAATCTGTTTCAACTGGAGCTTTGTTTTCCTATTTAAAGTTTTTTTCCTGTCACTGTTGATGCTATGCATGCTCTGTTTCAGTGTTAAAAATTAATTTGGCGTGCATGACCCCTTGTTAAGACAACTTCGACCATAAAACTCAAAGCAAAATATTAGACTTATTGTCATCTAGGTCATGCATCATTTGTAGACCTTACACGTATTTGTCTTTTTTTCTTTACATTCTTGTTGTCGATTTCTGGCGTGAGGTACGTTCACCCGATCTCTCATTAATGCATGTTTAGATCATGCATTTGTTAGTAAGGTGCATTGTAACAAGAGTGATGTGAGCGCTTGTTTGATGAGTTGCTTGGTAGCTTAAGATTTCAAAATATCTTTAAGGGGCACCACTTATAGTTTTCAAGATAAGGTGGGGGATTTCATCACCCCTTCGTTAGCCCCAAAAACCACACTTAAGTGAAGCCTTAATCTAAAATCAAGTAAACATTGGCCATTAGGACTCGGGCGCATTAGGAGTGTGATCCGATCAAAACCGTGATAGCCTGATCGGCGTTGCCCACTTTGTCGATAGTAGGAGAGACGAGAACACCAGATCTTGGCTCACTTGTTGGGCTATGTGGTCTTCGTCGTATGGAGGTGAGGCGTGTTGAGGCCGCGTGAGGTCGAAGTTAGGCGTCGTCTAGCTTAAGGACTCATAGTCAGCCTAAGCTTGTTTGAGCCGTGTTTGCTAGACTAGGCTTCTACCCTCACCCTCTACCCACGCTAGTTTTAGGATTCTTCCCTTCTCCTCTGAGTCATCTTCTTCTCACCTACTCATACGTTCTAGTGTCCTCCCCTTTACACTCTCTGTTAGCGTTTTAGGGTCGAGTCGAGCACCTTTTGCGAGCTTGCCTCGTGGTGGTGAGAGTGGTCAACTCGAGAGTTCTTTGTCGAGATGGGTGGTTACATGGGAGACCATCCATTTCATTGTTGGGACCATGAATATTCTCCCCGGTATTTGGGACCCATGCATCTGAAAGGAATGTGTTCTAAAAGTTTTACTTTTAAATGTCAATTATTATGAATTGAATGAGAAATCATTTTGTTCCTTGTTTATGTTATTCGTCTTTTAGAAGTGTTAAGGAAGAGGCTCTTGGTCCTTAACCGTAGAGCTCTAAAAGATATTGGTTTACATAAAACAAAAGATATTCACAATCATGGTAATTAACATGGGACATTAATTACCGAGTTAAGATTGTCGTGTTGGTCATAGATCATTGTAGCTCTACAAGTGAGTGACAACACGGGTACGTAAAAGAGGAAAATACTACTTCTGTATACCGAATTGACCTAATAAGCAAAATATTATAGAAGTGTGTTTCTGTGTCATTAATATTTTACTGTGTCATTGGTCCTTTGATATGATACTTATATCCGATCACTTAAGGAGTGCTTAATTAGACTAGTGTCTTAAGCTATCAATGAGTGTAGTGCAAAGGCATTAGTTGGTTAAGTATGACTTTTGATGGAGAAAATAGTTAGTCAAAAGATTATCATTGCCCCTCTTAATTGAGTGATGATATTAGTGGGTCCCTTGATAAAGTAAAGTTATAATGTGCACAATGTGATTTGAGTTAAGTCACATATTTATAACTAGCTTAAAGAGATCAAGAAATGAATACTAATACAAAGATGACACAATACTACTTTGTGTGTATTCATAATATCATGATGAAAGGGACGGACACAAGTGGTGCACTCCATCACTAAATGGATCGGGTTTTGGTTCGAGTGGAATTAAGACATCTAACTAATTGGGAGCTATAATGTGTAGCTAGATACCACTTATAGCTTGTGATATTAAGCTCTTAATATCACTGCCAACTTAGTCTAGATCCTCCTATAGGTCACACCGCAAAAACCGGGAAACAAGAAGTTTGATTTTTGGTTCATATGATGTGTCGGGTGTCTTATAGAAATAAGACACATGTGGTGAACAAGTAAAATCCATTATGTTGTGATATATAACATAATTAGAATCATAATAAATTCATACGAGATGCATATATTATGGGGTGCAATAATTTATTGTTGCATAGGATAATATATTGCATAAGTTGTGAATTTGCTAAAACCCCCTAAAGTTTAAATTTTGTTGGAAATAAATCCAAAATTTGAAAAGGCAAAATCGGGTAAAAGTTCGGTAATCCGTTAATGGTTCGGTCAATCGAAGGTTCTGTGGATCGATCAACCGAACGTGGAACGGATGGTCAAAATTGATTGACCGAACTTGACCAAAGTGCCTCGAGTTCTGGTTCGGTATACCGAACCAGGAACAGTCGATCGAACAATGTCCAGTTTTGATATTTTTGGTTAACCGAATCGCACTCGGTTTTAGACGTGGGTTCGTCCGATCGGTGAAGGAGAATTTTTCTCCTTAAGAATCGGTCATCCGTCTAATGCACGGTAAACCAAACGTGACATATTCAGTTAACCGAGTGTGACTCGGTAAACCGAACCCCGATCGATTTTCTGCCTTTGATAATTAAGAGATTAATTTGATTGATGGTTGGATTAGCTCCAAACTTGGTCAAACGTTTTGTGGATGCATGTAATGCATTATGGAATTAGTTTGTGAGAGAAAATGTCAAGAGAACATGACTTAAGAATAACCATGATTGAGAGTAAGATTAGAGCCTATAAATAGGTCCTTATTCTCCTTAATTATGTTAGATGTTTTTGCTAATTATTTTCTCTCCTAATTCACCACAAAAAGCCACGAAAATTCTCTTAGTTTTCTAAGTCTTTGGAAGGAGAAATCTCAGAGATTAAGGAAGGGGTTTGTAGCTAGATTCTAAGCTAGTTTGGAGATTGATTGGCTAGCTTCTTTCTCTCCAACCTTGTTTAGGGTTTTGGTGAACACTCGGAGGCATCCGGTGCAACGAGAAGCGACGATCGTCTTCCTTAACGTCTCTGGAATATCAAGAAGTTTTAGAGAACTTCTAGGTATGAATTTCGGAGTCCCTTGTGTTTGTTTTAATAAAGTTTTGAAACTAGTTATTGAAACAAACTGATGCATGCATGAAACAAATCATAGAAAATTGTAATTGATCCTTATTGTGCATACAAATTTCGAAAATATATATGTGCAGTTAAACTAGAAATCTCATCATGGTTGGGAGAATTTTAATGTTTAGCTGAGCAATTTTCAAATTGGGGTAATATGAGAGAGGCACCGACTGCTAGACCACCATCTTGTTATGTCAGATCATATGTCGGTCAACAAATTGAGACATTACAAGAACATTTCACCTCTTTCATGCATGTAGTGACGACATGAGTGCACCGGTGGCTCCAGTAGCCCTACCATGTGACTATTGTGGGTTGAGTGGTCATGTTATCGGGGAATATCATTATGTTCCTCCAGAGTCTGAGTATGAGCATACCTTTTGCCAAAATGCTCTATGTGACCTTTACGCATCCGCCTACAACCCAAGAGGGATGGTTTCATGGCGAGACAATATTGATTCAAATTTTTATACATCATACCCACCCCCTTCATTCTCCTCCTGAATACCCATATCCCCACCAGCCACCACCCATGACCAATCATTGGACTCATTCTCATCTCATAAACACTCAACCCCAAAATTTCCAAAATTCGGAATTGGACCTCACAGTTGACCACATATATGATTCCTTGAAACAAACTCTCCTTACGTTCATGGAAATTGGTCAACATTCCATGCAAAATCTGGCAATGCAAGTGAGTCAGATCACGCAACATTTACGTGAACATGAGGAGGGTAACCTTTCTTGTCAACCTGAGGATTTATCTTTTGATATCGAATCACCACCACATCCAAAAATTCAAAGCACAATCTTTCAAAGTGAAACTCCTAGTCAGGATGAGAGACTTGGGGTTTCAATTCACGATCACTTGGTGGAGGATTCGATTCCAATTGAGAATAACATGGACCAGCTTCGTTATGAGTCGGCAAAGGATTGTGGCTTATATTTTTGTCTCGTGACTCTTGAGCCACATGATCTTATTGTTGTGCCTCTTAAGGAGTCTCCTATGGTTGAGCAAGAGCTCTCTAGTACCATTAATTTCATACAACCTGATGAGAGTTTTCCTCTCATTATTGTTCCAGATCATCTTGGAAATGAAGGAACATCAAACAACTACATCGTCAATTAGGGTAGTGGGAGTTCCTTAGAGGATACCTTGGGTAAGAGGTCCACTTTCTGTTTGCCTGGGGAGTTGGATATGCATAACAAGGTTCTTGACTTCGTTCCGACCTACCAGCCTGTTGGTTGGAGAGTTTGGATTGACGATCATAATTTTAGTACCGCAACGGGAGAAACTCTTCTTCTGTTGCACAATTTTTCCCAAACTCTTGAGTGGTTCAAGCTCTCTCAGTTTGATCCTTTGAATGAGACAGCTTTGTGTCTAATTCACTAACCTCTCCTTGCATTTTGTGCACTTTGTGAGGGGGCCCACGCATGAGTATTTTGGCCCCACGTGGTGTCATGTTCTCATTCCAAGTGCATTGACCCACTTTTGAGGTTCCCATTGTGGGATCGTGAGGGTCTCTAATTCTAATCACTATTAGGGTAATTACCTACTTGTTTAATTAATCAAGAATATGCGGTGGAATTTAAACAAATAAGCAAGCAAGCAAGGTATATAAGCAATCCACAATTAAGACAGGGGGATTTATATAGAGGTTCAACACCCCATCGGCGTCCTAGTCCTATCTTGCAAGCTCTGCTCGGATCACCGAGCTCCGCTCATGACTTCAGTAACCACTCCCCGTTCCGGGCCAAGAGAAAATGCCTTTACACCACAAGCTCCGCGAACATCCTCGCAAGCTTGACTTTCTTCTCTCACAATCCGAGAGGAACACTTCAGGCTTCAACCGAAGTCCTTGCTTCTTTACAACTGAGAAGTTGAGTGGAACACACTCTCTAACTTGAGCACACTTAGCTTAGGATGTGGAATTGATGCTAAAGTGTGGAAGTTTAGGCCTAGAGAGTAGATTTGGGGATTGGGAGACTTGGGAGTTTCTCTTAGGTGTATATGACAATAGGAACTGTAAGAGTTGTGTAATTGTGTCATAGGAACACCTATTTATAAGCTCCTAAGTGAGTTATAGTCGTTGGGACAAGTTTGTGGAAGAAACACAAAATAGCAAATTGTAGGACCCAAAACCGAGTGAGTTCGGTCGACCGACTTGGGCAGTTCGGTCGACCGTTAGGCAAATTTGAACTCGGTTCGGTCAACTGATAAATGTGCGGTCGACTAGATCAGGCTATAACTTAGGTACACTTAAGTTATTGGTCGAACACTGAATAGGGTTCGGTCGACCGAAAACTAACAGGCTCTTCGGGGTTGACAAACAAGATCAAATTCGGTCTACCGAAACAAGGTCCACGGTCTACCGAAAACCAACATGCAGTTTGGGTTTGTCGAGTTATCTTAAGTTCGGTCGACCGAACAAGGTCCTCGGTCGACGGATAGGAAAATGTGTTTTTGGGGTATTTCAAAAACTACAAATACGACCGTTGGGTATAAAATGACAAAACAAACGGTCGAAAAATTGTGTTAACTCGGTCGACCGAAAAGGTCTGGACGGTCGGCCGAAACTAGGCAGTAAAACACTAACTGGGTAATTGATCACTCGGTCGACCGAATGTGGGCAGACAGTTCAGGTTAAGTGTTTAGTGTTTTCCGGTCTAAGTTTGGGTGATCTAATGAAGTCAAAATTATATGAAATTTTGTGTGTGACTTCTATAAGGAACCTAGTGTGTGTTTGAGTACGTTTTAACTCAAGTATGCCCAATTACACAAAGTTCCTAAAACTCAAAAGAAATGCAAATTACATGTCTTCAAATGAGCTTGATTACATGTCTTGACTTGATTTCCATTCTTCATTGAGTCTTGATCACCTGTAGAAGTTAGCACATAGCAATATATATGCAATGCAATATGTGTTCTACTCTACATTGATTATAATTAAGATTAGGTTGATTAAATCATCAAAACATAGTTTAAGGCCAAAAAGCCAACACCCATTTGATCTCATTTGACAAATGAAGATGGGAAGTTATATTTGTACATAGTTATATTTCAAAAAAAAAGAAAAAAACAAGAAGACTTCAAAAGTGAGCACATCTTGTTGTGGGCTCCAACTCCTGTGTATTTGGGTCACATTTGTTTCACGTATTTGTCTCTCTTCTTTAATATTTCACAAGTTTTGAGGGAAATTAGGGTTTGTGTCCGTCAACATGACCATAGGACTTTCCTTATGCCTCAAAGTTTGGTGAGATCTTAACTTTTTCATGCAAAATTCATGTAGTAGTATCCTTCTCACATTCATTGAGGACAATGCATGAAGTAAGTGTGGGGGAGTGTTTTACTTGTGTGGAGTCGAGTCTTTTTCATTTAGTTTTTTCGTTTTCTTTTGTTTGTGTTGTTAGGGTCATGATAGTGTGCTGCATTTAATATCGATATACTTGTTTGCCATGATACTTGGGTGACTTGTCTTCTTTAGCTTTCCTAGTACTTTAAATTTTTGCATTTCTTTCAAAATCTTCATGTATTTGCGAAAAAAAATGTTTTGGGATTTTGCGTGTGTTTAGCATGTGCAAAACCGTTAAGAGGCAAAGTAAAAAGGAAGCGTCCAGAATTGACTTGAATATGATGCATTAGGATATCTAGTACATCGGCTTTAGGTTTATCTAGTCGTAAGTATGCACCCCGGTTTTCCATCAGAGGGAGAGTAATCATAGGGTTTTAGTACTTAAATAAAGAAAGAAGTCCACCATAAACCTAGTGAGTCAATAATTCGTGTCTGTTAGTATAAGGAAGTTTGTCATGGTCAGGGACCCTTAAACTCCTTTTGTGAAACTGTAAGTGTAGGGGTTTTGGTAAATGTGTAGATAAGAAATAAGTGAGTATGTGTTCTCACTTCTAGCACAACTGGGGAATGATGAAATGAGGATAAGGATGGAGTGGAGAAGGGAACAAGACATGTGCATGCATGTGCTCATGTTGACTTTATCTTGATTAATGTCTTGTATGTTTTAATGATTGTGATAAATCTTAGTTCATGTGGAGACATAGTTGGATTTGAGTCATGATGCATGAGAACATATTAGTTTTATTTCAATTATTGTCTTGTATGTTTTAATAATAAAGTTTTATCTTATTTGATGTGGAGGCAAAGTTGGAGTTGAGTTTTATTGACTTCATGTATGACATGTTTTGATCAGCAAATTTGAACATGCACACATACACATATTTTCGCATTTGCATTCTCTCTCTACCCCCTAAGGGGTATAGTTTTATTGCTTGTTTTCCGATTTCTTTCGCATTGTAGTGTAGTTTCAACATTAATTTCTTTTTCTTTCCCCACTTGAGTATTGTGAATCCGACTCGCACACACTCCTTCTGGATCGACTCGTGCTTGCCACCGCTTCAACAAAGCCATGCACTTGCGGAAATTTAACTGATTCAATCACAAATCAAGAAATTCCACACCTTCATGAGGAATATTTTGGCAATTTGATTCGGGCCTAAACTCCAACAACCAACTCGGTTGCACTACACATGAAGAAATCAACACAACAAAATAGTCTAAAAATTGGGACGCGATCCAAGCCTTATAGACCGCCAATTGACGGTTGATTGACATCATTTCATGCTCATATTGGTATCTTATATCCATTATCTTACACTTAAGCAATGCTACGTGACGAGTTTTATGTTAAGTTTTCAGGAATAAAGAGGTTTGAAGAGAAGAGCCATGAAAGGACCCAAAAGCAGGAAAAAAAGACTTAATTATGAGACCTGAGGACTAAGATGCAAGGGAGAAGGACCTGATCGTAAGACCGAAGGACCTAAGAGCAAAACAGGAAACTCCACACCATCATGGGGAGTATTTTGCCAATTCGATTCGGGTCGGAGCTCCAACAAGTCAAGTAATCGCATCAAAGACCAACAATACCAGAAAGAAAAGCCCACAACAAATTCCAACGCGATTCGATGTTTTTGGACCGCCAATTGGCGGTCCATATTACTCAGGATCCGCCCAAATTTCTCCTGGACTTGAATTAATGTTCGTTTAGGCTATTTTTGGTATTGGTTTAGTCCCACATCGGGGGATTATCCCAGATTAGCTTTTTCCATTGTATCCATCTCTCTTTTTGGTGGCATCTTCCCTACTAAGAGTGAAGCCTTGAAGCAAAACTCTGGTGGAGGAAGAGCTGCTTGTAATTTGAGTGAGTTAATAATAGATGTTTTCTTTAGCTTGTTAATTCTTGCTTAGTTGATTTCCTTTTATGTGTTTGCTTTGTTGCTTGTTTTGTTTAATGCTTCTTTAATATTTCTTGCTTGATTAGTGTAGTTTCATTTCAGTATAATGCTTCATTTTATTAGAGTAGTTAGTTTAAATATGTGTGAGTAGCTCCATCCCTATTTGGGGGGGGTGGAGAAATATGTGATATAATCATGTAGTGTATTAAGTGTGTGTTATCTTTATCCCTTGAGCTTTATATGATTTCCATAACCATCTAATGAGTTTTCACTCTTATCTTTGATATGATAATGCTCTTGAATGAAGCTTAGCTTATGCTTTGATTAGTGGACCTGATGAGAATTAAATTTATACCATAAGTGCACGGCGTCAATGAAGACGTGGCAAGTACGGGTCGAACACAAGGAGGGAGAGATTTGTTATTTGTGTGATTTACGATTGGGGGAAAGAAGGAGAGAATAATAAATTTGGTTTTTGAGATTTTTGGTTTTAATTATCTAAAGCAAGAAACATGAACAAATAAAAATAAAACAAGAACAAAGATGGTGAATTCCGTTGGGTGGAGGTTCAGATATAGGGTTTAGATTAGAGAATTCAGAAACTTATAATAAATCATGTTAGTTATGAAGCATTACATGATAAATGATTTAACATAAACTCAAGTAATCAAAATATACTAATCACGAAATTAAAATAATAACTTTATTCTCTTCTCATCACCCGAAATCCATCACCTCCACCCTAAGGAAAGAGTTAGAAACTCATAGAGGGAGGAAGAGGAGGGGTCCTAGAGGAATTACAAAAGAAAACTAAAAACAAGAAATAAAATAACAGAATTTTATTGCTAAAGAGAAGAACAAAAACTAAGACTAAAATTAAGAACATAAAACTAAGAACCTAGAATTAAAAACTAAGGTTAAAATTAAGAAGATCCTCTACAACATCGTTTCAGGGCTATTTATAGCCGATACAATGAACTTAGGTATACAATAGGAAAGTACACGCGTCAACACGCAACCGGTAAAAAATTTAGAGCATGGATATAATTTGGTGCGGCGGATTCACCGCATTTTGTACATAAGGTGCGGTGGATTCGCCACCTTTTTAGCTCCGATTTAATCCAGATTTTTCTTGTGTGTTTATGGTATGATTTCAATATCCTTTGCGCGTCTGGATTGATTCTTTCCTTTCTTTTGAGCTCCGACTTTATTTCTTTATATATTTGGAGATCCACATTGATTTTTCTTTAGATTTTCTCCATAATAATAAAAGCTACTCGTAATTTGCAATTAGGTCCTTGGCTTTTTGCAGTTAAGTCCTTGTCTACTTTTGTGCTTAAGTCCTTGTCTTTTTTGTAATTAGGTCTTGAATGCTTTTATGCTTGGATGCATTTCCATTTGAAACCCGATAATCTTGAACTTGGTCTTTATGACAGGAATGAGTCTCTTGCACGCATTTATGCTCGGGATATAGGTAATTTGTATTCAGGTCACTGTATTCTGTAAATAAGACTAAACACATACCTTAGTAGCATTTTTTGATATAAAATTAATCTAAATGAAAGACATATGATGCAATGTATGCAATGCATCAAATACCCGCACACCTAGATTTTGCTAGTCCCTAGCAAAACAGAATATAAGAAAAATGAAAACAGGGAAATCCTAACTCACTTTCGTAGGAATCACGGTTGCACTTAGCATGTGCAACAAGCCTTTAAACCCCCAAGTTTCCTCAGAGGACGATTTTGTCTCGTGAGGGTTTTCAGTTGACACACCCACAAAGTCTTAATTCAACATTTCATTAATAGCTCTCAATATCTCCACCTCAACCTTATACATCTTACTTAGAATTCTTGCATGCCTATTATATAAGTCTAACTCATAATTTTTTTGACTTGGTCTTTGTTTCTCCAACATTCACACCACTAACCCTTCTACACATGATATCACTTAAATTATTTTGCACGCCTCCTCTGGTGGTGAAGTATCATTTGGATCAACCATGACATGGATAATTCTTTTAGCTTTGGGCCTTGAGTTTTTTTTTCTTTTCTTCCGTGAGTCAACACATTTGCTTTTTTGACACTTTTACCCTTTTTGCATTCGTGTAGCGAGTTTGGTCGATAATCCCGAGCTGGCAGACTCAAGTTACCGGGTTTCAAGATACCCCTACGGACCAGTGACTCAAAGGCTTGGGCTTTTGTAATCATTTTGCAGAATGTGCTTTCCTCACTTTATTCCTTTATTTTTACTTTTATTTTCCTCAAGGCTTAATTGCTATTAGAAGTCCACACTTCCCGGTATATTTTCCTCAACCTCTGCTTTTTATCAACCACTTCAAAGATTTGATTCATCCAATTTAAGTGCATACATGTCTTAAGGGGTAATGGGTTATTTCTTTGGAACTTAGATTTATGTCATAGTTTCTACAAGTAGAACTATATAATAAGGAACAAAAAACTCAATGCAATTTGTACTCGGGTTTTGGTAGTTCAATATTAAGCTATGTCATGAAACATTGATTTTTTTTAAGAACAGAATTTACATAGATATATATATAAACACCCCCACACCTAAATCATGCATTGTCCTCAATGTATGCAAATATAAAGCAAATGCACTTATTACCTTGGTGAACTGCGGTGGAAGGATGGAATTTGCTCAAAGTCAACCATAGTCTGAACTGGATTGAATGACACCATATTGGTGCATGTATCCAGTTGAATTGTTCCCCATGTTGCAATGAGAGTCCTGAGTCACAGGTTCCACACCCCTCACATAAATTGGTTCTCTTATTTGCTCGAGTGATGGTGGGTGTGTAGATGAATTCCTCCCCTTTTTCTTACTTCCTTTTTGATTTTGTGATGATTCAGAAATCTTATAGATACGCGATTTCATCACAACATCACTTTGATTGCATATTATTTCTGGCTCACTATCAATATGAAAGATATTAAATTCAGCTTTTAAGTTCCCAAAAGATAATTGCATGAGCCCATTTCGACAGTTTATCAATGCTTCAGAAGTGGCTAAAAAGGGTCTGCCTAGAATTACAGGGATTTGTCGATTAGGATTTACAACATGTGCGGTATCTAGTACGACAAAATCCACTGGGTAAATGAAGTCACCAACCTTGATCAAAACATCCTCTACTATACCTCTTGGTTTCTTAATAGGGCAATCAGCAAATTGAAGGGTTGTCTTAGAGGGTTTTAGTGGACCAAGGTTCATTTGGTCATAGACAGAGTACGGGAGTAGGTTAACACTAGCACCAAGGTCTAGAAGGGCTTTGTTGATAAAAGTATCTCCTATTGCACATGAAATTGTGGGACATCCAGGATCCTTATATTTTATAGGAGACGAGTTTGACAGGATAGAGCTTATGTTTGCAGTTAAGAATGCCTTCTTTGGTACGTTGGTTTTTCTCTTTTTAGTGCACAAATCTTTTAAGAATTTAGCATAAGCAGGTATTTGTTGAATCATATCTAAGAGTGGAATATTCACCTTAACTTGCTTAAATACTTCCAAGATTTTCTCTATTTGTGCACTTGAGTTCTTTTTGAGTCTATTGGGGAACGGAGCTTTAGGAACATAGACTCGCTCAGGTTGAGCTATGGGTTCAGGTTGAGTAGGTGGGTTGGGCGTTTCAGATTGGACGTCAGGTTCAATTGTTAGGTCATATGTGGTTGCTTGATGGCTAGATTGATTAGATGTTCTAGGATTTACCACATTGTTATCAACTTGTCTTCCGGACCGTAATGATACTACGACATTTATTTGTTGGAACGGTCCTTCCTCATTAACCATTTGAACCGGTCTAGGGTTGTTATTTCTTGAAGGTGGTTGATAGGGCTGATATTGATTATTAGATCTTGGGTCACCTCAGGTTGACTTGGAAACCGACCCTTTTCTCTTTCACCTACTATTTGTGCTAGTTAGCTGACTTGTGTCTCTAGCCTTTGGAAGGACTGGTTGGTTGTTTGTATAAAGGTTTTCATCAAATTTTCCAAGCTTGTCAACCTAACCTCATGATCTCCATTGTTACTAAACCCAGATGATGTATTATTTTGGTTATACGGGTTTGGTTGTTGTCTAGGAGGTTGACCTTGTCGGCTTGATGAGAAATTGGAATTATGACGCCAACCCGAGTTATAGGTTGATGTGTATGGGTCATTTCTAGCATGGTTATACACGGCATTAACTTGTTCCCAGTCCGCACAATCCTCCATTACATGACCAGTCTGACCACATCTAGAGCAAGGGATAGACGAGGCTTGATTCACTCGGGTTTGGGTTTGTAGCTCTAAACTTTCCATTCTGCGCATAAGGGTAGCTAGTTTTGCTTCAGCCGCTATGTTGGCATCTACAGCTAAGACACCTGGTTTGGGTTGACTTGCTATTCTAGATCCAATACTCGAGTTAAACGGTGTTCTAGCATTGTCCCATTGCATACTGTTTTCAGCTAAATCCTCAAGAAAAGTCCAGGCATCATTTTCATTTTTCGACATGAAGTTCCCTTGGCTTACGGATTCTACCATAACCCAAGATGTGGGTGTCAATCCCTCATAAATAATTTGGCATAAATGCCATCTTGGAATTCCATGATGAGGGCATTGGGTCAGCACGCTTTTAAATCTTTCTAGCTAGGAATAGAACGGCTCGCTCTCAGACTGAACGAATGCAACAATTTCATTCCTAATCCTCATAGTCTTATGGTTGGGGAAATATTTTTTCAGGAATATTTGAACAAACTCAGCCCAACTCCTAATAGATCTTTCGGCTAGACTATATAGCCATTTCTTAGCGTCGTCCTTTAATGCTAGAGGCACGAATTTCAGACGCACTGCCTCCTCAGAAATATGCTGGTATTGCATAAGAGAGCAGATTTCCTCAAATTCTCTAAGGAAGAGATATGGGTCTTCCCTAGAGGTGAACTTAGGCAACATACTCATGTATTGTGCCTTAAGTTCGAAGTCGCGACCCGGTATTGTGGGCATAACGATGCACGATGGCTGTGCAGCCATCGCTGGATAGTGATTGACATCATTTCATGCTCATATTTGTATCTTATATCCATTATCTTTCACCTAAACAATGCTATGTCACGAGTTTTATGTTTAGTTTTCAGGAATAAATAGGTTTGAAGAGATGAAGCATAAAAGGACCCAAAAGCTGGGAAAAAGGACTGAATTGTGAGATCTAGGGACTAAGATGCAAGGGAGAAGGACCTGATTGCAAGACAGAGGGACCTAAGAGCAAAACAGAATACTCCTCACCATCATGGGGAGTATTTTGGCAATTCTATTCGGGTCGGAGCTCCAACATGCAAAATAGATGCATCAAATACCAACAAAGCCTTCCAGAAAAGCCCACAAGAAATTCCAGAGCGATCCGGACACTGTAGACCGCTAATTAGCGGTGCAATACCGCTAATTGGCGGTCACTTTTAGCCCAAATGCGCTCAAATTTCTCCTGGACTTGTATTAATGTTCGTTTAGGCTATTTTTGGTGTTTGTTTAGTCCCACATCGGGGGATTGTCCCGGATTAGCTTTTTCCATGGCTATAAATAGAACTCTTCACCTCCTATTGTAATCACTCCATATTTTAAGTGGCTATTCTTCCTACTAGAAGTGAGGCCTTGAAGCACACACTAAAGTAGGAGGATGCTACTTTTAATGTGAGTCATTTTATCAATAAAGTTTTATGTTTCTTTCATTGTTTGTTTTATGCTTCTTTTATTGTTGTGCATGTTTTAGTTTAATCGTCTTTTAATTCTAGCCTAGTTTGAATATGCTTTCTTTTCATAGTTTAATAATTAGTGTAATGTTTAGTGAGTAGTTCCATCCCCTTTGGGGGGTGGAGTAGATGTACATACATGCATTAGAGAATGGGATGAATGCTTTAATTTTAATGTGTTGATTAAACATGAATGTATGCTTGCTTGTTTAGGATAGAGTTTATAACTTGATGAGTTTTGCCAAAATGATTAGACACCTCTCATGCTTGTTTAGGTTCTGAAATAAACAACTTGCATATGTAAATGTTAATCAACCAAGTTGGTGAATAGATTGATAGGTTTTGCCATAACATTTAGACACTTCCTATGCTTGATAAACACCACCTTCATGTGCTTAAAGAATGTATTCTACACCCACCTCTTTGCATGTGTGCACTCACTCCACCCCTTAGGGGTTTTCCATTTCTGTATTCCAGCATTCCTATTTTGTTCTTAGCTTAGTTGTTAGTTCATTGTTTGTTTCTTTCGTTCGCATTTCATACTTCTTAGTGTAGCGTAGTTAAGTGTAGAGTAGCGTAACCAACTCTCTTCTCCATTATTTTTGCCACTTGATTTCGTGCAAACAAGAGACTGCTCACCTCCCTGAGGACGACCCGTACTTGCCACCGCTTCATCGCGGCCGTGCACTTGCGGTTTAATTAAAACGTTCAACAAGTTTTTGGCGCCGTTGCCGGGGAGGTGCCAGTCCAGACTCTTGTTTAGACGATTCGAGTGGATTTGATCTTTTTTTTTAGTTTTGTGTTGTCTCAGGACATTTGGGATTCAAGGATAAAGCAGCAGGAAAAATTTGGGAACACTTCAAGCCCTCAAGACCGCCAAATAGCGGTCTGGGACCGCTGTTTGGCGGCCTGGTGAGACCTTTTCACCCCCAGTTTTCTTCTGTTTGTTTCTATTTACAGTTTAGTTATCTGGGAGCCCAATTTGGCATGTGTGAACCTATAGTTTGCTCCCAGATCAATAAATAACCAATCAACCCTCCTTTAATCAACTTGGACACTAAAACCCAAAGCAAAAGATTAGGCATTTGCTATGTTTAGGTCATGCATCATCTAGTAATGACTTGAGCATGTTAATTGTCTTCTCTTAGTTTTAATCTTTGTCGTTGATTGCTGGAGCGAGGTACGCATTCCTTAACACTCATTCATGCATTAGGACATTCATTAGTGAGTAAGGTTTGCATCGAAACAAGAGTGAGGTGAGTGTTTGCTTGGTGAGTTGCTTGCTAGCTTAAGGATCAAAACATCTTAAGGGGCACCACCTATAGTCTTCAAAGATAAGGTGGGGGATTTCATCACCCCTTCCTTAGCCCCAAAAAGTACACTCAAGTAAAGCCTTAATCTAAAAGCAAGTAGACATTGGCCATTAGGACTTGGGCGCATTAGGAGAGTGAACCGGTCACGACCGTCATAGCCTGATCGGCGTCGCCCACTTTGTCGATAGTAGGAGAGACGAGATCTCCGGATCTTGGCTCACTTGCTGGGCATTGTGGTCTTCGTCGTAGGGAGATGAGGCGTGTTGAGGCCGTGTGACCTCGCAGTTAGGCGTCGTCTAGCTGTAAGGACCCATAGCTAGCCTAAGCTTGTTTGAGCCGTGTTTGCTAGACTAGGCTTCTAACCTCACCCTTTACCCACGCTAGTTTTTAGGGATTCGTCCCTTCTCCTCTGAGTCATCTTCTTCTCACCTACTTCTACGTTTTAGTCTCCTCCCCTTTACACTCTCTGTTAGCGTTTTAGGGTCGAGTCGAGCACTTTTTGCGAGGTTGGCCTCGTGGTGGTGAGAGTGATCGACTCGAGAGTTCTTTGTCGAGATGGATGGTTACATGGGCGACCATCCATATCATTGTTGGGACCAGGACAATTCTCCCTGGTACTCCGGACCCATGCAACCTGGGGTGGCTCAGACAAACACCCCGTATGGTTGGGATAACTTCATTGTGTGACTGAGCAATCTTCATATAGGGGTGATATGAGAGAGGCACCGACTGCTAGATCTCCATCTAGTTACGTCGGATCATATGTTGGTCATCAAACTGAGACATTGCAAGAACCTTTGGCCTCTTTCATGCATGTGGTAGAAGACATGAGTGCACCGGTGGCTCCAGTAGCCGTACCGTGTCGCTGTTGTGGGTTGAGTGGTCATGTTTGCGGGGAATGTCCTTATGTTCCCTCAGAGCCTGAGTATGAGCATACCTTTTCCCAAAATGGTCAGTATGACCATTACGCATCCGCGTACAACCCGAGAAGGATGGATTCATGGGGAGACAATTCTTATTCAAATTCTTATACATCACTCCCACCCCAGTACCCTCCTTCTGAATATCCTGAATTCTACCAACACCCCACGACCAATCATTGGACTCATTCTCAGCCCATCACCACCCAACCCATCCATTTCCCAAATTCTGACATGAACCTCACAGTTGACCCCAAACTTGATTCTTTGGAACAAGCCCTCCAAACGTTCATGGAAACTACTCAAAATGTGTTGAAGTACAATCACGATTCCCTGCAAACTATGGAAATGTATGTGGGTCAAATTACACAACAATTAAGTAAACGTGAGGAGGGTGACATTTCTTGTCAACATGTAGATTCATCTTTTGATATCGAACCACCACCACATTCACAAATTCGAAGCACAATCTTTCAGAGTCAAACTCCTAGTCAGTCTGAGGGACTTGGGGTTTCAATTCACGATCACATTGTGGGGGATTCGATCCGAATTGAGAATAACATGGACCAATTTCATTATGAGTCGGCACATGATTGTGCCCTATCTTTTTGTCCCATGGCCCTTGAGCCACATGATCTTCATGTTGTGCCCCTTAAGGACTCACCTCTGGTGGAGCAAGAGCTCCCTAGTACCCTCAATTTCAAACCACCTGATGAGAGTTTGCCTCTCACTATTGTTCCTGATCATCTTGGAAATGATGGAACATCAAACAACTACATTGCTAATGAGGGTATTAGGAGTTCCTTAGAGGATACCTTGGGTATGAGACCCACTTTTTGTTCGCCTGGTGAGTCGGACATGCCTAACGAGGTTCTTGACCTCGTTCCGGCTCACCAGCCAGTTGGTTGGAGAGTTTGGATTGACGATCATAACTTCAGCAGCGCAACAGAAGATTTTCTTCTTCCGTTGCCCCTTATTTCCCAAACTCTCGAGAGGTTCAAGCTCTTTCAGTTTGATCCTTTGATTGAGACGCCTTTGCGTCCAATTCATGAACCTCTCATTTCATCTTATGCTCTTTGTGAAGGGGGCCCACGCATGAGTATTCTGGCCCCGCGTGGTGTCATGTTCCCTTTCCAAGTACATTGACCCACTTTTGAGATTCCCATTTGATGTCTTTTGACAAATGAAGATGGGAACTTATGATTGTACATAGTTATATTCAAAAAAAAAAGTGTGTAATAAAAGACTCCTTCAGTGAGCATCGATTGTTGTGGGCCCCAACCCTTGTGTACTTGGGCCCCAATTTCTTCACGTATTTATCTCCCTTCTTCAGCTTCTCACAGGTTTTGAGGGAATTTGGGTTTGTGTCCATCAACATGACCCTGAACGTCCCTTTGAACTTCATGTTGGTGAGATCTTTCCTTTTTCATGCATGTATCCTTGTAGTATCTTGTTCACATTCATTGAGGACAATGCATGAAGTAGGTGTGGGGGGGTGTTTTACGTGTGTACATAGTCAAGTCTTTTTCTTTTGATTTTGTTTTCTTTTTGTGTGCATTGTTAGGGTCATGTTAGTGTGCTGCATTTAATATCGATATATCTGCTTGCCATGATCCTTGGGTGACTTGTCTTCTTTTGCTTGCCTAGTGCTTCAAAATTTTCACATTTCTTTCAAAATCTTCATGTGTTTTCGAAAGAAAATGTTTTGTGGGTTTTGCGTGTGTTTAGCATGTGCAAAACCGTTGAGAGGCAAAGTAAAAAGAAAGCTCCCAAAATTGTCTTGAACTTGATGCATTAGGATTTCTAGTTTATTGGCTTTAGGTCTTATCGAGTCGTTAGGATGCACCCTGGTTTTCCCTCAGGGGGCGTGTAATCATAGGGTTTCAGTACTCAAACATTTAAAGAAGTCCACCCTGAACCTAGTGAGTCAAATAATTCGTGTTTGTGAGTATAAGGAAGTTTGTCGTAGTCAATGGCCCTTAATCTCTTTTTGTGAAACTTAAGTGTAGGGGTTTTGGTTCCCATGTAGATAAATAAATAAGTGGTGTTCTCTCTTCTCGCACGGCTCCTATCACTCGGGAAAGTAGGTCTGAGGGGACTTTGTGCCTGGTGCTTTCGAGTCATCTGACTTGGGATGCGCCGACCGAACTCCCGTTACACGGGTGGTAGGGATCGCCCTATGTGGAGATTTGGGGGAAGGTGTACGTGATATTGTAAGTCCTCATAGGCAATGATGCACGAAACCTGATCCTGAGAGAATCAAACACCAACCAATAAAATGCTCCAAAGAAAAAGAAAAAAAAAGAAAAAAAAGAGTCAAATAAGAACCAAAATGGACTTTACACATTGTATCACATTCAGAAGTTAAGGTTGCCCATGTCTTTCACTTAAGTCCTTAACTAACTCTCACGAATAACTCATTAGGCTTGGTGTGTGGACCGATTACATATATAGAGTCGACCCGTAGTATTACCGCGTCCCATGATCGACAATATAAGTCCAACGAGTCGTGTAGCTAGATTGATTAATGCATCTTGTTCGGATTTTGTGGGTATATCCGCTGAAAACCCTCAGGAGACAACACTCCTCCTCCTTGGCGACAAGGAGGTTTAACGGCTTGTTGCACGTGCTAAGTGCAACCGTGATTCCTACGAAAGTGAGTTAGGATTTCTTGTTTTTCGCATGCTTTTCTCTTTCTTTGTTTTGCTCGGGACTAGCAAAAGTTAGGTGTGGGGGTATTTGATTGACATCATTTCATGCTCATATTTGTATCTTATATCCATTATCTTTCACCTAAACAATGCTATGTCACGAGTTTTATGTTTAGTTTTCAGGAATAAATAGGTTTGAAGAGATGAAGCATAAAAGGACCCAAAAGCTGGGAAAAAGGACTGAATTGTGAGATCTAGGGACTAAGATGCAAGGGAGAAGGACCTGATTGCAAGACAGAGGGACCTAAGAGCAAAACAGAATACTCCTCACCATCATGGGGAGTATTTTGGCAATTCTATTCGGGTCGGAGCTCCAACATGCAAAATAGATGCATCAAATACCAACAAAGCCTTCCAGAAAAGCCCACAAGAAATTCCAGAGCGATCCGGACACTGTAGACCGCTAATTAGCGGTGCAAGACCGCTAATTGGCGGTCACTTTTAGCCCAAATGCGCTCAAATTTCTCCTGGACTTGTATTAATGTTCGTTTAGGCTATTTTTGGTGTTTGTTTAGTCCCACATCGGGGGATTGTCCCGGATTAGCTTTTTCCATGGCTATAAATAGAACTCTTCACCTCCTATTGTAATCACTCCATATTTTAAGTGGCTATTCTTCCTACTAGAAGTGAGGCCTTGAAGCACACACTAAAGTAGGAGGATGCTACTTTTAATGTGAGTCATTTTATCAATAAAGTTTTATGTTTCTTTCATTGTTTGTTTTATGCTTCTTTTATTGTTGTGCATGTTTTAGTTTAATCGTCTTTTAATTCTAGCTTAGTTTGAATATGCTTTCTTTTCATAGTTTAATAATTAGTGTAATGTTTAGTGAGTAGTTCCATCCCCTTTGGGGGGTGGAGTAGATGTACATACATGCATTAGAGAATGGGATGAATGCTTTAATTTCAATGTGTTGATTAAACATGAATGTATGCTTGCTTGTTTAGGATAGAGTTTATAACTTGATGAGTTTTGCCAAAATGATTAGACACCTCTCATGCTTGTTTAGGTTCTGAAATAAACAACTTGCATATGTAAATGTTAATCAACCAAGTTGGTGAATAGATTGATAGGTTTTGCCATAACATTTAGACACTTCCTATGCTTGATAAACACCACCTTCATGTGCTTAAAGAATGTATTCTACACCCACCTCTTTGCATGTGTGCACTCACTCCACCCCTTAGGGGTTTTCCATTTCTGTATTCCAGCATTCCTATTTTGTTCTTAGCTTAGTTGTTAGTTCATTGTTTGTTTCTTTCGTTCGCATTTCATACTTCTTAGTGTAGCGTAGTTAAGTGTAGAGTAGCGTAACCAACTCTCTTCTCCATTATTTTTGCCACTTGATTTCGTGCAAACAAGACACTGCTCACCTCCCTGAGGACGACCCGTACTTGCCACCGCTTCATCGCGGCCGTGCACTTGCGGTTTAATTAAAACGTTCAACAGATAGCATCGATCCCTCAGAGTTATAGGTTGTGCAACAGGTGGGTCCAATACGTTCTCACCCATTGGATCCGGGTGAGGTGGTGCAGCAGATGGATTGGGGCTAAGCTCTAGACTAGAATCTAGATGAACTCGTGAGAGTCGATTACTCAAGTCCCGAATCAAAATCTGAGTGCACCGGGTTGAATCAATTTTTGAGTTCAAATTCCAAATTTAAATTCCAAATTTAATTTCAAGAATTAATTACAATTTTTTTTTTCGTTTTTTTATATATTTTTTTCTTTTAATGGAAACAAACAATAGAATGGGGAAAGATGAGAAAAGAATCCTAATCTAGAGAATTTAGGTGAGAAGAGAAAGAAGACTCAGCTGAGAAGGGAAACCTAACTCTAAAGATAGAAAGAGGGTTGCTCAGAAAATTCTTAAGAAAGCATGGTTCAAACAATCCTAGACCTAGTGTCACTTAGATCTAGACGACTCCTAACTGGTTGAGTCGAATTGATTTGCTTGATTCACCTCCCTCACTAATCAAACCAAATTGGCCAGGCAGTGTATAGCTAGTGGGGGCGCTTCCGACAGAGTCGGTGCCAATTAGACAACCACATCGCTTGGAAGACTTACGTCGACACAAAAACACTTTCTAGACACCAACTTAAATTCGATCGGCTTCAGGTCATAGCAAGTCAAACCAATTCTTCTCCTTAAATGAGTCCGAGTCCTTAGGGGTCAATGTCTAGTTGATTTTAATTTAAGGCTTGGGTGACACTTTAGGATTGTGATTTGTGGGCCACGGAAGGGTGATGAAATCCCCACCGTATCTTTTCCTACGGAGTTGCCCTTAAGATAGTTTAAATTAGATCTAGCAAAGATAGTCAAACAATGGTCTTTAGAGGGGGGCAATTGCAAGGTTGTATGCAAACTAGATTATATGCTTAAATGCAATCGATGAAAATCACGATACGTACCTTGACTCCAGCACTCTTCAACAGAAATTGATTTGCAAGAATTTAGCAAGAATAATGCATACAAAACACTAGATGATGCATGCACTAAGGCCTTTCTAATTTTGCCAATTTTAGGTCAGAGTTGAATTATTGCCAATTATGGAATTTTTGCCCTAACACGTGCAATTCTAATAACAGGAAATTTTCTGAAAATAGAAATTACGAGGAAAAGAGGCAACAAAGGTTACTGATTGATCGTTTTATATTTAACCGCAAGTGCACGGCCGCGTTGAAGCGGTGGCACATACGTGTCGTCCACTGGGAGGTGTGTCGACACTTGGTTTGTGCGAAGGCGAGAGGTAAAGAAAGGGAAGAAAGGTTGGTTACACTAAACTACACTACAAAGCTGAAATGAGATGGAGAAGAAACGATAAAACTAATCCCCAAAGGGGGTAGAGAAATAATGTGAACATAAAGAAGTGTATGTGTGTGTGTTCATTAAGCTCTTCACAACATGTAGTGCATGAAATCATAAAACTACATCCAACTTTCCCTCCACATGAATTAAGATTTCACTACATCATTAAAACATACAAGACAATAGTTGGAATGAAGCTACATGAACTCAAGTATAAAGACTAGACCCTACTATGCCTCCACATGAAATTAAGATAAGACTACATCATTAAAACATACAAGGCATTAGCTAAGGTAAAGGCAACAAGAGCTCATACACTACAACTTGTGTTTCCAATATTAACTTCATCCATATCCTAACCTTATCATTCCCCATAAAATAGGTCCACTAATCAAAGCATAATCTAAGCTTCATTCAAGAGCATTAGCATATCAAAGATAAGAGTGGAGACCCATTAGATGGTTATGGAAATCATATAAAGCTCAAGGGATAAAAATAACACACACTTAATACACTACATGATTATATCACATATTTCTCCACCCCCCAAATGGGGATGGAACTACTCACTACTCATTACACTAATTATATTAGCAAAAGAAAGCATAATACTGAAATGAAAGTTATACTAATCAAGCAAGAAATATTAAAGAAGCATAAAACAAAACAAACAAGCAAACATGCATATGGAAGGAAATTAAACTAAGAGAGAAACAAGACAATTAAAGGAAAACTTCTATTATTTACTCACTCAATTACAAGTAGTTCTTCCTCTACCAGAGTTTTGCTTCAAAGCTTCACTCTTAGTAGGGAAGGTGGCCACCAAAGAGAGAGATATATACAATGGGAGGTGAAGAGTTCTATTTATAAGCATGGAAAAAGCTAATCCGGGACAATCCCCCGATGTGGGACTAAACCAATACCAAAAATAGCCTAAACACATGATAATACAAGTCCAGGAAGAAGCTTGGCTAATCTGGGCTTAACCAGACCGCCAATTGGCGGCCTATAAGCTTCAAATCGGTCTGGATCTTCTGGTGGGCTTTCCTTGGATTGTTTCTGTAGGATCTACTAGCCCCTAAACTTAGTCTAAAGGGGGGGGGTGAATAGACTAATTACGGTATTAGTGATAACTATGCCAAATTCAAAATATGATACAATAATGAAGAAGAGATGAACAAACAAACCACTACTCCGGATGTATAGAGGTTTGGATCCAACCACCGGATCCTAGTCCTCTCTTACGAATTGCTCTTACTCGAGCAACTTCGCGTTCTCCACTAATCCGATCTCCGTTGCGGGCCGAGATCACGCCTTTACACCACAAGCTTTGCGAACACCCTCGCCTAGCTTGGACCACCTTCTCACAACCCGAGAAGAGCTTCACTCCGGAAGCTTGTACAACTCTTGAAGAATAAAACTTCAGCAACTAATCTTGCCACTTGAAAATGATGATGCAATCTAATGAGGATGGTTTCAAGTGAGAAGATTTGTGAGCACAAGGGTTTTGAGCACTTTGGAAGTAGTAATGAGATTTTGAGCTTAGAGAAAGATTGGGTGACTTGAATGAGTGTTCTAAGCTCTATTTATATGCTCCAAACAAGTTCTAGCCGTTGGGGATTAAGTGATGGAGAGTTGTGTAAGAAAACACAAATCAGAAAAGACAGCAGAGAATTCTGGCGACTAACGGTCGACCGGATCGAGTCCCTCGGTCGACCGATTCAAGGCAGTGCTTCATTCGGTCGACCGAACATGATAACGGTCGATCCAACTGGGCTGGAACTTAAGTGATCGGTCGAACGGTTTCGAATACCAGTTCGACCGAAAAGAGACAGTAGTTCTGGGTCTGGAAAAGACTTAAGGTTCGGTCGACCGTGAAAAGAGTTTCGGTCGATCGGTAGGCATGTTTGATTTGAGACCCGATAATAACAAGTGTAATCGGTCGAACGAGGTAAGTGCAACGTTCGACCGAATATGCCCAGTAGAAAAAGAGACGAGGAAGAATCAACATTCGGTCGACCGTAAAGGTAATTCCGGTCGACCGAAACAGTAAATCCAAACTTAGGTTAGTTAGAAAAATGTGTATACGACCATTGGAGTATACGACAAGTATAACGGTCATAATAAATACAAATACGGAAAATAAACGGTCGAACAGATATGGACTATCGGTCGACCGACATAAGAAGGTAAAACAGGATATGAAGAAATGGTCGAACAAAAGGTATGTGTCGGTCGACCGATTCCTAACAGGCAAAAAGGATAGGCGAAACGGTCGAACGGATGAGGTATCTCGGTCGACCGTTTGGGATAAATATTCGTTGCCTGGAAACGACTGGTGGAAAACGGTCGAACCAAAAAGCTCTGGCGGTCGACCGATTATGTGCAGATTTCCTGTTCTATGGTTCTAATAAGTTTGGTTGAGTTTCTAATGAAGTCTAGGATATATGGAAGATAATGTGAGACTTCTATAAGTATCCTAAGTGATGTGTAATGCAATGAATCATGAGTTTCAAGTGCCAAGTTACATTTAGAGCCTAAATACATGGAATTGAAACCTAGCTACTCTTCGATCTTCATCTTTAGTTTAACTCAAATTTGAATCCTGAAATGTTAGATAACACATATATATGCAAGTAATAATATTTCAATTGATACATGTTTTTATTGAGAAGTTGATTAATCATCAAAACGGATTAACGATTATTAGCCAAAAAGCCAACAATCTCCCCCTTTTTGATGATGACAACTTATCAACCTAAATACATGTTTAGATTTGATTTTTATCATACACAATCAATGACTAAATCTCCCCCTATTTTATAGCTCCCCCTATCTATAAGCATGTATTTATTTCTCCCCCTTTGGCATAAGCAAAAAGACCCATAACATAATGTGATAACCGTTTTAAGCAAATAAGATATGGTACCGGAAGCGAGATTATTTAGCCAAGCCAAAACATAGAAGAGACAACAATAAACCATGCAATTTACTTAGAATTCATAACAAACATCAATAACAACGTCGAAAGCAAATACTACAAAGAGGTTCAAAACAAAATACATCAATAAACCAAAGTTTGAACCAACAACATCATAAACCAAAATACAACGACAAAACGACACACACGCCCCACAAAACACAACATCAAATCACCCAAGCCTCTGATCACGCAGCAGCGATGAAAGGGAGTCAAGAGAGGCTTCAATCCGGCCAAGCTGAGCGGATGTGGACACCTCAAGCGCATCAAAGCGAGTAGAAGTGGAGGCCTCAAGCGCATCAAAGTGAGCAGAAGTGGAGGCCTCGAAAGATTGAACTTGATCTGAAAGTTGTTGAAACCGATAGAGATCAATGGAAGATGAAGATGACCACTGCCCTTGATCCCATGCAGCGGAGTCTCCCGCACCCCACCAAGAGCTGGAGTCGCGAGGGACGGAACGAGGCATCCACCTCGGATCTTCAGATACTTCTTCTGCCTCTTCTCCTTCTTCTTCGGAATTTTGAGCTGAGTCCTCAGTAGATGAATGAGGTGGCGAAGGAAGAGGAATGGATTTCATTTTGAAAAGGGTGGTCTTACAGAAAGGAAATTTGTAGACCACAGAGGGAAAAGAAGTGACATCGATATTCCATTTTTCAAAAAGCACAGTGAGCCACATAGGGTAGGGAAGATACGATCCACTACGATGGCACATGTGCGAGATAAAGAAACTAGGCCAATCTACCAACTCTTTCTTATAGATGCAATAGATGCACATAAAAGCCAAATTAGATATCTCGTTTCGGTGACCAAGTTTAGGAAAGATGTTGTAAGATATGATTTGGGCAAGAATCCGGGGTAGAGGGTGTAAAAGAGATGCATTGTGTTTGAAACGACCGTTTACCCGAGGAGGAGGAATAGCATATAACTCATCAACCATTGACTCTAGATTGGTGTCGGGGAGAGCACCTTGAGGAAAGTCACGATAAATGTTTATTCCCCTTGACGAAAAACCTAGAGACTTAGACAACAATTCGGGTGTGATCCTATATTCAATCCCATTGATTAAGGTAGTCAAGACATGCTTATGAGGGACTTTTCTAAGATTGCAATAGAATTGTTGCACAAGAAAGGGATAATAGGGTTTAGATGCAATAATAGTGTGAGAGTAAGTGAGTTTGTTTGCATCTAAAACGGATTGTAAAGACAAGTTATCAAAGTCGGCTACCTCAACCTTGCGACACGGTATGAAGTTAGCAACCGAGAAAAATTCATCCCACGTCTTTTTAGCATCATCATCAACCGGAATGAACTGAAGCAAAGGTTGAACCGGAGAAGCCGGAGCACGAGAAGAGGAAGGTTGAGTGTCTTGTTTCTTCTTGGAGCGACTCTCGGAAGCCTTCTCTTGAGAGGGACGTTTCTTGGAGATGGTGAGCTTTGAGCGACCCATTGGAGGAAGATGGTGGAGAAGGTAGAAGGTGGTTGAAGGGAGTCGAACAAGATGGATGAACGAGTGGAGGAGGACGGCTGGAGAGGGTTGCGGTCGACCGGAATGGGAGGGGCGGCACTTAGGGGTTGAGGAGTGGAAAGGGGTGAAATGAGGAGAAAGCCTCGCAGAAGCCCTAAAAGCACAGAAAATAACACGAACGGTCGACCGCTCTCATTACTCGGTCGACCGGTGCATTAAATTTTTTTTTAAAACCTACGACAGCACAGCTACTGGTCAAAATCGGTCGGACGAACATTACGAAACGGTCGACCTCGAGCAAAAATTTTAAAACCAGGGAAGCTACTGACGATTTTCGGTCAGACGGAAGAAGACTTTCGGTCGACCGAACGATCCGTGAAAGTTGCTGGGTGATTTTCGGTTGGACAAAAACACAGATACGGTCGAACGCAAAACATTAACGGTCGACCGAAACTCAACAAAGGTTCGACCGAAACTTAAGTGAACTTAAGTCAGGTCGACCAAGTGAGTAACGGTCGAACGAAGTGGAATACGTGGTCGACCGAAACACACCAGGAAAACTAAAAAACGACACAGCATTGGGACCGGTCGACCAAACAAAATAAACCGGTCGACCGAAACCGAGAAAATTTGAAAAACTGCTTGATTAAAACAGTAATCCGGTCGAACGAACCTTGCTTTCGGTTCGACCGAATAACGTCTGAAGAGCCCAAATTTGATAAACACCCAATAAATCGGCAAGCAATTTGAAAGAAATCACAACCAAGAATGAAAATACGACAGAGTCACATGAAATGTTCAAGTTATACGTCATTTAAGTTGCACATGCCTAAATTTAGCCTTATATAAATGAATTGATCAACGTTTAAAGGTTTTGTGAAGATATCCGCAAGTTGATCATTAGTAGGAACAAATATAAGTTTAATGTCTTCCTTTGTTGCATGATCTCTAAGAAAATGATGTCTAACCTCAATGTGTTTAGTTCTAGAATGCAATATGGGATTTTTCGAAAGATTTATTGCACTAGTATTATCACATAATATAGGAGTAGTTTGAAACTCAAGTTTCAAGTCTTTGAGGGTTTGCCTCATCCACAAGACTTGTGCACATGCACAACCGGCGCCAATGTATTCGGCCTCGGTTGTCGACAATGCAACACTATTTTGTTTCTTACTAAACCAAGAGACAAGCGATTTTCCCAAGAATTGGCAAGTGCCACTAGTACTTTTACGATCTAAAATGCAACCGGCATAGTCGGCGTCACTATAGGCAACAAGATCAAAAGCCCTAGTCTTGGGGTAAAACAAACCAAATTCTTGAGATCCTTTGAGATAGCGAAAAATACGTTTTAAAGCATTGAAATGAGATTCTTTAGGACAAGCTTGAAAACGTGCACACAAACACACGGAAAACATAATATCCGGACGACTAGCGGTAAGATAAAGTAAGGATCCGATCATACCTCGATATTTCTTGATATCCACCTCCTTGCCATTTTCATCTTTATCTAGCTTAGTGCTAGTGCTCATGGGAGTGTTGTGTGGTTTTCTATCTTCAAGACCAAAGCGTTTTAAAAGCTCTCTTGTGTACTTTGCTTGGTGTATGAAGTTCCCATCTTTAGTTTGCTTAATTTGAAGTCCGAGGAAAAAATTTAGTTCACCAATTAAGCTCATCTCGAACTCCCCCTGCATAGACTTGGAAAATTCTTTGCAAAGACGCGAGTTACTTGCACCAAAAATTATATCATCAACATAGATTTGTACCACTAGTAAATCATGATCATATGTTTTAACAAAAAGAGTGGTATCCACTTTACCCACACAAAAACCTTTGTCGATTAAGAAGTTCTTTAATCGCTCATACCAAGCTCTAGGAGCTTGTTTGAGGCCGTAAAGAGCCTTCTTAAGTTTAAACACATGGTTTGGGTAAGTTTCATTTACAAATCCGGGGGGTTGTGCCACAAAAACTTCTTCATTTATAAATCCATTTAGGAAAGCACTTTTGACATCCATTTGAAATAATTTTATGTCCATGTAAGATGCATAAGCTAATAACATGCGAATGGCTTCCATTCGAGCGACGGGAGCATAAGTTTCATCAAAGTCTATACCCTCCTCTTGGTGATAGCCTTGAGCGACGAGTCTAGCTTTGTTTCTTATTACATTCCCATCTTCGTCAAGTTTATTTCGAAAAATCCATTTAGTTCCAATAACCGTTTGGTTAGAAGGTTTTTCAACAAGTTCCCAAACATTATTTCGAACAAATTGATTTAGCTCTTCATGCATAGCCATTAGCCAAAATTCGTCATTACATGCTTGTTCAACTTTCTTAGGTTCTAATGAAGAGATAAATGCATAAGAATCACAAACTACATGTGCTTTAGATCGTGTCGTCACACCTTGAGAAACATCTCCAATCACAAAGTCCTTCGGATGATCCTTTCTATAGGTCCAATCCTTAGGAAGATCCTCCACGTCGTCTTGTGGAAGACTTGGAGACTTTTGATGAGACTCAAGAGGAGCATCTTGTGATGATACATGTCTAATTATATCCATGCAATCATCATCAAGAGAGGAGTTATCCACACAAGCTAACTCGTTAAAGTTAACGTGTAGAGATTCCTCAACACAACTTGTTCGTTTATTATAGATTCTATATGCTTTACTCCTATCGGAATACCCTAAAAAGATAGCCTCATCAGATTTTGCATCAAATTTATCCAAGTTGTCTTTAGTATTGAGGACAAAAGATTTTGAACCAAAAGCTTTAAAATATGAAATTTTAGGAGTCCGGTCATGCCAAAGTTCAATCGGAGTTTTCTTCAAAATAGGTCTAATGAGAACACGATTCAACACATAGCAAGAAGTATTAACGGCTTCGCACCAAAAATATTTTGGAAGTCCTTTTTCCACAAGCATTGTTCTTGCCATTTCTTGAAGAGTTCTATTTTTCCTCTCAACTACCCCATTTTGTTGAGGAGTGCGAGGAAACGAAAAATTGTGCTCAATTCCTTACTTTTCACAAAACTTTGGAAATGATTCATTTTCAAATTCTCCTCCATGATCACTATGAATAGTGATTATGTTAGAATCTTTTTCACTTTGAACACGTTTGCAAAAACTTTTAAATTTTTCAAAAGCGTCATACTTGTTAGCTAAAAATAAAACCCAAGTGAATCTCGAAAAGTCATCAACAATTACAAATGCATATCTTTTCCCTCCTAGACTTACGGTCCTTGAGGGTCCAAAAAGATCTAAGTGTAAAAGCTCGAGAGGTTTTGAAGTTGACACCACATTTAGAGATTTAAAAGAAGATTTAAATTGTTTTCCAAATTGGCATGCATCACAAAGTTTGTCCTTTTTAAATCAATTTTTGGTAGTTCTCTAACCAATTCAAGTTTGGATAATTTGTGCAATTGTGACATACTAATATGTCCCAAGCGGTTGTGCCATAACCAAGCTTCGTCATGTGAGGCAACTAAACAAGTTTCAACACCTAGGTTTCTAAGATTATCAACATGAACAATGTAAATGTTATTTGATCTATATCCATTAAAGACAATTTTCATGTCATTTTTAGAGATGATATGGCAAGTGTGTTTGTCAAATACAACTAGAAAATTCTTATCGGTCAATTGACTAACACTAAGTAAGCTATGTTTTAACCCATCTACTAATAAAACTTTTTCAATGTTAGGAGTATTAGAATTACCAACATTGCCGATGCCGACAATGTGTCCTTTAGCATTATCTCCAAATGTGACGGTTCCTCCCTTCTTAGGCTTTAAGTTGGATAGAACTTGGGAGTCTCCCGTCATATGCCTCGAGCACCCGCTATCGAGAATCCACTTCCCCTTTCTCCTTGCTTTTATCTACAATCAAAGAAACAAGTAAGACTTTGGTACCCAAATTTGTTTGGGTCCTTGAGGGTTAGCTTTTGGTACCCAAACTTGAGTAGTCTTAGGTACCCAAACATTTGAATAATTTGTTTTCCTAATAAGAGAGTTATTCATTTTAACAAAGTAGGAAGTGGGTTTCTTTTGTTTACCTCCCTTATAGCCTAGACCATGTTTTGTTAAAGATTGAGTTTGAGTTCCAAGAAGCATGTCAAGTATTTTTCTACCTAAGGTGAATTTCTCTAAGTCTTTCGTGAGTTGCATATTCTTGGCAATGAGATCTTCATTTAGATGATTATCTTTTGTAGATTTTAGAATTGTGATCTCATCATTTAGAACCTCAATTTCTTTGGTTAGCATATCACATTTGATAGATTGATCTAGATTAACTTTTCTAGCTAATTTGTTTTTATGACAAATCATTTCATAACGTTCGGCAAGTTCTTGAAAAGCATCTAATAGATCATCATAAGGAGGTGTTTGGGATACCTCATCATCGTCGATTTCCACCACGTGAGGTTGATCACTTGTCTTTGGTGATGGAGGAGGACTCGAGTCGGAATCAACATTGGATGCCATAAAACACATGTGTGCTTCTTCTTCTTGGGAGTATTCGGAGTCGGAGTCCTTTGATGAACTTGAGTCATCCCAAGTGGCTTTGAGAGCCTTTTTCCCATCCTTTTCGCGACGATCCCTTCTCTTGTCATCGTCACGTCTTTTAGGCCTCTCTTCCTTTTCCTTTCGGGGTGGCCTTTCATCTCTATCTTTTCTTGGTCTCTCATCCCTTTCTCTTCTAGGAGGATATCTCCTTTCTTCTCTTCGTTCACGATCCCTTGGCCTAAGCAAAGGGCAATCCTTCTTCATGTGGCCGGTTTTGTTGCACTCATAGCAAGTGAATGTCCGAGAAGTTTCTCCTCTTCCTTTTGCAAATTTTCTCTTGGAGAGAAACTTCTTGAAGTTGCGGGTTAGGAAAGCAACATTTTCATCGGTGTCATCGTCTTCGATTGCGTCCGAATCCGAGGTTGCTTTTAAGGCAATTTGTTTTTCTTTACGCTTATATCCTTCCCGTTCCTTCTTCTTCTCTCTTCTTTCTTCCATTTGGATCTCATACGCCATGAGGCTTCCAATGAGATCCTCCATCTTCAACTTTGAGAGATCTTTGGCTTCTTCAATAGTCGTAGTCTTTTTCTCCCAATCCAAAGTCAAAGACCTAAGAAACATTCATACCCTATCACTTTCAATCACAACCTTACCAAGGTTCTTCAAAGAGTTAATAAGAGTAAAGCGAGTATGCATCTCACTAATGGATTCATTCGGTTTCATAGCAAACATTTCATATTTTTGCATAAATGAATCTATTCTAGTTTCCTTAACGGATGATCGACCTTCAAAGTGACTTTCTAACATATGCCATGCTTCAAATGCGGAATCACATGCATTAATTCTACTATATTGTTCTTCGGTCAAGCCACACATAATTATGTTCATGAGTTTAGCATTCATTTGAATCATGGCTAATTCATCATCATCCATACGTTCTAATGGTTTGTCTTGTTTATAAGGTATTTGGAAGAACACCCATAATTTAACATCATAAGATTGTATGAATGTGGTCATACGTTTCTTCCAATAGGCATAGTTTGTTCCATCAAACAAAGGAGGTCTTCCGGTGTGAAATCCCTCTCTTTGTTGGGCCATTGCTACAAACGTGAATTTGTGTAAATGCAATTAACAAGGCTCTGATACCAAATGTAGGATCTACTAGCCCCTAAACTTAGTCTAAAGGGGGGGGTGAATAGACTAATTACGGTATTAGTGATAACTATGCCAAATTCAAAATATGAGACAATAATGAAGAAGAGATGAACAAACAAACCACTACTCCTGATGTATAGAGGTTTGGATCCAACCACCGGATCCTAGTCCTCTCTTACGAATTGCTCTTACTCGAGCAACTTCGTGTTCTCCACTAATCCGATCTCCGTTGCGGGCCGAGATCACGCCTTTACACCACAAGCTTTGCGAACACCCTCGCCTAGCTTGGACCACCTTCTCACAACCCGAGAAGAGCTTCACTCCGGAAGCTTGTACAACTCTTGAAGAATAAAACTTCAGCAACTAATCTTGCCACTTGAAAATGATGATGCAATCTAATGAGGATGGTTTCAAGTGAGAAGATTTGTGAGCACAAGGGTTTTGAGCACTTTGGAAGTAGTAATGAGATTTTGAGCTTAGAGAAAGATCGGGTGACTTGAATGAGTGTTCTAAGCTCTATTTATATGCTCCAAACAAGTTCTAGCCGTTGGGGATTAAGTGATGGAGAGTTGTGTAAGAAAACACAAATCAGAAAAGACAGCACAGAATTCTGGCGACTAACGGTCGACCGGATCGAGTCCCACGGTCGACCGATTCAAGGCAGTGCTTCATTCGGTCGACCGAACATGATAACGGTCGATCCAACTGGGCTGGAACTTAAGTGATCGGTCGAACGGTTTCGAATACCAGTTCGACCGAAAAGAGACAGTAGTTCTGGGTCTGGAAAAGACTTAAGGTTCGGTCGACCGCGAAAAGAGTTTCGGTCGACCGGTAGGCATGTTTGATTTGAGACCCGATAATAACAAGTGTAATCGGTCGAACAAGGTAAGTGCAACGTTCGACCGAATATGCCTAGTAGAAAAAGAGACGAGGAAGAATCAACATTCGGTCGACCGTAAAGGTAATTCCGGTCGACCGAAACAGTAAATCCAAACTTAGGTTAGTTAGAAAAATGTGTATACGACCGTTGGAGTATACGACAAGTATAACGGTCATAATAAATACAAATACGGAAAATAAACGGTCGAACAGATATGGACTATCGGTCGACCGACATAAGAAGGTAAAACAGGATATGAAGAAACGGTCGAACAAAAGGTATGTGTCGGTCGACCGATTCCTAACAGGCAAAAAGGATGCGAAACGGTCGAACGGATGAGGTATCTCGGTCGACCGTTTGGGACAAATATTCGTTGCCTGGAAAAGACTGGTGGAAAACGGTCGAACCAAAAAGCTCTGGCGGTCGACCGATTATGTGCAGATTTCCTGTTCTATGGTTCTAATAAGTTTGGTTGAGTTTCTAATGAAGTCTAGGATATATGGAAGATAATGTGAGACTTCTATAAGTATCCTAAGTGATGTGTAATGCAATGAATCATGAGTTTCAAGTGCCAAGTTACATTTAGAGCCTAAATACATGGAATTGAAACCTAGCTACTCTTCGATCTTCATCTTTAGTTTAACTCAAATTTGAATCCTGAAATGTTAGATAACACATATATATGCAAGTAATAATATTTCAATTGATACATGTTTTTATTGAGAAGTTGATTAATCATCAAAACGGATTAACGATTATTAGCCAAAAAGCCAACAATCTCCCCCTTTTTGATGATGACAACTTATCAACCTAAATACATGTTTAGATTTGATTTTTATCATACACAATCAATGACTAAATCTCCCCCTATTTTATAGCTCCCCCTATCTATAAGCATGTATTTATTTCTCCCCCTTTGGCATAAGCAAAAAGACCCATAACATAATGTGATAACCGTTTTAAGCAAATAAGATATGGTACCGGAAGCGAGATTATTTAGCCAAGCCAAAACATAGAAGAGACAACAATAAACCATGCAATTTACTTAGAATTCATAACAAACATCAATAACAACGTCGAAAGCAAATACTACAAAGAGGTTCAAAACAAAATACATCAATAAACCAAAGTTTGAACCAACAACATCATAAACCAAAATACAACGACAAAACGACACACACGCCCCACAAAACACAACATCAAATCACCCAAGCGGACTAAACCAATACCAAAAATAGCCTAAACACATGATAATACAAGTCCAGGAAGAAGCTTGGCTGATCTGGGCTTAACCAGACCGCCAATTGGCGGCCTATAAGCTTCAGATCGGTCTGGATCTTCTCGTGGGCTTTCCTTGGATTGTTTCTTGGTCTTGGATGCATCTAACTTGTTTAGTGGAGCTCCGACCCGAATCGAATTGACAAAATACTCCCCATGATGGTTTGGAGTTTCATGTTTTGCTCTTAGGTCCTTCTGTCTTACGATCAGGTCCTTCTGTCTTGCATCTTGGTCCCTAGGTCACACAATTAAGTCCTTTTTTCCTGCTTTTGGGTCCTTTCATGGCTCTTCTCTTCAAACCTCTTTATTCCTGAAAACTAAACATAAAACTCGTCACGTAGCATTGCTTAGGTGTAAGATAATGGATATAAGATACAAATATAAGCATGAAATGATGTCAATCAAATACCCCCACACCTAAGTTTTTGCTAGTCCCGAGCCAAACAAAGAAAGAGAAAAGCAAACGAAAAACAAGAAATCCTCACTCACTTTCGTAGGAATCACGGTTGCACTTAGCACGTGCAACAAGCCGTTAAACCTCCTTATTGCCAAGGAGGAGGAGTGTTGTCTCCTGAGGGTTTTCAGCGGATACACCCACAAAATCCGAACAAGATGCATTATTCAATCTAGACACTCGACTCGTTGGACTTATGTTGTCGATCATTGGACGCGGTAATCCTACGGGCCGACTCTATATAGGTAATCAGTCCACACACCTAACTTAATGAACCATTCGTGTTAGTTAAATAAGGAATTAAGTGAAAGACATGGACAACCTCAAGATCCTCAAGTGATACAAAGTGTAAGGTCCATTAAGGTTCTTATTTGCATTACCATATTTTTTTCTTTTTGTTTCTTTTCACATTTTTTTTCTTTTTATTAGTTGGAGCTTCGTTCTCCCAGGGTCAGGTTTCGTGCATCATTGCCCATGAGGACTTACACTATCACGTACACATTTCCCCAAATCTCCACATAGGGCAATCCCTACCACCCGTGTAACGAGAGTTCGGTCGGCGCATCCCAAGTCAGATGACTCGAAAGCACCAGGCACAAAGTCCCCTCAGACCTACTTTCCCGAGTGATTGGAGCCGTGTGAGAAGAGAGAACATCTACTCACTTATTTCTTATCTACACATGAACCAAAACCCCTACACTAATGTCTCACAACAAGATTAAGAGGGTCCTTGCCTACAACAAACTTCCTAAATTAACAAACACAAATTATTGACTCACTAGGTTCAGGGTGGACTTCTTTGAATGTTTGAGCACTGAAACCCTATGATTACTCACCCCCAAAGGAAAACTGGGCTGCATCCTAACGACTCGATAAATCCTAAAGCCACGTACTAGATATCCTAATGCATCAAGTTCAAGACAATTTTGGGAGCTTTCTTTTTACTTTGCCTCTCAACGGTTTTGCACATGCTAAACACACGCAAAACCCACAAAACATTTTCTTTCGAAAACACATGAAGTTTTTTAAAGAAATGTGAAAATTTTGAAGCACTAGGCAAGCAAAAGAAGACAAGTCACCCAAGGATCATGGCAAGCAGATATATCGATATTAAATGCAGCACACTAACATGACCCTAACAATGCAAACAAAAGAAAACAAAATCAAAAGAAAAGACTCGACTATGTACATACGTAAAACACCCCCCACACCTACTTCATGCATTGTCCTCAATTAGTGTGAGCATGAAACTAAATGGATTTATGCATTAAAACGGAAAGATCTCATCAACATGAAGTACGCAGGGCAGTTCATGGCTATGTTGATGGACACAACCCAAATTCCCTCAAAACCTGTGAGATACTAAGGAATGGATACAAATACGTGAAAGAAATGGGGCCCAAATACTCAAGGGTTGGAGCCCACAACAATCGATGCTCACTAAAGGAGTCTTTTATTGTTTTTTTTGTTTTTTTATAACTATGTACAACAATAGGCTTCCATCTTCATATGTCAAGGGACATCAAATGGGAACCCACCATCTCTCGAGCCAGAAATGCGCATGCATGGGCTCGCAACATACACAACAGAATTGCTCGACCACCTGACACCCTTATAAGCATTGTGGTCGGTTGATGCCTCTTTAGAGTTAGCAAAAGAGGAGGCATGAACGAGAGGTGAACCTCTATCAGGTATAAGGGTATCAGGTGGTTGAATCTTAACCCACATGGGGTCCTCAGCAGATACAGAATGAAGAGCATGTGGCCGAGAGGCCATAAAAAGAGTATCTTGTGGCTCAAAAGGATGTGGCTCAAGGGCCACGTGGTCAAAAAGAAGTGGCTCAAGGGCCACATGATCAGAAGAATGTGGCTCAAGGGCCACAAGATCAGAAGAATGTGGCTCAAGGGCCACGTGATCAAAACATAAGGCACCTTCTTGTGCCAGCCCAGGTGAAACATCTTCACCACCTTCAGTATCTTCATCGAACAATTCTCTGAAGTACTTGAAGGTGCCCTCAACTTCAATCTCATCCAAGCCCTGTATAAGGTTGACCTCAACAGGGTCATTGAAGGCACCTGGCTTCTTGCCAATGGTGAAGATGTTGAAATCAGCGCATTGACTACCATAAGTCAAGCGCATCAGACCATTGCGACAATTGATCAAGGCATTGGAAGTCGCAAGAAATGGTCGCCCCAAAATGACAGGAATTTGTCCAAGTGGGTTTGGCACAGGTTCAGTATCCAGGACAAAGAAGTCGACTGGATAAATGAACTCTCCCACTTTGATCAGCACATCTTCCACCACACCCCTCGGTTTCTTCATGGACCTATCAGCCAATTGAAGAGTGGTCTTAGTTTGTTTGAGGTCTCCAAGACCGAGGTGGACGTAGACAGAATATGGTAGAAGATTAACAGATGCACCAAGGTCCAATAAGGCTCGATGTATGGACACATCACCAATCACACAAGAGATAGTAGGACAACCAGGGTCATTGTACTTGACTTGCATGGGTTGTGCCAACAAAGAACTCACGTTAGCCGCTAGAAAAGCTTTCTTTGGAACATGAGTTTTTCTTTTCTTGGTGCATAAGTCCTTGAGAACCTTGGCATAAGGTGGCATTTGCTGAATCACCTCCAAAAGAGGGATATTCACCTTAACCTGCCGAAACATCTCAAGCATCTTGTCATGCTGATCAGAGGTTTTCTTTTTAAGGCGCTCAGGGAATGGCGCCTTCGGGGCATAATGGTGCGAAGGAACCTCAGAATCCTGGTCCAAAGAAGCATGAGTGGGGACCTCAGAATCTGGTTCCTTCGACACAAGAGGAGACAAGGGGACCTTAGGGTTCGGCCCCTTTGTCGAAGGAAAAGTAGGAAGAACCTCAGAATCTAGCTCCTTCCTGGAAGTATTTGTGTAGGGAGCCTCAGGATCCAGCTCCCTCAGAGATGGCGATGACAAGGAAGGCACCCCATTGTGGTTGTCCACCTCCTTACCAGACCTCAAAGTATGAATCACATTAATATGATGGGTCGGTTCAGAGGTAGCATGAGGTAAAGGTGTCCTTCCTTGTGAATGGGTACCCCGAGGATTCACCTCGGGTTGACTCGGTAATTGGCCCTTCTCGCGTTCATGGAGCTGATTAGCCAACTGGCTAACTTGCATTTCCAATGCTTTGACCGAATTGTTGTTGGCCGAAAGCATGGATTGTGTACTCTGAATGAACGCGTGAAGGGTTTGTTCAAGAGTGGAGTCCTTAGGGTCAACCCGTTGGGGTTGTGGAGTTTGGTTAGAATAACCCGACGAAGAGGTCTGAGGAGGTTGGTAATTTTGGTTCTGAGACCTTTGATGTGGAGATTGGTAGGTCGCCGATGGGCGTGGACGTTGATAAGGTGGAGGTTGAGGTTGAGCGTGCGAGCTCTGACCGTGACCCCCACTAGGCCCCCAAGAGAAGTTAGGATGGTTACGCCATCCCGGGTTGTAGGAGTGACTGTACGGGTCGTTACGGGACCGCTGTTGATACATCGCATTTGCATGCTCAGTATCCCTTGGAGCGTAAGCGCATTCCAAGTCATCATGGCTCGTAAGTCCACACCTACCACACCCGGGAGTAGCGACCTGAGCTACAGGAGCTCGGTCCATCTCCAAACTCTCAATCCTACGCATGAGAGCAGCCATTTTCGCCTCAGACGCGATAGTTGACTCAACATGATATGATCCAGCTCGACCAGAAGACCTGGCGGCTGGTGGCTCTCTCATGGTGTCCCACTCGAAGGTACGCTCAGCCATAGCCTCAAAAGTGTCCCATGCCTCCTCGATGGGTTTCATTTGGAAGTCACCCTGACACATCGACTCCAACAATGTGCGGGTGTTGTAGTTGAGGCCCTCATAAACAATTTGGCACAGCTTCCATAACTCAAATCTATGATGAGGGCACTGCTGGAGAAGGTCCTTGAACCTCTCAAAGAAAACATGAAACGATTCGGTCTCGGTCTGATACATTTGATGTATCTGGTGCCGTATCTGTTGAGTTTTCCTTTGAGGGAAAAATCTCTTCAGAAAGACGGTCACAAAGTCATCCCATGACCGAATCGAGCTCGCCGGGAGGCTATACATCCATTTCTTCGCATTATCCTTCAATGCGAAAGAAATCATCCTCAACCGGACTGAATCCTCGTCAAGCTGTTGAAGCTTGAACATGGAGCATACTTCCTCGAATTCGCGTATAAAGATATACGGATCCTCCTTATTGGCAGTAAAGGTTGGAAGCATGCTCACATATTGAGGTTTCAGCTCATAGTTGTTCCCGCGAGCAGGGGGAACAACTATGCAAGAAGACTGTGCGGCCCGAACAGGATGGGTCCGCTCCCACAAAGTCATCGGTCTATCATGTCGAGCTAAAGGTGGTGGTGCACCAAGGACTCGATCCTGACCGAATCTCCCTTCCTCTCGAGTCAGAGGAGGAGGAGATGGAGGTCTACGTGGTGGCGGAAGTGGACCGAGGTATTCCATGTATGGCACCCGGTCTCCTTCGCCACCGCGTGACGACTCGGCCTCTTGCTCCAAAGGAGCACGAGGCGGAGATGGTCGATCACCAAGACCGTCCATCTCAGCAGAATGCACTCTCTCGAGTCGAGCGCTCTCACCAGAACGGGCCCAACCTCGCATAAAATGCTCGACTCGACTCTAACAAACACACAACAGATGGTGTACTAGAGGAGGAGACTAAACGTAGAGAATAGATGAGGAGAGGACTCAGGTGAGGAGGGAAGAATCCCTAGAGCTAGCGTAGGTAGAGGGATAAGGAAGAAGCCTAACTAGCAAGCACGACTCAAACAATGTAAGGCAATGGGTCCTTAGGCTAGACGACGCCTAACTTCGAGGTCACTAGCCTTGACACGTCTCACCTCCCTACAACGAGGACCACAATGCCCAGCAAGTGATACCAGATCCGGAGATCCAGTACCTCCTACTATCGACAAGGTAGGCAATGCCGATCAGGTCATGACGGTCTCAACTAGATTACTCTCCTAGTGCGCCCGCAATCCTACGGCCAATGTCTACTTGCTTTTAGTTAAGGCTTTATTAAGAGTGGTTTTTGGGGCCAAGGAAAGGGTGATGAAATCCCTCACCTTATCTTTTATGGGACAGCCCCTCCTTAGTAGCGATTTGATCCTAGATCTAGCAATCAATCGCTCCAATCAAACACTCTCTCACTCTTGTCCCGATGCACCTTACTAACTAATGCATGAACGAAACATGCATGAATGAGGGATGTGGGTGCACGTACCTCACGCCAGCAATCAACGACAAAATTTAAAGCAAAGAAAAGACAAATGCATGCAAGGTCTACCAATGGTGCATGACCTAGATGGCAAGAAGTCTAATCTTTTGCTTTGAGTTTTATGGTCCAAGTTGTTAAAGGGGATTGAAATTAAATCTGGGAGCAAACTAAAGATCACAGCATGCAAAATTGGGCTCCCAGATAACTAAAGTAAAGCAATAAACCACAAGAAGAAATTTGAGAGCAGGAAGCCCTTACCAGACCGCCAATTGGCGGTCTCCAACCGTTGATTGGCGGTCGCTTTGTGGCTTCTGTTGCTCAAACTTTCCCAGTAGCCTCCCCTTGATGTTCTGGTTCCCTGAAACTAAACAAAACTGGAAACAAAAAGTCAGAAACCCCTCGAATCGTCCAAACCAAGGTCTTGACAGAGCACCTCCCCGGCAACGGCTCCAAAAACTTGATTGATCGTTTTATATTTAACCGCAAGTGCACGGCCGCGTTGAAGCGGTGGCAAATACGGGTCGTCCACTGGGAGGTGTGTCGACACTTGGTTTGTGCGAAGGCGAGAGGTAAAAAATGGAAGAAAGGTTGGTTACACTAAACTACACTACAAACCTGAAATGAGATGGAGAAGAAACGATAAAACTAATCCCCAAAGGGGGTAGAGAAATAATGTGAACATAAAGAAGTGTATGTGTGTGTGTTCATTAAGCTCTTCACAACATGTAGTACATGAAATCATAAAACTACATCCAACTTTCCCTCCACATGAATTAAGATTTCACTACATCATTAAAACATACAAGACAATAGTTGGAATGAAGCTACATGAACTCAAGTATAAAGACTAGACCCTACTACGCCTCCACATGAATTAAGATAAGCCTACATCATTAAAACATACAAGACATCAGCTAAGGTAAAGGCAACAAGAGCTCATACACTACAACTTGTGTTTCCAATAGGAAAATGATTTATGAACGCAGCGCGTCACGGACGCGCTCTACGTGGACATCCATGTCAGCCCTTACGTGGCCAAGACATGAATGTTTTTTTGTTTTTTCTTCCTGAAGTCCACTCAAATCACATTAAATGCGTTTCAACTCAGCACGTTCTCTCTCTCCACCCAAATACAAATATGATGACACTCTTTCTTTCTTCTTCATTCTTTCTCTCCAGAATAAATCACCATTTCGAGCAAGATATTAGGTCGAAGAAGCGTCTGATGCCGACTCCCAGGATTCTTTACAACGTAAGCAGCGTGAATGGGACGGTGCGAAGACTTCCCGATGTTCTACATAAATAGGAAATCTGAGATGCTATTTTTTTCCTAAACGTAATTCTTGTGGGGTAAAATATACAGTGGGAGGTTTGTTGAGTTTGTGCGGGGGTGAAGAGTTCCATATATTGATTCGTTTATTCCGACAATAATGAAGCCATATATTATTCCGGACTGCAAATACACTTATTCCGGACTGCAAATACACTTATTCCGATTCCGGACAGCAAATACACTTATTCCGGACAGCAAATCCACTTATTCCGGACAAACTTTATGTTCCGTTTCTAGACACACTTTATTCTTAAACCGGACAACAAATACACTTATTCCGGACAAGAAATACACTTATTCCGGACAGCAAATACACTTATTCCGGAAAAACTTTATGTTCCATTTCTGGACAAACTTTATTCTTAAACCGGACAACAAATACACTTATTCCGGACAGCAAATACACTTATTCCGGACAAGCTTTCTGTTCCGTTTCTGGACACACTTTCTTCTTATTCTGGACAACTACACTTATTCCGGACTGCAAATACACTTATTCCGGACAGCAAATACACTTATTCCGGACAACAAATCAACTTATTCCGGACAAACTTTATGTTCCGTTTCTGGACACACTTTATTCTTAAACCGGACAACAAATACACTTAGTCCGGACAACAAATACACTTATTCAGGACATCAAATACACTTATTCCGGACAAGCTTTCTGTTCCGTTTCTGGACACACTTTCTTCTTATTCTGGACAACTACACTTATTCCGGACTGCAAATACACTTATTCCGGACAGCAAATACACTTATTCCGGACAACAAATCAACTTATTCTGGACAAACTTTATGTTCCGTTTCTGGACACACTTTATTCTTAAACCGGACAACAAATACACTTAGTCCGGACAACAAATACACTTATTCCGGACAGCAAATACACTTATTCCGTACAAACATTCTGTTCCGTTTCTGGACACACTTTATTGTTATTCTGGACGACTACACTTATTCCGAACTACAAATACACTTATTCCGGACAGCAAATACACTTATTCCGGACAACAAATCAACTTATTCCGGACAAACTTTATGTTCTGTTTCTGGACACACTTTATTCTTAAACCAGACAAGAAATACACTTATTCCGGACAACAAATACACTTATTCCGGACTGCAAATACACTTATTCCGGACAGACACATAACGTAAACAGGACAAACAGATAATGTAAACTGGACATACACATAAAGTAAGCTAGACAAATTAAGTTGATCCAACGTAAAACTTAAAAACAAATATTTTATTATGATAAGTGTGGGCTCTGCACGAATAATGAGACTGCACGATGTCCTAGGGTCTGCACAATGTCTTATCTGTGTATTGGGAAATGAATCGTTCAACTTAAAGAACCGGCGTTTTTTAAAAAGACCAAAACGCGCGAAGAGAAATTTCGCTGACTAGACGCTGACTCAAAGAAAAATATCTGAGCTGTACAGATCCACGTAAGGCGCGTCCGTGACGCGCGCGTCCGTCTATCACGGTTGTTTCCAATATTAACTTCATCCATATCCTAACCTTATCATTCCCCATAAAATAGGTCCACTAATCAAAGCATAAGCTAAGCTTCATTCAAGATCATTAGCATATCAAAGATAAGAGTGGAGACCCATTAGATGGTTATGGAAATCATATAAAGCTCAAGGGATAAAAATAATACACACTTAATAAACTACATGATTATATCACATATTTCTCCACCCCCCAAATGGGGATGGAACTACTCACTACTCATTACACTAATTATATTAGGAAAAGAAAGCTTAATACTGAAATGAAAGTTATACTAATCAAGCAAGAAATATTAAAGAAGCATAAAACAAAACAAACAAGCAAACATGCATATGGAAGGAAATTAAACTAAGAGAGAAACAACACAATTAAAGGAAAACTTCTATTATTAACTCACTCAATTACAAGTAGCTCTTCCTCCACCAGAGTTTTGCTTCAAGGCTTCACTCTTAGTAGGGAAGGTGGCCACCAAAGAGAGAGATATATACAATGGGAGGTAAAGAGTTCTATTTATAAGCATGGAAAAAGCTAATCCGGGACAATCCCCCGATGTGGGACTAAACCAATACCAAAAATAGCCTAAACACATGATAATACAAGTCCAGGAAGAAGCTTGGCTGATCTGGGCTTAACCAGACCGCCAATTGGCGGCCTATAAGCTTCAGATCGGTCTGGATCTTCTCGTGGGCTTTCCTTGGATTGTTTCTTGGTCTTGGATGCATCTAACTTGTTTAGTGGAGCTCCGACCCGAATCGAATTGACAAAATACTCCCCATGATGGTGTGGAGTTTCATGTTTTGCTCTTAGGTCCTTCTGTCTTACGATCAGGTCCTTCTGTCTTTCATCTTGGTCCCTAGGTCTCACAATTAAGTCCTTTTTTCCTGCTTTTGGGTCCTTTCATGGCTCTTCTCTTCAAACCTCTTTATTCCTGAAAACTAAACATAAAACTCGTCACGTAGCATTGCTTAGGTGTAAGATAATGGATATAAGATACAAATATAAGCATGAAATGATGTCAATCAGTTACCTATGCAATGCTCAGTCGGGTTCACCGCCCACTCTTGAAATTTCAGTAGCGTCACGCGTCCACCCAGAGATGAGTCGCGTCCCAGAAACGTTTGAAGCCCAGAAGCTCCAAGTGTGCGGCGGATTCGCCGCAAATTGCTCTATAGGTGCGGTGATTTCGCCGCTCATTTAGCTCAGAATGTGCTCGGATTTCTCCGTGCACGATGTTGTCTCTTGAAACACAAATCCAAATACTTAGATCGCGCACAAGATAAACAGGATAAAATCGAAATCAACATAAAAAAACAAAATCTGCGTCGCCTCCCCGGCAACGACGCCAAAAACTTGATGAGAATTAAATTTATACCGCAAATGCACGGCGTCAATGAAGACGTGGCAAGTACGGGTCGAACACAAGGAGGGAGAGATTTGTTATTTGTGCGATCTACGATTGGGGGAAAGAAGGAGAGAAGAATAAATTTGGTTTTTGAGATTTTTGGTTTTAATTATCTAAAGCAAGAAACATGAACAAATAAAAATAAAACAAGAACAAAGATGGTGAATTCCGTTGGGTGGAGGTTTAGATTAGAGAATTCAGAAACTTATAATAAATCATGTTAGTTATGAAACATTACATGATAAATGATTTAACATAAACTCAAGTAATCAAAATATACTAATCACGAAATTAAAATAATAACTTTATTCTCTTCTCATCACCCGAAATCCATCACCTCCACCCTAAGGAAAGAGTTAGAAACTCATAGAGGGAGGAAGAGGAGGGGTCCTAGAGGAATTACAAAAGAAAACTAAAAACAAGAAATAAAATAACAGAATTTTATTGCTAAAGAGAAGAAAAAAAACTAAGACTAAAATTAAGAACATAAAACTAAGAACCTAGAATTAAAAAACTAAGGTTAAAATTAAGAAGATCCTCTACAACATCGTTTCAGGGCTATTTATAGCCGATACAATGAACTTAGGTATACAATAGGAAAGTACACGCGTCAACACGCAACCGGTAAAAAATTTAGAGCATGGATATAATTTGGTGCGGCGGATTCGCCGCATTTTGTACATAAGGTGCGGTGGATTCGCCACCTTTTTAGCTCCGATTTAATCCAAATTTTTCTTGTGTGTTTATGGTATGATTTCAATATCCTTTGCGCGTCTGGATTGATTCTTTCCTTTCTTTTGAGCTCCGACTTTATTTCTTTATATATTTGGAGATCCACATTGATTTTTCTTTAGATTTTCTCCATAATAATAAAAGCTACTCGTAATTTGCAATTAGGTCCTTGGCTTTTTGCAGTTAAGTCCTTGTCTACTTTTGTGCTTAAGTCCTTGTCCTTTTTGTAATTAGGTCTTGAATGCTTTTATGCTTGGATGCATTTCCATTTGAAACCCGATAATCTTGAACTTGGTCTTTATGACAGGAATGAGTCTCTTGCACGCATTTATGCTCGGGATATGGGTAATTTGTTTTCAGGTCACTGTATTCTGTAAATAAGACTAAACACATACCTTACTAGCATTTATTGATATAAAATTAATCTAAATGAAAGACATATGATGCAATGTATGCAATGCATCAGGACCTATTCTATGGGGAATGATAAGGTTAGGATATGGATGAAGTTAATATTGGAAACACAATTTGTAGTGTATGTGCTCTTGTTGCCTTTACCTTAGCTAATGTCTTGTATGTTTTAATGATGTAGTCTTATCTTAATTCATGTGGAGGCATAGTAGGGTCTAGTCTTTATACTTGAGTTCATGTAGCTTCATTCCAATTATTGTCTTGTATGTTTTAATGATGTAGTCTTATCTTAATTCATGTGGAGGCAAAGATGGATGTAGTTTTATGATTTCATGCACTACATGTTGTGAGGAGCTTAATGAACACACACACACACTTCTTTATGTTCACATTATTTCTCTACCCCCTTTGGGGTTTAGTTTTCTTGCTTTTCTTCCATTTCCATTTGCACCTTAGTGAAGTGTAGTGTAATCAACCTTTCTCTCCTTCTTTTTACCTCTCGCCTTCGAACAAAACCAATCGTCGACACACCTCCCAGTGGATGACCCGTATTTGCCACCGCTTCAACGCGGTCGTGCACTTGCGGTTAATATAAAACGATCAATCAAGTTTTTGGCGCCGTTGCCGGGGAGGTGCTCTGTCCAGACGTTGGTTTGGACAATTCGAGGGGTTTTTAATTTTTTGTTTCCAGTTTTCTTAGTTTCAAGGAACCATCAGATCAAGGGGAGTCTACTGGACAAATTTGAGGAACAGAGGACCTAAACGGACCGCCAATCAGCGGTTGGAGACCTCCTATTGGCTGCCTGGTGAGGGTGTTTGGCTCTTAAATTTTTTCTGGTAGTTCATTCTGTAATTTGTGTTATCTGGGAGCCCTATTTTGCATGCTATGACTTCTCGTTTGCTCCCAGATCATTAATCACTCCCCCATTAATCAACTTGGCCCTAAAATTCAAAAGCAAAAGACTAGACGTTCTTACTTGTTTAGGTCACGCATCATGTATTGACTTAGGCTTATAGTTGTCTTTTCTTTTAGCTTTAATTTCAGTTGTTGAGTGCTGGCGTGAGGTACGCAATTTCCTACACTCATTCATTCATCTCGTATGCCCATTTATTAGTTAGTAGGAATTGCATCAGGACAAGAGTGAGCGAGCATTTGATTGGAGTGATTGATTGCTAGATTTCAGCTCAAAACGCTACTAAGGAGGGGCTGTCCCATAAAAGATAAGGTGGGGGATTTCATCATCCTTTCCTTGGCCCCAAAAATCACTCTTAATAAAGCCCTAACTAAAAGCAAGTAGACATTGGCCCTAGGATTGTGGGCGCACTAGGAGAGTAATCTAGTTGAGACCGTCATGACCTGATCGGCATTGCCTACCTTGACGATAGTAGGAGGTACTGGATCTCCGGATCTGGTATCACTTGCTGGGCATTGTGGTCCTCGTTGTAGGGAGGTGAGGCGTGTCGAGGCTAGTGACCTCGACGTTAGGCGTCGTCTAGCCTAAGGACCCATTGCCTTACATTGTTTGAGTCGTGCTTGCTAGTTAGGCTTCTTCCTGATCCCACTACCCACGCTAGCTCTAGGGATTCTTCCCTCCTCACCTAACTCCTCTCCTCATCTATTCTCTACGTTTAGTCTCCTCCTCTAGTACACCTTCTGTTGTGTGTTATTTTAGAGTCGAGTTGAGCATTTTATGCGAGGTTGGGCTCGCTTTGGTGAGAGCGCTCGACTTGAGAGAGTGCATTCTTATGAGATGGACGGTCTTGGTGATCGACCATCTCCGCCTCGTGCTCCTTTGGAGCAAGAGGCCGAGTCGTCTCGTGGTGGCGAGGGAGACCGGGTTCCATACATGGAGTACCTCGGTCCGCTTCCACCACCACGTAGACCTCCTTCTCCTCGTCCTCCTCCTCTGACTCGAGAGGAAGGGAGATTCGGTCAGGATCGAGTTCTTGGTGCACCACCACCTTTAGCTCGACATGATAGACCAATGACTTTATGGGAGCGGACCCATCCTGTTCGGGCCGCGCAGCCTTCTTGCATAGTTATTCCCCCTGCTCGCGGGAACAACTATGAGCTGAAACCTCAATATGTGAGCATGCTTCCAACCTTTACTGCCAATAAGGAGGATCCGTATATCTTTATACGCGAATTCGAGGAAGTATGCTCCATGTTCAAGCTTCAACAACTTGACGAGGATTCAGTCCGGTTGAGGATGATTTCTTTCGCATTGAAGGATAATGCGAAGAAATGGATGTAAAGCCTCCCGGCGAGCTCGATTCGGTCATGGGATGACTTTGTGACCGTCTTTCTGAATAGATTTTTCCCTCAAAGGAAAACTCAACGGATACGACACCAGATACATCAAATGTATCAGACCGAGACCGAATCATTTCATGGTTTCTTTGAGAGGTTCAAGGACCTTCTCCAGCAGTGCCCCCATCATGGATTTGAATTATGGCAGCCGTGCCAAATTGTTTATGAGGTCATCAACTACAACACCCGCACATTGTTGGAGTCGATGTGTCAGGGTGACTTCCAAATGAAACCCGTCAAAGAGGTATGAGACACTTTTGAGGCTATGGCTGAGCGTACCTTCGAGTGGGATACCATAAGAGAGCCACCAGCCGCCAGGTCTTCTGGTCGAGCTGGATCTTATCAAGTTGACTCATCGATCGCGTCTGAGGCGAAAATGGCTGCTCTCATGCGTAGGATTGAGAGTTTAGAGTTAGACCGAGCTCCTGTAGCTCAGGTCGCTACTCCCGAGTGTGGTAGGTGTGGACTTACGGGTCATGATGACTTGGAATGCGCTTACGCTCTAAGGGATACTGAGCATGCGAATGCAATGTATCAACAGAGGCCCCGTAACGACCCGTACAGTCACTCCTACAACCTGGGATGGCGTAACCATCCTAACATCTCTTGGGGGCCTAGTGGGGGTCACGGTCAGAGCTCACACGCTCAACCTCAACCTCCACCTTATCAACCTCCACGCCCATCGACGACCTACCAACCCCCACATCAAAGGTCTCAGCACCAAAATTACCAACCTGCTCATGCCTCATCGTCGGGTTATTCCAACCAGACTCCACCACCCCAGCGGGTTGACGCTAAGGACCTTCTTGTGATCCGACCTTTCAAGCATTGCAAAGTACAGTCAAGGCTTTGGAAATGCAGGTTAGCCAGTTGGCTCATCAACTCCATGAACGCGAGAAGGGTCAGTTCCCGAGTCAACCTGAGGTGAATCCTCGGGGTACCCATTCTCAAGGAAGGACACCTTTACCTCATGCCACCTCTGAACCAACCCATCATATTAATGTGATTCATACTTTGAGGTCTGGTAAGGAGGTGGATAACCACATTGGGGTACCTTCTTTGTCATCACCATCTTTGAGGGAGCCGGATCCTGAGGTCCCTCCACAAATACTTCCAGGAAGTAGCCAGATCCTGAGGTTCTTTCTACATTTCCTTCGACAAAGGGGCCGAACCCTGAGGTCCCCTTGTCTCCTCTTGTGTCGAAGGAACCAGATTCTGAGGTCCCCACTCATGTTTCTTTGGACCTGAATTCTGGGGTGCCTTCGCATCCTTATGCCCCAAAGGCACCATTCCCTGAGCGCCTTAAAAAGAAAACCTCTGATCAGCATGACAAGATGCTTGAGATGTTTAGGAAAGTTAAGGTGAACATCCCTCTATTGGAGGTGATTCAGCAAATGCCACCTTATGCCAAGGTTCTCAAGGACTTATGCACCAAGAAGAGAAAAACTCATGTTCCCAAGAAAGCTTTTCTTGCGGCTAATGTGAGTTCCTTGTTGGCACAACCCATGCAAGTCAAGTACAAGGACCCTGGTTGTCCTACAATCTCTTGTGTGATTGGTGATGTGTCCATACATCGAGCCTTATTGGACCTTGGTGCATCTGTTAATCTTCTGCCATATTCTGTCTACATCCACCTCGGTCTTGGAGACCTCAAACAAACAAAGACCACTTTTCAATTGGCTGATAGGTCTATGAAGAAACCTAGGGGTGTGGTGGAAGATGTGCTGATCAAAGTGGGAGAGTTCATTTATCCAGTCGACTTCTTTGTCTTGGATACTAAACCTGTGCAAAACCCACTTGGACAAATTCCTGTCATTCTGGGGCGACCATTCCGTGCGACTTCCAATGCATTGATTAATTGTCACAATGGTCTGATGCGCTTGACTTATGGTAGTCAATGCGCTGATTTTAACATCTTCACCATCGGCAAGAAGCCAGGTGCCTTCAATGACCCTGTTGGGGTCAACCTTATCCAGGGTTTGGATGAGATTGAAGTTGAGGGCACCTTCAAGTACTTCGGATAATTGTTCGATGAAGCTTCTGAAGGTGGTGAAGATGTTTCACCTGGGCTGGCACAAGAAGGTGCCTTATGTTCTGATCATGTGGCCTCAGTGCCACTTCCTTTTGATCTCGTGGCCCTTGAGCCACATTCTTCTGATCTTGTGGCCCTTGAGCCACATCCTTCTGATCTTGTGGCCCTTGAGCCACATCCTTTTGATCATATAGCTTTTGAGCCACAAGATACCATTTTTATGGCCTCTGGGCCATATGATCTTCATTTTGTATCTGCTGAGCACCCCATGTGGGTTAAGAATCAACCACCTGATACTCTTCAACGTGATAGAGGTTCACCTCTCATTCATGCCTCCGATCTTTCTCACTCTCAAGAGGCATCAAACGACCACAACGCTTATAATGGTATCAGGTGGTCAAGCAATTCTGATTTGTATGTCGCGAGCCCATGCATGTGCATTTTTGGCTCGAGTGATGGTGGGTTCCCATTTGATGTCCCTCGACATATGAAGATGGGAGCCCATTTGTTGTACATGAAGAAGAAAAAAAAGAGAAAAGAAAAAAAGTACAATAAAAGACTCTTTCAGTGAGCATCGATTGTTGTGAGCCCCAACCCTTGTGTATTTGGGCTCCATTTCTTTCACGTATTTGCATCCTTTCTTTAGCATCTCACAGATTTTGAGGGAATTCGGGTTTGTGTCCATCAACATGACCTTGAACTTCCTTTTGTACTTCATGTTGGTGAGATCTCTCCTTTTTCATGCATAAATCCATGTAGTATCTTGCTCACATTCATTGAGGACAATGCATGAAGTAGGTGTGGGGGGGTGTTTTACGTGTGTACATAGTCGAGTCTTTTCTTTTGATTTTGTTTTCTTTTGTTTGCATTTTTAGGGTCATGTTAGTGTGCTGCATTTAATATCTATATATCTGCTTGCCATGATCCTTGGGTGACTTGTGTTCTTTTGCTTGCCTAGTGCTTTAAAATTTCCACATTTCTTTCAAAATCTTCATGTGTTTGCGAAAGAAAATGTTTTGTGGGTTTTGCGTGTGTTTAGCATGTGGAAAACCGTTGAGAGGCAAAGTAAAAAGAAAGCTCCCAAAATTGTCTTGAACTTGATGCAATAGGATATCTAGTACATTGACTTTAGGATTTATCGAGTCGTTAGGTTTCATAGGGTTTCAGTGCTCAAACATTTAATGAAGTCCACCCTGAACCTAGTGAGTCAATAATTCGTGTCTGTTAACTTAAAGAAGTTTGTTGTAGTCAAGGACACTCTAAATCCTGTTGTGAGACATTAGTGTAGGGGTTTTGGTTCATGTGTAGATAAGAAATAAGTGAGTAGGTGTTCTCTCTTCTCGCACGGCTCCTATCACTCGGGAAAGTAGGTCTGAGGGGACTTTGTGCGTGGTGCTTTCGAGTCATCTGACTTGGGATGCGCCGACCGAACTCCCGTTACACGGGTGATAGGGATTGCCCTATGTGGAGATTTGGGGAAAGGTGTACGTGATAGTGTAAGTCCTCATGGGCAATGACGCACGAATCCTGACCCTGGGAGAATGAAGCGCCAACTAATAAAAAGAAAAGAAGAAAAAAATGTGAAAAGAAACAAAAAGAAAAAAAAATGGTAATGCAAATAAGAATCTTAATGGACTTTACACTTTGTAGCACTTGAGGATGTTGAGGTTGTCCATGTCTTTCACTTAATTCCTTATTTAACTTGCACGAATGGTTCATTAGGTTGGAGTCGGCCCGTAGCATTACCGCGTCCATTGATCGACAAAATATTTCCAACGAGTCGAGTGTCTACATTGAATAATGCATCTTGTTCGGATTTTGTGGGTATATCCGTTGAAAACCCTCAGGAGACAACACTCCTCCTCCTTGGAAACAAAGAGGTTTAACGGCTTGTTGCACGTGCTAAGTGCAACCATGTTTCCTACGAAAGTGAGTTAGGATTTCTTGTTTTTCATATGCTTTTTTCTTTCTTTGTTTTGCTCGAGACTAGCAAAAACTTAGGTGTGGGGGTATTTGATTGACATCATTTCATGCTCATATTGGTATCTTATATCCATTATCTTACACTTAAGCAATGCTACGTGACGAGTTTTATGTTTAGTTTTCTGGAATAAAGAGGTTTGAAGAGAAGAGTCATGAAAGGACCCAAAAGCAGGAAAAAATGACTTAATTATGAGACCTGGGGACTAAGATGCAAGGGAGAAGGACCTGATCGTAAGACCGAAGGACCTAAGAGGAAAACAGGAAACTCCACACCATCATGGGGAGTATTTTGCCAATTCGATTCGGGTCGGAGCTCCAACAAGTCAAGTAACCGCATCAAAGACCAACAATACCAAAAAGAAAAGCCCACAACAAATTCCAACGCGATCCGAAGCTTTTGGACCGCTAATTCGCGGTCTATATTACTCAGGATCCGCCACAATTTCTCCTGGACTTGTATTAATGTTCGTTTAGGCTATTTGTGGTATTGGTTTAGTCCCACATCGGGGGATTGTCCCGGATTAGCTTTTTCCATGCTTATAAATAGAACTCTTCACCTCCCATTGTATCCATCTCTCTCTTTGGTGGCATCTTCCTTACTAAGAGTGAAGCCTTGAAGCAAAACTCTGGTGGAGGAAGAGCTGCTTGTAATTTGAGTGAGTTAATAATAGATGTTTTCTTTAGCTTGTTAATTCTTGCTTAGTGGATTTTCTTTTATGTGTTTGCTTTGTTGCTTGTTTTGTTTTATGCTTCTTTAATATTTCTTGCTTGATTAGTATAGTTTCATTTCAGTATAATGCTTCATTTTATTAGAGTAGTTAGTTTAAATATGTGTGAGTAGCTCCATCCCCATTTGGGGGGTGGAGAAATATGTGATATAATCATGTAGTGTATTAAGTGTGTGTTATCTTTATCCCTTGAGCTTTATATGATTTCCATAACCATCTAATGAGTTTTCACTCTTATCTTTGATATGCTAATGCTCTTGAATGAAGCTTAGCTTATGCTTTGATTAGTGCACCTATTCTATGGGGAATGATAAGGTTAGGATATGGATGAAGTTAATATTGGAAACACAATTTGTAGTGTATGTGCTCTTGTTGCATTTACCTTAGCTAATGTCTTGTATGTTTTAATGATGTAGTCTTATCTTAATTCATGTGGAGGCATAGTAGGGTCTAGTCTTTATACTTGAGTTCATGTAGCTTCATTCCAATTATTGCCTTGTATGTTTTAATGATGTAGTCTTATCTTCATTCATGTGGAGGCAAAGATGGATGTAGTTTTATGATTTCATGCACTACATGTTGTGAGGAGCTTAATGAACACACACACACACTTCTTTATGTTCACATTATTTCTCTACCCCCTTTGGGGTTTAGTTTTCTTGCTTTTCTTCCATTTCCATTTGCACCTTAGTGAAGTGTAGTGTAATCAACCTTTCTCTCCTTCTTTTTACCTCTCGCCTTCGAACAAACCAATCGTCGACACACGTCCCAGTGGACGACCCGTATTTTCCACCGCTTCAACGCGGCCGTGCACTTGCGGTTAATATAAAACGATCAGTCAACGGTATCAGACCGCTGGTTGGTGGTCGAATCTTCTCCAGACCCGATACTATTTAGGCGGGTCATGTATTGGAGTTTTTATGTCTATTTTTAGTAGTGTTTTAGTCCGACATCGGGGGATTGTCCCCGATTACTTTTTTCTATGACTATAAATAGAACTCTTCCTTTTGCCTTGTAATCTACTACATGCTTGGTGACCAATCCCTCTACTTAGAGTCAAGCCTTGGAGCAAAAACTCAAGTGGAGATATGCTACTTGTAATGTGAGTCTGAAATAAATAAAATGTTCTTAGTTCATGTTGCGCCTCATTTATTCGTTTCATTAATCGTAGTAGACTTACTTAACATGTTTTCTTCTCTTAGCATAATAGTTAGCTTAATGATTAGTGAGTAGTTTCATCCTTTTACGGGGTGGAGATGATGTACATATATGTTGTGAAGTTTGGATGTTTGATGAATTTTTGATTGTCTAGACTTACACGTTTGTATGTTCATCGGAGGGGGGTGTTTTAATCATCTACATGTTGGGAGATTTTTGATGGTTTTGCCATAAGATTTAGACACTTCCCATGCTTAGTTTCCTCATGTTTATTAAATGAAATTTCCTGTTGAATATGATACATGTTAGTTATGTGTTTGTATTTGTGTTTGCTTCCTTAATTGATTGAGGAAACTTTGTTTTGATGAGCTTTTCCATAAGATTTAGACACCTCCCATTCTTAGCTTTGTTCTTCACATGAGTTCATGGTTTTTGATGAGTCTTTCCATATCCTCAGACACTTCTCATGCTGAGCCAAGTCTCATGATAATCAAGTAGTAATTGCCGATACGTTGTGTGAATGGATAGGTTTTGCAACATCTTCGGACACTTCCTATGCATGAAGACACACACACATAAATACTTACATGCGTCATTCATCACTTATTTCTCTTCATATGTGCACACACTCCACCCCCTAGGGGTTTCTTTTCCCGAATTCAAATCTCTTTATTAGGCATTTGTTAACTATTAGTTTAGTGTAATCTAGTTTAGTGTAATCACATCTCTTCTCCCCTATTTTTCCACTTGATTTCTGACATACCAGAGACTACTCACCTCCCAATGGATCGACATGTACTTGCCCCGTCTTCACCGATGGCTGGGCACTTGTGGTTAATTAATAAAACATTTGACACTCACAAACTCTCGCAAATAAACGAATGTGTCGCTCCGCTATCAAACAGAATCCTAACTATGTGACTGGAAACAACAAGTGTACCTTCCACTACGTCAGAATACGCAACTTTAGAATCCCCCAAACATGCACTGAAAACACGTCCAGTAGTCCTCGATGACCCAGTTGTAGACTTGGTACCCTGGTACCCGATCTCTGTGCCCTGTAGTCACGTGCACGATACCTCGACTTTCCGCAGTTGAAGCAAAACCTCGCTCCTCCCCCACAACCAATGCTTTCACTACCACTGCCACTGGCATCTCCCCTATGCCCACACGTGCCCTGTGACCAAGCTGACCACACTCAGAGCATCAACCAGTCATCATGTTGCACTCTCGTCCTGGTTGTGAATGACGACAACGTCCACAAATATCACTGTTGTTGCCCTTAGTTGATCTGCTTCTTCTCAAGGCGACCCCCCAAATTTGCTCCTACGCCGCTCTTATCTTGAATGTATATTTGACTATCTCAGGGTGACCCCACCCCTACTGAACCAATTTGTACTGGCGCCAAACCCCCTACTCTCCTAGGCACCAAACCCCCTACTCTCATAGTATCTCGAGAGAGGGCAGTAATTGTAGATATACCCATCCAAGCTCAGGTCTCCCTGCTCAAGTACAAGAAACTCTCGCCTCAACTGGTTGCAAACACGCTGTGGATAATACTTCTTCCTGAACTTCCCTTAAAAAGTTCTCCCAACTAATCATGGTCGCACCTCCAAAGAATACATTGGTAGTAGTCCTTCACCAACTAATCGCTAATCCACTGAAGATGTATGTGGTCAGACCCACCTGACGCTTCAGTAGATAAGTGATCGCCTCAAAGATCTGCTGGATCCTGAAAATCCAGTCCTCCGCGGCCTCTTGGTTTGTTCCTCCGACAAAGGTTGGCGGGTGATGGCGTATAAAGCGGTTAAGAATCTTGCCCCTGCCCTAATACTGGGGCCTCCTGGCGTGCTCCTCCATAAACACGCCTAAGCGCTCTAGTTTGTCATGCATCGCTTGTTGGTCCTCGTCTTGGGAACTAGGTGTGGAGGGGTCCACCCGCCTTGATGTGGCACATCGATGAGACGACATCTTCCCACCGAAACAACAAACCTCAAACACATCAAACTAACCGAACTACGCTAAAAGGTCCTAACTTAGGTGGTACGCAAATGGACTGACCTAACCTCTGAAATCAAGCTATAAAGCTCATAATCCACACTTGGGAAACGACAATCAATTTGTCAAATCAACAGTCTCTTTCTTCCACGTAATTTCCTTTACAATTTTTAACAATAACTAATTAATTAACTTACTGTATTTACAAACACTTTTCAATAATTAAGGAAGAATAAAAATACAAACATAAGAAAACACTTTTATTCATCATTTCTCTTGTATTGTTGTCATACGTTCTCGTTAAGTCTGCTTTGACCAATTAAAGTAATTAATATTATTAAAGTAATTACAACGGTCCTTTTTGTTTTGATTTTTTAAAATTTTTTAAATCTTTTTTCTAAATCTTTTTTGTCAAAATATGTTTTTTATTTGATTGTATTTATTTTTAAATTCAATTTTAATTTTGTGATTTTATCTGATTGACCTCTAACTGATGTGGAGGAGATAAAATGTTAAAAAGTTATATTTTTTCCAAAAAATCTAGTCTTTTTATCCAACATAATAAATTATTACAACTAAATATAAAACAAAAATTAAAACTAATTACAAAAAACAAAAATATATTCTAATGGCCTCCACCCAATCCCCCGGACCAGGCCTTGGAACGCCTCGTCTTGCCACCCAATTGAGGGGTGGCAGAAAAAGCCGCCCATGGGAGGCATTTTCTTGGGCACCCTATAGTGCCCTAAAAGTGTTCTGGATGACTTTTGTTACTTCTAAGAATACATGAGAGATCATGGTAGAGAAGGTCCTTACGTGCTATTTTGTTTTCTTGTTGGATCTTTTATTGTAAAAACTAAAATGTAGGAAGTAGTCGGTAATATACTCTCGAAGTAATATAAAGTTTGAGTTCTGTTATTAGGATTTTCGCTCCATGCCATGACAAACACATGTTTTATCCTTGCTTTATCATTTTTTGAACACTTATTTTTATGCCACTAGAGGTGTTTCGTAATGGCATGTATGCAAAACATCTTATAGTTTTAATTATCTACCCGTTTCATGAATGTTTAAGATTTCATATATTTTTATTTCAAAGTTGTTCAGCTATAATAACTATACTTTCTTCATGGAATCTATAGTATTATATAATTGGTTCGGTGTAAATTCAGTTTTTTCCACGTCCCCCGTTTGAATCCTGACCATTCATTTACTAAAAAACCAATCTCAACCCTTCAATTAACAATTAGAATTTTCCTGGTCCCTTCAACACATCTGAACTGTTCAATTAACAAACAAACATATCCATCAATCCCAACCCTTCGTTTTCCCAAAAACTCTTTCAAACCCTAACACAAATTACACAACCTTCCCCACGTACACAAGACGCAACCTCTCCAAACCCAAACGTTGATTCCGATCGTCCAACTGCAAACAACCGGCGATGACAACACCTCCAACGCTTTTGATGAAGCATCCTGTTTCATCCACTTGCTATATATCATACCTAGGATTGACACCACTGTCCAAAATTCCATCCTTTCAAAGTTTTCTTCTTACTTTCGACGTCTGTCGGTACAGTTCTTCTTCTTCTTCTTTTCATTTTGTACATTTCCACTTCGTTTTAGTTGATTTTTAAAATGATTAACATAGAAACAATCACTACTACAGAAAAGGGAATATACGTCGGATGTACGGGGCTATACACGTCGGATATAAGCACACCCCTATCTGACGTCTAGGTGTGCGTCGTCTATACATAGACGTCGGCCATAGTATAGACGACGTCTATACCGAACGTATATACGTCGGCTGTAATTAGACGCCGACGTGTATTCTTCAATGTATAGACGTCGGTTAACTAACATACGACGCCTATACTTTAGGGATAGACGTCGGTTAGATAACATACGACGCCTATACATTAACGAATACACGTCGGTTAACAAACATACGACGCCTATACGTTAGGGATAGACGTCGGATTCAATATAAAGCCGACGTCTATTCCTTTCTTCAGAGGAATAGACGTCGTCTTATAGAAACGGCCGTCGTCTATTCCTAAACCTGGACAAAAAAAAGAAATAGCATCCGACGAAATTAGTGTACATACAACTGCACCAAATTCGTTCACCTATAAATTTGTTCACAAATACTCACAATTTCACCCACATACATCCATATACATCCACAATTTCATACAAGCACAAACAAACAAGCATACATGCACAAACACAAACACAAACACAAACATACAACCATACATGCACAAACATACAAAGCATACACAATTGACATTCAACACACTTGCAATTAATTCATTCTAAAATTAAGGCGATTATATTAAGGCAAAAAGTGTAGGTTTGTAATACAAGTGCACTTGTTAACTAAATTACAAAAAATACAATTGGCAGGAGAACCTCTTAGTTCGTCAGCATGTTTCTGATGAAATAGCGAGTCCATCGGTCGCGAGTTTCATCGAGCTCCTGTTGCGAGAAGGGATCACTACTTTTTGGGAAAACCTATCAAAAAAATACAAGTGTGTTGAATATTAATAACTAAATATTGAAACTACACAACTATACAATTGAATAACGATCTACATTACCTCGGTTAGACATACGTCTTGAGTTACCACATCGAGGATTTCCTCCATGTATCTCATCACGTAGTAACCGCATTCCGTATTTCCAACCTGCTTCCGGTACTACAAACTTAGGAATTCGCTAAATATTTGTTCCTAACTTAATCAACAAAAATGGGATAGAACGTACTCTCATTCCATGCCATGTTATTCTTGATTTTGTGGTAGTTCTCCTACCACCTAAAGCTCTGTAAACCTTAATTGCCCTGAGTAGCACAAGTTAAAATATCAATCAATAATACTAATAAAAATCCACGAATTACTTTATTCACGACTAAACGAACTTACATATTTAGAAGTTTCTTTATTGAGTCCCTTGGTTTATTCGACCCCAACGGATCAAACCAATATGCCGAATTAGTCGTTGGGCATACAACGACAAGCATCCAATGAGCCCTGTGTTATATATATAATTAGAAGTTTATTACAAAATAAAATTTCACTTTGAATTACAAAGTCTACCTCTCATGATAAGGGAGAAGATAATATTTCTTGTCTTCTTCTTTAAAGAATGTCCCTAGTTGACCCGATTTATCGTCATTCCCGTATATATATATGTAGATGGACTGATAAATCCAAATACTTGATCCTCGGGAAAGATTGACCTTCTGGCGTCGTAAAGATGTCTACAAGTATAAAAATTATAATTTATTACAGTTTTGATAAAATTATTCAATACTTTTCATTGTATACAAAAGAACACTTACTTCACTTGCACGTCGATAATCATGATACACAACGAATCCATCGCCATGAACTGCATGATATCCTCTTTGGTGACGTACAAAGCCGGAGGCAACCCTTTATCCCCCTCCAACTCCCAGGCACTTACCGATTGTGCCTCCCTACCTACCATACATTGATACAACATTTTGCACCTACTTGGAAGCGAATTAATGTTGATCGGAGATTGGTTGTTTGACCCTTTGCTCCGGGGGCTTGACACCTTACAAAGATGTATAGAACCGTTAAAATACAATTGTTAACAAATTTGAAGTTTAAAGTCTTTCAAAGTTAAACTATACCTCATGTTTGTCGTTTAGCTCTACTAAATAACTAGGCCAACGCACGAACCCACCGATAGCATCGCCGAGAGTAACAATCTCTTCTTCCGGAAATGGCACAAAAGCACCAGGATCTAAGCAACTCTCAACTGCAACCTTCAATTCTCCCTCTCCTACCTCTGTGAAGTGGTGTCTGGAGATGTTATAAACTTTCCCGTGTCCCACCAATCTTCGATCAGGGTCTTCGACAAATAAAGCACATCTAGATCCATCCGCGAACTTTCCAAATGAGGGACCGTCGACGAGGGCCAATTCTCGAGAATGAGACACGAAATCATCATGTCGATGAGGGTGGAACACTGGCTGAACTGGAGTAGTCTCCGCGGAAGAACCGGTCTTACGACGGGTAGGAGAAGTAGGCAAATCACGATCCAATCTCTCCGTAAGAAGTTGCAAAGACTTCTTCAAATCTGCGATCTCTTCCTGGCATTTGGTATGACCAGTCGTCATAGTAGACCGTTGAGTCTTCCCATAATATTGTCGAAGTCCAACTCTACTCCCTACCCCTCGCACACGACCGGGGTGTTCGTCGTTTCCCAAGGCCTCGCGTAGAATATCATTCCGACCATCGGAAGCAAATTCGCCTTGAGATTCTCTCAACTTCAGAGAGTCCTAAGTTTAAAACAATATTTACTATCATTTGAGCAATATAAAATTAATGATTCTGAATTAATAACATATATATAAGTGATGCAACTTACTATCTTCGAGCCGATAGCTTGCGACTTGTCTGTGACGTACTCCCCTCTGGAGTTTACTCTCGCTCTCTTCCAAGAATCACAACGAGCTACGGGAGAAGGAGGAGATAGGTTACTTGCTTGCTCCTCACTCATACCAGAGTCAATTGACTCCTGTCTCTTCTGACCAATTTTTTCAGCCATCATTTGTGCTTCTAACTTGTGGTACCCCGCTCGAGACATACGATGAGTATACTTGTTAGAAGATCTAATCTTTTGGTTTTTTGCTCGGATGGCCTAAAATCAAGTTTATTAGATTGTCACTAAAATCAATAACTAACAAGTTTGTTTTGAAACTCGGTTACTATATTATAAATTAAACTTAGTTACCACAAACTCCGGGCTATCTCTGGATTTTCTGAATAGCTCCCATTGATTCGGAGTGATAAAGTTATAGACATCACATGGATTTCTATTCTGGTAGTCTCCGAATATGTACTTGTTCGTTAAATTTGTTTTGAAATCCCTCCAACGAACTGACATGTATGTCATCCACTTCTTCTTCAACTTGTCAGTGGATTGGAACTCAAAAGATTCCTACAACACGTTAACTTTATATATATCAAATGTTCAACTAAAACTATAGAAATCTATAATGGAACCATTACCTGCACATTATCTCATATTGTGTCCTTCAACTTCTCATCTACATCAGCCCAACTGGATAAACAAATGTCAACTTTGGCCCTCGCTAAGCTACCCAGAAAACTTTTCCAATTATCAGACAGTATGCCTAAGGGCTCAAGACGGTCATCAAAGTGGATTGGAACTCTACCGTCTCTAGTTCTTCTGCCCACGAATTCTTTCATGAGACAAGGACCTCGTGTACTGTATGTCTTCGAACCTTCAGACTCGGAGGAAGTGGGTTTCTTTTTCGGAGACATTATACTATAAAAGATAAATTCAAGTAATTAAATAAGGTAAAGACATGGATTAAATGTCTATTACAATGTGTGACAACAGAAAATTTGCACCTTTACTGGTTTTTTTCCTTAATGGATTTTCAATCCATATACCTTCACCGTGGTCATCTCTAAACATACAAGTCTCAACATTTATTTCTTCATCTACTGAGTTCAACTCAGGTGCTTGCTTAAAGAAAGGTGGTGTCTCTTCATACTCGATCAGACTATCATCTGATACAATTTTTTTCTTCCCTTCCAAAATTACTGCCCATTTCTTATCACACGGATCAGCCACATAAAAGACTTGTTTCGCTTGGGAAGCTAGAATAAAATGTTCTCCTTTATACCCTTGTTTTGAAAAATCAATTAAAGTGAAGCCATAGTGATCCACTCGAACTCCTTTATTATCAGCCCACTTGCATCTAAATATAGGTACTTTGAATTTAACAAAGTCTAGCTCCCATATATCTTCAATTACACCGTAATAGGACATGTCGGCGTATACAGGATTCTTGTCTTTAGAACTAGACACATGCAAAGACTCTGCTATTAAGGTGACGCCACTGTTCTGAACAGCACTTTTCGCATCTTCACAAACTGTGTAGAAAGAATATCCATTGATATCATAACCACTGTAACTTATAACAACAGAATGCGGACCGTAAGCCAACCACTGTATTGTCTCAGAAACATCACGCTTGTATGCTAGATTTGTAAACCAAGAGATGAAATTCTTATTGTGACTATTAATTACTTGTTGATCACTCCACAAAGGATTTCTTTCCTTTAGAAACTTCATGTGTTCATTTAGGTATGGTTGAACTTCATTCGAATTGCACAACACATAAAAATATGCTGTCATTAAGTCATCGCCATTTGGATTTAACATTTTCATCCCACGTGTCCCTTTACCATCGGCACGTTTATCATGACGATTCTTCGGAAGTCCGACAGTTTTGGTGTTTGCTAGGTATCCAGTGCAAAACTCGATAACCTCCTCAGCTATGTATCCTTCAACAATACTAGCATCTGGTGTTTGACGATTTTTGCAATAACCTTTCAACACTTTCAAATAACGCTCGAAGGATACATCCACCTTAAGAAAACTGGTCCGCACAATTTAACTTCTCTAACCAAATGAATAACAAGATGAATCATAATGTCGAAAAAAGCCGGGGGGACGAACATCTCAAACTGACATAATGTGACCACAATTTCATTCTGTAACTTGTCTAACTGCACAGGATCGACCACTTTACTGCAAATCTTATTGAAAAAGGAACACAACTTTATTATTGCTTGTCTAACATCTTTCGGTAATATGGATCTCAGTGCTACAGGTAACAACTGCTGCATTAAAGTGTGACAATCGTGAGACTTCATCCCCACAAGTTTCAAATCCTTCATAACAACAAGATTACTGATATTTGAAGAATAACCTTGTGGAACCCTTACATCGTGCAAACACTGACAGAGAATTCTTTTCTCCTTTCTAGACAATGTATAACTAGCTGGAGGTAAGTAATTCCGATCTCCTTTCTTCTCTGGTGCCAACATTGCTCGTATACCAATATCAACAAGATCAAGTCTTGCATTATATCCATCTTTGGTTTTACCAGGTATGTTCAACAGAGTGCCAACAAGACTATCACAAACATTTTTCTCTACGTGCATCACATCAATACAATGTCTAACTTCTAAAGTTTTCCAGTAAGGGAGATCAAAAAATATTGATCTTTTTTTCCAACTACTTTTGTCGTTTGCTCGTTTGCTCGTTTGTACGGTTTTCCAAATTCACATTCAATGTTCCTTACACGTTCATACACCTTTTCGACGCTGATTTCAACTGGTGGATTCTGAAACTCATGTTTTCCGTTAAATGCCTTCTTCAACCTACGATAAGGATGAGAGTTCGGCAAAAATCTCCGATGACCGAGATAGACAGTCTTAGAACCATTAACTAGTTGCAAAGAACATGTATTTTCCTCGCAAATTGGACAAGCTTTATGACCTTTGACTGAATATCCAGACAGATTACCATAAGCTAGAAAGTCATTAATCGTGCAAAATATCATTGCCCGCATTACGAACGACTCCTGACGATAAGAATCAAAAACTGACTCTCCGTCATCCCACAATTTCTTTAGGTCATCAATTAAAGGTCTTAAATACACATCAATGTCGTTTCCAGGTTGTTTCGGACCAGAAATCATTAAGGACAACATGATATATTTGCGTTTCATGCATAACCACGGGGGCAGATTGTAAATTACAAGCAGAACGGGCCAAGAACTATGAATGCTACTCAAACTACCGAAATGATTCATTCCGTCAGTACAGAGCCCAAGTCGTACATTCCTCGATTCTTCACCACACACAGGAAAGTCGACATTTTTTTTCCACTGAGGTGAATCTGCAGGGTGACGTAGCAACTGATCATTTGGTTTCTCACGATCAGCATGCCATGTCATGTTCTTGGAATCCTCTTTACCCGCAAACAAACGTTTAAGCCTTGGTATTATCGGAAGATACCACAAAATCTTAGCAGGAGGTCCTTTGATTTTCATCTCATCAGCCTCTTCATTGTGGTTTGGTCCACTACGTTTCATTTTGTATCTTGAAACATTACACCTGGGACAGGAATGTAAGTTTTCAAACTCACCCCTATACAATATACAATCGTTCGGGCATGCGTGTATCATCCTATATTCCATTCTCATAGGGCACAACACTTTCTTTGCATCATAAGTTCTATCTGGCAACTCATTATCATCTGGAAGCATCTCTTTCACTAACTTCAACATTGATGTGAAACTCACATCAGACCAACCATTTCTAGCTTTTAAATTGTACAACTTCAACACCGCTGACAATCTAGTGAATTTGGTACAATTCTTATACAACGGCTTCTCATTGTCACTCAACAAATTACCAAGTAAATCGGGGTTGGACGAAAACTTTTCAGCCATATCCTGAACCATTTCCTCTAAGTGATCTTCCACACTAACATCTTCTCCATCATTCTTGGAACGACTACATGATTCATATCCACCGTCTGTAATTTGGGTCGAAACCTTCCTCAAACAAATGATCTTTCATTTTCCGAAAAGTCAACACTGACATATTATGACACTTATTGCACGGACAATACGCCATGTCGCTGTCTTTCATTTTCTTAGAATGTTTTTGGCAACCTCTAAGAACATATTCACTCCGTTCTCATACTCATCACTCAATCTGTTTGAAACTATCCACTCTCGATCCATTTCAATCTAAACAGAGGCAAAAATGATAGTTATTATTGCAGAAAATAAATAAAATTTCAATTTAAAAGAATGTGTTCGTAGATGAGAAGATTCGGAGACATTAAGATGAGAAAAGAATGACTCAGAGGAGAAGAGATGAAGTCCTTAATCTAGCGTGGAATAAGGAAGGTTAGAAATCTAACTAAACAATCAAGGCCAAAACAAACCTAAAGTCCACTATAGGTCCTTAGTAATAGACAACGCCTAACTTCGAGGTCCCACCGAGGACCACTAGTCTGTAGGAAATCAAGAACCCGGAGGTCCCTAATATCTCAGGGAGACTAGATAGGCAACGACGTTCAGGCCGAAACGGTCTTAAACATCGAGGACCACTAATCTATAGGAATTCAAGAACCCGGAGGTTCCTAAAATCTCAGGGAGACTAGATGGGCAACAACATTCAGGCCATAACGGTCTTAAACGGTTTCCTCTCCTTAATGCGTCCGAAAATCGTAGGGGCCAACGTCTAATTGATTTTATTAAGGCTCTTTTATTAAGTGGTTTTTGGGCCAAGGAAAGGGTGATGAAATCCCCCACCTCATCTCCTATAGGTGACTCCCCCTAAGTGTTTTTCATACCTTAATCTAACAAACAACACACCAAACAAATACTCACCTCACTCTTGTTCCAATGCAAGTCCTACTAACTAATGCGTGCTTTCTAATGAATGATGAGTGAAAGATAGTACGTACCTTACGCCAGCAATCTACGACAGAAATCGTAAATAATAGAAAAATACAATGCATGCAAATCCTATATGATGAATGACTTAACAAATATTGTCTAATCTTTTGCTTTGGGTTATTAAAGGCCAAGTTGTTTAAGGGGGACAATGAGTTATTATCATAATATTAAAAAATCAAAAAATTAAGGCAATAAACATTTAAAATATTAAAAGCAAGTATTAAAAATAATTACTTGAATTGACAGAAAAACATTTTAAACACAAACTATCATGTTATTAATAATAATTGGGAATAAAATTTTATTGAAATTTTGGCAGAACCTCCACTTAAAATTTGATATGTAAAATTCTTCAAATCCTGAAATCAACAAGAAAATGTATATCTAGTTATCTAATCACATTCACATCATGTATTTCTCTACTCAATCCAAACCAAATTCTTAACATAATCCAAACCAAATCAATCCAATGAAAACAAAGTTTGGTTAAATCATCCAACCAACCCAACTCAATCCAAACCAAATCAATCCAATGAATATGTTTTTCAAATATCAACACATAACACACATGCAAAAAAACTCCGAGAAGAAGTTGCTTATCACGTCTACATGTCAAGAGTGTACATCCACATCAAGACCATACAACTCATGCCATTACACATCATCAATCCATAATTTTGATTTCTTTTTTTCTACTTTGGAAACCATTTGCTACACACCAACAAATTGAATCATTAATTAACTTGGAAAATAAAAGGAATTCTAAATGTTGATATTTGCATCAATACACTTAGATTATCACATTAACCAATAATGATTATCATATTAACCAATATTTGCATCAATACGTTATTATTGTGAACTAATCCTAATTTGGCGTTGGATTCTTGGTCTAAACTAATCCTAAATTAAGGATCTAAAATTGAGCACGAACCAGAGGAGGGAAAAGTTGTGATGCCGGAGGAGCTCTTTGTGGTTCCCGAAGACGTCGCGGAGGAGACGGTTGTAAACGATACGAGGAAGCTACATGCGGAGGAGGCTAAGTTAGAAAGAATATGTGGAGAAAGACGAACTTAAAACAACCAAAAACGAACTTAAAACCTACATGTGGAGAGAGACGGAGGAAGACGGAGGAAGAATGAGAAGAGGGCCGGAGAAGTGGAGGAGAGCTTCGGAGCTCGCTGCGGTGCCGGAGACGGTGCGGATCGGTTGGAGGATGGTCGCGGAGGAGAGTTCGGTCGTAGGACGGCTAGGGTTTGGGTGGGTTTCGACTGAAATGAATGAAAGAAAGCGCGTCTGTCTGATTTCTTTAAGACCTATATACGTCGGATGTTCCATAACGCCGACGTCTATACCTCGACGTCTATATGGTTGGAGTATAGACGTCGGTCTTACATTACGTCTGACGTCTATAGGCCGACGTCTATACCCTATAGACGTCAGATTCACAAGGTACTAAAACACCGACGTCTAAAGGTCGACGTCTATACACTATAGACGTCGGTTAAATGTGTTATTCCCACAACCGACGTCTATAGTGTCGCATAGACGTCGTCTTCCATTCCAACCGACGTCTATTCTGTCCTCTCCACACTAGACGTCGGTGGTTGTTACGGCCGACGTCTATTGGACGACGAGTAAAGTCAATTCTGCACCAGTAAATGGTTCCTATTGATATCAACTTAGGTTTCAGGGTTTAATTTTTTGTGTCATTTTCTTTTCCTCCTAAATTTCGTAAAATAATGGATTCCTATGATTTTAATTGCAGATTTGCAGTTGTAGTTATGCAGTTGATGTTCGGGAGATGGCCTGCAGTACTATCAAACTATTTCTAGCGGATAAAACTCTCCGGAGGTGGTAGGCATAGCTGATCCGTAGGAGGTTCGGGAGAAACTTGAGATAATGTACAAGTCGAAATCTGTTCAAATCAAGTGGTTTGTGTGTGATGAGGAAGGTCACGTAAAGAGAAATTACCCAAATCTCATAAGGAAGAAAGAAGAACCGAAGGATGAAGAGGGTTTTGTTTTGTCGGCTACATCATGGGGATTCAGAGGTACAGGTTGGGTTTGGGAGCCTGGAAGTTCTGATCATGGTTACCGTTGGTGGTTTCTCTTGCGAATCTGTGGCCCCCAACAAATGTCTGAGTGATTCAACATGGAACATGTTTGTTTACATTTTCCTTGTCTGATTTTTGCATTCTCTGGTTTCTCTTCTGTGATTTATGGATTTTTATTCGTTTTTTGGTTTTCTCTTCGATGCTTCCTTGGGGGTCTGTTTGTATTCGTTTCTCTTTTTTGGGGCTTTGTTTTTAGATTCATATTTTGTAATCACAAAGGAGAAACAAAATAAGATGGAAATTCAATATTGTAAAAAGTTTGAGTGGGGTAATTCTGGGCATCATCCCCTGCCATCTATGATAAACAATTTCTCTAACTTCAAAAACTCACTCTTGACTATTTTAAAATTCAACTTCTCTAATGATTTTGAAAAGTCAAAGTTCATATAAGTTGATTTCACATGGAATTTCACAAACATTTAAGTCTTTGACAACTATCTCTTACATTTTCTGCATGTCCAAATCAGAAATGGAGAAGAAAGATCATAAATGGCATTTCCAGGGCAGCAAAGATGAAGAGGTTGGCAGTAGCATTGCAGTGGGAGAGGGAAGTCTACGCCCTTTCCAGGGCTGCAACCAACTCTTGATCCCCCTCCAGGTTTTAAATCCAAAAAACAAATTGCTGATTTCGTTTTAGGTAAGAAATTTTGAAAACTCTGAAATATCTATGTGATTTGTGCAGGATCTAATCCTATGGAGGCCACTATGGAAGACTTTTTTAACTCAACACCTCAAGAATGATCATCATTGGTACATGGTTTGCTATTTTGTCTTATTTAATTAGTGACAAAACCAAAAGTTCTTTCTTTTCTGAAATTTATAGAATACAGATTATTTCAGAACTTTGATTTAATTTCTCTTTGGCTTTTCATTATGTTGGAAGGGTTAGGATTGCATTTCACAACCACAACGTCTTTAATTTCCTGTTGTCCTAAGGATCATAGAATCACGTCTTGCTTTTCCATGTTTAAATAAGTACAAGTATGTTGGATGATTGGCAAAAAGTTGTTAAAGAGGTTTTACTTTCAACAAAGTAAATATGCCTCTGCGGAAAATTTAGATATATTGCCATAACACGTCACACAACCTCTTAGGCTCATAAATATGGCAATAAAAGACGATGTTACTTTTTAACATGCAATTTATAACATGTATTTTATGACATTAAATCAACCTTTTAGTCATCTCATGACAATGTGCTTTTTAACATGTATTTTATAATTGACCAATTTGACGGTCCAATATAATAAAATTTCTCTTGAAATATTTTGATGGATTTCCCCTACAGATGTTTATGTAACATTATGATATGTAGCTTGGCTATGGATCACCAGAGTAAAAGTTTCTAAAGGTATGTCAATAGGTCACCTGTATTGTTATTTTTGCACGGAAGGTCGTATGTATCTCTAGCATGGTATATTTTTTCATGTATATGCCCAGAAATTCATTTTTTCCGGTATACAAATGTGGGTTGATGCATCTCTTTCAGTTTTTCTAAAAAAATAATCCTCATCTAGAAATGCAATATTGGAATAAAACAACCAACGTGTGAAGATGTGGTTATTTTTTTACTACTTTTAATGGGATTTTCTCAACCATGTCATAGAGATTACGGGCTTTAGGTGACATAAGTGATATGTGACCTAATGCAAGTGTCTAAAATCTCAATCCATAGGTAATGTCTACACATTATTTATGTAAGAGGGTGCATGGTATGTTGGTATGGTATTGTGTCCAAAATACTTGACATTTAAATATGTAACCAATTGTTTTTCATCTTTTTGTACTTTTCCATTTAAATTTCAATTGAATCATGATTGACTTTAATAACTAATGTTATTCATAAAGCAAATGTTTCCAATAATAAGGTGCAGGAAGCATATCTGAAAATGATGAGCTTTTAAATATGAATGTTCTGTTGCTCATTTGTGTTTTCATTTTTCAAAGGTGATTTCATTTGATTGAATGAAGATACTAGCATTGAGGGTGAGGATATAATTGCAAGATATGAACAAGTGAAAGATTCGATGGACAAGTAGACCAGAGATCTAGAGTTAGGAGCTTGTGACTATGATGATCATTTTTACATTTTTGATAATGATTTTTGTTGTTGGGAGGCAACATTATTATTTGAATAAGCTTTGCCTTGGGAAAAAGTAATTATGTAGTAGAATGCGGTCACGTGTATATAGTTTTCTTATATTAGTATTAGTTTATATTTTCTATATTAGTCTTTATACATGTTGCCCTTTTGATTTTTAGACCAAATTTCCCACTTTCATTTGTTATCATTTGCGTTAATCTATTCTACATTATTATTTTGATAAGGCTGCAGGAGTGCCATAACCAAAATGGATGTCGTACGCCAATATTTTAAAATCACAAAATGTTCTGTTATTATTATTTTTAGGTATTAAGTCCATCACATTAATAATGGTCTTTTTTTATTTCTACTCATATTATTGGCCCTTTTGGCCAGTAGAAAAGTGTGCTTTTTTCAGGTTACATCACACCATCTATGACCTCCAAAGATACCAATGATATTGTATTTACTTATTTAATTTTTTAGGCAAAAACAACTTTGTGTAGTCAGTTGCTAAGGGACTGTGCGCTTCACAATACTCCAGTTCCATCTGTTATGTATTTCATTTTTGTATCGTATAACATACTTATATGAACAATTGAGTGAAGAAGATGTGGCCTCCCAGAGACAACAATGGTGTACTGCAAAAAGAAACAGTATAAACGAAATTTAATATTAATTTTGGGGTTTTCTTTTCCCGGAATGTCGGATAGAATACATACATTTCCAACTTTTGTCTATTCATTTTCTTTTAAAATGACGTTACGCATTACTTTTTCATAGATATCATTAGTGTTGTAATTATATATATGTTCAATACAGGAAATGATTGGCAATTCACAGACAACTCTAATTGAATGCAGATGTCACACTTCTCGGTAAGAAATATTCAAAATTTCAAATGCAGACCACTATTTCATACATATTACTGGATGTTTACCTTCTCAAATTGATATCTTTGAAGTCCCTTTTAGAATCTGAATCATATATTAATAACATGTTTTCATGGTAGCAAGAGATGTTTCTTCCAATTGCTTAACTTTTTCCTAATTGATAAATTATGTTTACTATTGTGTCATTATGATTAGTATTTGGCGAAGATAACAATTCAAGATTTTCAACATGTACTATCATAATGACACAATAGTAAACATAATTTATCAATTAGGAAAAAGTTAAGCAATTGGAAGAAACATCTCTTCCAATTGTTATCTTCGCTTCTAGAATTTTTATCATTATGATAACAAGATTTTCAACATGTCGACAACATCGCTTCTAGAATTTTTAACCAAGGTAATATCATAACCGATCGATAACTCTACGAGCTCTACTATTAAAAGTCATTGCTACATAGTTTCTATGTCCATAATAACCTTACTCATTATTTTATCAAAATAATATTATTATCATTTTTTTGAAATGCAGGAAAACAACGTTAATGAGATTGAAAGATATTATGGAGGCAACTTATGTAAGTACTCATTTACCATCAAAGTCACAACAAAATAGCGACCCCTTGTTTTTTTTAACTGCTACTTTGTTAACCTTTTGCAGCCCTTGTTAGTAATAACCAAGCTTAAGTTTGACTCTTAAAGATAATTAAGTGGCCTTAGAATTGCTGCTATGGTTTGAAACCATACTTTGTTGGTTCTATCTGATATGTGAGTAATAATACCTCATCCTTTACAACATACATCTTCTAAAAATACATTTGTACACGTAGAGATGTGTCACTTGTTGAAACAAAAACCAATGGTAATAATGCCTACCCTAGTAGATAATTTCCCTTAACAATAGGATATAAATAGAACATTGTTGTAAATATATCGTGGATTTTTAGAATAACACAAGCAAACAAGACAAGAGCAAATGTATGTAGGGGGAAGACAAATATTTCATTCTCTTCACTTTCCATTACATGACACAACCTCATATATATACTCATAGAGGTGTGTGTAAGTTACAAGCATTTACATTGTATGCTAATTGAGATGTAAATATGAATGTAAATACAAGAGACACTTCTGGAAAAACATGCTACAACGTCGATTGGTCTCGTTGGGTATTTAATAACTACGTGAAACGACCTTCTCATGTCGGTTGTTGTTAAACCGACTTGACATGTTAACGAATCAACAACTCTGGGCGCACCACACGTCTTTTGGAGGCAATCAGATAAAAATGATCCGTCAGTGGCGGATTAAAATCCGCCTCTAGCGGACCTGGTTAAGCATTTGGAAGCCGGATTTCTATGGCGGATCAGATTGTCGAGTTAAAGAAATATGTTGTAAGGAGCTTAATGAACACACACACACACACACTTCTTTATGTTCACATTATTTCTCTACCCCGTTTGGGGTTTAGTTTTCTTGCTTTTCTTCCATTTCCATTTGCACCTTAGTGAAGTGTAGTGTAATCAACCTTTCTCTCCTTCTTTTTACCTCTCGCCTTCGAACAAACCAATCGTCGACACACGTCCCAGTGGACGACCCGTATTTTCCACCGCTTCAACGCGGCCGTGCACTTGCGGTTAATATAAAACGATCAATCAACGGTATCAGACCGCTGGTTGGTGGTCGAATCTTCTCCAGACCCGATACTATTTAGGCGGGTCATGTATTGGAGTTTTTATGTCTATTTTTAGTAGTGTTTTAGTCCGACATCGGGGGATTGTCCCCGATTACTTTTTTCTATGACTATAAATAGAACTCTTCCTTTTGCCTTGTAATCTACTACATGCTTGGTGACCAATCCCTCTACTTAGAGTCAAGCCTTGGAGCAAAAACTCAAGTGGAGATATGCTACTTGTAATGTGAGTCTGAAATAAATAAAATGTTCTTAGTTCATGTTGCGCCTCATTTATTCGTTTCATTAATCGTAGTAGACTTACTTAACATGTTTTCTTCTCTTAGCATAATAGTTAGCTTAATGATTAGTGAGTAGTTTCATCCTTTTACGGGGTGGAGATGATGTACATATATGTTGTGAAGTTTGGATGTTTGATGAATTTTTGATTGTCTAGACTTACACGTTTGTATGTTCATCGGAGGGGGGTGTTTTAATCATCTACATGTTGGGAGATTTTTGATGGTTTTGCCATAAGATTTAGACACTTCCCATGCTTAGTTTCCTCATGTTTATTAAATGAAATTTCCTGTTGAATATGATACATGTTAGTTATGTGTTTGTATTTGTGTTTGCTTCCTTAATTGATTGAGGAAACTTTGTTTTGATGAGCTTTTCCATAAGATTTAGACACCTCCCATTCTTAGCTTTGTTCTTCACATGAGTTCATGGTTTTTGATGAGTCTTTCCATATCCTCAGACACTTCTCATGCTGAGCCAAGTCTCATGATAATCAAGTAGTAATTGCCGATACGTTGTGTGAATGGATAGGTTTTGCAACATCTTCGGACACTTCCTATGCATGAAGACACACACACATAAATACTTACATGCGTCATTCATCACTTATTTCTCTTCATATGTGCACACACTCCACCCCCTAGGGGTTTCTTTTCCCGAATTCAAATCTCTTTATTAGGCATTTGTTAACTATTAGTTTAGTGTAATCTAGTTTAGTGTAATCACATCTCTTCTCCCCTATTTTTCCACTTGATTTCTGACATACCAGAGACTACTCACCTCCCAATGGATCGACATGTACTTGCCCCGTCTTCACCGATGGCTGGGCACTTGTGGTTAATTAATAAAACATTTGACACTCACAAACTCTCGCAAATAAACGAATGTGTCGCTCCGCTATCAAACAGAATCCTAACTATGTGACTGGAAACAACAAGTGTACCTTCCACTACGTCAGAATACGCAACTTTAGAATCCCCCAAACATGCACTGAAAACACGTCCAGTAGTCCTCGATGACCCAGTTGTAGACTTGGTACCCTGGTACCCGATCTCTGTGCCCTGTAGTCACGTGCACGATACCTCGACTTTCCGCAGTTGAAGCAAAACCTCGCTCCTCCCCCACAACCAATGCTTTCACTACCACTGCCACTGGCATCTCCCCTATGCCCACATGTGCCCTGTGACCAAGCTGACCACACTCAGAGCATCAACCAGTCATCATGTTGCACTCTCGTCCTGGTTGTGAATGACGACAACGTCCACAAATATCACTGTTGTTGCCCTTAGTTGATCTGCTTCTTCTCAAGGCGACCCCCCAAATTTGCTCCTACGCCGCTCTTATCTTGAATGTATATTTGACTATCTCAGGGTGACCCCACCCCTACTGAACCAATTTGTACTGGCGCCAAACCCCCTACTCTCCTAGGCACCAAACCCCCTACTCTCATAGTATCTCGAGAGAGGGCAGTAATTGTAGATATACCCATCCAAGCTCAGGTCTCCCTGCTCAAGTACAAGAAACTCTCGCCTCAACTGGTTGCAAACACGCTGTGGATAATACTTCTTCCTGAACTTCCCTTAAAAAGTTCTCCCAACTAATCATGGTCACACCTCCAAAGAATACATTGGTAGTAGTCCTTCACCAACTAATCGCTAATCCACTGAAGATGTATGTGGTCAGACCCACCTGACGCTTCAGTAGATAAGTGATCGCCTCAAAGATCTGCTGGATCCTGAAAATCCAGTCCTCCGCGGCCTCTTGGTTTGTTCCTCCGACAAAGGTTGGCGGGTGATGGCGTATAAAGCGGTTAAGAATCTTGCCCCTGCCCTAATACTGGGGCCTCCTGGCGTGCTCCTCCATAAACACGCCTAAGCGCTCTAGTTTGTCATGCATCGCTTGTTGGTCCTCATCTTGGGAACTAGGTGTGGAGGGGTCCACCCGCCTTGATGTGGCACATCGATGAGACGACATCTTCCCACCGAAACAACAAACCTCAAACACATCAAACTAACCGAACTACGCTAAAAGGTCCTAACTTAGGTGGTACGCAAATGGACTGACCTAACCTCTGAAATCAAGCTATAAAGCTCATAATCCACACTTGGGAAACGACAATCAATTTGTCAAATCAACAGTCTCTTTCTTCCACGTAATTTCCTTTACAATTTTTAACAATAACTAATTAATTAAGTTACTGTATTTACAAACACTTTTCAATAATTAAGGAAGAATAAAAATACAAACATAAGAAAACACTTTTATTCATCATTTCTCTTGTATTGTTGTCATACGTTCTCGTTAAGTCTGCTTTGACCAATTAAAGTAATTAATATTATTAAAGTAATTACAACGGTCCTTTTTGTTTTGATTTTTTAAAATTTTTTAAATCTTTTTTCTAAATCTTTTTTGTCAAAATATGTTTTTTATTTGATTGTATTTATTTTTAAATTCAATTTTAATTTTGTGATTTTATCTGATTGACCTCTAACTGATGTGGAGGAGATAAAATGTTAAAAAGTTATATTTTTTCCAAAAAATCTAGTCTTTTTATCCAACATAATAAATTATTACAACTAAATATAAAACAAAAATTAAAACTAATTACAAAAAACAAAAATATATTCTAATGGCCTCCACCCAATCCCCCGGACCAGGCCTTGGAACGCCTCGTCTTGCCACCCAATTGAGGGGTGGCAGAAAAAGCCGCCCATGGGAGGCATTTTCTTGGGCACCCTATAGTGCCCTAAAAGTGTTCTGGATGACTTTTGTTACTTCTAAGAATACATGAGAGATCATGGTAGAGAAGGTCCTTACGTGCTATTTTGTTTTCTTGTTGGATCTTTTATTGTAAAAACTAAAATGTAGGAAGTAGTCGGTAATATACTCTCGAAGTAATATAAAGTTTGAGTTCTGTTATTAGGATTTTCGCTCCATGCCATGACAAACACATGTTTTATCCTTGCTTTATCATTTTTTGAACACTTATTTTTATGCCACTAGAGGTGTTTCGTAATGGCATGTATGCAAAACATCTTATAGTTTTAATTATCTACCCGTTTCATGAATGTTTAAGATTTCATATATTTTTATTTCAAAGTTGTTCAGCTATAATAACTATACTTTCTTCATGGAATCTATAGTATTATATAATTGGTTCGGTGTAAATTCAGTTTTTTCCACGTCCCCCGTTTGAATCCTGACCATTCATTTACTAAAAAACCAATCTCAACCCTTCAATTAACAATTAGAATTTTCCTGGTCCCTTCAACACATCTGAACTGTTCAATTAACAAACAAACATATCCATCAATCCCAACCCTTCGTTTTCCCAAAAACTCTTTCAAACCCTAACACAAATTACACAACCTTCCCCACGTCCACAAGACGCAACCTCTCCAAACCCAAACGTTGATTCCGATCGTCCAACTGCAAACAACCGGCGATGACAACACCTCCAACGCTTTTGATGAAGCATCCTGTTTCATCCACTTGCTATATATCATACCTAGGATTGACACCACTGTCCAAAATTCCATCCTTTCAAAGTTTTCTTCTTACTTTCGACGTCTGTCGGTACAGTTCTTCTTCTTCTTCTTTTCATTTTGTACATTTCCACTTCGTTTTAGTTGATTTTTAAAATGATTAACATAGAAACAATCACTACTACAGAAAAGGGAATATACGTCGGATGTACGGGGCTATACACGTCGGATATAAGCACACCCCTATCTGACGTCTAGGTGTGCGTCGTCTATACATAGACGTCGGCCATAGTATAGACGACGTCTATACCGAACGTATATACGTCGGCTGTAATTAGACGCCGACGTGTATTCTTCAATGTATAGACGTCGGTTAACTAACATACGACGCCTATACTTTAGGGATAGACGTCGGTTAGATAACATACGACGCCTATACATTAACGAATACACGTCGGTTAACAAACATACGACGCCTATACGTTAGGGATAGACGTCGGATTCAATATAAAGCCGACGTCTATTCCTTTCTTCAGAGGAATAGACGTCGTCTTATAGAAACGGCCGTCGTCTATTCCTAAACCTGGACAAAAAAAAAGAAATAGCATCCGACGAAATTAGTGTACATACAACTGCACCAAATTCGTTCACCTATAAATTTGTTCACAAATACTCACAATTTCACCCACATACATCCATATACATCCACAATTTCATACAAGCACAAACAAACAAGCATACATGCACAAACACAAACACAAACACAAACATACAACCATACATGCACAAACATACAAAGCATACACAATTGACATTCAACACACTTGCAATTAATTCATTCTAAAATTAAGGCGATTATATTAAGGCAAAAAGTGTAGGTTTGTAATACAAGTGCACTTGTTAACTAAATTACAAAAAATACAATTGGCAGGAGAACCTCTTAGTTCGTCAGCATGTTTCTGATGAAATAGCGAGTCCATCGGTCGCGAGTTTCATCGAGCTCCTGTTGCGAGAAGGGATCACTACTTTTTGGGAAAACCTATCAAAAAAATACAAGTGTGTTGAATATTAATAACTAAATATTGAAACTACACAACTATACAATTGAATAACGATCTACATTACCTCGGTTAGACATACGTCTTGAGTTACCACATCGAGGATTTCCTCCATGTATCTCATCACGTAGTAACCGCATTCCGTATTTCCAACCTGCTTCCGGTACTACAAACTTAGGAATTCGCTAAATATTTGTTCCTAACTTAATCAACAAAAATGGGATAGAACGTACTCTCATTCCATGCCATGTTATTCTTGATTTTGTGGTAGTTCTCCTACCACCTAAAGCTCTGTAAACCTTAATTGCCCTGAGTAGCACAAGTTAAAATATCAATCAATAATACTAATAAAAATCCACGAATTACTTTATTCACGACTAAACGAACTTACATATTTAGAAGTTTCTTTATTGAGTCCCTTGGTTTATTCGACCCCAACGGATCAAACCAATATGCCGAATTAGTCGTTGGGCATACAACGACAAGCATCCAATGAGCCCTGTGTTATATATATAATTAGAAGTTTATTACAAAATAAAATTTCACTTTGAATTACAAAGTCTACCTCTCATGATAAGGGAGAAGATAATATTTCTTGTCTTCTTCTTTAAAGAATGTCCCTAGTTGACCCGATTTATCGTCATTCCCGTATATATATATGTAGATGGACTGATAAATCCAAATACTTGATCCTCGGGAAAGATTGACCTTCTGGCGTCGTAAAGATGTCTACAAGTATAAAAATTATAATTTATTACAGTTTTGATAAAATTATTCAATACTTTTCATTGTATACAAAAGAACACTTACTTCACTTGCACGTCGATAATCATGATACACAACGAATCCATCGCCATGAACTGCATGATATCCTCTTTGGTGACGTACAAAGCCGGAGGCAACCCTTTATCCCCCTCCAACTCCCAGGCACTTACCGATTGTGCCTCCCTACCTACCATACATTGATACAACATTTTGCACCTACTTGGAAGCGAATTAATGTTGATCGGAGATTGGTTGTTTGACCCTTTGCTCCGGGGGCTTGACACCTTACAAAGATGTATAGAACCGTTAAAATACCATTGTTAACAAATTTGAAGTTTAAAGTCTTTCAAAGTTAAACTATACCTCATGTTTGTCGTTTATCTCTACTAAATAACTAGGCCAACGCACGAACCCACCGATAGCATCGCCGAGAGTAACAATCTCTTCTTCCGGAAATGGCACAAAAGCACCAGGATCTAAGCAACTCTCAACTGCAACCTTCAATTCTCCCTCTCCTACCTCTGTGAAGTGGTGTCTGGAGATGTTATAAACTTTCCCGTGTCCCACCAATCTTCGATCAGGGTCTTCGACAAATAAAGCACATCTAGATCCATCCGCGAACTTTCCAAATGAGGGACCGTCGACGAGGGCCAATTCTCGAGAATGAGACACGAAATCATCATGTCGATGAGGGTGGAACACTGGCGGAACTGGAGTAGTCTCCGCGGAAGAACCGGTCTTACGACGGGTAGGAGAAGTAGGCAAATCACGATCCAATCTCTCCGTAAGAAGTTGCAAAGACTTCTTCAAATCTGCGATCTCTTCCTGGCATTTGGTATGACCAGTCGTCATAGTAGACCGTTGAGTCTTCCCATAATATTGTCGAAGTCCAACTCTACTCCCTACCCCTCGCACACGACCGGGGTGTTCGTCGTTTCCCAAGGCCTCGCGTAGAATATCATTCCGACCATCGGAAGCAAATTCGCCTTGAGATTCTCTCAACTTCAGAGAGTCCTAAGTTTAAAACAATATTTACTATCATTTGAGCAATATAAAATTAATGATTCTGAATTAATAACATATATATAAGTGATGCAACTTACTATCTTCGAGCCGATAGCTTGCGACTTGTCTGTGACGTACTCCCCTCTGGAGTTTACTCTCGCTCTCTTCCAAGAATCACAACGAGCTACGGGAGAAGGAGGAGATAGGTTACTTGCTTGCTCCTCACTCATACCGGAGTCAATTGACTCCTGTCTCTTCTGACCAATTTTTTCAGCCATCATTTGTGCTTCTAACTTGTGGTACCCCGCTCGAGACATACGATGGGTATACTTGTTAGAAGATCTAATCTTTTGGTTTTTTGCTCGGATGGCCTAAAATCAAGTTTATTAGATTGTCACTAAAATCAATAACTAACAAGTTTGTTTTGAAACTCGGTTACTATATTATAAATTAAACTTAGTTACCACAAACTCCGGGGTATCTCTGGATTTTCTGAATAGCTCCCATTGATTCGGAGTGATAAAGTTATAGACATCACATGGATTTCTATTCTGGTAGTCTCCGAATATGTACTTGTTCGTTAAATTTGTTTTGAAATCCCTCCAACGAACTGACATGTATGTCATCCACTTCTTCTTCAACTTGTCAGTGGATTGGAACTCAAAAGATTCCTACAACACGTTAACTTTATATATATCAAATGTTCAACTAAAACTATAGAAATCTATAATGGAACCATTACATGCACATTATCTCATATTGTGTCCTTCAACTTCTCATCTACATCAGCCCAACTGGATAAACAAATGTCAACGTTGGCCCTCGCTAAGCTACCCAGAAAACTTTTCCAATTATCAGACAGTATGCCTAAGGGCTCAAGACGGTCATCAAAGTGGATTGGAACTCTAACGTCTCTAGTTCTTCTGCCCACGAATTCTTTCATGAGACAAGGACCTCGTGTACTGTATGTCTTCGAACCTTCAGACTCGGAGGAAGTGGGTTTCTTTTTCGGAGACATTATACTATAAAAGATAAATTCAAGTAATTAAATAAGGTAAAGACATGGATTAAATGTCTATTACAATGTGTGACAACAGAAAATTTGCACCTTTACTGGTTTTTTTCCTTAATGGATTTTCAATCCATATACCTTCACCGTGGTCATCTCTAAACATACAAGTCTCAACATTTATTTCTTCATCTACTGAGTTCAACTCAGGTGCTTGCTTAAAGAAAGGTGGTGTCTCTTCATACTCGATCAGACTATCATCTGATACAATTTTTTTCTTCCCTTCCAAAATTACTGCCCATTTCTTATCACACGGATCAGCCACATAAAAGACTTGTTTCGCTTGGGAAGCTAGAATAAAAGGTTCTCCTTTATACCCTTGTTTTGAAAAATCAATTAAAGTGAAGCCATAGTGATCCACTCGAACTCCTTTATTATCAGCCCACTTGCATCTAAATATAGGTACTTTGAATTTAACAAAGTCTAGCTCCCATATATCTTCAATTACACCGTAATAGGACATGTCGGCGTATACAGGATTCTTGTCTTTAGAACTAGACACATGCAAAGACTCTGCTATTAAGGTGACGCCACTGTTCTGAACAGCACTTTTCGCATCTTCACAAACTGTGTAGAAAGAATATCCATTGATATCATAACCACTGTAACTTATAACAACAGAATGCGGACCGTAAGCCAACCACTGTATTGTCTCAGAAACATCACGCTTGTATGCTAGATTTGTAAACCAAGAGATGAAATTCTTATTGTGACTATTAATTACTTGTTGATCACTCCACAAAGGATTTCTTTCCTTTAGAAACTTCATGTGTTCATTTAGGTATGGTTGAACTTCATTCGAATTGCACAACACATAAAAATATGCTGTCATTAAGTCATCGCCATTTGGATTTAACATTTTCATCCCACGTGTCCCTTTACCATCGGCACGTTTATCATGACGATTCTTCGGAAGTCCGACAGTTTTGGTGTTTGCTAGGTATCCAGTGCAAAACTCGATAACCTCCTCAGCTATGTATCCTTCAACAATACTAGCATCTGGTGTTTGACGATTTTTGCAATAACCTTTCAACACTTTCAAATAACGCTCGAAGGATACATCCACCTTAAGAAAACTGGTCCGCACAATTTAACTTCTCTAACCAAATGAATAACAAGATGAATCATAATGTCGAAAAAAGCCGGGGGGACGAACATCTCAAACTGACATAATGTGACCACAATTTCATTCTGTAACTTGTCTAACTGCACAGGATCGACCACTTTACTGCAAATCTTATTGAAAAAGGAACACAACTTTATTATTGCTTGTCTAACATCTTTCGGTAATATGGATCTCAGTGCTACAGGTAACAACTGCTGCATTAAAGTGTGACAATCGTGAGACTTCATCCCCACAAGTTTCAAATCCTTCATAACAACAAGATTACTGATATTTGAAGAATAACCTTGTGGAACCCTTACATCGTGCAAACACTGACAGAGAATTCTTTTCTCCTTTCTAGACAATGTATAACTAGCTGGAGGTAAGTAATTCCGATCTCCTTTCTTCTCTGGTGCCAACATTGCTCGTATACCAATATCAACAAGATCAAGTCTTGCATTATATCCATCTTTGGTTTTACCAGGTATGTTCAACAGAGTGCCAACAAGACTATCACAAACATTTTTCTCTACGTGCATCACATCAATACAATGTCTAACTTCTAAAGTTTTCCAGTAAGGGAGATCAAAAAATATTGATCTTTTTTTCTAACTACTTTTGTCGTTTGCTCGTTTGCTCGTTTGTACGGTTTTCCAAATTCACATTCAATGTTCCTTACACGTTCATACACCTTTTCGACGCTGATTTCAACTGGTGGATTCTGAAACTCATGTTTTCCGTTAAATGCCTTCTTCAACCTACGATAAGGATGAGAGTTCGGCAAAAATCTCCGATGACCGAGATAGACAGTCTTAGAACCATTAACTAGTTGCAAAGAACATGTATTTTCCTCGCAAATTGGACAAGCTTTATGACCTTTGACTGAATATCCAGACAGATTACCATAAGCTGGAAAGTCATTAATCGTGCAAAATATCATTGCCCGCATTACGAACGACTCCTGACGATAAGAATCAAAAACTGACTCTCCGTCATCCCACAATTTCTTTAGGTCATCAATTAAAGGTCTTAAATACACATCAATGTCGTTTCCAGGTTGTTTCGGACCAGAAATCATTAAGGACAACATGATATATTTGCGTTTCATGCATAACCACGGGGGCAGATTGTAAATTACAAGCAGAACGGGCCAAGAACTATGAATGCTACTCAAACTACCGAAATGATTCATTCCGTCAGTACAGAGCCCAAGTCGTACATTCCTCGATTCTTCACCACACACAGGAAAATCGACATTTTTTTTTCCACTGAGGTGAATCTGCAGGGTGACGTAGCAACTGATCATTTGGTTTCTCACGATCAGCATGCCATGTCATGTTCTTGGAATCCTCTTTACCCGCAAACAAACGTTTAAGCCTTGGTATTATCGGAAGATACCACAAAATCTTAGCAGGAGGTCCTTTGATTTTCATCTCATCAGCCTCTTCATTGTGGTTTGGTCCACTACGTTTCATTTTGTATCTTGAAACATTACACCTGGGACAGGAATGTAAGTTTTCAAACTCACCCCTATACAATATACAATCGTTCGGGCATGCGTGTATCATCCTATATTCCATTCTCATAGGGCACAACACTTTCTTTGCATCATAAGTTCTATCTGGCAACTCATTATCATCTGGAAGCATCTCTTTCACTAACTTCAACATTGATGTGAAACTCACATCAGACCAACCATTTCTAGCTTTTAAATTGTACAACTTCAACACCGCTGACAATCTAGTGAATTTGGTACAATTCTTATACAACGACTTCTCATTGTCACTCAACAAATTACCAAGTAAATCGGGGTTGGACGAAAACTTTTCAGGCATATCCTGAACCATTTCCTCTAAGTGATCTTCCACACTAACATCTTCTCCATCATTCTTGGAACGACTACATGATTCATATCCACCGTCTGTAATTTGGGTCGAAACCTTCCTCAAACAAATGATCTTTCATTTTCCGAAAAGTCAACACTGACATATTATGACACTTATTGCACGGACAATACGCCATGTCGCTGTCTTTCATTTTCTTAGAATGTTTTTTGGCAACCTCTAAGAACATATTCACTCCGTTCTCATACTCATCACTCAATCTGTTTGAAACTATCCACTCTCGATCCATTTCAATCTAAACAGAGGCAAAAATGATAGTTATTATTGCAGAAAATAAATAAAATTTCAATTTAAAAGAATGTGTTCGTAGATGAGAAGATTCGGAGACATTAAGATGAGAAAAGAATGACTCAGAGGAGAAGAGATGAAGTCCTTAATCTAGCGTGGAATAAGGAAGGTTAGAAATCTAACTAAACAATCAAGGCCAAAACAAACCTAAAGTCCACTATAGGTCCTTAGTAATAGACAACGCCTAACTTCGAGGTCCCACCGAGGACCACTAGTCTGTAGGAAATCAAGAACCCGGAGGTCCCTAATATCTCAGGGAGACTAAATAGGCAACGACGTTCAGGCCGAAACGGTCTTAAACATCGAGGACCACTAATCTATAGGAATTCAAGAACCCGGAGGTTCCTAAAATCTCAGGGAGACTAGATGGGCAACAACATTCAGGCCATAACGGTCTTAAACGGTTTCCTCTCCTTAATGCGTCCGAAAATCGTAGGGGCCAACGTCTAATTGATTTTATTAAGGCTCTTTTATTAAGTGGTTTTTGGGCCAAGGAAAGGGTGATGAAATCCCCCACCTCATCTCCTATAGGTGACTCCCCCTAAGTGTTTTTCATACCTTAATCTAACAAACAACACACCAAACAAACACTCACCTCACTCTTGTTCCAATGCAAGTCCTACTAACTAATGCGTGCTTTCTAATGAATGATGAGTGAAAGATAGTACGTACCTTACGCCAGCAATCTACGACAGAAATCGTAAATAATAGAAAAATACAAGGCATGCAAATCCTATATGATGAATGACTTAACAAATATTGTCTAATCTTTTGCTTTGGGTTATTAAAGGCCAAGTTGTTTAAGGGGGACAATGAGTTATTATCATAATATTAAAAAATCAAAAAATTAAGGCAATAAACATTTAAAATATTAAAAGCAAGTATTAAAAATAATTACTTGAATTGACAGAAAAACATTTTAAACACAAACTATCATGTTATTAATAATAATTGGGAATAAAATTTTATTGAAATTTTGGCAGAACCTCCACTTAAAATTTGATATGTAAAATTCTTCAAATCCTGAAATCAACAAGAAAATGTATATCTAGTTATCTAATCACATTCACATCATGTATTTCTCTACTCAATCCAAACCAAATTCTTAACATAATCCAAACCAAATCAATCCAATGAAAACAAAGTTTGGTTAAATCATCCAACCAACCCAACTCAATCCAAACCAAATCAATCCAATGAATATGTTTTTCAAATATCAACACATAACACACATGCAAAAAAACTCCGAGAAGAAGTTGCTTATCACGTCTACATGTCAAGAGTGTACATCCACATCAAGACCATACAACTCATGCCATTACACATCATCAATCCATAATTTTGATTTCTTTTTTTCTACTTTGGAAACCATTTGCTACACACCAACAAATTGAATCATTAATTAACTTGGAAAATAAAAGGAATTCTAAATGTTGATATTTGCATCAATACACTTAGATTATCACATTAACCAATAATGATTATCATATTAACCAATATTTGCATCAATACGTTATTATTGTGAACTAATCCTAATTTGGCGTTGGATTCTTGGTCTAACCTAATCCTAAATTAAGGATCTAAAATTGAGCACGAACCAGAGGAGGGAAAAGTTGTGATGCCGGAGGAGCTCTTTGTGGTTCCCGAAGACGTCGCGGAGGAGACGGTTGTAAACGATACGAGGAAGCTACATGCGGAGGAGGCTAAGTTAGAAAGAATATGTGGAGAAAGACGAACTTAAAACAACCAAAAACGAACTTAAAACCTACATGTGGAGAGAGACGGAGGAAGACGGAGGAAGAATGAGAAGAGGGCCGGAGAAGTGGAGGAGAGCTTCGGAGCTCGCTGCGGTGCCGGAGACGGTGCGGATCGGTTGGAGGATGGTCGCGGAGGAGAGTTCGGTCGTAGGACGGCTAGGGTTTGGGTGGGTTTCGACTGAAATGAATGAAAGAAAGCGCGTCTGTCTGATTTCTTTAAGACCTATATACGTCGGATGTTCCATAACGCCGGCGTCTATACCTCGACGTCTATATGGTTGGAGTATAGACGTCGGTCTTACATTACGTCTGACGTCTATAGGCCGACGTCTATACCCTATAGACGTTAGATTCACAAGGTACTAAAACACCGACGTCTAAAGGTCGACGTCTATACACTATAGACGTCGGTTAAATGTGTTATTCCCACAACCGACGTCTATAGTGTCGCATAGACGTCGTCTTCCATTCCAACCGACGTCTATTCTGTCCTCTCCACACTAGACGTCGGTGGTTGTTACGGCCGACGTCTATTGGACGACGAGTAAAGTCAATTCTGCACCAGTAAATGGTTCCTATTGATATCAACTTAGGTTTCAGGGTTTAATTTTTTGTGTCATTTTCTTTTCCTCCTAAATTTCGTAAAATAATGGATTCCTATTGATTTTAATTGCAGATTTGCAGTTGTAGTTATGCAGTTGATGTTCGGGAGATGGCCTGCAGTACTATCAAACTATTTCTAGCGGATAAAACTCTCCGGAGGTGGTAGGCATAGCTGATCCGTAGGAGGTTCGGGAGAAACTTGAGATAATGTACAAGTCGAAATCTGTTCAAATCAAGTGGTTTGTGTGTGATGAGGAAGGTCACGTAAAGAGAAATTACCCAAATCTCATAAGGAAGAAAGAAGAACCGAAGGATGAAGAGGGTTTTGTTTTGTCGGCTACATCATGGGGATTCAGAGGTACAGGTTGGGTTTGGGAGCCTGGAAGTTCTGATCATGGTTACCGTTGGTGGTTTCTCTTGCGAATCTGTGGCCCCCAACAAATGTCTGAGTGATTCAACATGGAACATGTTTGTTTACATTTTCCTTGTCTGATTTTTGCATTCTCTGGTTTCTCTTCTGTGATTTATGGATTTTTATTCGTTTTTTGGTTTTCTCTTCGATGCTTCCTTGGGGGTCTGTTTGTATTCGTTTCTCTTTTTTGGGGCTTTGTTTTTAGATTCATATTTTGTAATCACAAAGGAGAAACAAAATAAGATGGAAATTCAATATTGTAAAAGGTTTGAGTGGGGTAATTCTGGGCATCATCCCCTGCCATCTATGATAAACAATTTCTCTAACTTCAAAAACTCACTCTTGACTATTTTAAAATTCAACTTCTCTAATGATTTTGAAAAGTCAAAGTTCATATAAGTTGATTTCACATGGAATTTCACAAACATTTAAGTCTTTGACAACTATCTCTTACATTTTCTGCATGTCCAAATCAGAAATGGAGAAGAAAGATCATAAATGGCATTTCCAGGGCAGCAAAGATGAAGAGGTTGGCAGTAGCATTGCAGTGGGAGAGGGAAGTCTACGCCCTTTCCGGGGCTGCAACCAACTCTTGATCCCCCTCCAGGTTTTAAATCCAAAAAACAAATTGCTGATTTCGTTTTAGGTAAGAAATTTTGAAAACTCTGAAATATCTATGTGATTTGTGCAGGATCTAATCCTATGGAGGCCACTATGGAAGACTTTTTTAACTCAACACCTCAAGAATGATCATCATTGGTACATGGTTTGCTATTTTGTCTTATTTAATTAGTGACAAAACCAAAAGTTCTTTCTTTTCTGAAATTTATAGAATACAGATTATTTCAGAACTTTGATTTAATTTCTCTTTGGCTTTTCATTATGTTGGAAGGGTTAGGATTGCATTTCACAACCACAACGTCTTTAATTTCCTGTTGTCCTAAGGATCATAGAATCACGTCTTGCTTTTCCATGTTTAAATAAGTACAAGTATGTTGGATGATTGGCAAAAAGTTGTTAAAGAGGTTTTACTTGCAACAAAGTAAATATGCCTCTGCGGAAAATTTAGATATATTGCCATAACACGTCACACAACCTCTTAGGCTCATAAATATGGCAATAAAAGACGATGTTACTTTTTAACATGCAATTTATAACATGTATTTTATGACATTAAATCAACCTTTTAGTCATCTCATGACAATGTGCTTTTTAACATGTATTTTATAATTGACCAATTTGACGGTCCAATATAATAAAATTTCTCTTGAAATATTTTGATGGATTTCCCCTACAGATGTTTATGTAACATTATGATATGTAGCTTGGCTATGGATCACCAGAGTAAAAGTTTCTAAAGGTATGTCAATAGGTCACCTGTATTGTTATTTTTGCACGGAAGGTCGTATGTATCTCTAGCATGGTATATTTTTTCATGTATATGCCCAGAAATTCATTTTTTCCGGTATACAAATGTGGGTTGATGCATCTCTTTCAGTTTTTCTAAAAAAATAATCCTCATCTAGAAATGCAATATTGGAATAAAACAACCAACGTGTGAAGATGTGGTTATTTTTTTACTACTTTTAATGGGATTTTCTCAACCATGTCATAGAGATTACGGGCTTTAGGTGACATAAGTGATATGTGACCTAATGCAAGTGTCTAAAATCTCAATCCATAGGTAATGTCTACACATTATTTATGTAAGAGGGTGCATGGTATGTTGGTATGGTATTGTGTCCAAAATACTTGACATTTAAATATGTAACCAATTGTTTTTCATCTTTTTGTACTTTTCCATTTAAATTTCAATTGAATCATGATTGACTTTAATAACTAATGTTATTCATAAAGCAAATGTTTCCAATAATAAGGTGCAGGAAGCATATCTGAAAATGATGAGCTTTTAAATATGAATGTTCTGTTGCTCATTTGTGTTTTCATTTTTCAAAGGTGATTTCATTTGATTGAATGAAGATACTAGCATTGAGGGTGAGGATATAATTGCAAGATATGAACAAGTGAAAGATTCGATGGACAAGTAGACCAGAGATCTAGAGTTAGGAGCTTGTGACTATGATGATCATTTTTACATTTTTGATAATGATTTTTGTTGTTGGGAGGCAACATTATTATTTGAATAAGCTTTGCCTTGGGAAAAAGTAATTATGTAGTAGAATGCGGTCACGTGTATATAGTTTTCTTATATTAGTATTAGTTTATATTTTCTATATTAGTCTTTATACATGTTGCCCTTTTGATTTTTAGACCAAATTTCCCACTTTCATTTGTTATCATTTGCGTTAATCTATTCTACATTATTATTTTGATAAGGCTGCAGGAGTGCCATAACCAAAATGGATGTCGTACGCCAATATTTTAAAATCACAAAATGTTCTGTTATGATTATTTTTAGGTATTAAGTCCATCACATTAATAATGGTCTTTTTTTATTTCTACTCATATTATTGGCCCTTTTGGCCAGTAGAAAAGTGTGCTTTTTTCAGGTTACATCACACCATCTATGACCTCCAAAGATACCAATGATATTGTATTTACTTATTTAATTTTTTAGGCAAAAACAACTTTGTGTAGTCAGTTGCTAAGGGACTGTGCGCTTCACAATACTCCAGTTCCATCTGTTATGTATTTCATTTTTGTATCGTATAACATACTTATATGAACAATTGAGTGAAGAAGATGTGGCCTCCCAGAGACAACAATGGTGTACTGCAAAAAGAAACAGTATAAACGAAATTTAATATTAATTTTGGGGTTTTCTTTTCCCGGAATGTCGGATAGAATACATACATTTCCAACTTTTGTCTATTCATTTTCTTTTAAAATGACGTTACGCATTACTTTTTCATAGATATCATTAGTGTTGTAATTATATATATGTTCAATACAGGAAATGATTGGCAATTCACAGACAACTCTAATTGAATGCAGATGTCACACTTCTCGGTAAGAAATATTCAAAATTTCAAATGCAGACCACTATTTCATACATATTACTGGATGTTTACCTTCTCAAATTGATATCTTTGAAGTCCCTTTTAGAATCTGAATCATATATTAATAACATGTTTTCATGGTAGCAAGAGATGTTTCTTCCAATTGCTTAACTTTTTCCTAATTGATAAATTATGTTTACTATTGTGTCATTATGATTAGTATTTGGCGAAGATAACAATTCAAGATTTTCAACATGTACTATCATAATGACACAATAGTAAACATAATTTATCAATTAGGAAAAAGTTAAGCAATTGGAAGAAACATCTCTTCCAATTGTTATCTTCGCTTCTAGAATTTTTATCATTATGATAACAAGATTTTCAACATGTCGACAACATCGCTTCTAGAATTTTTAACCAAGGTAATATCATAACCGATCGATAACTCTACGAGCTCTACTATTAAAAGTCATTGCTACATAGTTTCTATGTCCATAATAACCTTACTCATTATTTTATCAAAATAATATTATTATCATTTTTTTGAAATGCAGGAAAACAACGTTAATGAGATTGAAAGATATTATGGAGGCAACTTATGTAAGTACTCATTTACCATCAAAGTCACAACAAAATAGCGACCCCTTGTTTTTTTTAACTGCTACTTTGTTAACCTTTTGCAGCCCTTGTTAGTAATAACCAAGCTTAAGTTTGACTCTTAAAGATAATTAAGTGGCCTTAGAATTGCTGCTATGGTTTGAAACCATACTTTGTTGGTTCTATCTGATATGTGAGTAATAATACCTCATCCTTTACAACATACATCTTCTAAAAATACATTTGTACACGTAGAGATGTGTCACTTGTTGAAACAAAAACCAATGGTAATAATGCCTACCCTAGTAGATAATTTCCCTTAACAATAGGATATAAATAGAACATTGTTGTAAATATATCGTGGATTTTTAGAATAACACAAGCAAACAAGACAAGAGCAAATGTATGTAGGGGGAAGACAAATATTTCATTCTCTTCACTTTCCATTACATGACACAACCTCATATATATACTCATAGAGGTGTGTGTAAGTTACAAGCATTTACATTGTATGCTAATTGAGATGTACATATGGATGTAAATACAAGAGACACTTCTGGAAAAACATGCTACAACGTCGATTGGTCTCGTTGGGTATTTAATAACTACGTGAAACGACCTTCTCATGTCGGTTGTTGTTAAACCGACTTGACGTGTTAACGAATCAACAACTCTGGGCGCACCACACGTCTTTTGGAGGCAATCAGATAAAAATGATCCGTCAGTGGCGGATTAAAATCCGCCTCTAGCGGACCTGGTTAAGCATTTGGAAGCCGGATTTCTATGGCGGATCAGATTGTCGAGTTAAAGAAATATGTCACCTCCAGATCTGATTTACAGTCATTCGATTGCGCCCAAATCCATCCAAACCCTCTAAATACACTTGTAATGTCACCTTTCTTCTTCTTCCTCCCTCTCCTCCTTAGGTTAGTTTCCTTTCTTGTTTAGTAGAGTAGGTTTTATTTCTTGTTTAGTAATGTAGAGGAGGAGAAGAGAACAAACTTTGTAAGCTTTAATTTTAATATAGTTTAGTTCTTGCACTTCATTTTGATGACTTTCTTTTAATGTCATTTCCTTTGTGTTTGTTTTCCTTCATCTAGTTTTCTAAATTTTGCATTATGGTTTTGGGTTGTTTTTATGTTTTATTTAATTTAGAGATGAGTAGAGATTAGTCCATCCCCATTGGGGGTGGAGAAGAATATGTTGTGATTATGTGATGTATTAGTGTGTGTGTTAATCCTAACTTTGAACATCACATGAGTTCCATAACCATCTGATGAGATTTTCACTCTTATTTTTGATGTGTTAATGCTCTTAAGTGAATCTTAGCACAAGATTACATTAGTGGTCCTATTTTATGGGGAATGATGAGGTGAGGATAATGATGGAGTGGAAGAATGAAATTTGACATGTGCATGCATGTGCTAATGTTGGTCTCATCTTAATTATTGTTTTGTATGTTTTAATGATTGTGTCAAATCTTATTTCATGTCAAGACAAAGTTGGATGTGATCATTTTACATGTACTCACATTAGCCTTATTTCAATTATTGTATTATATGCTTTAATGATAATATTTTATCTTATTTCATGTGGAGGCAAAGTTGGATTTGGTTTATGGATTTCATATATTACATGTTGTGATGATCACAATTTAACAGACACAATATACATATTTTCATTTCCGCATTATCTTTCTACTCCCTAAGGGGTTTTATTTGATCGTTTGTTTTTTTTATTTCAGTCGCATCGTAGTTTAATCCAGCTCGCATTCCTCTTTTCTTCTCCCCCACTCGAGTATTGTAGACATAGATTCGCGCACGTTTCCTATGGACTCGACCCGTATTTGCTGCGTCTTCACCGAGGTCGTGCACTTACGGTAGTATAACTGAATCAATCACCGACCCCCACCCTCCTCCCCCATCCTGATCCCCACCCTCACCCCCAGCCTTACCCTGAACTCCCACCACAACTCTGAACTCCCACTACAACCTGATCCTCTTCCGGATGACAAAATGACGACATTGACCTCAAGATATTGCAAAGGTGATGGTTGAGGGGGACAAGATGTATTATCTTACACCGTATTGGGAGAGGTATGCTCTTACTTATTTGATATAATACATGTAGTATTAAAATTATTTAATTATGTTTTTTTGAATGAATTTTATCTAGCGATCATTGGATATTAGCTATTATTTGTCGTGATACAAATACTGCATATTTGTTTGATCCTTTAGTTTCGGACAAACCCAGGAAAGATTTCCAGAAGATTGTGCAATTGTAAGTTCTATTAAATTACTATTTTAAAACATAAAAATACGTTGTAGTTATCAAATTTTATAACAAATTCTGATATTTATCAATTTCTGTAGAGCTATGGATATATATATATATATAAAGCATTGGCAAAAAAGAAGCCAAAAAAAGACAACAACTTGGAATGCTATGAAGGTAGGACGATTAAATTATTTTTGAAACAATGAACCCTATATTTTCAATTAATTTTGTTGTTTCGTAATATACATTATGTCTTAATTGTAGTACCATAAACAAACTAGAAATATTGAGTGTGGGTACTATATCATGAGGTATATGAAAGAAATTATGGAGTTGGGTTTGCAGGAGGAAGATTTACGAGAGGTGATATGTGGTTTCTGTCTTATATTGATATATACATCTTATTTTGATAAAGTTGTATGTTTATATGTCTTTGTTTAATTTGTAGCTCTTCGGAGAAACTCTTGAACCATATTTACAATCTTAGCTCGACAACACACGTGAGAGGTGGTCTTCCTTTTTCATTACACGTATGCTTGTAAGTTGATGATCGATATATGTTACATATGCTTCCTTTTTCATATGAATGTTAACTTGTTTTGTTTGCTTGAATGGAAATCGAGACATTGAATGTTAATATGCATTTGTGATTGTGTGATTGTGAATTAATTACTTGAATGTCACTTAGTATATTGCATTGTGTTTGTGAATGTGATGTGATTATTAATGTGTTGTGATTGTGAATGTGTATATTGCATTGTCAATGTTGTGAATGTGGTTAATGCAGGGAAATCTTAGTAGATTACATCACAAATGAATTATATTATTTATTTATTTTAAAGTATATCACGTCAGTTGTCTTAAACCAGACGTGATATTGGGGCATATTACGTTGGGTTTAGGACAACCGACGTGATATTAGAGTATATCACGTCAGTTGTTAGAATAACCGACGTGATATATCGCATCACATCGGATTTAGGGCAACTGACATGATATCTGGGATATATCATGTCGATTATTCCAACAACCGACGAAATATCGGGGACATATCACGTCGGTTTGGAGGGAACCGATGTTATATGAACACATATCTCGTCATTTATACAACCGACGTGATATCATCTTACCTATTACGTCTCCTAATTACCACGTCGGTAAATTGGACCAGTCAACCCGACATGATATGGCCCAAAAAACTGACGTGAAAACCTTTTTTTCCAGCAGTGAGATGTTACAATACTCAAAGAGAAGTTAGAATAAGTTATAATGGTAAGAGGTTAATCATACGTCACATATATAATTTCATAACACTCCCCCCTGGATGATCACCTTTTGTTATACATTTTTCGATCTGCCTCGTTAAAAACTTTGTCAAGTAAAACCCTATGGGACAAAAACTTGGTGAAAGAAAAAAAAAAGTACAGAGCGTACAATTCTACCCTCATTTCAACATATATTCATACACTATATTGGATAATATTGTTATGTTCATGTCTCGTTAAAAACTTTGCTACAAAAACTCAATGAGAAAATATCGAAGGGAAAAGGAGTACATGACATACGCTAACACAATTGCACAAGCTGCCTCATTAAAATTCTTGTCAAGTAAAACCATGTGGGACAAAAAGTTTAAAAAGGAAGAAGAAAAATTCAAGTACTAGCTATCTAGGCTTTGTCCTCCAGAGATAGTCATCATTCTAGGATGATAATTACATATCCGCTCCCCCTTATTCGTAGTTCACCAACGTGCATATCGATTGCAACATCTCCACAATAACACAAATTGGTTGTTGTTGTGGATCAAATATATAGGAGGCATCACTGAAGTAAATATTTATCACATGAATATAGTAAGTAAATTTGATAGATTCGTAAAGAGGTAACGAAAAATATGTTGAACGTCATTTGAATGTTTTTGAAAAATCATTACGCTTACATAAATAATCATTGTGAATGTATTAGGTCTAGTAATATTTTCATAAATTATATCGCATTGCTTCATTATAATTTGACTTGGAAAATTTAGTCACTCAAGGACTCTCATATAAATATAAATATAAATATCAAGTTACTTATACAAATTTGTAGTCACAACATATCTTATATGCTTATTTATATTTTTTGTTTACATGTCATACTGACGCTAGTGCAGAATGCACAATAGACGTCACCCAATAGACGTCGGATATTCAAACATCCGACGTCTATAGGATTGTATAAGCGTCGGTTTTTGTATTACAACCGACGTCTATACCTCATGAAATAAGAAAAATATTTTTTGTTAATTTTTTGTGATTTATTTCCTATAAGAATTTATGTGAATTTATTTTGTAAAAGAATTTATGTAATTTTGTACTTCGTAGAAAGTAATATGAATTATGGCCTTATGTGTGTTTATGGTCATATGTATTAAAGTTTAGTCCCACATTGGAGAAAATTTTTTGTTAGTGGAGTTGATGTACTCCACCACTCTACTTCTAAATGAGACTTGGGTAGCACACTACAAAATGCAAGTGAGATATATATATATATATATATATATATATATTTAATGGTCAAAAGATTGACACTTAGGGCACTTGGGCTTAAGATGGTTGCAATGTTTTTTTACTATTTACTCATGTATAGACGTCAGTTGTATAGGGTAGCCGACGTCTATATGATGTAATTTAATATTATTATTGTTATTTAAATGTATAGACGTCGGATATATAGCGTGGACGACGTCTATAAGTCATACTGTATGTATAGACTGTAAGATTTTGTGTCCCTATGTATGTATATATTTTAAAAAAAATTAATACAACATACGAGATCGATTTCATACTTTCAATAATTTTATGTACATAACTTTGTGTTTTATTCTAATATCATGCAACCCTACATTTATTAAAATAAACCACAAAGGTAGAATAATACGTAAAGATTCTCTAAAACATTTTTGAAGATCCGGAGTCGCGTTGCCCGTTGCATCGTCCACGGATTTGCCTCCGAGTGTTCACCAAACTCTAAACAAGATTAGAGAGAAAGGAGTTAGTCAATCAATCTCTAATACGGTTTAGAATCTAGCTAATAACCCCTCTTTGAGATCCTGAGATTTCTATCTCCTAAACTCAAAATTACTAAGAGAATTTCGTGGTGATTAGAGGAGAGATTAATGAGAGAAATAATTTTTGCATTCACCTTAAACAAGTAGGAGGAGGTGCCCTATTATAGGCTCACAAAACATCCTCATCAAAAGCTATTCTTTAGCCATCATCCCTTGTTTATTCTCTCCTAAAATTAATCTCTAATTTCCACATAAGCACCCTAAAAACGTTTTAATTAAATCTGGAATTAATCCACTCATGATCTAATTAATCTCTTAATAATTCAGGCAGAATCGTTCTGTTCGGTGAACCGAGAATTACTCGGTCAACCGAACCATTCGGTTTTAACACATGTTCGGTGCACCGTAAGCCAGACGGTCGACCGAATCCACATGAGAAAAATTCCCTGTAAAAATTCGGACGAACCACGTCTTTTACTCGGTCGACCGTTGACCCACCAGAATCTCTCCTGGGACATAGTCATCGAATGACCGCGTCAACTTCGGTCTACCGAAATACACTTTCTCGGTTGAACGTTCACACTTGGTTAACCGAACCCGATTGTCCAGGCACTCCAGACAATTTCGGTCAACCAATTGTGATTACCCGTTCCCCATTCGGTAACCGATCCGAAGATACCCCGGTCGACCGAACCATGAACGGTTCACCGTGATTGACCCCGATTTTGCCTTTGTCAAATTTTGGATTTATTTCCAACAAAATTTGATATTTTGGGGTTTTTAGCAAATTCACATCTTATGTAATATATTATCCTATGTAATATTAAATTATTACACCCAATAATATATACACCTCATATGAATTTATTATGATTCTAATTATGTCAATTCTCATGACATATTGATTTTATTCATTCACCACATGTGTCCTATTTTCACATGAAACCCGACACATCATATGAACTTAAAATCAACCCTCTTGTTTTCCAGTTTTGTGGTGTGACCTATAGGAGGATCTAAGCCAAATTGGCAGAGATATCGAACATTTAATATCTCAAACTATAAGCGGTATCTAGCTACACATTATAGTTACTCAATTAGCATAGATGTCTTTGTTCCACCCGAACCAAAACACGGTCCATTTAGTGATGTAAGTGCACCACTTGTGTCCGTCCTTTGCCTCATGATATTAAGAATATATACAAAGTAGAAATGTGTCATCTTTGTATTATATTCATTTCTTGATCTCTCTAAGCTAATTATAACTATGTAACTTAACTCAAGTTACATTGTGCACATTATAATTTTGCTTTATCAACGGCCCACTAATATCATCACTCAATTAAGAGGGGCAATGATAATCGTTTGACTAGCTAACTTTTCCAACACAAGTCATGCTCAAGCAACTATTGCCTTTATCACTACACTCATTGATAGCTTTTGACAATAATCAAATTAAGCACTTCTTGAGTGAAAAGATATAAGTCTCATATCTTAGGATCCAAGACACAGTAAAAACATTAATGACACGAAACACAATTCCATAATGTTTTACTTGTTAGGTCTGTTCAATATATAAAAATAATATTTTCCTCTTTCATATACTCGTGTCGTCAATTATTTGTAGAGCTACAATAATCGATGACCAACACGACAATCTTATCTCGGTAATTAATGTTCCATGTTAATTACCATGATTGTGAATAACTTTTGATTTATGTAAACCCTTAACTTTTAGAGCTCTACGGTTAAGGACCAAGCGCATCTTCCTTAACACTTCCAAAAAATGAATACCATAATCAATGAACAAAATGTTTGCACATTCAATTCATAATAATTGACATATAAAAGTAAAACTTTTAGAACACATTCCTTTCATAGACGTCGGTCACCCTATATATCTGACGCCTATAGGACGTAACTGTGTAGTCCCATATCGGAGAATTTATTTTTGTTGGTGTGGTTGATGTACTCCACCACTCCTTTACTGTTGAACACGAACGAGTTGGGGCACCTGGGCATGCTGGGCTTGATATTCGTGATTATTGGTCAAAAGATTGGCACTTGGGGCACTTGGGCTTCATTAATGTGAGGATTGAATGCCTTATATAGGTTGTAATATATTTTTTGGGTTTAGTTAAACGTATAATAGATGTCAGTCATATATAGTCGACGTCTATACAATAGCGCATAGGCGATGGGGAAATATACGTTGGGTACTTGGACCGCCGAAATCTGACGTCTATACCCTTGTATATCCGACGTATATGGGCTTTTCTGCACTAGTGTGATCAAGTAACATAACATAATCCTATACATTTCGAGAGAATGAGTAACATCATAATGGATGTTGGTTCTACGAAAAACCTTTGTGTCATTACTCGCTTTATAATATACCACCATGTTACTGTATTGTGATTTCTATTCTTATTTTTCAGGAATAAAATTTCAAAAATCAGGACTACAAGTCCAAACAATATATTTATTAAGTGAGTGTAGTTTTACATTGTTTGCCTTCTTTTATTCATTTCAAATACGAAAGCTTCTGGCATTCTTATAATATCATAGGTTCTGGATCCAGATTTTCTTTTGAATTTGCATGCTACTAAGAAGGTGAATTAGTTGTCGATCATAACATCAACTATTTTATTTTTATCTCTTGTATCAACATAGTTGATTGGAAATTTTATAATAATCAAATCCTCGTAGTTTCCGAACACACTTGCATTTGACCGATATGTATTCCCATAACTGTTGCATTTGCCAATAGCTGTTTTATTTTAGCGGGTTTATATTCTTCAGGAATAACCTCTTCGGGAGGTGCAATGAGTGACAAACTTTTATTTTCATTTCCACATATAATATATGTTCAAGTCTACGCTTCTGGAGTGGGTTGAACTCAAATATATTTTATCATGTGGAGATCTTCACTTTATGTTATGTGTATTATATCAAGTAATACAAGACTTAGTCACTCCTTTGAGATCAAAAACATGTATGACAATTACTTGCTAGATATTGCAAGTTAATAATTTTATGAACTTCAGGTTCAATCATACTTGTATGTATAGTCTCTTATGAACTTTAGGTTCAATATAATATATTTTCTTGGCATTCTTCAAGCTTCTGTCTTTCTTCCCTAATGCAAAAAAGAATGTGTCTCTATATATATAATTGTTGGACTGCACAATAAAATACATCGCCCTTCAAGGGCTTCAATTTTTTTAATTTTATCAGCAATATAAATTATGATAAAATGTCCAAGTCAATTTGAGGTCATTAAATTTTGGATGAGGTAATGTAAAAGAAATTGTAGATGGAAAACATTCTATTCAATATCATACAAGTAATAAAGGGGAACATTCATAAAATGATGTATATCTAACATAAAAAATATTTTATGAATAATATCAGCAGGTATGCACATTAATATACCATGTATAAATTTGAAGTTCCCATAATGATCCATATTGAGAGATATTTTATAAATAGACGAACTCTCATTTTATTATTGTGTTAATCGGTCAACAAACTTAACCTCATTTTTGTTCAATTAGTAAAGCTCAATTAAGTTATCAAAATCAGGATCACTGTCGATGCGCATGATGAATACAAATCATAACTTCATTTAGGCACTTCTGGGCTCGTATCTCTAGTTAACTCGTTTGAGAGTCATTTTGATTTTATTACGTCTTATTTCCACAATTTATTTTTTCATCACATATGCTCTTTTCTTTCACGATACTTTGTAACATGTGCTTCGGGCACATGATCCAAAATACAAGGGCACATATTGTGATTTTTCAATAGCTTATGCTTAATTATGACTTTCAATCACAAGTAATGCATAACACAAGTAATCATATCCAATGAAAAGATAGAGCCCGTGAATATATACCCACCTAGTTGAAGAATTTTCTCATTCTTCAGTGGATGGTCATCATATCTTAACATCATTGACCCAATCGGTCATACCACATGTTATTAGAATCAATATTCATTTGATTCAGCAGTGCAGGTCTTTTGACCAAACCACTACGAGTGCAACGCACATCGTTCAAAAGTCAAGTAGTTTTCTCAATAGCATTTTTCTTGCCTGACATGATTGTAGTAATATAAAAATTCTTCTTTACTTCAACTATAGTCTCAATAAGTTTCTTGAGACCTAATAAATAAAATGCATCATTTAAAGTCAAGATAATTCCACATGTAACAGTAGATATATATGACTCTTCTGGAGCTTTCTACTAAATTCGTACGGCCTTGTACAATAGTGGCTTTTACTTTTCTCTTTATCAAATTAGAGAAATACTTATCACTTAATATAGTGTGCATAACACTTTATATGATGCATAAATCATCTTTTCTTATCTTAAATCAAATATGAGACCGGAAAATATCTATACTCTTTTCAACCCAAATAAAATATTTATTGCAGATAAATTATTAATACAACTATTACAAAATAAATGATAAGGCTCTTCCAATGAAAAAATATAATCAAAATGAGAACCATGCATTAAATCATATCAATGTAAATTAATTTCAACATAACTTGGTATGAGTCTTTTAGATAGAAATTATGCATATCAACATTATACCGTAGGCATGTATATTTTGCCATTTTCATACGATAAATGCAAATACTATTTTGCTATTGAACATTAAAAGACATATGCATGACAAACATAAAAATGTTGAATATCGATATGCTAACAACATATGTATGTGTATTATTAATATGTAGAAAAATCTCATCATGAGTGAATATAAACCACAAGTATAAAATATATTGGACTAAAGAGAGCAATATAATATCTATAGTTTCAACAGAAATAACTAAAACAAAAGCTTAAAGATAATAATTATGAAAATATGATAATCAAATGAACCTCAGGAAAATTAAATAAAATATTTTTATCATGGTATATAGTGCCCATTTGTCATATTGGTATTCCAGCATGATCATGTATATATATATTAGATAGAGTATATATTACTTATCAAATAAAACACACATACATATATTTGTTTCATGGAGAGTTAATTTGACAACCCATTTTGATTGTCGAATTTATATACCATAAGGATATCAATTATTTTGTCGTTTATGTCATCCACATTCATATCCACAATCATAGTCGACAAATGATAATACTAGACTTTTGTAAGACCTTTCTTGCACTCATACATTCACTTCAGGGAATGGTGCAAATCAATTGGGCGGATTTCGTGATTTTTCATTGATAACTCGATTTTCAACTCTGCCACACTCGGGCATGAGAGTTGATCATGATATTCCCAAAATCATTTTCCTGAAAATGACTGCGAAGGAAAAGCACAGCTTTCGTCTTATCTTGATCTGATGCTTATTTCTTTTTTCATTTGGTGTTTTAAAGGGCAATGTGTTAAATTCAACATCCAAAATCCAGGATAAGTAATTCTTATCTATTATTGAGTATATAGTTTAAAGCCATATTCTGCAAGCATCAAAAGATGATTGGTACATGCACGTGAATGAACAAAAACATCTTCATTTTTATATTGCATATGCAACTTATGATCACTTTTAACACATATACATGTACTACTTTTTAAATTCATACTAAAACATCTCAAATATGAAGACATTATAACGTGCTTGAACCATATAATATACATATGTGCATATCAGCAATTCTAAAAGCTACAAATAGTGATGCTGATTGTATGTAATATATCATCTTCTTTTTTACAAAAAATTGACATGATATATTATATGCACCATTTGAGTAAATAGGAAATTAATTATCTCATGATAAACAAATATACAATCAAAATGATCGAATACATACATATTTCAATAATTACCCTCTTTGTCAATAATACAAATTAATAAAGGTCAATTGAAACTTCACCATAAAGCAAAAGTGTGAATCTATTGAATCTTAATGGTTACAATAAATTAGGATCAATAGACATCAATTTGCATTTTTAATTATAAATAAAAGAAACGACTGACATTGAAAGCTCAGTATGTTTAGTAAATCATATGCATCAATTGAGTAATTAAGTCAAATAGATAACCGACTCTTTATTAAAAGGTATAGGAGGGTATCGGTGTCACACAAATAACAAAATAATATGTGTCCACTAATAGCTAGTACCAAACAATCACGTCGTAAGAAATATCATATCATCATAGTCACAAAATAGAACTATATTGGAAACAATATAACATTCAACCTTGAAGTAACAATAAAATTTCAAGCCTTTTAAACAAATCAATGCTTTAAATCCATAACCTGATGTGGAAGAGAGAACATGCCAAGATCAACCCGAAAATATAATATTAAACCCTATCGAGAAAGCAGATAAAAGAAAAAAAATACTCACAGTATCTATGTGTGTTAGGATCGTGAGCATACATGTGGAAAATCATTAGAATTTTAAATCTTTTTGTAAATAACGCAACAAAGACAAACCTCAACTTGATCTCATGTTTTGTTAGCGTATTGAAAGTTCCAATTACATACCGTCATTTCGTGCTCCACCTAGTCGATACACGAGTAAATACATTCATTCCAATTTTATCATATTTGAGCAATTTCCAAGAATCTAACTAGCTTGTGTTGCGGTCGATCATACAAAATCTATCACGTTGATAACATGTTTTAAATATATCGGAGATTCTTGGAATCACACAAGCAAACAAGACAAGAGAAAATGTATCTAGGGGGAGATTAATCTTTCATTCTCTTCACTTTTCATTACATGACACAACCTCATATATATACTCATAGAGGTGTATGTAAATTACAAACATTTACATTCTATACTAATTGAGATGTAAATACGGATGTAAATAATGATGCAAATACAAGAGATGTTACAATACTCAAAGAGAAGTTACAACAAAATATATATGTGATGGATGAATAATGGTTGGAAGGTGAATCATCCATCACATATATAATTTCATAACAAACATGTTATATATTATTCAAGCATAAATTTGTTGATCGCAGCAAACAATATAACTTTTCTATGTCAATAACATGCCTATGTTGAATGAACAAGAACTACAAAAAAGGCAATGATTTGAAGAACTTATTAGTTAAGTCACCTCAATAGACTCCTTTTACAACAACAAAAAAATCAAGCCTATGCACAAGCATGAAGGATTTGCTAAGTTTTAAGATGAAAACTTGTGCTAAGATTGGCATAACGTTATGCACCATAACGTTGTGCTAAGATTGGCATGTAACTACATGTGTTTCTCAATGGCATGTAAGCAAAATGCTGCACTACGACGAGGATGACACCCTCAAAGTGTTGTGAAACTTCCCTAGAAAATAGCTCAGTTATTGTTGACAAGTTGTGACACATAAGTTTGAGTATAAGAAGCAAAAGGAAACTTTTCCTTATTGCAATGGGCCAAAAGTGATCCTCACACATTAACCGAACTGATCTAGACAGGGCCTGAAGGCATGCGTGTGTTTAGAGGATAACAAAAGCTTCCACATAGTTTGCGTACTAGAGAGTGAGAAACTAACATGTATGGCATCATTCCGTGAGTGTCTCTAGAGCTCTGTACTACCAGAGCATCTTTCCCAGCTGGCTTGCCAACGTAGGGTCTCTTTTCACAAATCTTTGCCTTAGACAGTCATCCACTCCATCTCCTCATTCTATCCCCATCCTCTCTACCCACCCATTCCTACATTACCATCGAAATCATTCAACCTTTCCTCCATTTCCCCCACACCAACTTTCCCCTGCCATCACAACCACATTTTCCCTTTCCACCTCTCTTCCTGTGTCTGTTTCCTCTCATTGCTATTGAGGAGAAGGCAGACATAGTTGCTACGTTTGCAACCTTCCTTCTGATGCTGACATGAAAACTACAAACGACAAACCCAGAATTGATAAAAGAGAGTGCAAACATTTTCTTATTGCCAAAGTCCTCACCGAAAGGCCAGTCAAGATTACTGACCTGAAAGAGAGCCCTCGATGGACTTGGAATCTCGAGCAAACATGGGTGATAAGCGACTTTGCAAAAGATATATATCTACTCAAGCACCCCTTGGATAAGCGACTTTGCAAAAGATATATATCTCAAGAGGCTCTTTGATGGTCACCTCGTCGGCCTATAGCAGTGCATACCATCTGAAGCTTCGTCGACTTACACCTTCAACAAAAAGGATATATGGATTCATCTCCACAATGTCCGTATGGGAATGATGATTGATCGTTTTATATTAACCGTAAGTGCACGGCTGCGTTGAAGCGGTGGCAAATACGGGGCGTCCACTGGGAGGTGTGTCAACGTTTGGTTTGTGCGAAGGCAAGTGGTCAAAAAATGGAGAGAAATGTTGGTTACACTAAACTACCCTAAGGTGCAAATGAAAATGGAAGAGAAGCAAGAAAACTAAACCCCAAACGGGGTAGAGAAATAATGTGAACATAAAGAAGTGTGTGTTCATTAAGCTCCTCACAACATGTAGTCCATGAAATCATAAAACTGCATCCAACTTTGCCTCCACATGAATTAAGATAAGACTACATCATTAAAACATACAAGACAATAATTGAAATAAAGCTAAATGAACTCAAGTATAAAGACTAGACCTTACTATGCCTCCACATGAATTAAGATAAGACTATATCATTAAAACATACAAGACATTAACCAAGGTAAAGGCAACAAGAGTACATACACTACAACTTGTGTTTCCAATATTAATTTCATCCATATCCTAACCTTATCATTCCCCATAAAATAGGTCCATTAATCAAAGCATAGACTAAGCTTCATTCAAGAGCATTAGCATATCAAAGATAAGAGTGGAGACCCATTAGATGGTTATGGAAATCATATAAAGCTCAAGGGATTAAGATAACACACACTTAATACACTACATGATTATATCACATATTTCTCCACCCCCCAAAATGGCGATGGAACTACTCACACATATTTAAACTAACTACTCTAACAAAATGAAGCATTATACTGAAATGAAACTACACTAATCAAGCAAGAAATATTAAAGAAGCATAAAAGGAAAGGAAAGACTAAACAAACATGTACAAATTAAAAGACAAGATTAAAAGAAACTAGAAGAATTATTTTATTAACAAATGACTCACATTGAAGGTAGCATTCTTCTCCACCTTGAGTTTTTGCTTCAAGGCTCACTCCTTAGTAGAGAGAATGCCACCAAGCAATGAGTAATTACAATGGAAGGTGTAGAGTTCTATTTATAGGCATGGAAAAAGCTTATCCGGGACAATCCCCCGATGTGTGACTAAACCAATATCCAAAATGGACTAAAAATACACTAATACACGTGCCCCACAAATCTGAGAGGATCCAGAATGATTTGGACTGCCAATTAGTGGTCCAAGACCGCCAATTGGCGGTCTATTGGATCTGGATTCATCTGGGATTTGTTGTGGGCTTTGCTGGTGGTCTTTGTTGGTCTTGGATGCATCTACTTTGTTTATTGGAGCTCCGACCCGAATCGAATTGCCAAAATACTCCCCATGATGGTGTGGAGTTTCCTGTTTTGCTCTTAGGTCCTTCAGTCTTAGGATCAGGTCCTTCTCCCTTGCATCTCAGTCCCTAGGTCTCACAATTAAGTCCTTTTTTCTGCTTTTGGGTCCTTTCATGGCTCTTCTCTTCAAACCTCTTTATTCCTGAAAACTAAATATAAAACTCATCACGTAGCATTGCTTAGGTGTAAGATAATGGATATAAGATACAACTATGAGCATGAAATGATGTCAATCAAATGACAACCCCCAAGACGTACTCTGAACCTCGTAAAGGATATAGGAGTCCCCTACCCCATATCGAGTGAGGGATCACAAAGTGGGCGGGATATATGAGATGCAGTTTAAATTTGGATCATATGTGTCCCCTAAAAACATGGATTTGTTATAGAAGAAAGGAGGAAGATGAACAAACAAACCTCCACAAACTAGAATCTGACCGACTACTTTCATAATAGAAACTTCATTCCTTCTATGACATCTATGGAATCATAGGGCATTCAAGTGATACTTGTGGGAAGCTTGCAAGACCTGACAACAAAAAACAATTTTTACGACAAATAACCATACGAGGAATACCTGCAAAACCTACCTTGAGCCACACCACTGATTCTGGGAGTGTCAGACAACAGTTGAGAGATTCAGATAGTTCACAATTCTCCCCTTTTAAGGGAGTGATCTGGGCAAATGTGTTGTCACTATCCCTCACAGCCACTCTGAAAACACACATCGTTACCCAGTGAATCCAACTCCCCCATGTTTATTGCACCTATTTTATATCCTTTGGCCCGTATTTGCTTATCAGGTTGCTTATGTTCTGAAAGAAATGGGTCCCTTTACCAAACCCATAACTGAGCATGATTAGTAGCAGATCATACAATGTATTCATGTTATATATCCTTTATTTTACCCATTTGTACTACCCTGGTATTTGTTTCTTACATTTTACGGTTTATGGAATAATGAAGAGAACATAAGCAAAAATTAGCAAAATAAAGAAGAAATGACTGATTTGGAAGCCTTCTGCACGTGTTTGTAATGCTCAAGGACCGGATTGTAAGTCAGGAAGGACCTAGGTGAAAGTCAGAGGGACCTGATAATGAAGAAAATATGTTGGTCGCCAAAGTCCATAATCTCATGAACTTCATGAGTGATTCAATAGTTAAGACCAAACGGACTCGAAACAACGGCTACGGGGCACCCCGTGTGCTAAATTGGTTAACTAAAGTTGATGAAGATAGTCATAAATTGACGAATCACCCTTCTTGGTAGTTTGAAGCTAGAGACAAAGTTGTATGATTTGCGCTTTGGAGTCAGAGGCAAATATTTTCTCATGTTTAACCCAGGTGGCTCGACTCGAGTTACAACCCACCACATTATGAAGGACGCTTTCAGTGAGGGAGGTGAGGAGCCAACCAAAAAGTAATTGGTCCTGACGTTACCATTGAAGATAGGAATGTCTAACTGGAGCAGTAGTCGGCTCAGCCAGTGCACCACTTCCGACATACATAGGGGGACAAAGATAAAACCTGATTGAATCAGTTAAAATTACCACAAGTGCACGGCCGCGTTGAAGCGGTGGCAAGCACAAGTGCACGACCGCGTTGAAGCGTGCGTGAGTCGGATTCGTGATACTCGAATGGGAAAAGAAAAATGAGACTAAGATCGATGCTACACTACAATGCGAAAGAAATCAAAAAATAGGCAATAAACTAAACCCCTTAGGGGGTAGAGAAAGAACATGGAAATGAAAATGGGTGGTGTAATGTGTTCAAATGTGCTCATCAAAATATGTCATACATGAAATCCATAAAACTCAACTCCAGCTTTGCCTTCACATGAAATAAGATAAACCTTTATCATTAAAACATACAAGACAATAATTGAAATGAAGCTAATATGTTCACATGCATCACGACTCAAATCCAACTATGTCTCCACATGAAATAAGATTTATCACAATCATTAAAACATACAAGACATTAATTAAGATAAAGCCAACATGAGCACATGCATCCACATGCCTTGTTCCCTTCTTCCATTCCATCCTTATCCTCACCTCATCATTCCCCATAAAATAGGCTCACTAATTTAGGCATGTGCTAAGCTTCACTCAAGAGCATTAACACATCAAAGATAATAGTGAAATCTCATAAAATGGCTATGGAAATCACGTAAGACTCAAAAGATTAAGATTAACACACTAATCCATCACTTGATCAAATCACCTTCTTCTCAACCCCCAATACGGATGGACTACTCTTTACTCATCTTTACACTAAAGAAAACATAAAAATAACATGAACCCATAATGTAAATGACTAAAAACAAGATTAAACAAACAACAACATCAAAGAAATTGCATCAAAGTAAAAGACATGTAATTAAAGAACAAAACTCACACTTGATTGAAATAAAAGAATTACAAAGTATGCTTCTTCTCCTCCAACTACACTAATCAGCAGCAAAACAAATCCTACACTAATCAAGTTACCCCCTTAATTATCTTTTCCCCTTTGACATCCTTCAAAAAAACTTAAGATTAACATGGAATTTGGATGTCTTGTAATGAAGTTGCTCCCCCTAAATTTTGTACATCATTACTCTATGTAAATGATATTCATTTAGCTCCCCCTATCAATATGAATATCATTTTTCGATTAAGTTCAATTCTAATTCTCCCATTTTGACATCAAGAAAAATATATCAATTAGGCATGTGATGTATTCATTCTCCTTTTTGACATCTATTTACAAATTTAACACTAACATCAATAGACGTGTTTCAAATTTAAAGATATGCAAAGAATGAATATATGATATGTCAATTAAGCATATTATTACCTAGACTATAACCAATTTATTCCAAAATTTAGAGGATAAACATTTATACCCACTTTGAAGCTTTGAATTTGGTTCTAATCTCCATTTAGTGATGCAACCGGCTTTGAATTCGAATCTCAAGCTCGTCCGGTCACCACTGATCACCTCTTCAAGAACCTACATGTGTAGATTTAGGTACCCAAATAATTTTGTGTCCTTGAATGTTAGCTCTGGGAATCCAAACCATTTTGGTTTTAAGAGCCCACGTACTTGAAAAGCTATTTTACAACTAAGTGTTTTCCATTTAAAGTTGTATGAATTACATGGTTTTAACATATGAATCATTATATCCTAAACCATGTTTTTGCAAGGATTGCCTTTGACTTCCTAGAAGCATATTAAGCATCTTAGTTCCATTAGTGAATCTTTCAAGATCTTTTCTTAATTGCACATTGCAAGCTTGAAGATTTAATTGTTCACTATCGCTAGGTGTTGCTTTTAAACTATCAATAGTTGATGCATTAGTTTCAAGCCTAGCAATCACCTCATTCTTCTCATTCATGCGTATTTCAATTTGTTTGAAGATTATTGATTAGCTTTCTAGCATTCTTGTTCTTTTCACAAATAATCTCATATTGTTTAACTGTCATGAAATGCATTCAAGTTCATCATGTGAATATGTTTCTTCTTTAGGACATGAACTATCACTGGCATACGACTTAGATGAGCAAGAATGTGTTCTAGTAGAGTATGAGTTATAGGACACCTCACTTCCTTAATCTTGAATTGTCATGTAGCACATATGTGCATATTCCTTTGTTGATGACGGTGTGGTTCATTGGGATGAAGAAGAAGAAGATGATGAATCATCCCAAGTAGCCTTGTGAGCTTCCAATCTCTTCTCTTTTCTCTTACTCATCTCCTTTTCTCTCCTTCTCTCCCTTCTCTCATTTTTCTTCTCCTTCTCTTTTCTCTCATTTTCACCTCCTTCTCCTTCTCCTTCTTCTTTTCTCTCATTTCACTTCTTCTACCTCTTCTTTCATTTTTTTTCTCCCTTATCCTTCTTGAGGTATTTGAAGAAGTCTTTGGCTAGGACTTCAATGTCCTCATCTTCTACACTCCTCCTTGGTTCAATAAGATTTGCATGTAATGCCAAGGTGAGTTTCTTCTTGGAGGCTTCCTTCTCCTTTTGATGGTTGATTTGGAGTTCATAAGCCATCAAATTTCCAATGAGTTCCTCCATCTTTAATTTAGAAAGATCATGCGTCTCTACAATTGCGACGACTTTATCTTCTTAGTCGTTGCTAAGCGACCGGAGGAACTTCCTTGTCATCTCTCCCTCATTAAGTTTTCTTCCAAGAACACAAAGAGAGTTAGTAATATCGGTGAAGCAAGTGTTCATTTCGCTTATGTTCTCACCGATTTGCATAGAAAAAAATCTCATATTTATGCATGAGGAGACTAATGGAGTTTCCTTAGTTTTGCTATCACCCTCATGATGCATTTGCAATCTATGTCATATTTCATATGCACTTTCACAACCCCTAATTATATTAAATTCTCTCTCATTAATGCCATAATACAAGATGTTCATGATTTTTGAATTCATTTCAATTTCTTTCATTTTGGCCGTAGAAAGTGAGTCTAATTCATCTTCATTGGGGGTGTAGGGATTTTGAAGCAACATCCAATACTTAAGGTCGTTAAAAATTAGGAAAAGTTTCATCTTATTCTTCCAATCATCGTAATTTGACCCATTTAGCAAAGGAGGTCTAGTTGTGCATAAAGCCTCTACACGATTTGATGTTGAACCCATGCTAAAAATACGATTAAGTATGTGATATAGCTCACAAGGCTCTGATACCAATTGTAGGAACGTAAATGGGGCTTAGTTCTAATAACTTTTAACCTAATTACCTATTATTTAAGCAATCAATGAATGCACTGCGGACTTAAAAACAAGCAAGCAAGTAAATAAGAAATAAGGCAAACCACAATGGAGATGGGGTATTTTTATAGAGGTTTGGCACCCCACCGGGTCCTAGTCCTCTCTTGCAAGCTCTGCTCGGATCACCGAGCTCCGATCACGACTTCACTAACCACCCCCCGTTCCGGGCCGAGAGAGAACGCCTTTACAACACAAGCACCGCGAACACCCTCGCTTGCTTGACTTTCTTCCTCTCATAATCCAAGAGGTAACACTTCAGGCTTTCACCAAAATCCTTGCTTCTTGAACAACAATTGAGAGGGACAACACTCTCTAAATCATGAGCACACTTCGAGTATGATTTGGCTACGATCAAAGGTATGGAATTTAGGCTTAGAGTGTAGGATTGGGGAATTTGGAGCTTGGGAGTTTCTCTCTAGTGTATAGGACAAATAGTAGTAGGAGAGTTGTGTGAAATGGTGTTGGACAACTCTATTTATAAGCCCCTTTGGTATTATAGCCAATGAGGTTAATTGGGTAAGTGTTTTTGTAAGATACACAAAACAGAAATCTGCAGGATGCAATTCTAAATAAGTTCGGTAAACCGAATCAAGCAGAACGGTCGACCGTTTGGCAATTTTGAACAAGGTTCGGTCGACCGATAAAGGAATGGCCGACCGGATAAGGCTATAACTTAGGTACACTTAAGTTAACGGTCGAACACCGAATAGGGTTCGGTCGACCGAAAACTAACAGGCTCTACGGGGTTCATAAAAATGACCAGGTTCGGTCGACCGATCCAAAGTTTTCAGTCGATGGGAAATGTCCAGGCAGTTGCACAATTTGGAGACAATTAAGTTCGGTCGACCGATAGGCAATTATGTAGTTTGGGGTATTTGTAAATAATTTGAATACGACCGTTGGTATAATACGAGAAGTCTAACAGTCGGCAAATTGTGTTGATTCAGTCGACCGTGATGTAGGCAGTTGAAAACACTACAGGATAATTGATAACTCGGTCGACTGAAAGGTTTGGTTCGGTCGACCGAGTGTGGGCAGATAGTTCAGGTTTAGCTTTAGTGTTTTTCGGTCTAAGTTTGGGTGATCTATCGAAGTCCAAATGATGTGAAATTTTGTGTGACTTCTATAGGGAACCTAGTGTATGTTTGAGTTGATTTTAGCTCAAGTATGTCCAATTACATAAAGTTCCTAAGACTCAAAAGAAAAGCAAATTACATGTCTTCAAATGAGCTTGATTACATGTCTTGACTTGAATCATTTCTTCCTTAAGTCGTGATCACCTGTAGTAGTTAGCACAAAGCAATATATATGCTATGCAATATGTGTGCTACTCTACATTGATTAAAATTAAGAATAGGTTGATTAAATCATCAAAACATAGATTAAAGCAAAATGGAAACAAAAATTACCGCAAGTGCATGGCTGCGTTGAAGCGGTGGCAAGCACGAGTCGATCCACAAGGGAGCGTCCGCGAGTCAGATTCGTAATACCCGAGTGGGGAAAGAAAATGAGATTAAGATTGAAGCTACACTACAATACGAAAGAAAATCGAAAATAAGCAATAAACTAAATCCCTTATGAGGTAGAGAAAAAACATGAAAATTTTCAAATGTGCACATCAGAACATGTTATACATGAAATCCATAAAACGCAACTCCAAATTTGCCTCCACATGAAATAAGATAAACCCTTATCATTAAATCATACAAGACAATAATTGAAATGAAGCTAATATATTCACATGCATCATGACTCAACTCCAATTATGTCTCCACATGAAATAAGATTTATCACAATCATTAAAACATACAAGACATTAATTAAGATAGAGTCAACATTAGCACATGTATGCACATACCATGTTCCCATCTTCCACTCCATCATTATCCTCACCTCGTCATTCCCCATAAAATAGGCCCACTAATTTAATCATGTGATAAACTTCACTCAAGAGCATTAGCACATCACAGATAAGAGTGAAATCTCATAGGATGGTTATGGAAATCACGTAAGACTCAAAAGATTAAGATTAACACACTAATCTATCACATGACCAAATCACCTTCTTCTCCACCCCCCAATGGGGATGGAATACTCTCTACTCATCTCTACACTAAAGAAAACATAAAAATAACATGAACCCATAATGGAAATGACTAAAAACAAGATTAAACAAACAACAACATCAAAGAAATTGCATCAAAGTAAAAGACATGTATTTAAAGAATAAAACTCACACTTGATTGAAATAAAAGGATTACAAAGTATGCTTCTTTTCCTCCAACTACACTAATCAGCAGCAAAACAAATCCTAAAACTAATGGAGAAGCAAGAAGTAGTAGGAGAGGAGGGATTACAATGGTTTATATAGACTAATACATGGTTAGGATTAGTCTGGGAATAATCGGACGATTCTAAATCACATCTGATAGTCGAGGAGTGCTCTGACCCGACAACCCCGAACCGCGACCAAAATTTTAGACCCTTTGGACCATTTTGATCCACCATTTGAAGTTCAAATGGATCCAATCATGTTGCAATTTGGTCTCCGGTTTTGTTTCTTCATTTTGCACGTGGGGTGAAGTCCTGGTTCACTGACTCGAATCACTTTGATTTTAATTGGAGAAATACTGATTTGATTCAAGTCATGTGGCACAACATTTTGTTCTTTACCGTGAGGTCCCTCCGGGTTTTCAGTTGGATCCTTCCTGATTTGCGATTCAGTCCTTGTGCATTACAAGTTGGTCCAGAACTTTCAAAATTAGTCCATACTTGTTACATTTAGGTCCTTTTTGCATCATTCCTCTTCTTTATTACCGAACTCGTGAAACACTACAAACAACAACTCGAGTAGCACAATATTGGGGTAAAATAAAAGATATATAGCATGAATATGATACATGATATGCTACTAATCACATACATCGTACGCATGCTATATATATCCTTTATTTTACCCACTTTTGTGTTACTTGAGTGTTTGTTGTTATATTCAGGTATTAGGTAATAAAGAAGAGAATGGAAGAGAAAAATGACTGAAACGTAAGAATAAATGACCTAAATAAAGCAAAATGGACCTATTTGTCATACACAATTACCCATCAACATAAGGGAAGGACCTGGACGTAAGCCTGAATGGTCCAAAAAGCAAACATAGAAACTTCACACCATCATGAGGAGTATTTTGGCAATTAGATTTGGACGCATACTCAAATAAATAATTAGGGCGCACCCCACGTGAAGAATTGAAGAACTTATGTAAACGAGAGAAATGAGGTCGCATCTGACTAATTGTGACCACCAATTGGCGACCCAATACCTCTAATAAGCGGTCCATTTTGGTCTGGATACGACCCAGTTTCGTGCGGTTGTTGTTTATGTAGTTTATGTAAATTTTAAGTATGTTTCATTAGTCCCATACCGGGGGCCAATAGAACCATTAATTCTTCTTCCTTTGTAAACACTCATTGCTTGGTGATCATTCTCTCTATTTTAAGTATACATTTGAAACAAAACTCAAGGTGGAGAGGATGTCAGTTTGTAATGTGAGGCATGTAAATAAAATATTTTCTTTTTTTAGATATTGTTTCCTTTAGTCTTACATGTTATGTTTCCTTAAATCTTAGCATAATTAGTTAGCTTAATGAGTAGAGAGTAGTTCGTCCCCATTGAGGGTGAAGAAGAGGTGATGTGATTATGTGATGTATTAAGTGAGTATGTTAATCCTAACATTTGAACCTCACATGAGTTCCACAACCATTAAATGAGATTTTCACTCTTATCTTTGATGTGATAATGCTCTTAAGTGATGTTTAACACATGCTTAGATTATTGAGCCTATTTTACGGGGAATGATGAGGTGATGATAAGGATGAAGTTGATAAGGAGGAAACATGACATGTGCATGCATGTACTCACGTTGGCCACATCTTAATTAATGTCTTAATGAGTGGAAGGATCTTAATTAATGTTTTAATGATTGTGTTAAATCTTATTTCATGTGGAGACATAGTCGGATTTGGTCATTATGCATTTCATGTTAACCTCGTCTCAGTTATTTTCTTGTATGTTTTAACGATAATATTTTATCTTATTTCATGTGGAGACAAAGTTTGATTTGTTTTTATGAATTTCATGTATTACATATTGTGATAAGCATCAATGAACACACACCCGTACACATAGATTTTCATTTGAAGAAAACACAGTGAGAAGCAAGGGCGGTCATTCGATTTGAATTTAAGGGTTGGATCTTGAGCAAGGAGGCACGATTCGTGTGATTTTGACTGAGTTGGACAGCTGGATTTTGTGCAAGAAAGCACGATCTGTGTCCTTTAATGGGAAGGGATCTGGATCGTTGCCTCAGAGTAGTAAAACTTTGGTTTTCTTGGTGGGTTGAAGGTATTTTTTGTGGGATGAGTTTGGGGAGGTAGGTTGGGCTCAGAGAAAGGAAGGAGATGATGAAAAAGATCAAGGGTTTTAACCTGATTAATTTGCTCTTGATACCGCATAAAAGGGTTCAAAAAAGGGTTACAAAAAGGGTTCAAAACCGCATAAAACAATTCACAAAAGAAAATTTAAATGAACACAATGCAATTAAATATGAACTTTTTCAAAGCATTGTGTCTATGACGCATGTAATGTCTTGCCGAGTAATTTTATCGTAATTTATTTCTCAAAGAAACTGTCTAATTGCTGGAAATTCCTAAAACCTTCTTTAAGTATGCCCGAAATACCTAGATCTAATATGAATATAAATAGAAATAAATAAGTCATTTGAACCGATATAGTGGATTTCAAATACATTAATTATCTATAAATAAGTCATCTCAACCGATAGTCTTATCTCTTGAGCTGGAAAACATGAAATACATTATAAATTCTAGCTTAGGGTGGAAATTGCAACCTGTAGCCAACTATTCCTATCTGTTTCAAACTTTAAATGGACCATAATAGTTGCCAGCAAGCTTGTGGTTTGTTCTAATGACAACTGAGTTTTGCCAGTATGGTTGAAGCTTGAGGTAGCCCTTATCTCCCACTTCAAATGCTCTTTCAGTTCGCTTGAGGTCAGCTTGTTGTTTTATACGATTTTTGAGCTTGAGCAAGATGCAATTTAAGTTCCTTCAAAGATTTCATCTCAGGGTTTTAGTGCAGCAACTACCTTCTAAACTCTAGTTGTTCCATCCTCATAAGATATCAAGGTAGGGGGTGGTCGTCCCTATAGTGCTTAAAATGGAGTGATGTTGGTGGATGTATGATGATTCGTATTATGCCAATATTCATCCCAAGTTAACCGCTTGGACCATTCCTTTGATTGGTGATGACAAAAACACCCGAGATAAGACTCCAAGCGTTTATTTACAACTTCAGTTTTGCCATCAAATTGTGGATGATAAGCAGTACTAAGTTGGAGCATACTTCCTCGGAGTTTGAAGATTTCTTGTTAGAATAAGCTAGGAAAGATAGCATCACGACCACCGACAATTTCTAAGGACACCATGAAACTTCACTACATGATTTACAAATTCCTGGGAAATAACTAAAGTTGTGTAAGGATGTTTAAGGGGAATAAAATGGACGTACTTGGTTAGTTTGTCAACCATCACAATAATACAATATTTATGAAGTGAAAGAGTAAGGCCCTTTATGAAATCCATGGAAACCTCTTCCCAAACTTGTCGAGGTATTGGCATGGTTGAAGAAGTCCAGTAGGAGAGGTAGTCACAACATTACATCTTTGACACACATCACACTATTGAACATATTCCTTCACATCCTTGGTCATCCATTTCCAAAAGAAATTATATCTAACCCTCTGAATTGTCTTGAGAAAGCTAGAATGCCCAGCTAGGGGAGTGTCATGGAATTCTGAGAGAACTTTGATTATCAAGGTAGTTCCCTGGAGAAGATAATTCTTGCTTGTGTAATACATGATACCTCCTCTGAACTGGAACTTAAACTGGTCTAATTAGTTTTTTTATTCGAGCATTAAAAGTTCTTGGTACTGCCCATCTTGAGTATACAGATCGTGCACTTGTTAAGCCCAGTTAGGATTGAGATGAGAGATCGCAATGAGGGTATGTTGATAAGGTTTATGGTCTACTTCAACTATTCTCTAAAGTGCATCACCTACCTTGTTATTTTTCCCTTGCTTGTACTCAATTTTGATATTCAACTTCATGAGTTTCACTAACCATTTGTCTTGAGAAGGACGATGAATTCCCTATTATAACAAGTATTTCAAGATTTGGTGGTCTTTTTTTACAATAAATGCATTATGATTTATGCATCAAATATGACTTCCACTTGAGTACAACTATGACTAAGGGTTCCCCTTAAGCGCCTTACTGATATATTCTATGGGGTGCCCCTTTTGCATTCACATTGTTCCACCTCCATACTTAGAAGCATGACATTCAATATCAAAAGACTATTGAAAATTTGGTGTCCTTAGAACAAGTGCTTCAAACATGGCCCTCTTCATTTTTATCAAATGCTTCTTGAGCTACTACATTCCACACAAATTGGTCTTTTTTGAGGAAGGCAGTGAGTACGTCTGCTATAACCCCAAGTCCCTAGGAAACCCTGGAGTGATTTAAGTTATTTTGGGTTGGCCACTGTATCATGACTTCTACATTGGTCTGATCCACAACCCCCCCCCCCCCCCCCCCCCCAACTAAATATGTCCAAATATGCCACATGTCGCTCTCCTGCACATTTGGACAACTAACAAACAAGTGATGTTGTTCTAGTAGAGTGAACATCAATTCTAAATGTTGTAAGTGTGTATCTCAAACGCTGATGTAGGTTAAAACTCATCAAAGAACACCAAGATGATTTTTCCTAAGTAATGCCTGAAAATGTCATTTATAAGATTTTGGAAGGTTAAGGGTGTATTGGTAAGGACAAAGGGCATCACCAGATACTCATAATGTTGTTTTCTAAATGTTTGCATTGTTGATTCCTATGTGGTTATAACTAGATCTGAGATCTATCTTGGAGAACTATTGGGCCCCATACAACGCATCCAATAACTCATCTTTAGGAAAATAAGGTATCTATCCTTCACAACATAGAGGTTTAAAGATCGGCAATCAACACACATCCATCATCATGTTTCTTAACTAAAAGCACCAGTGAAGCAAAAAACTTGAACTGGGTCAAATAATACTTTGAGTGATTGCTTCTTCCACTGCCTTCTCTATTATTTCTTTTCGATTAGGAGAGTGTCTATAGGGAGGGATGTTCACCACCTTTTGGGAATCAATAAGAGGAAAATGGTGGTCATAAGTCCTAATAGTGGAAAATCTTGAGGTTCACAAAAAATCTCCTTCAATTGAGATAAAATGTGGTCTTTAGTACCCCAATGGAGTGATCAGGGGACGGGAAGGGGCCGGGACGGTGCCTACTACACCACACTACACTTGGCTCTACACATTTACAATTCCCACCCCTCTCACTTCTGCACTTTGAACTGCTGCTATCGGATCCTTCAACTCTACTAGTGTTGGAGGTGGAGGTTCTATTGAGTAAAGTTGAAGTGAGTATACCTCACTAGCCGGTCACATCTCCTTTTGTATTTTCTCCTAGGCGATCCTTTCTAATGTTGAGTGATTCTAACCCCCGAACATTACTTGGTGATCATTTTACTTGAACGTCATCGTTTTATTTCCATTCTATATTACCCACAATACTCAACCAATCAGCCCATATAACTCTTCCATAAGCTCCCTAAGATAGCACACAAAATTCATACTGTATTGATAACCCCGAAGTTTAATAATGATGGATTCAGTCAAAACCGTGGAACAATATCACCAGATGCCACTGTCACTAGTTTGGTTCCGCCTTGTTGAAGTTGAATACTACATTTTTTACAAACTTGATGTCAAAAAAACTGGTAGTGCTACCTGTGTCAATCAACACTGTCAATTCTCTTCCCCTTATTGACCCAAACATTCTCATAGTCGAATTAATAGTTCATCTCATAGCGCACATTGATATGCTCAAATTTTCAAGTTGTTCACCTACTGGATCCTCTTCTGGCTCTTCTTCTAATTCCTTATGTTAGGATCCTAACCCATGTTTAGGGTTAACCCCGGGTTTAGAGGGGTTTGCATGGTGAAGAGAAATGTGGCGAGTAATGTTGATGGAAGAGAGGTGATGGGTTGGATGAGTAGGTCACTGTTGGTGCAAGATTTGGTTTTGGGTTTAAGTGAAGAATACGTTTTTCTTCTTCATCTTTCTCTCTCTCACTCTCTCATTTTCTTTTGCTTCTCTCCGACGTCCAGAGGTCGAAGGAGTTGCTCCGGCGTGTCGTGGGGTGCTGGGAGCAGCGGAGGCGCGAGTGTGAGGCGCGAGATCGGAGGTTGCGGTCGCGAGGGACGTCGAGCGACTCCGGTGTTCTTCGTCATCCTTCTCATCGAGGTATGCCGGCTTCTAGTTTGATTTTATTGCTTCCCCACGTTAGGGGAATGTTGTTGGTCGGTCGGGGTTGGTCGGAGACCTCCCCGGCGTCGTGAGCGGCGAAGAAACCTCGGCTGGCGCGAGGTTGAAGATGACCAACGGTCGACCGGGCCCTTCGGGCGGTCGACCGAAGTAGTGTATTATTGCCTGTCTGTTGTGTTTCGGTCGACCGGTTCTCTTTGTTCGGTCGACCGGAACTTAAGTTTATTGGATTTTATCATGCATGTTGTTCGACCGTTTTTATGTGTTCAGTCAACTGTTATATGACGTAGAAATAATAGGATGACCCTGTTAGTTTTCGGTCGACCGGGATCCCTGAGTCGGTCGACCGATAGATTCGATTTTGATGTTGACCAGACTCCGGATTTTGACCTCTTCGGTCGACCGGTTTTAGACCTTCGGTAGACCGTTAGGATTTTTGTGTTGCGCAAATAGTTCGACCGTTGCAGACGCTTCGGTCGACCGATTCCCTTGTGGAAGCGGTCGACCGAGTTGTCACATCCGGACGACCGATTCCCTTGAGGAAAATGGTCGACCGAGTGGTCTTTTGCGGTCGACCATTTTGCACACGATAGAAATCCTGGTGCCCTTTTTTATGCTAACTCTGTCCACGGAAACCCGTGTCCTCGCATTGTGTGTGAGCTGGGAGGTGACGGTGGGCGCGTTACGCGTGCCTGCCCAGGGACCGCCGTGTGGAAGGGTGTGAGTGTCCGGGATGCGTCACCTCCATGTATGGATCGTGACTATTTGATGGGTTTATTGGACTCATTGTATGAGTAACAGACCTGAGGTATCACGGATCCCAATGCATGTGACGCATGGCTCGTGGAGTATGATGACCATGCAGACTACGGTCTGGACCCGTCCAATGTTGTGCCGGACGTATGTTGTACCGCCAATGTTGTTGCCGGCGATGCCGCCGAGGTTGTTGCCGGCGATGATGGTCCCGACGATGTTCCGGTTGTGGTTGTGCCGTCTGATGTTGTGCCGGACGTATGTTGTACCGCCGATGTTGTGTCGGTGATGCCGCTGATGTTGTGCCGACGATGATCCTCGATTGGGCACCTATCCTGGGATGTTGACCGACCGGGCTACGAATCCGTCGAAGGTGGTGTTGACCACGTGGTTCCTTGCGCGGAAGTGTGGAGGCTCCTCACCGATCCCTTAGGCTCGTGTAGTCGCGTGTGGGGGGATGTGTCGCGTACTGTCCGTAAGACCGTATGTGCCTACGGTAGGTTTCCGAGGGAGACCCGTTGTGGTTATTGCCGGACTGATGTCCTTGTAGACCCTGTTGAGGGTTGTGGTTGTTGGATTGTGGTCCCATTTACCCTGTTGAGGGATTTGTTGCATTACAGATGTGACATGACATGCTTCTAGTATGATAGGTTCATTTACCGTACTATTGCATGCATATAGGTGAGCTTGGCATACGGGGTTTCCTAATGGGAAACTCAGTTATCGTTGTTTGATTCATGTTTCAGGACCGCAGTAGGTTCTGTCGGGTGGTGACCGCGGGCGCACACATCTTGGGGCCAGGAGCCTCATCGGACTCTTCGAGGTCGTCGTGATTACTTTATCTATCTTTTCATTGTATTATTGTAATCACGTCTTTTGACAAACTCTGTTGTATTATTGGTGCACCGACGGTTTATTTATTGAGTGACATTCCCGATGTTGAGTTTATTCTGATGATCTCTTGATGGTTTAAATTTTTAAATTTTCCGCTGTTTCGGGATGTTACAACTTGGTATCAGAGCGGTCAGTCCCTATGTGTGGCTCCTAAAGAAATCACCATAGTATAGTACTATAGGTTGAACTTTCCTTTTAGCATGCATTCATGGCTGATCTTGAGTTGTTTCTTGTGCCAGATGCCTCCGAGATGTGTGAGGAACATCGCGAATGAGCGTGTTGCTTAGTGATGCCAATGAGGGCGCTACCTGGGACAGGTTGAGCGAGTTCCTTGAGCGTCAGGCAGCGAGGGCAGAGCAGACAGGGACAGGTGCAGAGCATGATCGCTTCATGAGGCAGCACCTGCCTAGTTTCGACGGCAGGAGTGACCCTGAGGCTGTGGAGGACTGGGTCTTTAAGATCCAGAGGATTTTCCAGGCGATCGGTTGTGTACCGGAGCGGATGGTGAGCCTGGCCACCTATGTGCTGGATGGAGAGGGAGCAAACTGGTGGAGGACCACATCTGCGGTGGTGTTTGCTGACCGAGTTGACGTGAGCTGGGAGGAATTCCTTGAGGAGTTCAACCAGCAGTTCTTTTTGCAGCACGTCAGAGACAGGAAGAAGGAGGAGTTCTTGGCCCTCGAGCAGAAGGAGATATGCTTGGCGAGTTACGTCAGCATGTTTAACGCCCTTAAGCGTTATTGTTCTGAGACCTACGTGACATCGGAGCAGCGTGCACGAAAGTTCATCAAGGGCCGAGGAAGCATCTCAGGTCGCGTGTGATTAGCAGCATGCCGCAGACCCTGGCGGATGCGGTGAAGTATGCGACTCTCATCGATCAGGACTACCAGAAGAATTACCAGGAGGCGCAGAAGCCGCCAGTGAGCACGGGGGGACGTGCAGTTGGACGTTCCACTGGGAACCCGGGCAAGAGGCCCCGGTTCGATGGAGGAGGATCACTCCAGTCTGGAACGTGTGGTATTTGCGGGAGATCTCATCCGGGTCAGGAGTGCCCCCGACGTACAGGTGCATGCTTAGGATGCGGTCAGATGGGCCATTACATCCGAGATTGCCCGAGCAGGCAGGGCGAGATGAGCAGGAGGCCAGGACCACCGGTCTCAGGGAGGAGCGGAGGCAGCAGGTTCGTCGTTCCGCAGAGCCAGACCAGGAGAGCAGGTCGAGTCTTCACCGTCCGGGCTGAGGAGGCGAAGGACTCCAACACTGTTGTGGAAGGTACCCTTGTCATTTCAGGTTTGGTTGCTCGTGTTTTATTTGATTGCGGCGCCACACACTCCTTCATTTCGGAGAAGTTTGCTGGCGAGTTGGATCGGACCCCTGAGCTACTGACTGATTTGTTGGAAGTCAGTACGCCCATGGGTAAGGTGGGCACTGTGGGGAGCTTACTCCCCGGCACCACAGTTGTTTCGGGAGACCATGATTTTTCGGCAGATCTGGTCTTGCTACCGATGGAGGACTTCAACGTCATACTGGGGATGGACTGGCTATCACAGTACGATGTGCGAGTCTTTTGCCGTGAGAAGAAGATCCTTATCCCGAGACAGGACGCGCGTGATGTGTTGATCAGAGGGACGAGGAGTAGAGGAGGTCGTCTGATTGTGTCTGCGGTTAAGGCACAGAGGCTGATACGTCAAGGTTGCAGAGCGTTCGTGGCGACTTTGGTTGTTCCTGATCCTGAGACGAGGAGGCTGGAGGATATAGAGGTCGTACAGGAGTTTCCAGATGTGTTTCCTGTAGAGATTCCTCGTTTACCGCCGCACCGAGTGATCGAGTTCGACATTGAGTTGACGGCTGGCACGACACCCCAGTCGAAGGCACCGTATCGGATGGCACCTGCTGAGTTGATATAGCTGAAGAAGCAGTTGCAGGAGTTGATGGACACTAGGTTTATCCGACCGAGTGTCTCACCGTGGGGAGCGCCTGTATTGTTCGTGAAGAAGAAGGATGGGTCGTTGCGGATGTACATCGACAACAGGATGCTGAATAAGGTTACCGTCAGGAACCGGTACCCTTTGCCCAGGATTGATGATCTGTTTGATCAGTTGCAGACAGCGAGAGTGTTCTCGAAGATTGATCTGCGCTCAGGTTATCACCAGTTACGGATCAGAGAGGCCGATGTTCAGAAGACAGCCTTCACGACACGTTACGGGCACTACGAGTTCTTGGTGATGCCATTTGGACTGACGAATGCACCTGCAGCATTCATGGACCTGATGAATAGGACCTTTCAGCCGTACCTTGACAGTTTTGTCGTGGTGTTTGTGGATGATATCTTGGTGTACTCGCCTGACAGGGAGCAACACCGGGAGCACTTGAGGATTGTGCTTGGCATCTTGAGAGATCAGGATTTGTATGCCAACTACACGAAGTGCGAGTTTTTGTTGAATCAGGTGGCGTTTCTGGGGCATATTGTGTCGGCAGATGGGATTTCAGTGGATCCGGCGAAGGTTGAGGCTGTGACTCAGTGGAGAGCCCCGACGAGCGTGACTGAGATCAGGAGCTTCGTGGGACTTGCTGGGTATTACAGACGTTTCATTCAGGACTTCTCCGGACTCGCTTCGCCGTTGACAGCATTGACGTAGAAGGGCGTCAAGTTCGTTTGGTCCCAGAAGTGCGAGGACAGTTTCCAGGAGCTGAAGAGGCAACTGACGACAGCGCCGATTCTGACGCTACCGAGTGGCAGTGGTGGCTACGTGATTTACAGTGATGCGTCAGGGGTTGGCCTGGGCTGTGTTCTGATGCAGTACGGGAAGGTGGTGGCGTACGCTTTGAGGCAGCTGAAGGTACACGAGAAGAACTACCCTACTCATGATTTGGAGTTAGCAGCGGTGGTTCACGCGTTGAAGACCTGGCGACATTATCTTTATGGCGAGCAGTTCGAGGTCTTCACAGATCATCAGAGCCTGAAGTATTTGTTCTCACAGAGGGAGCTGAAGATGAGGCAGCGCAGATGGCTCGAGTTCATTAAGGACTACGACTTCACCATTTCCTATCTTCCGGGGAAGGTGAATTCGGTCGCAGATGCAATGAGCAGGAAGGTTGAGGTGTCAGTTGCGAGCTTGTGCATTCAGGAGTGGAGGCTACTCGACGCATTGTCAGAGTGGAGGCCATTCACAGAGGGCTCCGGAGGAGCAGTGATTGTTGGGCTGAGGGTAGAGCCGCAGACCGTCTCGCGGGTTGTGCAGACTCAGCATGGGGATGAGGAGTTAGCTGGTCTGTTACAGTTGGCTGCCAGAGATGGATCAGACTTCGGTGTGGGGGTTGATGGTGGTCTGAGGTTCAGGAGTCGGATCTGGGTGCCGAAGGTTGATGGGTTGAGAGATGACATCATGGAGGAGTCACAGCGAGCGCGATATACCATCCACCCGGGGAGTACGAAGATGTATAAGGACCTGCAGTGGAACTTCTGGTGGAAGGGCATGAAGAGGGACATTGCAGAGTTCGTGGGCCGGTGCTTAGTCTGTCAGCAGGTGAAGATTGAGCATCAGAGACCGGCGGGACCGATGTAGTGTATTGAGCTTCCTGAGTGGAAGTGGGAGCACGTGACGATGTATTTTGTCACAGGACTGCCGAAGACGAGGAGATTCCACGACGCGATTTGGGTGATAGTCGATCGACTGACTAAGTCGGCGCACTTCTTAGTGATAATGACCACATTGCCTTTGGAGGGTCTAGCTAAGTTGTACGTGGAGGAGATAGTCAGATTGCACGGAGTACCAGTGAGCATCATCTCTGATCGGGATCCCAGGTTTACATCCAGGTTTTGGTGGAGTCTGCAGCAGGCTTTGGGGACACGACTGCGATTCAGTACAGCGTTTCACCCGCAGACAGATGGTTAGTCAGAGAGGACGATCCAGACCCTGGAGGATATGGTGAGGGCATGCACATTGGATTGGTCAGGACACTGGGATGAGCACCTGCCGCTGATAGAGTTCGCCTACAACAACATCTACCATTCGAGTATTGGGATGGCATCGTACGAGGCCTTGTATGGGAGGCCTTGCAGATCACCGGTATGCTGGAGTGATGTGGGTGAGAGGCAGCTAGTGGGGCCAGAGCTCGTGCAGATGTATGCATAGAAGGTGGATGTGATCCGGAGGAGATTGGCCACAGCGGAGAGCAGGCAGAAGAGTTATGCTGACGACGCAGACGGGCGTTGAGCTTTGAGGTTGGTGACCACGTGTTTCTGAAGATTTCCCCTGCCCGAGGAGTGATGAGGTTTGGGAAGAAGGGGAAGCTCAGTCCGAGGTATGTGGGGCCATTTGAGATCCTCGACCGAGTTGGAGAGGTTGCCTACCGGATTGCGTTGCCGCCGCAGTTTTCGGGTCTTCACAACGTCTTCCATGTATCGATGTTGAGGAAGTACGTTGCAGATCCAGCTCACATGATTGAGATTGCAGTACCAGAGATACAGAAGGACTTGTCACTCGGGGAGAGACCGGTCAAGATCGTTGATCGTATGGATCACCAGCTCAGGAGGCGGACCATTTTGATGGTGAAGGTCCGATGGCAACATCACAGTGAGCGCGAGGCCACTTGGGAGATCGAGGAGGAAGTCAGAAGGCAGTATCCAGAGCTTTTCGGTGAGTAGTTTGTTTTGATTTCGGGACGAAATCCTTTTAAGGTGGGTGGATTGTTAGGATCCTAACCCATGTTTAGGGTTAACCCCGGGTTTAGAGGGGTTTGCATGGGGAAGAGAAATGTGGCGAGTACTGTTGATGGAAGAGAGGTGATGGGTTGGATGAGTAGGTCACTGTTGGTGCAAGATTTGGTTTTGGGTTTAAGTGAAGAATACGTTTCTCTTCTTCATCTCTCTCTCTCACTCTCTCATTTTCTTTTGCTTCTCTCCGACGTCCACATGTCTAAGGAGTTGCTCCGGCATGTCGTGGGGTGTTGGGAGCAGGGGACGCACGAGTGTGAGGCGCGAGATCGGAGGTTGCGGTCGCGAGGGACGTCGAGCGACTCCGGTGTTCTTCGTCGTCCTTCTCATCGAGGTATGCCCGCTTCTAGTTTGATTTTATTGCTTCCCCACGTTAGGGGAATGTTGTTGGTCGGTCAGGGTTGGTCGGAGACCTCCCCGGCGTCATGAGCGGCGAAGAAACCTCGGCTGGCGTGAGATTGAAGACGACCAACGGTCGACCGGGCCCTTCGGGCGGTCGACCAAAGTAGGGTATTATTGCATGTCTGTTGTGTTTCGGTCGACCGGTTCTCTTTGTTCGGTCGACCGGAACTTATGTTTATTGGATTTTATCATGCATGTTGTTCGATCGTTTTTATGTGTTCGGTCGACCGTTATATGACGTAGAAATAATAGGATGACCCTGTTAGTTTTCGGTCGACCGGGACCCCTGAGTCGGTCGACCGATAGATTCGATTTTGATGTTGACCAGACTTCGGATTTTGACCTCGTTCGGTCGACCGGTTTTAGACCTTCGGTAGACCGTTAGGATTTTTGTGTTGCGCAAATAGTTTGACCGTTGCAGACGCTTCGGTCGACCGATTCCCTTGTGGAAGCGGTCGACCGAGCTGTCACTATCGGTCGACCGATTTCCCTTGTGGAAGCGGTCGACCGGTTGTCACATCCAGACGACCGATTCCCTTGAGGAAAACGGTTGACCGAGTGGTCTTTTGCGGTCGACCGTTTTGCACAGGACAGAAAACCTGGTTCCCTTTTTGATGCTAACTTTGTCCACGGAAACCAGTGTCCTCTCCTTGTGCGTGAGCCGGGAGGTGATGGTGGGCACGTTACGCATGCCTGCCCAGGGACCGCCGTGTGGAAGAGTGTGAGTGTCCGGGACGCGTCACCTCCATGTATGGATCGTGACTATTTGATGGATTGATTGGACTCATTGTATAAGTAGCAGACCTGAGGGATCGCGGATCCCAATGCGTGTGACGCATGGCTCGTGGAGCATGATGACCCTGCAGACTATGGTTTGGACCCGTCTGATGTTGTGCCGAACGTATGTTGTACTGCCGATGTTGTGCCGGTGATGCCACCGAGGTTGTTGTTGGCGATGATGGTGCCGACGATGTTCCGGCTATGGTTGTGCTGTCTGATGTTGTGCCGGACGTATGTTGTACCGCCGATGTTGTGCCGGCGATGATCCCCGATTGGGCACCTATCCTGGGATGTTGACCGACCGGGCTACGGCTCCGTCGAAGGTGGTGTTGACCACGTGGTTCCTTGCGCGGAAGTGCGGACGCTCCTCACCGATCCCTTAGGCTCGTGTAGTCACGTGTGGGGGTACGTGTCGCGTACTGTCCGTTAGACCGTATGTGCCTACGGTAGGTTTCCAAGGGAGACCCGTTGTGGTTATTGCCGGACTGATGTACTTGTGGACCCTGTTGAGGGTCGTGGTTGTTGGACTGAGGTCATGTTTACCCTGTTGAGGGATTTGATGCATTGCAGATGTGACATGACATGCTTCTAGTATGATATGTTCATTTACCATACTATTGCATGCATATAGGTGAGCTTGGCATACGGGGTTTCCTAATGGGAAACTCAGGCATCGTTGTTTGATTCATGTTTCAGGACCGCAGTAGGTTCTGTCGGGTGGTGACCGTGGGCGCACACATCTTGGGGCCAGGATCCTCATCGGACTCTTTGAGGTCGTCGTGATTACTTTATCTGTCTTTTCATTGTATTATTGTAATCACGTCTTTTGACAAACTCTGTTGTATTATTGGTGCTCCGACGGTTGATTTATTGAGTGACATTCCCGATGTTGAGTTTATTCTGATGATCTCTTGATGGTTTAAATTTTTAAATTTTCCGTTGTTTCGGGATGTTACACCTTATCTCTACATGACATCATACTAAACATTTGTTTGGATCACATTTGTGGTGTTTGTGCCACTTATCATCACAATAATAGCATAATCCCCTCTTCTTCCTATCATCTTGCTAGGAAAGGGTCAATTTTCTAGTAGGAGGGGTCACTTTCTCTTCTTAAGCTCGAAACACAGGGTGTCTCGTCGGTTGAGGAGCAACTAACACTCTAGGAGTTGGAGGAAGATGCTTGTTGTTAGAGTGAGGTGGGGTATGTTTTAGAGATTTCCTATGAAACCTTAGTTTCTTGCCTTGCAAAACTATAAGGGAGATGCTCTTGAAAGGGTAGTCGGTGTAGGATTTCGTGCCCCCGTGTGTGTGTATATTTTAAAAATATTATATATGTATACAAAATCGATTTCCATATTTTTGACGATTTCATGTACATTATTTTATATTTATTCTAATATCATGTAATCTACATATATATTAAAAAAATAGAATGAGATAATACCCAAAGATTCACTGAAAACTTTATGAAGATCCCGAGTTGGGCTGTCCGTTGAATCGTCTGCCGATTCACTTCGAAGTGTTCACGAAACTCTAAACAAGATTAGACAGAAATGAGTTAGCCAATCTATCTCTAAATCAAGGTTAGAATCTCGCTAATAACTCATTCTATGCTCCAAAGAAATTAATCTCTAGCACACAATTAAAACTAAGAGAATTTTGGATGGAATGATGGAAACATTGGAGAGAGAAGAATTTTGCATTAGTATTAACAAAGAATAAATGAGAGACCTATTTATAAGATTTCCTCTAATCCACATCATGTGCAAACCACTTACACATGATCCATTGTTAATCTCTCCACTAAACTACATCATGTGCAAACTACTTACACATGATCTCTTATTTACATCTCCACTAAACCACATCATGTGCAAACCACTTTGCACATGATCTTTTGTTTATTTTGCCACATCATCTTCCCATAACTACTTTTGACCAAGGTGGATTAAATTCAATCATTAATCAGTAAAAATTCTCTTATTAATATATGCAAAAATGTTGTCAAACGGTTGAACCATTTTTCAATGTTTTTGACTCCACCAAATTTTGGATTAATATCTAACAAAATTTGGACTTTGGGGTTTTAGCGAATTCATATGTTATAATGTTGTAGATCACATTATATCATGTAAAATATTATCATATATAATGTCAAAATATAATTTCATATATAATATATGTACATCTCATACGAATTTATTTATTATTCTAACAGTGTCCTTTTTTCGACTTAATGATTTTATTATTTTACCACATGTATATTATTTCATAACACATGAAACTTAATACATCATATAAAATATAAAATCATATTTCTTGTTTCTTAATTTTTTGGTGTGACATATAAAAGGATCTAAGTTGTTAGTAATGATATAAAACACATCATATCATAAATTATAAGTGGTATCTAGCTACACATAATAGTTACCAATAACAAAGATATTTTGCTCACTCGAACTAAACACGATCCACGTGATATGTAAAATATCACGTGTGTCTATCCCTTACCTCATGATATTGAGAATATTATACAAAGTAGAAATGTGTCATCTTTGTATTATATATTCATTTCTTGATCTCTCAAGCTAATTATAAATATGTAACTATACACAAGTTACATTGTGCACATTATAAATTCGCTTTATCAATGGGCCCAGCAATATCATAACTCAAGTCAAGAGAAGCAATGATAATCTTTTGACATATCATCTTTTCCGACACAAGTCATGTATAACCAACTAATACCTCTATCACTATACTCATTGATAGTTTTTGATAATAATCAATTCATACACTCATTATGTGAAAAGATATAGGTCTCATATCTTAGGAATCAACGACACAATGAAACATTAATGACACAAACACAATTCCATAATGTTTCATTTGTTAGGTCAATTCAATATATGAAATAAACATTTTTCATTTCATATACTCATGTTGTTAAATATTTGTAGAGCTACAATATCTCTCTTAACCAACATGTCAATCTTATATCGGTAATTAATGTTCCATGTTAACCACCATGATGGTGAATTACTTTTGATTTATGTTAACCATTATCTTTTAGAGCTCTACAGTTAAGGACCAAGAGTATCTTCCTTAAAACTTCCACAAGACGAATACATTAATCAAGGAACAAAATGTTTGCAAATTCAATTCATAATAATTGACATATAAAAGTAAAACTTTTAGAACACATTCCTTTCAATCTCCCACTTGTTATCAAAGTTTTCTTCCACATACATTCTCAATGTATAAAACAATAACAACTAGGGTAACACTTTCAAATCACTCTTCAAGTATTCCACATGGCTCTTCAAACTCATGGACTTGAAATGTATTTTGCCTTTGACTTGACATAAGGGTTTCGTGAATGGATCAGTTGTGTTGTTGTTCGTGTCCACCCATAATAAATTTATTTGGCCTTCGTTGATGAAGTCACGTGTGACAAAATACTTGTGATCCATGTATTTCACCTTGTGCTGGGATTTAGGATCCTTGATTTGCGAGATAGATGCACTATTGTCGCAAAATAGCTCTATGGGTCCCTCGCTCGAGGGAACTACTCCAAGTTCTTCAAGGAACTTATTAATCCACACTCCTTTGCTCGCTTCAGCGACAACCATCACTTCGGAAGGGGTGGTTGAGTCAGCAGTAGTGGTATGCTTCCAACTACTCCAACCTACGCCTCCACCATTCAGAAGGAAGACATATCCCGATTGCGACCTCCTATCGTTGGGATCACTCATGAAACTCACATCTGAATAGCCCTCGGCTACTAGCTGCATTTGTCCTTTATAAACAAGAAACTTATCTTTTGTCGGGTTAAGGTACCTCAGAATATTCTTGATCGCAGTCCAATTATCAGGACCTGCGTTGGATTGGTAACGACTTATCATGCTTAAAGCATACGCGACATCGGGTCTTGTGCAAGTCATCGCGTACATGATTGATCGTATTTCTGAAGCATAAGGTATATCCTTCATATACTCTAAGTCTTTACGTGATTCAGCACGTTGAGACTTCTTGAGTTGCACACCCATACTCATTGGCACATTGCTCTTTTTGGAGTTGTTCATAGTGAACATTTCCAAGACCTTGTCAATATATGTACGTTGACTTAGGTCAATGAGTCTACGGGATTTATCTCTATATATCTTGATTCCCAAGATATATTGAGCCTCACAGATGTCTTGAATTGAAAATGCAGATTTCAATGAACTTCTCGTTTGCTCTAGCAAAGGTATATGATTTCTCATGAGGAGTATGTCATCGACATATAAGATCAAAAACACTATGTGGCTCCCACTAACCTTCTTGTATATACAAGGCTCTTCCTTACTTTGGACGAAATGAATCTTTTTCACTTTCTCATCAAAGCGTTTGTTCCAACTCCTTGATGTATGCTTGAATCCATAAATGGATCGTCAAAGTTTGCATATTTTCTTGCTATTCTTTGGATCTTCAAAACCTTGAGGTCGTACCTTGTACACATCCTCCTCCAAGTTCCCATTAAGGAACGTTGTTTTGACATTCATTTTCCATATTTCATAATCATGAAATGCGGCAATAGTGAGCATAATCCAAATAGACTTGAACATGGCAATCAGTGAAAAAGTTTTATCATAATCAATTCCTTGAATTTGAGTGAAACCTTTTGCTATAAGCCTCGCTTTGTAGCTTGTCAAGTTCTCATCCATGTCCATCTTCCTCTTGAAAACCCACTTATTTTGAATGACTTTCTTCCCTTGAGGAAGGTCAACCAAGTTCCACACTTGATTATCATACATGAATTCTATTTCAGATTCCATGGCTTTAAACGATAGTTTGGAGCCCTCTCTTTCCATTGCTTCTTAAAAGGTCGAGGGATCATCAGTATTTAGTACCATGATCTCATGAAGTCTCAAATACATATCAGGTTTCTTCCTTTCCCTCGTTGACCTTCTAAGTTGTTTTGGTTCTATGTGCACTTCTCGAACCTGTTCCACAATTTCTTGCGGAAATGGTTCGTGTTCGATTCTCGAACGTACACTAGGTAGGGATGATTGAGTTTCTCTCACAATTGCTTGTGAAGGTCTCTCACTCACGCTCCCACTAACCAAAGGAACCTCGGTTGGGCCTTCATGATCTTGAATGTCACCATTCATATCACGATCTTGTAGAATATCTTGAGTTTCCTCAAGCACAACTCTACTCCCACTACTTCTAATTCTTTCTAGAAATTCTTTTTCTAAGAATACGGCATCCCTCTCTACAATCACTCGATTGGAGGTTATATGCCAAAAGTAGAATTCTCTTGTCTCACTAAGATAACCTATAAAGAAATGTTTTTCCTCTTTTGGTTGAAGTTTGGTCGACATCAATCTTTTGACGTAGGTCTCATAACCCCAAATCTTGAGAAGATTGAGCTTAGGTGTTTTACCACTCCATAGTTCATTAGGAGTTTTCTATACAGATTTGGATGGAATATTATTTAGTGTGTAAGCCGCAGTTTCTAGTGCATAACTCCAAAAGTAAAGTGACAATTCAGCTTGACTCATCATTGATCGAACCATGTCGAGCAATATCTTATTTCCCCTTTCGGATACCCCATTCCATTGAGGCGTACCAGGTGGAGTGAGTTGTGGTACAATCCACACTCCTTTTGGAACGAATCAAATTCGGTACTCAAGTACTCACCTCCAGGATATGTTCGTAGACTTGATTTTCTTGTTGAGTTGGTTCTCTACTTCATTCTTGTCTTTGAACTTGTTGAAATCTTCACTTTTGTTTTTCATTAGATAAATATAGTCGTAACGACTATAGTCATCCGTGAACGTAATGAAGTACCTAAAATTGTCTCTTGCACTTGTACTCATTGGACCACATACATCAGAATGTATCAAATCCAGCAAGTCATTCGCTCTCGGACCTTTCTTGTTGAATGACCACTTGGTCATTTTGCCCATTAGGCAATGTTCACATGTCTCCAATGATTTAAAATTAAGTTGACCAAGAAGGTTAGCTTCTTGCAATTTCTTGATGCGTTTTTCATTTATGTGACCAAGACGAGAGTGCCACAAGAGTGTATTATTCGCATGAGTTGTGTTCCTTTTGTTATTGATGTTTAAATTTGTCTATTATTTAATTCAAGCAAATAGAGCGCATTTCTTATGAAAGCATTTGCATAGAAAATCGCATTCTTCGATATGGACAAGCAAGAGTCTGAAATATTTATATTAAATTCATCATTATCTAAACATGATACGGAAATAATATTCTTATGACAAGAAGGTTATACATTATAATATCGTAACTCAAGTCAAGAAGAGCAATGATAATCTTTTGACATATCATTTTTCCGGCACAAGTCATGTATAACCAACTTATACATTTATCACTATACTCATTGATAGATTTTGATAATAATCAAATCATACACTCATTATGTGAAAAGATATAGGTCTCATATCTTAAAATTCAAAGACACAATGAAACATTAATGACACTAATAAAATTCCATAATGTTTCATTTGTTAGGTGAATTCAAATTATGAAAGAAACATTTTCCATTTCATATACTCATGTTGTTAAATATTTGTAGAGCTACAATATCTCTCCAACATTACGATCTTATCTCGGTCATTAATGTTCTATGTTAACCACTATGATTGTGAATTAGTTTTGATTTCTGTAAACCATTATCTTTTAGAGTTCTACGGTTAAGGACCAAGAGTCTCTTCCTTAACACTTTCAAAAGACAAATACATTAATTAATGAACAAAATATTTGCATATTCAATTCATAATAATTGACATATAAAAGTAAAATTTTTATAACACATTTCTTTCAATCGGTTCATAAGACTCTACTTCGACTCGTAAGTCCCTCAAGGAAAATCCCAATGTGTTCATGTTCTATTATGCAGCATCTCACACTCAACCTCCAAAACTCCTTTTGATAACAGTCCCATCTGAGTTAATTGCTTCAAAGCCACAGTTGGATTCTCACCACAAAAATAATCCCAATTCGTATTTGGGTGATTCTTGAACATCCACCAATACAACACTAAGCTTCTTCATACAAGTGACTCGAGGTAGAAAATACCTTTTAGTGACAACATCGCATCGACACTTGGGGGCAATAATTTCTGTACGAGGAGTTTGTAAACAGTGTCTCGATCGAGGTGTTTCCTAATCCTAACCTCCATCCATTTTTGTTGTTTTATAATCATGGTTATGTTCGTTGGCTTTGTATCGATTGTATTCGCAATGTTAATTGATGTATGTCCCCACTGTTATGCATGTTATTTATATTTTTAGCGAGAAATTATATTGACAAGATCGGTTGACTGAATTCTCTTGGACCGGTTTTGGATTTTATTCCAATGGTCACACTTGTATTTTGTCTAAGAGCCCGACTTGTCGGTCAACCGTTGACTTCTTGACCTGTCGTACAATGACTCTTTCCACGTGTCAATATAGTTGTTAGACTCACAACAGATATTTGATTTTCGACCATTGACGCTAAAAGATAAATTGTTGATCCAGAAAACCGAATAGGTTCTTGACGACTGAACGCTTGTGACAAAGTCGATTGAATCCTTACTGTTATTTTGGATTGATCAACCAAAATTAAATCAGAGAAAACTCGACAAAATTTATATGAAGTTTGGATCAATTATTCGACCTTTGTTTTGTCAACCGAAAGGTTAATTCTGACCAAGTCAATTCTTTATTTCAGACAACCATTCTTCAAACTGTCAAATCTTATAAATAAGGTCTCTACCTTATTGTGGAATCTTATCTTTCATTGGTTCATATCTCACCAACTCTCCCAACCGTTCTACATCTTCAAGCTCTCATTTCCTACACTTGAAGCTTAATCTTGACCACTTGTGTATCAATTCCAATCTTATATCCATGTGTACTCAAGTCTAGCGAGTGATTCCAACTTCAACATCCTAGAATCACTAAAGTGTTGTAAAGCTTCGTGGAAGTTCCATCTCGGGTTGTGAGAGGAAAAAATTGAGCAAGACGAGGGTGTTCGCAATGGCTCATGGTGTGAAGGTGCTGGTCTTGGCCTGGAAAGGAGATCGGATAGTGAATACTCGAGTAGGGATGAGTGGATCGGTCAGAACTCAGGGAGATGACTAGATCATGGTGGTTGTGTTCAAACCACTATAAAACTCTGGCGTCGGTTTTGCGGTTTGCATTTCTCTATCTCTCCATTTAATTTTTAATTTTACATTTAGTTTGTAATTAGAGGATCATCGATCCTAACAAAACGAACTTCCAAAGTTCTACTTGGCCTAGAGTTCTAATGACTAGTGGACAACCTCTCATAGTCCGATCAACCGATTTGGTCAGAATGACTACTATTGTGTATCAAGTATACATAATTTCCTATAACTCCATAAATTGTATCCTTACACCTCTTCTTCCAAGTTTGATTACAATTCTTGTGTCTTAAGTCTTTGGTTTGCATTCTTGATCACCTAATATGATAAGATAACAATATATATACATACAAGGACGGTGAAAGGAATTTATGTCACGGGGGTTGGAATTTGTAGGGTTATAGTACGGTGTCGATAATTCATCCGTAAATCTAATTATGGTAAGAAACTTTTTTTCAGATGTCTCGAAATACAAAAAATGCTTAAATCGAAAAGGCCATAATCCAATAATATTAACAATATAAATGTCGAACCCAAAAGATCTTTACAAACTAGGGTAATTCTAAAATCCAGGAGTGTCGGATCATATAAGGTCTTCAAAAATATATACAAAATACTCAAAATTCGAGGTAAAAATCTAGAAGGCTAAAAAATCGAAGGGGGGGCCTTTCTATAAGGAGGTGTCATTGCTTATGCATGTACAAGTGCAATTTTGATTAATCAACTTATGTGATATTTGAGTAGAATTATTAATAAAATTAAGTGTGTTAATCATCAAAATTACATTAAATGTTTCTGAAAGAAAATTAATAATATCATAAAAGGCAAAAGATACCAGAAAACAAATTAGAAGGAATGTTGGGCAAAACCACGTCAAAATATAAGGTATCACTATGCAAAAATACTACAAATGGAATGCAAATATGTCATATGTGGAACATATACAGTACCTAAACTAAAGGTTATGAGTTATGATAAATCTAAGCGAAATCTTAAATTAATTCTGTCAAAATAATTGCTGTTTTTTGAAGAAGAAGAAAATCTTCGATATATATAATAATATGATATAAGTCATGATTTATCACTTAAATGATATATATGTGTATATATGTAATATATAATAATATATGTGTATATGTATAAATACATGTCGGCGTCACGTTCATATCTCATGAATGGGTAAAATAAGAAACATTGTCAATTAGAAATGATTTAGGGGTAAAACTGGAGCATGTGGGGAAAAACGAAAGGATGAAAATTCTCATTTTTTTACAAGGGAAGATAGATCATGATTGAAAGTGGGTTGTGGCCTTGTAGGCTTGTGGGTCGGTGGACTAAAGATAAGCTAAATATTTGGATAGGCTAAGCTGAGAAAATGGTTTTGCTTTATATTTCTGTTTTTAAATATGGTTCCGTCTACATAGTTTAAACAGTGCAAAGAGAAATTTTATATCAACTCTGTAACGTCCCGAAACAGCGGAAGATTTAAAATTTCGAAATAACGAATGAAACTGACAACTCAAGGCGGGAACGTCACTAATATATAATATAGAAATCCGGGTGCACCCAGAATACATGGAGTTTACAAAAGGTGTACAACTACAATCCAGATGAAAGAAATGAAAATACAAGTAGTCGTACGATCTCGCAAATGCCGAAGAGGATCCGACTCCAAAGCGCTCCGTCCTCGGTCACCACCCACCCGGACCTACTGCGATCCTGAAAAAGATGCAACAACAATGCCTGAGTTTCCAGAAGGAAACCCCGTATGCCAACCCACCTATATGCATGCATCACATAATGAACCTATCATACTAGTAGCATGTCATGGCATCAACAGAAGTGGAAAACAGTTCCCCCGAAGGGTAAAACAGGACATCAGTCCGACAATCAATCATCGGGTCTCCCGAAGAGACCTACTGCAGGCACATGCAGTCTAGTAGCCCGCGACATCGCACCCCCCACACGCAGCTACACTACTCAAGGGTTCGGCAGGGAGCCTCTGTCACGTCTACGCGCCGATAGAAACAGATCTGTAAATCTCAGTGGTCGGGGCCACAGGGACCAACGGGGCCGTCGCCCGGAAGGTATAACAACATCATCTCGGTAGGTGCCCAGCCGAGGAAAACAACAAGCCGGCACAGCCTCGGCCCAACAATCATCATCGCCGGCACAACCTCGGCGGCATCACCGGCACAGCATCGGTGGTCCAACACAACAGTCCGGCACAGCATCGGACAGATCCAGACCGAAGTCTGCCAGGTCATCGGGCTCCTCGAGCCGCGAACACCAACCGCGCCGCTATAAAAGCAGGGCAGCGACCTCCGTAGCCCCAAGGGCCGGTAGTCACCTCACCCAACGCCAGTTGCGTGCCCGCACAACATCAACACTGGGATCCGCGATCCCTCAGGCCTGCTATACTACAAAGTGCCAACAAACATCTCAAAAGTCACGGTCCATACATGGAGGTGACGCGTCCCGAACACCCACACTCTTCCCAACGGCGGTCCCTGGGCAGGCACGCATCACGCGCCCACCGTCACCTCCCGGCTCACGCACAAGGCGAGGACACGGGTTTCCGTGGACAAAGTTGGCATTCACAACGGGACCCAGGAATTCAGTTCTGAGCAGATTCGGTCGACCGAAATAGTCTAACCGGTCGACCGTTTTCACGAGGAATTCGGTCGACCGAAAGTCTGAATCGGTAGAACTCACTGCTCAACACTAATTCCCCAACGGTCGAACAAAAGTCTAAAACCGGTCGACCGAACGAGGTCAAAATCCGGAGTCTGGTCAACATTAAATTCCACTCTATCGGTCGACCGACTCAGGGGTCTCGGTCGACCGAAAACAGACAGGGTCAACCTAGTATTCTACGTCATCAAACGGTCGAACGTAAACATACTACCGGTCGAACAAACATGCAATCGGTCGAACGCAATATAAATCGGTCGAACAATTCAAACAATACTAACAGGTACACTTAAGTTCCGGTCGAACACAACAAGGACCGGTCGACCGATAACAGGTAGAAAATCCCAACTCACCAGCAATAATGCACTACCGGTCGACCGCCCCAAGGCATCGTTCGACCGGTGAAGGTTAAAGTCGGGCAAACAGTGCTAAAACGGTCGACCGCCCGAAGGACCCGGTCGACCGTTGGTCGTCTTCAACCTCGCGCCAGCCGAGGATTTACGAAGAACGCGTCGCCGGAGAGGTCCTCGACCTCCCCCGACCGACCAACAACACCCTTCCACAAGGGTGGGCAACAAAATCACACTAATGAGCGGCATACCTCAACCAACGACGGAGAAACGCCGGAGCAACGCTCGCGCCTCCGCACCTCCGCACGCGCAACCTCCTCCTCGCCGCGACCTCCTCACGCCGGAGCCTCCGCGCCTTCTTCCTCCGCTGGTCGCCGGACAGAAAAATGGAGAGAGAGTGAGAGAGAGCAAGTAAGGGAGAGAGAGAGAAAACCCAACTTAAATACTCTACCCCCATCACCTCACCCTCACCCTACACCATACTCCTACACTCCAACCCATACCTCCACAACAACTCCACCATACCTCCTCTCTCCTCCAAGTCAAACCTCACTTAACCCTAATCCAATCCTAATCCGGGTTAGGGACATAACAATCCACCCAACTTAAAAGGATTTCGTCCCGAAATCAAGCAACTACTCACCGAAAAGCTCTGGATACTGCCTTCTGACATCCTCCTCAATCTCTCAAGTGGCCTCGCGCTCGCTGTGATGCTGCCACCTGACCTTCACCATCGGAATGGTCCTCCTCCTGAGCTGGTGATCCATGCGATCAACAATCTCGACCGGCCTCTCCTCGAGCGACAAGTCCTGCTGAATCTCTGGCACTGCTATCTCAATAACGTGAGACGGATCTGCAACGTACTTCCTCAGCATCGATACATGGAAGACGTTGTGAAGACCCGAAAACTGTGGCGGCAATGCAATCCGGTAGGCAACCTCTCCAACTCGGTCGAGGATCTCAAACGGTCCAACATATCTCGGACTGAGCTTCCCCTTCTTCCCAAACCTCATCACACCTCTGGCTGGGGAAATCTTCAGAAACACATGGTCGCCCACCTCGAAACTCAGCACTCGTCTGCGTCGATCAGCATAACTCTTCTGCCTGCTCTGTGCCGTGGCCAGTCTCCTCCTGATCACATCAACCTTCTCTGAGTACATCTGCACAATCTCTGGCCCCACTAACTGCCTCTCGCCCACATCACTCCAGCATACCGGTGATCTGCAAGGCCTCCCGTACAATGCCTCGTACGGTGCCATCCCAATACTCGAGTGGTAGCTGTTGTTGTAGGCGAACTCTATCAGCGGCAGGTGCTCATCCCAGTGCCCTGCCCAATCCAGTGTGCATGCTCTCAGCATATCCTCCAGGGTCTGTATCGTCCTCTCTGACTGACCATCGGTCTGCGGATGAAACGCTGTACTGAATCTCAGACGCGTCCCCAAAGCCTGCTGCAGACTCCCCCAAAATCTGGAAGTGAAACGAGGATCTCGATCGGAGATGATGCTCACTGGCACTCCATGTAACCTGACTATCTCCTCCACGTACAACTGAGCCAGACCCTCCAAAGGCAACGTGGTCCGGATCGCTAAGAAGTGCGCCGACTTGGTCAGTCGATCGACTATCACCCAAATCGCGTCGTGGAATCTCCTCGTCTTCGGCAATCCTGTGACAAAATCCATCGTCACGTGCTCCCACTTCCACTCAGGAAGCTCAATACACTGCATCGGTCCTGCTGGCCTCTGATGCTCAATCTTCACCTGCTGGCAGACCAAGCATCGCTCCACAAACTCTGCAATATCCTTCTTCATGCCCTTCCACCAGAAGTTCCGCTGCAGGTCCTTATACATCTTCGTGCTCCCCGGATGAATGGTGTATCTAGCTCTGTGTGCCTCCTCCATGATGTCATCTCTCAGCCCATCAACCTTCGGCACCCAAATCCGACTCCTGAACCTCAGACCACCATCAACCCCCACACTGAAATCTGATCCATCTCTGGAAGCCAACTGTAGTAGACCAGCTAACTCCTCATCCCCCTGCTGAGCCTGAACCAACCGTGAGACAGTCTGCGGCTCCACCCGAAGCCCAGCAATCACTGCTCCCTCTGAGCCCTCTGTGAACGGTCTCCACTCTGACAAAGCCTCGAGTAACCTCCACTCCTGGATGCACAGACTCGCAACTGAAACCTCCACCTTCCTGCTCAGCGCATCTGCAACCGAATTCGCCTTCCCCGGATGATAGGAAATGGTGAAGTCGTAGTCCTTAATGAACTCGAGCCATCTGCGCTGCCTCATATTCAGCTCCTTCTGCGAGAACAAGTACTTCAGACTCTGATGGTCGGTGAAGACCTCGAACTGCTCGCCATACAGATAGTGCCGCCAGGTCTTCAACGCGTGAACTACTGCTGCTAACTCCAGATCGTGAGTAGGGTAGTTCTTCTCGTGCACCTTCAGCTGCCTCGAAGCGTACGCGACCACCTTCCCATGCTGCATCAGGACACAACCCAAGCCTATCCCGGATGCATCGCTGTAAATCACGTAGCCTCCACTGCCACTCGGTAGCGTCAGAATAGGTGCTGTCGTCAATCGCCTCTTCAGCTCCTGAAAGCTGTCCTCGCACTTCTGGGACCAAACGAACTTGACGCCTTTCTGCGTCAATGCTGTCAGCGGCGATGCAAGTCTGGAGAAATCCTGGATAAATCGTCTGTAATACCCTGCCAGACCTACGAAACTCCTGATCTCCGTCACGCTCGTCGGGGCTCTCCACTGAGTCACTGCCTCGACCTTCGCCGGATCCACTGAAATCCCATCTGCTGACACAATATGCCCCAGAAAAGCCACCTGATCCAACCAAAACTCGCACTTCGTGTACTTGGCATATAGCTGCTGATCCCTCAAGATGCCAAGCACAATCCTCAGGTGCTCTCGATGCTGCTCCCTGTCAGGCGAGTATATCAAAATGTCGTCTACGAATACAACGACAAATCTGTCGAGGTACGGCTGGAAGGTCCTATTCATCAGATCCATGAATGCTGCAGGCGCATTCGTCAGTCCAAATGGCATCACCAAGAACTCGTAGTGGCCGTACCGCGTCCTGAAGGCTGTCTTCTGAACATCTGCCTCCCTGATCCGCAACTGATGATAACCCGAACGCAGATCGATCTTCGAGAACACTCTCGCTGTCTGCAACTGATCAAACAAATCATCAATCCTGGGCAAAGGATACCGATTCCGAACGGTAACCTTATTCAGCATCCTGTAGTCGATGCACATCCGCAACGACCCATCCTTCTTCTTCACGAAGAGCACAGGCGCTCCCCATGGAGAAACACTCGGTCGAATGAACCCGGACTCCATCAACTCCTGCAATTGCTTCTTCAGCTCTGTCAACTCTGCAGGTGCCATACGATACGGTGCCTTCGACTGAGGTGTCGTACCCGCTACCAGCTCGATGCCGAACTCGATCTCTCGGTGCGGCGGTAAAGCTGGAATCTCCGCTGGAAACACATCCGGAAACTCCTGCACAATCTCTATGTCCTCCAGCCTCCTCGTCTCAGGATCAGGAACTACCAGCGTGGCCACAAACGCTCTGCCTCCCTGCTGTATCAGTCTCTGTGCCTTAACCGCAGACACAATCAGACGACCCCCTCTGCTCCTCGCACCTCTGATCAGAACATCTGGCAAACCCTCCATCGGAATCAGGATCTTCTTCTCACGGCAAAAGACCCGCACGTCGTACCGGGACAGCCAGTCCATCCCCAGTATGACGTCGAAGTCCACCATCGGTAACAAGACCAGATCTGCCGGAAAATCGTGGTCTCCCGAAGCAACTGTGGTGCCGGGGAAAAAGCTCCCCACAGTGCCCACCTCACCCATGGGCGTGCTGACCTCCAAAACATCAGTCAGCAGCACATGGGTCCGACCCAACTCGCCAGCAAACTTCTCCGAAATGAAGGAGTGAGTGGCGCCGCAATCAAACAACACACGCGCTACTGAACCAGAAACTGAAAGCGTACCTTCCACGACGGTGTTGGAGTCCCTCGCCTCCTCAGCCTGGATAGTGAAGACTCGCCCAGTCCTCCTGCTCTGCCCCGGTGCAACAACTGATCGGCTACCTCCGCCTCTGCCTACTGCTGGTGGTCCCGGCCTCCTGCTCGGCTCTCCCTGCCTCTGAGGACACTCACGGACAAAATGTCCCATCTGACCGCATCCCATACAAGCCCCAGTCCGACGGGGACACTCCTGTCCTGGATGGAACCTCCCGCAGTAAGTGCACGCTCCAGACTGACGTGCTCCTCCTCCATCAAACCTGGGCCTCTTGCCCGGGTTCCCTGCTCCACGACCAGCTACTCTGCTGCCGGTGCTCACTGGCGCCTTCCGCGCCTCCTGAATACACTCCCTCTGGTCCTGCTCGATGATCGTAGCATGCTTCACCGCATCAGCAAGGGTCCGCGGCATGCTGTTGATCACCCGAGAACGAAGCGGCTGCCTCAGTCCCTTCACGAACTTCCTCGCCCGCTGCTCTGGGGTCACACAAATCTCAGGGCAGTAACGCTCCAAAGCGTTGAACCTGCTGATGTAGCTCGTCAGTGTCATGTCCTTCTGCTCCAGTGACATGAACTCCTCCCTCTTCTGATCCCTGACATGCTGGGGGAAGTACTGCTCATGAAACACCTCCAAGAACTCCTCCCAGCTCACATCCACACGATCATCAAACAACACCGTGGACGTAGATCTCCACCAGTTGGCAGCCTCGCCATCGAACACGTAGGTGGCCAGCTCCACCATCCTCTCAGGTGCTACACCAATAGCACGGAAAATCTTCTCCATCCGGAAGACCCAGTCCTCTGCAACCTCTGGGGCCCTCCTGCCATCAAAAGTCGGCGGGTGCTGACGCATGAACCGATCGTGCTCAGCTCCCACTCCGCCCTGGGCGCTCTGAGCTGCCTGACGCTCCAGAAACTCGCCCAACCTGTCCCAATGAGCACCAGATGTGTCGTCACTGGGATCACGATCGCGTGGAGAACTCCTCACACGCCTAGGTGCCATCTGTCACCACAACAATCAACAGATAAGCAACAATGCATGCATGAGCTACGAAATTAATGCATGCCTCTAGCACTACTCCTAAGGGTGGTTCTTTAGACGAAGACACAGGAATCGACCGCTCTGATACCAAGTTGTAACGTCCCGAAACAGCGGAAGATTTAAAATTTCGAAATAACGAATGAAACTGACAACTCAAGGCGGGAACGTCACTAATATATAATATAGAAATCCGGGTGCACCCAGAATACATGGAGTTTACAAAAGGTGTACAACTACAATCCAGATGAAAGAAATGAAAATACAAGTAGTCGTACGATCTCGCAAATGCCGAAGAGGATCCGACTCCAAAGCGCTCCGTCCTCGGTCACCACCCACCCGGACCTACTGCGATCCTGAAAAAGATGCAACAACAATGCCTGAGTTTCCAGAAGGAAACCCCGTATGCCAACCCACCTATATGCATGCATCACATAATGAACCTATCATACTAGTAGCATGTCATGGCATCAACAGAAATGGAAAACAGTTCCCCCGAAGGGTAAAACAGGACATCAGTCCGACAATCAATCATCGGGTCTCCCGAAGAGACCTACTGCAGGCACATGCAGTCTAGTAGCCCGCGACATCGCACCCCCCACACGCAGCTACACTACTCAAGGGTTCGGCAGGGAGCCTCTGTCACGTCTACGCGCCGATAGAAACAGATCTGTAAATCTCAGTGGTCGGGGCCACAGGGACCAACGGGGCCGTCGCCCGGAAGGTATAACAACATCATCTCGGTAGGTGCCCAGCCGAGGAAAACAACAAGCCGGCACAGCCTCGGCCCAACAATCATCATCGCCGGCACAACCTCGGCGGCATCACCGGCACAGCATCGGTGGTCCAACACAACAGTCCGGCACAGCATCGGACAGATCCAGACCGAAGTCTGCCAGGTCATCGGGCTCCTCGAGCCGCGAACACCAACCGCGCCGCTATAAAAGCAGGGCAGCGACCTCCGTAGCCCCAAGGGCCGGTAGTCACCTCACCCAACGCCAGTTGCGTGCCCGCACAACATCAACACTGGGATCCGCGATCCCTCAGGCCTGCTATACTACAAAGTGCCAACAAACATCTCAAAAGTCACGGTCCATACATGGAGGTGACGCGTCCCGAACACCCACACTCTTCCCAACGGCGGTCCCTGGGCAGGCACGCATCACGCGCCCACCGTCACCTCCCGGCTCACGCACAAGGCGAGGACACGGGTTTCCGTGGACAAAGTTGGCATTCACAACGGGACCCAGGAATTCAGTTCTGAGCAGATTCGGTCGACCGAAATAGTCTAACCGGTCGACCGTTTTCACGAGGAATTCGGTCGACCGAAAGTCTGAATCGGTAGAACTCACTGCTCAACACTAATTCCCCAACGGTCGAACAAAAGTCTAAAACCGGTCGACCGAACGAGGTCAAAATCCGGAGTCTGGTCAACATTAAATTCCACTCTATCGGTCGACCGACTCAGGGGTCTCGGTCGACCGAAAACAGACAGGGTCAACCTAGTATTCTACGTCATCAAACGGTCGAACGTAAACATACTACCGGTCGAACAAACATGCAATCGGTCGAACGCAATATAAATCGGTCGAACAATTCAAACAATACTAACAGGTACACTTAAGTTCCGGTCGAACACAACAAGGACCGGTCGACCGATAACAGGTAGAAAATCCCAACTCACCAGCAATAATGCACTACCGGTCGACCGCCCCAAGGCATCGTTCGACCGGTGAAGGTTAAAGTCGGGCAAACAGTGCTAAAACGGTCGACCGCCCGAAGGACCCGGTCGACCGTTGGTCGTCTTCAACCTCGCGCCAGCCGAGGATTTACGAAGAACGCGTCGCCGGAGAGGTCCTCGACCTCCCCCGACCGACCAACAACACCCTTCCACAAGGGTGGGCAACAAAATCACACTAATGAGCGGCATACCTCAACCAACGACGGAGAAACGCCGGAGCAACGCTCGCGCCTCCGCACCTCCGCACGCGCAACCTCCTCCTCGCCGCGACCTCCTCACGCCGGAGCCTCCGCGCCTTCTTCCTCCGCTGGTCGCCGGACAGAAAAATGGAGAGAGAGTGAGAGAGAGCAAGTAAGGGAGAGAGAGAGAAAACCCAACTTAAATACTCTACCCCCATCACCTCACCCTCACCCTACACCATACTCCTACACTCCAACCCATACCTCCACAACAACTCCACCATACCTCCTCTCTCCTCCAAGTCAAACCTCACTTAACCCTAATCCAATCCTAATCCGGGTTAGGGACATAACAAACTCAGTCATGGATGATATTACAGCTACAACTAATTCATATTTAGCTTGCCATTTTGGTTGACCTTTTACTACTCCCGATTTTCAATGTAGCAAACGCTGTTGCTAATATGCTAGCTATCAGTAATAAAATAGGTCGTTTCCATAAACTCATTTTCTTGTAATATGGTATGACAGTCATAACCAGCAATTTTTGATATGACTCACTCAGTTCTCCTCACAAAGCATGGCTGCAAACACTAAACTGCTCTTACAATAGTTTGGGTAAAACTAATATTGAAGTATGTATGAGCCGCGATTCGTGATTGTGAATTTTCTAACACAACCATCACAAATATTGACAAAGTGTTGTGATTGTCAATCGACAATTTATATCTACCACACGTGCCAGTACTCTAGTTTTTCTTGTATGTATTTTGTTGGAAAAGTTTTGTTATTTATGTAGACTTTATTTAATGTTTCATTGGCATCTTGCATATAATTCTTTTCACAAGCATATCACATATCTTGCACGTTAAATTAATATCTATTGTAGAGTACCTGAAGTTAAGTCGCTTGATAGATCTCTGGTGTTATATTCACTTACTCTATGAAAGAATCTCAACCGACAATTGCATGTTTGAATTAAATTTAAAAATAAATAAATATGCTTTCGGAATTGACAAGCGAGGGCAACACTACTGTTCCGAATTGACAAGCGAGGGCAATATGAAAGAATCTCACAGCTTCACATGTATTCAGATTGACAAGCGAGGGCAACACTACTGTTCGTTCTTGGAAAACATCAAACAAGAAAGGAAAATTATATGACATGCATGATACGGTTGGAAGCATTGGAAGTAAAGGCCAAACTGGTCCATGTCACGCAACTCAAATAAGCCCCCAGAGCTTTAAAAATTGGAAGTTCCAAAGTTCTCATGAGGTTAAAAACAAAAGTGATTTGTTTTTGTTACATATAAAGTACAAACCAATAGCATCATCTTGATCACATCCACGCGGACACAAATCCGACATGGTGACTTTGGTTGTGTCAAAAACCAAACATGTTTGTATCTGTCCTTTGGTTGTATCCGGTAACTATTATATCATGAGAAAAACTATGATTGCTATGGATTGAGATTCGGTGGTATTTGTCCGTGATTATTGGTCGATCTAGTTAAGGCCGAATATAATTCAAAGAATTGGCAAGTACCCACCTGAACTTGTATTAGACTTTGTCTCTTCTTTTATGGTAATTTTTAACTCAAAGCGATCATCCAACAAGACTTCGACAAAATGTAGGTTTAAAATTGATTTCGATAGGTGTGGGCCATATGGTGGCGGAACCAAGAGTTTGAAAATTATTGTCATTATACGTGCTCATACATAGACGCCGTGCGTCACAAACGTGCTTCACGTCACTTGTCATGTTAACAAATGTGGGGAATCTTCCCCATAAAAGAGAATCATGATTTGTAGATTTGTAAATCATCAACAATTTATGATTCCCGATAAAGTAAACAGTTTGTTTCCAAACAAAGTGGATTCCAAAAAAGGACACGACTGTTTGCATTCGTGTCCAGAATCAGTCCAGAGCTAGTCCTGAATCGTGTCCAAAGTCAATCCAGAGTTAGTCCAAAATCGTATCCAGAGTCAGTCCATATGTGTCCAGAGTCAGTTCACAATCGTGTCCAGAGTCAGTCCAAGATCGTGTCCAGAATCAGTCCAGAATCGCGTCCAGTCAGTCCATAATCGTGTTCAGAATCAGTCCATTATGTCACTAGTGCAGAAAAGGGCATATATGTCGGATATACGGAGTATATACGTCGGATATAAGCCTCCACTGACCCGACGTCTATCTATATGGCGTATATACATATAAGTCGGTCTCTTAATATCTGACGTCTATTATTTAGGTATAGACGTCAGCTATTAGGGACGACCAACGTCTATACCTAGAGAATAGGCGTCAGTTCTTTCTCCCAACCGACGTTTATTCGCTAGGTATAGACGTCGGTCGTCCCTAATAGCCGACGTACATTCCTTTTTTGAAAAGAATAGACGTCGGCTAAGAGGTACAACCGACGTCTATTCCCTTACCATATCAAAAAAATTACGAAATGTAGCAATCATAGATACCTACATAGGAAACACATTCAACCTGCACAAGAAAAGCATTCATCCTGCACCAAATTCATTCACAAACACAAATACAAATACATACACACATTCATTCACAAACACAAATACATACAAGCATACATACACAAACACAATCATTCAACACACTTGGCATTCATACACAAACACTTGACATTCATTCCAAAAATGTTTGATTATATTAAGGCATAACATTGTATGTTTGTAATACAAGTAAACTTGTTAAATAAATTACAAAAAATGTGATAATGATATGAGAACATCTTAGTTCGTTAACATGTTTCTGATAAAATAGCGAGACCATCAGTCGCGAGTTTCATCAAGCTCTTGTTGCGAGTAGGGATCGCTATTCTTTTGAAAGACCTATAAAAATACAAGTAAAAAAAATTAAATCTAAATAATGAAACTATAATTATACAACTGAATAACAATCTATATTACCTCGGTTAGGGCTACGTCTTGAGGTGAAATTTTGAGGATTTCCTCCATGTATCTCATAACATAATAACCACATTCCGTATTTCTAGTCTGCTTGTGGTACTACAAAAATATAAATTCGCTAAATATATATTCCATTACTTAACTTAATTAACAAAACTGGGAGAAAGAACTTACACACATTCCATGCCATGTTACTCACGTTTTTTGGGTTGTTCTCCTGCCACCTAACACTTTGTAAACCTTCATTGTCCTGAGTAGCACAAGTTATTGAATATGAATTCAATAATACTAGTAAAAATACACGGATTACAAATACGATGATTAAATCAAACATACATTAAAACAAGTTTCTTCATGGATTCTCTTGGTTTAATCGACCCCAAAGGATCAAACCAATATGCCGAATTAGTCTCGGGGCATAGAATGGTAAGGATCCAATGAGCGTTGTTTATGTACATAATTAGAAGATTATTACAAAATAAAATTTCAATTACTTTGAATTAACACATTTACCTCTAATGATAAGGGAGCAAATAATATCTTTTGCCTTGATTTTTCATGAGAGTCCCAAGGTCACCTGATTTATTATCATTCTCGGATATATAGGTAGATGGACTCACAAATCCAAGTAGTTAATCGTCGGGAAAGACTGACCTTCTGACGTCATAAAGGTGTCTACAAGAGTAAAAATTACATTATGTTATAATTAGGATAAAATTATTTGAAGCATTTCATCTTATACAGAAGAAAACACTTACTTCACTTGCACACCGATAATCATTACACACCGTTACATTATGTTCCAATGTTACATTATGTTACAATGCAAGTCCTACTAACTAAGGCGTGCTTTCTAATGAATGATGCGTGAAAGAGATTACGTTCCTTACATCAACAATCTACGATAGAAATCGTAAAATAAATAATAAATACGATGAATGGAAAGTCCTATATGATGAATGACTTAGCAAATATTGTCTAATCTTTTGCTTTAGCTTATTAAAGGTCAAGTTGTTTAACGGGGTCGATGAGTTATTAGAAACAAAAGATAAATAAACATTTAACTAAACAAAATAAATTGTTTTTAGCATAAATAAACATAAATAAATAAACATTTAACTAAGTTAAACATTAATAAACATAAATAAATGTATGAACTCACTAAACTAGACATAACCTTTTTACCTGATCTAAGTTATAGTCTTTCTAATATAAATTCTAAGTTATAAATTTAATACAATTACTTGGATTATAATATTAAGATGCAAAAACATGTTAAACATAAAATATCATGTTATTAATAACAATTGGGATTATTTTTTTGGAAAATTTGGCAGAACCTTCCCTAAAATTTAATATGTAATTTTTTTTCAAATCCGAGGATAACAAGAAAAATGTATAACACAATCTAATAAAACTAGACTATCTTTCACTTTTAACCCTTTGTCACTTGTCATTTGTCAAAACAAAAAAATGTAGAAGCTCAATTTAATAAAACTAGACTATCTTTCACTTTTAACCCATTTCAATATGAAATAACCCCACCACGATGCTTAGACCGGTCGCAAACCTAGCTTAATCATCCATCATGGTTGGACTAAGTTAAGTGATTAAGCCACATTAAACCATAACTCCATTTGTAGAAGAGTATTACAAAGGTCTGGAATCAAACAAACTCGAACAAAAAGGCAAAACATTTGATGAAATAAACGTTAATCACATCAAAATGTTACTTTCACCAACAGAAATAACACAAAAACACGGTTTTGAAGGAAATATATGAGGTGTGAGGTTTTAGTGATCCCAAAAATTCATTTTCGGAACAAAATCCACCAAACCGATCTCATTTCAACACCAAAACACAAACCACCACAATAAAATTATTAATATTATGTCTAATATTATCACACACAAAATTCCCAATTAAATCACATTAATATTATGTCTAATATTATCACCCCAAATGACAAGCTAAGATAGCCTAGTCGTATAAGCACAAACCAGAGGAGGAGGACGAAGTCGCGGTTGTGGTGACGGTGGTCGCGGAGGCTGTGGTGGTTGGGGAAGTAGAGGAAGATGGCCAGGGTTGCGGAGGCTAGGGTTTTGGTCGAGTTTTGGTCGAAGTTGTCAAAGTGGAGAAAGACGGCTAGGGTTTTGGTGGCTAAGATAGAAGATAAAAACTAAAGGGATCTTATTAGACCTATAGACGTCGAATGTAACATGCACCCAATGTCTATACCCCGACGTGGAGAATAGACGTCGGCTGTAACAAATATCTAACGTCTATAGTTCGACATCTAAGGGGTATAGACGTCGGTTTCAATGCATGTTACAATAACCGACGTCTAGAGTACACAATAGACGTCGGTTGTATTAAGGGCCGACGTTTATATGTATAGACGTCGGCTCGTAATACAGTCGACGTCTATTGGGCAACGAGTATGCACTATTCTGCACAAGTGTGTGTCCAGAATCGTGTCTATAATAGACACATTATGGATTGATTGTGGATTGATTATGGACACATTCTGGACTGATTTTGGACACATTTTGAACTGATTCTGGACACATTCTTTATGGACTAATTGTGGACACATTATGAACACATTCTGGATACATTCTGGACTGATTTTGGACACATCATGCTGCTAGGATTCGTTCCGTTGCAGTCGGTGTTGATGGCGGTGGTAAGTAGATCATGTAAAATTGTGTTTTATTTATCAGATGAGGATCTCCACACTTTACATTCACACAACCTTTTACATCCAACATCCACAGAAACACATAAATAGATAATTCATTCATAACTCTTGAATAGAAACATTACAAACATAATGTTGCTGGAAAAAAATAACAAATCATTGATAACTCTTGCGAAAGGATACAAAATACATAGTTATCAAGATATATAAATAACAAAATAGACTTTTTGAACAAACTTGGACATGTTTATTCCTGGACTCCTAACCTAACAATCATTCCAAGCGTGTCCAATCTTTTACAAGTGTTTCTTGCAAACTCGGCACAACACCACTCAACACATTCCAACATCTTGTATTATTGAGCAACTGGTTTCTCCATCTCCATAAAATGGAGCACCACGAGTCTATTCTTTCAAACTTAAGTCCAAACCTCCAACATCCACAACCTCAAACCTCCTACATCCACACCACTCCCCAAAATCCCCTCGATCCCCTCACCATCTCTGAGCTCACCACTGCCCCGCTCTCCTTCTCCCTTTCCTCCCACATTCATCACCATCTACAACAACTATGGCTCCTAGAGACGCCCTCCCATATTCGCTTAGAGGCACCCCTGTTTTGGAGATTCCTTCCGCGCAGGAATAGGGAAGAGAGAATATGATAGTTTGGGGAGAGGGAAAAGGAAAGAAGGATGACAGATGGTAGATTGGAAGTATTTAAAACTGCATTTCGAATGGAACCGGCGCATTGATAGTCACGTCATCCACGCGTATGAGAAATGTTAAAATAAATGTTGATAAGTTCCACATCAACAGCCAAGTGGACAATTCCACAACCAGATTGGATGTATTTAAAACTACATGGTGGGGGCATCTGGAAATAAGTAAAAATGAGAGAATGATAAAATGGTAATTGGCGTGGGTAATTTAAGTAATTCGTGGATGACGTTTAGTAGTTCAGTTTATAACCGTAGAACTAAAAAGAAAAAAAGTTAGAAAGTTTTATCGACCAAATGATCACGTTGGTTGGAACTAAGAACATGTTAGAACATATGAAAAATAATTAAATAATCAAGATGTTGAGAGAATGAGCTATTGTACGCCATACATAATCTGAAGTGTTATTCATCGCCGGAAAACTACTTAAATCGCCCCCAACGAATTACCATTTTGCCATTTTCTCATTTCTACTCATATATCACGGTATTTCACCCTCCTATCACCCATCTCTCTTCATCTTCCTCTCAAAATCAACGAATTGTCTAATGTTATAGAAAAACCAAAAAAAATTGTTCTAACCTCTTTAATTTTTTTCCAATATCATTCTGTTAGTAAACCGTTAACTTCTTCGTCAACGTTTTTACTTATATTAATTTTTAATTGAAATTTTGCAAAATCACCCTTAATAAACCAGAATTCATAAATTTCATTATATGTATTGTAAATATTGCGAACAAATACTCAAATAATCTGTAGTTTCTCTCATATCTCTCCCATCTCTATCTTTTCTCTCTCAATCTTCTTCCTCGTCTCTCATTAAACTTAGGGTAATTTCTTAGGTGCAACTCGCAGGTTGCCAAATTGGTCAAATGCACTCAGGTTTTTCTATTGCCGAAGGTGTACATCTTAGTCCATTTTATTTGCACATATACACCCAATCGTTAATGGGTCCCACAACAGACCGACGTTGTGACGAGATTGTTAACGTCGTCCATTAATTTTCCCCTCATCTTGACATGCCTTCCTCATAAAGCCACTAATGGAGTATTCAAGGAACCAACATTTAGTCAACTAATCCTTCCTACCCTTTTTCTTTCCTCCCATCTCCCTTCACAACCGTCATTGACAAGGTTCAATGGTTGTTCAACTTCGGAGAACAACCAGAGCCGAATCCAGTTGGTGGATCTCATCTCGAACTCCACCTCCAACCCTTCAAATACCAACACCACCGGTAGCTACCACCCCACCGACACTAACTCCACCATATCCTCTCCCGACAGCCCCACGGATACGTCAGAGACCCCCTACCGGTCGGACATGTCTGTCTTGAGCATACCAATATGCGGGTGCAGGTTGCCATATAAGTATACACGTCAAAGGAGTGGTCGTATGATAGTTGGTTTTTCCGTTGCCAAAACTGAAAGGAATGTGTCCTAAAAATTTTACTTTTATATGTCAATTATTATGAATTGGATGTGCAAACATTTTGTTCCTTGATTATGGTATTCGTCGTTCGGAAGTGTTAAGGAAGAGACGCTTCGTCCTTAACCGTAGAGCTCTAAAAGATAATGGTTTACATAAATCAAAAGTTATTCACAATCATGGTAATTAACATAGAACATTAATTACCGAGATAAGATTGTCGTATTGGTCATCGATTGTTGTAGCTCTACAAATAATTGACGACACGAGTATATAATGAGGAAAAGATTACTTTTATATATTGAATAGACCTAACAAGTAAAACATTATGGAATTACGTTTTGTGTCATTAATGTTTTTATTGTGTCTTGGATCCTAAGATATGAGACTTATATCTTTTCACTCAAGAAGTGCTTAATTGATTATTGTCAAAAGTTATCAATGAGTGTAGTGATAAAGGCAATAGTTGGTTGAGCATGACTTGTGCTGGAAAAGATAGCTAGTCAAACGATTATCATTGCCCCTCTTAATTGAGTTATGATATTAGTGGGCCCTTGATAAAGCAAAATTATAATGTGCACAATGTAACTTGTGTTAAGTTACATATTTATAATTAGCTTAAAGAGATCAAGAAATGAATATAATACAAAGGTGACACATTTCTACTTTGTATATATTCTTAATATCATGAGGCAAGGGACGGACACAAGTGGTGCACTTACATCACTAAATGGATAGTATTTTGGTTCGGGTGGAACAAAGACATCTATGCTAATTAGGTAACTATAATGTGCATCTAGATACCGCTTATAGTTTGAGATATTAAGTGTTCGATATCTCTGTCAATTTGGCTTAGATCCTCCTATAGGTCACAACACAAAACTGGGAAACAAGAGGGTTGATTTTAAGTTCATATGATGTGTCTGGTTTCATGTGAAAATAAGACACATGTGGTGAATGAATAAAACCAATATGTCATGAGAATTGACATAATTAGAATCATAATAAATTCATATGAGGTGTATATATTATGGGGTGTAATAATTTAATATAACATATGATAATATATTACATAAGATGTGAATTTGCTAAAAACCCCAAAAGATCAAATTTTGTTGGAAATAAATCCAAAATTTGACAAAGGCAAAATCAGGGTCAAACACGGTGAACCGTTCATGGTTTGGTCGACCGGGGTATCTTCGGATTGGTTAACCGAATGGGGAACGGGTAATCACAATTGGTTGACCGAAATTGTCTGGAGTGCCTGAACAATCGGTTCGGTTAACCGAGTGTGAACAGTCAACCGAGAAAGAGTATTTCGGTAGACCGAAGGTGACGGGGTCATTCGATGACTATGTCCCAGGAGAGATTCTGGTGGGTCAACGGTCGACCTCTGGTGGTTCGTCCGAATTTTTCCAGGGAATTTTTCTCATGCGGATTCGGTCGACCGTCTGGCTTACGGTGCACCGAACACGTGTTAAAACCGAATGGTTCGGTTGACCGAATAATTCTCGGTTTACCGAACAGAATGATTCTGCCTGAATTATTAAGAGATTAATTAAATCATGGGTGAATTAATTCGATATTTAATTAAAATGTTTTTTAGGATGCCTATGTAGAAATTAGATATTAATTTTAGGAGAGAATAAATAAGGGATCATGGCTAAAGAATAGCTCTTGATGAGGAAGTTTTGGGAGCCTATAAAAGGGCACCTCCTCCTACTTGTTTAATGTTAATGCAAAAATTATTTCTCTCATTAATCTCTCATCTAATCACCACAAAATTCTCTTAGTAATTTTGAGTTCAGGAGATAGAAATCTCAGGAGCTCAAAGAGGGGTTATTAGCTAGATTTTAAACTTTATTAGAGATTGATTGGCTAGCTCATTTCTCTCTAATCTTGATTACAATTTGGTGAACACTCGGAGGCAAATCCGTGGACGATTCAACGGGCAACACAACTCCGGATCTTCAAAAATGTTTTAGAGAACCTTTAGGTATGATTCTACCTTTGTGGCTTATTTTAATAAATGTAGGGTTGCATGATATTAGAATAAAACACAAAGTTATGTACATAAAATTATTGAAAGTATGAAATCGATCTTGTATGTTGTATTAATTTTTCTTTAAAATATATACATACATAGGGACACGAAATCCTACAGTGGTATCAGAACATTTAATTCATATTTCAATGATTAGACTATATAATTAATTTTAGTTGTCCATCTACAATCGAACAATTCATGTTTTATGTCTTTTTCGAGTTTTTCGATAGTTTTGTTGATTTAATTCTAATAGATTCTTTTGATAGTTTTAAATGTTTTAAAACACATCATGTGAATGTTAGAATTAAAATTTAGACTTATGTCTAATTTATAGAATTTTTGTTTTTTTTACTTAAGTGATTATTTTATAAGGAGTCGACAAAACGAAAAAGGCATATGTTTCTTTAAATATTTGTTTTTGGAAATTGGATAAATAGCAGTTCAAATGTTTTATGTTTTGAACTATGGATGCATAAAATCATTTTTAATGGATTTCAAATGATTTTAGAATTGTTTGATTTAGAGATGCATGATAAACTAAATCGAGTAATATATAGTATATGTACATGCGTTGCTTGAGTTCTCTTATGCAGAGATATGTGAGTTTATATGTTCCGATGAAGCCATGTGTGAATAAATGAATGAATGTGTATGCTATTATTTAATCACAGGGGCTTATGTATATGTGAAAGCCAAATTTCATTATTCAATCACATGGGCTTATGTTTATGTGAAAGCCGAATTTTATTTCTATGTATATGCATGAATATGAGAGAGTTTTTACATAGGACTTGCACTAGAAAAAAAATTAAAATTGAAAGATGCATGTTATATTTTTGCAATATCAACATCCATGGTGCAAGAGGAAGACGCTGAAGAAGCGCAAGGATCAATGATCAAGGATCAAGGACGCGGGAACATATAAACTCACACAATATTTGTGTGAATGGATTTATTTATGTTTGTGTGCTTGACATATATGTGTTTGTATGGATGAATGTTAGGATGTGTATAGATGATAAATATGCATGATCACCTAAATTCTAAAATGACATGTAAATGTTTAAATTGTCCAATAAAAAATTAAGAGTATTTTTCTTTCTTATTTCATCCACTAGCAGCCATCGATCGAGGGATATTCTGCTCGCCCTTAGCGGGAGATAGCTTCCTCCATCTTTGGGAATAGTGGGAGAATAAGGTTGTCTATTGTTGTACCATGAATAGATGTACAAGGTGCGATTCACCCTTAGTGGACACCGAGTATATTTGTTTGTGAATACAATGGATAAACGTATCTCGTATCAAATGAAATAAGTTTTCTTAACAAGACCCGGAGCCCTAGCTCGGTTTTGAGAAAGAGAGTTTTTCTTACGAGGATTGGTCAAATTCCCTCTTAATTAAAACGACAAGATTCATAAGAGTTTGAAAATGCAAATGTTGCGATATTTTGAAATGGTTATCATTAGAAAAATGTTTTCTTACCTTAATTTTATAATATATCTGATAGCCCTTAGCTAGTTTATATTATAATTGATAGGTTATTGAATTGCTGCATTTATGGACATATTTTTATTTGCGGTATTGATTTTTAAAAACCTAAAATTGACATTAAATCCCATATAATTTATTTTGTAGAAATGTCGAATATTCTACCTATTATGCGATCTATGATTGAAAAACATCATTTGGCAAATGATGACTCAAACTTAATAAGCTGGCAACTCAAGCTCAATATCGTGTTGAAGTTTGAGAAACTATCTCATATTTTGGATGGTGAAATCCCAAAATTAAATGAGAAGGCAACCGATAGCGAGAAAGAGGCAAAAGCCAAGTGGGAAGACCAAGAGATCCAGGTTCACGGTCTAATGTTAGCCTCCATGGGTGACTCGCTTCAAGCGAAATACTTGGATTCAAAACCCAAGAAGACCATGGAAGCTTTAACAAAGATGTTCATGGATAGTGCTAGAAAATAGAGCTATAAGACCACCATCGCACTCACAAGGTGCCACATGGCGGAGGGAACATCGGTATCCATGCATTTTCTCACGATGCAAGCTCTCTTCCCCGATGCCCGATGACATTGCGGAAGATTTGATTCTGGGCTCTCTAGCCCCGTCCTACAAGGACTTCATTATGCATTATCATGTGCGTGAGAAATGGGTGAGTCTTGAAGAAACTTCACAATGCACTCAAAACGGCTGAAGTTGACATGGGCAAGGGTCGGGACAAGCACGCCCTAGCCGTCCATGGATGGAGCAAAAAGATCACCAAAGGTAAAGGAAAATTCACCAAAAATACGACAATCAAGAGCAAGGGAGTAGGAGGTGCTCGTGTGAGTGCCTCACGGGGAAAATATTTGAAATCTCCGGCTCCCAACACGGAGAGCTTTCATTGCGGTGCAAAGGGACACATCCGGCCAAATTGCCCCAAGTACGAGGAAGACCTTGACAATGGAATGATTGAACGTAAGCACCCCAAAAAGGCCAAAGGTATATTTGTTATTGAGATAAATTTAGTCACCTTTGTCCATGATTGGGTAATTGATACCGGATCTTGTACTCACATAATCTCTAATGTGCAGCTACTAAAGGATAGGAAGGAACTCGTGAAGAACAAGATGATTTTGAAGGTTGGAAATGGTGAAAGTGTTGTTGCGATTGCACAAGGTTCTGTGGAGCTTCAATTATCTAGTGGTTTAAATTTATTTTTTAAAGAATGTTTATTATGTGCATGTTGAACGTTTTAATTTAAACCGCAAGTGCACGGCCGCGTTGAAGTGGTGGCAAATACGGGTCGTCCTCAGGGAGGTTAGCAGCCTCTCGTTTGCACGAAATCAAGTGGCAAAAATATGGAGAAGAGATTGATTATGCTACTCTACACTAAACTACGCTAAGAAGTATGAAATGCGAACGAAAAAAACAAACAATGAAATGACAACTAAGCTAAAGACAAAACAAGAATGCTGGAATACAGAAATGGGAAACCCCCTAAGGGGTGGAGTGAGTGCACACGATTAAAGAGGTGGGTGTTGAACGCATTCTTTAAGCACAAATAAAGGTGGTGTTATCATGCATAGGAAGTGTCTAAATGTTGTGGCAAAACCTATCAATCTATTCACCAACTTAGTTGATTAACATTTACATATGTAAGTTGTTTATTTCATAATCTAAACAAGTATGAGAGGTGTCTAATCATTTTGGCAAAACTTATCAAGTTATAAATTCTATCCTAAACAAGCAAGCATACATTCATGTTTTATCAACACATTGGAAGTAAAGCATTCAATCCATTCTCATTTGCATGTATGTACATCTACTCCACCCCCCAAAGGGGATGGAACTACTCACTAAACATTACACTAATTATTAAACTAAACAAAGAAAGGATATTAACTAAACTAATAAAACTAATGAAATGAGATTAAGCAAAGCAAAACAAGAAACATAAAACAAACAACATAATAAAGAAACTTGTATTAAAATGACTCACATTAAAAGTAGCATCCTCCTACTTTAGTGTGTGCTTCAAGGCCTCACTTATAGTAGGAAGAATAGACACTTAATATATGGAGTGATTACAATGGAAGGTGAAGAGTTCTATTTATAGCTAGAGAAAAAGTTAATCCGGGACAATCCCCCGATGTGGGACTAAACCAATACCAAAAAATACGCTAAACAAACATTAATACAAGTCCAGGAGAAATCTTGGCAGATCTGGGCTGATCCAGACCGCCAATTGGTGGTCTAAAAAGTCCGGATCCAGTTGAATCTTGTTCTGGGCTTTGCTTGGTGTATTTGGTGGTCTTGGATGCATCTACTTCGTTTATTGGAGCTCCGACCCGAATCGAATTGGTAAAATACTTCTCATGATGGTGTGGAGTGTTCTGTTTTGCTCTTAGGTCCTTCTGTCTTACATTCAGGTCCTTCTCCCTTGCATCTTGGTCCCTAGATCTCACAATTCAGTCCTTTTTCCTAGCTTTTGGGTTCTTTTATGCTTCATCTCTTCAAACCTATTTATTCCTGAAAACTAAACATAAAACTCGTAACATAGCATTGTTTAGGTGAAAGATAATGGATATAAGATACAAATATAAGCATGAAATGATGTCAATCAAATACTCCCACACCTACCTTTTGCTAGTCCCGAGCAAAACAAAGAAAGAGAAGAGCATACGAAAACAAGAAATCCTAACTCACTTTCGTAGGAATCACGGTTGCACTTAGCACGTGCAACAAGCCGTTAAACCCCCTTGTCGCCAAGGAGGAGGAGTGTTGTGTCCTGAGGGTTTTCAGCGGATATACCCACAAAATCCGAACAAGATGCATTAACCAATCTAGCGACACGACTCGTTGGACTCTTTTTGTCGATCATGGGATGCGGTAATACTACGAGTCGACTCTATATATGTAATCGGTCCACACACCTAGCCTAATGAGTTATTCGTGAAAGTTAGTTAAGGACTTAAGTGAAAGACATGGGCAACCTTAACTTCTGAATGTGATATAATGTGTAAAGTCCATTTTGGTTCTTATTTGACTCTTTTTTTCTTTCTTTTTTTCTTTTTCTTTTTTTCTTTAGAGCATTTTATTGGTTGGTGTTTGCTTCTCCCATGGTCAGGTTTCGTGCATCATTGCCTATGAAGACTTACACTATCACGTACACCTTCCCCCAAATCTCCACATAGGGTGATCCCTACCATCCGTGTAACGGGAGTTCGGTCGGTGCATCCCAAGTCAGATGACTCGAAAGCACCAGGCACAAAGGCCCCTCAGACCTACTTTCCCGAGTGATAGGAGTCGTGTGAGATGAGAGAACACCACTTATTTATTTATCTACATGGTAACCAAAACCCCTACATTTAAGTTTCACAAAAAGAGATTAAGGGCCCTTGACCACGGCAAACTTCCTTATACTAAAAGACACGAATTATTTGACTCACTAGATTCAGGGTGAACTTCTTTAAATGTTTGAGTGCTGAAACCCTACGATTACACGCCCCCCGAGGGAAACCGGGGTGCATCCTAACGACTCGATAAGACCTAAAGCCAGTAAACTAGAAATCCTAATGCATCAAGTTCAAGACAATTTTGGGAGCTTTCTTTTTACTTTGCCTCTCAACAGTTTTGCACATGCTAACACACGCAAAACCTACAAAAACATTTTCTTTCGCAAACACATGAAGATTTTGAAAGATATGTGAAAACTTTAAAGCACTAGGCAAGCAAAGGAAGACAAGTCACCCAAGCATCATGGAAGGCAGATAAATCGATATTAAATGTGGCACACTAACATGACCCTAATAATGCACACAAAAGAAAACAAAAATCAAAAGAAAAGACTCGACTATGTACACACGTAAAACACCCCCCACACCTACTTCATGCATTGTCCTCAATGAATGTGAACAAGATACTACATGGATATATGCATGAAAAAGGAAAGATCTCACCAACATGAAGTACAAAGGGGCGTTCAGGGTCATGTTGATGGACACAAACCCAAATTCCCTCAAAACCTGTGAGAAGCTGAAGAAGGGAAATAAATACGTGAAGAGATTAGGCCCAAGTACACAAGGGTTGGGGCCCACAACAATCGATGCTCACTGAAGGAGTCTTTTATTACACACTTTTTTTTCTTTTTTTCTTTTTCTTTTTTTTACAAGATATATACATCAACCAAGATATTCTCATAATCATTTGGTCAATGAACATCAAATGAGAACATCAAGTTTTGAGGACCAGAGACTTGCTGAGATGGGCAAACTTCACTGGTACTCTGAGGTGTCATGAGGGGGAAAGATCAAAGATGAAAGGCTCGAACCCCTCATGATATTGGTTGGGCGTGAGCAACAAAGAATGAAGTTGTGTTGCCTCACTAAGGTTTAATTGCTCATCGAAGAAAACCCTCCAACCAATAGGCGGGTGCATCGGAATGAGTTCCTCAGGCTCATTCGATGGATGCAGCAGACTTGCATCACTAAGAATGAGGCTTCTCCCCAAGTCATCCAACAAGGACCTCCCACCATCATTTAGATCATCAAGCATAAGCTCGGTCATAGGTGGATCCTTGTTGGAATCAATATGAAGCTCAAATGGCTCAATGGCCATGGGACATGAGGTAGAGACACCTTCTGGTATAGGCATATGATGAGGTGTCTCACTCTCACTAGTACTCTCAACTGAATCATGCAACGAACACTCCCTTTGGACATTCATGTTCGAGGCCAGCTCACTCTGTTGCATTGCGAAGACAGGCAATGAGTTTTCGCTGGGCCCACGAACATTCTCAACGGGTTGCATTGGGGTTAGGGGTGTTCGTTGATTTTGTGGTGCTTTCTCCGATTGGCGGATGAGATTTAGATTTAAAGGTTCATCCATGGGTTCCTGTTGCCTACCAGAGTTGAACACATGAAACTCGACACTCATGTTACCGAATGAGAGCTTCATGAGACCATTTCTACAATTAATCAAGGCATTGGAGGTGCCCAGAAATGGTCTACCCAAAATCAAAGGTATTTGAGAGTGGGTGTTCGCAAGAGGATTGGTATCGAGGACAACAAAATCGACTGGAAATATAAAATCTCCAACTTTGATAAGCATCTCCTCGATAATCCCCATGGGAATACGAATGGATCTATCCGCCAATTGGAGGGTGATCTTAGTTGGTTTCAATTCTCCCAAGTTCAACTGTTGATAAACAGAGAATTGGAGGAGGTTGACCGCTGATCCTAAATCAAGCAAAACATTGTTCATTCTAGTGTCCCCTATCGTACACTGAATAGTAGGACACCCAGGGTCCTTGCATTTTGTGTAGGTGGGATTGGACAAAAGTGAGATGATATTTGCAGCCAAGAATGCTTTCTTAGGAACATTGGTCTTCATCTTGGTTGTGCAGAGATCCTTCAACACTTTTGCATATTGAGGTATTTGTTGGATGACATCCAACAAGGGGATGTTAACCTTGACTTGCTTAAACACTGATGAGAATTAAATTTATACCGCAAGTGCACGGCGTCAATGAAGACGTGGCAAATACGGGTCGAACACAAGGAGGGAGAGACTTGTTATTAATGTGATTTCGATTGGGGGAAAGAAGGAGAGAAGAAATAAGTTGGTTTTGAGATTTTTGATTTTTAATTATCTAAAGCAAGAAACAAGAACAATTAAAACTAAAACAAGAACAAAGAGGTGAATTCCGTTGGGTGGAGGTTTAGATTTAAGGTTTAGATTAGAGAATTCAGAAACTTATAATAAATCATATTAGTTATAAAGCATTACATGATAAATGATTTAACATAAACTCAAGTAATCAAAATATACTAACACGAAATTAAAATAATAACATTCATTCATCTTCTCTTCACCCTAAATCTATCACCTCCACCCTTTGGAAGGAGTTAGAAACTCATAGAGGGAGGAAGAAGGGGTCCTAGAGACATTACAAAAGAAAAGTAAAAACAAGAAATAAAATACAGAATTTTATTACTAAAGTGAAGAGTACAAAACTGAAAATGAAAACAACTAAAAACTAGGTCTAAGGCCAAGGACCCTTCTACCATCGTTCTTGGGGCTATTTATAGCCGATACAAGGGACCTAAGCATGAAATAAGAAAGTACACGCGTCAACACGCAACCGGTAAAATTTTTAGAGCATTAATCTAATTTGGTGCAGCTGATTCGCCGCAATTTGCTCTTGAGGTGCGGCGGAATCGCCACCTTTTTGGCTCCGAATCGACCCGGATTTTTCCTGTGTGTTTATGGTATGATTTCAATGTCATTTGCGCGTCTGGATTGATTCTTGCATATCTTTGGAGATCCGAATTAATTTCTTCATATATTTGGAGATCCACATTGATTTTTCTTTATATTTTCTCCATAATAATAAAAGCTACTCGTTATTTGCAATTAGGTCCTTGACTTTTTGCAATTAAGACCCCGGCTACTTTTGTGCTTAAGTCCTTGTTCTTTTCGTAATTAGGTCTTGAATGCTTTTATGCTTGGATACATTTCCATTTGAAACCCGATAAACTTGAAATTGGTCTTTATGATAGAAACGAGTCTTTTGTACGCGTTTATGCTCGGGATGTGGGTAATTTGCATTCAGGTCCCTGTATTCTGTAAATAAGACTAAACACATACCTTAGTAGCATTTATTGATATAAAAGTAATCTAAATGAAAGACATATGATGCAATGTATGCAATGCATCAAACACCTCTAATTTCTTGTCCATGTTGTCACTCTGCTTTTTGGTTAACCTACTTGGATAGGGAGCTTTTGGCAGGTAGGTTTTCTGCGGGCCTGAGAAGGAAGCCTTGGTGTATTACCCTCACCCTCAGCTTCTTCTTCACCACCATTCCCACTAAGGGGCTGCATAGATGGTGGTTGTTGTGACAAGGAAATGTGATTGTCAACCTGTTTTCCATTCCTTAAGGTCACAATGGAATTGACATGGTGAACATGTTCCTCCACATGGTTTACTTGCCTCCCCCGAGGTACCACATTCTCATTTTGCATGTGTTGTTGTTGGTTGATGAGAATTAAATTTATACCTCAAGTGCACGGCGTCAATGGAGACGTGGCAAATACGGGTCGAACACAAGGAGGGAGAGATTTTGTTATTAGTGTGATTTCGATTGAGGGAAAGAAGGAGAGAAGAAATAATTGGGTTTTGAGATTTTTGGATTTTAATTATCTAAAGCAAGAAACAAAAACAATTAAAACTAAAACAAGAACAAAGAGGTGAATTCCGTCGGGTGGAGGTTTAGATTTAAGGTTTAGATTAGAGAATTCAGAAACTTATAATAAATCATATTAGTTATGAAGCATTACATGATAAATGATGTAACATAAACTCAAGTAATCAAAATAGACTAATACGAACTTAAAATAATAACATTTACTCGTCTTCTCTTCACCCTAAATCCGTCATCTCCACCCTTTGGAAGGAGTTAGAAACTCATAGAGGGAGCAAGAAGGGGTCCTTGAGACATTACAAAAGAAAACTAAAAGTAAGAAATAAAAGACAGAATTTTATTAATGAAAAGAAGAATACAAAACTAAGATTAAGAATAAAAACTAACACCAAAGACTAAGGACCCTTCAAACATCGTTCTCGGGTCTATTTATAGTTGCTACAAGGGATCTAGGTATAATATTGGAAAGTACACGTGTCCAGACACGACTGGACGAAATTGGAGCACACGGATCGATGCTTGGGCGGCGGAAACGCCGCATATTTTATGTGTGGTGCGGCGGAAACGCCGCACAATCTGGCCTTTTTTCCAGATTTTGGTTGAATGTTTATGGTATGATTTGATCCTTATTTGCGCGTCTGGATTGATTCTTTCCATTCTTTTGAACTCCGGATTAATTCCTTCACATATTTGGAGATATACATTGATTTTTCTATATATTTTCTCCAAGAGAATAAAAGCTACTCGTGATTTGCAATTAGGTCCTTGACTTTTTGCAGTTAAGTCCCCGGTTACTTTTGTGCTTAAGTCCTTGTTCTTTTTGCAATTAGGACTTGAATGCTTTTATGCTTGGATACATTTCCATTCGTAACCCGATAATCTTGAACTTGGTCTTTATGATAGAAATGAGTCTTTTGCACGCGTTTATGCTCGGGATGTGGGTAAATTGCATTCAGGTCCCTGTACTCTGTAAATAAGACTAAACACATACCTTAGTAGCATTTATTGATGTAAAAGTAATCTAAATGAAAGACATATGATGCAATGTATGCAATGCATCAAATACCCCCACACCTAGATTTTGCTAGTCCCTAGCAAAACAGAAGATACGAAAAATAAAAACAGGGAAATCCTAACTCACTTTCGTAGGAATCACGGTTGCACTTAGCATGTGCAACAAGCCTTTAAACCTCCAAGTTTCCTTAGAGGACGAGTTTTGTCTCGTGAGGGTTTTCAGTTGACACACCCACAAAGTCTTAAATCAACATTCCATTAATAGCTCTTAATATCTTCACCTTAACCTTATACATCTCACCTAGAATTCTTGTATGCTCATTATATGAATCTAACTCATTAAAAATATGACTTGGTCTTTATTCCGCCAACATTCACACCACTAACCCTTCTACACATGTTTATCACTTGAATTATTTTGCACGCCTCCTCTGGTGGTGAAGTATCATTCGGATCAACCATGGCATGGATCATTCTTTTAGCTTTGGGCCTTGAGTATTATTATTATTATTTTTCTTTTCTTTCGTGATTCAACACATTTGCTTTTTTGACACTTTTACCCTTTTGCATTCGTGTAGCGAGTTTGGTCGATAATCCCGAGCTGGTAGACTCAAGTTACCGGGTTTCAAGATGCCCCTACGGACCAGTGACTCAAAGGCTTGGGCTTTTGTAATCATTTTGCAAAATGTGTTTTCTTCACTTTATTCCTTTATTTTTATTTTTATTTTCCTCAAGGCTTAATTGCTATTAGAAGTCCACACTTCCCGGTATATTTTCCTCAACCTCTGCTTTTTATCAACCACTTCAAAGATTTGATTCATCCAATTTAAGTACATACATGTCTTAAAGGGCAATGAGTTATTTCTTTGGAACTTAGATTTATGTCATAATTTCTACAAGCAGAACTATATAATAAGGAACAAAAACTCAATGCAATTTGTACACGGGTTTTGGCAGTTCAATTTTAAGCTATGTCATGAAACATTGATTATTATTATTATTATTATTTAAATAAAAGACAGCTATATAGCTAAATATATACATAAACACCCCCCACACCTAAATCATGCATTGTCCTCAATGAAAGTGAGCAAGATACTACATGGATTTATGCATGAAAAAGGAAAGATCTCACCAACGTGAAGTACAAAGGAAATTTCATGGCTCTGTTGATGGACAAAAACCCGAATTCCCTCAAAAAAACCTGTGAGATGCTAAAGAAGGGATAAATACAACATATGATTATTTATTTATTTATTTATTGTTATACATATATAACTATGTACAAACATCAGTTCCCATCTTCATTTGTCAAGAGACATCAAATGGAAACTTCACGAGTGGGTCAATGCACCTGAAAAGGAAACATGACACCACGTGGGGCCAGAAAATGCATGTGTGGGCCGCCTTCACAAAAAGCGCTAGATGAAATGAGAGGTTCATGAATTGGACGCAAAGGCGTCTCATTCAACGGATCAAACTGAAAGAGCTTGAACCTCTCGAGAGTTTGGGAATTAAGGGGCAACGGAGGAGGAGTTTCTCCCGTTGCGGTGTTGAAGTTATGATCATCAATCCAAACTCTCCAACCAACTGGCTGGTGTGTCGGAACGAGGTCCAAAACCTTGTTAGGCATGTCCGACACACCAGGCGAGCAAAAAGTGGGTCTCATACCCAAGGTATCTTCTAAGGAACTTCTAATACCCTCATTAGCTATGTAGTTGTTTGATGTTCCATCATTTCCAAGATGATCAGGAACAATGGTGAGAGGCACACTCTCATCAGGTTGTTTGAAATTGAGGGTACTAGGGAGACCTTGCTCCACCAGAGGTGAGTCCTTAAGAGATGCAACATGAAGATCATGTGGTTCAAGGGCCACGGGACAAGAAGATAGGGCACAATCTTGTGCCGACTCATAATGAAATTGGTCCATATAAATCGAATCCTCATGTTGACACGAAAAGTTACTTTCCTCACTTAATTGTTGCGACATTTGACTCAATTGTAATATCATATTGTCTACGGATTGTTGAGTAGTTGTCATGAACGTATGGAAAGCTTGTTCCAAGGTATCAGGTATGTGGTCAGCTATGAGGTTCGAGTCAGAATTCGGGACATTTTTAGGTTGGGTGTTGGTAGACTGAGGATAAGTCCAATGATTTGAAGTGGGTTGTTGGTAGAGTTCTGGGTATTCGGGAGAAGGATATTGGGGCGAAAATGACGTATAAGAATTTGGATATGAATTGTTTCCCCACGAATCCATCACTCTTGGGTTATATGCGGAAGTGTAACGGTCATATCAAGCATTCTGGGAAAAGGTATGCTCATACTCAGGCTCTGGGGGAACATAAGGACATTCCCTGTTAACATGACCACTCAACCCGCAACAGTCGCACGATACGGCTACTGGAGTCACCGGTGCACTCATGTTGTCAGCCCAACGCATGAAGGAGGCAAAAGTTTGTTGTGATGTGTCAGTTCGTTGACCAGCATATGATCCAACATAACTAGATTGTGGTCTAGCAGTCGGTGCTTCTCTCATGTTACCCCAATATGAAGATTGCTCAGTCATACAATTAGGATTGTCCCAATCATATTGGGTGTTAGTCTGAGCCACCCCAGCCTGCATGGCTTTAGAATACCAGGAAGCATTGTCCTGGTCCCAACAATGATATGGATGGTTGCTCATGTAACCATCCATCAAAACACTCTTGAGTCAAGTACTCTTACCCTTAGGAGGCTAAGCAAGCACAAGTTCTCGACTCGACCCTAAAATGCTAATAGAGAATGTAAAGGGGAGGAGACTAGAACGTATAAGTAGGTGAGAAGAAGATGACTCAGAAGAGAAGGGAAACTTAACTCTAAAGGTAGAAAAGAAGGTCGGTCAGAGGTTTCCCAAACAAGCGCGGTTCAAACAATCCTAGACCTAATGTCACTTAGATCTAGACGACTCCTAACTGGTTGAGTCGAATTGATTTGCTTGATTCACCTCCCTCACTAATCAAACCAACTTGGCCAGGCCGTGTATAGCTAGTGGGGGCGTTTCGGACAGAGTCGGTGCCAATTAGACAACCACTTCGCTTGGAAGACTTACGTCAACACAAAAACACTTTCTAGACACCAAATTAAATTCAATCGGCTTCAGGTCATAGCAAGTCAAAACAATTCTTCTCCTTAAATGAGTCTGAGTCCTTAGGGGTCAATGTCTAATTGATTTTAATTTAAGGCTTGGGTGACACTTTGGGATTGTGATTTGTGGGCCACGGAAGGGTGATGAAATCCCCACCGTATCTTTTCCTACGGAGTTGCCCTTAAGGTAGTTTAACTTAAATCTAGCAAAGATAGTCAAACAATGGTCTTTAGAGGGGGGCAATTGCAAGGTTGTATGCAAACTAAATTATATGCTTAAATGCAATCGTTAAACCGTGATACGTACCTTGCCTCCAGCACTCTTCAACAGAAATTGATTTGCAAGAATTTAGCAAGAATAATGCAAACAAAACATTATATGATGCATGCACTAAGTTCTTCTAGTTTTGCCAATTTTTAGGTCAGAGTTGAATTATTGCAATTTATGGAATTTTGCCCTACACATGCAGTTCTACGAAAAGGAAATTTTCTGAAAATAGAAATTACGAGGAAAAAGGCAACAAAAGTTACCTACGCAATGCTCAGTTGGGTTCACCGCCCGCTCTCGAAATTTCAGTAGCTTCACGCGTCTACCCAGAGATGAGTCGCGTCCCAGAAAAATTTGAAGCCCAGATGCTTCAGGTGTGCGGCGATTCCGCCGCAGGTTGCTCTTGGTATGCGGCGATTTCGCCGCTCGTTAAGCTCAGAAGGTGCCCGGATTTCGCCGTGCACTCTGTTGTCTCCTGAAACACAAATCCAAATATTTAGATCGCGCACAAGATAAACAGGATAAAATCGAAATCAACAAAAACAAAATCTGCGTCGCCTCCCCGGCAACGGCGCCAAAAACTTGATGAGAATTAAATTTATACCGCAAGTGCACGGCGTCAATGGAGACATCGCAAATACGGGTCGAACACAAGGAGGGAGAGATTTTGTTATTAGTGTGATTTCGATTGGGGGAAAGAATGAGAGAAGAAATAATTGGGTTTTGAGATTTTTGGATTTTAATTATCTAAAGCAAGAAACAAAAACAATTAAAACTAAAACAAGAACAAAGAGGTGAATTCCGTCGGGTGGAAGTTTAGATTTAAGGTTTAGATTAGAGAATTCAGAAACTTATAATAAATCATATTAGTTATGAAGCATTACATGATAAATGATTTAACATAAACTCAAGTAATCAAAATAGACTAATACGAACTTAAAATAATAACATTTACTCGTCTTCTCTTCACCCTAAATTCGTCACCTCCACCCTTTGGAAGGAGTTAGAAACTCATAGAGGGAGGAAGAAGGGGTCCTTGAGACATTACAAAAGAAAACTAAAAGTAAGAAATAAAAGACAGAATTTTATTAATGAAAAGAAGAATACAAAACTAAGATTAAGAATAAAAACTAACACCAAAGACTAAGGACCCTTCAAACATCGTTCTCGGGTCTATTTATAGTTGCTACAAGGGATCTAGGTATAATATTGGAAAGTACACGTGTCCAGACACGACTGGACGAAATTGGAGCACACGGATCGATGCTTGGGCGGCGGAAATGCCGCATATTTTATGTGTGGTGCGGCGGAAACGCCGCACAATCTGGCCTTTTTTCCGGATTTTGGTTGAATGTTTATGGTATGATTTGATCCTTCTTTGCGCGTCTGGATTGATTCTTTCCATTCTTTTGAACTCCGGATTTATTCCTTCACATATTTGGAGATATACATTGATTTTTCTATATATTTTCTCCAAGAGAATAAAAGCTACTCGTGATTTGCAATTAGGACCTTGACTTTTTGCAGTTAAGTCCCCGGTTACTTTTGTGCTTAAGTCCTTGTTTTTTTTGCAATTAGGACTTAAATGCTTTTATGCTTGGATACATTTCCATTCGGAACCCGATAATCTTGAACTTGGTCTTTATGATAGAAATGAGTCTTTTGCATGCGTTTATGCTCGGGATGTGGGTAAATTGCATTCAGGTCCCTGTATTCTGTAAATAAGACTAAACACATACCTTAGTAGCATTTATTGATGTAAAAGTAATCTAAATGAAAGACATATGATGCAATGTATGCAATGCATCATTGGTACAGACGGGGGTTAGCCTCAGGCTGGCTAGGAAAAAACCCTCTCTCTCTTTCATGTACAGACTGAGCCAATTGGCCCATCTGAAGCTCTAGAGATTTGATGGTCTGCTGATTTGAGAACTTGACTCGTAGTTGACATAAAAAAATTCATTGAGTTTTCAAGTCCACGAGTCAAGGCCTCAAGCGAATTGAATCGGGTTTCCATATTATTGGAATTCGGGAAACCCGATTGATTGGTGGTTTGCGCTTCGGGTGGCTGATAGGAATGTGCATGCATGGGAGGTTGGTGTGATTGGTAATGTGGTCTAGAAGAGTTTGAAGGACCACCCGGGGCATTAGTTTGGTTCCATGAAAAATTGGGGTGGTTCCTCCATCCAGGATTATAAGATAATGAGTATGGATCATTCCTGGCTCTATCATAGATGGCGTTGACACGCTCCATCTCAGGAGGAATGGACTCACACTTGCTTTCTACATGACCTATCCTACCACATGAATGACAGGGACCTGTACCAGATGTGGACATGTAAGGTGCACTTTGTTGGTTTGGGAGCTCAATCGAATCCATACGGCGCATTAAGGCCGTCATGCGCGCCACGGTGGCCGTAATGGTATCGACAACAAATGCGGCACCCGATCTAGTCGAGTTTGCATTCGCGATCCTCGCTCCTATGCTAGATGATGCAGGTGGTTCCCTCACACTCTCTCATTGCATGGTTTTCTCAGCAAGGTCTTCTAGGAAAGCCCATGCCTCCCTGTCATCCTTTCCCAAGAACTCTCCTTGACACATGGACTCAAGGAGCGTTCTTGACGGGATGTGAAGACCTTCGTAAACAATCTGACAAAGGCGCCACAACTCGATGCCATGGTGAGGGCATGAGGATAGTAGCTCCTTGAACCTCTCTAAGTATGCATGGAATGGTTCGGTCTCATGTTGATAGAACGAACTGATTTCGTTCCTCAATTTTTGAGTCCGATGATTTGGGAAGTACTTCTTGAGGAATGCAGATTGAAACTCATCCCAAGTCCTAAAGGCATTCGCCTGGTTGCTGTACAACCACTTCTTGGCGTCATCCTTCAGCGCAAAGGGACAAGCCTATGTTGGATGGAGTCTGTACTAAGTTGTTGCAGCTTGAACATAGCACAGACCTCCTCAAATTCCCTGAGAAAGATATAGGGGTCACCTTTCCCAGTGAAGTGAGGGAGCATGGAAATAAACTGAGGCTTAACATCAAAATAGTTCCCATTAGCCTCTGGTAATACGATTCATGAGGGTAGAGTTGTATGGCTCGGGTAGCATCGATCGCGTAGAGGTATGTGACCGACAACTGGAAGCACTGGTGGAGCAGGTGGGTCCAGCAACTGCTCCTCCTCACGGAAATTAGCAGCCATTGAACCCGGACAGCGTGCGACACGAGAGGAGGAAGGTGTCGAGAAATCGATGACCAAAGCCGGATTGACAACGCTCCTCGTCAAACGACCCCTCTCGTCTCGTGTCCACGAAAGCATACACAAAGGTGCACGCACACAAACCAAAACCTTTCTTTTTTTTCTTTTTCAAAGAATGTGCGTAGAGGAGAAGACGGGGGAGCACAGGAGAGAAAGAATGACTCAGGAGAGAAGGAAAGAAGTCCATATGCTACGACGGATGGGTATAGGTAGAAGCACACAAGCAAACAAGGCTCAAGCAATCCGAAGGTCGCTATAGGTCCTTACAGCTAGACAACGCCTAACTGCGAGGTCACACGGCCTCAACACGCCTCACCTCCCTACGACGATGACCACAAAGCCCAGCAAGGGAGCCAAGATCCGGGGATCTCGTCTCTCCTACTATCGACAAAGTGGGTAACGCCGATCAGGTCATGACGGTCGGGACCGGAACACTCTCCTAATGCGTCCAAATTCCTTAAGGCCAATGTCTACTTGATTTTAAAATTAGGCTCTTGATTAGTGTGGTTTTTGGGGCGAAGGAAAGGGTGATGAAATCCCCACCTTATCTTTTATGGGACAGCCCCTCCTTAGTAGCATTTTGGAGTCCTAATCTCGCAATCAACTCTCCAAACAAACGCTCAACTCACACTTGTTTCAATGCACTTCCTATTAACTAATGCATGTTCATACGAAATGTATGAATGAGAGTAGAAGGTGCGTACCTCACGCCAGCTCTCAGCAACAGAAAATAAAGCTAAGAAAAAAGACAATCTAAATGCCTAAGTCACATACATGATGCATGACCTAAACAAAAAAATACCTAATCCTTTGCTTTGAGTTTTAGGGTCCAAGTTGCTTAAAGGAGGTTTGATTATGGATCTGGGAACAAACTATAAGTCAAAACATGCCAAGTCAAGTCCCAGATCACTACATCAATTATGTAAACACGCCACAGAAATAAGAGAGTAAAATGAGCTCACCAGACCGCTGATCGTTGGGAAAGACTGACCGCTGATCCTAAATCAAGCAAAACATTGTTCATTCTAGTGTCCCCTATCGTACACTGAATAGTAGGACACCCAGGGTCCTTGTATTTTGTGTAGGTGGGATTGGACAAAAGTGAGATGATATTTGCAGCCAAGAATGCTTTCTTAGGAACATTGGTCTTCCTCTTGGTTGTGCAGAGATCCTTCAACACTTTGGCATATTGAGGTATTTGTTGGATGACATCCAACAAGGGGATGTTAACCTTGACTTGCTTAAACACCTCTAATTTCTTGTCCATGTTGTCACTCTGCTTTTTGGTTAACCTACTTGGATAGGGAGCTTTTGGCAGGTAGGTTTTCTGCGGTGCCTGAGAAGGAAGCCTTGGTGTATTACCCTCACCCTCAGCTTCTTCTTCACCACCATTCCCACTCAGGGGCTGCATAGATGGTGGTTGTTGTGACAAGGAAATGTGATTGTCAACCTGTTTTCCATTCCTTAAGGTTACAATGGAATTGACATTGTGAACAGGTTCCTCCACATGGTTCACTTGCCTCCCCCGAGGTACCACATTCTCATTTTGCATGTGTTGTTGCTGGTACATGTGGGGGTTAGCCTCAGGTTGGCTAGGCAGAGACCCTCTCTCTCTTTCATGTACAGACTGAGCCAATTGGCCCAATCTGAAGCTCTAGAGATTTGATGGTCTGCTGATTTGAAGTGAGAACTTGACTCGTAGTTGACATAAAAAAATTCATTGAGTTTTCAAGTCCACGAGTCAAGGTCTCAAGCGAATTGAATCGAGTTTCCATATTATTGGAATTTGGGAAACCCGATTGATTGGTGGTTTGCGCTTGGGGTGGCTGATAGGAATGTGCATGCATGGGAGGTTGGTGTGATTGGTAATGTGGTCTAAAGGAGTTTGAAGGACCACCCGGGGCATTAGTTTGGTTCCATGAAAAATTGGGGTGGTTCCTCCATCCAGGATTATAAGATGATGAGTATGAGTCATTCCTGACTCTATCATAGATGGCGTTGACACGCTCCATCTCAGGAGGAATGGACTCACACTTGCTTTCTACATGACCTATGCTACCACGTGAATGACAGGGAACTGGACCAGATGTGGACATGTGAGGTGCACCTTGTTGGTTTTGCAGCTCAATCGAATCCATACAGCGCATTAAGGCCGCCATGCGAGCCTCGGTGGCCGTAATGGTATCGATAGCAAATGCGGCACCCGATCTAGTCGAGTTTGCATTCGCGATCCTCGCTCCTATGCTAGATGATGCAGGTGGTTCCCTCACACTCTCCCATTACATGGTTTTCTCAGCAAGGTCTTCTAGGAAAGCCCACGCCTCCCTTTCATCCTTTCCCAAGAACTCTCCTTGACACATGGATTCAAGGAGCGTTCTTGACGGGATGTGAAGACCTTCGTAAACAATCTGACAAAGGCGCCACAACTCGATGTCATGGTGAGGGCATGAGGATAGTAGCTCCTTGAACCTCTCTAAGTATGCATGGAATGGTTTGGTCTCATGTTGATAGAACGAATTGATTTTGTTCCTCAATTTTGAGTCTGATGATTTGGGAAGTACTTCTTGAGGAATGCAGATTGAAACTCGTCCCAAGTCTTAAAGGCATTCGCCTGGTTGCTGTACAACCACTTCTTGGCATCATCCTTTAGTGCAAAAGGAACGAGCCTAAGATGGATGGAGTCTGTGCTAAGTTGTTGTAGCTTGAACATAGCACAGACCTCCTCAAATTCCCTAAGAAAGATATAGGGGTCATCCTTCCCAGTGAAGCGAGGGAGCATGGAAATAAACTAAGGCTTAACCTCAAAATGGTTCCCATTAGCCTCTGGTAATACGATGCATGAGGTTAGAGTCGTACGGCTCGGGTAGCATCGATCACGTAGAGGTATGGGAACGACAACTGGAAGCACTGGTGGAGCAAGTGGGTCCAGCAACTGCTCCTCCTCACGAAAATTAGCAGCCATTGAACCCGGACTGCGTGCGACACGAGAGGAGGAAGGTGTCGAGAAATCGATGACCGAAGCCAGATTGACAACGCTCCTCGTCAAACAACCCCTCTCGTCTCGTTTCCACGAAAGCACACACAAAGGTGCACGCACACAAACCAAAACTTTTTTTTTCTTTTTTTTCAAAGAATGTGCGTAGAGGAGAAGACGGGGGAGCACAGGAGAGAAAGAATGACTCGGGAGAGAAGGGAAGAAGTCCATATGCTACGACGGATGGGTACAGGTAGAAGCACACAAGCAAACAAGGCTCAAGCAATCCTAAGGTCGTTATAGGTCCTTACAGCTAGACGACGCCTAACTGCGAGGTCACACGGCCTCAACACACCTCACCTCCCTACGACGAGGACCACAAAGCCCAGCAAGTGAGCCAAGATCCAGGGATCTCGTCTCTCCTACTATCGACAAAGTGGGTCAGATCACTCTCCTAATGCGTCCGAATTCCTTAAGGCCAATGTCTACTTGATGTTAAAATTAGGCTTTTTATTAGTGTGGTTTTTGGGGCGAAGGAAAGGGTAATGAAATCCCCCACCTTATCTTTTATGGGACAACCCCTCCTTAGTAGCGTTTTGGAGTCCTAATCTGGCAATCAACTCTCCAAACAAACGCTCAACTCACACTTGTTTCAATGCACTTCCTACTAACTAATGCATGTTCATACGAAATGTATGAATGAGACTAGATGGTGCGTACCTCACGCCAGCTCTCAGCAACAGAAAATAAAGCTAAGATAAAAGACAAAAAATGCCTAGGTCACATACATGATGCATGACCTAAACAACAAGAATGCGTAATCTTTTTCTTTGAGTTTTAGGGTCCAAGTTGCTTAAAGGAGGTTTAATTATGGATCTGGGAACAAACTATAAGTCAAAACATGCCAAATCAAGTCCCAGATCACTACATCAATTATCTCAAGATTTGGGGTTGTGAGGCCTACGTCAAGAGATTGATGTCGACCAAACTTCAACCAAAAGCGGATAAGTGCTTCTTCATAGGTTATCCTCGTGAGACAAGAGGATACTACTTTTGGCATATATCCTCCGATCGAGTGATTGTAGAGAGCGATGTCGTATTTCTAGAAAAAGAATTTCTAGAAAGAATAAAAAGTAGTGGGATTAGAGTTGTGCTTGAGGAGACTCAAGATACTCTACAAGATCATGATATGAATGATGATATTCAAGATTATGAAGACCCAACCGAGGTTCCTTTGGTTAGTGGGAGAGTGAGTGAGAGACCCTCGCAAGAACTTATGAGAGAAACTCAATCTTCCCCACCTAGTGTACCTTCGAGAATCGAACACGAACTAATTCTGCAAGAAATTGTGGAAGAAGTTCGAGAAGTGCACGAAAAACCAAAAGAACTTAGAAGGTCAACGAGGGAAAGGAAGAAACCCGATATGTATTTGGGACTTTATGAGATCATGGTATTAGATACTGATGATCCCTTGACCTTTCAAGAAGCAATGGAAAGAGACGACTCCAAACTATGGCTCAAGGCCATGGAATCCGAAATAGAATCCATGTATGATAATCAAGTTTGGAACTTGGTAGACCTTCCTCAAAGGAAAATTGTCATTCAAAATAAATGGGTTTTTAAGAGGAAGATGGACATGGATGGGAACTCGACAACCTACAAAGAGAGGCTTGTAGCAAAAGGTTTTACTCAAGTTCAAGGAATTGACTATGATGAAACTTTTTCACCGGTTGCCATGTTCAAGTCTATTCGGATTATGCTCGCTATTGCCGCATTTCATGATTATGAGATATGGCAAATGGATGTCAAAACGACGTTTCTTATTGGGAACTTGGAGGAGGATGTGTACATGGTACAACCTTAAGGTTTTGAAGATCCAAAGAATAACAAGAAAGTATGCAAGCTTCAAAGATCCATTTATGGATTGAAGCAAGCATCAAGGAGTTGGAAGAAACGGATTGACGAAGAGGTCAAAAAGATTCACTTCGTCCAAAGTAAGGAAGAGCCTTGTATATACAAGAAGGTTAGTGGGAGCCACATAGTGTTCTTGATCTTATATGTCTATGACATACTCTTTATGGGAAATCATATACCTTTGCTTGAGCAAACGAGATGTTCATTGAAATCTGCATTTTCGATGAAAGATATGGGTGAGGCTCAATACATCTTGGAAATCAAGATATATAGAGATAGATCTCGTAGACTCATTGTCCTAAGTCAACGTACGTACATTGACAAGCTCTTGGAAAGGTTCAGCATAAGCAACTCCAAAAAGGGCAATGTGCCAATGAGTATGGGTGTGCAACTCAAGAAGTCTCAACGTGCTGAATCACGTTTTTTAGGGTGCTTATGTGGAAATTAGAGATTAATTTTAGGAGAGAATAAACAAGCGATCATGGCTAAAGAATAGCTCTTGATGAGTATATTTTGGGAGCCTATAAAAGGGCACCTCCTCCTACTTGTTTAATATTAATGAAAAAATTATTTCTCTCATTAATGTCTCCTCTAATAACCACGAAATTCTCTTAGTAATTTTGAGTTCAGGAGATAGAAATCTCAGGAGCTCAAAGAGGGGTTATTAGCTAGATTTTAAACCTTATTAGAGATTGATTGGCTAACTCCTTTCTCTCTAATCTTGTTTAGAGTTTGGTGAACACTCAGAGGCAAATCCGTGGACGATTCAATGGGCAATGCGACTCCGGATTTTCAAAAAGGTTTTAGAGAACCTTTAGGTATGATTCTACCTTTGTGGTTTATTTTAATAAATGTAGTGTTGCATGATATTAGAATAAAACACAAAGTTATGTACATAAAATTATTGAAAGTATGAAATCGATCTTGTATGTTGTATTAAAAAAAATTAAAATATATACATACATAGGGACACGAAATCCTACACGAACTGCTGTAAGGTTTCATTATTAGTCTTAATTTTGTGCCCCTTTCATTCATTTGTTTGTGTGTTAGCCACTAAATGTTTCTTGAAATGTATAGGAGTCGGAGAGGAAACAATGTTCTTTTTCCCCAGTGGATAGATGGTAATGAGGCTTCTATGGTTGGTGTTAGGACGCATGTGGAGAGATTCCATGACATGATGTTGGAGATGTATGTTGCGATGGACAGGAAGGTGGAGGAGTTGAAAGATTCCCTGAATCTTCTTCTGTTAGAGATGAGGGCCGTAGTTCATGAGCAAATGGACTTTGTGGCTGAGTGCAAGGTTTTCCTGAACAAAGTGGATAAGGAAACATTTGTGCATTTGTGGTGATCAAGGTCATTCTGAAGTGGCTGATCTAGGTGATTAGGGCTCAGGTGTTGTTTTGGGGTTATTGTATGATCGCTATAACCCTAATTATCTAATCAATTTACACTTAATCCCTACTCAATTAAAAAGATATGCAGCGGAAATAATAAACAATTCAAGTAGGGAAGAAAACATGCAAACCACAAGGACACGAGAATTTTATAGAGGTTCGGCAACCCGCCTACGTCCTCTCTTGCAAGCTTCGCTCGACACTTCAAGCTCCGCTCACGTCTTCACTATCCACTCCCCGTTCCGGGCCGGGAGACAACACCTTTACAATATTCAAGCTAGCGAGCAACTCTCACCTACATTGGAATCCTCTTCTCACAATCCGAGAAGGATGCTTTGGGCTTTTACCATAGTCTTTACTCTTTTGAACAACAAAGAACTTGAGTGGAACAACACTCCCTAGCTTGAGCCCACTTTGAGTGTGATGTTAAATGATCAAAGATGTTGAATTTAGGCTATTGAGTGTAGGATTAGGTGTTTTAGGAGTTGGAGATTTCTCTCTAATGTATGAGACAATTTGAAGTGTGAGAGGTTTCTAAACAAAGTGTTTGGACCTTTATTTATAAGCTCCTAAAGCTTTCTAGTTGTTGGGGATGAATTGATTGATTGGTGTGAAGAACACATAAACAAAAATCAAGATTCAGCAATTATGTCCCTCAACGGTCGACCGGATTGGGTAGAACGGTCGACCATTTCTTTAAGAATAAAGAAACGTTCGAACCAAAAGCGCATCGGTTGAACCAAATTGATTTTTCACTTAAGTGAACGGTCGACCGAAACCAGGGTTTTGACAAGGCTACTGAAAATATCGACGACCACAAAAGGAAGGTCCGATCAACCGAAATTATCAGGCACTTGGGGTGTTTTGAAACATCATGATTTGGTCGACTGTTACTAGGTCCACGATCGACCGGTGGCAAAAAATATTTTGGGGGTAGGATGAAAAATACGAATACGACAAGGTTAACGGTCGTCCAGAAAATACGGTGATAAGTCGACCAGAAGGTCAAAAACGATCGACCGAACCAAGGCTAAAAGTACACAGGACGAATCGGTCAACCGGACAACTGTCGGTCGACCGTCTGGGCGCAGACAAATCTATAAGTTTGGTTTTCCTATGGAATTGGGTTACCTATTCGAGTAGGATTGATATGAAAAAATTTATGTGACTTCTTTAGGTTCCTTAGAGTCTATGTGAATGGATTTTAACTCTTGTATGCTCAAGATTACATAGATTCCTAAGACTCAAATAAAAGATAAAATTACATGTCTTCAATAGGCTTGATTACATGTCTGACTTGATTCCATTCTTCCTTGAGTCTTGATCACATGTAGATGTTAACACAATACAATATATATTCTTTACATAATGTGTGTTACACTACATTTGATTGTGATTAAGATTATGTTGATTAAATAATCAAAAGAATGATTAAGGCTAAAAAGCCAGCAATTATGTTTTTTTTTTGGCATGAATTGTTGTTTTGATGTAGCATATTTTTTCGGGTTAGATTTTGAAGGAACATGTATTGAAGTTGCTTTAGTTGAAGTTGTGTTTTAGTTGATGTAGTTGAGACCTTTATTAAAGTGTTTAATGTAATTGTTTGTTGAATGGTCAACCAAATGCTTCATTTAAACCAATCCAACTATCTTTTTTCAGATTACCATTATATAAACGGTCGTCGAACCTGCCTCGAAATCTGCCCGATTTTAAAGCAATCATTGCTTCTCATTCGTCTATATCTCACCAACTCCCAAACGGCTAGTAGAATTTGAAGACTTATAAATAGGGTCTCATATCTTAGCTTTAGAACTCCTAAAAACTCCCTATTAATCCCATACTCAAAAATAAATCATCTACATCTTCAAGCTCTCATTATTCTACACTCAAGCCTAACTTCACCACTTTCTTATCACTTCCACATCTATATCCAAGTGTGGTCATGTTAGAGTGTTTAGATTGTGATTCAACTTCCACATTCAAGAATCACCAAGTTGTAAAGTTTCAAAGAAGCTCCTTCTCGGGTTGTGAGATGAGACACGAGTGAGACGAGGATTGTTCGCGAGGCTCAGTGTTGTAAACGATGTTGATCTCAACCCCGAACAGAGATCGGTTAGTGGAACCGTAAGCGAGGCTCAGATGATCGAGTGAGGTAAGGAGGACTAGGACGGGTGCAATGCTGAAACTCTCTAACTCCCGCGTCATTGATTTTGTGGTTTGCATTGTCCTCTCTTAATCATTTACTTAACGTTTTAATTCCGCATTTATCTAGTGATTAAAGTGTCATAGATCCTTACATGAATGAGGTTTGGTAGCTTGTTTGGACGTTTGGATGGCTAGATGACTTGTTTGTTTGTTTGTTGGTTGGTTGGTTGTTGCAAGGTTTAATCCAGAAGATTCATCTCAAAGTCATAAAATATATTTGTTTTAGTTGCTACACAATTACAAAGACAATAGCTGTAACATTACAAAGCATGATAAGTGAATGCGACATGCTCAAGTAATTTTTTTGTCAACATATTTCACGTAAAACTATATTTAAGAGTTTATTAAGAATACATAGCAAAAATTACAAAAATATTGCTAATTTTCTTTTTAAATAATAGATTTTTTAAGTTTAAGATGACAAAATGTTATAAAACTAAAGTTTAGGAGTGCAAAATGTTACCAAAAATTAATTTAGGAGGACAAACTGTAATTAACCCAAAAAAGAAATTGAAGTACCCATATGCAATGGGTACTTCATTTCAATTAGGCTTAATTACGGTTTGACCCCATGAACTATGCATTGATATTACTTTGCACTCCTGAACTTTCAAAAGTAATAGTTAGCCCCCCTGAACTTTTATTTTATAACATTTTGTCCACATGAACTTTAAAAATTCATTATTTAAGCACACATTCATTATTTTTTTGAATTTTTTTTGTTGCATCCCTAGTACACTCCTAAACTTATATTAACGTGAAAGTTTGGATCGAAACGGATGTCGGATTTGGTTGGAATTTGGGTCAGATTTAGTATCAATCAGACCCAAATTCCAACCAAATCTGACATCTATTTTGATTCAAACTTTCACGTAAATATAGGTTTAGGAGTGTACTAGGGATGCAACAAAAAAATTGCAAAAACAACAACAAATATGTACTTAAATAATGAATTTTTAAAATTTAGGAGGACAAAGTGTTACAAAACAAAAGTTCATGGTGAATAATTGTTACTTTTGAAAGTTCAGGAATGCAAAGTGATATCAATGCATAGTTTAAGAGGTAAATTGTAATTAACTCTTCCAATTATCTATAGATACCCTCGTACCCATGTGATCTTCATTCCATCCCTGCTCCCATTATCCATAGAGAAGAACTGCATCCTTTCGAGTGTCATCTAGAGGTTTGAGTGCTGGAATGGTCCAAACGCCCAGCATACGGGAACACAATGCGGAATGTCCTCGATTTCCTTTTCTATTGACGTAGCCGTTGCAACCAACACCATGTCCATTAATGGGTAACAAACTTGTGTCCACGCCTTTAGCATGAGGAAACCACTAAAATATTGCCCATTTGCCTACGGCAGCTCCATGCAAAAAATGCAACAACGATTGCAATAAAAGAATGTCATTTGTTGGCTACAAGTTACGTGCTGTTTGAATGTTAAGAATCTGATATGGTACAAAGTCATTATTTTCTTGTTTTCTTCGTGCTTTACGGGATCAACTTGTCCAAAGGAAAGGCACCAAACAGCAAATTTTCTCAATCATACATGTGTGAAAGAATATTTTACTACATTCCATATATGTGCTCTTAAATTTAGCCCGGAATGTTAGAGAATAGTTCTACGTTGACAATTTTAAGAACATTTTTTTGAGTTATAAGATGTTATATAGGTCTCTCCACTCATAACTTATTTGTTTTCGGTTAGATAATCATGCTTTATATTTTTATTAGAGCCAAAAATACTGAATAACTTCGTCAACACATGTACTTAAGTTGTTCACGTGTATACACTGGCACGAAATAATCTGGATCACAAATGTGAAAGATGTTTGAGAATAATACTACGTTACAGAATTTAGAGACATTCACCTAAGTTATAAGATGTTAGTCTCCTCCGTTTATTTCAATTAGTTTTAAGTTTGATACCCACACCAAAATATGTAGACGACTTTCTACATGTTGAACTTCAATTAAATTCACCTATTTAGTTCAAATACACAGCAGTGCTGACATTGACGTTCTTTCACTTATTACTGTAATGGTGTGAGGTGTTACCATTTGTTTGGATTCCTTATCCCACTAATGGAAAAAATGTCATATACGTCGAATATACATGGGTATATACGATGAATTTTCGCGGTCCAAGTACCCGACGTATATTTCACTGACGCCTATGCCATGGTGTACAAACGTCAGTTATACATGACTGACGTCTATACAATGTATAGTGTATAGATATCATCTATATACGACCGACGTCTATTATACATTTAATTAACCCAAAAAATACATTACCTACTATAACAGACACTCAACTTCTACAATAATCAAGCCCAAGTTGCCCAACTTCCCTAAGTGCCAATATTTTGACCAATAACCACGTACATAAAGCTCAAGATGTCCAAGTCTCCCAAGTCGATCTCATTTAGCAGTAGTGGAGTACTGATGTGGGACTAAACGATTATGACCTATAGACGTCGGCTATACAGGGTGATCGACGTCTATAGGGCATAATGTATGTATCGACGTCGGTCACCCTCTATAGCCGATGTTTATACCTTAAATAATAATAATAATAATAATAATAATAATAAATTATCACCTATAAACGTCGGCTACCCTATAAAATCGACGTCTATACATGGGTAAATAATAATAAAAATATTGCAACTATCTTAAGTGCCCCAAGTGCCTATCTTTTCACCATTATATATATATATATATATATATATATATATATATATCACGTTTGTCTATTGTAGTATGGTGTGGTACTCAACTCCCATTTAGAAGTAAATGAGTGGTGGAGTACATCAACTCCACCAACTAAAAACATTTATCTAGTGTGGGACTAAACTTCAACACATATGTGTTTAAATCAATCCAAATAATTTACATTACTTTCTACAAAGTACAAAATTGCATAATTGCCTCACAACAATTTTAACTCATCCCAAAACTAAAGAAAACAATAAATCCACATAAATTCTTATACGAAATAAATCGCAAAAAATAAACAAAAACAATTTTTCTTATTTCAAGAGGTATAAACGTCGATTATACTTTATAACCGACGTCTATACAAACCTATAGACGTCGGATGTTTGGATATCTGATGTCTATTTTGCGACGTCTTTTGTGCATTCTGCACTAGTGTCCGTAACAATTCTATATCTTTAATATCTCATATAATTCAATTACCGATAGGTAATGAGGACAAACTTAGAAACAAAAAATTCAAGTCCAAGATCGTTCCAATGAATTAAATCGTCAACACCGGTTAAGATAATCCTTCTCTAACCATATTATTAATGTGGAATGTAAATGGAGTCGTGAACATTATCCATATCGTTCAAAATCCCTTTATAAAGGGAATCTTAGTTTTTTTGCTTAAAGTGAGTTGATAATTGAAGAAAAAAATCCACACTTTGACATCATCGTAAAAATATACTTATGTTTCCTGTGCTACCCAAAACATCCCTTGCATAAACCATTTACTTTCTTGATGGTACTCAATGAAGCTCAATAGTACTCGATGGGTTCGATAAGTTTTCAATATATACTCGATAGTATGTTCGATAGACTGATGAGTTCGATAAGTGCTCGATAAGAGACAATTTTATTTTATTTTTGCAATTATTTCTATGTTGTTTTAACTGGTGGTGATTTTTCCTGTTTTATTTTTTGCAGACGCCGAAGTTAATACTTCCAGTTAATGATCAATTTCGCGGCCGTGTGACATATATGGGCAAGCAGTAAGCATATGAATGACAAAAAAATAATAGTCGATACGTTAACCGTACAATACATCATTGTACGCAGTAATACGTTAATAGTCAAACCTGATACGACAAAAAAATGTCAAAAAGTTGAATTAAAATTAAAATTCATAAGCTATTGAGCTCTATAGAGTTTCTCTCGAACTCATATCGAGTACAATAATCAAGTTCAATCGAAATGCGTCTTCAACCACAAGAAATAGTTATTCATCGATCTCTATCGAGCATACTATCGAGTTAATATCGAGAACTTATCGAATTTATCGAGTATCATCGAGAAATAGAATAGTTTATGCAGGAGGTATTTTGGGTAGCATAAGAAACATAAATATATTTTACGATGATGTCAAAGTGTGAACTTTTTTTTCAATTATCGTGTCATTTTGAGTATAAAGACTCAAATTTCTTTTTACAAATATGATAAAGAAAAAATTGCAGTGATTTCAAAAATATCTTCAATAACTTTTAAGATCAAAACTACGATCTTGTTAAAGATATTGGTTGATGTATTTTTTTTTTTTTTGGAATTGTACCCTAATGTTGGATATTATTTAGAGTGTAACACAACATGTTTCAGGTAAATGATGTTCCTAGTTTCCTTTGACGGAGAACCATAACAATAGTATAGTGCAAAAGAAGATGATTTAATTTACACTACATCACTGTCAAGGAGGATCCTACAACTTTTTGGAAGTTCTACTTTCAAGTTTCAAGATAGAAATTTTTTATCAAGAAATTACAAATCTCGAGATTTAGGACCAACAATCTTATATTTTTTTGAAACAATTCCGGACACCGTCACTAAGAGCATTATTAACGGCGTTCACGTAGTTCCCCTGACGTCCTGGTTTCTCTATCAGCCACGTCAGCTCAAACCAACCCCCCTAAAATTTTCTTAACCACACCCAAAAATACCTCAAGCGCCCTACATTCTCTCCCCTACACGTCATTTCGGGATCAATTTTAGGCAAAACACGAACAATTATCAAAAAATTCTAAAACATATAAACAAATAAAAACTTATTTTCATAAAAAAATTAAAAAAAACGATTTTAAATTATTTTTAAAAAACATTTGAAAACAAAAACACAAAAAAAACAAAAAAATATATTTCGACCAATGGGGTGGGACGTGGCCCCCCGCCCTGGGCGCGCCCTCCCGTTAAGGGAGGGCTGCCCGGGCGCCCAGGCAAGAGCACCCGTTAGAGCATCCTTAACAGCGTCCGGGCAGTTCCCGGGCGCCCTGCTTTCTCTCTCAGCCACGTCAGCTTCTCTCTCTGCCACGTCAGCACAAACCAACCCCCCTACAAAATCCTTAATCATTACCCAGTCCACCGAGTCACGCTACAGTATTTGTTGCCACGTAATTATTTTTATTCTTCTCTCCAAAACTCTTTCAACAATCAACAAAATATATTAATAATCATTATCGTAATTATTTAATATCAACAATTCATTCGTTTTTAATTAACATTTAATTAAAAAATACGAAAATATTATTAAAATTTAGAAAACCACAAATTAATAAATTTAAAATTTAAAAGTTAGGACCTACAGTATGCGCGTGACTCACAAAAGACGAGACAATTGGATCGAGGCTTGGACTTCTCAGACATCGAGGACCTACAGTATGCGCGTGACTCACAAGAGACGAGACGATTGGATCGAGGCTTGGACTTCTCAGGCATCGAGGACCTACAGTATGCGCGTGACTCACAAACGACGAGACGATTGGATCGATGGAGGCGTACATTGACATCTGTGAACCAATGGGTCGGTTGCTTCGACCAGGCGGTGCAGAGGAAGAGAAACGGTTACAACGAGAACGATGTCATCCATGAAGCACACATCATCTACGAACAAACACACAACGCCAAATTTCAGTTCATGCATGTTTGGTTTTTGTTACGCAGGTACCCTAAATTTCAGTTCATCCAAGGACTTCCCACCGAAAACGTCGTTGCAGAAAGTCCGGAGAATTTTAGCAGCGGGAAAAGAAAACGCACCGACGACGATGGGAGTAACGCAATACCGTCAGCAGATGAAATGGTGTTCGAAACATGTCCTCGTCCTGAAGGTATTAAAAAAGCCAAAAAGAAGAAGGGGAAACAATCATTTCAGGCACAACTTGATCCTGAGATGTTAGAACTGGGGAAACAAATTGAATATAGCGCAAAAGTGAAAGAGGAAAAATATTTGCGTTACGAAGAACGGATTGAGAGGAAACACATTGAAGCTGAGGCGAATTTCCAAAGGTAACTGAACAGCAAGAAACTTGATGTCCTCTTCGCTCTAATGAAGAAGGAAAACAAGGACGAATTCGATAAAGAAACACTTGCTGAACTCAAGGAGTGGGCTAAAGCACAAGGATATCTGTAGGTGCTTATGTTTTCAATATGTCTGTGGTAATTTATTAGTATTCTGGTAGTTTAAATTCCGTATATGTAGGATGATTGTTTTTCCTTTCCTTATTTCTGTTGTATTTCGTATTCTGTATTTGTATTGTATTTTGTTTCCGAAATGTATGAGTATTGTACTACTATTTCTTAATTTCTTTATGATTTTTTTTAATTTTTTTATATCTAAGTAAATCAAAAAATTGTTAATTAATTATAAAATATTTTTTCAATTATTTTGTAATACCTAATTAATTAAATTCCATTTACCTAATTAATACATTATCCTAATTATATATAAATAATCTTTATTTTTAAAACAAAAACAAACAAAAAAATCGGACGGATGGGGGGGCACGTGGCCCCCTGCCGGGCGCCCAGGAGGGTTGCCCGGGCGAAGAGCACCCGTTAAGGGTGCTCTTAAGGGTGCTCTAAGTGAGGCAAATTGTGATTCCGAATTGTAAGTAACTTAATACCCGGTACTCTTTATAAGAGACTTTTAACCAACAGTAAGTAACGCTAACATAGAACTCACTACATTTTACTGTAATTTCTGATTTTTGACATTCAAAATGGATTTATGAGTTAGCATTTGCTTGGGTAGTATTTTTGACTGGTACATTTTCATTACAAATATATCAAGGTAAGCACAGCAAGAAAACCCAAAGACGCCACAACACCCAAATCACGTCGTACGCTCTTAAACACCAACGCTAAAATCCGAAATCCTCTGCGGTTCTAGTCCAGTACACAGACAAGACATGCACGACAAGGACATCAAATGGGTCCCACGGGGACACACAGTCACATGCACAGCCCATTCCCTCACGAATCACATGTAACACCAACAGCTATCCTAATTAGTAAGACCAAAGGACCATGAACTCTACCGCTTAGTCACATCTTTCTTTTTTATGGTTGTTTTCTTTCTCATCTAAGTCAATTTTCTCTCTCCTCAGTTTATATTTTTCTTTTTCCTATACTATTCACCTCTTAACCACAACCCATCACAATTCAATCTCCCATCCACATCATTTCGGGATCGATCTTGGAAAATTAAAACACTTTTAAAAAATCAAAACAATAAGAAAACGTATTTTCAAAAAAATTAAAACTAATTTTTACAAAATCAAAACCAAAGAAAACTTAAAAACTGTGCCATCAGTGGACGACCTGTTAGTCCACGACGGGGTCGCCCCCGTCCCGATGCGTGGACGACCCCTTATTTATGCTCTAAACCCCTAAAAAATCTCCTCAACATCTTAATCTTCTTAGCTTTTTGGAAAAAATAAAAAACATTATCTGCTGGTTGGTGTGCTTTCTTTTTAATTGCCTTCTCGTCCTTTTTTGAAAGAGTTGTTTTATTAAAATCAAAGGATATCACCGTAGATCACGGGCCAATCTTATATGTTTTCTTTTTATGGTAGGACCGTAAATGAGAACAAGACCGACTCAAACTCGTCTCGTTCGTTCTTCTCAAACTTGTGTCTCGCTCGACATTCGATCGAGCCCTAAATTCTTGTTTGACTCTTTACTTGCTCTTGAGCCGCTCAACTTGGCTAATGAGCCTGGTCAACATATTTAAAAGGTGTAAAAAAACTATTTTTACATAAAGTTATAAATCCCTCCCTAATGTGAAATTACCTTCAGTTTGTTTCAATTGTTTAAGATGAATGAGATTTCCAGCTATAATACTCAACTTTCAAATGGTAACATAATAAAAGTAATTCTTCATGTATGTATAAAAATGTATATTTGTAATGTTACATGTGGTTGACGTATAAGAATGTATGCTCGTATGCATATATACGAGCAACCGAGTAAAACGAGTGACCGAGCTAACGAGCGATAATCGAGTGAACATGGTTCGCTCAGCTAGACTCGTTTATTTTCCCGAGCAGATTTTTTGCTCGTACTCAAGACTTGTTAACAATCAAGCCGAGCTAGTGAACGAGCGAAATTGTGAGTTACGAGTGTGAGCAGAAACTGACAGGTCTATGTCATCAGTTTTTTAAGGGTTTTTTGCTCCAGTACATATCAAAAGGTTCAAAATTGGCCTAATACCCATGATTTCTCAAAAATTGTTTTGATACCTATCAAAAAGATGTAAATTGTTTTAATGCAGTTCCGTTAATGTGAGACCCACTTCTGTCTGTTGCCGTTAACGGATTCCGTTATGGCACCGTTAAATGAAATAATTAACAAATGTATTAACCCACTAATTAAGTAATTAAGAAAAATTATTGTGGTACACATCCTAACAATTAAAATTGGTATGCTACCCATCTAAAATATTATAATTGATATAATACCCATGAATTTTGAAGAAAAAAACGTTTTATTTGTTAAAAATGTGGTAAATCCAACTTGTTACATGTTCCAACAAATAAATTGATAAATTTTGTTTAATCTTTATAATTTGAAAATATCTAAATTATAATTTGAAAATATCTAAATTATAATTTGAAAATATCAAATTATAAAGATTAAACGAAATATATCATGTTATTTGTTGGAACATGCAACAAGTTGGATTTACCACATTTTAACAAATAAAAAGTATTTTTTTTCAAACTTCATGGGTATTATACCAATTATAGTCTAATATGGGTATGGGTATAATACCCATGAATTTTGGAAAAAAAATACATTTTGTTAAAAATGTGGTAAATCCAACTTGTTGCTTGTTCCAACAAATAACATGATATATTTCGTTTAATCTTTATAATTTGATATTTTTCAAATTATAAATTTGATATTTTCAAATTATAAAGATTAAATGAAATTTATCATGTTATTCGTTGGAACATGTAACAAGTTAGATTTATCACATTTTTAACAAAACATATTTTTTTCAAATTTATAATTTGAAAATATCAAATTATAAATATTAAACGAAATTTATTATGTTATTTGTTGGAACATGTAACAAGTTAGATTTATCACATTTTTAACAAATAAAAGGTATTTTTTTTCAAAATTCATGGGTATTATACCAATTATAATATTTGAGATGTGTAGCATACCAATTTTAATTGTTGGGATGGGTACCACAACAATTTTTCTTAATTACTTAATTAGTGGGTTAATACATTTGTTAATTATTTCATTTAACGGCGCCGTAACGGAATCCGTTAACGGCAACAGACAGAAGTGGACCTTATATTAACGGAACTGCATTAAAACAATTTACATCTTTTTGATAGGTATCAAAACAATTTTTGAGAAATCATGGGTATTAGGCCAATTTTGAACCTTTTGATATGTAATGATAAAAAAACCCGTTTTTTTAACAGTGCAACATCCAGAAAAGTAGGAAATTTGACATGTTATTGTTTTTTAAATCATCATATATTTTGATTAAATTTTATTATTTAACTCATGATGTTAAGATTCATTTTTCAGTTGTGACTAATTCAAATGTAAACTTTACTAGCTAAGCTAGTCTTCGTTGATTATTTGTTCATAGAAATTTACAAAGACCTTACATTCACCTCTTCAAAAGTTTCACACCAAATTGCTTCCCACCTCCTTTCGTATGGGTCCATCTTTTAGATTATATATACTATTTCAAAACAAAAAACTTTCAATTCATATATATTAAACAGAATATATATTGAATTAAACAAAATTAATCCAAAACAACATTCAAATTCTAACCAGATGACCAAGCTGGCTTAATTCAGAAGTCTACAATTCTCGAAGAGGTGTAGACAAGTAATTACAGTGTCGGAAAGGCAAACACATGTTTTTTTGTGAAATTCCATGGGTAAATAACTAAATATCCAACCACACTTTCTGTTCATGGGTCTGGCAGGACGTGATCTAAAATTGGATCCCAACTGTTGACGCCATTCCCACTGCCCTACTATACATAACACACCCCAACGGCTCGTAGCCTCACACTTTTTTGTTTGAAAAGATGTTGCCTTCTTTCTCCACTACCTTTCTTCTTTTCTTGGGTGTTTTTCTACTTCGCTCCTCCCAACTTTGTCATGCTGGAGTAGGGTTTGGGTACCGTTTGGTTTCCTTGAAGGAGGACTCGGGGGGGCTTGTTGGATACCTCCATTTGAAGCAGAGCACCTCCACTTATGGCCCTGATGTCCCTCTCTTAAGGCTCTTTGTCAAGTAAAGTTGCAACCTTCGATTCTGGCTTTCTTTCTTGTTTTTGAACTCACATGAGTTTCCTTTATTTGCTTCTTGTTTGGAAAAAAAATTGTCTTCCATGACTGTGAACATGTTCATATGTGTTACAAGAAGTGTTTGCTTGTTATTTGCTGTGTGATGTGATGTTTATTTCATGTTTTATTACACCCATTTGTTAATCATACAACAAAAGACATTGCACCCTTGTTTTTCCTCTGCTGTGCTTCCAATTTCAACCTTTTTTCTTTTATAAAAATCATCTACTCTGTTCTACTTAGAAACCCTTTGATGCTAGCATTGTTTCTTATTTGTGCTTGGTTTTGTTTTATTATCACTCGCATCAGTTCCCCCATTCTCGTCTCTCAGAAGAAAAAAAGGTTTAATATGACTGGAGAGGTTGTGTTTTGAAGTCTTCTTCCTTATTTAATGCACTAAACAACTACTTTTTGAAAAAATCTGCTCCCTCATCTATTGCACTAAAGAACTACTTTAAAAAAAACTTCTCCCTTATCTAATGCACTAAACAATTTCTTTAAAAAAAGACTGAATATATATATACACACACTTGAGTAGTTGTGTTTGTTGCGTGATGTGATGTATATTCATGTTTTCTTACACCCATTTACAAAAACACAACACCTGTGTTTCCTTCTACTCTGCATCAAACTTCACCCATTTCTCTGGAACGGGAAGTTGGCTGCAAGTTTTGTCACATGGGTTGTTCCATCTCTAAAATCATCATGAATCCATGATATTAGATATGATATAAAAAATTAACAAATCAAAATTTAATTGTACACGTGGAATGTCAGTTAAATATATATACAAACATATTTTCACAACTACTCATGTAGATTTTCCAGAATGAGTATGTCTCAAAATCCATAGGTGACCCATACCAGGGATATTAGAGCATAAATAATCATGTTTGGGCTACCCTCAGTCCCGTAATTTTTTAATATAATAAAAAATAAATTAAAAATTTTTGAAATTTAGGAATTTTTTTTTTCGAAAACTAAGTGAATCGCGGGTGTGACCCGCGATCCGTGGGGCACGGATCGCGGTTCCCACCCGCGATCCGTCCCTCCCGCAAAAAAAAAATTAATTTTTTTTTAAGTTTTCTGTTTTATTTTCTTTATTTCTGTTTTTCTTTTTTATTATAATTATTTTTAATCTTTTTTAAAATCTTTTTTTTCAAAATATGTTTTCTAATTTATATTATTTTTTAAAAATTTAAAAATTTGATTTTAATTTTTTCAAAAATCGACCTCCAAATTACGTCGATAACTGGACGTATTGAAATGTTAGGGTATTTTATACAATAAAAAAATAAAATTTCTTAACAAGAATAAGAAATTATTTACAAATGAATTTTAAACAAACACTAAAACTAATTAAAACAAAAAAATGGTAACGTTGTCGAAAATTCGTAAGGTGTACACACATTACAAACAGTTTTGGAGGTCGATACAGCAAAAATTAAAAACACAATGAATTTTTTTAAAAAAATAATAACAATTACAAAACATATTGTGAAAAGAAATATAATAAACAAACTTAATTAAAATGATTTAAAAAAATTCAAAACATAAAACATTTCAACTAAAATCCGTGACTTTATTTATTTTTTATAAAAATTAGAAAACATATTTTGAAGTAGATATATATAACATAGTTAAAATGATTTTAAAAAATTCAAAACATAAAATCAAAAACGATAAAAGAAATTAAATAAAGTAACGGATTTTAGTTGGAGTGTTTTATGTTTTGAATTTTTTTAAATCATTTTAATTAAGTTTTTTTATTATATTTCTTTTCACAATATGTTTTGTAATTGTTATTATTTTTAAAAAAAAATTCATTGTGTTTTTAATTTTATGCTGTATCGACCCCCAAAACTGTTTGTAATGTGTGTACACCTTACGAAAAAAATTTCGACAACGTTATCATTTTTTTGTTTTAATTAGTTTTAGTGTTTGTTTAAAATTCATTTGTAAATAATTTCTTATTCTTGTTAAGATTTTTTATTTTTTTATTGTATAAAATACCCTAACATTTCAATACGTCCAGTTATCGACGTGATTTCGAGGTCGATTTTTGAAAAAATTAAAAACAAATTTTTAAATTTTTAAAAAAGAATATAAATTAGAAAACATATTTTGAATTTTTTTTTTAAAAAGATTAAAAATAATTATAATAAAAAATAAAACAGAAAACTTAAAAAAAAATCACGGATCGCGGTTCAGAACCGCGATCCGTGAGATACTTTAAAAAAAAATAAAAAAAAATTTAGCGGGAGGGAAGGATCGCGGGTGGGAACCGCGATCCGTGCCCCACGGATCGCGGGTGTGACCCGATCCACCTAGTTTTTGAAAAAAAAAATTCCTATATTTTGAAATTTTTATTTATTTTTTATTATATTAAAAAATTACGGCCCTCAGTCACCCTGCGTTATGTCTTTGCTACGTCACTGCTTTATGTCTCTGCTACGTCAGTTCAACTTACTCACCAAAAAAATTCTCTTAATCATGCCCAGAAATACCTTACATTCTCTCCCTTTGAAACCATTTAGGAATCAATTATGGATAAAATTAATAAAAATATCACAAAAAAATTACAAAATAAAAAAAAAATCAGAAGAAAAAAATTAAAAAAATAATTTATATGCTTCTAAAATGATTTTTTTAACATTTTTGAGAAATAAAAAAAATAAAGAATGAGTGGGACACGTGCCCCACCCAACCGTACCCAACACTCACCCAGGGGCCCACCGCCCGACTTCGTGTTTGGGCTAGGAGGAGGACGTGGCCACCAGGGAGGACGTGACTCCGACGCTCAAGGCCACGCCCTCCCCGATAACTATGGTCTTAGCTAGTAGATAGCGGCCACTGCAGTTGCCAGCGGATGGGATCGAAAGTTTTCTTAGTTGGTGAGTTTTCTCACAAAAGTAAGAAGAATGAGACTTTATAAACGTGGATTAACTATAAAAACGTATGTAAACGTGTTCTATTTATCACATTACTTAAATACATTTAAACAAGTTGGAGCTAATTCAGTTAGATTATTAATTTTGAATTAACTAGATTGTGAGATACATGTTTAGTTTTAACTAAAAAAATATTTGATGTTTTAAAAACGCATTATGCAAGTATATTTCCATGCATGATTGGATTTTGGAAGGCCCAAGTTTTGCAACCACTGGCCGGAAGAAACCCAAATCTTGATTTGCATATTGCAATCTCCAAACTAACCTGAAAGATCCTTGTGCTGAAATTTTTGCAGACACGAGACTCCAACCCGTCTGAGAGTCCACATAACAGACGCCAAGGCCGAAAGATGGGAAATACCCTACAACCTCCTCCCTCGACCTAAACCACCAAACACCAAACCACTAACCAACCCCTTAATCACCGTCCCTCAATCCTACTCCGGCGAAGAATTAATCTTCTGTTACACCCCCGACCCCTTCGGGTTCGCTGTCCGCCGCAAGTCCAATTCCGAAACCATCTTCAACTCAACCCCGACCGCCAATTTCGGTCCTCTAGTATTCAAAGACCAATACATAGAAATCTCCACCACCCTCCCAAGGACCGCCGCGCTATACGGTCTCGGGGAGAACACCCAACCGGGTGGAATTCGGATCAGACCGAACGACCCGTACACGCTTTGGACGACCGACGTATCGGCCATCAATTTGAATACCGATCTCTACGGGTCGCACCCGTTCTACATGGACGTGAGGAACATGGAGGCCAGGGCGTGCGCGAATGGAGTGTTGCTGCTGAATAGCAATGGGATGGACGTGGTGTATAGTGGGGAGGCTTTGACTTACAAGGTGATTGGTGGTGTGCTTGATTTTCAGTTCTTTGCAGGTCCCAGTCCGTTACAGGTTGTGGAGCAATATACCGAGTTGGTTGGGAGACCCGCGCCTATGCCTTACTGGGCTCTAGGTATGTCTGGGTTTTCATGTTTTCTGTTTGTTTTGTTGGTCTTTGGTTGTGGTTTGTTGGTGTTTGAGTTTGGTTGTGTTTGGGATTATGTTGGTGCGAATGTCGTGTTTGGGCTTATTTTTGTGTTTTTTTGGTTTGGAGTAGTCAGGTTGACACATAGATACAGCCCAACTTGCTATCTTAGTACTACCTCAACTATAGGATTCAAGTTCAAACTCTGATAACCGTTAGGATCTTTTCGCATTTATTCCTTTGGTTGATAAAAATCTTTATTTTTTTAAATACTTTTTCGAAGACAAGGTTTGGTTGACTATTTATATTTTAGGTATATTAAAAAGTAGAACTCATAAGGACTTTCAAGGTGTGGAATTGACAAATTGCTGGTTGAATTAACAATATAAATACGAAAATATTTTTTATTTACGAATAAATTTTTAATTAGTAAAGCTAAAATTACACGTAACGTAATACGATAACATCGAATTTTAGACCACTCAAGCATCGAGGACCTACAGTGTGCGCGTGAATACACGGAACACAAGACGCTAAAATCGAATCTTGAACCACTCGAGCATTGAGGACCTACAGTGTGCGCGTGACTACACGGAGCACAAGACGATAACATCGAATCTTGGATCACTCGAGCATCGAGGACCTATAGTGTACGCGTGACTACACTTGAATCTATACATACCCACCCAACTTACTTCTCTACTTGACCCAAATCATACCTTACTTCTTCCACCCCCACCTTACAATGTCTTCTTCAGAAGATAACGGTTCACCGGAGTATCGTCGTTCCCCTTGTCGTCGTTCCCCAACCAAACAATTTGTCCAACAACCTGCATTCCACCCATCCTACCAAAACCAATTCGTCTCACCCCCTGGATTCCACCCATCGTACCAAAACCAATTTTTCCCACACCTAGGGTTCTACCCAGACCATCAATATCAAAAATTCCAGCACAATCCACACCACCCACCAACTCAGGAAGAATGCCAAACCTCAATGAGTATGTATACTCGCCTCCTAAGTGGTGAAAGTAGTGCAAATGTAAGCCGCATTACACCTGATGTGAATGACGAAAATGTCGTTCAACCTCCAAGTTGTCAAGGAACACGGAAAACCGCGACGATGAGGTCGCAAAAATCGTGGTCCACACAAGAGAATCATGGTTGTAAGTGGCGATGTTGTGGTTGGGACAAACCAAAAAATGAGGTCTTTCTGAAGACGTGTGGAGCGCCTCTCCAATGAATCAGCCGAACCAGGTGCAGTAAAGCGTAATGATGAGTCATTGAAGGGACGATGACCGCGTACATCATCGTGTGTGAACCAATGGGTTGGTTTATTCGACCACGCGGTGAAGAGGAAGAGATGTGGTTTGAACAAGGACGATGTCATCAAAGAAGCGCAAATCATCTACGAACGAACACAACACCAAATTTCAGTACATTCATGTGTGACTGATGTTGCGCAGGTACCATAAATGGGAATTAAAAAACGCTTAGAGTAACCACAAGAGACGTCGCCGCAGAAAGTCTGGAGAGTTTTAGCTGCGGAAAAAGAAAAAAACACTGACGACGATGGGAGTCACGCGACACCGTCACAGATGAAATGGTGTTTGAACCATGTCCTCGTCCAAAATGTGTTAAAAAAGAAAAAAAAAGAAGGGAAACAAACAGTTGAGGCGCAACTCGATCCCGATATGTTAGAACTGGGAAAACAAATTGAATATATCGCAAAAGTGTGAGAGGAGAAATACATGCGTTACGAAGAACGGGTGGAGAGAAGCGCATTAAAGTTGATGCGAAGTTCCAAAGGGAACTCAATAGCAAGAAACTCGACGTGCTATTCTCTCTGATGAAGAAGGAAAAGGACGAGTTTGATAAAATAACACTTGCTGAACTCAAGGAGTGAGCTAATCAAAAGGATTTTTGTATGTGTTTTTGTTTTCATTTAGAGTTAATGTGTATTTCGTAGTGTATCAGTATTGTTGTAGTATTATCTATTTAAATTTCGTATCCGCATGAGGATTGTACTTCGTATCCGTATTTCTGTTGTATTTCATATCCGAAGTTTATGAATATTATACTAGTCTTTGGTATTTCGTATATGATTTTTTTAATTTTTAAATTTGATTATATCTTAATAAATCAAAAAAAAATTAATCATAAAATATTTTTACAATTAACGGGAGGGCGGGTCAGGCGCCCGAAATACTCTACCTTAATGGAAGGCGGTTCCCGGGCGCCCAATCGGGGGGCCACGTTGCACCGCCCCAGTTGATTATTTTTTGTTTTTTTTGTTTAAAAGAAAAAATTAGTTATATATAAGTAGGTTAATGTATTGATTAGTTAAATTGTAATTTAATTTATTACGTTTTGAAAATTAATTGTAAAATTATTTTATGATTAATTAAATTGTTTTTGATTTATTAAGATATAATTAAATTTAAAAATTAAAAAAATCATATACGAAATACCAAAGACTAGTACAGTACTCATAAACTTCGGATTTGAAATACAATATAAATACGAATACGAAATACAATAGAAATACGGATACGAAGTACAGTCCTCATGCGGATACGAAATTTAAATATGTAATACTACAACAATACTGATAAACTGCGAAACACCTTAACTACAAATGAAAACAAAAGCACCTACAAAAATCCTTTTGATTTAGCTCACTCCTTGAGTTCAGCAAGTGTTTGTTTATCGAACTCGTCATTGTTTTCCTTCTTCATCAGAGAATAGCATGTCGAGCTTCTTGCTATTGAGTTCCCTCTGCAACTTCACCTCCGCTTCAATGTGTTTCCTCTCCTCCCGTTCTTCGTAACGCATGTATTTCTCCTCTCTCACTTTTGCGTTATATTCAATTTGTTTTCTCAGTTCTAACATATCAAAATCGAGTTGCGCCTCAACTGGTTGTTTCCCCTTCTTTTTTTGCTTTTTAACACCTTTTGGACGAGGACATGGTTCAAACACCATTTCATCTGTTGACGGTGTCTTTTCTTTTCGTCGCGTGACTCCCATCGTCGTCGGTGTCTTTTCTTTTCTTTTCTCACTGCTAAAACTTTCCAGACTTTCTGCGGCGACGTCTTCTGTGGTTACTCCAAGCAACATCAGCTCACACATGAATGTACTGAAATTTGGTGTTGTGTGTTCGTTCGTAGATGATTTGCGCTTCTTTGATGACATCATCCTCGTTGAAATCACTTTTCTTCCTCCACACCGCATGGTCGAAGCAACCGACCTCATTGGTTCACACACGACGATGTACGCTGTCATCATTCCTTCAATGACTCATCGTTACGCTCTACTACACCTGGTTCGGCTGATTCATTGAAGAGGCGCTCCACACGTCTCCAGGCGGACATCATTTTTTGGTTTGTCCCAACCACAACATCGTTACTTACAACCATGTAAGCCAAGTCGAGTCTTGTGGACCACGATTTTTGCGACCTCATCGTAGCGGTTTTGCGTGCTCCTTGACGACTTGGAGGTTGAACAGCATTTTCGTCATTCACATCAGGTGTAATGCGGCTTATATTTGCACTACTTTCACCACTTAGGAGGCGAGTATACATACCCATTGGGAATTGAGTTTGACATTCTTCCTGAGTTGGTGGGTGGTGTGGATTGTACTGGAATTGTTAATATTGATGGTCTGGGTAGAACCCTGGGTGTGAGACGAATTGGTTTTGGTAGGATGGGTGGAGTGTAGGTTTTTGGACAAATTGTTGGGTTAGGGGACGACAACGGAGAACGACGGTACTCCGGTGAACCGCTATCTTCTGAAGAAGACACCGTCAACAGATGAAAGTGGGGGTGGAAGAAGTAATGTAGGACTTGGGTTAAGTAGAAAAATAAGTTGGGGGTATATATAGATTCAAGTGTAGTTACGCGTACACTGTAGGTTCTCGATGCTCGAGTGATCCAAGATTCGATATTGTCGTCTTGTGCTCCGTGTAGTCACGCACACATTGTAGGTCCTCGATGCTCGAGTGGTCCAAGATTCGATGTTATCGTCTTGTGCTCCGTGTATTTTTAGTTTTGGTAATTAAAAATTTATTCCTAAATAAAAAAAATATTTTCGTATTTTTATATTAATTGTTAATTCAAATCGAATGAATTAATTAAATTGTGTGATTACAATAATTAAAAATTTATTCCTAAATAAAAAAATATTTTCGTATTTTTATATTAATTGTTAATTCAAATCGAATGAATTAATTAAATTGTGTGATTACAATAATTATTATTAATATATTTTGTTATTGTTGTGAGAGTTTTAGATAACAGAAAAATGATAATGACGTGACAACAAATATTGTAGCGTGACTGTGTGGATTGGATAACGGTTAAAGATTTTGTAGAATGGTTGATTTGTGCTGACATGGTATAGAGAGAAACTGAAGTAACTGATTGAGAAAACAATAAAGGTGGTTGGCTGCGGAGAGAGGTAGCCAAACCATCTGTCTCGTGTTTCCCATCAAATATATAGGTGGCTTAGGTTTCAACAAACTAAAATATAATTCTTTGGAAGTAAATCAAATAAACCTATGCATGGAAAATATAAACTCATGTATAAACAAGATTGCAGTAATAACCAAGACTATGTTTTATACCTCTTGAGTTTTAACAAAATAAAAAAAATGGTGTATTTGTTCTACATCTTTTGCCAAGTTTACGGATCCCCTTTTCCATCAAAAACATCAGTAATTACATGAAAAACTCTCTTGTATATCTTTCAGGATTCCACCAGTGCAGATGGGGATACAAGAACCTCTCGGTGGTGGAAGGCGTAGTAGAAGGCTACAAGAACGCTCAAATCCCACTGGACGTGATATGGAACGACGACGACCACATGGACGCGCGAAAGGACTTCACATTGAGCCCAGTAAACTACCCACGTCCCGCCCTCCTTTCGTTCCTCGACAAAGTCCATTCGATTGGCATGAAGTATGTCGTCCTCATCGATCCTGGCATTAACGTCAATTCCACTTACGGAGTCTACCAGCGCGGCATGGCCAACGACGTATTCATAAAATACGACGGCAAACCTTACCTAGCCCAAGTCTGGCCCGGCCCGGTCTACTTCCCGGATTATTTGAACCCCAACGGTGTTGAGTGGTGGGGGGAGGAGATTAAGAGGTTTCATGAGCTCTTGCCGGTTGATGGGCTATGGATTGATATGAATGAGGCGTCTAATTTTTGCACTGGGAAATGTGAGATTCCGACGACTCATCCGTGTCCAAATCGTACCTCGACTGAGCCGTGGATTTGCTGTTTGGATTGCAAGAATTTGACGAATTCTAGGTGGGATGACCCACCGTATAAGATCAATGCGTCCGGCGTGCAGGCGCCGATTGGGTTCAAGACCATTGCTACTAGTGCAGTGCATTACAATGGGGTGCTTGAGTACAATGCTCACAGCTTGTATGGCTTCTCACAGGTAATTTTGATCCAAAGTGTTTATTTTAAATGTTTAGGTTATTTTCTCAAAACCCTTTAATCAACATAAAAGGTATATCATATCATTTAATTAGAGCTAATATCTGAAAGACCCTACCGTTTTGTCCATACGTTTAGTTTATAGCTTCCAATTAAAATTTTAACTTAATATGCTTGACTTTTGATTATGGATGGACTAAGTTCGCTCTATGTTATAGACATCATGCCTTAGTTTTAACTAAATACTTAGACATTGATTTGTCTCTTGTTGGTTTGGTAGAATTCACAAAATGAAGATCCTTGTTTGTAGATATTACATTTCCTGATTTACCCATGAATGCATTGGTATCTACATGGTCAAAGGATGCAATTGAAATTCCTGTGTGGTCAACTTCACCAAATACTAACTTAAATGAGAAACTAGAACGATATAAATATGTAATTAGAAAACATATATGAAACTGGATGATTCAAATGTAATTAGAAAACATATATGAAACATATATGAAACATATATGTAATTACCTTCAATGGAAGTGTAATTCAAATAGTGGAAATGTATTTAAGAAATTAACTCTAAACATGTTAAGCTCTCAAGAAGATAAAATTTGTTTGATTAGCTCAAAGCCAAAGATTTAAGGTCGCCGCCTATCAATAACATTGTGGTCATTGCTCACAGGCGATCGCGACCCACAAGGCCCTGCAAGGTCTAAAGGGCAAGCGCCCATTCATCCTAACCCGGTCGACCTTTGTGGGCTCTGGCGCCTACGCCGCTCACTGGACGGGTGACAACAAAGGCACGTGGGAAGACCTCCGCTACTCAATTTCCACGATGCTGAACTTCGGCATTTTCGGCATGCCGATGGTCGGATCCGACATTTGCGGTTTCTACCCTCAACCGACCGAAGAGCTCTGCAACCGTTGGATCCAGCTAGGAGCTTTCTACCCCTTCTCCCGCGATCACGCCAACTTCGCGTCCCCACGACAAGAGCTCTACCAATGGGAGTCCGTCGCCAAATCGGCTCGCAACGCCTTGGGCCTCCGTTACCGCCTCCTACCGTACTTGTACACGTTGAATTACGTTGCGCACACGACCGGTGCGCCTATGGCGAGGCCTTTGTTTTTCTCCTTCCCGAATTTTATCAAAGGATATGAGCTCAGTACTCAGTTCTTGCTGGGCAAGAGTGTGATGGTGTCACCGGTGCTTAAGAAGGCGGCAACGGTGGTACATGCTTTGTTCCCACCCGGCACTTGGTATAACATGTTCGATATGCGGAAGGCCGTGGTGTCGAAGGACGACACTTATATCACTCTTCCGGCGCCTTTGCATGAGGTCAACGTGCATGTGTTCGAGAATTCCATAATCCCCATGCAGGAGGGCGGGATGAGGTCAAGCGAGGCGAGGAAGACACCGTTCACTTTGGTTGTGGCATTCCCGATCGGGGCGAAGGAGGCCGAGGCAGAGGGGATGGTGTATGTGGACGATGATGAGGAGCCAGATATGACGGTGAGGAAAGGGAAGTCGACGTTGGTGATGTTTCACGCGAGCGTGACGGACGGCGGAGTTAGGGTTTGGTCAGACGTCAACACGGGGAAATTCGCAGTGGAGAAAGGATATGTGGTCGATAAGGTCAGGGTCCTGGGGTTGGCTGGCGGAGGACGTCAGGATGTTCAAATGGAGATAGAAGGGGAGGCCGTTGATGCGAAAAGTGTGAGATTTAATGAGACAACTGTGGATGGGGATCATGTGGAGAGGTTGGAGGGTGATAACAACAAGAATGTTGTGGTGGTGGATGTGTCTGGTTTGGGATTGGCTTTGGGTAAGAAGTTCGCAATGTCTTGGAAGATGGGATGAGGGGTTTGATTTTGGTCGGCGCTGGGCTTTTCCTAGAATTGTAGTTGTCTTTGCTATTCTCTTGTTTGATGTTTGCGATTGGATAGCTTTTGACTTGGGAGTGTTTGAACACTAGGATTGCATTGCAGCACACAGCCTTTGTAATAAACCTTCTGGGCTTCATAATGTCCGTTGTGGACTTAAAAGGACCGAACCTATTAAGTCCACGGCTTCTCACTTCGTGTTCTCGAGCACTCCATACTTTGTTTGTGATGTGCATGTTTCAATTTTAGGTATTCTGGGTATTGAATTCATACAGTTTCTTGTATTAATTTCAAATTAGAAATAGATAATGTCTTACATGAAAGCTATTTTGGTATGTACCTGCCTACTAGTTTGTTTTGGTAGCGAAGCATAGAGAAATAGAACGAAAAAGAGAGGAAAATAAGCTTCTCTCTTTTGGATATTACATTATGAGGGAAAAAAGATTAATATTGAAATAACCAAATTAACATTTTTTTATTTTGATAACACTAGTATCATTTTAGTGGATCTTACTTATATTTATATTATAATGATTTCCTACTATCATATACATAAAAAATTCTAATATGAGAAAATATTATATTACAAATTGTGGAAGAATGCATGAATGTGTTGTGGATAAATGATAAAAACTATTTTTTATTTTGAACAATAAAATCAGAAACCAAAATGGGCAAATATGTTTTCTTCTGATTCTGAACAGAACTTACACTGACGATACATATCTGTCAGTCTAAGTTCTGACGTTTGTCGGGTAACCTACACCGACAATACTTATCTATCGGTGTAGGCTGGCCATATAATGTACTGACAAAATGTTGGCGTCAGTGTACGTTTACATTTGTCAGAAGAAGTATTAGTCGGTATATTTTACGCCGACAGATGTTTCCGTCAGTGTCGAGACTGACGTATAGATGGTAACCGTCCGTCGATGTTCTTCGATTTGACGAATGAAGGCAAAAAAGTTTGGCGGAAAAATTTCACGTCAATTTTAATACCAACGACTTTTATCCGTCGGTGTAACGAAACACTTACGCAAATAACACTGACGGTAGTATATCTGTCGGTGGTTACCTACATGGACGGATAGTGACATACGTCGATGGATATCGTCCGTCGATGAAACCCTGTTCTACTGTAGTGACACCAAATAATAAGCAACATAAGAAGTCGATTAAGTTGGAATAGTCGGGGTTGCTACTTTTGTGGTGCGAATTAAAGGGCATAAGAAGATAAATTGCACCAACTTTCTACTTGGTGTGCAAAGTAAGGTAGACTTCTTTGTTTGGTTTGTTCTAAGGTTAATTCAACTTCGGTGCCTAGAGACACATGGTGGATAGATTCTGAAGCAACAATTTACATCAGTGTGCCTATGTAGGATTGCCTGAGTTACAGAAAGCCAAATAATTGTAGAAGATACATCTATGTGGGCAATGTCAAAAATCTCGAAGTTGAAACAACTGGGAAAATTATATTATTGTTAAAAATTGGATTTTATTTGGATCTCTGTGAGACATTTATTGTACCATCCTTTAGATGGAATTTGATTATGTTTCTGCTTTGAAGAAATCTGGATATTCTTGTTCCTTTCGAAACAAGAACTTTAGTTTGTTTCACAATTAAAAACTGGTTGGTCTAGGTTTTCTACTTGCTTACGATAATCATTATTTGTTGGATACTATTGCTTCATTTAATGAATCCTTGCATTTGAGCACACGAGGTGTTAGGTGAGAAAATTAACTATCATGCAAAAGATTGGCTCATATCTCAAGACGGAGAATAGAGAGAGTTGTGTCAAATGAACTTTAGATTTCACAGACCTTGATGTTTGTGTTAATTGTATAAGGGGTAAACAAACCAATAAAATGATATTTGAAGCGAGCAACACCTCAGACGTCTTAGAACTTATTCATACATGTATTTGTGGACCATTTACTACTGGTGCTTGGAATGGTGAACAATATTTTATAACGTTCATAGACGGTTTTTCTAGATATGGATACATATATCTCTTTAAAGAAAAGTCACAATCCTTGGATATGTTCAAATCCTTTAACGTTGAAGCTGAGAACTAACTTGACAAAATGATTAAAAACGTCAGATCGGATCATGGTGGTGAGTACTACGGTAGATATGATGGTTCATGTGAACAACGTCTAGGACCGTTTGCTAAATTCGTAGAGGAAATTGTTATTGTCCAACAATACACTATGTCGGGTTCCCCACTATGAATGGTGTTGCTAAAAAACAAAATAGAACACTTAAGGACATGGCGAGGAGTATGATTTGTCATTCTTCATTGCCAGAATCACTCCGTTTACCCGTTTATTTACGTTTGTGTTTTTTTTCCACTCCGTCACCACCAAAAATTAGCAACAGAACCTGAAATAATTTGAAATAACACACCGTATAAATTCAAGATTTAAAAAAAAAATCTAGCTAGGACGCCCCCATCCATGGAAGAGACGTTCTAAGTAGATGCCCCAATTATTTTTTACGTGACATAATGAGTATTAAATGAATTTTGAAGGAAAAAATGTAATTGGAATGACAATTTTAGTAAAACCCGGGTGATGTTTAACAATTCCCTTAATTAAAGTATAAAAAATACAAATTTGTGTACTTTTTGGGTTTTCAGTGCCAAGTGTGCAAAAAGACCAGTAAAGTAGTATTAAAATTAATGGTGTTAAGACAAAGTTAAGAGTTTTGTAGGTCCACACACCAAAGAGGTGTGCCCGAGCAATAACTGATAACTCTGTTTCGGTGTGCAAATCTCTGATTTAATCACTTTCGAGGTGTATCCAACCAAGTAACCTGAAATGGAACGATTCAAATATTGCAAAAATACCAAAATAGAAGTATAACACCCAATTAAAATTTAATAAAAAAACCGAAGTCTTTGAATACCAACCAAATACCTTCATCCATTCCCCCAATGACCTTCGAAGCACCCAAGGACTCATTTCAGTTATGAATAGAGTCGAAAATTTATTTCATATATAATGGAATGAGATATAAATGATGAGAAACTCTTTGATCATATTTGAGAAACATGTATTTATTAGTATTAAAAATGAGGATATTTTACCACATTTTCAAAATAAGTACGTGTACTCAAAAATTGAAATGGAAAATTGTAGTATGTTACTTATTGACCAAAATTTGTAATCACCCAATCCTGGCTCTTGACCAAAATTTCTCGCACCATCACTGCAAGTCGGGTAGGTTCAATTCTCACCCTTAGAACAAGTTGTGGTATGCAAGATGCAAATTTGTAATCACTTATTAAAATAAAACCATACTTATCAAAATAATCGATAGATAAATGGTTACATGGGCAAAATTTAATGGATACTAAAATGGATAAATAGACTAGGTAAATGAGTAAAAAATATGTTAAATGTATAAACACATAACTACCTAAAATCTTAGAATCCTACAACGTTTAACATCAAACATCCATAAATTAATAATCAAATATCCACAAATGACACAAAACATACAATTGTTCCATAATTATTCCGCGTAATGACATATATATTATATATTGTTGGTGTGGTGCCCTGCAAACCAAGTAAGGTTATTTGGCAATTTTAAACTCACTAATATAAATAACCTTTTATCCTTAGCGTTTAGTTCTTTGAGACATTTGTTTTAGAAAGTTGATTATGTGACGACGCCTAGGGTTTCTAAGTTAGGGATTTCTCTGTTATTGCATACATTGTCCATCCAAGTCCGTTTTTCTTCCAGGTCTTGTAAGTTCTCTAGTCTCTTGCCTCCATCCATCCTGTTGTACACGGTTTGATTCATAGTGAAAGGTCCGCTGATTGTTCTCACCCTTGGTTTTTTCCTTATTGGATTTACACGTAAATCTTTGTATTGTGGTTTGATTGTCTAGTGATTGTTTTGCTTGTTGTATGCCTGTTGCTGTCGGTTTTCGTATCTATCATTTGATTTATCGGTGATATATTTTCCTAACATATAAATTATTAAATTTGGCAGTTAAATAGTTTAATATGCACGAGAAATGTAGTACATTTACTCGTTCCGTTTATTAAACATTTAAAAATTTCATATCTCATCCGTCCCGTTTATCGAATAGTTCAAAAAATTTCAACATATAGAATCTTGTCTGGCTTTACCGTTTAGATTACCCATTATTTGGGGGGGGGGGGGGGGGGGGGGCTCGGAATGCCCCAGGGCACACCTTGGGTTTTTTTTTGTAAAAATCATTTAATATATCTTTTTAAAATCTTTTCTTAATTTTTTTAAAATATTTTTTTAATTTTTTTATTATTTTAGGTTTTATCCAGAATTAACCTCTAAATAGTTCTAACGAGGACCACGTGGCCCAAGTTCATTGGTTAATTTTTTTTGGGATAATTATGTTTTCTAATTGTTTTAGTAAATATAAAGTAAATAATACGAAAATTAAAAATACATTTATTTACTAGAAATTGGTTTACAACGGTGATAAAGTACGACATACAAACTTACCGAAATTATAAAGCACATACCATAGAAAATACGACTTACTGCAACAATTAAAAGAAATAGCCTACATTAACCCATTACTTTCCGCCCACTTTACCATGTTTTCGAGCATTCGGTCTTCAAGCTCTGTTTGGTTTGATTTCTTCAGCAAACAATATATCATATCCAACTTGCGATTTTCTTGCTTCTTTTGCAACTTCCACGCCTCGAGCTTCATGTCTCCTTCTCTAACTTTTGCACCGTATTCAATTTTAACACACAATTTCAAAATCTGATCATCTCTATCAGTTTGCATCGTAGCTTTTCCCTTCTTCCTGGCTTTTTTGACACCTTCAGGTCGAACAAAGGGTTGTGATGACCCTTCATTTGTTAGTGTCGAATGACCCGTACAATCATCTGTGTTTTTTCTCTTGCCAGAGTTTGCAATGTGTGGACTACTATCTACTTCCTCCCGTTGACATGTCGGTGGGCGTCCGTGTGGTACAACACCAGGTTGAAGGATTGAATCCCACTTTGGGAACCTGCCTAACAAGACTCAAGCATGAAGGAATACAAACTTGGATCCGACAGTTCGCTCGTAGATATTGTGAGCTTCCCGGATGACATCTTCGTCGTTGTATCCACTCTTTCTCCGTTGAAGTGCTTCATCGTAACAACCAACCCGCTTCATAACTGATGGTGAGATTCTTCGCCAATGACCTTTGAAGGAGTCTACAACTCGCATGGCTAGGTTTGTGTTGGTTTGGCATGACACGTCGTACACTTGTTTGATCATGCCCCATAACATTCCAGCTCTTTGGTTGGTGCCAACAATTGAATTAGTACTCACTTCCATATATGCCAAGATTAGTGCTTCGTCCTCCGATACAGACCACGACTTTGGCTTAATGGATTATTGCCCTCCTTTCCATAGTCCTGATGACGTATTTTGTGAGAGCTGAGCAGGGTTGGTGTTGAATTCATCGTTGTGATCTTCATCATCAGACGTATTACCATCTACATTTGCACTTGCCTCACCACTGAGCATTTGGGTATACATTCCGTGTTGGTGTGGTGAATTTTGTGGGTATGTCGGGAAATTATTAAAGTCGTAATTAGGAGATGCATTTTGTAGGTACGTCGTGAAACTATTAGGATATTGTGGGTGCTCATAAGATTGATATGAGTTTTGGTACGGGAATTGTGGATATCTGATGGGGAATAAGGGACGGGGTTGGTTGGTGGACGACGTGCTTCACGGTTGTGGTCCAAAGAAGACATTTTTGGTGTAAGAAAGGAAGTATTTGTGAGATTGGGAGTAGGAGATGAAGAATGGAAATGATTATTAGGATTGAAGTAGGAGATGATAGTATGCTTTAGTAAGGGTAAAGTTGCGTGAATAGCAAGATAATGGATTTTTTGTTACATCACGGATTTGTTGTTCCATCACGATTTTTTTTGTAGCAACACGAGTTTTCTGCTCCACCATGGATTTTTTGTAGCATCACAGGCGGTGTCCCTCCACCATGGATTTTCTATAGCACCACGGGCGGTGTCGCTCCATCACGGATTTTCTGTAGCATCACGGGCTATGTTGCTCATTATAAGTGGTTGTTCTACACAAACACTACATTATCGATTTCTGACACTAATAGACTTTGTCTTTCCTTATGGATTCGATTGGTGAAGGGAGTTCTCATATTTATTCTGGGTCCAGTTCATCCTCTTTGCCATCTGACGAGACGACGCTATGTGAGAGATGTTGGCTTTTTGGCCTTAATCTTATGTTTTGATGATTTAATCAACCGAATCTTAATTAGAGTAGCACACACCATGCATTGCATATATATTGCATGTGCTAACCTTTACAGGTGATCAAGACTCATGGAAGGAAGGAAATCAAGTCAAGATTTGTAATAAAGCTAAATGAAGACTTGTAATCTTGATTTTATTTTGAGTCTTAGGAACATGTGTAAATTGAGCATACAAGAGTTAAAAACCAATCACATACACACTAGGTTCCTTAGAGAAGTCACACACAATATTTAACCTTATTTGGACTTCATTAGATCACCCAAACCTTAGTCGGAAATCACTTATAAACTTAAACCCAGATTTCCTGTGTGAACCGGTCGACCGAACCAGTTCTCAGTTCGACCGGTTTATAACAGACTCTCCACAGTGATTTTACCGAACTCTACCGGTCGACCGGTTTTACCTTTTCGGTCGACCGATCCCGGATTTTAATATGACCGTTTTTCTTGTCGTATTCCTATAACGGTCGTATTCGTATAAAACAAAACTTAACCCCAAAATACATTCGGTAACCGGTCGAACGAAGACCTTGTTTCGGTCGACCGGTTGAACATATTTTTCAGAAACCAAATTCCCTGCTATCGGTCGACACATTTCTCGTTCGACCGATTGACCTTTGTCTCAACCGAATCCCCTGAACGGTCGACCGCCCCTTACTTTGGTTCGACCGATTCACTTAAGTAGAGTTAAGTTCTAGCTCGTTTGTCCGACCGAATATTCTTTTGTTCAACCGTTCTCCTTGAAATCAAGTGAACGGTCGACCGGTTTAGTAGTTTCGGTCGACCGGTTCTGGACAGATTTGCAGCCCGATTTTCTGCTTTGTGTATCTTGCACAAAACCCAATCAAATCTATCCCCAACGGCTAGAAAACCTTAGGAGCTTATAAATAGAGGATCAAGACTTGTTGTTTAGATAACTCTCCAACTCCAATTGTCCCAACATTAGAGAGAAACCTCAATCCTCAAAGCTCCCATTTCTACACTCTATAAGCCTAAACTTCACACACTTGATCATATACTCATCCTAATCAAAGTGTGCTCAATTAGAGAGTGAATCCCACTCAGTTACAAGTGTTGTCAAAAGAAGCAAGGACTTCGGTGAAAGCCCGAAGTGTCCCTCTCGGATTGTGAGAGGAAGAATTCAAGCAAGCGAGGGTTGTTCGCGTTGCTTGTGGTGTAAAGGCGTTCTCTCCCGGCCCGGAACGGGGAGTGGTTAGTGAAGACGTAGGCGGAGCTCGCGGAGTCGAGCGTAGCCTACAAGAGAGGACTAGGACCCGGGTGGGGTGCCGAACCTCTATAAAATCCCCCGACTTCTTGTGGTTTGCATTACTTTCCTACACTTGCTTGTTTTGTTTTTAATTTCCCCTGCGCATATCGATTGCTTAAACAAGTAGGTGATTAGATTAATAGTGATTAGTGGACCCATAACCCACACGATCCTACATTTGGTATCAGAGCCTTGTTAGCTAAATTTCATTACTTTACCGTAATTTTAGCATGGCTTCAACATCTAATCACTTAGAGGGTTTATGCACCACAAGGCCTCCTTTGCTTAATGGGTCAAATTATGATTATTGGAAAAATAGAATGAAAATCTTTTTAATATCAAATGACCTTAAGTATTGGAAGTTTATTCAAAATCCATACATACCCCCAAATGAAGATGATTTAGATTCTCTATCTAGGGCTCAAATGAAAGAAATTGAAATGAATTCAAAAATTATGAATATTCTTTATTGTGGCCTTAATGAGGGAGAATACAATAGAATTAGGGGATGTGAAAGTGCAAATGAAATATGACATAGGTTACAAATGCATCATGAGGGTGATAGCAAAACCAAAGAAACTAGGATAAGTCTCCTCATGCATAAATATGAAATATTTTCTATGCAAATCGGTGAGAACATAAGCGACATGAACACTCACTTCACCGATATCACTAACTCTCTTTTGATTCTTGGAAGAAGGATAAATGAAGGAGAGATGACTCGAAAATTCCTCCGGTCATTGAGCAACGATTGGGAAGACAAGGTCGTGGCAATCGAAGAATCGCACGATCTTTCAAAATTAAAGATGGAGGAACTCATTGGAAATCTCATGGCCTATGAGCTCCAATTGAGTCATCGAAGAGAGAAGGAAGCTTCAAAGAAAAACTCCACCTTGGCATTACATGCAAATTTAGATGAACCAAGGAGGAGTATAGAAGATGAGGACATAGAAGTCCTAGCCAAAGACTTCTTCAAATATCTTAAGAGGGATAAGGGAGAAAAGAATGAAAGAAGAGGTAGAAGAAGTGAGAAAAGAGAAAAAGAAAAAGAGAGGGAGGAGAGTGAAATGAGAGAAGAGAAGGGGAGAAGAAAAAGGAGAGAAGGGAGAGGAGAAAAGAAAAGGAGAAGAGCAAGAGAAGAGAAAGGAAGGAGGAAGCACACAAGGCTACATGGGATGATTCTTCATCACCATCATCATCGTCTTCTTCCTTGCAAAGTAGGAGAGAAGTGACTCACTCATGCTTCATGGCTATTGAAGATCAAAGTGAGGTAGATTCTAACTCTTCATGCTCAACTAAGTCTTATTATAGTGATAGCTCAAACTCTAGTGCAAATAATGAAAATTATACACATGATGAGCTTCAAAATGCATTCCATGACTTAGTTAACCAATATGAGATCATTTGTGATAAAAACAAGAATGCTAGAAAGTTATTCAAAGATCTCCAAAGCCAAATTGAAACATGCATGAATGAGAAGAATGAGGTGGTTGCTAAACTAGAAAATTATGCATTAAATTTTGATAAATTAAAAGCAACACCTATAGATTGTGAACAATTAGATCTTCAAGCTTGCAATGTGCAATTAAGAAAAGATCTAGAAAAATTCACACATAGAACTAAGATGCTTAACATGCTATTAGGTAGTCAAAGACAATCTTTGCAAAAACATGGGTTAGGATACAATGCTAAATTGAAAAACCATGTATCTCACACTACACTGAATGGCAAGCATATGTTCATTAACCATAGTTCTTCAAGTGTGTGGGCTCCCAAAACCAAAATGGTTTGGATTCCCAAAGCTAACATTCAAGGACCCAAAGTTGTTTGGGTACCTAAATCTACTCTTGTAGGAGCTTGAGGAGGAGATTGGTGGTGACCGGATGAGCTCAAGAGTCAAATTCAAATCCGGTTGCATCACCAAATGAGATTGGAGCTAAATTCGAATTCAACATTGGTATAAAATTCCTATCTATACAATTCATGTTAAATTAGCTCTAATCTAGTTTCATATGCTTAATTGACATATCATATAGTCTAATTCATTGCAAATCATTAACCTATTCATTGCAAATCATTTATCACATCCATTGATTTTAAATGTCAATTCTAAATGGATGTTAGAATAAGGCTTAAGAAGAAACTTAATTGAACTTAAATTTCATCATACTCATTGTTTCAATTTAGCCTTATTGATAGGGGGAGCTTAAATGTTATATCTTTTATTAGAGTAATGAAGTGCAAAATTTAGGGGGAGCAACTTCATTACAAGACATCCAAATTCTATGCTTAAAGTCTTAAATAATTATTATTTTTGATGCATGTCAAAGGGGGAGAGATAATTAAGGGTGTAACTTGAAAACTTGAAAAATTTGATAAAAGTTGATCAAAAACTATGCACATCCATAGGGGGAGCATTTATATGCATAGTTTACATATAAAATTTTCAAGTATTAAGATATCGGTTGCCATCATCAAAAAAGGGGAGATTGTTGGCTTTTTGGCCTTAATCTTATGTTTTGATGATTTAATCAACCGAATCTTAATTAGAGTAGCACACACCATGCATTGCATATATATATTGCATGTGCTAACCTCTACAGGTGATCAAGACTCATGGAAGGAAGGAAATCAAGTCAAGATTTGTAATAAAGCTAAATGAAGACTTGTAATCTTGATTTTATTTTGAGTCTTAGGAACATGTGTAAATTGAGCATACAAGAGTTAAAAACCAATCACATACACACTAGGTTCCTTAGAGAAGTCACACACAATATTTAACCTTATTTGGACTTTATTAGATCACCCAAACCTTAGTCGGAAATCACTTATAAACTTAAACCCAGATTTCCTGTGTGAACCGGTCGACCGAACCAGTTCTCAGTTCGACCGGTTTATAACAGACTCTCCACAGTGATTTTACCGAACTCTACCGGTCGACCGGTTCTACCTTTTCGGTCGACCGATCCCGGATTTTAATATGACCGTTTTTCTTGTCGTATTCCTATAACGGTCGTATTCGTATAAAACAAAACTTAACCCCAAAATACATTCGGTAACCGGTCGAACGAAGACCTTGTTTCGGTCGACCGGTTGAACATATTTTTCAGAAACCAAATTCCCTGCTATCGGTCGACACATTTCTCGTTCGACCGATTGACCTTTGTCTCAACCGAATCCCCTGAACGGTCGACCGCCCCTTACTTTGGTTCGACCGATTCACTTAAGTAGAGTTAAGTTCTAGCTCGTTTGTCCGACCGAATATTCTTTTGTTCAACCGTTCTCCTTGAAATCAAGTGAACGGTCGACCGGTTTAGTAGTTTCGGTCGACCGGTTCTGGACAGATTTGCAGCCCGATTTTCTGCTTTGTGTATCTTGCACAAAACCCAATCAAATCTATCCCCAACGGCTAGAAAACCTTAGGAGCTTATAAATAGAGGATCAAGACTTGTTGTTTAGATAACTCTCCAACTCCAATTGTCCCAATACATTAGAGAGAAACCTCAATCCTCAAAGCTCCCATTTCTACACTCTATAAGCCTAAACTTCACACACTTGATCATATACTCATCCTACTCAAAGTGTGCTCAATTAGAGAGTGAATCCCACTCAGTTACAAGTGTTGTCAAAAGAAGCAAGGACTTCGGTGAAAGCCCGAAGTGTCCCTCTCGGATTGTGAGAGGAAGAATTCAAGCAAGCGAGGGTTGTTCGCGTTGCTTGTGGTGTAAAGGCGTTCTCTCCCGGCCCGGAACGGGGAGTGGTTAGTGAAGACGTAGGCGAAGCTCGCGGAGTCGAGAGGAGCCTACAAGAGAGGACTAGGACCCGTGTGGGGTGCCGAACCTCTATAAAATCCCCCGACTTCTTGTGGTTTGCATTACTTTCCTACACTTGCTTGTTTTGTTTTTAATTTCCGCTGCGCATATTGATTGCTTAAACAAGTAGGTGATTAGATTAATAGTGATTAGTGGACCCATAACCCACACGATCCTACAAGAGATACGCATTGTATCTTGCAATTGAAATGGATTGTCAGTTAATTCCTCTACTCACTACAAATGCTCCGAAGAGGCTGAGAAGAACTCGTAACCCGGATAGAGATCGTATGGTTGGTTATAACCGCTTATCTCAGATTATTTTACTGACAACCCTGTGTATTGTGATCGTTTTTTCAGAAGGTGTCGAATGTGGAAGAATGTCTTTCTTCAAATTTCCTCCGCTGTTGAGGCATCTGATGCATTCTTCCAACAATGACCAGACGTTGTGGGTAGACTTGGCATATCGGGCTTACAAAAAAGTACTACAGCACTACATATGCTAGCATATGGCGTAACGGCTGATGCAGTTGATGAGTACTTACGACTTAGTGAAAAAACAGCAAGAACGACCCTCCAAAAATTCTGTGAAGGTGTCATTAGCAACTTCGGCGCTGAATACCTATGAAGGCCTACTCCGACAGACTTAGCAAGACTACTCAAAGTTGATGAGGAAAGGGGGTTTCCATGCATGATGGGGTGCATCGATTGTATGCATTGAGAATGAAAAAATTACCCAGCTGCTTGGAAGAGACAATATCAAGGACGAAGTGGTAACGCAACACTTATTCTTGAAGTTGTTTCATCTTATGAGACCTATGGATCTGTCATTCGTTTTTCGGCATCCCATGATCGTGTAATGATTTGAATGTCCTTCATCGATCTCCGCTCTTCAATGATATCCTGGATGGTCGAGCGCCACCTGTAACTTATGTGGTTAATGGTTCTCAATATGATATGAGTTACTATCTAACAGATGATATTTATCTGAAATAGGCTGCATTTATCCAATCATTCGTGCTTCCTCAAACCCCAAAAAATAAATTATTTGCTCAAGTTCAGGAAGCAACTCGAAAGGATGTGGAACGCGCATTCGGAGTGCATCATGCTAGGTTTGCGATCGTGAAACGGTCGTCTCTTGCATGGAATCCTGACATGCTTAATAAGATAATGACTGCATGCATCATCATGCACAATATGATCGTTTAGGATGAACACGACGCTTACGGTGGTTTGGCTGATATAAATGAATTTATCATGATCGACCTCAGAATATCAGTGGAAGTTCGAATGATGAACATTTTGAGTATTCTACCGATCGTATCGTGGATATTAACAAATATCTGGATAGTAGAGACCGACTTCGTGATAGATAGAAACATTTGGCTCTGAGATCCGATTTAATAGAGAATATTTGGCAACCCTACGGAGGGAATGCAAATTATTAATAATTTTGTAATATGTATTTTTATACTTAAGCTTTGATTATTGTAATATTTAGTTGTCAATTATTAATTATGATTAATGTTTTTGTGATTTTAATAGTAATGCGTGTTGTTTAATTACATTAAGTAATTGTAAAGATAAATTATTTTGTAGTTTGTCGGTTATTGTGAAAGAATATAAAACGAGTTAAAAGAAATGATGTGGATAAAAAAAGAGTGTTGAAAAATAACGTAGGTTAATAGAGATTTTAAAAAAAAGGTAGATTAAAGGAACCGAGAAAAATGATTTGAGGCGGGAAGTAGATTTGGGTGAGGGCAGTGGACGCTCCTCGACCACTAAAAGGCTTTCACGCTGCCAAGTTGGAGTCCCACCGGACCCACCCGCATGACACCTATACCAAGGGAACTCTTATCTCTGTCGACGCAACCTCAATATATAGCCTTTACTTAATCCAAAACTTCACAGTCTTCACTTTAGACCACACACTTCACCACTCACTACACTTTTCCCATTATAATACCCCCTTAAGTTTCCTATTATACTACCACCTTAATTCCACCACCGCATATTTCCCACCCAAAACCATGTGCTTCCCTCAAAGTAAACACCCCAAACAGACCACAGAACAAGGACACAAAACCACTAAATCCCTCAAACACCACATATGCAACTAGACCTATCACTCGCCCATGGAATATAACATTATCCAAACCCATCAAACCATCTCCCAAGCTTGTATTCTTTACCCCCTGCATGCAAATACTATTCTCCTGATTCAACTTCTCAGTAGATCACCTCTCCTTGTCTGTCCCCATCCACAGAACCCAACTCACACCCCCACAGACCACTATATATATAACCTCATTTGACCCTCTTCTATTATCAAACCATCAAACCCTAACAATTAAGGATGGCAAAGAGAGGTAGAGTCCATCGACGTGAAGAAGCTGCACTGGAACTACCGAAACGGTGCCGGGTGACGAGAGAGGAGGCGGAGACAACGGTGGTGGTCTACTTGCCGGAGTGGAGAAGGAAGGTTTTTGCATGGGGGATTGCATATGAGGAATTGTTGACAGGATGGTTTCCATTTGTGGAGGAAGACTTTTGTGGGGAATGGGAAGACTTTGGATGCGAAGACATTTGGGAGATCAAGCATATCACTGATATCCCGGCTTAATTTAGATCGAAATGATGTGGTTTGTAGATTTTGCAAGAGTAGATTTTGTTTGGTTTTCTTTGGTGGGTAAATTGTATCGACATGTTGGGATTGCAAAAGAAGGTAATTTTGGAATTTCTGAAGTGGTTTTGTAGTTCTTTCAAAGACATTTTGGAGTGTTCCCGTTTTCATGATAGGAAAATAATATCTTGAACATGTATGATTTGCAACAATACTGTTTGTTATGGTGTTGACTTTCAGCTTCCACGGCAACCTTTTTTTTCTGAAAATTAATTTATGGCGCTATGTATGTGGAAGATGTAGTAATATCTATAGTCAAATTCGTAGAATGCAATTCTCGTGTATCCTTGATAAAGAAACGTAAGCAAAATAGTGATATTAAGGGTAATGTGAAGGCAATGCTGTTGAAAGGTAAAAGAGCACTTAAATGAAAGGTAAAAGAGCACTTAAATGGAAGTAGTTGTTAAGATCAAGGTTTTTGAAACTAACCACCGAAGACTGAACTGATAAATACTCGATTTGGCTCAAAATGTTTCAACCTAGTGTAATCGATGGTGACATCAGCACGACATCATTATTTTGTAAATCTAAGAGCTGAATCGAATCAACTCCAGGATGACGGTCAAACCCGTAATCTAACAAAATTGAATAAATTTTACATGTATTTAAACAAATATTTAAGATTTTAATGTCGTTATATAACATATGTAAATAAAATTAACTACTGAAAATATATTATAAGACCATCTAGCTTAAAAAGAATATCCAATGTCACATTTATCTTTGTTATTTTTGTCTTAATTACAAATCATATTATTCTTCTTCCCAAAATATTTTCTCTCTTAAATCCTATAACCTAACACCAATCATCCTACCTAATACATTAGAGTATTAAGTTCGATTTCCATTTTTCTGGGGGGGGGGGGGTTCCAGTTTTAACACAAAATTGACCAAACGAGTTGGTTTGTTTTCAATAAACGCACCCCCAATGACCGATGTCGTTTTTGACCAAACGAGGTGACTTTCTTTCGCCGAATGAGTTGGCTCGTTTTCGCCGAACGAGCATGGTCGTTTTCACCATACGAGCTGGGTCATTTGACCCAACCAGCTAGGTCGTTTTATTCAAAACATACACATCCAAATACAAAAATTGATGATTATAGATCCATTGGAAAGACAATTGAAAGGAGCACAAATTCGTTTCTCTTATGACTTGCCAAATTCCGATGATACGATGGAGAAAAAGTGTCTAAAGATAGATCGTACTTGGAAAACTGAACAATCAACAAATCTTCAATAATTTGTGCATAACTCTCTCATCTCATATCCAAATAAGACGATTCAAGACTTCTTACAAAGGATATCTTACATATCATTTTTATTTTACAAAGGATAACTCCTCATGTGGTGAAAAACATTTGTATTTTACATATTTCCATATTAGGAACCTAATGAGCTCTTAAAGGGCGTGGGAGACTGCTGATTTGAGAGAATAGAAAAGAAGTTGGGTTGTTTTTTTTCCAAAGTAGCTAGGTCGTTGGCGTTGAACCAAACGAGTTCAGCCATTTTATTCATAACATTCACATCTAAATACGAAATTTGATGATTCAAGATTTGTTGGAAAGACCAGTGTTCTGAAATGCAGTCGGATGCCGCCGCATATGTGGACGGGAGCGCGATACATGGGAGAAGCGCATCGCATCTCCCCGATGCGGCGTCATATGCGGAATGATGCGACCACATTTCAAAATACCCAATTATTATTATTTTGTTTTTTTACTCTGATTTGTTTAATATTGAATTAATGATTTTAGAAATTATTCACAAATTTACCTAATTTTTTAGTTACATGTATATAATTTACAATTAATATATCTTTATTATATTATTTAATTATTAAATCGCAAACCGTATATGCACCCGTATTGCATCCACATTCCGCAAACGTCGGATGCGGTACCTCGCGACATCACATTTGCTTCCTGCATTTTCTGAACCTTAGTAAAGACAATTGAAAGCAAACATATTTGTTTCTCTTACAACCATCCAAATTCCAATGATGCTAGGGTGAAAAACGTGTGTCAAGACAGATCGTATTTGTTAACTTAACAATCGACTGATTGGTAATTATGTCTGCATAACGCTGTCCTCCGATATCCAAATAAGGACATTCAAGTATCATTACAAAGAGCATTTCGAAATGCAAACTTTCATACTTTACATATTTCCAAATTAGGAACCTAATGGTCTCAGAAATGGCGTCAAAGACACATCAGTCCTGCTCGGGACGTAAGTGTGTCCCGCTCGGGATGCAACAATCTTGTGCGCCACATACCACTTATTTTATTCAAAACATCCACATCCAAATATGGAATTTGATGATTCTAGATATGTTTGAAAGACAATTGAAAGGAGCACATATTCGTTTCTCTTATGAGTTACCAAATTCTGATGATAAGCATGGTAAAAAAGTTTCTGAAGGCAGATAATATTTGGAAACTGGACAATCGATAGATTTACAAAGATACGTTCGAGAATCAAAACTTCTATATTTAACATATTTTCAAATTAGGAACCACTAAACAAGATTGGTCGCACCCCCCCTCCCCAAAAAAAAACTAGGACGCACTAAGGAGCTGGGTCGTTTTTGTAGGATTTCTTGTCATTATGTATGTGTATATTTTTAAAATTTTCATACAAGCATACAAGATCGATTTCATATTTTCAGTGATTTCATGTACATTATTTTGTGTTTATTCTAATATCATGCAAATCTACATATATTAAAATAAACAAAAAGAGAGGATCAAACCCAAAGGTTCTCTAAAACCTTTATGAAGATCCGAAGTTGCGTCGCTCGTCGAATCGTCCACCGATCCGCCTCCAAGTGTTCACCAAACTCTAAACAAGATTAGAGAGAAACGAGCTAGTCAATCAATCTCTAAGCTTAGAATCTAGCTAAAAAAACCCCTCTAAAGCTCCTGAGATTTTAATCTCCAAAACTTAAATAATTAAGAGAATTTTCGGATGGATTAATGGGGGTGGTAAGGGAGAGAGAGATTTTTTTAACCTTCAATCAAGTAGGGTGAGAGGACCTATTTATATCCTCCCAAATCACCCACATCATGAACTATTCTGTAGTCATGATCTCTTGCTTTTCTCTCCCTTAAACTAATCACAATTTGTCACATAATCATCCTTAAAACCGTTTGACCACAACTGGAATTAATCTAGCCCATGATCAACATTATTCTCTTAATAGTTTAAGCAACATTTTGTCAAACGGTCGAACAAAATGGCCAACCGGACAACCTTTTGGTTATCTAGAAAAGTTCCTGATACTTTTCGGTTCAACGGAATTCCAAATCAGTCGACCGTTGTGCAACAAGAAAAGTCCTTGTTATTTTTCGGTCGAACTGAATGCCAAACCGGTCGACTGTTTTAGAAAAATGTTCAATCGTTTTGCATTGTTTTTGCCTTTGTCAAATTTTGGATCAATATCCAACAAATTATATCCTTTGGGTTTTTAGCAAATTCTATATCATGTAACATATTATCTTATGCAACGTCAAGCTATTACACCCCAAAATACATACATCCCATGTGAATTTATTCATGATTCTAATTATGTTAATTTTCATGACATATTGATTTTATCGATTCACCACGTGTATTCTATTTGTCAGTTTTGTGGTGTGACCTATATGAGGATCTAAGCTAGATTGACAATGATATTAAACACTTAATATCGTAAACTATAAGCAGTATCTAGCTACACATTATAGTTACCCAATTAGCATAGATGTCTTGTTCCACTCGAACTAAACACGATCCATTTAGCGATGTAAGTGCACCACTTTTGTCTATCCCTTCCCTGATGATATTAAGAGTATATACAAAGTGGAATTGTGTCACATTTGTATTATACACTTATTTCTTGATCTCTCAAGCTAGTTATAAATATGTAGTTTAACTCACATATTGTGCACATTATAATTTTGCTTTATCGAGGTCTCACTAATATCATCACTCAAATTAAGAGGGGCAATGATAATCTTTTGACTAGTTATCTTTTCCAGCACAAGTCAAGCTCAACAAACTATTGCATTTATCACAATGCTTATTGAGAGCTTTTGACAATAATCAAATTGAACACTTCTTTTATGAAAAGATATAAGTCTTATATCTTAGGATTCAAGACGTAGTGAAAACATTAATGACACATAACACAAATCTATAATGTTTCACTTGCTAGGTCTATTCAATATATAAAAGTAACTATTTTCCTCTTTTATATACTCGTGTCGTCAAATATTTGTAGAGCTACAATAATCGATGACCAACACGACAATCTTATCTCGATAATTAATGTTCCATGTCAATTACCATGATTGTGAATAATTTTTGATTTATGTAAACCATTATCTTTTATAGCTCTACTGTTAAGGACCAAGAGCATCTTCCTTAACACTTCTAAAAGACGAATACATTAATTAAGGAATAAATGTTTGCACATCCAATTCAGAACAATTAACATATAAAAGTAAAACTTTTAAAACACATTCCTTTCAGTTTGTACCAAACGAGTTGTCTTGTTTTGCCTAAACGAGCTTGGTTGTTTTCACCATACGAGTTGGGTTGTTCGGTCGAAACAAGCTGGGTCATTACAACTTAATTAACAACCTGACTCTTTTTAACAAAAAATATACTTCTCTCTAAGACTAATATGTGTTCTACAATCAACAACTTAATTAACAACATATACAATTACAGATGGTTATTTTTGAGTGTTAGAACATTAATATGTGTACAATTTAATTTATTAAGTTAACTTTGTATGTTATATTTCTGAATTATTTCGTTGTTATGAAAAATCATATATTGTGAAACAACTTTATGGCACCGTTCATAGATTTAAATTCAATCAAGACAAACAAGTTGAAAATATCACAAACCAACTTGTTACAAGTTAACTTGTACGCACATGAACATTGAGAGATGCCAAACCAACTTGTTACACGGACACATGGAATCAAGATAAATGAGTTGTAAAAATAACCAAACAAGTTGGGTTGTTCTACCAAACGAGCTGACTTGTTTTCAACAAACGAGTTGAACGAGCTGGCTCATTTTTACCAAACAAGCTGGGTCGATCTAGTAAACAAGTCAGTCCCGAGCAGTCCACAATCAGTCCTGAGTAGTCTCAAGTAGTCCCTGACCAGTCCCGAGCCCAGTCCCAAGCTGTCTCGAGCCAAGTCCCGAGCAATCCCCAAATAGTCCCGAGCCCAATCCCGAGTAGTCCTCGGCCAGTCCAAGCCTAGTCCTGAGTCAATCTCGAGCCCAGTCTCGAGCTATCCAGTTACAAAAAAGGTTTTGAGAAGCAAAACTTTTATACTTAACACATTTCCAAATAATGAGCCTAATTGGCTCATAAAGGGCGTAGAAGACGCACAAGTCCCACTTAGGACGCAACAGTGGAAGACTGTTGTTTTAAGAAATCATAAAACAAACTAGGTTGTTTTTTCCAACGAAAGAGCTGGGTTGTTTTTTCATGTTGTGTCGTCTACCCCCCCCCCCCCCCCCCCCCAAGCCAATCTTACTGATTTGGCAAGTAATCCTAGCTTATGTGTTTACCATTTTACTCTCGTCTCGGATCATAGCTTACAGCTCTAGCTTTCGTCAAGGCCCATTTGAAAATCTATTCTGTGAAGTCCAGTCATTTGGGTCAAGTGTGGCCCATGGTCCAAAAAAATTAGTCTTTCATATGCCCCAAATTACTGGTATCCATGTGTTCGTTCTTGAGAATAATACTGCAAAAGAAGCACGTGCTATGCATGTGCTGTCTCAAGGATTTATTAATAAAATTAATTTGTGCCATTTGGGATTTTTTCGGTAAGCTTAGTTTGTCCTTGTGTAGCCCGACTTCGGAAATAATTGATCACATTTTCTTCAACTGTGAATTCAAATTTTAATTTGGTGAAATAACAACTATAGACTTCAACCTAGCACAAGACAATAATGTTAAATTTCGATCGAAAATCTAAAATCATGCTTACAGCCTCTTTAGGGGTGCCAAAGTAGCTTTAGCTTTGAAGATAGATTATAGAAACAGAATAGGTTTCATGTAGAAGTCACACTGTAAACTCAACTGTGAATTCACAATTAAATATAGTGTAACACACATTATGCATAGAATATATATTGTATTGTCCTAACAGTTACAGGTGATCAAGACTAAAGAAAGAATTGAATGATTTCAAGACATGTAATCAAAGCTATTTGAAGACATGTAATTTTGCTTTCATTTGAGTCTTAGGAATCTTTCTGAACGTTAGCATACAAGAGTCGTAATCTATTCACAAACACAATAGGTTTCTTGTAGAAGTCACACTGTAACGCCCCCGACCTCGTAGGTACGCCCACTGGGAAAGGAACACTAGTGTCACAATTAGAGACATCCACGATGACCGAAGCAGTTACAATAGACAGACCAAAATAGACAACTCGACAACACATGGAGGAACATACATGGATAGACCAACAAAATATAACTGAAACAACTGATTATCCATATATATAAATGATTTAATTACAACGCATCGAGTTCAAACGGAAACACAACAAGATGAAAAAGGAAGTAAAGATAATAGAAAGACTCTGGTCGATGTGTCCCTCGTGTTCAGAACCCTCCGAAGCTCGTTCAGTCCACCCCTGAAGGAACCTAAGTACCTGAGGCACACCATCATAAAATATGCGTGGGTTTTCAATAAAGAAAACCCGGTATGCCCCAACCCAATCAGAGTTTTATAGAAGAATGCATGCAGTCTAACTAAGACAAAAGCTTAAGAATCACAACAGAAAAGCACAATATGCAACAGAAGACTACGACTCCAATAGTCATGCCAGTCGGGCGCACCCGACCACATTCCTGTAAAAGGAACCAGAACACCAGCCATGCTGGTCAAAATAGAAGCGGGTCATTCGATAGTGACCCTATCGCTTGGCACAGAGCGATACACCGGTTAGACGCCCCAAATCGCAGAAATAAACCTACATGGTGCCATCGCGAACTTGGGAACATCTAACGTGAGACAGAATGACAGCGCGCCTGCCTAGGACTGATCTTACACCTAACCTCCTGTTGAATGTTTTATTTAAAACCGCAAGTGCACGGCCGCGATGAAGCGGTGGCAAGTACGGGTCGTCCTCAGGGAGGTGAGTAGCCTCTTGCTTGTACGAAATCAAGTGGCAAAAATAGGGGGAAGAAAGTTGTCTATGCTAATCTAGACTACGCTACACTAAGAAGTATGAAATGCGAACGAAACAAACAAACGATGGAATAACAACTAAACTAAGAACAAAGGAAGAATGCTGGAATACAGAAATGGGAAAACCCCTAAGGGGTGGAGTGAGTGCACACATGCAAAGAGGTGGGTGTAGAATACATTCTTTAAGCACATGAAGGTGGTGTTTATCAAGCATAGGAAGTGTCTAAATGTTATGGCAAAACCTATCAATCTATTCACCAACTTAGTTGATTAACATTTACATATGCAAGTTGTTTATTTCAGAACCTAAACAAGCATGAGAGGTGTCTAATCATTTTGGCAAAACTCATCAAGTGATAAATTCTATCCTAAACAAGCAAGCATACATTCATGTTTAATCAACACATTGAAATTAAAGCATTCATCCCATTCTCTAATGCATGTATGTACATCTACTCCACCCCCCAAAGGGGATGGAACTACTCACTAAACATTACACTAATTATTAAACTATGGAAAGAAAGCATATTAAAACTAAGCTAGAATTAAAAGACGATTAAACTAAAACATGCACAAACAATAAAAGAAGCATAAAATAAACAATGAAAGAAACACAAAACTTTATTGATAAAATGACTCACATTAAAAGTAGCATCCTCCTACTTTAGTGTGTGCTTCAAGGCCTCACTTCTAGTAGGAAGAATAGCCACTTAAAATATGGAGTGATTACAATGGAAGGTGAAGAGTTCTATTTATAGCCATGGAAAAAGGCAAACCGGGACAATCCCCCGATGTGGGACTAAACAAACACCAAAAATAGCCTAAACGAACATTAATACAAGTCCAGGAGAACTTTGAGCGCATTTGGGCCAAAAGTGACCGCCAATTAGCGGTCTTGGACCGCTAATTAGCGGTCTACAGTGTCCGGATCGGTCTGGAATTTCTTGTGGGCTTTTCTGGAAGGCTTTGTTGGTATTTGATGCATCTATTTTGCATGTTGGAGCTCCGACCCGAATAGAATTGCCAAAATACTCCCCATGATGGTGAGGAGTATTCTGTTTTGCTCTTAGGTCCTTCGGTCTTGCATTCAGGTCCTTCTTCCTTGCATCTTGGTCCACAGATCTCACAATTCAGTCCTTTTTCCCAACTTTTGGGTCCTTTTATGCTTCATCTCTTCAAACCTATTTATTCCTGAAAACTAAACATAAAACTCGTAACATAGCATTATTTAGGTGAAAGATAACGGATATAAGATACAAATATGAGCATGAAATGATGTCAATCAAATACCCCCACACTTAACTTTTGCTAGTCCCGAGCAAAACAAAGAAAGAGAAAAGCATGCGAAAAAAAACAAGAAATCCTAACTCACTTTCGTAGGAATCACGGTTGCACTTAGCACGTACAACAAGCCGTTAAACCTCCTTGTCGCCAAGGAGGAGGAGTGTTGTCTCCTGAGGGTTTTCAGCGGATCTACCCACAAAATCCGAACAAGATGCATTAATCAATCTAGCTACACGACTCGCTGGACTTATTTTGTCGATCATGGGACGCGGTAACACTACGGGTCGACTCTATATATGTAATCCGTCCACACACCTAGCCTAATGAGTTATTCGTGAGAGTTAGTTAAGGACTTAAGTGAAAGACATGGGCAACCTTAACTTCTGAATGTGATACAATGTGTAAAGTCCATTTTGGTTCTTATTTGCTTCTTTTTTTTCTTTTTTTTTCTTTTGTTTTGGAGAATTTTATTGGTCGGTGTTTGATTCTCCCAGGGTCAGGTTTCGTGCATCATTGCCTATGAGGACTTACACTATCACGTACACCTTCCCCCAAATCTCCATATAGGGCGATCCCTACCACCCGTGTAACGGGAGTTCGGTCGGCGCATCCCAAGTCAGATGACTCGAAAGCACCAGGCACAAAGTCCCCTCAGACCTACTTTCCCGAGTGATAGGAGCCGTGTGAGAAGAGAGAATACCACTTATTTATCTATATGGGAACCAAAACCCCTACACTTAAGTTTCACAAAAAGAGATTAAGGGCCCTCGACTACGACAAACTTCCTTATACTCACAAACACGAATTATTTGACTCACTAGGTTCAGGGTGGACTTATTTAAATGTTTGAGTACTGAAACCCTATGATTACACGCCCCCCGAGGGAAAACCGGGGTGCATCCTAACGACTCGATAAGACCTAAAGCCAGTAAACTAGAAATCCTAATGCATCAAGTTCAAGACAATTTTGGGAGCTTTCTTTTTACTTTGCCTCTCAACGGTTTTGCACATGCTAAACACACGCAAAACCCACAAAAACATTTTCTTTCACAAACACATGAAGATTTTGAAAGAAATGTGAAAATTTTAAAGCACTAGGCAAGCAAAAGAAGACAAGTCACCCAAGGATCATGGCAAGCAGATATATCAATATTAAATACGGCACACTAACATGACCCTAGCAGTACAAACAAAAGAAAATAAAACCAAAGGAAAAAGACTCGACTATGTACACACGTAAAACACCCCCCACACCTACTTCATGCATTGTCCTCAATGAATGTGAACAAGATACTACATGGATACATGCATGAAAAAGGAAAGATCTCACCAACATGAAGTACAAAGGGACGTTCAGGGTCATGTTGATGGACACAAACCCAAATTCCCTCAAAACCTGTGAGAAGCTGAAGAAGGGAGATAAATACGTGAAGAAATTGGGGCCCAAGTACACAAGGGTTGGGGCCCACAACAATCGATGCTCACTGAAGGAGTCTTTTATTACACACTTTTTTTGTTTTTTTTGTTTTTACAAGATATATACATCAACCAAAATATTCTCATAATCATTTGGTCAAGGAACATCAAATGAGAACATCAAGTCATGAGGACCAGAGACTTGCCGAGATGGGCAAACTCCACTGGTACTCTGAGGTGTCATGAGGGGTGAAAGGTCAAAGCTGAAAGGCTCGAACCCCTCATGATATTGGTTGGGTGTGGGCAACAAAGAATGAAGTTGTGTTGCCTCACTAGGGTTTAATTGCTCATCGAAGAAAACCCTCCAACCAATAGGCGGGTGCATCGGAATGAGTTCCTCAAGCTCATTCAATGGATGCAGCAGACATGCATCACTAAGAATGGGGCTTCTCCCCAAGTCATCCAACAAGGACCTCCCACCATCATTTAGATCATCAAGCATAAGCTCGGTCATAGGTGGGTCCTTGTTGGAGTCAAAATGAAGCTCAAATGGCTCAATGGCCATGGGACATGAGGTAGAGACACCTTCTGACATAGGCATATGATGAGGTGTCTCAACATCACTAGTACTCTCAACTGAATCATGCAACGAACACTCCCTTTGGACATTCATGTTCGAGGCCAGCTCACTCTGTTGCATTGCAAAGACAGGCAATGAGTCTTCGCTGGGCCCACGAACATTCTCAATGGGTTGCATTGGGGTTAGGGGTGTTCGTTGATTTTGTGGTGCTTTCTCCAATTGGCGGATGAGATTTAGATTTAAAGGTTCATCCATGGGTTCCTGTTGCCTACCAGAGTTGAACACATGAAACTCGGCACTCATGTTACCGAATGAGAGCTTCATGAGACCATTTCTACAATTAATCAAGGCATTGGAGGTTGCCAGAAATGGTCTACCCAAAATCAAAGGTATTTGAGAGTGGGTGTTCGCAACAGGATTGGTATCGAGGACAACAAAATCGACTGGAAATATAAAATCTCCAACTTTGATAAGCACGTCCTCGATAATCCCCATGGGAATACGAATGGATCTATCCGCTAATTGGAGGGTGATCTTAGTTGGTTTCAATTCTCCCAAGTTCAACTGTTGATAAACAGAGAATGGGAGGAGGTTGACCGCTGATCCTAAATCAAGCAAAATATTGCTCAATCTAGTGTCCCCTATCGTACACTGAATAGTAGGACACCCAGGGTCCTTGTATTTTGTGTAGGTAGGATTGGACAAAAGTGAGCTGATATTTGCAGCCAAGAATGCTTTCTTAGGAACATTGGTCTTCCTCTTAGTTGTGCAGAGATCCTTCAACACTTTGGCATATTGAGGTATTTGTTGGATGACATCCAACAAGGGGATATTAACCTTTACTTGCTTAAACACCTCTACTATCTTGTCCATGTTGTCACTCTGCTTTTTGTTTAACCTACTTGGATAGGGAGCTTTTGGCAGGTAGGTTTTCTGCTGTGCCTGAGAAGAAAGCTTTGGTGTATTACCCTCACCCTCAGCTTCTTCTTCACCACCATTCCCACTAGGGGGGCTGCATAGATGGTGGTGGGTGTGGCAAGGAAATGTGATTGTCAACCTGTTTTCCATTCCTTAAGGTCACAATGGAATTGACATGGTGAACAGGTTCCTCCACATGGTTCACTTGCCTCCCCCGAGGTACCACATTCTCATTTTGCATTTGTTGTTGTTGGTACATGCGGGGGTTAGCCTCAGGCTGGCTAGGAAAAGACCCTCTCTCTCTTTCATGTACAGACTGAGCCAATTGCCCCATCTGAAGCTCTAGAGATTTGATGGTCTGCTGATTTGAAGTGAGAACTTGACTCGTGGTTGACATAAAATTTGTCATTGAGTTTTCAAGTCCATGAGTCAAGGTCTCAAGCGAATTGAATCGGGTTTCCATATTATTGGAATTTGGGAAACCTGATTGATTGGTGGTTTGCGCTTGGGGTGGCTGATAGGAATGCGCATGCATGGGAGGTTGGTGTGATTGGTAAGGTGGTCTCGAGGAGTTTGGAGGACCACCCGGGGCATTAGTTTGGTTCCATGAAAAATTGGGGTGGTTCCTCCATCCAGGATTATAAGATGATGAGTATGGGTCATTCCTGGCTCTATCATAGACGGCGTTGACACGCTCCATCTCAGGAGGAATGGACTCACACTCGCTTTCTACATGACCTATCCTACCACATGAATGACAGGGAACTAGACCAGATGTGGACATGTGAGGTGCACTTTGTTGGTTTTGGAGCTCAATCGAATCCATACGGCGCATTAAGGCCGCCATGCGTGCCTCGGTGGCCGTAGTGGTATCGATAGCAAATGCGGAACCCGATCTAGTTGAGTTTGCATTCGCGATCCTCGCTCCTATACTAGATGATGCAGGTGGTTCCCTCACACTCTCCCACTGCATGGTTTTCTCAGCGAGGTCTTCTAGGAAGGCCCATGCCTCCCTTTCATCCTTTCCCAAGAACTCTCCTTGACACATGGACTCAAGGAGCATTCTGGACGGGATGTGAAGACCCTCATACACAATCTGACAAAGACGCCACAACTCAATGCCATGGTGAGGGCACGAGGATAGTAGCTCTTTGAACCTCTCAAGATATGCATGAAATGGTTCGGTCTCATGTTGATAGAACGAATTGATTTCGTTCCTTAATTTTTGAGTCCGATGATTAGGAAAGTACTTCTTGAGGAATGCAGATTGAAACTCATCCCAAGTCCTAAAGGAATTCGCCTGGTTGCTGTACAACCACTTCTTGGCATCATCCTTTAGTGCAAAAGGAACGGGCGTAAGATGGATGGAGTCTGTGCTAAGTTGTTGCAGCTTGAACATAGCACAGACCTCCTCAAATTCCCTGAGAAAGATATAGGGGTGACCTTTCCCAGTGAAGCGAGGGAGCATGGAAATGAATTGAGGCTTAACCTCAAAATGGTTCCCATTAGCCTCTGGTAATACGATGCATGAGGGTAGAGCGGTACGGCTCGGGTAGCATCGATCACGAAGAGGTATGGGAACGACAACTTGAAGCACAGGTGGAATAGGTGGGTCCAGCAACTGCTCCTCCTCACGGAAATTAGCAGCCATTGGACCCGAACTACGTGCGACACGAGAGGAGGGAGGTGTCGAGAAATCGATGACCGAAGCCGGATTGACAACGCTCCTCGTCAAACGACCACTCTCGTCTCGTGTCCACGAAAGCATGCACAAAGGTGCACACACACAAAACAAAACTTTTTTTTAACAAAGAATGTGCGTAGAGGAGAAGACGGGGGAACACAGGAGAGAAAGAATGACTCAGGAGAGAAGGGAAGAAGTCCTTATGCTACGGCGGATGGGTACAGGTAGAAGCACACAAGCAAACAGGGCTCAAGCAATCCTAAGGTCGCTATAGGTCCTTACAGCTAGACGACGCCTAACTGCGAGGTACACGGCCTCAACACGCCTCACCTCCCTACAACGAGGACCACAAAGCCCAGCAAGTGAGCCAAGATCCGGGGATCTCGTCTCTCCTACTATCGACAAAGTGGGCAACGCCGATCAGGTCATGACGGTCGGGACCGGATCACTCTCCTAATGCGTCCGAATTCCTTAAGGCCAATGTCTACTTGATTTTAAAATTAGGCTCTTGATTAGTGTGGTTTTTGGGGCTAAGGAAAGGGTGATGAAATCCACCACCTTATCTTTTACGGGACAACCCCTCCTTAGTAGCGTTTTGGAGTCCTAAATCTAGCAATCAACTCTCCAAACAACGCTCAACTCACACTTGTTGCAATGCACTTCCTACTAACTAATGCATGTTCATACGAAATGCATGAATGAGAGTAGAAGGTGCGTACCTCACGCCAACTCTCAGCTACAGAAAATAAAGCTAAAATAAAAGACAATCTAAATGCCTAAGTCACATACATGATGCATGGCCTAAACAAAAAGAATGCCTAATCTTTTGCTTTGAGTTTTAGGGTCCAAGTTGCTTAAAGGAGGTTGATTATGGATATGGGAACAAACTATAAGTCAAAACATGCCAAATTAAATCCCAGATCACTACATCAATTATGAAAACCGACCAAAGAAATAAGAGAGCAAACAGAGCTTACCAGACCGCCAATTGGCGGTCTCAGGCCGCTGATTGGCGGTCTACAGTGCTCAGCTTGCTTCAAAACTTCTCCAGGTGCTCCTCCTGACCACTCCAAGTCTCCTGAAACAAAGACAAACTACAAAACAAAAATTAAATCCACTCGAATCGTCCAAACAAGAGTCTGGACTGGCACCTCCCCGGCAACGGCGCCAAAAACTTGTTGAACGTTTTATTTAAAACCACAAGTGCACGGCCGCGATGAAGCGGTGGCAAGTACGGGTCGTCCTCAGGGAGGTGAGTAGCCTCTTGCTTGTACGAAATCAAGTGGCAAAAATAGGGGGAAGAAAGTTGTCTATGCTAATCTAGACTACGCTACACTAAGAAGTATGAAATGCGAACGAAACAAACAAACGATGGAATAACAACTAAACTAAGAACAAAGGAAGAATGCTGGAATACAGAAATGGGAAAACCCCTAAGGGGTGGAGTGAGTGCACACATGCAAAGAGGTGGGTGTAGAATACATTCTTTAAGCACATGAAGGTGGTGTTTATCAAGCATAGGAAGTGTCTAAATGTTATGGCAAAACCTATCAATCTATTCACCAACTTAGTTGATTAACATTTACATATGCAAGTTGTTTATTTCAGAACCTAAACAAGCATGAGAGGTGTGTAATCATTTTGGCAAAACTCATCAAGTGATAAATTCTATCCTAAACAAGCAAGCATACATTCATGTTTAATCAACACATTGAAATTAAAGCATTCATCCCATTCTCTAATGCATGTATGTACATCTACTCCACCCCCCAAAGGGGATGGAACTACTCACTAAACATTACACTAATTATTAAACTATGGAAAGAAAGCATATTAAAACTAAGCTAGAATTAAAAGACGATTAAACTAAAACATGCACAAACAATAAAAGAAGCATAAAATAAACAATGAAAGAAACACAAAACTTTATTGATAAAATGACTCACATTAAAAGTAGCATCCTCCTACTTTAGTGTGTGCTTCAAGGCCTCACTTCTAGTAGGAAGAATAGCCACTTAAAATATGGAGTGATTACAATGGAAGGTGAAGAGTTCTATTTATAGCCATGGAAAAAGGCAAACCGGGACAATCCCCCGATGTGGGACTAAACAAACACCAAAAATAGCCTAAACGAACATTAATACAAGTCCAGGAGAACTTTGAGCGCATTTGGGCCAAAAGTGACCGCCAATTAGCGGTCTTGGACCGCTAATTAGCGGTCTACAGTGTCCGGATCGGTCTGGAATTTCTTGTGGGCTTTTCTGGAAGGCTTTGTTGGTATTTGATGCATCTATTTTGCATGTTGGAGCTCCGACCCGAATAGAATTGCCAAAATACTCCCCATGATGGTGAGGAGTATTCTGTTTTGCTCTTAGGTCCTTCGGTCTTGCATTCAGGTCCTTCTTCCTTGCATCTTGGTCCACAGATCTCACAATTCAGTCCTTTTTCCCAACTTTTGGGTCCTTTTATGCTTCATCTCTTCAAACCTATTTATTCCTGAAAACTAAACATAAAACTCGTAACATAGCATTATTTAGGTGAAAGATAACGGATATAAGATACAAATATGAGCATGAAATGATGTCAATCACCTCCACATAGAGGTCTTATGCGAATGGCCTCTGAAGCTAGAGGACCCACTCGTGGCCTGTCGGCCCAGAAAACAGAACGTGTCTAGAATTACTTATTAGATTAAATGCAATGCAAACTACTTAAGCATCTAAAATCTAATGTAGCTACAGAGTCCCGAACGAGCTCAAGGAAGGATAAATGAATATCCTCCTCACAACCCCAACACAATCTGAACCAGAATATCCCAATCAGGGATCAAAATGCACTCACAACAGCAAACAATCATAACCAGATCGGTAGATCAAGATAACTAATCGAGTCATCTACAGGTCATGATAAGGATGTTATAAGGTCTGGCGTCCTAAGCAACATACATAACCACATAATAACACTTCACATCAGTAACACATAGACTTGTAATAAATGCTAGGGTGATGCATCACAGCAAGGTACATCATAATCGAACTCCACAATAATCAATAACATGCATCATCAATTTCAGAGCGTATATTCGATAGTAGTATATTCGACATCGTATGAATTATATATATATATATATATATATATATATATATATATATATATATATATTTAATGCATGCCCCCATCATGTTATTCTACTGATATATATATATATATATATATATATGTAGAATAACATGATGTGGCATGCATAAAATATCAGCAAACAATATAGATCTCTAAACTAGCATGTATGCGTGCAAGCGGGTTAACATGTTGCATTAGGATATGACACAAATAACATAACACATGAAAGAGACCGATTACGTTCATGTGTGCTTGCATGACTCCAGCATCAGGAAACACACACACACACACCAGATTATAATTCAGCATGAATAGAGTAACATAACATGCACAATAGTTGGAGACATCATAAAGTAACATCATAAACAATTCGTAATGTACACCATCGATTTCAAGACATGCATGCGATAGGACTAGAACCTCAGAACATGATCATACCTTATGTGGACATGAAACGACATATATATCAGTGACACAATATGGCCAAAGATACATATGATATCGGGAAGCTACATTTATATATATATATATACATATACATCTGTAGACCGTATACATGCATGCAATGGGGTTACACGTGGTAATAAAGCTTATAATGGGCAACATATAGTATTTATGGATATAATAGCATTTCTAATTGAGAACATGACATTAATATTAGAGGATATACACAAAATCAGATCATGAATATATCATTTCTACTGCTGGACCAGAAACGATTCAAACAACAAACCATAGCAACCGACACACATCATACTACCGACGACATCAATTAAATCACAGAAAATACAAGACTCATAGATATGCATATGAATCCCTGACCCATCCAAACCACGTGCTCAGAGTACCCTTTCAGGATGGCCTGAGGTGGGAGAAGGTTAGTAGAGATCTGTCCAAGCAGCTCAGTCCAACAACCGAGCAAGATGGAGCACATGGTGCACTAACCACATGGTTAGCCCACCCTAGCGCACCCTGCTCAAACCAAGCTAGCCCATCCAGACCGCTCTCACACTTAGCCTCCGTAGGGTCCGTCTCCACCCCCTCCTGACCCCAGGCACCGTCTGGGAGGGCTACACCAGCCAGCCGCCCAAGACAATGAGTCAAAAGGGTTGAAGATAAACCCTAGTCGGATCTTGTGTGCTGATTGGCATAATTTCATGCTTATGTTTGTATCTTATATCCATTATCTTTCACCTAAACAATGCTACGTGATGAGTTTTATGTTTGAATTTCAGAAATAAATAGGTTTGAAGAGAAGAGGCATAAAAGGACCTAAAACATGAAAAAAGACTGAGTTGAGAGACTCAAGGACTAAGATGCAAGATCGAAGGACCTGAACGTAAGATCGAAGGACCAATGAGCAAACAAGAATACTTCACACCATCATGGGGAGTATTTTGGCAATTCTATTCGGGTCGGAGCTCCAACAAGCAAAGTAGATGCATCAAAGACAAACAAAGCCTTCCAGAAAAGCCCACAAGAAAATCTAGAGCGATCCGAACACTGTAGACCGCTAATTGGCGGTCACTTATGGTCCGGATCTGCTAAGATTTATGTGGAGTGTATTAGTGTGTATTTAGTCTATTTCTGGTATTTGTTTAGTCACATATCGGGGGATTGTCCCGGATTAACTTTTTCTATGGCTATAAATAGAACTCTTCACCTTCTATTGTATTCACCCATTGCTTGGTGGCATTCTCTCTACTTGGAGTAAGCCTTGGAGCAAAATCTCAAGGTGGAGAAGAATGCTACCTTCAATGTGAGTCATCTAATAAAATAATTTTTCCATTGTTTTGTTCTTATGTTGTTTCTTTATGCATGCTTAGCTTAGTTTTATTTCTTTGATTGTAGGCTAAAGTAGTTAGAATGTTTCTTTTCTTCTTTAGTTTAATTGTTAGAGTAATGTGTAGTGAGTAGATCCATCCCCCTTTGGTGGTGGAGATGATGCTCATACATGCATTAAAGAATGTATATGAATACTTTATATTTTGATTGTGTTGATAAATGTGAATGTATGCTTGCTTGTTAGGGTAGAATACTACACTTGATGGGGTTTTCCACACATCTTAGACACCTCCCATGCTTGTTTAGGTTCTGAAATAACCAGTTTGTGTATATGAATGTTAATCAACTACGTTAGTGAATGGATTGATAGGTTTTGCCATAACCTTTAGACACTTCCTATGCATGAAAACACTACCTACATTTGCACCTATAGAATGCATTATTCATCATCTTTTTACATGTGTGCACACACTCCACCCCTAGGGGTCTTTCTCTTCTTGATTCCAGCTTAGTTTTACATTCTTTTAGTTTTGATTCGAAGTAATCGTTAGTTGCTTTACTTTGCATTTTTTTCTTCTTAGTAGTTTAGTGTAGTGTAGATTAGCATAGGAAAACTCTTCTCCCTTTTTGTTACCACTTGATTTCTGAAAAACCAGAGGTTACTCACCTCCCTGAGGATCGACCCGTACTTGCCACCGCGGCCGTGCACTTCCGGTAATTAAAACGTTTAAACATGTGCACCAGTCACACCCAACCAGACCCGTGACCACTCCAAACTCAGCCCAGAAGGAAACCTCTTCACCCCTTGTCAGACCTCACCAAAACTCGCCAGAGTTCCGGTGCCTCTGGCTGTCCCACAACCAGCCCCATCTAGCACAAGCTCCATTTGCGCGCTAGATGGGAACTCGGTTGATGGTGCAACCGATTGCACCAACCAACAACATGGTGCTGGCCGGTCCTCCAGCCAACACCCCCTCCCATAAAACTCTTCAAGGGTCAGGAGCATACCTGATCTGCAAGAAGAATGCCTGAGCCAAGTTGCAAGATCTGCCCACCAAGCTTCTAGTCGCACCAAAAGTTGCGCTAGATGTTGCTTCAAGCCTTGCCAGATTTGAAGTTTGCCGGAGCACCACCTGTGTGGTCTGTATGTCTAGCTGGAGAGTGGAGGAAGTGGAGAAGACTTGAGGAAGTGGAAGGGATTTGGCAAGGTTGGCTGGGGAAGGCTTTTTGTTTGCAACAACTCCCTCCATTCAATGGCCTTCAAGTCACTTCAATCCTCCTCAATGCATTGCCAAAACAACCACCATCAAATGCATGCAATAAAATACAATCAACCACACTAATCCCCCCTCTAATCCATGCCACTTCACCTGGCCCAACCCAGCTTACGAGCCACCTCACCCACTCGCACCCAAGCTGAGCCGATCGAGCTAAAGAAATGCGTACTCACCTAGTGAGTCACACTCGATCGATCGACAAGGAACCCAACCTGAATTACAAACAACCACCATCAAGCATACAAACATACCACAAACACCATCAAGCATACAAACATACCACAAACCAACCTGCATTGCCAAAACAACCACCATCAAGCATACAAACATACCACAAACACAATTAGGTAAGATAAGACCTAAATTATGCATAAATAAGGAGAGTGGATTTATTATTAATAAAGCAAGAGAGTGGGTCACACACACACACACACACCATATTTCACATCATTTGGACTTCAATAGATCACCCAAACCTAAGCCGGAAAATCACTTAATCCAAACCTAATATGTCTTTGCAAAATGGTCGACCGAAACAAGTTTTCTGTTTCACTGTTTCTATCAATTAATCGTTACACCAATAGTGATTCTACCCAACTCAACCGGTCGACCTATTTTGACCTTTCGGTTGACCATTTCCCGTATTTTCATATGACTGTTATTCTTGTCGTATTCTACAATGGTCATATTCATATTTTTCATCTAAAATGTATTCACCCATGATGTGGGTGTTGGGAGTGAAAGGAATGTGTTCTAAAACTTTTACTTTTATATGTCTTTTATTATGAATTGAATGTATTGAACATTTTGTTCCTTGATTAATGTATTCGTCTTTTGAAAGACTTAAGGAAGATGCTCTTGGTCCTTAACCGTAGAGCTCTAAAAAATAATGGTTTACATAAATCAAAAGTAATTCACAATCATGGTAATTAACATGGAACATTACTCACTGAGATAAGATTGTCATGTTGGTTAAGAGAGATATTGTAGCTCTACAAATATTTAACAACATGAGTATATGAAATGGAAAATGTTTCCTTCATATATTGATTTGACCTAACAAATGAAACATTATGGAATTGTGTTTATGTCATTAATGTTTCATTGTGTCTTTGAATATTAAGATATGAGACCTATATATTTTCACAGAAGGAGTGTATGATTTGATTATTCTCAAAAGCTATCAATGGGTATGGCGATAAATGTAATAGTTGGTTATACATGAGTTGTGCCGAAAAAGATGATATGTCAAAAGGTTATCATTATCCCTCTTGACTTGAGTTATGATATTGTTGGGTCCCTTCAAAAAGCGAAATTATAATGTGCACAATGTAACTTGTATATAGTTACATATTTATAATTAGCTTGAGAGATCAAGAAATGAATATATAATACAAAGATGACGCATTTCTACTTTGTATAATATGCTCAATATCATGAGGGAAGGGATAGACGTAAGTGATATTTTACTTATTACTAAGTGGATCGTGTTTAGTTCGAGTGAGCAAAACATCTTTATTATTTGGGTAACTATAATGTGTAGTTACATACCGCTTATAGTTTATGATATAATATGTTTTATATCATTGGCAACATAACTTAGATCCTCCTATAGGTCACACCACAAAACTGGGAAACAAAAAATATGATTTTATATTTTATATAATGTATTATGTTTCATGTGTTATGAAATAATATAAATGTGGTAAAATAAAAAAAATCAATATGTCGTCAAAATGATATGGTTAGAATAATAAATAAATTCGTATGAGATGTATATATATTATGAGGTATAATGTTTTGAAATTATATATGATAATATATTACATGATATAATGTGATTTACAACATTATAACGTATGATTTTGTTAAAACCCCAAAGTCCAAATCTTGTTGGATATTAATCCAAAATTTGGTAGTGTCAAAAATAATGAAAAATGGTACAACCGTTTGACCATGTTTTTGCATATATTAATAAGAGATTTTTACCGATTAATGGTTGGATATAATCCACCTTGGTCAAAGGTAATTATGGGATAATGATGTGGCAAAATAAACAAGAGATAATGTGCAAAGTGGTTTGCACATGTTGTGGTTTAGTAGAGATGTAAACAAGAGATCATGTGTAAGTGGTTTGCACATGATGTGGTTTAGTGGAGAGATTAATAATGGATCATGTGTAAGTGATTTGCACATGATGTGTGTCAGAGAAAATCATATAAATGGGTCCATCATCCATTCCTTGTTAATACTAATGCAAAAATTCTCTCTCTCCCTAACCACCCCATTAATCCATCCGAAAATTCTCCTAATTATTCAAGTTTTTTGAGATTAAATTCTTAGGAGCTTTAGAGAGGTTATTACCTAGATTCTAACCTTGATTTAGAGATTGATTGGCTAGCTCATTTCTCTCTAATCTTGTTTAGTGTTTGGTGAACACTTGGAGTCGAATCGACAGACGATTCAACGGGCAACGCAACTCTGGATCTTCATAAAAGTTTTGGAGAACCTTTGGGTATGATCATCTTCTATTTATTTTAATATATATGTAGATTACATGATATTAGAATAAATATAAAATAATGTACATGAAAATATGGAAATCGATCTTGTATGCATGTATATTTTTTTTTTCAAAAATATACATACATAGGGGCACGAAATCTTACAGAAAAGAATTGGAAAAATTGAAGCAACAGATTTTTCTCGTATATTGTGAGTATTTTAAGAAGTATGTCCATCCTATCTATAGACAGGGAAAGTGTTAGCTAAATGAGAAATAAAATCAAGAAAGATTTGTCCAAACAAGAAGTTCTTTGAAATTCGAACGCTGAACCAGTCCTTCGGTTAGATAGTCCGATGGCCAGTTATGGCCTTAACATTGTCCGGAATTTAGGTTTAAACCGGTACCCAATGGACCGGTTAACTAGGTTTGAATTCAATACAACAATTTTACCATATAGCCACGGTAATTATCTGTGGTTGTAGTCTATTCTTCATCGCTAGGGCACACTAACGACGGAAATGTATCGTCACAAATACAGCGGTCACTCCAGACATTCAGCCACATATGGTCTAACGATTATGGACCGACACAATTGGTGTGCAGTGTTTAGAACAATAGATAATATTCGTGGCTGTTATTGTAACTATAGATACAACAATGGATATTTTCTGTCGCCAACTGGTAAACATGCACCTCATTTAATTATTTTTCCTTTCAACGGACCTTGTTTTATACAATGAATTAACATATAACATTCATATAAGATCGCAATCACATACACCAGATGTCCATCACATAGCCACAAGCAAATGCATTAAACCAAATTGAAAGTAAACATTGGTCATAATTGAACAAAGTCAAACAAAGATTCTTGTTTACAATTTGCTAGTTCAACTAAATAGATCGAATGTCAAACAAAGTTGCAAGATTCAACAAACAAAAAAAACTTATGCATCTCCCACATGTTGCCGTCCATTCTTTGTAGCCATCGGAGTAGATTGCACTCCATCTTCCACCTATGTTTCATAAAACTTTAATTAAAAGATATTTCAATCTAACCACAAATTTTAATAACTATTTGTAAACAAATTTGTATACATACCAAGTAATTCAAGTTAAAGCCAAATCTTCTTGACAATTGGAAGAAAAATTCTTCATGTTGAGCACTCTGAGCTTTATTATGAGTCATCCTCTCTTTCATCTCATCAGACGTCTTTTGTTGCTCAACTATGGTTTCTTGTTGTTCAATTATTATTACTGTTGAGTTTTTATGGCATCCATCCTTTGACTGATTCCAACTTCAACTCGGAAATTTACCTCTTTAGTAGTTGGAACACCTCTACAACCAAATACATCGGTAGGAGTAAATAGAGAACTTACTGCTCGAACACGACCATGCTCATTATTGCTCATAACTTTCGTAGAGCATCATTCCTACTAGTACTAATAGCATAGCCAAATCTTGCATATTGGCTTCCTCTTCTCTTAGTTTATTCCGTAGTTACACAATCATCAATCTTAGAAAAATTAATATCAAATCGACTAAATTATAAATGGACTACTCGACTTAGATTCTAGATCAACAATCAACATATACCAAAAAAAAAGCCTAAAAACAATATTATCACCTTAATCTCCACTGGAGCATCCAGTATATCAGAATGCAATAAACACCACATTTGGGCTCAAGTACTCGGAGGTGGGTTTTCAGGATTGGCTCTTCGCTACAAACTTCATAGCAACCATATTGTCATGAAATGCATTACTCCTAATCGCAGGTGTAAGTGTTTAGCTTGAATTTGCAGAACATATGATAGTACAATAGATGAATTGGTCACACAAGGTCTTAGCAATCAATTGAAACCACAAAAACATGGTTACATCACAAAAAATAACTTACAATTTCCTCATCGTTTCGAGCAATGGCCTTCATCCTGCAAGTGTGGGTATTATGTATTCAGCTCTGTTGTTCTTGTTTACCTCACTTTTGCTCTAAATAAATTTACAAAAACGATATGTATTAGTAAAAATACAAACTAAAATTTATCACAACTTTGTCTTATTTACAAGACGAATTTACTTTAAATTCTGGTGTTTCCAAATAGTCTAATAGTGTAACCTATTATCGAGGATAAACTTCATCGGGTCTAATAGAAAATCTATCAGATCTACTCTTCAAGCCCTCAACTAAAACATGTAATTTGTGTTTCCACCCTTCCCATCTAAGATTCATCCAAGCAATCATCTTCTTCTTATGATGGTCCTTAATGGATACACCTACTGTGGCTGTAAGCTTAATTTCTTGTAGAATTGTCTTGCCCAATTTCGGCCAAATCTCGGTTGATGCTGATATAATCTTAATTGGATTTTGAATGGATGTTGAATGGATTCTAACCATGGTTTTAAAAACTACACCGGACCAAATGGTTCGACCCGGTCACACCGGGAACTGATGGTCTAGCGGCCGGTTCAGCTAAAAAACTGAGCCTCTAGTCGAACCATTCTGAACCGGATTGAACCGGGTCGGACCCGACATAAAAATATTTCAAAATTTCTTAATTTTCTAAAATTAGAAAATAGGAGGATTATTTTTGTAATTCTTACAAACATGCCACCCACAAACCCTACTCTCCCTCACCAAACCCTTCGTAAGCCTCCCTCACCAAACCCTAGTCTCTCCCTTCCGCCACCCACACACTTGCCTCCGAGCTGCCGGTCCGGCATGCCTCCTCTGGTGCAATGCGCCTGCTCTGGTCTAGTGCGGCATTGTCATGGCAAGAAAGGAGGTCTGGGGTTTAATGTGAAAATTAGTTTGATTGAATGCAAACTTGCTTAGATTGTAGTTTGGTTTTCTTTTATAACAGAATATTAGTTGCTTTGGATGGAAATCAAATTGAATGTTTATTTTTTAGTAGCAGTTTGGGTATGAGACAAGAAACAATTATTTCTCCTAATTTTTTTGTGAAAAGGTTGAAAAAAGTTTGCTTATCTAGTGATTGAATCAGTTATAATACCGTAAGTGCACGACCGCGTTGAAACGATGGCAAACACGGGTTGGTCCACAGGCAGCACGTGTGAGTCGAGTTCGCGATACTCGAGTGGGGGAGAAGTGTTGGCTTTTTGGCCTTAATCTAGGTTTTGATGATTTAATTAACCTAATCTTAATTATGATGATGTAGAGTAGCACACATATTGCATTGCATATATATTGCATGTGCTAACCTCTACAGGTGATCAAGACTCATGGAAGGAAGGAAATCAAGTCAAGATTTGTAATAAAGCTAAATGAAGACTTGTAATCTTGATTTTATTTTGAGTCTTAGGAACATGTGTAAATTGAGCATACAAGAGTTAAAAACCAATCACATACACAATAGGTTCCCTATAGAAGTCACACACGAAATTTCACATTATTTAGACTTCATTAGATCACCCAAACCTTAGTCGGAAATCACTTATAAACTTAAACCCAGATTTCCTATGTGAACCGGTCGACCGAACCAGTTCTCAGTTCGACCGGTTTATAACAGACTCTCCACAGTGATTTTACCGAACTCTACCGGTCGACCGGTTCTACCTTTTCGGTCGACCGATCCCGGATTTTAATATGACCGTTTTTCTTGTCGTATTCCTATAACGGTCGTATTCGTATAAAACAAAACTTAACCCCAAAATACATTCGGTAAACGGTCGAACGAAGACCTTGTTTCGGTCGACCGGTTGAACATATTTTCAGAAACCAAATTCCCTGCTATCGGTCGACACATTTCTCGTTCGACCGATTGACCTTTGTCTCAACCGAATCCCCTTCTCGGTCGACCGCCCCATACTTTGGTTCGACCGATTCACTTAAGTAGAGTTAAGTTCTAGCTCGTTTGTCCGACCGAATATTCTTTTGTTCGACCGTTCTCTTTGAAATCACGTTAACGGTCGACCGGTTTACTAGTTTCGGTCGACCGGTTCTGGACAGATTTGCAGCCCGATTTTCTGCTTTGTGTATCTTGCACAAAACCCAATCAAATCTATCCCCAACGGCTAGAATACCTTAGGAGCTTATAAATAGAGGATCAAGACTTGTTGTTAACACAACTCTCCAACTCCAATTGTCCCAATACATTAGAGAGAAACCTCAATCCTCAAAGCTCCCAATTCTACACTCTTTAAGCCTAAACTTCACACATTTGATCATATACTCATCCTACTCAAAGTGTTCTCAATTAGAGAGTGAATCCCACTCAGTTACAAGTGTTATCAAAAGAAGCAAGGACTTCGGTGAAAGCCCGAAGTGTCCATCTCGGATTGTGAGAGGAAGAATTCAAGCAAGCGAGGGTTGTTCGCGTTGCTTGTGGTGTAAAGGCGTTCTCTCCCGGCCCGGAACGGGGAGTGGTTAGTGAAGACGTAGGCGGAGCTCGCGGAGTCGAGTGGAGCTTACAAGAGAGGACTAGGACCCGGGTGGGGTGCCGAACCTCTATAAAAACCGACGCGTCTTTTGTGGTTTGCATTGTCTTTCTTTCTCTACTTGTTTGTTTATTCCGCTGCGCATTTGTTTGCTTAATCAAGTAGAAAATTAGGGATTAGATTAAAAGTGATTAGTGGACCCATAACCCACACGATCCTACATTTGGTATCAGAGCCTTGTTAGCTAAATTTCATTACTTTACCGTAATTTTAGCATGGCTTCAACATCTAATCACTTAGAGGGTTTATGCACCACAAGACCTCCTTTGCTTAATGTGTCAAATTATGATTATTGGAAAAATAGAATGAAAATCTTTTTAATATCAAATGACCTTAAGTATTGGAAGTTTATTCAAAATCCATACATACCCCCAAATGAAGATAATTTAGATTCTCTATCTAGGACTCAAATGAAAGAAATTGAAATGAATTCAAAAATTATGAATATTCTTTATTGTGGCCTTAATGAGGGAGAATACAATAGAATTAGGGGATGTGAAAGTGCAAATGAAATATGGCATAGGTTACAAATGCATCATGAGGGTGATAGCAAAACCAAAGAAACTAGGATAAGTCTCCTCATGCATAAATATGAAATATTTTCTATGCAAATCGGTGAGAACATAAGCGACATGAACACTCGCTTCACCGATATCACTAACTCTCTTTTGATTCTTGGAAGAAGGATAAATGAAGGAGAGATGACTTGAAAATTCCTCCGGTCATTGAGCAACGATTGGGAAGACAAGGTCGTGGCAATCGAAGAATCGCACGATCTTTCAAAATTGAAGATGGAGGAACTCATTGGAAATCTCATGGCCTATGAGCTCCAATTGAGTCATCGAAGAGAGAAGGAAGCTTCAAAGAAAAACTGCGTGGTGGCATTACCTGCAAATCTTGATGAGCCAAGGAGGGTGGAAGAAGAGGACATTGAGGTCCTTGCCCAAGACTTCTTCAAATACCTCAAGAGGGATAAATGAGAAAAGAATGAAAGAAGAGGTAGAAGAAGTGAGAAAAGAGAAAAAGAAAAAGAAAGGGAGGAGAGTGAAAATGAGAGAAGAGAAGGGGAGAAGAAAAAGGAAAGAAGGGAGAGGAGAAAAGAAAAGGAGAAGAGCAAGAGAATAGAAAGGAAGGAGGAAGCACACAAGGCTACATGGGATGATTCTTCATCACCATCATCATCGTCTTCTTCCTTGCAAAGTAGAAGAGAAGTGGCTCACTCATGCTTCATGGCTATTGAAGATCAAAGTGAGGTAGATTCTAACTCTTGTTCTAGTAATTCATGCTCAACTAAGTCCTATTATAGTGATAGCTCTAATTCTAATGCTAATGATGAATCATATACACATGATGAGCTACAAAATGCATTTCATGATTTAGTTAAACAATATGAGATCATTTGTGAAAAGAACAAAAATGCTAGAAAAACTATAAATGATCTCAAATGCCAAATTGAATTAATCATGAATGAAAAGAATGAGGTGATTGCTAGACTTGAATCAAATGAATCATCACTTGCTAGTCTAAGTAAAACACCCATTGTTGATGAACATGTAGATCTTAATGTTTCAAATATGCAATTAAGAAAAGATCTAGAAATGTTCACTAAAGGAACAAAAATGCTTGATATGCTTTTAGGTAGTCAAAGACAATCCTTAGCTAAACATGGTTTAGGATACAATGTTCAATTGAAAAACCATGTATCTCATACTACATTAAATGGCAAGCATTTATTTGTTAAGTCTACTTACTCAAGTGTGTGGGCTCCCAAAACCAAAATGGTGTGGATTCCCAAAGCTAACACTCAAGGACCCAAAGTTGTTTGGGTACCTAAATCTACTCTTGTAGGAGCTTGAGGAGGAGATTGGTGGTGACCGGGTGAGCCAAAGCGTCGAACTCGAATCCGGTTGCATCACCAAATGAGATTGGAGCTAATCAAGATTCAAGTTTGGTATAAATTTCTATCCTTGAAATTTCTCAAAATTTAGCTCTAATCTAATTTATATGCTCAATTGTCATATCTTTATAAGTTCAATTCATTGAAAATCATTATCCCTATTCATTGCAAATCATTTATCACATCCATTGATTCTAAATGTCAAATTTTAAATGGATGTTAGAATAAGGCTTAAGTTGAAACTTAAATGAACTTAACTTGAATCATACTCATTGTTTCCATTTAGCCTTATTGATAGGGGGAGCTTAAATGTTATATCTTTTATTAGAGTAATGAAGTGCAAAATTTAGGGGGAGCAACTTCATTACAAGACATCCAAATTCTAAGCTTAAAGTCTTAAATAATTATTATTTTTGATGGATGTCAAAGGGGGAGAGATAATTAAGGGGGTAACTTGGAATTTGGCATAAAATTGAACAAAAACTATGCACATCCATAGGGAGAGCATTAATATGCATAGTTTACACATACAAATTCCATGTATTTGGATAGAATTAAGATATAGGTTGCCATCATCAAAAAGGGGGAGATTGTTGGCTTTTTGGCCTTAATCTAGGTTTTGATGATTTAATTAACCTAATCTTAATTATGATGATGTAGAGTAGCACACATATTGCATTGCATATATATTGCATGTGCTAACCTCTACAGGTGATCAAGACTCATGGAAGGAAGGAAATCAAGTCAAGATTTGTAATAAAGCTAAATAAAGACTTGTAATCTTGATTTTATTTTGAGTCTTAGGAACATGTGTAAATTGAGTATACAAGAGTTAAAAACCAATCACATACACAATAGGTTCCCTATAGAAGTCACACACGAAATTTCACATTATTTGGACTTCATTAGATCACCCAAACCTTAGTCGGAAATCACTTATAAACTTAAACCCAGATTTCCTGTGTGAACCGGTCGACCGAACCAGTTCTCAGTTCGACCGGTTTATAACATACTCTCCACAGTGATTTTACCGAACTCTACCGGTCGACCGGTTCTACCTTTTCGGTCGACCGATCCCGGATTTTAATATGACCGTTTTTCTTGTCGTATTCCTATAACGGTCGTATTCGTATAAAACAAAACTTAACCCCAAAATACATTCGGTAAACGGTCGAACGAAGACCTTGTTTCGGTCGACCGGTTGAACATATTTTCAGAAACCAAATTCCCTGCTATCGGTCGACACATTTCTCGTTCGACCGATTGACCTTTGTCTCAACCGAATCCCCTTCTCGGTCGACCGCCCCATACTTTGGTTCGACCGATTCACTTAAGTAGAGTTAAGTTCTAGCTCGTTTGTCCGACCGAATATTCTTTTGTTCGACCGTTCTCTTTGAAATCACGTTAACGGTCGACCGGTTTACTAGTTTCGGTCGACCGGTTCTGGACAGATTTGCAGCCCGATTTTCTGCTTTGTGTATCTTGCACAAAACCCAATCAAATCTATCCCCAACGGCTAGAATACCTTAGGAGCTTATAAATAGAGGATCAAGACTTGCTGTTAACACAACTCTCCAACTCCAATTGTCCCAATACATTAGAGAGAAACCTCAATCCTCAAAGCTCCCAATTCTACACTCTTTAAGCCTAAACTTCACACATTTGATCATATACTCATCCTACTCAAAGTGTGCTCAATTAGAGAGTGAATCCCACTCAGTTACAAGTGTTATCAAAAGAAGCAAGGACTTAGGTGAAAGCCCGAAGTGTCCCTCTCGTATTGTGAGAGGAAGAATTCAAGCAAGCGAGGGTTGTTCACGTTGCTTGTGGTGTAAAGGCGTTCTCTCCCGGCCCGGAACGGGGAGTGGTTAGTGAAGACGTAGGCGGAGCTCGCGGAGTCGAGCGGAGCTTACAAGAGAGGACTAGGACCCGGGTGGGGTGCCGAACCTCTATAAAAACCGACGCGTCTTTTGTGGTTTGCATTGTCTTTCTTTCTCTACTTGTTTATTTATTCCGCTGCGCATTTGTTTGCTTAATCAAGTAGAAAATTAGGGATTAGATTAAAAGTGATTAGTGGACCCATAACCCACACGATCCTACAAGAAGAAGAGAGAGATGCGATTGAAATCATACTACAACAAGTAGGAAATCAGAAAACAAACAATAAAACTAAACCACTCGGGGGGGGGGGGGGGGGGGGGGGGGGGGTAGAGAAAGAACATGGAAATGAAAATGCGTGCTGTAGTGTGTTTAAATGTGCTCATCAAAATATGTCGTACATAAAATCCATAAAACTCAACTCCAACTTTGCATCCACATGAAATAAGATAAACCCTTATCATTAAAACATACAAGATAATAGTTGAAATGAAGCTAATATGTTCACATGCTTCATGACTCAAATCCAACTATGTCTCCATGATTGACATCATATCATGCATATATTTGTGTCTTTTATCCTTCATTTTTAGCCTAAGCAATGCTAGGTAATGAGTTTTATGTTTAAGTTTAAGGAATAAACAAGTTTGAGAAGAAGAGACTCAAAAGGACTTAAAAGCAAGAAAAATGATTGAATCACAAGACTTATGAACTGAGATGCAAGAGAGAAGGACCCGGATGGAAACCAAAATGACCAATGAGCAAATAAAGAAGCTCCACACCATCATGAGGAGTTTTTTGGCAATTAGATTTGGGCCTAAATATCAACAACCAAATCAGGTTCACCAAACATCAAGAAATCAAACCAGAAACAAGCCATTCAAATCCAGACTTGATACAACCAATCCAGACCGCCAATTGGCGGTCCAAATGGTTCATGGTTTGGTCGGGTGTTCGATTATGTTGTTTTATGTCCATTTAAAATATGTGTTTAGTCCCACATTGGGGGATTGTCCCCGATTACCTTTTTCTATGACTATAAATAGAGCTCTTACTCCTCCATTGTAAACATCTCAAATCTTGGTGGCCATTCTCTCTACTAGGAGTAAAGCCTTGGACAAAAACTCTGGTGGAGAGATGCTACTTGTAAAGTGTGTGAGCAATAAATAATATTTTGTTAGTTCCTTGTTGTTTCTTTTAGTTCTTGCATGCTTAGTTAATTACGTTTGATTTAATCTTTGTAGAATTTATTAGCATGTTTTCTTTCCTTAATGTGTGAGTAGTTTCATCCCCCTTTGGGGGGTGGAGATGATGTACATATGTGTCGTGAAGTTTGGATGTTTGATGATCTTTTTGATTGTGTAGACTTACATGTTTGTATGTTCATTGGGGGTATTTTAATCATCTACAAGTGGGGATTTTTTATGGATTTTGCCATAAGATTTAGACACGTATTGTTGAACGTTTTAATTAAACCGCAAGTGCACGGCCGCGATGAAGCGGTGGCAAGTACGGGTCGTCCTCAGGGAGGTGAGCAACCTCTTGTTTATCAGAAATCAAGTGGCAAAAATTGGGGGAGAAATATTGATTATGCTACTCTACACTAAACTACGCTAAGAAGTATGAAATGCGAACGAAAGAAACAAACAATGAAATGACAACTAAGCTAAGAACAAAAGAAGAATGCTGGAATACAGATATGGGAAAACCCCTAAGGGGTGGAGTGAGTACACACATGCAAAGAGGTGGGTGTAGAATACATTCTTTAAGCACATGAAGGTGGTGTTTATCAAGCATAGGAAGTGTCTAAATGTTATGGCAAAACCTATCAATCTATTCACCAACTTAGTTGATTAACATTTACGTATGCAAGTTGTTTATTTCAGAACCTAAACAAGCATGAGAGGTGTCTAATCATTTTGGCAAAACTCATCAAGTTATAAATTATATCCTAAACAAGCAAGCATACATTCATGTTTTATCAACACATCAAAAATAAAGCATTCATCCCATTCTCTGATGCATGTATGTACATCTACTCCACCCCCCAAAGGGGATGGAACTACTCACTAAACATTACACTAATTATTAAACTAAGCAAAGAAAGCATATTAAAACTAAGCTAGAAATAAAAGACGATTAAACTAAAACATGCACAAACAATAAAAGAAACATAAAGAAACAATGCAAGAAACACAAAACTATATTGATAAAATGACTCACATTTCAAGTAGCATCCTCCTACTTTAGTGTGTGCTTCAAGGCCTCACTTCTAGTAGGAAGAATAGCCACTTAAAATATGGAGTGATTACAATGGAAGGTGAAGAGTTCTATTTATAGCCATAGAAAAAGGCAAACCGGGACAATCCCTCGATGTGGGACTAAACAGATCCCAAAAATAGCCTAAACAAACATTAATACACGTCCAGGAGAAAACTTGGCGGATTTGGGCCAAAACAGACCGCCAATTAGCGGTCTGGGCTTTTCGCTGTGTATTTGGTGGTCTTGGATGCATCTACTTTGTTTATTGGAGCTCCGACCCGAATCCAATTGCTAAAATACTCCCCATGATGGTGTGGAGTATTCTGTTTTGCTCTTAGGTCCTTCTGTCTTGCGTTCAGGTCCTTCTCCCTTGCATCTTGGTCCCCAGATCTGACAGTTCAGTCCTTTTTCCCAACTTTTGAGTCCTTTTATGTTTCATCTCTTCAAACCTATTTATTCCTGAAAACTAAACATAAAACTCATAACATAGCATTGTTTAGGTGAAATATAATGGATATAAGATACAAATATAAGCATGAAATGATGTCAATCAAATACCCCCACACCTAACTTTTGCTAGTCCCGAGCAAAACAAAGAAAGAGAAAAGCATACGAAAAACAAGAAATCCTAACTCACTTTCGTAGCAATTAAGGTTGCACTTAGCATGTGCAACAAGCCGTTAAACCTCCTTGTCTCCAAGGAGGAGTAGTGTTGTCTCCTGAGGGTTTTCAGCGGATAAACCCACAAAATCCGAACAAGATGCATTAATCAATCTAGCTACATGACTCGTTGGACTCATTTTGTCGATCATGGGACGCGGTAACACTACGGGTCGACTCTCTATCTGTAATCGGTCCACACACCTAGCCTAATGAGTTATTCGTGAAAGTTAGTCTATCTGTAAAGTCCATTTTGGTTCTTATTTGACTCTTTTTTTTCTTTTTTTCTTTTTTTCTTCTTCTTTGGAGCATTTTATTGGTTGGTGTTTGATTCTCCCAGGGTCAGGTTTCGTGCATCATTGCCTATGAGGACTTACACTATCACATACACCTTCCCCCAAATCTCCACATAGGGCAATCCCTACCACCCGTGTAACGGGAGTTCGGTCGGTGCATCCCAAGTCAGATGACTCGAAAGCACCAGACACAAAGTCCCCTCAGACCTACTTTCCCGAGTGATAGGGGCCGTGCGAGAAGAGAGAACACCACTTATTTATTTATCTACATGGGAACCAAAACCCCTACACTTAAGTTTCACAAAAAGAGATTCAGGGCCCTTGACTACAACAAACTTCCTTATACTAACAGACACGAATTATTTGACTCACTAGGTTCAGGGTGGACTTCTTTAAATGTTTGAGTGCTGAAACCCTATGATTACACGCCCCCGAGGGAAAACCGGGGTGCATCCTAACGACTCGATAAGACCTAAAGCCAGTAAACTAGATATCCTAATGCATCAAGTTCAAGACAATTTTGGGAGCTTTCTTTTACTTTGCCTTTCAACGGTTTTGCAGATGCTAAACACACGCAAAACCCACAAAAACATTTTCTTTCACAAACACATGAAGATTTTGAAAGAAATGTGAAAATTTTAAAGCACTAGGCAAGCAAAAGAAGACAAGTCACCCAAGGATCATGGCAAGCAGATATATCAATGTTAAATGCGGCACACTAACATGACCTAGCAGTACACACAAAAGAAAACAAAACCAAAGGAAAAAGACTCGAATATGTACATACGTAAAACACCCCCCCACACCTACTTCATGCATTGTCCTCAATGAATGTGAACAAGATACTACATGGATACATGCATGAAAAAGGAAAGATCTCACCAACATGAAGTACAAAGGGACGTTCAGGGTCATGTTGATGGATACAAACCCAAATTCCCTCAAAACCTGTGAGAAGCTGAAGAATGGAGATAAATACGTGAAGAGATTGGGCCCAAGTACACAAGGGTTGGGGCCCACAACAATCGATGCTCACTGAAGGAGTTTTTTATTACACACTTTGTTTTTCTTTTTTTTCTTTTTTTCTTTTTTGTTTTTTTTTGTTTTTTTTGTTTTTTTTCAAGATATATACATCAACCAAGATATTCTCATAATCATTTGGTCAAGGAACATCAAATGAGAACATGAAGTCATGAGGACCAGAGACTTGCCGAGATGGGCAAACTCCACTGGTACTCTGAGGTGTCATGAGGGGTGAAAGGTCAAAGCTGAAAGGCTCGAACCCCTCATGATATTGATTGGGTGTGGGCAACAAAGAATGAAGTTGTGTTGCCTCACTAGGGTTTAATTTCTCATCGAAGAAAACCCTCCAACCAATAGGCGGGTGCATCAGAATGAGTTCCACAGGCTCATTCGATGGATGCAGCAGACTTGCATCACTAAGAATGGGGCTTCTCCCCAAGTCATCCAACAAGGACCTCCCACCATCATTTAGATCATCAAGCATAAGCTCGGTCATAGGTGGGTCCTTGTTGTAGTCAATATGAAGCTCAAATGGCTCAATGACCATGGGACATGAGGTAGAGACACCTTCTGGTATAAGCATATGATGAGGTGTCTCACTCTCACTAGTACTCTCAACTGAATCATGCAACGAACACTCCCTTTGGACATTCATGTTCGAGGTCAGCTCACTCTGTTGCATTGCGAAGACAGGCAATGAGTTTTTGCTGCGCCCTCGAACATTCTCAACGGGTTGCATTGGGGTTAGGGGTGTTCGTTGATTTTGTGGTGCTTTCTCCAATTGGCGGATGAGATTTAGATTTAAAGGTTCATCCATGGTTTCCTGTTGCCTACCAGAGTTGAACACATGAAACACGGCAGTCATGTTACCGAATGAGAGCTTCATGAGACCATTTCTACAATTAATCAAGGCATTGGAGGTTGCCAGAAATGGTCTACCCAAAATCAAAGGTATTTGAGAGTGGGTGTTCGCAACAGGATTGGTATCGAGGACAACAAAATCGACTGGAAATATAAAATCTCCAACTTTGATAAGCACATCCTCGATAATCCCTATGGGAATACGAATGGATCTATCCGCCAATTGGAGGGTGATCTTCGTTGGTTTCAATTCTCCCAAGTTCAACTGTTTATAAACAGAGAATGGGAGGAGGTTGACTGCTGATCCTAAATCAAGCAAAACATTGCTCATTCTAGTGTCCCCTATCGTACACTGAATAGTAGGACACCCAGGGTCCTTGTATTTTGTGTAGGTAGGATTGGACAAAAGTGAGCTGATATTTGGAGCCAAGAATGCTTTCTTAGGAACATTGGTCTTCCTCTTGGTTGTGCAGAGATCCTTCAACACTTTGGCATATTGAGGTATTTGTTGGATGACATCCAACAAGGGGATGTTAACCTTTACTTGCTTAAACACCTCTAATATCTTGTCCATGTTGTCACTCTGCTTTTTGGTTAACCTACTTGGATAGGGAGCTTTTGGCAGGTAGGTTTTCTGCGGTGCCTGAGAAGAAAGAAGCGTTGGTGTATTACCGTCACCCTCAACCTCTTCTGCACCACCATTCCCACTGAGGGGCTGCATAGATGGTGGTGGGTGTGGCAAGGAAATGTGATTGTCAACCTGTTTTCCATTCCTTAAGGTAACAATGGCATTGACATGGTGAACAGGTTCGTCCACATGGTTCACTTGCCTCCCCCGAGGTACCACATTCTTATTTTGTATGTGTTGTTGCTGGTACACACGGGGGTTAGCCTCAAGCAGGCTAGGAAAAGACCCTCTCTCTCTTTCATGTACAGACTGAGCCAATTGGCCCATCTGAAGCTCTAGAGATTTGATGGTCTGCTGATTGGAAGTGAGAACTTGACTCGTAGTTGACATAAAAATTTTCATTGAGTTTTCAAGTCCACGAGTCAAGGTCTCAAGCGAATTGAATCGAGTTTCCATATTATTGGAATTTGGGAAACCCGATTGATTGGTGGTTTGCGCTTCGGGTGGCTGATAGGAATGTGCATGCATGGGAGGTTGGTGTGATTGGTAATGTGGTCTAGAGGAGTTTGAAGGACCACCCGGGGCATTAGTTTGGTTCCATGAAAAATTGGGGTGGTTCCTCCATCCAGGATTATAAGATGATGAGTATGGGTCATTCCTGGCTCTATCATAGATGGCGTTGACACGCTCCATCTCAGGAGGAATGGACTCACACTCACTTTCTACATGACCTATCCTACCACATGAATGACAGGGAACTGGACCAGATGTGGATATGTGAGGTGCACCCTGTTGGTTTTGGAGCTCAATCGAATCCATACGGCGCATTAAGGCCGCCATGCGCGCCTCGGTTGCCGTAGTGGTATCGACAACCAATACGGCACCCGATCTAGTCGAGTTTGCATTCGCGATCCTTGCTCCTATACTAGATGATGCAGGTGGCTCCCTCACACTCTCCCATTGCATGGTTTTCTCAGCGAGGTATTCTAGGAAAGCCCATGCCTCCCTTTCATCCTTTCCCAAGAACTCTCCTTGACACATGGACTCGAGGAGCGTTCTTGACGGGATGTGAAGACCTTCGTAAACAATCTGACAAAGGCGCCACAACTCGATGCCATGGTGAGGGCATGAGGATAGTAGCTCCTTGAACCTCTCTAAGTATGCATGGAATGGTTCGGTCTCATGTTGATAGAACGAATTGATTTCGTTCCTCAATTTTTGAGTCCGATGATTTGGAAAGTACTTCTAGAGGAATGCAGATTGAAACTCATCCCAAGTCCTAAAGGAATTCGCTTGGTTGCTGTACAACCACTTCTTGGCATCATCCTTTAATGCGAAAGGAACGAGCCTAAGATGGATGGAGTTTGTGCTAAGTTGTTGCAGCTTGAACATAGCACAGACCTCCTCAAATTCCCTGAGAAAGATATAGGGGTCACTGATTGACATCATTTCATGCTTATATTTGTACCTTATATCCATTATGTTACACCTAAGCAATGCTATGTGACGAGTTTTATGTTTAGTTTTCAGGAATAAAGAGGTTTGAAGAGAAGAGCCATGAAAGGACCCAAAGCAGGAAAAATGACTTAATTGTGAGACCTGAGGACCAAGATGCAATGGAGAAGGACCTGATCGTAAGACCGAAGGACCTAAAAGCAAAACATGAAACTCCACACCATCATGAGGAGTATTTTGGCAATTCGAGTCGGGTCAGAGCTCCAATAAACAAAGTAGATGCATCAAAGACCAACAAAGACCACCAGGAAAGCCCACAACCAAAACCAACTTGATCTGGTTCATATAGACTGCCAACTGGCGGTCTTGGACCACTAATTGGCGGTCCATATGTCTCCAGATCCGCTAAGATTTGTGCTGGGCTTGTATTAGTGTATTCTTAGTCTATTTTTGGTATTGGTTTAGTCCCACATCGGGGGATTGTCCCGGATTAGCTTTTTCCATGCTTATAAATAGAACTCTTCACCTTCCATTGTAATTACCCATTATTTGGTGGCATTCTCTCTACTAAGGAGTGAGCCTTGAAGCAATAACTCATGGTGGAGAAGAGTGCTACCTTCAATGTGAGTCATTGTTAATAAAAGTTTATTTGTTTCTTTTAATCTTGTCTGTATATGTTGCTTATTTTGTGTGGGTTGCTTTACTTTGTTTAATTTCTTGTTTAGTAATTTTGGTATCTTAGTTAAATGTTTTCTTTACTTAGTCTAATCAGTAGTGTAATGAGTAGTGAGTAGTTCCATCCCCATTTGGGGGGGGGGGTGGAGAAATATGTGATATAATTATGTAGTGTATTAAGTGTGTGTTATTTTTATCCCTTGAGCTTTATATGATTTCCATAACCATCTAATGGGTCTGCACTCTTATCTTTGATATGCTAATGCTCTTGAATGAAGCTTAGCTTATGCTTTGATTAGTGGACCTATTTTATGGGGAATGATAAGGTTAGGATATGGATGAAGTTAATATTGGAAACACAATTTGTAGTGTATGTGCTCTTGTTGCCTTTACCTTAGCTAATGTCTTATATGTTTTAATGATGTAGTGAAATCTTAATTCATGTAGAGGCATAGTAGGGTATAGCCTTTATACTTGAGTTCATGTAGCTTCATTCCAATTATTGTCTTGTATGTTTTGATGATGTAGTCTTATCTTAATACATGTAGAGGCAAAGTTGGATGTAGTTTTATGATTTCATGCACTACATGTTGTGAGGAGCTTAATGAACACACACACACTTCTTTATGTTCACATTATTTCTCTACCCCCTTTGGGGTTTAGTTTTCTTGCTTTTCTTCCGTTTCCATAACCATCTAATGGGTCTCCACTCTTATCTTTGATATGCTAATGCTCTTGAATGAAGCTTAGCTTATGCTTTGATTAGTGGACCTATTTTATGAGGAATGATAAGGTTAGGATATGGATGAAGTTAATATTGGAAACACAATTTGTAGTGTATGTGCTCTTGTTGCCTTTACCTTAGCTAATGTCTTGTATGTTTTAATGATGTAGTGAAATCTTAATTCATGTAGAGGCATAGTAGGGTATAGCCTTTATACTTGAGTTCATGTAGCTTCATTCCAATTATTGTCTTGTATGTTTTAATGATGTAGTCTTATCTTAATTCATGTAGAGGCAAAGTTGGATGTAGTTTTATGATTTCATGCACTACATGTTGTGAGGAGCTTAATGAACACACACACACTTCTTTATGTTCACATTATTTCTCTACCCCCTTTGGGGTTTAGTTTTCTTGCTTTTCTTCCATTTCCATTTCACCTTAGTGTAGTTTAGTGTAACCAACCTTTCTTCCCTTTCTTTACCTCGCCTTCGCACAAACCAAGTGTCGACACACCTCCCAGTGGACGACCCGTATTTGCCACTGATTCAACGCGGCCGTGCACTTGCGGTTAAATATAAAACGAGATCAATTAAGTTTTTGGCGCCGTTGCCGGGGAGGTGCTCTGTCCAGACCTTGGTTTGGACGATTCGAGGGGTTTTTGATTTTTTGTTTCCAGTTTTGTTTTGTTTCAGGGAACCAGAACATCAAGGGGAGGCTACTGGGAAAGTTTGAGCAACAGAAGCCATAAAGAGACCGCCAATCAGCGGTTGGAGACCGCCAATTGGCGGCCTGGTAAGGGCTTCCTGCTCTCAAATTTCTTCTGGTGGTTTATTGCTTTACTTTAGTTATCTGGGAGCCCAATTTTTCATGCTGTGATCTTTAGTTTGCTCCCAGATTTAATTTCAATCCCCTTTAATCAACTTGGACCATAAAACTCAAAGCAAAAGATTAGACTTCTTGCCATCTAGGTCATGCACCATTGGTAGACCTTGCATGCATTTGTCTTTTCTTTGCTTTACATTTTGTCGTTGATTGCTGGCGTGAGGTACGTGCACCCACATCCCTCATTCATGCATGTTTCGTTCATGCATTAGTTAGTAAGGTGCATCGGGACAAGAGTGAGAGAGCGTTTGATTGGAGCGATTGATTGCTAGATCTAGGATCAAATCGCTACTAAGGAGGGGCTGTCCCATAAAAGATAAGGTGGGGGATTTCATCACCCTTTCCTTGGCCCCAAAAATCACTCGTAATAAAGCCTTAACTAAAAGCAAGTAGACATTGGCCCTAAGGAATTCAGACGCACTAGGAGAGTAATCTAGTCGAGACCGTCATGACCTGATCGGCGTTGCCTACCTTGTCGATAGTAGGAGGTACTGGATCTCCGGATATGGTATCACTTGCTGGGCATTGTGGTCCTCGTTGTAGGGAGGTGAGGCGTGTCGAGGCTAGTGACCTCAAAGTTAGGCGTCGTCTAGCTTAAGGACCCATTGCCTTACATTGTTTGAGCCGTGCTTGCTAGTTAGGCTTCTTACTGATCCCGTTACCCACGCTAGCTTTAGGGATTCTTCCCTTCTCCTCTGAGTCATCTTCTTCTCACCTTCTTCTACGTTATAGTCTCCTCCCCTTTACACTCTCTGGTAGCATTTTAGGGTCGAGTCGAGCACTTTTTGCGAGATTGGCCTCGTGGTGGTGAGAGTGATCGACTCAAGAGTTCTTTGTTGAGATGGATGGTTACATGGGCGACCATCCATATCATTGTTGGGACCAGGACGATTCTCCCTGGTACTCCGGACCCATGCAACCTGGGGGGGCTCAGACTAACACCCCGTATGGTTGGGACGATCGCAATTTTGTGACTGAGCAGTCTTCATATTGGGGTAACATGAGAGAGGCACCGACTGCTAGACCACAATCTAGTTATGCCGGATCATATGCTGGTCAACAAACTGAGACATTACAACAAACTTTGGCCTCTTTCATGCGTATGGCAGACGACATGAGTGCACCGGTGGCTCCAGTAGCCGTACCGTGCGACTGTTGTGGGTTGAGTGGTCATGTTATCGGGGAATGTCCTTATGTTCCCCCTGAGCCTGTGTATGAGCACACATTTTCCCAAAATGCTCATTATGACCATTACGCATCCGCGTACAACCCGAGATTGATGGATTCGTGGGGAGACAATTCTTATCCAAATTCTTATACATCATTTCCACCCCAGTATCCTCCTCCCGAATACCCATAATTCTACCAACACCCCACTTCAAATCATTGGACTCATTCTCAGCCAATCAACACCCAACCTCAAAATTTCCCAAGCTCTGACTTGGACCTCATCGTTGACCGCATACCTGATTCCTTGAAACAAACTTTCCTTACGTTCATGGAAACCACTCAACAGTCCATACAAAATATGGCACTGCAAGTGAGTCAAATGTCGCAGCAATTACGTGAACGTGAGGAGAGTGACATTTCATGTCAACATGAGGATTCTTCTTTTGATATCGAACCACCACCACATCCACAAATTCAAAGCACAACCTTTCAAAGTCAAACTCCTAGTCAGTCTGAGGGACTTGGGGCTTCAATTCACGATCACTTAGTGGAGGATTCGATTCAAATTGAGAATAACTTGGACCAACTTCATTATGAGTCGGCACAGGATTGTGCCTTATCTTTTTGTCACGTGGCCCTTGAGCCACATGATCTTCATGTTGTGCCTCTTAAGGACTCACCTCTGGTGGAGCAAGAGCTCCCTAGTCCCCTCAATTTCAAACAACCTGATGAGAGTTTACCTCTCACTATTGTTCCTGATCATCTTAGAAATGATGGAACATCAAACAACTACATTGCTCATGAGGGTATTAGGAGATCCTTGGAGGATACCTTGGGTATGAGACCCACTGTTTGTTCGCCTGGTGTGTCGGACATGCCTAATGAGGTTCTTGACCTCGTTCCGACCCACCAGGTTGTTGGTTGGAGAGTTTGGATTGACGATCATAACTTCAGCAGCGTAACGGGAGAAACTCTTCTTCCGTTGCCCCTCATTTCCCAAACTCTTGAGAGGTTCAAGTTCTTTCAGTTTGATCCTTTGAATGAGACGCCTTTGCGTCCAATTCATGAACCTCTCATTTCATCCGGTGCTCTTTGTGAAGGGGGACCACCATGGCGTTTTCTGGCCCCGCGTGGTGTCAAGTTCCCTTTCCAAGTGCATTGACCCACTGTTTGGGTTCCCATTTGATGTCTTTTGACAAATGAAGATGGGAACTTATGTTTGTACATAGTTATTCAAAAAAAAAGACTCCTGCAGTGAGCATCGATTGTTGTGAGCCCCAACCCTTGTGTATTTGGGCTCCATTTCTTTCACGTATTTGTATCCCTTCTTTAGCATGTCACAGGTTTTGAGGGAATTCGGGTTATGTCCATCAACATGACCTTGCACTTCCCTTTGTACTTCATGTTGGTGAGATCTCTCCTTTTTATGCACCAATCCATGTAGTATCTTGCTTGCATTCATTGAGGACAATGCATGAAGTAGGTGTGGGGGGGTGTTTTACGTGTGTACATAGTCGAGTCTTTTCTTTTGATTTTGTTTTCTTTTGTTTGCATTGTTAGGGTCATGTTAGTGTGCTGCATTTAATATCGATATATCTGCTTGCCGAGTGCTTCAAAATTTTCACATTTCTTTCAAAATCTTCATGTGTTTTCGAAAGAAAATGTTTTGTGGGTTTTGCGTGTGTTTAGCATGTGCAAAACCGTTGAGAGGCAAAGTAAAAAGAAAGCTCCCAAATTTGTCTTGAACTTGATGCATTAGGATATCTAGTACGTGGCTTTAGGATTTATCGAGTCGTTAGGATGCACCCCAGTTTTCCCTTAGGGGTGAGTAATCATAGGGTTTCAGTGCTCAAACATTTAATGAAGTCCACCCTGAACCTAGTGAGTCAATAATTCGTGTCTGTTAACTTAAGGAAGTTTGTTGTAGTCAAGGACCCTCTAAATCCTGTTGTGAGACATTAGTGTAGGGGGTTTGGTTCATGTGTAGATAAGAAATAAGTGAGTTGGTGTTCTCTCTTCTCGCACGGCTCCTATCACTCGGGAAAGTAGGTCTGAGGGGACTTTGTGCCTGGTGCTTTCGAGTCATCTGACTTGGGATGCGCCGACCGAACTCCCGTTACACGGGTGCTAGGGATTGCCCTATGTGGAGATTTGGGGAAAGGTGTACGTGATAGTGTAAGTCCTCATGGGAGAATGAAGCTCCAGCTAATAAAAAGAAAAAGAAAAAAATGTGAAAAGAAACAAAAAGAAAAAAATAATATGGTAATGCAAATAAGAACCTTAATTGACCTTACATTTTGTATCACTTGAGGATGTTGAGGTTGTCCATGTCTTTCACTTAATTCCTTATTTAACTTGCACGAATGGTTCATTAGGCTAGGTGTGGACTGATCACTTACATAGAGTCGGCCCGTAGAATTACCGCGTCCATTGATCGACAAAATTTGTCCAACGAGTCGAGTGTCTAGATTGAATAATGCATCTTGTTCGGATTTTGTGGGTATATCCGCTGAAAACCCTCAGGAGACAACACTCCTCCTTGGCAACAAAGAGGTTTAACGGCTTGTTGCACGTGCTAAGTGCAACCGTGATTCCTACGAAAGTGAGTTAGGATTTCTTGTTTTTTTCGTTTGCTTTTCTCTTTCTTTGTTTTGCTCGGGACTAGCAAAAACTTAGGTGTGGGGTTATTTGATTGACATCATTTCAAGCTTATATTTGTACCTTATATCCATTATGTTACACCTAAGCAATGCTATGTGATGAGTTTTATTTTTAGTTTTCAGGAATAAAGAGATTTGAAGAGAAGAGCCATGAAAGGACCCAAAGCAGGAAAAAGGACTTAATTGTGAGACCTGATGACCAAGATGCAATGGAGAAAGACCTGATCGTAAGACCGAAGGACCTAAGAGCAAAACAGGAAACTCCACACCATCATGAGGAGTATTTTGGCAATTCGATTTGGGTCAGAGCTCCAATAAACAAAGTAGATGCATCAAAGACCAACAAAGACCACCAGGAAAGCCCACAACCAAAACCAACTTGATCTGGATCATATAGACCGCCAATTGGCGGTCTTGGACCGCTAATTGGCGGTCCATATGTCTCCAAATCCGCTAAGATTTGTGCTGGGCTTGTATTAGTGTATTCTTAGTCTATTTTTGGTATTGGTTTAGTCCCACATTGGGGGATTGTCCCGGATTAGCTTTTTCCATGCTTATAAATAGAACTCTTCACCTTCCATTGTAATTACCCATTGTTTGGTGGCATTCTCTCTACTAAGGAGTGAGCCTTGAAGCAATAACTCAAGGTGGAGAAGAGTGCTACCTTCAATGTGAGTCATTGTTAATAAAAGTTTATTTGTTTCTTTTAATCTTGTCTTGTTATGTTGCTTGTTTTGTGTGGGTTGCTTTACTTTGTTTAATTTTTTGTTTAGTAATTTTGGTATCTTAGTTAAATGTTTTCTTTACTTAGTCTAATCAGTAGTGTAATGAGTAGTGAGTAGTTCCATCCCCATTTGGGGGGGTGGAGAAATATGTGATATAATTATGTAGTGTATTAAGTGTGTGTTATTTTTATCCCTTGAGCTTTATATGATTTCCATAACCATCTAATAGGTCTCCACTCTTATCTTTGATATGCTAATGCTCTTGAATGAAGCTTAGCTTATGCTTTGATTAGTGGACCTATTTTATGGGGAATGATAAGGTTAGGATATGGATGAAGTTACTATTGGAAACACAATTTGTAGTGTATGTGCTCTTGTTGCCTTTACCTTAGCTAATGTCTTGTATGTTTTAATGATGTAGTGAAATCTTAATTCATGGAGAGGCATAGTAGGGTATAGCCTTTATACTTGAGTTCATGTAGCTTCATTCCAATTATTGTCTTGTATGTTTTAATGATGTAGTCTTATCTTAATTCATGTAGAGGCAAAGTTGGATGTAGTTTTATGATTTCATGCACTACATGTTGTGAGGAGCTTAATGAACACACACACACTTCTTTATGTTCACATTATTTCTCTACCCCCTTTGGGGTTTAGTTTTCTTGCTTTTCTTCCGTTTCCATTTCACCTTAGTGTAGTTTAGTGTAACCAACCTTTCTTCCCTTTCTTTACCTCTCGCCTTCGCTCAAACCAAGTGTCGACACACCTCCCAGTGGACGACCCGTATTTGCCACCGCTTCAACGCGGCCGTGCACTTGCGTTTAAATATAAAATGAGATCAATCAGTCACCTTTCCCCAGTGAAGCGAGGGAGCATGGAAATGAATTGAGGCTTAACCTCAAAATGGTTCCCATTAGCCTCTGGTAATACGATGCACGAGGGTAGAGCAGTACGGCTCGGGTAGCATCGTTCATGAAGAGGTATGGGCATGACAACTGGAAGAACAGGTCGAGCAGGCGGGTCCAGCAACTGCTCCTCCTCACGGAAATTAGCAGCCATTGGACCCGAACTACGTGCGACACGAGAGGAGGAAGGCGTCGCGAAATCGATGACCGAAGCCGGATTGACAACGATCCTCGTCAAACGACCACTCTCGTCTCGTGTCCACGAAAGCATGCACAAAGGTGCACACACACCAAAACTCTCTTTTTTCAAACAAAGAATGTACGTAGAAGAGAAGACTGGGGAACACAGGAGAGAAAGAATGACTCAGGAGAGAAGGAAATAAGTCCTTATGCTACGGCGGATGGGTACAGGTAGAAGCACACAAGCAAACAAGGCTCAAGCAATCCTAAGGTCTCTATAGGTCCTTACAGCTAGACGACGCCTAACTGCGAGGTCACGCGGCCTCAACACGCCTCACCTCCCTACGACGAGGACAACAAAGCCCAGCAAGTGAGTCAAGATCCGGAGATCTCGTCTCTCCTACTATCGACAAAGTGGGCAACGCCGATCAGGTTATCACGGTCGGGACCGGATTACTCTCCTAATGCGTCCGAATTCCTTAAGGCCAATGTCTACTTGATTTTAGAAATTAGGCTCTTGATTAGTGTGGTTTTTGGGGCGAAGGAAAGGGTGATGAAATCCCCCACCTTATCTTTTACGGGACAGCCCCTCCTTAGTAGCGTTTTGGAGTCTTAATCTAACAATAAACTCTCCAAACAAAACGCACAACTCACACTTGTTGCAATGCACTTCCTACTAACTAATGCATGTTCATACGAAATGCATGAATTAGAGTAGAAGGTGCGTACCTCACGCCAGCTCTCAGTAACAGAAAATAAAGCTAAGATAAAAGACAATCTAAATGCCTAAGTCACGTACATGATGCATGAGCTAAACAAAAAGAATGCCTAATCTTTTGCTTTGCGTTTTAGAGTCCAAGTTGCTTAAGGGAAGTTGATTATTAATCTGGGAACAATCTAAGAGTCAGAACATGCAAAATTGAGTCCCAGATTACTAGATCAATTATGGCAACACGACAAAGAAATAAGAAGGCAAAAGCAGCTCACCAGACCGCCAATTGGCGGTCTCAGGCCGCTGATTGGTGGTCCAAACTGCCCAGCTTTCCTCCAAATTTTTCCAGATGCCTCTCCTTTCGACTCCAAGTCTCCTGAAACAAAGAAAAACTACAAAACAAAATTAAATCCACTCGAATCGTCCAAACAAGAGTCTGGACTGGCACCTCCCCGGCAACGGCGCCAAAAACTTGTTGAACGTTTTAATTAAACCGCAAGTGCACGGCCGCGATGAAGCGGTGGCAAGTACGGGTCGTCCTCAGGGAGGTGAGCAGCCTCTTGTTTATCAGAAATCAAGTGGCAAAAATTGGGGGAGAAAGATTGATTATGCTACTCTACACTAAACTACGCTGAGAAGTATGAAATGCGAACGAAAGAAACAAACAAGGAAATGACAACTAAGCTAAGAACAAAAGAAGAATGCTGGAATACAGATATGGGAAAACCCCTAAGGGGTGGAGTGAGTGCACACATGCAAAGAGGTGGGTGTAGAATACATTCTTTAAGCACATGAAGGTGGTGTTTATCAAGCATAGGAAGTGTCTAAATGTTATGGCAAAACCTATCAATCTATTCACCAACTTAGTTGATTAACATTTACATATGCACGTTGTTTATTTCAGAACCTAAACAAGGACCTATAGCGACCTTAGGATTGCTTGAGCCTTGTTTGCTTGTGTGCTTCTACATGTACCCATCCGCCGTAGCATAAGGACTTCTTCATTTCTCTCCCGAGTCATTCTTTCTCTCCTGTGTTCCCCCGTCTTCTCCTCTACGCACATTCTTTCTTTCAAAAAAAAAAAAAAAACTAAACAAAAAATTTGGTTTGTGTGTGTGCACCGTTGTGCATGCTTTCGTGGACACGAGACGAGAGTGGTCGTTTGATGAGGAGCGTTGTCAATCCGGCTTCGGTCATCGATTTCTCGACACCTTCCTCCTCTTGTGTTGCACGTAGTTCGGGTCCAATGGCTGCTAATTTCCGTGAGGAGGAGCAGTTGCTGGACCCGCCTGCTTCACCAGTTCTTCCAGTTGTCGTTCCCATACCTCTTCGTGATCGATGCTACCCGAGCCGTACCGCTCTACCCTCATGCATCGTATTACCAGAGGCTAATGGGAACCATTTTGAGGTTAAGCCTCAATTCATTTCCATGCTCCCTCGCTTCACTGGGAAAGTTGACCCCTATATCTTTCTCAGGGAATTTGAGGAGGTCTGTGCTATGTTCAAGCTGCAACAACTTAGCACAGACTCCATCCATCTTACGCCCGTTCCTTTTGCACTAAAGGATGATGCCAAGAAGTGGTTGTACAACAACCAGGCGAATGCCTTTAGGACTTGGGATGAGTTTCAATCTGCATTCCTCAAGAAGTACTTCCCAAATCATCAGACTCAAAAATTGAGGAACGAAATCAATTCGTTCTATCAAAACATGAGACCGAACCATTTCATGCATATCTTGAGAGGTTCAAAGAGCTAATATCCTCGTGCCCTCACCATGGCATTGAGTTGTGGCGTCTTTGTCAGATTGTGTATGAGGGTCTTCACATCCCGTCCAGAACGCTCCTTGAGTCCATGTGCCAAGGAGAGTTCTTCGGAAAGGATGAAAGGGAGGCATGGGCCTTCCTAGAAGACCTCGCTGAGAAAACCATGCAATGGGAGAGTGTGAGGGAACCACCTGCATCATCTAGTATAGGAGCGAGGATCGCGAATGCAAACTCGACTAGATCGAGTGCCGCGTTTGATATCGATACCACTACGGCCACCGAGGCACGCATGGCGGCCTTAATGCGCCGTATGGATTCGATTGAGTTCCAAAAACGACAAAGTGCACCTCACATGTCCACATCTGGTCCAGTTCCCTGTCATTCATGTGGTAGTGTAGGTCATGTAGAAAGCGAGTGTGAGTCCATTCCTCCTGAGATGGAGCGTGTCAATGCCATCTATGACAGAGCTAGGAATGACCCATACTCATCATCTTATAAACCTGGATGGAGGAACCACCCCAATTTTTCATGGAACCAAAATAATGCCCCGGGTGGTCCTTCAAACTCCTCTAGACCACCTTACCAATCACACCAACCTCCCATGCATGCACATTCCTATATGCCACCCCAAGCGCAAACCACCTATCCATCGGGTTTCCCAATTCCAATAATATGGAAACCCGATTCAATTCGCTTGAGACCTTGACTCGTGGACTTGAAAACTCAATGAACAATTTTATGTCTACCACAAGTCAAGTTCTCACTTCAAATCAGCAGACCATGAAATCTCTAGAGCTTCAGATGGGCCAATTGGCTCAGTCTGTACATGAGAGAGAGAGAGGGTCTTTTCCTAGCCAGCCTGAGGCTAACCCCCGCATGTACCAACAACAACAAATGCAAAATGAGAATGTGGTACCTCGGGGGAGGCAAGTGAACCATGTGGAGGAACCTGTTCACCATGTCAATTCCATTGTGACCTTAAGGAATGGAAAACAGGTTGACAATCACATTTCCTTGCCACAACAACCACCATCTATGCAGCCCCTCAGTGGGAATGGTGGTGAAGAAGAAGCTGACGGTGAGGGTAATACACCAACGCTTCCTTCTTCTCAGGCACCGCAGAAAACCTACCTGCCAAAAGCTCCCTATCCAAGTAGGTTAACCAAAAAGCAGAGTGACAACATGGACAAAATATTAGAGGTGTTTAAGCAAGTAAAGGTTAACATCCCCTTGTTGGATGTCATCCAACAAATACCTCAATATGCCAAAGTGTTGAAGGATCTCTGCACAACCAAGAGGAAGACCAATGTTCCTAAGAAAGCATTCTTGGCTGCAAATATCAGCTCACTTTTGTCCAATCCTACCTACACAAAATACAAGGACCCTGGGTGTCCTACTATTCAGTGTACGATAGGGGACACTAGATTGAGCAATGTTTTGCTTGATTTAGGATCAGCGGTCAACATCCTCCCATTCTCTGTTTATAAACAGTTGAACTTGGGAGAATTGAAACCAACGAAGATCACCCTCCAATTGGCGGATAGTTCCATTCGTATTCCCATAGGGATTATCGAGGATGTGCTTATCAAAGTTGGAGATTTTATATTTCCAGTCGATTTGTTGTCCTCGATACCAATCCTGTTGCGAACACCCACTCTCAAATACCTTTGATTTTGGGTAGACCATTTCTGGCAACCTCCAATGCCTTGATTAATTGTAGAAATGGTCTCATGAAGCTCTCATTCGGTAACATGACTGCCGTGTTTCATGTGTTCAACACTGGTAAGCAACAGGAACCCATGGATGAACCTTTAAATCTAAATCTCATACGCCAATTGGAGAAAGCACCACAAAATCAACGAACACCCCTAACCCCAATGCAACCCGTTGAGAATGTTCGAGGGCCCAGCGAAAACTCATTGCCTGTCTTCTAAATGCAACAGAGTGAGCTGGCCTCGAACATGAATGTCGAAAGGGAGTGTTCGTTGCATGATTCAGTTGAGAGTACTAGTGAGAGTGAGACACCTCATCATATGCTTATACCAGAAGGTGTCTCTACCTCACGTCCCATGGCCATTGAGCCATTTGAGCTTCATATTGACTCCAACAAGGACCCACCTATGACCGAGCTTATGCTTGATGATCTAAATGATGGTGGGAGGTCCTTGTTGGATGACTTGGGGAGAAGCCCCATTCTTAGTGATGCAGGTCTGCTGCATCCATCGAATGAGCTTGAGGAACTCATTCCGATGCACCCGCCTATTGGTTGGAGGGTTTTCTTCGATGGGCAATTAAACCCTAGTGAGGCAACACAACTTCATTCTTTGTTGCCCACACCCAACCAATATCATGAGGTGTTCGAGCCTTTCAGCTTTGACCTTTCACCTCTCATGACACCTCAGAGTACCAGTGGAGTTTGCCCATCTCGGCAAGTCTCTGGTCCTCCTGACTTGATGTTCTCATTTGATGTTCCTTGACCAAATGATTATGAGAATCTCTTGGTTGATGTATATATCTTGTAAAAAAATAAAAAAATAAAATAATAATAATAAAGGACTCCTTCAGTGAGCATCGATTGTTGTGGGCCCCAACCCTTGTGTACTTGGGCCCAATTTCTTCACGTATTTATCTCCCTTCTTCAGCTTCTCACAGGTTTTGAGGGAATTTGGGTTTGTGTCCATCAACATGACCCTGAACGTCCCTTTGTACTTCATGTTGGTGAGATCGTTCCTTTTTCATGCATGTATCCATGTAGTTTCTTGTTCACATTCATTGAGGACAATGCATAAAGTAGGTGTGGGGGGGTATTTTACGTGTGTACATAGTCGAGTCTTTTTCTTTTGATTTTGTTTTCTTTTTGTGTGTATGTTAGGGTCATGCTAGTGTGCCGCATTTAACATTGATATATCTGCTCGCCATGATCCTTGGGTGACTTGTCTTCTTTTGCTTGCCTAGTGCTTTAAAATTTTCACATTTCTTTCAAAATCTTCATGTGTTTGCGAAAGAAAATGTTTGTGTAGGTTTTGCGTGTGTTTAGCATGTGCAAAACCGTTGAGAGGCAAAGTAAAAAGAAAGCTCCCAAAATTGTCTTGAACTTGATGCATTAGGATTTCTAGTTTACTGGCTTGAGGTCTTATCGAGTCGTTAGGATGCACCCCGGTTTTCCCTCGGGGTGTGTGTAATCATAGGGTTTCAGCACTCAAACATTTAAAGAAGTCCACCCTGAACCTAGTGAGTCAAATAATTCGTGTCTTTTAGTATAAGGAAGTTTGTCGTGGTCAAGGGCCCTTAATCTCTTTTTGTGAAACTTAAGTGTAGGGGTTTTGGTTCCCGTGTAGATAAATGAATAAGTGGTGTTCTCTCTTCTCGCACGGCTCCTATCTCTCGGGAAAGTAGGTCTGATGGGCCTTTGTGCTTGGTGCTTTCGAGTCATCTGACTTGGGATGCACCGACCGAACTCCCGTTACACGGGTGGTAGGGATCGCCCTATGTGGAGATTTAGGGGAAGGTGTACGTGATAGTGTAAGTCCTCATAGGCAATGATGCACGAAACCTGACCCTGGGAGAATCAAACACCAACCAATAAAATGCTCCAATGAAAAAAAAGAAAAAAGAAGAAAAGAAAAAAAAAGAGTCAAATAAGAACCAAAATGGACTTTACACATTGTATCACATTCAGAAGTTAAGGTTGCCCATGTCTTTCACTCAAGTCCTTAACTACTTTCACGAATAACTCATTAGGCTAGGTGTGTGGACCGATTACATATAGAGAGTCGACCCGTAGTGTTACCGCGTCCCATGATCGACAAAATGAGTCCAACGAATCGTGTAGGTAGATTGATTAATGCATCTTGTTCGGATTTTGTGGGTGTATCCGCTGAAAACCCTCAGGAGACAACACTCCTCCTCCTTGGCGACAAGGAGGTTTAACGGCTTGTTGCACGTGCTAAATGCAACCGTGATTCCTACGAAAGTGAGTTAGGATTTCTTGTTTTCGTATGCTTTTCTCTTTCTTTGTTTTGCTCGGGACTAGCAAATGTTAGGTGTGGGGGTATTTAATTGACATAATTTCATGCTTATATTTGTATCTTATATCCATTATCTTTCACCTAAACAATGCTATGTTACGAGTTTTATGTTTAGTTTTCAGGAATAATTAGGTTTGAAGAGATGAAGCATAAAAGGACCCAAAAGCTGGGAAAAAGGACTGGATTGTGAGATCTGGGGACCAAGATGCAAGGGAGAAGGACCTGAACGCAAGACAGAGGGACCTAAGAGCAAAACAGAATACTTCACACCATCATGGGGAGTATTTTAGCAATTGGATTCGTGTCGGAGCTCCAACAAACCAACCAGATGCATCCAAGACAAACAAACACTTCAAGCAAAGCCCACAAAGAAAACCAAACGGATCTAAACCATATAGACCGCCAATTGGCGGTCTGGAACCGCCAATTGGCGGTCCAGATGGCCCATAATCCGTTTAGTTTTCTGTAGCACGTGTATTAGTGTATGCTTAGTGTATTTTTGGTATTGGTTTAGTCCCACATCGGGGGATTGTCCCGGATTAGCTTTTTCCATGCCTATAAATAGAACTCTCCACCTCCTTTTGTAATCACTCCATATTTTAAGTGGCTATTCTTCCTACTAGAATTGAGGCCTTGAAGCACACACTAAAGTAGGAGGATGTTACTTTTAATGTGAGTCATTTTATCAATAAAGTTTTGTGTTTCTTTCATTGTTTGTTTATGCTTCTTTTATTGTTTGTGCATGTTTTAGTTTAATCGTCTTTTATTTCTAGCTTAGTTTTAATATGCTTTCTTTGCTTAGTTTAATAATTAGTGTAATGTTTAGTGAGTAATTTCATCCCCTTTGGGGGGTGGAGTAGATGTACATACATGCATTAGAGAATGGGATGAATGCTTTTTTTTGATGTGTTGATAAAACATGAATGTATGCTTGCTTGTTTAGGATAGAATTTATAACTTGATGAGTTTTGCCAAAATGATTAGACACCTCTCATGCTTGTTTAGGTTCTGAAATAAACAACTTGCATATGTAAATGTTAATCAACCAAGTTGGTGAATAGATTGATAGGTTTTGCCATAACATTTAGACACTTCCTATGCTTGATAAACACCACCTTCATGTGCTTAAAGAATGTATTCTACACCCACCTCTTTGCTTGTGTGCACTCACTCCACCCCTTAGGGGTTTTCCCATTTCTGTATTCCAGCATTCTTCTTTTGTTCTTAGCTTAGTTGTCATCTCATTGCTTGTTTCTTTCGTTCGCATTTCATACTTCTTAGCGTAGTTTAGTGTAGAGTAGCATAATCAATCTTTCTCCCCTAATTTTTGCCACTTGATTTCTGATAAACAAGAGGCTGCTCACCTCCCTGAGGACGACCCGTACTTGCCACCGCTTCATCGCGGCCGTGCACTTGCGGTTTAAATTTAAAACGTTCAACAAGAGGTGTCTAATCATTTTGGCAAAACTCATCAAGTTATAAATTCTATCCTAAACAAGCAAGCATACATTCATGTTTTATCAACACATCAAAAATAAAGCATTCATCCCATTCTCTGATGCATGTATGTACATCTACTCCACCCCCTAAAGGGGATGGAACTACTCACTAAACATTACACTAATTATTAAACTAAGCAAAGAAAGCATATTAAAACTAAGCTAGAAATAAAAGACGATTAAACTAAAACATGCACAAACAATAAAAGAAACATAAACAAACAATGCAAGAAACACAAAACTTTATTGATAAAATGACTCACATTTCAAGTAGCATCCTCCTACTTTAGTGTGTGCTTCAAGGCCTCACTTCTAGTAGGAAGAATAGCCACTTAAAATATGGAGTGATTACAATGGAAGGTGAAGAGTTCTATTTATAGCCATGGAAAAAGGCAAACCGGGACAATCCCCCGATGTTGGACTAAACAGATACCAAAAATAGCCTAAAAAAACATTAATACACGTCCAGGAGAAAACTTGGCGGATAAGGGCCAAAACAGACCGCCAATTAGCAGTCTTGGACCGCCAATTGGCGGTCAAAAAGGTCCGGATCCAGTTGAATCTTGTTCTGGGCTTTTCGCTGTGTATTTGTTGGTCTTGGATGCATCTACTTTGTTTATTGGAGCTCCGACCCGAATCCAATTGCTAAAATACTCCCCATGATGGTGTGGAGTATTCTGTTTTGCTCTTAGGTCCTTCTGTCTTGCGTTCAGGTCCTTCTCCCTTGCATCTTGGTCCCCAGATCTCACAGTTCAGTCCTTTTTCCCAGCTTTTGAGTCCTTTTATGTTTCATCTCTTCAAACCTATTTATTCCAGAAAACTAAACATAAAACTTGTAACATAGCATTGTTTAGGTGAAATATAATGGATATAAGATACAAATATAAGCATGAAATGATGTCAATCACGTACCATACTTAGTTCCCTCATGTTTATTGACTGAAATTTCCTGTTGAATATGCAACATGTTAGTTATGTGTTTGTATTTGTGTTTGCTTGCTTGATTGATTGAAGAAACTTTGTTTTGATGGGTTTTGCCATAACATTTAGACACTTCTCATGATTAGCTTTGTTCTTCACATGAGTTCCTGGTTTTTGATGAGTCTTGCCATAACATTTAGACACCTCTCATGCTTAACCTAGTCTTATGCTAATCAAGTAGTAATTGCTGATACGTTGTGTGAATGGATTGATAAGTTTTACCACATCTTTAGACACTTCCTATGCATGAAGATACACACATGACACACACACGTACATGCTTACATGCGTCATTCATCACTTATTTCACTTCATATGTGCACACACTCCACCCCTTAGGAGTTTTCATTCCTGAATTCCAGCTTGTTCTCTTAGTCGGTTTAATTTCATTCTTGTGTGCTTTCATTTCCTTGTTTGTGCTTACTATTTTAGTTTAGTCTAGTTTAGCGTAATCAACTTCTTCTCCCCTCTTTTCCTACGTGCCTTCGAACAAACCCGAGTCGACACACCTCTCTTTGGATCGACCCGTATTTTCCACGTCATCACCGACGCCATGCACTTGCGGTATTTAAAACAAACACATCACTCCACATGAAATAAGATTTATCGCAATCAATAAAACATACAAGACGTTAATTAAGATAAAGCCAACATGAGCACATGCATGCACATGCCTTGTTCCCTTCTTCCACTCCATCCTTATCCTCACCTCATCATTCCCCATAATATAGTCCCACTAATCTAAGCACGTGCTAAACATCACTCAAAAGCATTAGCACATCAATGATAAGAGTGAAATCTCATAAGATGGTTATGGAAATCATGTAAGGCTCAAATGATTAAGATTAACACACACAAATCTATCACATGACCAAATAACCTTCTTCTCCACCCCCCAATGGGGATGAACTACTCTCTACTCATCTCTACACTAAAGAAAGCATAAAAATAACATGAACCCATAATGGAAATCACTAAAAAAAGATTAAACAAACAACAACATCAAAGAAATTCCATCAAAGTAAAAGACATGTATTTAAAGAACAAAACTCACATTTCATTGAAATGAAAGGATTACAAAGTATGATTCTTCTCCTCCAACTACACTAATCAGTAGCAAAACAAAACCTAAAACTAATGGAGAAGCAAGAAGAAGTGGGAAAGGAGGGATTACAATGGTATATATAGACTAATACATGGTTCAGATTAATCTGGGAATAATCGAACGGCTCTAAATCACATCTGATAGTCCAGCAATGCTCTTACCTGACAACCCGAACCGTGACCAAAATGTGAGACCCTTTGGACCATTTTAATCCGCCAGTGGCGGATCAAATGGATCCGATCGGGTTGCAATTTTATGTGCTTCTTTATTTATTCAATTGGCACGTGGGGTGAAGTCCTGGTCTGCTGGCTCGAATCACTTTGACTTTAATTTGCAAAATACTGATCTGATTCAAGTCATGTATCAATATATTTTGCACTTCACAATCAAGTCCCTCTAGGTTTGCACTTGGGTCCTTCCTGATTTGCGATCCAGTCCTTGTGCATTACAAATAGGTCCATAATCTTCCAAATCAGTCCATAGTTGTTACATTTAGGTCATTTTTGTTCCTTTGTCTTCTTTATTAGCTAACTCCTGAAACACTACAAACAACAATTCGAGTAGTACTATATTGGGGTAAAATAAAGGATATATAGCATGAATATGATGCATGATATGCTACTAATCATCTAGGTTCCAAAGACCAACGTTTCTCTTTTTCCTTTTCTTTTCCTTATCTAGGTTCAAAAAATCATCTCTAGGGTTAAGATTTTGGTTTTAGATTCTTAATAAAAATAATGTTTTCTCTAATTCTTATTCAGGCAAATTTGTTGAGTTAAGTAAAGATAGCAAATTTGCTGAGTTAAGTGCATTGTGCTTGATATCATGAATTATATTTAGCATTTGGTATGTAATATATTAAATGATTTTATAGAAATCAGTTTAAACCAGTTCGACGACCGATCCGACTACCGGTCTAACCGCTAATATTTATTTGGTCCGATCCAAGTTCGGGACTAAAAATGTTGACGTCATCAACGGTCCAGCCGTGGTTGGACCGTGGTTCGACCACGTTGAACCAAAACCAAATCTTTATTAGTTCGATGACCAATTTGGTTCTGAAAACCTTGGTTTTAACTAGATGTGCTTGGATTTTTCTTGGATATCATTGGTCTTTGACTAAATTGGGATTGATCCTAGGATTATGATACATACTAATGGGATTGGATGGATCGTAATTAGGATCTAGGAGTTTGCCACAGATAAAGATCTTAATTGCTAATCTTAATCTATCCCATAAATAACATGCAAATGACAAAGATATATGTGAATCTATAAATATCTTGATCTCAATGTGATTTTCGTTCGTCCACGACTAGTTCTATTGGGATAAATTTGAATATGCATTTGTAAGGAAAATCGTAGAATTTCGATTTGCACTCAATTCTGAAAACATAACGATTATGTTAGTAATATTTACGTTGTCATTATCAAAATGAAATGAGCCTTTTCTAACGAAGATAATTCGACAATAATAAAACTCCTTTGAAGGTTGAGTAGCTAGGTCCATGTGTGAGAACTCCCTAACAACAAGCTCTATAATGAACTAGATGTGAAGTTTAAGGTGTAATCTAGAGAAGACATAGTAGTTAGGAAGATGGTAATGATGGAGAGAATTGAAAGCTTTTAAAATCATCTAAGTTTTTATGTAATTGGTGAAAAGAGTATTAAAAGGTAGTACTAACATAGTATTTATAGAAAAAGAAGTAGCCAACTAAATATGGAAGAAAATCGAGAAAAATCTGGCAACAACCACTAGTGCGGAATAGAGAATAAGTGTCGCCAAATATACGTCGGTCTCTCGTAAACACGATGTCTATAGGTATATACGTCGCATATAAGGGAGACTGACGTCTATAGTTATGTATAGGCGTCGGTTGTAGTATAACTGACGTCTATGTTTTATATAGACGTCGGTTGTTGTATAGTCAATGCATGTGTTATATATGTCTCATATGTGTTGAAGTTTAGTCCCACATTTCAGAAGAATTTTTTGTTGATGGGGTTGATGTACTCCACCACTCATTAACTTACAAATGGGAGTTGGGTACCATACTACAATATGCAAGTGAGATATATATATATATATATATATATATATATATATATATATATATATATATATATATATTTAATTGTCAAAAGATTGGCACATGAGCTTAAGATGATTGGGGATGTACTTAGAAATATGGTAGTATTGCAATGTATTGTTTAAAGGTATAGACATCGTTTTTATAGGGTAGCTGACGTCTGCAGGTCGTAATATACTTTCTTGGGTTATTTAAAGATATAGACATCGGCTACGCTATATATAGGATTTTGTGCCCCTATGTATGTATATATATTTCGAATTTTAAACATGCATACCGCATTGAATATAACATTTTTCGAAGATTTTATGTACATTATTCTATATACTATTTTAATACATAGTAATTTACATATATTAAAATAAATAGAAGAGGATCGTACCCAAAGATTCTCTAAAACCTTTATGAAGATCCGGAGTTGCATTGCTCATCGAATCGCCTGTCGATTCGCCTCTAAGTGTTCACCAAACTCTAACCAAGATTAGAGAGAAAGGTGCTAGTCAATCAATCTCTAAATCCGTTAGAATCTACCTTATAACCCCTCTAAATCTCCTGAGAATTTTATCTCCAAAAACTTGAATAATTAGTAGAATTTTTGGATGGATTAATTTAGTGGTTAGGGAAAGAGAGAATTTTTGCATTCAATTAAACAAGGAGGGAGAGGAGACCTATTTATAGGCTCTCCCAACACCCACATCATTAGTTATCCACTAACCCATGATCTCTTGTTTTTCTCTTCCTTAAACCAATTACAAATTGACACATAATCATCTCTAAAATATGTTTGACCATAATTGGAATATATCCAACCCATGATCAACAATAATCTCTTAATAATTCAAGCAAAATCGTGCTCACCGAGAGACAGAAACTTGCCTACCGGTCGACCGATAGGCAGTTAATTCGGTCTCGGTTGGACCATGAAATGGGATGATTGACCCATCACACACTACCAAAACTACTGTGAATTTTTGTTCATACTACATTTCAAGTCGATCGACCGATTACTAACAAGAAGAATTTGCGGAAGCTCCGTGAAGTTGTCGGCCAAACCACGACTTCTACCGGTCGACCGATCAATCCTAAAAATAGTTCCTGGAATTTTTTGGTCGACCCATGTGTCCTTCCGGTCGACCGTTCATATACTCATCAACTCCTGTCAATTTCCGGTCAATCGGTCTCCGAAAAAGTTTGACCGTTTTGTCCGATTTTTGCCTTTAACAAATTTTGGATTTATATCCAACAAAATTCGATCTATGGGGTTTTTAGCAAATTCATATATCATGTAATATATTATCATATGTAATGTCAAAACATTACGCCCCATAATACACACATCTCATATGAATTCATTTATGATTCTAACTATGTCGTTTTCAGAACATATTGATTTTATCGATTCACCACATGTATACTATTTCACATGAAACTCGATGCATCATATGAACATAAAATCAACTTCTTGTTTTCCAATTTTGTGGTGTGACCTATAGGAGGATCTAAGCTATATTGGAAGTGATATTAAACACTTAATATCACAAACTATAAACGGTATCTAGCTACACATTATAGTTACGCAATTAGCAAAGATGTCTTGTTCACTCGAGCTAAACACGATCCATTTAGTGATATTAAAGGAACATCACTTGTGTCTATCCCTTGTCTCATAATATTAAGAATATTATACAACGTAGAAATGTGTCACCTTTGTATTATATATTCATTTCTTGATCTCTTTAGCCATTTATAAATATGTAACTTAACAAAAGTCACATTGTGCACATTATAATTTTGCTTTATCAAGGGGCCCACTAATACATTACTCAAGTAAAGAGGGACAATGATAATCTTTTGATGAACTATCTTTTCCAGCACAAGTCGTCCTCAATTAACTATTGTCTTTATCACTATACTCATTGATAGTTTTTACAATAATCAAATTAAACACTTCTCATGTGAAAATACATAAGTCTCATATCTTAGGATTCAAGACACAGTGAAACATTAATGACACATACACAATTCCATAATGTTTCACTTGCTAAGTCTATTCAATATATAAAAGTAACAATTTTCCTCTTTTATATAGTCGTGTCGTTAAATTTTTGTAGAGCTACAATACTCTTTAACAAACACGACAATCTTATCTTGGTAATTAATGTTCCATGTAAATTACCATGATTGTGAATTACTTTTGATTTATGTAAACCATTATCTTTTAGAGCTCTACAGATAAGGACCAAGAGCCTCTTCGTTAACACTTTTAAAACACGAATACATTAATCAAGGAACAAAATATTTGTACATTCAATTCATAATAATTGACATATAAAAGTAAATTTTTTAGAACACATTCCCTTCACTATATAGCCGACACCAATTATAGTTATTGTAGTTTAGTCCCACATCGGAGAAAGATTTTTTGTTGGTGGAGTTGATGTACTCCACCACTCCTTTACTTCTAAATGGAGTTGGGTACCATACTACAATTGGTAAGTGAGATTAGTGTACGTACTTGGGCTTGATTAATGTACAGGTTGAATGTCTGCTATAAGTTGTAATGTATTTTTTAGGGGTTATTTAAAGGTATAGACGTCATCTATATATAACCGACATCTATACAAGTATAAGCCGACATCTATACACCAGGGCATACGCGAGGACATATACGACGGTCGTTGGACTGCCAAAATCCGTCATATATACCCATGTATATCCGACATATATTGGCTTTTCTGCACTAGTGATGTGGTAACAATTCAAAATTTGTAGACTATACAGGTCGTTTGGTTTCGAGAATTGGTCGACTTTTTTTTGGATTTGAGAGACAGGGTCAATCGTCCGGTCTGGAATTCTAGTCGACTGACTTTCGTCTCTAGAATTTCAAACCTTGAAAGAGGTCGATTGGTTGGCAATACCGATAGATCAGTCAACAATTTGACTGGTTAATATGTGTGGATTTCAATAATATGTGTGGAAATATACTTTACTTCTTGATCAATCTTAAATAGATTCTGAAGGGATCTCAATTGGATATCATTGGATATGAAATCGTTATTGGATGTGATGTCAATTGGATATTGACTATATATGATTAGATTTGGACTAGATGTGATCGGGTTTTGACTAGCTTGGAATTGATCCTGGGATTTTCAATGGATTCTAATTAGGATCTAGGTGGATTGAGATTGGTCCTAGGAGCTTGGTTTACGTGCACTAAATGTCTTCCTAAGCTACCCTTTGATTAGTAGCATATAATGCATCATATTCATACTATATATCCTTTATTTTACCCCAATATTGTGCTACTCGAGTTGTTGTTTGTTGTGTTTCAGGAGTTAGGTAATAAAGAAGAGGAAGGGGGAAAAAGGAGCTAAATGTAACAAGTATGGACTGATTTGGAAGGTTCTGGACCTATTTGTAATGCACGAGGACTGGATCGCAAATCAGGAAGGACCCAAGTGCAAACCCGGAGGGACCCGATTGTGAAGTGCAAAATATGGTGACACGACTTTAATCAGATCAGTATTTTGCCAATTAAACTCAAAGTGATTCGAGTTAGCAGACCAGAACTTCACCCCACGTGCCAAATGAAGAAATAAAGGGGGACACAAAATTTCAGACCGATCGGATCCATTTGATCCACCACTGGCGGATCAAAATGGTCCAAATGGTCTCCAATTTCGGTTGCGGTTTGAGTTGTCAGGTCAGAGCATTCTTAGACTATCAAATGTGATTTAGAGCCGTCCGATTATTCCCAGATTAATCCTAACCATGTATTAGTCTATATATACCATTGTAATCCCTCCACTCCACCTTCTTCCTCCTTCCCCATTAGAGTAGGTTAGAGTAGGTTTTAGTTTCCTATTTTAGTAGTGTCAATAAGGGGGTTGGAGAGGAGCAAACTTTGTATTTTTGTTTCTTAATATAGTTTTGTTCTTGTTCTTTACTTTAGTATCTTTACTTTGATGCAATTTCTTTTATATTGTTGTTTGCTTAATCTATTTTTGCTTCATTTCTATTTTGGATTCATGTTGTTTTTATGCTTTCTTTAGTGTAGAGATGAGTAGAGAGTAGTCCATCCCCATTGGGGGTGGAGAAGAAGGTGATTTGGTCATGTGATGGATGACTGTGTGTTAATCTTAATCCTTTGAACTTTACATGATTTCCATAACCATCTAACAAGATTTCACTCTTATCTTTGATGTGCTAATGCTCTTGAATGAAGCTTCGCACATGCTTAGATTAGTGGGCCTATTTTATGGGGAATCATGAGGTTAGGATAAGGATGGAGTGGAAGAGGGGAACAAGGCATGTGCATGCATGTGCTCATGTTGACTTTATCCAAATTAATGTCTTGTATGTTTTAATGATTGTGATAAATCGTATTTTATATGGAGACATAGTTGTATTTGAGCCATTATGCATGTGAACATATATGCTTCATTTTGATTATTGTCTTGTATATTTTAATGATAATGTTTTATCTTAATTCATGTGGAGGAAAACTTGAATTTGAGTTTGACGGATTTCATGTATGACATGTTTTAATGAGCACATTTGAAACACACTACACTACACATTTTCAATTCCATGTTCTTTCTCGAAGCCTTACGAGTCTAGTTTTATTACTTATTTTCCGATTTCTTTCGCATTGTAGTGTAGCTTTTACTTTCATTTCCTTTTCTTTCCTCGCTCGAGTATTGCAAACTCGACTCACACACACTCCCTATGGACCGACCCGTGCTTGCCATTGCTTCAACGCGGTCGTGCACTTGCTGTATTATAACATATTCAATCACACCTCTACATAAGAAAAGAAAACAAAACGATTAAGATATCTTGGGTTGCGTTTGGTAACGCGACTGTAACTTGGTTTTATTTGGATTTTGGGTACAAAAAAACACTACTTGCCCGTCCCATCCTTCTTCTCCTATCGAAAGAAGCTTTGGGTGTTTGGTAGCACCCGTTCTATTTCTCTGTTTCTCCAAAAAAATCCTGATGAAGCCCTTTGTTAACGCGCCAACCATTCACCATCACCTCCATAAATCTCCCATCCTCAGCTCACCACGCCACGGACTGCTACTTCTCCCTTTCTTGCGCCCTCCACATCGAGTCGATAATGTTCTGACAACCGACCTGCATATGTGGGGTTCTGACGACCGACCTGCATACGAGCACAAGCGAGTCGATAATGTTCTGACGACCGACCTGCATATGTGGGGTTCTGGCTCATCTTGGCATTTCCCGTACAATCAAGAACCCCAATAGGATCTTCTATAGTTGCGGCTCTGACAACGTGAGTATCTCTTTGCATTTTCAAGATTTTTGGGTTTTTGATTTTTGGGTTGATCGCTTACTTGCTTTTTCCCCATTACCTCGCACTTAGATGCGGCTACTTCCGTTGGGTTGACCAGATGTCGTTCTGCGATGATGGCGTGGAGGTCAACCGCCAACCTCGTCGTACGGTACTCGAAGGTCATCCCATTCAGCTGCTGAATCCAATCCTTGAAGTCGCCCGATGACTGGAGGCTTTAGAGGACGAAATAGCTATGCTCCGACACCTTCATGCTCCTACATGTGTGGCACTGCCCCCTGTCATCCTCATGTTGGTGGTGATAGTGGTACTCCTCCTTCTACTTGTCATCTGAGATGTGTCATGGGTTATGTCGGGGGTAGCTTCATCCCACATTTTTTGTTTTTTGGCCGGCTTGTGGGGTGGTAGTATGTAGTGATCGTCGTTGATGTCTGCCGTTCTGAAGAACTGTGTGTGTTTGTTTAAGGCTTACGCTAACTTGTATTGTAAATATCTTATTAAAAATACTCTATAATATAAGAATGGCTTCCTCGACGATTTCTGGCGATGAAGTGTCTGTGTTTGGTTTATTGAGGTCTCATGTTTGCTTTGCTTAGATATTGATTATAGGTATGTTGTTTTTATTATTTGTTTGATTAGTGTTCTTGAGACGTGATGCTTGTTTTTATGGGCTATGGGTCTGGTTGTTGTTAGTTTTGTGTATGGTCGAATTTGATTATTTGTTGTTGTCGTTCCTCTATCACAATTCCTTTATTAATTTTTATCTTTGCGTTCCTTCCATGCATCTCGAGTTGAGGTTATGTTACATTACATATTTGTTTATTACTGTTTATATATAATCTTTAATTGGACATTCTTTATGTGGTGGGTATGATAATGATGATGTTAGTGTGGGATCATGAGAGTCTCTAATTCTAATCACTTTTAACTAATTACCTACTTGTTTAAGCGATCAAAGATGTGCAGCGGAATTTAAAACTAAACAAGCAAGTAAAGGAATGGAAAATGCAAACCACAATGGAGACGGGAGATTTAACAGAGGTTTGGCACCCCACCCGGGTCCTAGTCCTCTCTTGCAAGCTCCGCTCGGATCACCGAGCTCTGCTCACGACTTCACTAACAACTCCCCGTTCTGGGTCGGGAGAGAACACCTTTACAAGTCTTCAAGCTTGTAAACAACCCTCGCCGATCGTGGCTCCTCCTCTCACAATCCGAGAGGATCACTTTGGGCTCTCACCGAACTCTATACTCTTGTCTTGGGCTTTCACCAAGACTCTTGCTTCTTTAACAATGAATGAGTGGAACAACACTGTCTAATCTTAAGCACACTTGAGTGAGAATAGGATTTAAGACTAAAGTGTGGAATGTTTGAGCTTTTGAGTGTGTGGAGCTTTCTCTCTGATGTAGGGGACAATATGGAGTAGGAGAGTTGTGTTAAATTGTGTTTTTCAACTCTATTAATAAGCACTAGAGAGAATATAGCTGTTGGGATTAATTGGGTAAGAGTTGGTGTAAGATACACAAAACAGAAACTTGCAGGACCCAAAGATGAGTAAGTTAGGTCGACCGGATCTAGTTGAACGGTCGACCGTTTGGCAATTTTGAACTCGGTTCGGTCGACCAGTTAAAAATGGTCGACCGCCAAAGGCTATAGTCTAGGTACACTTAAGTTATCGGTCGAACACCGAGATAGGTTAGGTCGACCGAAAACTAACCTGCTCTTCTGGGTTGACAAACATGATTAAATTCGGTAGACTGAAACAAGGTCCATGATCGACCGAAAACCAATAGGAAGTTTTGGTGTGTCGAGTCTTCTTAAGTTCGGTCGACCAAACAAGGTCCTCGGTTGACCGATACACTAAATGTATTTGGGGTATATGAAGATAATACGAATACGACCCTTGGGTATATACGACAAAACAAACGGTCGAAAATATGTTGATACTCGTTCGACCGAACATGGGCAGTTAAACACTAACAAGATATATGATCACTCGGTCGACCGAATGTGGCCAGACTGTTTAGGTTTTGGTTTAGTGTTTCCGGTCTAAGTTTGAGTGATCTATTGAAGTCCAAATTATATGAAATTTTGTGTGTGACTTCTATAAGGAACCTAGTGTGTGTTTGAGTAGGTTTTAGCTCAAGTATGCTCAATTTACACAATGTTCCTAAGACTCAAAGAAATGCAAATTACATGTCTTCAATAGAGCTTGATTACATTTCTTGACTTGAATCATTTCTTTCTTGAATCTTGATCACCTGTAGAAGTTAGCACATAGCAATATATATGCAATGCAATATGTGTGCTACTCTACATGATTACAATTAAGATTAGGTTGATTAAATCATCAAAACATAGATTAAGGCCAAAATGCCAACAATTAGATGATGGTATACTAATTTCATTCAGAGACAACATCAAGTGCAAATTAATTTTACTGTTGTATTTGTTTTCCATCATGCTTAACTCTCTGGATTGGGCTGGAAAGTGCTTTGATTGACATCATATCAGGCATATATTTGTGTCTTATATTCTTTATTTTTAGCCTAAGCAATGCTATGTAACGAGTTTTCTGTTTAAGTTCCAGGAATAAACAGGTTTGAGAAGAAGAGACTCCAAAAGGACTTAAAAGCAAGGAAAAGGACCAAGTTGCAAGACTTGTGAACTAAGATGCAAGAGAGAATGACCTAGATGTAAATCCAAAAGGACAAGTTAGCAAAATCAAGCACTCCCCACCATCATGAGGAGTATTTTGGCAATTGGATTAGGGTCGCAACTCACACAACCGATTAGGGTGCACTCCAGCAAAAGAAATGAAGATACTAAGATGTCATAAGAAACTGGGCCGGATCCAAGAGATCCAGACTGCCAATTGGCGGTCCATTTGGCTCCGAATCCGACCCGTCTTCTATCGGATGTTTATTAAGTTTTTTATGCTATATTTGGTATGCGATTAGTCCCATACCCAGGGATTGTTCCCAGTTACCTTTTTCTATGACTATAAATAGAATTTTTTCTCCTCATTTGTATTTACTCATTGTTTGGTAACAGTCACTCTACTTGGAGTAGGCCTTGGAGCAAATGCTACTTTTAATGTGAGTCATGTAAATAAAATAATTTTCTTAGTTAGTTTTATATTGTCTCTTTCAATTCTTGCATGCTTAGTTTAATTTCATTTTGTTTTTTTTCTTAATGAGTAGTGAGTTGTTTCATCCCTATTTGGGGTGGAGGTAATGTAGAATATGTGATAGTAATGGGTTCTTTCATTTGTGCCATTTCATATGGTTAAATAGATCTATACTTGTAGCATGCTTAAACTTGTATTATATGAGATAATGCCCACACTAGGTATTTATCTCCTGCTAGCTTAGTGTTTATCTTGTTGCTTGTAATGGTTTGTTGGGAATGACTTGTTATGTATGGATCCATGTTTGGTGCATATTCACATGAATGATTTAGGTTGTATGTAGGATTGATTGATGCTCTAATGGCCACACTAGGTACTTGTTGCATGCTTGATAATGTAAAATCAACCTCAACTTCATGTGAGATATGCATGTTCATGGTTTGTCATGTAGTGTTGTGTATCATACACGTAGATTCTACACTAGCTTCTACTTATATGTCACACAAATTACACTTGTTCCTAATTGAAATGAAGACTCACTCACATACACATACCTACACACCTCCACTCTATGGGGATTTAGTCCACTTGTTAGTTCATTCATAATTTAGTTTAGTATAATCAACTTCTTCTCCCCTCTCTTCCCACTTGCCTTCGAAAGAACCAAAGTTGACACCTTCCTGTGGATCAACCCGTATTTGCCACGTCTTCACCGACGTCGTGCACTTGTGGTATTTAAAACGAACACATCATGCTTCATTTTGGGCTTGTAGTGTGTGATTCCGTCGTTTGTGGTTCTGATGATTATAATTTTCCATTTAGCACACTTAGTTTTGCTATTGATTTTGCTTCTTTACTGTCAATTTGTGTATAACATAACGTCGATGTTCGACTGGACCCTTGGAACGAAATAATTCATCCGGTAGTCCCATGTCTGATCTGGAAATGGTTTGAGATACGTGGGTAGATGTTGCAAGGACCAATTCTTGTATATCAGCAAGAACAGGTGGAGGGTAAGATTGTTTGAATATATCTAGCTTATGAGGGTCTTCTTTGTTGTCTTGCAATTGAACAAGGTTGACCAATCTTAAGAGATGTACATCCTCGTTCAATAAAAGAACACTCTCAATGTCATCCTTATAACTTCTGAATCTCCAACATATTGCAGCAAGGTCTTTGTTTACAAAATTCCCTATTTTACCCTGGATTGTTTTTGATTGACACCAATCACTTTTGGATGAGGATGGCTTCTTGAAAAGAAGAAACAGTAACACGCTTACCCTGCTAAAGATGTCCGACCTGATCGGAGCAAGGAAAAATGTTTATATTTTCTAGCACCCAGCTGCGATCAAGAGTAACTGATATGCTTCGAGCATGAAAAGGAGTTTGTAGGTGATTTAAGGTATTCAAATTCATCATTTAGTTGAAGTGGAGAGTCAGTGCTTATTCTTACATCAGCAAAAACCTGTTGAGTATAAAATATTGAGACTTCAGAGTGAATACTTATATGAACACGATAGATTTCATACCATCGAATCTCAATTTATGACAAATCCAGGTTGCTTGGATATTGCACTTGTCTGCAACTTAAGTACTCAAATAGCATTTGTTGTATAGAAATGTTCAGCTCAAACACAGTAGATTTAGACATGCATATAAGAACAAAGGGGTAACATATGACCCACAACATCAACAAGATACTTATTACGGAATATAAGAACACACCAAAAGTCTACAACTTAAGTACTCAAATTGTGAGAACCTAATCCTTTTGATTAAGGTTAATTAGGTTTAAGAACTTTAACCCTAATTAAGTGAGAGTATATAAACCTAACCCAACCCATTTCATCCCATTTTCCTCTTTTCTCATTTCCTTTCCTCTCATTTTCTTCTCTCTCCCTCAACACTTTTCTCCCTCCCTTGTAGTTCGTCGGTGGAAGGAGGAGGAGGAGCGGTGCGCCGGCAAGTCGGGTTTGCCGGACACCAAGGAAGGTGTGGAGATCCGCTTCGGGTGAGGAGTTTGCCGGAGTTACGCTCTTTCGCGTGGGAGGATCGTCGTTGCTCTTCGGAAGCTTCTTCAAGCTTTCAAGGTATGCCAAGCCTTGCTTTTACGCTCACCAAGGTTGTGTGGGTGTTTGAGTGTTCGACGGTAGGCCGAATGGCTCGTCGGAATAGAGTGGCAGGAGTTTCTGCTCTGTTTTGGTCGACCGGTGCTCAATTCGGTCGACCGGTTGTAGTGTAATTCGGGCGCTCTCGCTCGAATCGGTCGAACGATACCCGATGGGTGGTCGACCGATTGTACGTTTGAGCGAGAGGATGAAGACCCTGAGTGTTTTCGGTCGACCGGGTCCCCTTTGTCGGTCGACCGAATGCACTGTAGTATGTTGGTTGGGGGCGTTGACCTTCTAAACGGTCGACCGCCTCTTTGACCAAGTTCAACCGGACGTACTGTTTTAAGTCGGTTGGGGGTGTAGACTTCTAAACGGTCGACCGCCCTGAGATCCCGTTCGACCGATGACTTAAGACGACTTAAGTGTGGTTCGACCGATTCATATTTCGGTCGACCGGTAATGACCTTGTAGAATGTTGAAGTCCCTGTGGTTTTTCGGTCGACCGGAAGCCCATTGTCGTTCGACCGTTGGGATGTGTTATTTAATATTTATTTTGTGGCGTAGACCTTCTAAATGGTCGACCGTCCAGAGACTTTTGTTCGACCGTTTCGATGATTTTCGTGGTTCGACCGTTGGATTGTGGTTCGAACCAATTACCGGTTTTAACGACCAACTGGTCGACTGTATGACCTTTTTCGG